>OX243806.1:0-2500000 GCA_945859595.2 Megachile willughbiella
CAGAGACAGGGTCACAGAGACAAAGACACACAGACAGAGACACAGAGACCGAGACACAGAGGCAGAGACACAGGGAGAGAGGCACAGACACAGAGACAGAGGCACAGAGAGAGAGACACAGAGACAGAGAAACAGAGACAGAGACACAGAGAGAGAGACAGAGACAGAGACAGAGACACAGAGACAGAGACACCGAGACAGAGACACAGAGACGGAGATTCAGAGACAGAGACACAGTGAGAGAGACACAGAAACGGAGACACAGAGACAGAGGCATAGACACAGAGACAGAGACACAGAGACAGACACAGAGACAGAGACACAAAGACAGAGACACAGAGACAGAGACACAGAGAGAGAGACACAGAGACAGAGACACGGAGACAGAGAAACAGAGACAGAGACAGAGACAGAGACAGAGACAGAGACAGAGACAGAGACAGAGACAGAGACAGAGACACAGACAGAGACAGAGACAGAGACACAGAGACAGGGACACCGAGAGAGAGAGACAGAGACACAGAGACGGAGACAGAGGGACGGACACAGAGACAGAGACACAGAGAAAGAGAAACAGAGACAGAGACAGAGACAGAGACAGAGACAGAGACAGGGACACAGAGACAAAGACACACAGACAGAGACACAGAGACCGAGACACAGAGGCAGAGACACAGGGAGAGAGGCATAGACACAGAGACAGAGGCACAGAGAGAGAGACACAGAGACAGAGAAACAGAGACAGAGACACAGAGAGAGAGACAGAGACAGAGACAGAGACACAGAGACAGAGACACAGAGACAGAGACACAGAGACAGAGACACAGAGACCGAGACACAGAGACAGAGACACAGACACAGAGACACAGAGACAGAGACACAGAGACAGAGACACAGAGACACAGAAACAGAGACACAGAGACAGAGGCAAAGAGACAGAGACACAGAGACAGAGACACAGAGACAGAGAGACAGAGACAGAGAGACAGAGACAGAGAGACAGAGACAGAGTAAGAGACAGAGACAGAGACAGAGACACAGAGACAGGGAGACAGAGACAGAGACACAGAGACAGAGACACAGAGAGAGACACAGAGACAGAGACACAGAGACAGAGACCAGGGACACAGAGACAGAGACACAGAGACAGAGACACAGAGACAGAGACACAGAGACAGAGACACAGAGACAGAGACACAGAGACCGAGACCCAGAGACAGAGACACAGAGACAGAGACACAGAGACAGAGACACAGAGACAGAGACACAGAGACAGAGACACAGAGACAGAGACACAGAGACAGAGACACAGAGACAGAGACACAGAGAGAGAGACACAGAGACAGAGACACGGAGACAGTGACACAGAGACAGAGACACAGAGAGAGACACAGAGACAGAGACAGAGACAGAGACAGAGACACAGAGACCGAGACACAGAGACAGAGACACAGAGACAGAGACACAGAGACAGAGACACAGAGACAGAGACACAGAGACCGAGACCCAGAGACAGAGACACAGAGACACAGAGACGGGGACACAGAGACGGAGACTCTGGGACAGAGACACAGAGACAGAGATTCAGAGGCAGAGACAGAGAGAGAGAGAGAGACACAGAGACAGAGACACGGAGGCAGAGACACTGAGACAGGGAGACAGAGACAGAGACACAGAGGCAGAGACACAGAGACAGGGACACCGACAGAGAGAGACAGAGACACAGAGACGGAGACAGAGGGACAGACACAGAGACAGAGACACAGAGAAAGAGAAACAGAGACAGAGACAGAGACAGAGACAGAGACAGAGACAGAGACAGAGACAGAGACAGAGACAGAGACAGAGACAGAGACAGAGACAGAGACAGAGACAGAGACAGAGACAGAGACAGAGACAGAGACAGAGACAGAGACAGAGACAGAGACAGAGACAGAGACAGCGACAGAGACAGAGACAGAGACACAGAGACAGGGACACAGAGAAAGAGAAACAGAGACAGAGACAGAGACAGAGACAGAGACAGAGACAGAGTCACAGAGACAGATACACGCACACAGAGACACAGGCAGAGACACAGAGACAGAGACACAGAGACAGAGACACAGAGAAAGAGAAACAGAGACAGGGACAGAGACAGAGACAGAGACAGGGACACAGAGACAAAGACACACAGACAGAGACACAGAGACCGAGACACAGAGGCAGAGACCCGGAGACAGAGACACAGGGAGAGAGGCATAGACACAGAGACAGAGACGCAGAGACAGAGACACAGAGAAAGAGAGACAGAGACAGAGACACGGAGGCAGAGACACAGAGACAGGGAGACAGAGACAGAGACACAGAGACAGAGACAGGGACACAGAGACAGAGACACAGAGACAGAGGCACAGAGAGAGAGACACAGAGACTGAGACACAGAGACAGAGACACAGAGACAGAGACACAGAGACAGAGACAGAGACAGAGACAGAAACAGAGACAGAGACAGAGACACAGAGACAGGGGCACAGAGAAAGAGAAACAGAGACAGAGGCAGAGACAGAGACAGAGTCACAGAGATAGAGACTCAGAGACAGATACACGCACACAGAGACACAGAGAGAGACACAGAGACGGAGACACAGAGACAGAGACAGAGAGACAGAGACACAGAGACAGAGACACAGAGACAGAGACACAGAGACAGAGACAGAGACAGAGACAGAGACAGAGACAGGGTCACAGAGACAAAGACACACAGACAGAGACACAGAGACCGAGACACAGAGGCAGAGACACAGGGAGAGAGGCACAGACACAGAGACAGAGGCACAGAGAGAGAGACAGAGACACAGAGACAGAGACACAGAGACAGAGACACAGAGACAGAGACACAGAGAGAGAGACACAGAGACAGAGACACAGAGACAGAGACACAGAGAGAGAGACACAGAGACAGAGACACAGAGACAGAGACACAGAGACAGAGACACAGAGACACAGAGACAGAGACACAGATACAGAGACACAGAGACAGAGACACAGAGACAGAGACACAGAGACAGAGACACAGAGGCACAGACACAGAGACAGAGACACAGAGACAGAGACACAGAGACAGAGACACAGAGACAGAGACACAGAGACAGAGACACAGAGACAGAGACACAGAGACAGAGACACAGAGACAGAGACAGAGACACAGAGACAGAGACACGGAGGCAGAGACACAGAGACAGGGAGACAGAGACAGGGACACAGAGACAGGGACACCGACAGAGAGAGACAGAGACACAGAGACGGAGACAGAGGGACGGACACAGAGACAGAGACACAGAGAAAGAGAAGCAGAGACAGAGACAGAGACAGAGACAGAGACAGAGACAGAGACAGAGACAGAAACAGAGACAGAGACAGAGACACAGAGACAGGGGCACAGAGAAAGAGAAACAGAGACAGAGGCAGAGACAGAGACAGAGTCACAGAGATAGAGACTCAGAGACAGATACACGCACACAGAGACACAGAGAGAGACACAGAGACGGAGACACAGAGACAGAGACACAGAGACAGAGACACAGAGACAGAGACACAGAGAGAGACACAGAGACAGAGACACAGAGACAGAGACAGAGACACAGAGACAGGGACACAGAGACAGGGACACAGAGACAGAGACACAGAGACAGAGACACAGAGACAGAGACACAGAGACAGAGACACAGAGACAGAGACACAGAGACAGAGACACAGAGACAGAGACACAAAGACAGAGGCACAGAAAGAGAGACACAGATACTGAGACACAGAGACAGAGACACAGAGACAGAGACACAGAGAAAGAGAAACAGAGACAGAGACAGACACAGAGACACAGAGACAAAGACACACAGACAGAGACACAGAGACCGAGACACAGAGGCAGAGACCCGGAGACAGAGACACAATGACAGAGATTCAGAGACAGAGACACAGGGAGAGAGGCACAGACACAGAGACAGAGGCACAGAGAGAGAGACACAGAGACAGGGACACAGAGACAGAGACACAGAGACAGAGACACAGAGAGAGACACAGAGACAGAGACACAGAGACAGAGACACAGTGACCGAGACACAGAGACAGAGACAGAGACACAGAGACAGAGACACGGAGGCAGAGACACAGAGACAGGGAGACAGAGACAGGGACACAGAGACAGGGACACCGACAGAGAGAGACAGAGACACAGAGACGGAGACAGAGGGACGGACACAGAGACAGAGACACAGAGAAGGAGAAGCAGAGACAGAGACAGAGACAGAGACAGAGACAGAGACAGAGACAGAAACCGAGACAGAGACAGAGACAGAGACACAGAGACAGGGGCACAGAGGAAGAGAAACAGAGACAGAGGCAGAGACAGAGACAGAGTCACAGAGACAGAGACTCAGAGACAGATACACGCACACAGAGACACAGAGAGAGACACAGAGACGGAGACACAGAGACAGAGACACAGAGACAGAGACACAGAGACAGAGACACAGAGACAGAGACACAGAGAGAGACAGAAACAGAGACAGAGACAGAGACACAGAGACAGGGGCACAGAGAAAGAGAAACAGAGACAGAGGCAGAGACAGAGACAGAGTCACAGAGATAGAGACTCAGAGACAGATACACGCACACAGAGACACAGAGAGAGACACAGAGACGGAGACACAGAGACAGAGACAGAGAGACAGAGACACAGAGACAGAGACACAGAGACAGAGACACAGAGAGAGAGACACAGAGACAGAGACACAGAGACAGAGACACAGAGACAGAGACACAGAGACACAGAGACAGAGACACAGATACAGAGACACAGAGACAGAGACACAGAGACAGAGACACAGAGACAGAGACACAGAGGCACAGACACAGAGACAGAGACACAGAGACAGAGACACAGAGACAGAGACACAGAGACAGAGACACAGAGAGAGAGACACAGAGACAGAGACACAGAGACAGAGACACAGAGAGAGAGACACAGAGACAGAGACACAGAGACAGAGACACAGAGACAGAGACACAGAGACACAGAGACAGAGACACAGATACAGAGACACAGAGACAGAGACACAGAGACAGAGACACAGAGACAGAGACACAGAGGCACAGACACAGAGACAGAGACACAGAGACAGAGACACAGAGACAGAGACACAGAGACAGAGACACAGAGACAGAGACACAGAGACAGAGACACAGAGACAGAGACACAGAGACAGAGACAGAGACACAGAGACAGAGACACGGAGGCAGAGACACAGAGACAGGGAGACAGAGACAGGGACACAGAGACAGGGACACCGACAGAGAGAGACAGAGACACAGAGACGGAGACAGAGGGACGGACACAGAGACAGAGACACAGAGAAAGAGAAGCAGAGACAGAGACAGAGACAGAGACAGAGACAGAGACAGAGACAGAGACAGAAACAGAGACAGAGACAGAGACACAGAGACAGGGGCACAGAGAAAGAGAAACAGAGACAGAGGCAGAGACAGAGACAGAGTCACAGAGATAGAGACTCAGAGACAGATACACGCACACAGAGACACAGAGAGAGACACAGAGACGGAGACACAGAGACAGAGACACAGAGACAGAGACACAGAGACAGAGACACAGAGAGAGGCACAGAGACAGAGACACAGAGACAGAGACAGAGACACAGAGACAGGGACAAAGAGACAGGGACACAGAGACAGAGACACAGAGACAGAGACACAGAGACAGAGACACAGAGACAGAGACACAGAGACAGAGACACAGAGACAGAGACACAGAGACAGAGACACAAAGACAGAGGCACAGAAAGAGAGACACAGATACTGAGACACAGAGACAGAGACACAGAGACAGAGACACAGAGAAAGAGAAACAGAGACAGAGACAGACACAGAGACACAGAGACAAAGACACACAGACAGAGACACAGAGACCGAGACACAGAGGCAGAGACCCGGAGACAGAGACACAATGACAGAGATTCAGAGACAGAGACACAGGGAGAGAGGCACAGACACAGAGACAGAGGCACAGAGAGAGAGACACAGAGACAGGGACACAGAGACAGAGACACAGAGACAGAGACACAGAGAGAGACACAGAGACAGAGACACAGAGACAGAGACACAGTGACCGAGACACAGAGACAGAGACAGAGACACAGAGACAGAGACACGGAGGCAGAGACACAGAGACAGGGAGACAGAGACAGGGACACAGAGACAGGGACACCGACAGAGAGAGACAGAGACACAGAGACGGAGACAGAGGGACGGACACAGAGACAGAGACACAGAGAAGGAGAAGCAGAGACAGAGACAGAGACAGAGACAGAGACAGAGACAGAGACAGAAACCGAGACAGAGACAGAGACAGAGACACAGAGACAGGGGCACAGAGGAAGAGAAACAGAGACAGAGGCAGAGACAGAGACAGAGTCACAGAGACAGAGACTCAGAGACAGATACACGCACACAGAGACACAGAGAGAGACACAGAGACGGAGACACAGAGACAGAGACACAGAGACAGAGACACAGAGACAGAGACACAGAGACAGAGACACAGAGAGAGACACAGAGACAGAGACACAGAGACAGAGACAGAGACACAGAGACAGGGACACAGAGACAGGGACACAGAGACAGAGACACAGAGACAGAGACACAGAGACAGAGACACAGAGACAGAGACAGAGACACAGAGACAGAGACACGGAGGCAGAGACACAGAGACAGGGAGACAGAGACAGGGACACAGAGACAGGGACACCGACAGAGAGAGAGACAGAGACAGAGACAGAGACAGAGACAGAGACAGAGACAGAGACAGAGACAGAGACAGAGACACAGACAGAGACAGAGACAGAGACACAAAGACAGAGACACAGAGACAGAGACACAGAGACAGAGACACGGAGACAGAGACACAGAGACAGAGACACAGAGACAGAGACACAGAGACAGAGACACAGAGACAGAGACACAGAGACAGAGACACAGAGAGAGAGACACAGAGACAGAGACACGGAGACAGAGAAACAGAGACAGAGACAGAGACAGAGACAGAGACAGAGACAGAGACAGAGACAGAGACAGAGACAGAGGCAGAGACAGAGACAGAGACAGAGACAGAGACAGAGACACAGACAGAGACAGAGAGAGAGACACAGAGACAGGGACACCGAGAGAGAGAGACAGAGACACAGAGACGGAGACAGAGGGACGGACACAGAGACAGAGACACAGAGAAAGAGAAACAGAGACAGAGACAGAGACAGAGACAGAGACAGAGACAGGGACACAGAGACAAAGACACACAGACAGAGACACAGAGACCGAGACACAGAGGCAGAGACACAGGGAGAGAGGCATAGACACAGAGACAGAGGCACAGAGAGAGAGACACAGAGACAGAGAAACAGAGACAGAGACACAGAGAGAGAGACAGAGACAGAGACAGAGACACAGAGACAGAGACACCGAGACAGAGACACAGAGACGGAGATTCAGAGACAGAGACACAGTGAGAGAGACACAGAAACGGAGACACAGAGACAGAGGCATAGACACAGAGACAGAGACACAGAGAGAGACACAGAGACAGAGACACAGAGACAGAGACACAGAGACAGAGACACAGAGAGAGAGACACAGAGACAGAGACACGGAGACAGAGAAACAGAGACAGAGACAGAGACAGAGACAGAGACAGAGACAGAGACAGAGACAGAGACAGAGACAGAGACAGAGACAGAGACAGAGACAGAGACAGAGACAGAGACACAGACAGAGACAGAGACAGAGACACAGAGACAGGGACACCGAGAGAGAGAGACAGAGACACAGAGACGGAGACAGAGGGACGGACACAGAGACAGAGACACAGAGAAAGAGAAACAGAGACAGAGACAGAGACAGAGACAGGGACACAGAGACAAAGACACACAGACAGAGACACAGAGACCGAGACACAGAGGCAGAGACACAGGGAGAGAGGCATAGACACAGAGACAGAGGCACAGAGAGAGAGACACAGAGACAGAGAAACAGAGACAGAGACACAGAGAGAGAGACAGAGACAGAGACAGAGACACAGAGACAGAGACACCGAGACAGAGACACAGAGACGGAGATTCAGAGACAGAGACACAGTGAGAGAGACACAGAAACGGAGACACAGAGACAGAGGCATAGACACAGAGACAGAGACACAGAGAGAGACACAGAGACAGAGACACAGAGACAGAGACACAGAGACAGAGACACAGAGACAGAGACACAGAGACAGAGACACAGAGACAGAGACACAGAGACCGAGACCCAGAGACAGAGACACAGAGACAGAGACACAGAGACAGAGACACAGAGACAGAGACAGAGACACAGAGAGAGACACAGAGACAGAGACACAGAGACAGAGACAGAGACAGAGACACAGAGACAGAGACACGGAGACAGAGACACGGAGACAGAGACACGGAGACAGAGACACAGAGGCAGAGACACAGAGACAGAGACACAGAGACAGAGACACAGAGACAGAGACACAGAGACAGAGACGCAGAGACAGAGACGCAGAGACAGAGACGCAGAGACAGAGACACAGAGACAGAGACACAGAAACAGAGACACAGAGACAGAGGCAAAGAGACAGAGACACAGAGACAGAGACACAGAGACAGAGACACAGAGACAGAGACACAGAGACAGAGACACAGAGACAGAGACACAGAGACCGAGACCCAGAGACAGAGACACAGAGACAGAGACACAGAGACAGAGACACAGAGACAGAGACACAGAGACAGAGACACAGAGACAGAGACACAGAGACAGAGACGCAGAGACAGAGACACAGAGACAGAGACACAGAGAGAGAGACACAGAGACAGAGACACGGAGACAGTGACACAGAGACAGAGACACAGAGAGAGACACAGAGACAGAGACAGAGACAGAGACAGAGACACAGAGACCGAGACACAGAGACAGAGACACAGAGACAGAGACACAGAGACAGAGACACAGAGACCGAGACCCAGAGACAGAGACACAGAGACACAGAGACGGGGACACAGAGACGGAGACTCTGGGACAGAGACACAGAGACAGAGATTCAGAGGCAGAGACAGAGAGAGAGAGAGAGACACAGAGACAGAGACACGGAGGCAGAGACACTGAGACAGGGAGACAGAGACAGAGACACAGAGGCAGAGACACAGAGACAGAGACACAGAGACAGAGACACAGAGACAGAGAGACAGAGACAGAGACAGAGACACAGAGACAGGGAGACAGAGACAGAGACACAGAGACAGAGACACAGAGAGAGACACAGAGACAGAGACACAGAGACAGAGACAGGGACATAGAGACAGAGACACAGAGACAGAGACACAGAGACAGAGACACAGAGACAGAGACACAGAGACCGAGACCCAGAGACAGAGACACAGAGACAGAGACACAGAGACAGAGACACAGAGACAGAGACACAGAGACAGAGACACAGAGACAGAGACACAGAGAGAGAGACACAGAGACAGAGACACGGAGACAGTGACACAGAGACAGAGACACAGAGACAGAGACACAGAGACCGAGACACAGAGACAGAGACACAGACACAGAGACACAGAGACAGAGACACAGAGACAGAGACACAGAGACACAGAAACAGAGACACAGAGACAGAGGCAAAGAGACAGAGACACAGAGACAGAGACACAGAGACAGAGAGACAGAGACAGAGAGACAGAGACAGAGTAAGAGACAGAGACAGAGACAGAGACACAGAGACAGGGAGACAGAGACAGAGACACAGAGACAGAGACACAGAGAGAGACACAGAGACAGAGACACAGAGACAGAGACCAGGGACACAGAGACAGAGACACAGAGACAGAGACACAGAGACAGAGACACAGAGACAGAGACACAGAGACAGAGACACAGAGACCGAGACCCAGAGACAGAGACACAGAGACAGAGACACAGAGACAGAGACACAGAGACAGAGACACAGAGACAGAGACACAGAGACAGAGACACAGAGACAGAGACACAGAGACAGAGACACAGAGACAG
This sequence comes from Megachile willughbiella, assembly GCA_945859595.2. Classification (NCBI taxonomy): domain Eukaryota; kingdom Metazoa; phylum Arthropoda; class Insecta; order Hymenoptera; family Megachilidae; genus Megachile; species Megachile willughbiella. Next base: position 10,120 of record OX243806.1, read on the forward strand.
AGACACAGAGAGAGAGACACAGAGACAGAGACACGGAGACAGTGACACAGAGACAGAGACACAGAGAGAGACACAGAGACAGAGACAGAGACAGAGACAGAGACACAGAGACCGAGACACAGAGACAGAGACACAGAGACAGAGACACAGAGACAGAGACACAGAGACCGAGACCCAGAGACAGAGACACAGAGACACAGAGACGGGGACACAGAGACGGAGACTCTGGGACAGAGACACAGAGACAGAGATTCAGAGGCAGAGACAGAGAGAGAGAGAGAGACACAGAGACAGAGACACAGAGACAGAGACACTGAGACAGGGAGACAGAGACAGAGACACAGAGGCAGAGACACAGAGACAGGGACACCGACAGAGAGAGACAGAGACACAGAGACGGAGACAGAGGGACAGACACAGAGACAGAGACACAGAGAAAGAGAAACAGAGACAGAGACAGAGACAGAGACAGAGACAGAGACAGAGACAGAGACAGAGACAGAGACAGAGACAGAGACAGAGACAGAGACAGAGACAGAGACAGAGACAGAGACAGAGACAGAGACAGAGACAGAGACAGAGACAGAGACAGAGACAGAGACAGAGACAGCGACAGAGACAGAGACAGAGACACAGAGACAGGGACACAGAGAAAGAGAAACAGAGACAGAGACAGAGACAGAGACAGAGACAGAGTCACAGAGACAGATACACGCACACAGAGACACAGGCAGAGACACAGAGACAGAGACACAGAGACAGAGACACAGAGAAAGAGAAACAGAGACAGGGACAGAGACAGAGACAGAGACAGGGACACAGAGACAAAGACACACAGACAGAGACACAGAGACCGAGACACAGAGGCAGAGACCCGGAGACAGAGACACAGGGAGAGAGGCATAGACACAGAGACAGAGACGCAGAGACAGAGACACAGAGACAGAGAGACAGAGACAGAGACACGGAGGCAGAGACACAGAGACAGGGAGACAGAGACAGAGACACAGAGACAGAGACAGGGACACAGAGACAGAGACACAGAGACAGAGGCACAGAGAGAGAGACACAGAGACTGAGACACAGAGACAGAGACACAGAGACAGAGACACAGAGACAGAGACTCAGAGACAGAGACACAGAGACAGAGACACAGAAACAGAGACACAGAGACAGAGGCAAAGAGACAGAGACACAGAGACAGAGACACAGAGACAGAGACACAGAGACAGAGACACAGAGACAGAGACACAGAGACAGAGACACAGAGACAGAGACACAGAGACAGAGACACAGAGACAGAGACACAGAGACAGAGACACAGAGACAGAGACACAGAGACAGAGAGACAGAGACAGAGACAGAGACACAGAGACAGGGAGACAGAGACAGAGACACAGAGACAGAGACACAGAGAGAGACACAGAGACAGAGACACAGAGACAGAGACAGGGACATAGAGACAGAGACACAGAGACAGAGACACAGAGACAGAGACACAGAGACAGAGACACAGAGACAGAGACACAGAGACCGAGACCCAGAGACAGAGACACAGAGACAGAGACACAGAGACAGAGACACAGAGACAGAGACACAGAGACAGAGACACAGAGACAGAGACACAGAGAGAGAGACACAGAGACAGAGACACGGAGACAGTGACACAGAGACAGAGACACAGAGACAGAGACACAGAGACCGAGACACAGAGACAGAGACACAGACACAGAGACACAGAGACAGAGACACAGAGACAGAGACACAGAGACACAGAAACAGAGACACAGAGACAGAGGCAAAGAGACAGAGACACAGAGACAGAGACACAGAGACAGAGAGACAGAGACAGAGAGACAGAGACAGAGTAAGAGACAGAGACAGAGACAGAGACACAGAGACAGGGAGACAGAGACAGAGACACAGAGACAGAGACACAGAGAGAGACACAGAGACAGAGACACAGAGACAGAGACCAGGGACACAGAGACAGAGACACAGAGACAGAGACACAGAGACAGAGACACAGAGACAGAGCCACAGAGACAGAGACACAGAGACCGAGACCCAGAGACAGAGACACAGAGACAGAGACACAGAGACAGAGACACAGAGACAGAGACACAGAGACAGAGACACAGAGACAGAGACACAGAGACAGAGACACAGAGACAGAGACACAGAGAGAGAGACACAGAGACAGAGACACGGAGACAGTGACACAGAGACAGAGACACAGAGAGAGACACAGAGACAGAGACAGAGACAGAGACAGAGGCACAGAGACCGAGACACAGAGACAGAGACACAGAGACAGAGACACAGAGACAGAGACACAGAGACCGAGACCCAGAGACAGAGACACAGAGACACAGAGACGGGGACACAGAGACGGAGACTCTGGGACAGAGACACAGAGACAGAGATTCAGAGGCAGAGACAGAGAGAGAGAGAGAGACACAGAGACAGAGACACGGAGGCAGAGACACTGAGACAGGGAGACAGAGACAGAGACACAGAGGCAGAGACACAGAGACAGGGACACCGACAGAGAGAGACAGAGACACAGAGACGGAGACAGAGGGACAGACACAGAGACAGAGACACAGAGAAAGAGAAACAGAGACAGAGACAGAGACAGAGACAGAGACAGAGACAGAGACAGAGACAGAGACAGAGACAGAGACAGAGACAGAGACAGAGACAGAGACAGAGACAGAGACAGAGACAGAGACAGAGACAGAGACAGAGACAGAGACAGAGACAGAGACAGAGACAGAGACAGCGACAGAGACAGAGACAGAGACACAGAGACAGGGACACAGAGAAAGAGAAACAGAGACAGAGACAGAGACAGAGACAGAGACAGAGTCACAGAGACAGATACACGCACACAGAGACACAGGCAGAGACACAGAGACAGAGACACAGAGACAGAGACACAGAGACAGAGACACAGAGACAGAGACACAGAGACAGAGACACAGAGACAGAGACTCAGAGACAGAGACACAGAGACAGAGACACAGAAACAGAGACACAGAGACAGAGGCAAAGAGACAGAGACACAGAGACAGAGACACAGAGACAGAGACACAGAGACAGAGACACAGAGACAGAGACACAGAGACAGAGACACAGAGACAGAGACACAGAGAGAGACACCGAGACAGAGACACAGAGACAGAGACACAGAGACCGAGACACAGAGACAGAGACACAGAGACAGAGACACACAGACCGAGACCCAGAGACAGAGACACAGAGACAGAGACACAGAGACACAGAGACGGGGACACAGAGACGGAGACTCTGGGACAGAGACACAGAGACAGAGATTCAGAGGCAGAGACAGAGAGAGAGAGAGACGCAGAGACAGATACCCGGAGGCAGAGACACAGAGGAAAAGACACAGACACAGAGACACGGAGGCAGAGACACAGAGACACGGAGGCAGAGACACAGAGACAGGGAGACAGAGACAGAGACACAGAGACAGGGACACCGAGAGAGAGAGACAGAGACACAGAGACGGAGACAGAGGGACGGACACAGAGACAGAGACACAGAGAAAGAGAAACAGAGACAGAGACAGAGACAGAGACAGAGACAGAGACAGGGACACAGAGACAAAGACACACAGACAGAGACACAGAGACCGAGACACAGAGGCAAAGACCCGGAGACAGAGACACAGGGAGAGAGGCATAGACACAGAGACAGAGACACAGAGACCGAGACACAGAGACAGAGACACAGAGACAGAGACACAGAGACGGAGACACAGAGACCGAGACACAGAGACAGAGACACAGAGACAGAGACACAGAGACAGAGACACAGAGACCGAGACCCAGAGACAGAGACACAGAGACACAGAGACGGGGACACAGAGACGGAGACTCTGGGACAGAGACACAGAGACAGAGATTCAGAGGCAGAGACAGAGAGAGAGAGAGACACAGAGACAGAGACACGGAGGCAGAGACACAGAGACAGGGAGATAGAGACAGAGACACAGAGACAGGGACACCGACAGAGAAAGACAGAGACACAGAGACGGAGACAGAGGGACAGACACAGTGACAGAGACACAGAGAAAGAGAAACAGAGACAGAGACAGAGACAGAGACAGAGACAGAGACAGAGACAGGGACAGAGACACAGAGACAGAGACACAGAGACAGAGACACAGAGACAGAGACACAGAGACTGAGACACAGAGACAGTGACACAGTGACAGAGACACAGAGGCAGAGATACAGAGACAGAGACACAGAGACAGAGACACAGAGACAGAGACACAGAGACAGAGACACAGAGACAGAGACACAGAGACAGAAACACAGAGACATAGACACAGAGACAGAGACACAGAGGCGGAGACTGTGGGGCAGAGACACAGAGACAGAGACACAGTGAGACAGACAGAGACACAGAGACGGAGACACAGGGACAGAGACACAGAGACAGAAACACAGAGACACATTCACAGAGACAGAGACACAGAGACACAGCCACAGAGACAAAGAGACGGAAACTGTCGGACAGAGACACAGAGACAGAGATTCAGCTGCAGAGACACAGAGACGGAGACACAGGGACAGAGACACAGAGACAGGGACACAGAGGCAGAGACACAGAGACAGAGACACAGAGACAGAGACACAGAGACTGAGACACAGAGACAGTGACACAGAGACAGAGGCACAGAGGCAGAGATACAGAGACAGAGACACAGAGACATAGACACAGCCACAGAGACAAAGAGACGGAAACTGTCGGACAGAGACACAGAGACAGAGATTCAGCTGCAGAGACACAGAGACGGAGACACAGGGACAGAGACACAGAGACAGGGACACAGAGGCAGAGACACAGAGACAGAGACACAGAGACAGAGACACAGAGACTGAGACACAGAGACAGTGACACAGTGACAGAGACACAGAGGCAGAGATACAGAGACAGAGACACAGAGACAGAGACACAGAGACAGAGACACAGAGACAGAGACACAGAGACAGAGACACAGAGACAGAGACACAGAGACAGAGACACAGAGACAGAGACACAGAGACAGAGACACAGAGACAGAGACACAGAGACAGAGACACAGAGACAGAGACACAGAGACAGAGACACAGAGACAGAGACGCAGAGACAGAGACACAGAGACAGAGACACAGAGACAGAGACACAGAGACAGAGACACAGATACAGAGACACAGAGACAGAGACACAGAGACAGAGACACAGAGACAGAGACACAGAGACAGAGATACAGAAACAGAGACACAGAGACAGAGACACAGAGACAGAGACACAAAGACAGAGAAACAGAGACAGAGACACAGTGAGAGAGACAGAGACACAGGGACAGTGACACAGAGACAGAAACACAGAGACAGATTCACAGAGACAGAGACACAGAGACGGAGACACAGGGACAGAGACACAGAGACAGGGAAACAGAGAGAGTGACTCAGAGACTGAGACACTGAGACGGAGACACAGGGACAGAGACACAGAGACAGGGAAACAGAGAGAGTGACTCAGAGACTGAGACACTGAGACGGAGACAGAGACGCAGAGACAGAGACACAGAGACAGAGACACAGAGACCGAGACCCAGAGACGGAGACACAGATACAGAGACACAGAGACAGAGACACAGAGACGGAGACTGTGGGACAGAGACACAGAAACAGAGATACAGTGAGACAGACAGAGACATAGAGACGGAGACACAGGGACGGAAACACAGAGACAGATACACAGAGACAGGTACACAGAGACAGAGGCACGGAGACGGAGACGCAAGGACAGAGACATAGAGACAGAGACACAGAGACAGAGACACAGAGACGGGACGCAGAGACAGATACAGAGGCAGAGACACAGAGACAGAGACAGAGACACAGGGACGGAGACGCAGGGACAGGGACACAGAGACGAGGACACAGAGACAGAGACTCAGAGACAGAGACACAGAGACAGAGACAGAGACGCAGAGACATAGACGCAGAGACAGAGACACAGAGACAGAGACACAGAGACAGAGACACAGAGAGGGAGCCACAGAGACAGAGACACAGAGACCCAGACACAGAGACAGAGATTCGGAGACAGAGACACAGGGAGAGAGACACAGGAACGGAGATGCAGAGACAGCGACACATGGACAGATTCAAGCAGACAGAGACACAGAGGCAGAGACACAGGGACAGATACACGGAGACAGAGACACAGAGACAGAGACACAAAGACACAGAGACAGAGACACAGAGACAGAGACACAGAGACAGAGACACAGAGACAGAGACACAGAGACCGAGACACAGATGCAGAGGCACAGAGGCAGAGACACAGAGAGAGGGAGACACAGAGGCAGAGACACAGAGACAGAGACAGAGACACAGACACAGAGACGGAGACACAGGGACAGAGACACAGAGACAAGGACACAGAGACGGAGACTCTGGGACAGAGACACAGAGACAGAGATTCAGAGGCAGAGACAGAGAGAGAGAGGCACAGAGACAGATACACGGTGGCAGAGACACAGAGGAATAGACACAGAGACAGAGACACAGAGACAGAGACACAGAGACCGAGACACAGATGCAGAGGCACAGGGGCAGAGACACAGAGAGAGGGAGACACAGAGGCAGAGACACAGAGACAGAGACAGAGACACAGAGACGGAGACACAGGGACAGAGACACAGAGACAAGGACACGGAGACGGAGACTCTGGGACAGAGACACAGAGACAGAGATTCAGAGGCAGAGACAGAGAGAGAGAGGCACAGAGACAGATACACGGTGGCAGAGACACAGAGGAATAGACACAGAGACAGAGACACAGAGACAGAGACACAGAGACAGAGACACAGAGACCGAGACACAGATGCAGAGGCACAGAGGCAGAGACACAGAGAGAGGGAGACACAGAGACAGAGACACAGAGACAGAGACACAGAGACAGAGATTCAGATGCAGAGACACAGAGACGGAGACACAGGGACAGAGACACAGAGACAGGGACACAGACGCAGAGATTCAGATGCAGAGACACAGGGACAGATTCACAGAGAGAGAGACATGGAGAGAGACCCACGGAGACAGAGACACAGAGACACAGAGACAGGGTCGCAGAGACGGAGACACATGGACAGAGACACAGAGCCCGTGACACAAGGAGACAGAGACAGAGACATAGACACAGAGACAGAGATACAGAGACAGAGACGCAGAGACAGATACACAGATGCAGAGACACAGAGACAGAGACAGAGACACAGGGACGGAGACAGAGGGACAGAGACACAGAGAGAGGGACCCAGAGACAGAGTTACAGAGGCAGAGACACTGAGACAGAGACAGAGACACAGAGACAGAAACACAGAGACAGATTCACAGAGACAGATACACAGAGACAGAGACACAGAGACAGAGACGCAGATACAGAGACACAGAGACAGAGACACAGAGACACACGGTCAGAGGCATAGACACAGAGACAGAGACACCGAGACAGTGACACAAAGACGGAGACACAGGGACAGAGACACCGAGACAGAGACACAGATACAGAGACACAGAGACAGAGACACAGAGACAGAGACACAGAGACAGAGACACAGAGACAGAGAGACAGAGACAGAGACACAGAGACAGAGACACAGAAACAGAGACACAGAGACAGAGACACAGAGACAGAGACACAAAGACAGAGAAACAGAGACAGAGACACAGTGAGAGAGACAGAGACACAGGGACAGTGACACAGAGACAGAAACACAGAGACAGATTCACAGAGACAGAGACACAGAGACGGAGACACAGGGACAGAGACACAGAGACAGGGAAACAGAGAGAGTGACTCAGAGACTGAGACACTGAGACGGAGACACAGGGACAGAGACACAGAGACAGGGAAACAGAGAGAGTGACTCAGAGACTGAGACACTGAGACGGAGACAGAGACGCAGAGACAGAGACACAGAGACAGAGACACAGAGACCGAGACCCAGAGACGGAGACACAGATACAGAGACACAGAGACAGAGACACAGAGACGGAGACTGTGGGACAGAGACACAGAAACAGAGATACAGTGAGACAGACAGAGACATAGAGACGGAGACACAGGGACGGAAACACAGAGACAGATACACAGAGACAGGTACACAGAGACAGAGGCACGGAGACGGAGACGCAAGGACAGAGACATAGAGACAGAGACACAGAGACAGAGACACAGAGACGGGACGCAGAGACAGATACAGAGGCAGAGACACAGAGACAGAGACAGAGACACAGGGACGGAGACGCAGGGACAGGGACACAGAGACGAGGACACAGAGACAGAGACTCAGAGACAGAGACACAGAGACAGAGACAGAGACGCAGAGACATAGACGCAGAGACAGAGACACAGAGACAGAGACACAGAGACAGAGACACAGAGAGGGAGCCACAGAGACAGAGACACAGAGACCCAGACACAGAGACAGAGATTCGGAGACAGAGACACAGGGAGAGAGACACAGGAACGGAGATGCAGAGACAGAGACACATGGACAGATTCAAGCAGACAGAGACACAGAGGCAGAGACACAGGGACAGATACACGGAGACAGAGACACAGAGACAGAGACACAAAGACACAGAGACAGAGACACAGAGACAGAGACACAGAGACAGAGACACAGAGACAGAGACACAGAGACCGAGACACAGATGCAGAGGCACAGAGGCAGAGACACAGAGAGAGGGAGACACAGAGGCAGAGACACAGAGACAGAGACAGAGACACAGACACAGAGACGGAGACACAGGGACAGAGACACAGAGACAAGGACACAGAGACGGAGACTCTGGGACAGAGACACAGAGACAGAGATTCAGAGGCAGAGACAGAGAGAGAGAGGCACAGAGACAGATACACGGTGGCAGAGACACAGAGGAATAGACACAGAGACAGAGACACAGAGACAGAGACACAGAGACCGAGACACAGATGCAGAGGCACAGGGGCAGAGACACAGAGAGAGGGAGACACAGAGGCAGAGACACAGAGACAGAGACAGAGACACAGAGACGGAGACACAGGGACAGAGACACAGAGACAAGGACACGGAGACGGAGACTCTGGGACAGAGACACAGAGACAGAGATTCAGAGGCAGAGACAGAGAGAGAGAGGCACAGAGACAGATACACGGTGGCAGACACACAGAGGAATAGACACAGAGACAGAGACACAGAGACAGAGACACAGAGACAGAGACACAGAGACCGAGACACAGATGCAGAGGCACAGAGGCAGAGACACAGAGAGAGGGAGACACAGAGACAGAGACACAGAGACAGAGACACAGAGACAGAGATTCAGATGCAGAGACACAGAGACGGAGACACAGGGACAGAGACACAGAGACAGGGACACAGACGCAGAGATTCAGATGCAGAGACACAGGGACAGATTCACAGAGAGAGAGACATGGAGAGAGACCCACGGAGACAGAGACACAGAGACACAGAGACAGGGTCGCAGAGACGGAGACACATGGACAGAGACACAGAGCCCGTGACACAAGGAGACAGAGACAGAGACATAGACACAGAGACAGAGATACAGAGACAGAGACGCAGAGACAGATACACAGATGCAGAGACACAGAGACAGAGACAGAGACACAGGGACGGAGACAGAGGGACAGAGACACAGAGAGAGGGACCCAGAGACAGAGTTACAGAGGCAGAGACACTGAGACAGAGACAGAGACACAGAGACAGAAACACAGAGACAGATTCACAGAGACAGATACACAGAGACAGAGACACAGAGACAGAGACGCAGATACAGAGACACAGAGACAGAGACACAGAGACACACGGTCAGAGGCATAGACACAGAGACAGAGACACCGAGACAGTGACACAAAGACGGAGACACAGGGACAGAGACACCGAGACAGAGACACAGATACAGAGACACAGAGACAGAGACACAGAGACAGAGACACAGAGACAGAGACACAGAGACAGAGAGACAGAGACAGAGACACAGAGACAGAGACACAGAGACAGAGACACAGAGACAGAGACACAGAGACAGAGACACAGAGATAGAGACACAGGGACTGAGACACAGAGACAGGGACACAGAGACAGAGACACAGGGACAGAGACACAGAGACAGAGACACAGAGACAGAGACACAGAGACAGAGACACAGAGACAGAGACACAGAGACAGAGACACAGAGACAGAGACACAGAGACAGAGACGCAGAGACAGAGACACAGAGACAGAGACACAGAGACAGAGACACAGAGACAGAGCCACAGAGACAGAGACACAGAAACCGAGACACAGAGGCAGAGCCACAGAGGCAGACGCACAGAGACAGAGGCACAGAGACAGAGACACATAGACAGAGACACAGAGACAGAGACACAGAGACAGAGACACAGAGACAGAGACACAAAGATAGAGACACAGTGAGAGAGACAGAGATACAGGGACAGAGACACAGAGACAGGAACACAGAGACAGACTCACAGAGACAGAGACACAGAGACAGAGGCACAGAGACAGAGACACAGAGACAGAGACACAGAGTCAGGGACATAGAGACAGAGGCACAGAGACGGAGACGCAAGGACAGAGACACAGAGACAGAGACACAGAGACAGAGACACAGAGACGGGACGCAGAGACAGATACAGAGGCAGAGACACAGAGACAGAGACAGAGACACAGAGACGGAGACGCAGGGACAGGGACACAGAGACGAGGACACAGAGACAGAGACAAAGAGACAGAGACACAGCGACATAGACACAGAGACAGAGACACAGAGACGGATACTGTGGGACAGAGACACAGAGACAGAGACACAGTGAGACAGAGAGAGACATAGAGACGGAGACACAGGGACGGAGACACAGAGACAGAAACACAGAGACAGATTCACAGAGACAGGGACACAGAGACAGAGGCACAGAGACATAGACACAGAGGCAGAGACACAGACACAGAGACACAGAGACAGAGACACAGAGACAGAGACACAGAGACAGAGACACAGAGATGGAGACACAGAGACAGAGACGCAGAGACAGAGACACAGAGACAGAGACACAATGACAGAGATTCGGAGACAGAGACACAGAGAGAGCGACTCAGAGACAGAGACACAGAGACGGATACAGAGACACAGAGACATAGACACATAGACAGAGACACAGAGACAGAGACTGTGCGACAGAGACACAGAGACGGAGACTGTAGGACAGAGACACAGAGACAGAGATTCAGATGCAGAGACACAGAGACGGAGACACAGGGACAGAGACACAGAGACAGGGACACAGACGCAGAGATTCAGATGCAGAGACACAGGGACAGATTCACAGAGAGAGAGACACGGAGAGAGACCCACGGAGACAGAGACACAGAGACAGGGTCACAGAGACGGAGACACATGGACAGGGACACAGAGCCCGTGACACAAGGAGACAGAGACAGAGACATAGACACAGAGACAGAGATACAGAGACAGAGACGCAGAGACAGATACACAGATGCAGAGACACAGAGACAGAGACACAGAGACGGAGACACAGGGACAGAGACACAGAGAGAGGGACCCAGAGACAGAGTTACAGAGGCAGAGACACTGAGACAGAGACAGAGACACAGAGACAGAAACACAGAGACAGATTCACAGAGACAGATACACAGAGACAGAGACACAGATACAGAGACACAGAGACAGAGACACAGAGACACACGGTCAGAGGCATAGACACAGAGACAGTGACACAAAGACGGAGACACAGGGACAGAGACACCGAGACAGAGACACAGATACAGAGACACAGAGACAGAGACACAGAGGCAGAGACACAGAGACAGAGACACAGAGACAGAGAGACAGAGACAGAGACACAGAGACAGAGACACAGATACAGAGACACAGAGACAGAGACACAGAGACAGAGACACAGAGACAGAGACACAGAGACAGAGACACAGAGACAGAGACACAGAGACAGCGACACAGAGACAGAGACACAGAGACAGAGACACAGAAACCGAGACACAGATGCAGAGCCACAGAGGCAGAGGCACAGAGACAGAGGCACAGAGACAGAGACACAGAGACAGAGACACAGAAACCGAGACACAGAGGCAGAGACACAGAGGCAGAGGCACAGAGACAGAGGCACAGAGACAGAGACACAGAGACAGAGACACAGTGAGAGGGACAGAGACACAGGGACAGAGACACGGAGACAGGAACACAGAGACAGAGACACAGAGACAGAGGCACAGAGACAGAGACACAGAGACAGAGACACAGAGACAGGGACATAGAGACAGAGGCACAGAGACGGAGAGGCAAGGACAGAGACACAGAGACAGAGACACAGAGACAGAGACACAGAGACGGGACGCAGAGACAGATACAGAGGCAGAGACACAGAGACAGAGACAGAGACACAGAGACGGAGACGCAGGGACAGGGACACAGAGACGAGGACACAGAGACAGAGACACAGAGACAGAGTCACAGTGAGACAGACAGAGACATAGAGACGGAGACACAGGGACAGAGACACACAGACAGAAACACAGAGACAGATTCACAGAGACAGGGACACAGAGACAGAGGCACAGAGACATAGACACAGAGACAGAGACACAGAGACAGAGACACAGAGACAGAGACACGGAGACAGAGACACAGAGACAGAGACACAGAGAGAGACACAGAGACAGAGACACAGAGACAGAGACAGAGACACAGAGACAGGGACACAGAGACAGGGACACAGAGACAGAGACACAGAGACAGAGACACAGAGACAGAGACACAGAGACAGAGACACAGAGACAGAGACACAGAGACAGAGACACAGAGACAGAGACACAAAGACAGAGGCACAGAAAGAGAGACACAGATACTGAGACACAGAGACAGAGACACAGAGAAAGAGAAACAGAGACAGAGACAGACACAGAGACACAGAGACAAAGACACACAGACAGAGACACAGAGACCGAGACACAGAGGCAGAGACCCGGAGACAGAGACACAATGACAGAGATTCAGAGACAGAGACACAGGGAGAGAGGCATAAACACAGAGACAGAGGCGCAGAGAGAGAGACACAGAGACAGGGACACAGAGACAGAGACACAGAGACAGAGACACAGAGAGAGACACAGAGACAGAGACACAGAGACAGAGACACAGAGACCGAGACACAGAGACAGAGACAGAGACACAGAGACAGAGACACGGAGGCAGAGACACAGAGACAGGGAGACAGAGACAGGGACACAGAGACAGGGACACCGACAGAGAGAGACAGAGACACAGAGACGGAGACAGAGGGACGGACACAGAGACAGAGACACAGAGAAAGAGAAGCAGAGACAGAGACAGAGACAGAGACAGAGACAGAGACAGAGACAGAAACAGAGACAGAGACAGAGACAGAGACACAGAGACAGGGGCACAGAGAAAGAGAAACAGAGACAGAGGCAGAGACAGAGACAGAGTCACAGAGACAGTGACTCAGAGACAGATACACGCACACAGAGACACAGAGAGAGACACAGAGACGGAGACACAGAGACAGAGACACAGAGACAGAGACACAGAGACAGAGACACAGAGAGAGACACAGAGACAGAGACACAGAGACAGAGACAGAGACACAGAGACAGGGACACAGAGACAGGGACACAGAGACAGAGACACAGAGACAGAGACACAGAGACAGAGACACAGAGACAGAGACACAGAGACAGAGACACAGAGACAGAGACACAGAGACAGAGACACAGAGACAGAGGAACAGAGAGAGAGACACAGAGACTGAGACACAGAGACAGAGACACAGAGACAGAGACACAGAGAGAGACACAGAGACAGAGACACAGAGACCGAGACACAGAGACAGAGACACAGAGACAGAGACACAGAGAGAGAGACACAGAGACAGAGACACAGAGACAGAGACACAGAGACAGAGACACAGAGACACAGAGACAGAGACACAGATACAGAGACACAGAGACAGAGACACAGAGACAGAGACACAGAGACAGAGACACAGAGGCACAGACACAGAGACAGAGACATAGAGACAGAGACACAGAGACAGAGACACAGAGACAGAGACACAGAGACAGAGACACAGAGACAGAGACACAGAGACAGAGACAGAGACACAGAGACAGAGACACGGAGGCAGAGACACAGAGACAGGGAGACAGAGACAGGGACACAGAGACAGGGACACCGACAGAGAGAGACAGAGACACAGAGACGGAGACAGAGGGACGGACACAGAGACAGAGACACAGAGAAAGAGAAGCAGAGACAGAGACAGAGACAGGGACAGAGACAGAGACAGAAACAGAGACAGAGACAGAGACAGAGACACAGAGATAGGGGCACAGAGAAAGAGAAACAGAGACAGAGGCAGAGACAGAGACAGAGTCACAGAGACAGAGACTCAGAGACAGATACACGCACACAGAGACACAGAGAGAGACACAGAGACGGAGACACAGAGACAGAGACACAGAGACAGAGACAGAGACAGAGACAGAGACAGAGACAGAGACAGAGACAGAGACAGAGACAGAGACAGAGACAGAGATTCAGAGGCAGAGACAGAGAGAGAGAGAGACACAGAGACAGAGACACGGAGGCAGAGACACAGAGACAGGGAGACAGAGACAGAGACACAGAGACAGGGACACCGACGGAGAAAGACAGAGACACAGAGACGGAGACAGAGGGACAGACACAGTGACAGAGACACAGAGAAAGAGAAACAGAGACAGAGACAGAGACAGAGACAGAGACAGAGACAGAGACAGAGACAGAGACAGAGACAGAGACAGAGACAGAGACAGAGACAGAGACAGAGACAGAGACAGAGACAGAGACAGAGACACAGACAGAGACAGAGACAGAGACACAAAGACAGAGACACAGAGACAGAGACACAGAGACAGAGACACGGAGACAGAGACACAGAGACAGAGACACACAGACAGAGACACAGAGACAGAGACACAGAGACAGAGACACAGAGACAGAGACACAGAGAGAGAGACACAGAGACAGAGACACGGAGACAGAGAAACAGAGACAGAGACAGAGACAGAGACAGAGACAGAGACAGAGACAGAGACAGAGACAGAGACAGAGACAGAGACAGAGACAGAGACAGAGACAGAGACAGAGACACAGACAGAGACAGACACAGAGACACAGAGACAGGGACACCGAGAGAGAGAGACAGAGACACAGAGACGGAGACAGAGGGACGGACACAGAGACAGAGACACAGAGAAAGAGAAACAGAGACAGAGACAGAGACAGAGACAGAGACAGAGACAGAGACAGGGACACAGAGACAAAGACACACAGACAGAGACACAGAGACCGAGACACAGAGGCAGAGACACAGGGAGAGAGGCATAGACACAGAGACAGAGGCACAGAGAGAGAGACACAGAGACAGAGAAACAGAGACAGAGACACAGAGAGAGAGACAGAGACAGAGACAGAGACACAGAGGCAGAGACACCGAGACAGAGACACAGAGACGGATTTCATAGACAGAGACACAGTGTGAGAGACACAGAAACGGAGACACAGAGACAGAGGCATAGACACAGAGACAGAGACACAGAGAGAGACACAGAGACAGAGACACAGAGACAGAGACAGAGACAGAGACACAGAGACAGAGACACGGAGACAGAGACACGGAGACAGAGACACAGAGGCAGAGACACAGAGACAGAGACACAGAGACAGAGACACAGAGACAGAGACACAGAGGCAGAGACACAGAGACAGAGACACAGAGACAGAGACACAGAGACAGAGGCACAGAGACAGAGACACAGAGACAGAGACACAGAAACAGAGACACAGAGACAGAGGCAAAGAGACAGAGACACAGAGACAGAGACACAGAGACAGAGACACAGAGACAGAGACACAGAGACAGAGACACAGAGACAGAGACACAGAGACAGAGACACAGAGACAGAGACACAAAGACAGAGGCACAGAAAGAGAGACACAGATACTGAGACACAGAGACAGAGACACAGAGACAGAGACACAGAGAAAGAGAAACAGAGACAGAGACAGACACAGAGACACAGAGACAAAGACACACAGACAGAGACACAGAGACCGAGACACAGAGGCAGAGATCCGGAGACAGAGACACAATGACAGAGATTCAGAGACAGAGACACAGGGAGAGAGGCACAGACACAGAGACAGAGGCACAGAGAGAGAGACACAGAGACAGGGACACAGAGACAGAGACACAGAGACAGAGACACAGAGAGAGACACAGAGACAGAGACACAGAGACAGAGACACAGAGACCGAGACACAGAGACAGAGACAGAGACACAGAGACAGAGACACAGAGGCACAGACACAGAGACAGAGACACAGAGACAGAGACACAGAGACAGAGACACAGAGACAGAGACACAGAGACAGAGACACAGAGACAGAGACACAGAGACAGAGACACAGAGACAGAGACAGAGACACAGAGACAGAGACACGGAGGCAGAGACACAGAGACAGGGAGACAGAGACAGGGACACAGAGACAGGGACACCGACAGAGAGAGAGACAGAGACAGAGACAGAGACAGAGACAGAGACAGAGACAGAGACAGAGACAGAGACACAGACAGAGACAGAGACAGAGACACAAAGATAGAGACACAGAGACAGAGACACAGAGACAGAGACACGGAGACAGAGACACAGAGACAGAGACACAGAGACAGAGACACAGAGACAGAGACACAGAGACAGAGACACAGAGAGAGAGACACAGAGACAGAGACACGGAGACAGAGAAACAGAGACAGAGACAGAGACAGAGACAGAGACAGAGACAGAGACAGAGACAGAGACGGAGACAGAGACAGAGACAGAGACAGAGACAGAGACAGAGACACAGACAGAGACAGAGACAGAGACACAGAGACAGGGACACCGAGAGAGAGAGACAGAGACACAGAGACAGAGACACAGAGAAAGAGAAACAGAGACAGAGACAGAGACAGAGACAGAGACAGAGACAGGGTCACAGAGACAAAGACACACAGACAGAGACACAGAGACCGAGACACAGAGGCAGAGACACAGGGAGAGAGGCACAGACACAGAGACAGAGGCACAGAGAGAGAGACACAGAGACAGAGAAACAGAGACAGAGACACAGAGAGAGAGACAGAGACAGAGACAGAGACACAGAGAGAGACACAGAGACAGAGACACAGAGACAGAGACACAGAGACCGAGACACAGAGACAGAGACAGAGACACAGAGACAGAGACACAGAGGCACAGACACAGAGACAGAGACACAGAGACAGAGACACAGAGACAGAGACACAGAGACAGAGACACAGAGACAGAGACACAGAGACAGAGACACAGAGACAGAGACACAGAGACAGAGACAGAGACACAGAGACAGAGACACGGAGGCAGAGACACAGAGACAGGGAGACAGAGACAGGGACACAGAGACAGGGACACCGACAGAGAGAGAGACAGAGACAGAGACAGAGACAGAGACAGAGACAGAGACAGAGACAGAGACAGAGACACAGACAGAGACAGAGACAGAGACACAAAGATAGAGACACAGAGACAGAGACACAGAGACAGAGACACGGAGACAGAGACACAGAGACAGAGACACAGAGACAGAGACACAGAGACAGAGACACAGAGACAGAGACACAGAGACAGAGACACAGAGAGAGAGACACAGAGACAGAGACACGGAGACAGAGAAACAGAGACAGAGACAGAGACAGAGACAGAGACAGAGACAGAGACAGAGACAGAGACAGAGACGGAGACAGAGACAGAGACAGAGACAGAGACAGAGACAGAGACACAGACAGAGACAGAGACAGAGACACAGAGACAGGGACACCGAGAGAGAGAGACAGAGACACAGAGACAGAGACACAGAGAAAGAGAAACAGAGACAGAGACAGAGACAGAGACAGAGACAGAGACAGGGTCACAGAGACAAAGACACACAGACAGAGACACAGAGACCGAGACACAGAGGCAGAGACACAGGGAGAGAGGCACAGACACAGAGACAGAGGCACAGAGAGAGAGACACAGAGACAGAGAAACAGAGACAGAGACACAGAGAGAGAGACAGAGACAGAGACAGAGACACAGAGGCAGAGACACCGAGACAGAGACACAGAGACGGAGATTCAGAGACAGAGACACAGTGAGAGAGACACAGAAACGGAGACACAGAGACAGAGGCATAGACACAGAGACAGAGACACAGAGACAGACACAGAGACAGAGACACAAAGACAGAGACACAGAGACAGAGACACAGAGAGAGAGACACAGAGACAGAGACACGGAGACAGAGAAACAGAGACAGAGACAGAGACAGAGACAGAGACAGAGACAGAGACAGAGACAGAGACACAGACAGAGACAGAGACAGAGACACAGAGACAGGGACACCGAGAGAGAGAGACAGAGACACAGAGACGGAGACAGAGGGACGGACACAGAGACAGAGACACAGAGAAAGAGAAACAGAGACAGAGACAGAGACAGAGACAGAGACAGGGACACAGAGACAAAGACACACAGACAGAGACACAGAGACCGAGACACAGAGGCAGAGACACAGGGAGAGAGGCATAGACACAGAGACAGAGGCACAGAGAGAGAGACACAGAGACAGAGAAACAGAGACAGAGACACAGAGAGAGAGACAGAGACAGAGACAGAGACACAGAGACAGAGACACCGAGACAGAGACACAGAGACGGAGATTCAGAGACAGAGACACAGTGAGAGAGACACAGAAACGGAGACACAGAGACAGAGGCATAGACACAGAGACAGAAACACAGAGAGAGACACAGAGACAGAGACACAGAGACAGAGACAGAGACAGATACACAGAGACAGAGACACGGAGACAGAGACACGGAGACAGAGACACAGAGGCAGAGACACAGTGACAGAGACACAGAGACAGAGACACAGAGACAGAGACACAGAGACAGAGACACAGAGACAGAGACACAGAGACAGAGACTCAGAGACAGAGACACAGAGACAGAGACACAGAAACAGAGACACAGAGACAGAGGCAAAGAGACAGAGACACAGAGACAGAGACACAGAGACAGAGACACAGAGACAGAGACACAGAGACAGAGACACAGAGACAGAGACACAGAGACAGAGACACAGAGACAGAGACACAGAGACAGAGACACAGAGACAGAGACACAGAGACAGAGACACAGAGACAGAGACACAGAGACAGAGAGACAGAGACAGAGACAGAGACACAGAGACAGGGAGACAGAGACAGAGACACAGAGACAGAGACACAGAGAGAGACACAGAGACAGAGACACAGAGACAGAGACAGGGACATAGAGACAGAGACACAGAGACAGAGACACAGAGACAGAGACACAGAGACAGAGACACAGAGACCGAGACCCAGAGACAGAGACACAGAGACAGAGACACAGAGACAGAGGCACAGAGACAGAGACACAGAGACAGAGACACAGAGACAGAGACACAGAGACAGAGACACAGAGAGAGAGACACAGAGACAGAGACACGGAGACAGTGACACAGAGACAGAGACACAGAGACAGAGACACAGAGACCGAGACACAGAGACAGAGACACAGACACAGAGACACAGAGACAGAGACACAGAGACAGAGACACAGAGACACAGAAACAGAGACACAGAGACAGAGGCAAAGAGACAGAGACACAGAGACAGAGACACAGAGACAGAGAGACAGAGACAGAGAGACAGAGACAGAGAGACAGAGACAGAGTAAGAGACAGAGACAGAGACAGAGACACAGAGACAGGGAGACAGAGACAGAGACACAGAGACAGAGACACAGAGAGAGACACAGAGACAGAGACACAGAGACAGAGACCAGGGACACAGAGACAGAGACACAGAGACAGAGACACAGAGACAGAGACACAGAGACAGAGACACAGAGACAGAGACACAGAGACCGAGACCCAGAGACAGAGACACAGAGACAGAGACACAGAGACAGAGACACAGAGACAGAGACACAGAGACAGAGACACAGAGACAGAGACACAGAGACAGAGACACAGAGACAGAGACACAGAGAGAGAGACACAGAGACAGAGACACGGAGACAGTGACACAGAGACAGAGACACAGAGAGAGACACAGAGACAGAGACAGAGACAGAGACAGAGACACAGAGACCGAGACACAGAGACAGAGACACAGAGACAGAGACACAGAGACAGAGACACAGAGACAGAGACACAGAGACCGAGACCCAGAGACAGAGACACAGAGACACAGAGACGGGGACACAGAGACGGAGACTCTGGGACAGAGACACAGAGACAGAGATTCAGAGGCAGAGACAGAGAGAGAGAGAGAGACACAGAGACAGAGACACGGAGGCAGAGACACTGAGACAGAGACAGAGACAGAGACAGAGACAGAGACAGAGACAGAGACAGAGACAGAGACAGAGACAGAGACAGCGACAGAGACAGAGACAGAGACACAGAGACAGGGACACAGAGAAAGAGAAACAGAGACAGAGACAGAGACAGAGACAGAGACAGAGACAGAGTCACAGAGACAGATACACGCACACAGAGACACAGGCAGAGACACAGAGACAGAGACACAGAGACAGAGACACAGAGAAAGAGAAACAGAGACAGGGACAGAGACAGAGACAGGGACACAGAGACAAAGACACACAGACAGAGACACAGAGACCGAGACACAGAGGCAGAGACCCGGAGACAGAGACACAGGGAGAGAGGCATAGACACAGAGACAGAGACGCAGAGACAGAGACACAGAGAAAGAGAGACAGAGACAGAGACACGGAGGCAGAGACACAGAGACAGGGAGACAGAGACAGAGACACAGAGACAGAGACAGGGACACAGAGACAGAGACACAGAGACAGAGGCACAGAGAGAGAGACACAGAGACTGAGACACAGAGACAGAGACACAGAGACAGAGACACAGAGACAGAGACAGAGACAGAGACAGAAACAGAGACAGAGACAGAGACACAGAGACAGGGGCACAGAGAAAGAGAAACAGAGACAGAGGCAGAGACAGAGACAGAGTCACAGAGATAGAGACTCAGAGACAGATACACGCACACAGAGACACAGAGAGAGACACAGAGACGGAGACACAGAGACAGAGACAGAGAGACAGAGACACAGAGACAGAGACACAGAGACAGAGACACAGAGAGAGAGACACAGAGACAGAGACACAGAGACAGAGACACAGAGACAGAGACACAGAGACACAGAGACAGAGACACAGATACAGAGACACAGAGACAGAGACACAGAGACAGAGACACAGAGACAGAGACACAGAGGCACAGACACAGAGACAGAGACACAGAGACAGAGACACAGAGACAGAGACACAGAGACAGAGACACAGAGAGAGAGACACAGAGACAGAGACACAGAGACAGAGACACAGAGAGAGAGACACAGAGACAGAGACACAGAGACAGAGACACAGAGACAGAGACACAGAGACACAGAGACAGAGACACAGATACAGAGACACAGAGACAGAGACACAGAGACAGAGACACAGAGACAGAGACACAGAGGCACAGACACAGAGACAGAGACACAGAGACAGAGACACAGAGACAGAGACACAGAGACAGAGACACAGAGACAGAGACACAGAGACAGAGACACAGAGACAGAGACACAGAGACAGAGACAGAGACACAGAGACAGAGACACGGAGGCAGAGACACAGAGACAGGGAGACAGAGACAGGGACACAGAGACAGGGACACCGACAGAGAGAGACAGAGACACAGAGACGGAGACAGAGGGACGGACACAGAGACAGAGACACAGAGAAAGAGAAGCAGAGACAGAGACAGAGACAGAGACAGAGACAGAGACAGAGACAGAGACAGAAACAGAGACAGAGACAGAGACACAGAGACAGGGGCACAGAGAAAGAGAAACAGAGACAGAGGCAGAGACAGAGACAGAGTCACAGAGATAGAGACTCAGAGACAGATACACGCACACAGAGACACAGAGAGAGACACAGAGACGGAGACACAGAGACAGAGACACAGAGACAGAGACACAGAGACAGAGACACAGAGAGAGACACAGAGACAGAGACACAGAGACAGAGACTGAGACACAGAGACAGGGACACAGAGACAGGGACACAGAGACAGAGACACAGAGACAGAGACACAGAGACAGAGACACAGAGACAGAGACACAGAGACAGAGACACAGAGACAGAGACACAGAGACAGAGACACAGAGACAGAGACACAAAGACAGAGGCACAGAAAGAGAGACACAGATACTGAGACACAGAGACAGAGACACAGAGACAGAGACACAGAGAAAGAGAAACAGAGACAGAGACAGACACAGAGACACAGAGACAAAGACACACAGACAGAGACACAGAGGCAGAGACCCGGAGACAGAGATACAATGACAGAGATTCAGAGACAGAGACACAGGGAGAGAGGCACAGACACAGAGACAGAGGCACAGAGAGAGAGACACAGAGACAGGGACACAGAGACAGAGACACAGAGACAGAGACACAGAGAGAGACACAGAGACAGAGACACAGAGACAGAGACACAGTGACCGAGACACAGAGACAGAGACAGAGACACAGAGACAGAGACACGGAGGCAGAGACACAGAGACAGGGAGACAGAGACAGGGACACAGAGACAGGGACACCGACAGAGAGAGACAGAGACACAGAGACGGAGACAGAGGGACGGACACAGAGACAGAGACACAGAGAAGGAGAAGCAGAGACAGAGACAGAGACAGAGACAGAGACAGAGACAGAGACAGAGACAGAAACCGAGACAGAGACAGAGACAGAGACACAGAGACAGGGGCACAGAGGAAGAGAAACAGAGACAGAGGCAGAGACAGAGACAGAGTCACAGAGACAGAGACTCAGAGACAGATACACGCACACAGAGACACAGAGAGAGACACAGAGACGGAGACACAGAGACAGAGACACAGAGACAGAGACACAGAGACAGAGACACAGAGACAGAGACACAGAGAGAGACACAGAGACAGAGACACAGAGACAGAGACAGAGACACAGAGACAGGGACACAGAGACAGGGACACAGAGACAGAGACACAGAGACAGAGACACAGAGACAGAGACACAGAGACAGAGACAGAGACACAGAGACAGAGACACGGAGGCAGAGACACAGAGACAGGGAGACAGAGACAGGGACACAGAGACAGGGACACCGAGAGAGACAGAGACAGAGACAGAGACAGAGACAGAGACAGAGACAGAGACAGAGACAGAGACAGAGACAGAGACACAGACAGAGACAGAGACAGAGACACAAAGACAGAGACACAGAGACAGAGACACAGAGACAGAGACACGGAGACAGAGACACAGAGACAGAGACACAGAGACAGAGACACAGAGACAGAGACACAGAGACAGAGACACAGAGACAGAGACACAGAGAGAGAGACACAGAGACAGAGACACGGAGACAGAGAAACAGAGACAGAGACAGAGACAGAGACAGAGACAGAGACAGAGACAGAGACAGAGACAGAGACAGAGGCAGAGACAGAGACAGAGACAGAGACAGAGACAGAGACACAGACAGAGACAGAGAGAGAGACACAGAGACAGGGACACCGAGAGAGAGAGACAGAGACACAGAGACGGAGACAGAGGGACGGACACAGAGACAGAGACACAG
This sequence comes from Megachile willughbiella, assembly GCA_945859595.2. NCBI lineage: Eukaryota > Metazoa > Arthropoda > Insecta > Hymenoptera > Megachilidae > Megachile > Megachile willughbiella. The sequence continues at coordinate 34,065 of OX243806.1, forward strand.
AGAAAGAGAAACAGAGACAGAGACAGAGACAGAGACAGAGACAGGGACACAGAGACAAAGACACACAGACAGAGACACAGAGACCGAGACACAGAGGCAGAGACACAGGGAGAGAGGCATAGACACAGAGACAGAGGCACAGAGAGAGAGACACAGAGACAGAGAAACAGAGACAGAGACACAGAGAGAGAGACAGAGACAGAGACAGAGACACAGAGACAGAGACACCGAGACAGAGACACAGAGACGGAGATTCAGAGACAGAGACACAGTGAGAGAGACACAGAAACGGAGACACAGAGACAGAGGCATAGACACAGAGACAGAGACACAGAGAGAGACACAGAGACAGAGACACAGAGACAGAGACACAGAGACAGAGACACAGAGAGAGAGACACAGAGACAGAGACACGGAGACAGAGAAACAGAGACAGAGACAGAGACAGAGACAGAGACAGAGACAGAGACAGAGACAGAGACAGAGACAGAGACAGAGACAGAGACAGAGACAGAGACAGAGACAGAGACAGAGACAGAGACACAGACAGAGACAGAGACAGAGACACAGAGACAGGGACACCGAGAGAGAGAGACAGAGACACAGAGACGGAGACAGAGGGACGGACACAGAGACAGAGACACAGAGAAAGAGAAACAGAGACAGAGACAGAGACAGAGACAGGGACACAGAGACAAAGACACACAGACAGAGACACAGAGACCGAGACACAGAGGCAGAGACACAGGGAGAGAGGCATAGACACAGAGACAGAGGCACAGAGAGAGAGACACAGAGACAGAGAAACAGAGACAGAGACACAGAGAGAGAGACATAGACAGAGACAGAGACACAGAGACAGAGACACCGAGACAGAGACACAGAGACGGAGATTCAGAGACAGAGACACAGTGAGAGAGACACAGAAACGGAGACACAGAGACAGAGGCATAGACACAGAGACAGAGACACAGAGAGAGACACAGAGACAGAGACACAGAGACAGAGACAGAGACAGAGACACAGAGACAGAGACACGGAGACAGAGACACGGAGACAGAGACACAGAGGCAGAGACACAGAGACAGAGACACAGAGACAGAGACACAGAGACAGAGACACAGAGACAGAGACACAGAGACAGAGACGCAGAGACAGAGACGCAGAGACAGAGACACAGAGACAGAGACACAGAAACAGAGACACAGAGACAGAGGCAAAGAGACAGAGACACAGAGACAGAGACACAGAGACAGAGACACAGAGACAGAGACACAGAGACAGAGACACAGAGACAGAGACACAGAGACCGAGACCCAGAGACAGAGACACAGAGACAGAGACACAGAGACAGAGACACAGAGACAGAGACACAGAGACAGAGACACAGAGACAGAGACGCAGAGACAGAGACACAGAGACAGAGACACAGAGAGAGAGACACAGAGACAGAGACACGGAGACAGTGACACAGAGACAGAGACACAGAGAGAGACACAGAGACAGAGACAGAGACAGAGACAGAGACACAGAGACCGAGACACAGAGACAGAGACACAGAGACAGAGACACAGAGACAGAGACACAGAGACCGAGACCCAGAGACAGAGACACAGAGACACAGAGACGGGGACACAGAGACGGAGACTCTGTGACAGAGACACAGAGACAGAGATTCAGAGGCAGAGACAGAGAGAGAGAGAGAGACACAGAGACAGAGACACGGAGGCAGAGACACTGAGACAGGGAGACAGAGACAGAGACACAGAGGCAGAGACACAGAGACAGAGACACAGAGACAGAGACACAGAGACAGAGAGACAGAGACAGAGACAGAGACACAGAGACAGGGAGACAGAGACAGAGACACAGAGACAGAGACACAGAGAGAGACACAGAGACAGAGACACAGAGACAGAGACAGGGACATAGAGACAGAGACACAGAGACAGAGACACAGAGACAGAGACACAGAGACAGAGACACAGAGACCGAGACCCAGAGACAGAGACACAGAGACAGAGACACAGAGACAGAGACACAGAGACAGAGACACAGAGACAGAGACACAGAGACAGAGACACAGAGAGAGAGACACAGAGACAGAGACACGGAGACAGTGACACAGAGACAGAGACACAGAGACAGAGACACAGAGACCGAGACACAGAGACAGAGACACAGACACAGAGACACAGAGACAGAGACACAGAGACAGAGACACAGAGACACAGAAACAGAGACACAGAGACAGAGGCAAAGAGACAGAGACACAGAGACAGAGACACAGAGACAGAGAGACAGAGACAGAGAGACAGAGACAGAGTAAGAGACAGAGACAGAGACAGAGACACAGAGACAGGGAGACAGAGACACAGAGACAGAGACACAGAGAGAGACACAGAGACAGAGACACAGAGACAGAGACCAGGGACACAGAGACAGAGACACAGAGACAGAGACACAGAGACAGAGACACAGAGACAGAGACACAGAGACAGAGACACAGAGACCGAGACCCAGAGACAGAGACACAGAGACAGAGACACAGAGACAGAGACACAGAGACAGAGACAGAGACACAGAGACAGAGACACAGAGAGAGAGACACAGAGACAGAGACACAGAGACAGAGACACAGAGACAGAGACACAGAGACACAGAGACAGAGACACAGATACAGAGACACAGAGACAGAGACACAGAGACAGAGACACAGAGACAGAGACACAGAGGCACAGACACAGAGACAGAGACACAGAGACAGAGACACAGAGACAGAGACACAGAGACAGAGACACAGAGAGAGAGACACAGAGACAGAGACACAGAGACAGAGACACAGAGACAGAGACACAGAGACAGAGACACAGAGAGAGAGACACAGAGACAGAGACACAGAGACAGAGACACAGAGACAGAGACACAGAGACACAGAGACAGAGACACAGATACAGAGACACAGAGACAGAGACACAGAGACAGAGACACAGAGACAGAGACACAGAGGCACAGACACAGAGACAGAGACACAGAGACAGAGACACAGAGACAGAGACACTGAGACAGAGACACAGAGACAGAGACACAGAGACAGAGACACAGAGACAGAGACACAGAGACAGAGACACAGAGACAGAGACACAGAGACAGAGACAGAGACACAGAGACAGAGACACGGAGGCAGAGCCACAGAGACAGGGAGACAGAGACAGGGACACAGAGACAGGGACACCGACAGAGAGAGACAGAGACACAGAGACGGAGACAGAGGGACGGACACAGAGACAGAGACACAGAGAAAGAGAAGCAGAGACAGAGACAGAGACAGAGACAGAGACAGAGACAGAGACAGAGACAGAAACAGAGACAGAGACAGAGACACAGAGACAGGGGCACAGAGAAAGAGAAACAGAGACAGAGGCAGAGACAGAGACAGAGTCACAGAGATAGAGACTCAGAGACAGATACACGCACACAGAGACACAGAGAGAGACACAGAGACGGAGACACAGAGACAGAGACACAGAGACAGAGACACAGAGACAGAGACACAGAGAGAGACACAGAGACAGAGACACAGAGACAGAGACAGAGACACAGAGACAGGGACACAGAGACAGGGACACAGAGACAGAGACACAGAGACAGAGACACAGAGACAGAGACACAGAGACAGAGACACAGAGACAGAGACACAGAGACAGAGACACAGAGACAGAGACACAGAGACAGAGACACAGAGACAGAGACACAAAGACAGAGGCACAGAAAGAGAGACACAGATACTGAGACACAGAGACAGAGACACAGAGACAGAGACACAGAGAAAGAGAAACAGAGACAGAGACAGACACAGAGACACAGAGACAAAGACACACAGACAGAGACACAGAGACCGAGACACAGAGGCAGAGACCCGCAGACAGAGACACAATGACAGAGATTCAGAGACAGAGACACAGGGAGAGAGGCACAGACACAGAGACAGAGGCACAGAGAGACAGACACAGAGACAGGGACACAGAGACAGAGACACAGAGACAGAGACACAGAGAGAGACACAGAGACAGAGACACAGAGACAGAGACACAGAGACCGAGACACAGAGACAGAGACAGAGACACAGAGACAGGGGCACAGAGAAAGAGAAACAGAGACAGAGGCAGAGACAGAGACAGAGTCACAGAGACAGAGACTCAGAGACAGATACACGCACACAGAGACACAGAGAGAGACACAGAGACGGAGACACAGAGACAGAGACACAGAGACAGAGACACAGAGACAGAGACACAGAGACAGAGACACAGAGAGAGACACAGAGACAGAGACACAGAGACAGAGACAGAGACACAGAGACAGGGACACAGAGACAGGGACACAGAGACAGAGACACAGAGACAGAGACACAGAGACAGAGACACAGAGACAGAGACACAGAGACAGAGACACAGAGACAGAGACACAGAGACAGAGGAACAGAGAGAGAGACACAGAGACTGAGACACAGAGACAGAGACACAGAGACAGAGACACAGAGAGAGACACAGAGACAGAGACACAGAGACCGAGACACAGAGACAGAGACACAGAGACAGAGACACAGAGAGAGAGACACAGAGACAGAGACACAGAGACAGAGACACAGAGACAGAGACACAGAGACACAGAGACAGAGACACAGATACAGAGACACAGAGACAGAGACACAGAGACAGAGACACAGAGACAGAGACACAGAGGCACAGACACAGAGACAGAGACACAGAGACAGAGACACAGAGACAGAGACACAGAGACAGAGACACAGAGACAGAGACACAGAGACAGAGACAGAGACACAGAGACAGAGACACGGAGGCAGAGACACAGAGACAGGGAGACAGAGACAGGGACACAGAGACAGGGACACCGACAGAGAGAGAGACAGAGACAGAGACAGAGACAGAGACAGAGACAGAGACAGAGACAGAGACAGAGACACAGACAGAGACAGAGACAGAGACACAAAGACAGAGACACAGAGACAGAGACACAGAGACAGAGACACGGAGACAGAGACACAGAGACAGAGACACAGAGACAGAGACACAGAGACAGAGACACAGAGACAGAGACACAGAGAGAGAGACACAGAGACAGAGACACGGAGACAGAGAAACAGAGACAGAGACAGAGACAGAGACAGAGACAGAGACAGAGACAGAGACAGAGACAGAGACAGAGACAGAGACAGAGACAGAGACAGAGACACAGACAGAGACAGAGACAGAGACACAGAGACAGGGACACCGAGAAAGAGAGACAGAGACACAGAGACGGAGACAGAGGGACGGACACAGAGACAGAGACACAGAGAAAGAGAAACAGAGACAGAGACAGAGACAGAGACAGAGACAGAGACAGGGACACAGAGACAAAGACACACAGACAGAGACACAGAGACCGAGACACAGAGGCAGAGACACAGGGAGAGAGGCATAGACACAGAGACAGAGGCACAGAGAGAGAGACACAGAGACAGAGAAACAGAGACAGAGACACAGAGAGAGAGACAGAGACAGAGACAGAGACACAGAGACAGAGACACCGAGACAGAGACACAGAGACGGAGATTCAGAGACAGAGACACAGTGAGAGAGACACAGAAACGGAGACACAGAGACAGAGGCATAGACACAGAGACAGAGACACAGAGAGAGACACAGAGACAGAGACACAGAGACAGAGACACAGAGACAGAGACACAGAGACAGAGACAGAGACACAGAGACAGAGACACGGAGGCAGAGACACAGAGACAGGGAGACAGAGACAGAGACACAGAGACAGAGACACAGAGAGAGACACAGAGACAGAGACACAGAGACAGAGACCAGGGACACAGAGACAGAGACACAGAGACAGAGACACAGAGACAGAGACACAGAGACAGAGACACAGAGACAGAGACACAGAGACAGAGACACAGAGACCGAGACCCAGAGACAGAGACACAGAGACAGAGACACAGAGACAGAGACACAGAGACAGAGACACAGAGACAGAGACACAGAGACAGAGACACAGAGACAGAGACACAGAGACAGAGACACAGAGAGAGAGACACAGAGACAGAGACACGGAGACAGTGACACAGAGACAGAGACACAGAGAGAGACACAGAGACAGAGACAGAGACAGAGGCACAGAGACCGAGACACAGAGACAGAGACACAGAGACAGAGACACAGAGACAGAGACACAGAGACCGAGACCCAGAGACAGAGACACAGAGACACAGAGACGGGGACACAGAGACGGAGACTCTGGGACAGAGACACAGAGACAGAGATTCAGAGGCAGAGACAGAGAGAGAGAGAGAGACACAGAGACAGAGACACGGAGGCAGAGACACTGAGACAGGGAGACAGAGACAGAGACACAGAGGCAGAGACACAGAGACAGGGACACCGACAGAGAGAGACAGAGACACAGAGACGGAGACAGAGGGACAGACACAGAGACAGAGACACAGAGAAAGAGAAACAGAGACAGAGACAGAGACAGAGACAGAGACAGAGACAGAGACAGAGACAGAGACAGAGACAGAGACAGAGACAGAGACAGAGACAGAGACAGAGACAGAGACAGAGACAGAGACAGAGACAGAGACAGAGACAGAGACAGAGACAGAGACAGAGACAGAGACAGAGACAGAGACAGAGACAGCGACAGAGACAGAGACAGAGACACAGAGACAGGGACACAGAGAAAGAGAAACAGAGACAGAGACAGAGACAGAGACAGAGACAGAGTCACAGAGACAGATACACGCACACAGAGACACAGGCAGAGACACAGAGACAGAGACACAGAGACAGAGACACAGAGAAAGAGAAACAGAGACAGGGACAGAGACAGAGACAGAGACAGGGACACAGAGACAAAGACACACAGACAGAGACACAGAGACCGAGACACAGAGGCAGAGACCCGGAGACAGAGACACAGGGAGAGAGGCATAGACACAGAGACAGGGACGCAGAGACAGAGACACAGAGACAGAGAGACAGAGACAGAGACACGGAGGCAGAGACACAGAGACAGGGAGACAGAGACAGAGACACAGAGACAGAGACAGGGACACAGAGACAGAGACACAGAGACAGAGGCACAGAGAGAGAGACACAGAGACTGAGACACAGAGACAGAGACACAGAGACAGAGACACAGAGACAGAGACAGAGACAGAGACAGAAACAGAGACAGAGACAGAGACAGAGACACAGAGACAGAGACAGAGACAGGGACACAGAGACAAAGACACACAGACAGAGACACAGAGACCGAGACACAGAGGCAGAGACCCGGAGACAGAGACACAGGGAGAGAGGCATAGACACAGAGACAGAGACACAGAGACAGAGACACAGAGAGAGAGACACAGAGACAGAGACACAGAGACAGAGACACAGAGACAGAGACACAGAGACACAGAGACAGAGACACAGATACAGAGACACAGAGACAGAGACACAGAGACAGAGACACAGAGACAGAGACACAGAGACAGAGACACAGAGGCACAGACACAGAGACAGAGACACAGAGACAGAGACACAGAGACAGAGACACAGAGACAGAGACACAGAGAGAGAGACACAGAGACAGAGACACAGAGACAGAGACACAGAGACAGAGACACAGAGACAGAGACACAGAGAGAGAGACACAGAGACAGAGACACAGAGACAGAGACACAGAGACAGAGACACAGAGACACAGAGACAGAGACACAGATACAGAGACACAGAGACAGAGACACAGAGACAGAGACACAGAGACAGAGACACAGAGGCACAGACACAGAGACAGAGACACAGAGACAGAGACACAGAGACAGAGACACTGAGACAGAGACACAGAGACAGAGACACAGAGACAGAGACACAGAGACAGAGACACAGAGACAGAGACACAGAGACAGAGACACAGAGACAGAGACAGAGACACAGAGACAGAGACACGGAGGCAGAGCCACAGAGACAGGGAGACAGAGACAGGGACACAGAGACAGGGACACCGACAGAGAGAGACAGAGACACAGAGACGGAGACAGAGGGACGGACACAGAGACAGAGACACAGAGAAAGAGAAGCAGAGACAGAGACAGAGACAGAGACAGAGACAGAGACAGAAACAGAGACAGAGACAGAGACACAGAGACAGGGGCACAGAGAAAGAGAAACAGAGACAGAGGCAGAGACAGAGACAGAGTCACAGAGATAGAGACTCAGAGACAGATACACGCACACAGAGACACAGAGAGAGACACAGAGACGGAGACACAGAGACAGAGACACAGAGACAGAGACACAGAGACAGAGACACAGAGAGAGACACAGAGACAGAGACACAGAGACAGAGACAGAGACACAGAGACAGGGACACAGAGACAGGGACACAGAGACAGAGACACAGAGACAGAGACACAGAGACAGAGACACAGAGACAGAGACACAGAGACAGAGACACAGAGACAGAGACACAGAGAAAGAGAAGCAGAGACAGAGACAGAGACAGAGACAGAGACAGAGACAGAGACAGAGACAGAGACAGAGACAGGGACACAGATACAAAGACACACAGACAGAGACACAGAGACCGAGACACAGAGGCAGAGACACAGGGAGAGAGGCATAGACACAGAGACAGAGGCACAGAGAGAGAGACACAGAGACAGAGAAACAGAGACAGAGACACAGAGAGAGAGACAGAGACAGAGACAGAGACACAGAGACAGAGACACCGAGACAGAGACACAGAGACGGAGATTCAGAGACAGAGACACAGTGAGAGAGACACAGAAACGGAGACACAGAGACAGAGGCATAGACACAGAGACAGAGACACAGAGAGAGACACAGAGACAGAGACACAGAGACAGAGACACAGAGACAGAGACACATAGAGAGAGACACAGAGACAGAGACACGGAGACAGAGAAACAGAGACAGAGACAGAGACAGAGACAGAGACAGAGACAGAGACAGAGACAGAGACAGAGACAGAGACAGAGACAGAGACAGAGACAGAGACACAGACAGAGACAGAGACAGAGACACAGAGACAGGGACACCGAGAGAGAGAGACAGAGACACACAGACGGAGACAGAGGGACGGACACAGAGACAGAGACACAGAGAAAGAGAAACAGAGACAGAGACAGAGACAGAGACAGAGACAGGGACACAGAGACAAAGACACACAGACAGAGACACAGAGACCGAGACACAGAGGCAGAGACACAGGGAGAGAGGCATAGACACAGAGACAGAGGCACAGAGAGAGAGACACAGAGACAGAGAAACAGAGACAGAGACACAGAGAGAGAGACAGAGACAGAGACAGAGACACAGAGACAGAGACACCGAGACAGAGACACAGAGACGGAGATTCAGAGACAGAGACACAGTGAAAGAGACACAGAAACGGAGACACAGAGACAGAGGCATAGACACAGAGACAGAGACACAGAGAGAGACACAGAGACAGAGACACAGAGACAGAGACAGAGACAGAGACACAGAGACAGAGACACGGAGACAGAGACACGGAGACAGAGACACAGAGGCAGAGACACAGAGACAGAGACACAGAGACGGAGACACAGAGACAGAGACACAGAGACAGAGACACAGAGACAGAGACACAGAGACAGAGACGCAGAGACAGAGACACAGAGACAGAGACACAGAGACAGAGACACAGAGAGAGACACAGAGACAGAGACAGAGACAGAGACAGAGACACAGAGACCGAGACACAGAGACAGAGACACAGAGACAGAGACACAGAGACAGAGACACAGAGACCGAGACCCAGAGACAGAGACACAGAGACACAGAGACGGGGACACAGAGACGGAGACTCTGGGACAGAGACACAGAGACAGAGATTCAGAGGCAGAGACAGAGAGAGAGAGAGAGACACAGAGACAGAGACACGGAGGCAGAGACACTGAGACAGGGAGACAGAGACAGAGACACAGAGGCAGAGACACAGAGACAGGGACACCGACAGAGAGAGACAGAGACACAGAGACGGAGACAGAGGGACAGACACAGAGACAGAGACACAGAGAAAGAGAAACAGAGACAGAGACAGAGACAGAGACAGAGACAGAGACAGAGACAGAGACAGAGACAGAGACAGAGACAGAGACAGAGACAGAGACAGAGACAGAGACAGAGACAGAGACAGAGACAGAGACAGAGACAGAGACAGAGACAGAGACAGAGACAGAGACAGCGACAGAGACAGAGACAGAGACACAGAGACAGGGACACAGAGAAAGAGAAACAGAGACAGAGACAGAGACAGAGACAGAGACAGAGACAGAGTCACAGAGACAGATACACGCACACAGAGACACAGGCAGAGACACAGAGACAGAGACACAGAGACAGAGACACAGAGAAAGAGAAACAGAGACAGGGACAGAGACAGAGACAGAGACAGGGACACAGAGACAAAGACACACAGACAGAGACACAGAGACCGAGACACAGAGGCAGAGACCCGGAGACAGAGACACAGGGAGAGAGGCATAGACACAGAGACAGAGACGCAGAGACAGAGACACAGAGACAGAGAGACAGAGACAGAGACACGGAGGCAGAGACACAGAGACAGGGAGACAGAGACAGAGACACAGAGACAGAGACAGGGACACAGAGACAGAGACACAGAGACAGAGGCACAGAGAGAGAGACACAGAGACTGAGACACAGAGACAGAGACACAGAGACAGAGACACAGAGACAGAGACAGAGTCACAGAGACAGATACACGCACACAGAGACACAGGCAGAGACACAGAGACAGAGACACAGGGACAGAGACACAGAGAAAGAGAAACAGAGACAGAGACAGACACAGAGACACAGAGCCAAAGACACACAGACAGAGACACAGAGACCGAGACACAGAGGCAGAGACCCGGAGACAGAGACACAATGACAGAGATTCAGAGACAGAGACACAGGGAGAGAGGCATAGACACAGAGACAGAGGCACAGAGAGAGAGACACAGAGACAGAGACACAGAGACAGAGACACAGAGACAGAGACACAGAGACAGAGACACAGAGACAGAGACACAGAGACAGAGGCACAGAGAGAGAGACACAGAGACTGAGACACAGAGACAGAGACACAGAGACAGAGACACAGAGACAGAGACACAGAGACCGAGACACAGAGACAGAGACACAGAGACAGACACACAGAGACAGAGACACAGAGACAGAGACACAGAGACAGAGACACAGAGACAGAGACACAGAGACAGAGACACAGAGAGAGAGACACAGAGACAGAGACACAGAGACAGAGACACAGAGTCACAGAGACAGAGACACAGATACAGAGACACAGAGACAGAGACACAGAGACAGAGACACAGAGACAGAGACACAGAGGCACAGACACAGAGACAGAGACACAGAGACAGAGACACAGAGACAGAGACACAGAGACAGAGACACAGAGACAGAGACAGAGACACAGAGACAGAGACACGGAGGCAGAGACACAGAGACAGGGAGACAGAGACAGGGACACAGAGACAGGGACACCGACAGAGAGAGACAGAGACACAGAGACGGAAACAGAGGGACGGACACAGAGACAGAGACACAGAGAAAGAGAAGCAGAGACAGAGACAGAGACAGAGACAGAGACAGAGACAGAGACAGAGACAGAAACAGAGACAGAGACAGAGACACAGAGACAGGGGCACAGAGAAAGAGAAACAGAGACAGAGGCAGAGACAGAGACAGAGTCACAGAGATAGAGACTCAGAGACAGATACACGCACACAGAGACACAGAGAGAGACACAGAGACGGAGACACAGAGACAGAGACACAGAGACAGAGACACAGAGACAGAGACACAGAGAGAGACACAGAGACAGAGACACAGAGACAGAGACAGAGACACAGAGACAGGGACACAGAGACAGGGACACAGAGACAGAGACACAGAGACAGAGACACAGAGACAGAGACACAGAGACAGAGACACAGAGACAGAGACACAGAGACAGAGACACAGAGACAGAGACACAGAGACAGAGACACAGAGACAGAGGCACAGAGAGAGAGACACAGAGACTGAGACACAGAGAGAGACACAGAGACAGAGACACAGAGAAAGAGAAACAGAGACAGAGACAGACACAGAGACACAGAGACAAAGACACACAGACAGAGACACAGAGACCGAGACACAGAGGCAGAGACCCGGAGACAGAGACACAATGACAGAGATTCAGAGACAGAGACACAGGGAGAGAGGCATAGACACAGAGACAGAGGCACAGAGAGAGAGACACAGAGACAGGGACACAGAGACAGAGACACAGAGACAGAGACACAGAGAGAGACACAGAGACAGAGACACAGAGACAGGGACACAGAGACAGAGACACAGAGACAGAGACAGAGACACAGAGACAGAGACACGGAGGCAGAGACACAGAGACAGGGAGACAGAGACAGGGACACAGAGACAGGGACACCGACAGAGAGACACAGAGACACAGAGACGGAGACAGAGGGACGGACACAGAGACAGAGACACAGAGAAAGAGAAGCAGAGACAGAGACAGAGACAGGGACAGAGACAGAGACAGAAACAGAGACAGAGACAGAGACAGAGACAGAGACACAGAGACAGGGGCACAGAGAAAGAGAAACAGAGACAGAGGCAGAGACAGAGACAGTGTCACAGAGACAGAGACTCAGAGACAGATACACGCACACAGAGACACAGAGAGAGACACAGAGACGGAGACACAGAGACAGAGACACAGAGACAGAGACAGAGACAGAGACAGAGACAGAGACAGAGACAGAGACAGAGACAGAGACAGAGACAGAGACAGAGACAGAGACAGAGACAGAGACAGAGACAGAGACAGAGATTCAGAGGCAGAGACAGAGAGAGAGAGAGACACAGAGACAGAGACACGGAGGCAGAGACACAGAGACAGGGAGACAGAGACAGAGACACAGTGACAGGGACACCGACAGAGAAAGACAGAGACACAGAGACGGAGACAGAGGGACAGACACAGTGACAGAGACACAGAGAAAGAGAAACAGAGACAGAGACAGAGACAGAGACAGAGACAGAGACAGAGACAGAGACAGAGACAGAGGCAGAGACAGAGACAGAGACAGAGACAGAGACAGAGACAGAGACAGAGACAGAGACAGAGACAGAGACAGAGACAGAGACAGAGACAGAGACAGAGACAGAGACAGAGACACAGACAGAGACAGAAACAGAGACACAGAGACAGGGACACCGAGAGAGAGAGACAGAGACACAGAGACGGAGACAGAGGGACGGACACAGAGACAGAGACACAGAGAAAGAGAAACAGAGACAGAGACAGAGACAGAGACAGAGACAGAGACAGGGACACAGAGACAAAGACACACAGACAGAGACACAGAGACCGAGACACAGAGGCAGAGACACAGGGAGAGAGGCATAGACACAGAGACAGAGGCACAGAGAGAGAGACACAGAGACAGAGACACAGAGACAGAGACACAGAGTCACAGAGACAGAGACACAGATACAGAGACACAGAGACAGAGACACAGAGACAGAGACACAGAGACAGAGACACAGAGGCACAGACACAGAGACAGAGACACAGAGACAGAGACAGAAACAGAGACAGAGACAGAGACACAGAGACAGGGGCACAGAGAAAGAGAAACAGAGACAGAGGCAGAGACAGAGACAGAGTCACAGAGATAGAGACTCAGAGACAGATACACGCACACAGAGACACAGAGAGAGACACAGAGACGGAGACACAGAGACAGAGACACAGAGACAGAGACACAGAGACAGAGACACAGAGAGAGACACAGAGACAGAGACACAGAGACAGAGACAGAGACACAGAGACAGGGACACAGAGACAGGGACACAGAGACAGAGACACAGAGACAGAGACACAGAGACAGAGACACAGAGACAGAGACACAGAGACAGAGACACAGAGACAGAGACACAGAGACAGAGACACAGAGACAGAGACACAGAGACAGAGGCACAGAGAGAGAGACACAGAGACTGAGACACAGAGACAGAGACACAGAGACAGAGACACAGAGAAAGAGAAACAGAGACAGAGACAGACACAGAGACACAGAGACAAAGACACACAGACAGAGACACAGAGACCGAGACACAGAGGCAGAGACCCGGAGACAGAGACACAATGACAGAGATTCAGAGACAGAGACACAGGGAGAGAGGCATAGACACAGAGACAGAGGCACAGAGAGAGAGACACAGAGACAGGGACACAGAGACAGAGACACAGAGACAGAGACACAGAGAGAGACACAGAGACAGAGACACAGAGACAGGGACACAGAGACCGAGACACAGAGACAGAGACAGAGACACAGAGACAGAGACACGGAGGCAGAGACACAGAGACAGGGACACAGAGACAGGGACACCGACAGAGAGAGACAGAGACACAGAGACGGAGACAGAGGGACGGACACAGAGACAGAGACACAGAGAAAGAGAAGCAGAGACAGAGACAGAGACAGAGACGGAGACAGAGACAGAGACAGAGACAGAAACAGAGACAGAGACAGAGACAGAGACACAGAGACAGGGGCACAGAGAAAGAGAAACAGAGACAGAGGCAGAGACAGAGACAGAGTCACAGAGACAGAGACTCAGAGACAGATACACGCACACAGAGACACAGAGAGAGACACAGAGACGGAGACACAGAGACAGAGGCACAGAGACAGAGACACAGAGACAGAGACACAGAGAGAGACACAGAGAAAGAGACACAGAGACAGAGACAGAGACACAGAGACAGGGACACAGAGACAGGGACACAGAGACAGAGACACAGAGACAGAGACACAGAGACAGAGACACAGAGACAGAGACACAGAGACAGAGACACAGAGACAGAGACACAGAGACAGAGACACAGAGACGGAGGCACAGAGAGAGAGACACAGAGACTGAGACACAGAGACAGAGACACAGAGACAGAGACACAGAGAGAGACACAGAGACAGAGACACAGAGACCGAGACACAAAGACAGAGACACAGAGACAGAGACACAGAGAGAGAGACACAGAGACAGAGACACAGAGACAGAGACACAGAGACAGAGACACAGAGACACAGAGACAGAGACACAGAGACACAGATACAGAGACACAGAGACAGAGACACAGAGACAGAGACACAGAGACAGAGACACAGAGGCACAGACACAGAGACAGGGACACAGAGACAGAGACACAGAGACAGAGACACAGAGACAGAGACACAGAGACAGAGACACAGAGACAGAGACACAGAGACAGAGACACAGAGACAGAGACAGAGACACAGAGACAGAGACACGGAGGCAGAGACACAGAGACAGGGAGACAGAGACAGGGACACAGAGACAGGGACACCGACAGAGAGACACAGAGACACAGAGACGGAGACAGAGGGACGGACACAGAGACAGAGACACAGAGAAAGAGAAGCAGAGACAGAGACAGAGACAGAGACAGGGACAGAGACAGAGACAGAAACAGAGACAGAGACAGAGACAGAGACACAGAGACAGGGGCACAGAGAAAGAGAAACAGAGACAGAGGCAGAGACAGAGACAGTGTCACAGAGACAGAGACTCAGAGACAGATACACGCACACAGAGACACAGAGAGAGACACAGAGACGGAGACACAGAGACAGAGACACAGAGACAGAGACAGAGACAGAGACAGAGACAGAGACAGAGACAGAGACAGAGACAGAGACAGAGACAGAGACAGAGACAGAGACAGAGACAGAGACAGAGATTCAGAGGCAGAGACAGAGAGAGAGAGAGACACAGAGACAGAGACACGGAGGCAGAGACACAGAGACAGGGAGACAGAGACAGAGACACAGTGACAGGGACACCGACAGAGAAAGACAGAGACACAGAGACGGAGACAGAGGGACAGACACAGTGACAGAGACACAGAGAAAGAGAAACAGAGACAGAGACAGAGACAGAGACAGAGACAGAGACAGAGACAGAGACAGAGACAGAGACAGAGACAGAGACAGAGACAGAGACAGAGACAGAGACAGAGACAGAGACAGAGACAGAGACAGAGACAGAGACAGAGACAGAGACAGAGACAGAGACAGAGACAGAGACAGAGACAGAGACAGAGACAGAGACAGAGACAGAGACAGAGACAGAGACAGAGACAGAGACAGAGACAGAGACAGAGACAGAGACAGAGACACAGACAGAGACAGAAACAGAGACACAGAGACAGGGACACCGAGAGAGAGAGACAGAGACACAGAGACGGAGACAGAGGGACGGACACAGAGACAGAGACACAGAGAAAGAGAAACAGAGACAGAGACAGAGACAGAGACAGAGACAGAGACAGGGACACAGAGACAAAGACACACAGACAGAGACACAGAGACCGAGACACAGAGGCAGAGACACAGGGAGAGAGGCATAGACACAGAGACAGAGGCACAGAGAGAGAGACACAGAGACAGAGAAACAGAGACAGAGACACAGAGAGAGAGACAGAGACAGAGACAGAGACACAGAGACAGAGACACCGAGACAGAGACACAGAGACGGAGATTCAGAGACAGAGACACAGTGAGAGAGACACAGAAACGGAGACACAGAGTCAGAGGCATAGACACAGAGACAGACACACAGAGAGAGACACAGAGACAGAGACACAGAGACAGAGACAGAGACAGAGACACAGAGACAGAGACACGGAGACAGAGACACGGAGACAGAGACACAGAGGCAGAGACACAGAGACAGAGACACAGAGACAGAGACACAGAGACAGAGACACAGAGACAGAGACACAGAGACAGAGACACAGAGACAGAGACACAGAGACAGAGACACAGAGACAGAGACACAGAAACAGGGACACAGAGACAGAGGCAAAGAGACAGAGACACAGAGACCGAGACCCAGAGACAGAGACACAGAGACAGAGACACAGAGACAGAGACACAGAGACAGAGACACAGAGACAGAGACACAGAGACAGAGACACAGAGACAGAGACACAGAGAGAGAGACACAGAGACAGAGACACGGAGACAGTGACACAGAGACAGAGACACAGAGAGAGACACAGAGACAGAGACAGAGACAGAGACACAGAGACCGAGACACAGAGACAGAGACACAGAGACAGAGACACAGAGACAGAGACGCAGAGACCGAGAACCAGAGACAGAGACACAGAGACACAGAGACGGGGACACAGAGACGGAGGCTCTGGGACAGAGACACAGAGACAGAGATTCAGAGGCAGAGACAGAGAGAGAGAGAGAGACACAGAGACAGAGACACGGAGGCAGAGACACTGAGACAGGGAGACAGAGACAGAGACACAGAGACAGGGACACCGACAGAGAAAGACAGAGACACAGAGACGGAGACAGAGGGACAGACACAGTGACAGAGACACAGAGAAAGGGAAACAGAGACAGAGACAGAGACAGAGACAGAGACAGAGACAGAGACAGAGACAGAGACAGAGACAGAGACAGAGACAGAGACAGAGACAGAGACAGAGACAGAGACAGAGACAGAGACAGAGACAGAGACAGAGACAGAGACAGAGACAGAGACAGAGACAGAGACAGAGACAGGGACACAGAGACAAAGACACACAGACAGAGACACAGAGACCGAGACACAGATGCAGAGACACAGGGAGAGAGGCATAGACACAGAGACTGAGGCACAGAGAGAGAGACACAGAGACAGAGAAACAGAGACAGAGACACACAGACCGAGACACAGAGACAGAGACACAGAGACAGAGACACAGAGACAGAGACACAGAGAAAGGGACACAGAGAGAGATACAGAGACAGAGACACAGAGAGAGAGACAGAGACAGAGACAGAGACACAGAGACACAGAGACAGAGACACCGAGACAGAGACATTGAGACAGAGACACAGAGACGGAGATTCAGAGACAGAGACACAGTGAGAGAGACACAGAAACGGAGACACAGAGACAGAGGCATAGACACAGAGACAGAGACACAGAGAGAGACACAGAGACAGAGACACAGAGACAGAGACACAGACAGAGACACAGAGACAGAGACACGGAGACTTAGACACGGAGACAGAGACACAGAGGCAGAGACACAGAGACAGAGACACAGAGACAGAGACACAGAGACAGAGACACGGAGACAGAGACACGGAGACAGAGACACAGAGGCAGAGACACAGAGACAGAGACACAGAGACAGAGACACAGAGACAGAGACACAGAGACAGAGACACAGAGACAGAGACACAGAGACAGAGACACAGAGACAGAGACACAGAGACAGAGACACAGAGACAGAGACACAGAAACAGGGACACAGAGACAGAGGCAAAGAGACAGAGACACAGAGACCGAGACCCAGAGACAGAGACACAGAGACAGAGACACAGAGACAGAGACACAGAGACAGAGACACAGAGACAGAGACACAGAGACAGAGACACAGAGACAGAGACACAGAGAGAGAGACACAGAGACAGAGACACGGAGACAGTGACACAGAGACAGAGACACAGAGAGAGACACAGAGACAGAGACAGAGACAGAGACACAGAGACCGAGACACAGAGACAGAGACACAGAGTCAGAGACACAGAGACAGAGACGCAGAGACCGAGAACCAGAGACAGAGACACAGAGACACAGAGACGGGGACACAGAGACGGAGGCTCTGGGACAGAGACACAGAGACAGAGATTCAGAGGCAGAGACAGAGAGAGAGAGAGAGACACAGAGACAGAGACACGGAGGCAGAGACACTGAGACAGGGAGACAGAGACAGAGACACAGAGACAGGGACACCGACAGAGAAAGACAGAGACACAGAGACGGAGACAGAGGGACAGACACAGTGACAGAGACACAGAGAAAGAGAAACAGAGACAGAGACAGAGACAGAGACAGAGACAGAGACAGAGACAGAGACAGAGACAGGGACACAGAGACAAAGACACACAGACAGAGACACAGAGACCGAGGCACAGAGGCAGAGACACAGGGCGAGAGGCATAGACACAGAGACAGAGGCACAGAGAGAGAGACACAGAGACAGAGACACGGAGACAGAGACACAGAGACAGAGACACAGAGACAGAGACAGAGACACAGAGACAGAGACACGGAGGCAGAGACACAGAGACAGGGAGACAGAGACAGGGACACAGAGACAGGGACACAGAGACAGAGACACAGAGACAGAGACACAGAGACAGAGACACAGAGACAGAGACACAGAGACAGAGACACAGAGACAGAGACACAGAGACAGAGACACAGAGACGGAGGCACAGAGAGAGAGACACAGAGACTGAGACACAGAGACAGAGACACAGAGACAGAGACACAGAGAGAGACACAGAGACAGAGACACAGAGACCGAGACACAAAGACAGAGACACAGAGACAGAGACACAGAGAGAGAGACACAGAGACAGAGACACAGAGACAGAGACACAGAGACAGAGACACAGAGACACAGAGACAGAGACACAGAGACACAGAGACAGAGACACAGATACAGAGACACAGATACAGAGACACAGAGACAGAGACACAGAGACAGAGACACAGAGGCACAGACACAGAGACAGAGACACAGAGACAGAGACACAGAGACAGAGACACAGAGACAGAGACACAGAGACAGAGACATTGAGACAGAGACACAGAGACGGAGATTCAGAGACAGAGACACAGTGAGAGAGACACAGAAACGGAGACACAGAGACAGAGGCATAGACACAGAGACAGAGACACAGAGAGAGACACAGAGACAGAGACACAGAGACAGAGACACAGACAGAGACACAGAGACAGAGACACGGAGACTTAGACACGGAGACAGAGACACAGAGGCAGAGACACAGAGACAGAGACACAGAGACAGAGACACAGAGACAGAGACACGGAGACAGAGACACGGAGACAGAGACACAGAGGCAGAGACACAGAGACAGAGACACAGAGACAGAGACACAGAGACAGAGACACAGAGACAGAGACACAGAGACAGAGACACAGAGACAGAGACACAGAGACAGAGACACAGAGACAGAGACACAGAGACAGAGACACAGAAACAGGGACACAGAGACAGAGGCAAAGAGACAGAGACACAGAGACCGAGACCCAGAGACAGAGACACAGAGACAGAGACACAGAGACAGAGACACAGAGACAGAGACACAGAGACAGAGACACAGAGACAGAGACACAGAGACAGAGACACAGAGAGAGAGACACAGAGACAGAGACACGGAGACAGTGACACAGAGACAGAGACACAGAGAGAGACACAGAGACAGAGACAGAGACAGAGACACAGAGACCGAGACACAGAGACAGAGACACAGAGTCAGAGACACAGAGACAGAGACGCAGAGACCGAGAACCAGAGACAGAGACACAGAGACACAGAGACGGGGACACAGAGACGGAGGCTCTGGGACAGAGACACAGAGACAGAGATTCAGAGGCAGAGACAGAGAGAGAGAGAGAGACACAGAGACAGAGACACGGAGGCAGAGACACTGAGACAGGGAGACAGAGACAGAGACACAGAGACAGGGACACCGACAGAGAAAGACAGAGACACAGAGACGGAGACAGAGGGACAGACACAGTGACAGAGACACAGAGAAAGAGAAACAGAGACAGAGACAGAGACAGAGACAGAGACAGAGACAGAGACAGAGACAGAGACAGGGACACAGAGACAAAGACACACAGACAGAGACACAGAGACCGAGGCACAGAGGCAGAGACACAGGGCGAGAGGCATAGACACAGAGACAGAGGCACAGAGAGAGAGACACAGAGACAGAGACACGGAGACAGAGACACAGAGACAGAGACACAGAGACAGAGACAGAGACACAGAGACAGAGACACGGAGGCAGAGACACAGAGACAGGGAGACAGAGACAGGGACACAGAGACAGGGACACAGAGACAGAGACACAGAGACAGAGACACAGAGACAGAGACACAGAGACAGAGACACAGAGACAGAGACACAGAGACAGAGACACAGAGACAGAGACACAGAGACGGAGGCACAGAGAGAGAGACACAGAGACTGAGACACAGAGACAGAGACACAGAGACAGAGACACAGAGAGAGACACAGAGACAGAGACACAGAGACCGAGACACAAAGACAGAGACACAGAGACAGAGACACAGAGAGAGAGACACAGAGACAGAGACACAGAGACAGAGACACAGAGACAGAGACACAGAGACACAGAGACAGAGACACAGAGACACAGAGACAGAGACACAGATACAGAGACACAGATACAGAGACACAGAGACAGAGACACAGAGACAGAGACACAGAGGCACAGACACAGAGACAGAGACACAGAGACAGAGACACAGAGACAGAGACACAGAGACAGAGACACAGAGACAGAGACACAGAGACAGAGACACAGAGACAGAGACACAGAGACAGAGACAGAGACACAGAGACAGAGACACGGAGGCAGAGACACAGAGACAGGGAGACAGAGACAGGGACACAGAGACAGGGACACCGACAGAGAGACACAGAGACACAGAGACGGAGACAGAGGGACGGACACAGAGACAGAGACACAGAGAAAGAGAAGCAGAGACAGAGACAGAGACAGGGACAGAGACAGAGACAGAAACAGAGACAGAGACAGAGACAGAGACAGAGACAGAGACACAGAGACAGGGGCACAGAGAAAGAGAAACAGAGACAGAGGCAGAGACAGAGACAGTGTCACAGAGACAGAGACTCAGAGACAGATACACGCACACAGAGACACAGAGAGAGACACAGAGACGGAGACACAGAGACAGAGACACAGAGACAGAGACAGAGACAGAGACAGAGACAGAGACAGAGACAGAGACAGAGACAGAGACAGAGACAGAGACAGAGACAGAGACAGAGACAGAGACAGAGACAGAGACAGAGACAGAGATTCAGAGGCAGAGACAGAGAGAGAGAGAGACACAGAGACAGAGACACGGAGGCAGAGACACAGAGACAGGGAGACAGAGACAGAGACACAGTGACAGGGACACCGACAGAGAAAGACAGAGACACAGAGACGGAGACAGAGGGACAGACACAGTGACAGAGACACAGAGAAAGAGAAACAGAGACAGAGACAGAGACAGAGACAGAGACAGAGACAGAGACAGAGACAGAGACAGAGACAGAGACAGAGGCAGAGACAGAGACAGAGACAGAGACAGAGACAGAGACAGAGACAGAGACAGAGACAGAGACAGAGACAGAGACAGAGACAGAGACAGAGACAGAGACAGAGACAGAGACACAGACAGAGACAGAAACAGAGACACAGAGACAGGGACACCGAGAGAGAGAGACAGAGACACAGAGACGGAGACAGAGGGACGGACACAGAGACAGAGACACAGAGAAAGAGAAACAGAGACAGAGACAGAGACAGAGACAGAGACAGAGACAGGGACACAGAGACAAAGACACACAGACAGAGACACAGAGACCGAGACACAGAGGCAGAGACACAGGGAGAGAGGCATAGACACAGAGACAGAGGCACAGAGAGAGAGACACAGAGACAGAGAAACAGAGACAGAGACACAGAGAGAGAGACAGAGACAGAGACAGAGACACAGAGACAGAGACACCGAGACAGAGACACAGAGACGGAGATTCAGAGACAGAGACACAGTGAGAGAGACACAGAAACGGAGACACAGAGACAGAGTCATAGACACAGAGACAGAGACACAGAGAGAGACACAGAGACAGAGACACAGAGACAGAGACACAGAGACAGAGACACAGAGAGAGAGACACAGAGACAGAGACACGGAGACAGAGAAACAGAGACAGAGACAGAGACAGAGACAGAGACAGAGACAGAGACAGAGACAGAGACAGAGACAGAGACAGAGACAGAGACAGAGACAGAGACAGAGACAGAGACAGAGACAGAGACACAGACAGAGACAGAGACAGAGACACAGAGACAGGGACACCGAGAGAGAGAGACAGAGACACAGAGACGGAGACAGAGGGACGGACACAGAGACAGAGACACAGAGAAAGAGAAACAGAGACAGAGACAGAGACAGAGACAGAGACAGGGACACAGAGACAAAGACACACAGACAGAGACACAGAGACCGAGACACAGAGGCAGAGACACAGGGAGAGAGGCATAGACACAGAGACAGAGGCACAGAGAGAGAGACACAGAGACAGAGAAACAGAGACAGAGACACAGAGAGAGAGACAGAGACAGAGACAGAGACACAGAGACAGAGACACCGAGACAGAGACACAGAGACGGAGATTCAGAGACAGAGACACAGTGAGAGAGACACAGAAACGGAGACACAGAGACAGAGGCATAGACACAGAGACAGAGACACAGAGAGAGACACAGAGACAGAGACACAGAGACAGAGACAGAGACAGAGACACAGAGACAGAGACACGGAGACAGAGACACGGAGACAGAGACACAGAGGCAGAGACACAGAGACAGAGACACAGAGACAGAGACACAGAGACAGAGACACAGAGACAGAGACACAGAGACAGAGACACAGAGACAGAGACGCAGAGACAGAGACACAGAGACAGAGACACAGAGACAGAGACACAGAGAGAGACACAGAGACAGAGACAGAGACAGAGACAGAGACACAGAGACCGAGACACAGAGACAGAGACACAGAGACAGAGACACAGAGACAGAGACACAGAGACCGAGACCCAGAGACAGAGACACAGAGACACAGAGACGGGGACACAGAGACGGAGACTCTGGGACAGAGACACAGAGACAGAGATTCAGAGGCAGAGACAGAGAGAGAGAGAGAGACACAGAGACAGAGACACGGAGGCAGAGACACTGAGACAGGGAGACAGAGACAGAGACACAGAGGCAGAGACACAGAGACAGGGACACCGACAGAGAGAGACAGAGACACAGAGACGGAGACAGAGGGACAGACACAGAGACAGAGACACAGAGAAAGAGAAACAGAGACAGAGACAGAGACAGAGACAGAGACAGAGACAGAGACAGAGACAGAGACAGAGACAGAGACAGAGACAGAGACAGAGACAGAGACAGAGACAGAGACAGAGACAGAGACAGAGACAGAGACAGAGACAGCGACAGAGACAGAGACAGAGACACAGAGACAGGGACACAGAGAAAGAGAAACAGAGACAGAGACAGAGACAGAGACAGAGACAGAGACAGAGTCACAGAGACAGATACACGCACACAGAGACACGGGCAGAGACACAGAGACAGAGACACAGAGACAGAGACACAGAGAAAGAGAAACAGAGACAGGGACAGAGACAGGGACAGAGACAGGGACACAGAGACAAAGACACACAGACAGAGACACAGAGACCGAGACACAGAGGCAGAGACCCGGAGACAGAGACACAGGGAGAGAGGCATAGACACAGAGACAGAGACGCAGAGACAGAGACACAGAGACAGAGAGACAGAGACAGAGACACGGAGGCAGAGACACAGAGACAGGGAGACAGAGACAGAGACACAGAGACAGAGACAGGGACACAGAGACAGAGACACAGAGACAGAGGCACAGAGAGAGAGACACAGAGACTGAGACACAGAGACAGAGACACAGAGACAGAGACACAGAGACAGAGACAGAGTCACAGAGACAGATACACGCACACAGAGACACAGGCAGAGACACAGAGACAGAGACACAGGGACAGAGACACAGAGAAAGAGAAACAGAGACAGAGACAGACACAGAGACACAGAGCCAAAGACACACAGACAGAGACACAGAGACCGAGACACAGAGGCAGAGACCCGGAGACAGAGACACAATGACGGAGATTCAGAGACAGAGACACAGGGAGAGAGGCATAGACACAGAGACAGAGGCACAGAGAGAGAGACACAGAGACAGAGACACAGAGACAGAGACACAGAGACAGAGACACAGAGACAGAGACACAGAGACAGAGACACAGAGACAGAGGCACAGAGGGAGAGACACAGAGACTGAGACACAGAGACAGAGACACAGAGACAGAGACACAGAGACCGAGACACAGAGACAGAGACACAGAGAAAGAGAAACAGAGACAGGGACAGAGACAGGGACAGAGACAGGGACACAGAGACAAAGACACACAGACAGAGACACAGAGACCGAGACACAGAGGCAGAGACCCGGAGACAGAGACACAGGGAGAGAGGCATAGACACAGAGACAGAGACGCAGAGACAGAGACACAGAGACAGAGAGACAGAGACAGAGACACGGAGGCAGAGACACAGAGACAGGGAGACAGAGACAGAGACACAGAGACAGAGACAGGGACACAGAGACAGAGACACAGAGACAGAGGCACAGAGAGAGAGACACAGAGACTGAGACACAGAGACAGAGACACAGAGACAGAGACACAGAGACAGAGACAGAGTCACAGAGACAGATACACGCACACAGAGACACAGGCAGAGACACAGAGACAGAGACACAGGGACAGAGACACAGAGAAAGAGAAACAGAGACAGAGACAGACACAGAGACACAGAGCCAAAGACACACAGACAGAGACACAGAGACCGAGACACAGAGGCAGAGACCCGGAGACAGAGACACAATGACGGAGATTCAGAGACAGAGACACAGGGAGAGAGGCATAGACACAGAGACAGAGGCACAGAGAGAGAGACACAGAGACAGAGACACAGAGACAGAGACACAGAGACAGAGACACAGAGACAGAGACACAGAGACAGAGACACAGAGACAGAGGCACAGAGGGAGAGACACAGAGACTGAGACACAGAGACAGAGACACAGAGACAGAGACACAGAGACCGAGACACAGAGACAGAGACACAGAGACAGACACACAGAGACAGAGACACAGAGACAGAGACACAGAGACAGAGACACAGAGACAGAGACACAGAGACAGAGACACAGAGACAGAGACACAGAGAGAGAGACACAGAGACAGAGACACAGAGACAGAGACACAGAGTCACAGAGACAGAGACACAGATACAGAGACACAGAGACAGAGACACAGAGACAGAGACACAGAGACAGAGACACAGAGGCACAGACACAGAGACAGAGACACAGAGACAGAGACACAGAGACAGAGACACAGAGACAGAGACACAGAGACAGAGACACAGAGACAGAGACAGAGACACAGAGACAGAGACACGGAGGCAGAGACACAGAGACAGGGAGACAGAGACAGGGACACAGAGACAGGGACACCGACAGAGAGAGACAGAGACACAGAGACGGAAACAGAGGGACGGACACAGAGACAGAGACACAGAGAAAGAGAAGCAGAGACAGAGACAGAGACAGAGACAGAGACAGAGACAGAAACAGAGACAGAGACAGAGACACAGAGACAGGGGCACAGAGAAAGAGAAACAGAGACAGAGGCAGAGACAGAGACAGAGTCACAGAGATAGAGACTCAGAGACAGATACACGCACACAGAGACACAGAGAGAGACACAGAGACGGAGACACAGAGACAGAGACACAGAGACAGAGACACAGAGACAGAGACACAGAGAGAGACACAGAGACAGAGACACAGAGACAGAGACAGAGACACAGAGACAGGGACACAGGGACAGGGACACAGAGACAGAGACACAGAGACAGAGACACAGAGACAGAGACACAGAGACAGAGACACAGAGACAGAGACACAGAGACAGAGACACAGAGACAGAGACACAGAGACAGAGACACAGAGACAGAGGCACAGAGAGAGAGACACAGAGACTGAGACACAGAGACAGAGACACAGAGACAGAGACACAGAGAAAGAGAAACAGAGACAGAGACAGACACAGAGACACAGAGACAAAGACACACAGACAGAGACACAGAGACCGAGACACAGAGGCAGAGACCCGGAGACAGAGACACAATGACAGAGATTCAGAGACAGAGACACAGGGAGAGAGGCATAGACACAGAGACAGAGGCACAGAGAGAGAGACACAGAGACAGGGACACAGAGACAGAGACACAGAGACAGAGACACAGAGAGAGACACAGAGACAGAGACACAGAGACAGGGACACAGAGACCGAGACACAGAGACAGAGACAGAGACACAGAGACAGAGACACGGAGGCAGAGACACAGAGACAGGGACACAGAGACAGGGACACCGACAGAGAGAGACAGAGACACAGAGACGGAGACAGAGGGACGGACACAGAGACAGAGACACAGAGAAAGAGAAGCAGAGACAGAGACAGAGACAGAGACGGAGACAGAGACAGAGACAGAGACAGAAACAGAGACAGAGACAGAGACAGAGACACAGAGACAGGGGCACAGAGAAAGAGAAACAGAGACAGAGGCAGAGACAGAGACAGAGTCACAGAGACAGAGACTCAGAGACAGATACACGCACACAGAGACACAGAGAGAGACACAGAGACGGAGACACAGAGACAGAGGCACAGAGACAGAGACACAGAGACAGAGACACAGAGAGAGACACAGAGAAAGAGACACAGAGACAGAGACAGAGACACAGAGACAGGGACACAGAGACAGGGACACAGAGACAGAGACACAGAGACAGAGACACAGAGACAGAGACACAGAGACAGAGACACAGAGACAGAGACACAGAGACAGAGACACAGAGACAGAGACACAGAGACGGAGGCACAGAGAGAGAGACACAGAGACTGAGACACAGAGACAGAGACACAGAGACAGAGACACAGAGAGAGACACAGAGACAGAGACACAGAGACCGAGACACAAAGACAGAGACACAGAGACAGAGACACAGAGAGAGAGACACAGAGACAGAGACACAGAGACAGAGACACAGAGACACAGAGACAGAGACACAGAGACACAGAGACAGAGACACAGATACAGAGACACAGATACAGAGACACAGAGACAGAGACACAGAGACAGAGACACAGAGACAGAGACACAGAGGCACAGACACAGAGACAGGGACACAGAGACAGAGACACAGAGACAGAGACACAGAGACAGAGACACAGAGACAGAGACACAGAGACAGAGACACAGAGACAGAGACACAGAGACAGAGACAGAGACACAGAGACAGAGACACGGAGGCAGAGACACAGAGACAGGGAGACAGAGACAGGGACACAGAGACAGGGACACCGACAGAGAGACACAGAGACACAGAGACGGAGACAGAGGGACGGACACAGAGACAGAGACACAGAGAAAGAGAAGCAGAGACAGAGACAGAGACAGAGACAGGGACAGAGACAGAGACAGAAACAGAGACAGAGACAGAGACAGAGACACAGAGACAGGGGCACAGAGAAAGAGAAACAGAGACAGAGGCAGAGACAGAGACAGTGTCACAGAGACAGAGACTCAGAGACAGATACACGCACACAGAGACACAGAGAGAGACACAGAGACGGAGACACAGAGACAGAGACACAGAGACAGAGACAGAGACAGAGACAGAGACAGAGACAGAGACAGAGACAGAGACAGAGACAGAGACAGAGACAGAGACAGAGACAGAGACAGAGACAGAGATTCAGAGGCAGAGACAGAGAGAGAGAGAGACACAGAGACAGAGACACGGAGGCAGAGACACAGAGACAGGGAGACAGAGACAGAGACACAGTGACAGGGACACCGACAGAGAAAGACAGAGACACAGAGACGGAGACAGAGGGACAGACACAGTGACAGAGACACAGAGAAAGAGAAACAGAGACAGAGACAGAGACAGAGACAGAGACAGAGACAGAGACAGAGACAGAGACAGAGACAGAGACAGAGACAGAGACAGAGACAGAGACAGAGACAGAGACAGAGACAGAGACAGAGACAGAGACAGAGACAGAGACAGAGACAGAGACAGAGACAGAGACAGAGACAGAGACAGAGACAGAGACAGAGACAGAGACAGAGACAGAGACAGAGACAGAGACAGAGACAGAGACAGAGACAGAGACAGAGACAGAGACAGAGACAGAGACAGAGACAGATACAGAGACAGAGACACAGACAGAGACAGAAACAGAGACACAGAGACAGGGACACCGAGAGAGAGAGACAGAGACACAGAGACGGAGACAGAGGGACGGACACAGAGACAGAGACACAGAGAAAGAGAAACAGAGACAGAGACAGAGACAGAGACAGAGACAGGGACACAGAGACAAAGACACACAGACAGAGACACAGAGACCGAGACACAGAGGCAGAGACACAGGGAGAGAGGCATAGACACAGAGACAGAGGCACAGAGAGAGAGACACAGAGACAGAGAAACAGAGACAGAGACACAGAGAGAGAGACAGAGACAGAGACAGAGACACAGAGACAGAGACACCGAGACAGAGACACAGAGACGGAGATTCAGAGACAGAGACACAGTGAGAGAGACACAGAAACGGAGACACAGAGTCAGAGGCATAGACACAGAGACAGACACACAGAGAGAGACACAGAGACAGAGACACAGAGACAGAGACAGAGACAGAGACACAGAGACAGAGACACGGAGACAGAGACACGGAGACAGAGACACAGAGGCAGAGACACAGAGACAGAGACACAGAGACAGAGACACAGAGACAGAGACACAGAGACAGAGACACAGAGACAGAGACACAGAGACAGAGACACAGAGACAGAGACACAGAGACAGAGACACAGAGACAGAGACACAGAAACAGGGACACAGAGACAGAGGCAAAGAGACAGAGACACAGAGACCGAGACCCAGAGACAGAGACACAGAGACAGAGACACAGAGACAGAGACACAGAGACAGAGACACAGAGACAGAGACACAGAGACAGAGACACAGAGACAGAGACACAGAGAGAGAGACACAGAGACAGAGACACGGAGACAGTGACACAGAGACAGAGACACAGAGAGAGACACAGAGACAGAGACAGAGACAGAGACACAGAGACCGAGACACAGAGACAGAGACACAGAGACAGAGACACAGAGACAGAGACGCAGAGACCGAGAACCAGAGACAGAGACACAGAGACACAGAGACGGGGACACAGAGACGGAGGCTCTGGGACAGAGACACAGAGACAGAGATTCAGAGGCAGAGACAGAGAGAGAGAGAGAGACACAGAGACAGAGACACGGAGGCAGAGACACTGAGACAGGGAGACAGAGACAGAGACACAGAGACAGGGACACCGACAGAGAAAGACAGAGACACAGAGACGGAGACAGAGGGACAGACACAGTGACAGAGACACAGAGAAAGAGAAACAGAGACAGAGACAGAGACAGAGACAGAGACAGAGACAGAGACAGAGACAGAGACAGAGACAGAGACAGAGACAGAGACAGAGACAGAGACAGAGACAGAGACAGAGACAGAGACAGAGACAGAGACAGAGACAGAGACAGAGACAGAGACAGAGACAGAGACAGAGACAGAGACAGGGACACAGAGACAAAGACACACAGACAGAGACACAGAGACCGAGACACAGATGCAGAGACACAGGGAGAGAGGCATAGACACAGAGACTGAGGCACAGAGAGAGAGACACAGAGACAGAGAAACAGAGACAGAGACACAGAGAAAGGGACACAGAGAGAGATACAGAGACAGAGACACAGAGAGAGAGACAGAGACAGAGACAGAGACACAGAGACACAGAGACAGAGACACCGAGACAGAGACATTGAGACAGAGACACAGAGACGGAGATTCAGAGACAGAGACACAGTGAGAGAGACACAGAAACGGAGACACAGAGACAGAGGCATAGACACAGAGACAGAGACACAGAGAGAGACACAGAGACAGAGACACAGAGACAGAGACACAGACAGAGACACAGAGACAGAGACACGGAGACTTAGACACGGAGACAGAGACACAGAGGCAGAGACACAGAGACAGAGACACAGAGACAGAGACACAGAGACAGAGACACGGAGACAGAGACACGGAGACAGAGACACAGAGGCAGAGACACAGAGACAGAGACACAGAGACAGAGACACAGAGACAGAGACACAGAGACAGAGACACAGAGACAGAGACACAGAGACAGAGACACAGAGACAGAGACACAGAGACAGAGACACAGAGACAGAGACACAGAAACAGGGACACAGAGACAGAGGCAAAGAGACAGAGACACAGAGACCGAGACCCAGAGACAGAGACACAGAGACAGAGACACAGAGACAGAGACACAGAGACAGAGACACAGAGACAGAGACACAGAGACAGAGACACAGAGACAGAGACACAGAGAGAGAGACACAGAGACAGAGACACGGAGACAGTGACACAGAGACAGAGACACAGAGAGAGACACAGAGACAGAGACAGAGACAGAGACACAGAGACCGAGACACAGAGACAGAGACACAGAGACAGAGACACAGAGACAGAGACGCAGAGACCGAGAACCAGAGACAGAGACACAGAGACACAGAGACGGGGACACAGAGACGGAGGCTCTGGGACAGAGACACAGAGACAGAGATTCAGAGGCAGAGACAGAGAGAGAGAGAGAGACACAGAGACAGAGACACGGAGGCAGAGACACTGAGACAGGGAGACAGAGACAGAGACACAGAGACAGGGACACCGACAGAGAAAGACAGAGACACAGAGACGGAGACAGAGGGACAGACACAGTGACAGAGACACAGAGAAAGAGAAACAGAGACAGAGACAGAGACAGAGACAGAGACAGAGACAGAGACAGAGACAGAGACAGGGACACAGAGACAAAGACACACAGACAGAGACACAGAGACCGAGGCACAGAGGCAGAGACACAGGGCGAGAGGCATAGACACAGAGACAGAGGCACAGAGAGAGAGACACAGAGACAGAGAAACAGAGACAGAGACACAGAGAGAGAGACAGAGACAGAGACAGAGACACAGAGACAGAGACACCGAGACAGAGACACAGAGACGGAGATTCAGAGACAGAGACACAGTGAGAGAGACACAGAAACGGAGACACAGAGACAGAGGCATAGACACAGAGACAGAGACACAGAGAGAGACACAGAGACAGAGACACAGAGACAGAGACAGAGACAGAGACACAGAGACAGAGACACGGAGACAGAGACACGGAGACAGAGACACAGAGGCAGAGACACAGAGACAGAGACACAGAGACAGAGACACAGAGACAGAGACACAGAGACAGAGACACAGAGACAGAGACACAGAGACAGAGACGCAGAGACAGAGACACAGAGACAGAGACACAGAGACAGAGACACAGAGAGAGACACAGAGACAGAGACAGAGACACAGAGACCGAGACACAGAGACAGAGACACAGAGACAGAGACACAGAGACAGAGACACAGAGACCGAGACCCAGAGACAGAGACACAGAGACACAGAGACGGGGACACAGAGACGGAGACTCTGGGACAGAGACACAGAGACAGAGATTCAGAGGCAGAGACAGAGAGAGAGAGAGAGACACAGAGACAGAGACACGGAGGCAGAGACACTGAGACAGGGAGACAGAGACAGAGACACAGAGGCAGAGACACAGAGACAGGGACACCGACAGAGAGAGACAGAGACACAGAGACGGAGACAGAGGGACAGACACAGAGACAGAGACACAGAGAAAGAGAAACAGAGACAGAGACAGAGACAGAGACAGAGACAGAGACAGAGACAGAGACAGAGACAGAGACAGAGACAGAGACAGAGACAGAGACAGAGACAGAGACAGAGACAGAGACAGAGACAGAGACAGAGACAGAGACAGAGACAGCGACAGAGACAGAGACAGAGACACAGAGACAGGGACACAGAGAAAGAGAAACAGAGACAGAGACAGAGACACAGAGACAGAGACATGGACACAGAGACAGAGACACAGAGACAGAGGCACAGAGAGAGAGACACAGAGACTGAGACACAGAGACAGAGACACAGAGACAGAGACACAGAGACAGAGACAGAGTCACAGAGACAGATACACGCACACAGAGACACAGGCAGAGACACAGAGACAGAGACACAGGGACAGAGACACAGAGAAAGAGAAACAGAGACAGAGACAGACACAGAGACACAGAGCCAAAGACACACAGACAGAGACACAGAGACCGAGACACAGAGGCAGAGACCCGGAGACAGAGACACAATGACGGAGATTCAGAGACAGAGACACAGGGAGAGAGGCATAGACACAGAGACAGAGGCACAGAGAGAGAGACACAGAGACAGAGACACAGAGACAGAGACACAGAGACAGAGACACAGAGACAGAGACACAGAGACAGAGACACAGAGACAGAGGCACAGAGGGAGAGACACAGAGACTGAGACACAGAGACAGAGACACAGAGACAGAGACACAGAGACCGAGACACAGAGACAGAGACACAGAGACAGACACACAGAGACAGAGACACAGAGACAGAGACACAGAGACAGAGACACAGAGACAGAGACACAGAGACAGAGACACAGAGACAGAGACACAGAGACAGAGACACAGAGAGAGAGACACAGAGACAGAGACACAGAGACAGAGACACAGAGTCACAGAGACAGAGACACAGATACAGAGACACAGAGACAGAGACACAGAGACAGAGACACAGAGACAGAGACACAGAGGCACAGACACAGAGACAGAGACACAGAGACAGAGACACAGAGACAGAGACACAGAGACAGAGACACAGAGACAGAGACACAGAGACAGAGACAGAGACACAGAGACAGAGACACGGAGGCAGAGACACAGAGACAGGGAGACAGAGACAGGGACACAGAGACAGGGACACCGACAGAGAGAGACAGAGACACAGAGACGGAAACAGAGGGACGGACACAGAGACAGAGACACAGAGAAAGAGAAGCAGAGACAGAGACAGAGACAGAGACAGAGACAGAGACAGAAACAGAGACAGAGACAGAGACACAGAGACAGGGGCACAGAGAAAGAGAAACAGAGACAGAGGCAGAGACAGAGACAGAGTCACAGAGATAGAGACTCAGAGACAGATACACGCACACAGAGACACAGAGAGAGACACAGAGACGGAGACACAGAGACAGAGACACAGAGACAGAGACACAGAGACAGAGACACAGAGAGAGACACAGAGACAGAGACACAGAGACAGAGACAGAGACACAGAGACAGGGACACAGAGACAGGGACACAGAGACAGAGACACAGAGACAGAGACACAGAGACAGAGACACAGAGACAGAGACACAGAGACAGAGACACAGAGACAGAGACACAGAGACAGAGACACAGAGACAGAGACACAGAGACAGAGACACGGAGACAGAGACACGGAGACAGAGACACAGAGGCAGAGACACAGAGACAGAGACACAGAGACAGAGACACAGAGACAGAGACACAGAGACAGAGACACAGAGACAGAGACACAGAGACAGAGACGCAGAGACAGAGACACAGAGACAGAGACACAGAGACAGAGACACAGAGAGAGACACAGAGACAGAGACAGAGACAGAGACAGAGACACAGAGACCGAGACACAGAGACAGAGACACAGAGACAGAGACACAGAGACAGAGACACAGAGACCGAGACCCAGAGACAGAGACACAGAGACACAGAGACGGGGACACAGAGACGGAGACTCTGGGACAGAGACACAGAGACAGAGATTCAGAGGCAGAGACAGAGAGAGAGAGAGAGACACAGAGACAGAGACACGGAGGCAGAGACACTGAGACAGGGAGACAGAGACAGAGACACAGAGGCAGAGACACAGAGACAGGGACACCGACAGAGAGAGACAGAGACACAGAGACGGAGACAGAGGGACAGACACAGAGACAGAGACACAGAGAAAGAGAAACAGAGACAGAGACAGAGACAGAGACAGAGACAGAGACAGAGACAGAGACAGAGACAGAGACAGAGACAGAGACAGAGACAGAGACAGAGACAGAGACAGAGACAGAGACAGAGACAGAGACAGAGACAGAGACAGAGACAGAGACAGAGACAGCGACAGAGACAGAGACAGAGACACAGAGACAGGGACACAGAGAAAGAGAAACAGAGACAGAGACAGAGACAGAGACAGAGACAGAGACAGAGTCACAGAGACAGATACACGCACACAGAGACACGGGCAGAGACACAGAGACAGAGACACAGAGACAGAGACACAGAGAAAGAGAAACAGAGACAGGGACAGAGACAGAGACAGAGACAGGGACACAGAGACAAAGACACACAGACAGAGACACAGAGACCGAGACACAGAGGCAGAGACCCGGAGACAGAGACACAGGGAGAGAGGCATAGACACAGAGACAGAGACGCAGAGACAGAGACACAGAGACAGAGAGACAGAGACAGAGACACGGAGGCAGAGACACAGAGACAGGGAGACAGAGACAGAGACACAGAGACAGAGACATGGACACAGAGACAGAGACACAGAGACAGAGGCACAGAGAGAGAGACACAGAGACTGAGACACAGAGACAGAGACACAGAGACAGAGACACAGAGACAGAGACAGAGTCACAGAGACAGATACACGCACACAGAGACACAGGCAGAGACACAGAGACAGAGACACAGGGACAGAGACACAGAGAAAGAGAAACAGAGACAGAGACAGACACAGAGACACAGAGCCAAAGACACACAGACAGAGACACAGAGACCGAGACACAGAGGCAGAGACCCGGAGACAGAGACACAATGACGGAGATTCAGAGACAGAGACACAGGGAGAGAGGCATAGACACAGAGACAGAGGCACAGAGAGAGAGACACAGAGACAGAGACACAGAGACAGAGACACAGAGACAGAGACACAGAGACAGAGACACAGAGACAGAGACACAGAGACAGAGGCACAGAGGGAGAGACACAGAGACTGAGACACAGAGACAGAGACACAGAGACAGAGACACAGAGACCGAGACACAGAGACAGAGACACAGAGACAGACACACAGAGACAGAGACACAGAGACAGAGACACAGAGACAGAGACACAGAGTCACAGAGACAGAGACACAGATACAGAGACACAGAGACAGAGACACAGAGACAGAGACACAGAGACAGAGACACAGAGGCACAGACACAGAGACAGAGACACAGAGACAGAGACACAGAGACAGAGACACAGAGACAGAGACACAGAGACAGAGACACAGAGACAGAGACAGAGACACAGAGACAGAGACACGGAGGCAGAGACACAGAGACAGGGAGACAGAGACAGGGACACAGAGACAGGGACACCGACAGAGAGAGACAGAGACACAGAGACGGAAACAGAGGGACGGACACAGAGACAGAGACACAGAGAAAGAGAAGCAGAGACAGAGACAGAGACAGAGACAGAGACAGAGACAGAAACAGAGACAGAGACAGAGACACAGAGACAGGGGCACAGAGAAAGAGAAACAGAGACAGAGGCAGAGACAGAGACAGAGTCACAGAGATAGAGACTCAGAGACAGATACAGGCACACAGAGACACAGAGAGAGACACAGAGACGGAGACACAGAGACAGAGACACAGAGACAGAGACACAGAGACAGAGACACAGAGAGAGACACAGAGACAGAGACACAGAGACAGAGACAGAGACACAGAGACAGGGACACAGAGACAGGGACACAGAGACAGAGACACAGAGACAGAGACACAGAGACAGAGACACAGAGACAGAGACACAGAGACAGAGACACAGAGACAGAGACACAGAGACAGAGACACAGAGACAGAGACACAGAGACAGAGACACAGAGACAGAGGCACAGAGAGAGAGACACAGAGACTGAGACACAGAGACAGAGACACAGAGACAGAGACACAGAGAAAGAGAAACAGAGACAGAGACAGACACAGAGACACAGAGACAAAGACACACAGACAGAGACACAGAGACCGAGACACAGAGGCAGAGACCCGGAGACAGAGACACAATGACAGAGATTCAGAGACAGAGACACAGGGAGAGAGGCATAGACACAGAGACAGAGGCACAGAGAGAGAGACACAGAGACAGGGACACAGAGACAGAGACACAGAGACAGAGACACAGAGAGAGACACAGAGACAGAGACACAGAGACAGGGACACAGAGACCGAGACACAGAGACAGAGACAGAGACACAGAGACAGAGACACGGAGGCAGAGACACAGAGACAGGGACACAGAGACAGGGACACCGACAGAGAGAGACAGAGACACAGAGACGGAGACAGAGGGACGGACACAGAGACAGAGACACAGAGAAAGAGAAGCAGAGACAGAGACAGAGACAGAGACGGAGACAGAGACAGAGACAGAGACAGAAACAGAGACAGAGACAGAGACAGAGACACAGAGACAGGGGCACAGAGAAAGAGAAACAGAGACAGAGGCAGAGACAGAGACAGAGTCACAGAGACAGAGACTCAGAGACAGATACACGCACACAGAGACACAGAGAGAGACACAGAGACGGAGACACAGAGACAGAGGCACAGAGACAGAGACACAGAGACAGAGACACAGAGAGAGACACAGAGAAAGAGACACAGAGACAGAGACAGAGACACAGAGACAGGGACACAGAGACAGGGACACAGAGACAGAGACACAGAGACAGAGACACAGAGACAGAGACACAGAGACAGAGACACAGAGACAGAGACACAGAGACAGAGACACAGAGACAGAGACACAGAGACGGAGGCACAGAGAGAGAGACACAGAGACTGAGACACAGAGACAGAGACACAGAGACAGAGACACAGAGAGAGACACAGAGACAGAGACACAGAGACCGAGACACAAAGACAGAGACACAGAGACAGAGACACAGAGAGAGAGACACAGAGACAGAGACACAGAGACAGAGACACAGAGACAGAGACACAGAGACACAGAGACACAGAGACAGAGACACAGAGACACAGAGACAGAGACACAGATACAGAGACACAGATACAGAGACACAGAGACAGAGACACAGAGACAGAGACACAGAGACAGAGACACAGATGCACAGACACAGAGACAGGGACACAGAGACAGAGACACAGAGACAGAGACACAGAGACAGAGACACAGAGACAGAGACACAGAGACAGAGACACAGAGACAGAGACACAGAGACAGAGACAGAGACACAGAGACAGAGACACGGAGGCAGAGACACAGAGACAGGGAGACAGAGACAGGGACACAGAGACAGGGACACCGACAGAGAGACACAGAGACACAGAGACGGAGACAGAGGGACGGACACAGAGACAGAGACACAGAGAAAGAGAAGCAGAGACAGAGACAGAGACAGGGACAGAGACAGAGACAGAAACAGAGACAGAGACAGAGACAGAGACACAGAGACAGGGGCACAGAGAAAGAGAAACAGAGACAGAGGCAGAGACAGACACAGTGTCACAGAGACAGAGACTCAGAGACAGATACACGCACACAGAGACACAGAGAGAGACACAGAGACGGAGACACAGAGACAGAGACACAGAGACAGAGACAGAGACAGAGACAGAGACAGAGACAGAGACAGAGACAGAGACAGAGACAGAGACAGAGACAGAGACAGAGACAGAGACAGAGACAGAGATTCAGAGGCAGAGACAGAGAGAGAGAGAGACACAGAGACAGAGACACGGAGGCAGAGACACAGAGACAGGGAGACAGAGACAGAGACACAGTGACAGGGACACCGACAGAGAAAGACAGAGACACAGAGACGGAGACAGAGGGACAGACACAGTGACAGAGACACAGAGAAAGAGAAACAGAGACAGAGACAGAGACAGAGACAGAGACAGAGACAGATACAGAGACAGAGACAGAGACAGAGACAGAGACAGAGACAGAGACAGAGACAGAGACAGAGACAGAGACAGAGACAGAGACAGAGACAGAGACAGAGACAGAGACAGAGACAGAGACAGAGACAGAGACAGAGACAGAGACAGAGACAGAGACAGAGACAGAGACAGAGACAGAGACAGAGACAGAGACAGAGACAGAGACACAGACAGAGACAGAAACAGAGACACAGAGACAGGGACACCGAGAGAGAGAGACAGAGACACAGAGACGGAGACAGAGGGACGGACACAGAGACAGAGACACAGAGAAAGAGAAACAGAGACAGAGACAGAGACAGAGACAGAGACAGAGACAGGGACACAGAGACAAAGACACACAGACAGAGACACAGAGACCGAGACACAGAGGCAGAGACACAGGGAGAGAGGCATAGACACAGAGACAGAGGCACAGAGAGAGAGACACAGAGACAGAGAAACAGAGACAGAGACACAGAGAGAGAGACAGAGACAGAGACAGAGACACAGAGACAGAGACACCGAGACAGAGACACAGAGACGGAGATTCAGAG
Source organism: Megachile willughbiella (assembly GCA_945859595.2). Classification (NCBI taxonomy): domain Eukaryota; kingdom Metazoa; phylum Arthropoda; class Insecta; order Hymenoptera; family Megachilidae; genus Megachile; species Megachile willughbiella. The sequence goes on from OX243806.1 coordinate 73,683, forward strand.
ACAGAGACACAGTGAGAGAGACACAGAAACGGAGACACAGAGTCAGAGGCATAGACACAGAGACAGACACACAGAGAGAGACACAGAGACAGAGACACAGAGACAGAGACAGAGACAGAGACACAGAGACAGAGACACGGAGACAGAGACACGGAGACAGAGACACAGAGGCAGAGACACAGAGACAGAGACACAGAGACAGAGACACAGAGACAGAGACACAGAGACAGAGACACAGAGACAGAGACACAGAGACAGAGACACAGAGACAGAGACACAGAGACAGAGACACAGAAACAGGGACACAGAGACAGAGGCAAAGAGACAGAGACACAGAGACCGAGACCCAGAGACAGAGACACAGAGACAGAGACACAGAGACAGAGACACAGAGACAGAGACACAGAGACAGAGACACAGAGACAGAGACACAGAGACAGAGACACAGAGACAGAGACACAGAGAGAGAGACACAGAGACAGAGACACGGAGACAGTGACACAGAGACAGAGACACAGAGAGAGACACAGAGACAGAGACAGAGACAGAGACACAGAGACCGAGACACAGAGACAGAGACACAGAGACAGAGACACAGAGACAGAGACGCAGAGACCGAGAACCAGAGACAGAGACACAGAGACACAGAGACGGGGACACAGAGACGGAGGCTCTGGGACAGAGACACAGAGACAGAGATTCAGAGGCAGAGACAGAGAGAGAGAGAGAGACACAGAGACAGAGACACGGAGGCAGAGACACTGAGACAGGGAGACAGAGACAGAGACACAGAGACAGGGACACCGACAGAGAAAGACAGAGACACAGAGACGGAGACAGAGGGACAGACACAGTGACAGAGACACAGAGAAAGAGAAACAGAGACAGAGACAGAGACAGAGACAGAGACAGAGACAGAGACAGAGACAGAGACAGAGACAGAGACAGAGACAGAGACAGAGACAGAGACAGAGACAGAGACAGAGACAGAGACAGAGACAGAGACAGAGACAGAGACAGAGACAGAGACAGAGACAGAGACAGAGACAGAGACAGAGACAGAGACAGAGACAGAGACAGAGACAGGGACACAGAGACAAAGACACACAGACAGAGACACAGAGACCGAGACACAGATGCAGAGACACAGGGAGAGAGGCATAGACACAGAGACTGAGGCACAGAGAGAGAGACACAGAGACAGAGAAACAGAGACAGAGACACACAGACCGAGACACAGAGACAGAGACACAGAGACAGAGACACAGAGACAGAGACACAGAGAAAGGGACACAGAGAGAGATACAGAGACAGAGACACAGAGAGAGAGACAGAGACAGAGACAGAGACACAGAGACACAGAGACAGAGACACCGAGACAGAGACATTGAGACAGAGACACAGAGACGGAGATTCAGAGACAGAGACACAGTGAGAGAGACACAGAAACGGAGACACAGAGACAGAGGCATAGACACAGAGACAGAGACACAGAGAGAGACACAGAGACAGAGACACAGAGACCGAGACACAGACAGAGACACAGAGACAGAGACACGGAGACTTAGACACGGAGACAGAGACACAGAGGCAGAGACACAGAGGCAGAGACACAGAGACAGAGACACAGAGACAGAGACACAGAGACAGAGACACAGAGACAGAGACACAGAGACAGAGACACAGAGACAGAGACACAGAGACAGAGACACAGAAACAGAGACACAGAGACAGAGGCAAAGAGACAGAGACACAGAGACAGAGACACAGAGACAGAGACACAGAGACAGAGACACAGAGAACGAGACCCAGAGACAGAGACACAGAGACACAGACACAGAGACAGAGACACAGAGACAGAGACACAGAGACAGAGACACAGAGAGAGATACACACAGACAGAGACACGGAGACAGTGACACAGAGACAGAGACACAGCGAGAGACACAGAGACAGAGACACAGAGACACAGAGACGGGGACACAGAGACGGAGACTCTGGGACAGAGACACAGAGACAGAGATTCAGAGGCAGAGACAGACAGAGAGAGAGAGACTCAGAGACAGAGACACGGAGGCAGAGACACAGAGACAGGGAGACAGAGACAGAGACACAGAGACAGGGACACCGACAGAGAAAGACAGAGACACAGAGACGGAGACAGAGGGACAGACACAGTGACAGAGACACAGAGAAAGAGAAACAGAGACAGAGACAGAGACAGAGACAGAGACAGAGACAGAGACAGAGACAGAGACAGAGACAGAGACAGAGACAGAGACAGAGACAGAGACAGAGACAGAGACAGAGACAGAGACAGAGACAGAGACAGAGACAGACACAGAGACAGAGACAGAGACAGAGACAGAGACAGAGACAGAGACACAGAGACAGAGACACAGAGACAGAGACACAGAGACAGAGACACAGAGACAGAGGCACAGAGAGAGAGACACAGAGACTGAGACACAGAGACAGAGACGCAGAGACAGAGACACAGCGACAGAGACACAGAGACACAGAGACACAGAGACAGAGACACAGAGACCGAGACATAGAGACAGAGACACAGAGACGGAGACAGAGGGACAGACACAGAGACAGGGACACAGAGAAAGAGAAACAGAGACAGAGACAGAGACAGAGACAGAGACAGAGACAGAGACAGAGACAGAGACAGAGACAGAGACAGAGACAGAGACAGAGACAGAGACAGAGACAGAGACAGAGACAGAGACAGAGACAGAGACAGAGACAGAGACAGAGACAGAGACAGAGACAGAGACAGAGACAGAGACAGAGACAGAGACAGAGACACAGAGACAGGGCCACAGAGAAAGAGAAACAGAGACAGAGACCGAGACAGAGACACAGAGACAGAGCCACAGAGACAGAGACACAGAGACAGAGACACAGAGACCGAGACACAGAGACAGAGACACAGAGACAGGGAGACAGAGACAGAGACACAGAGACAGGGACACCGACAGAGAAAGACAGAGACACAGAGACGGAGACAGAGGGACAGACACAGTGACAGAGACACAGAGAAAGAGAAACAGAGACAGAGACAGAGACAGAGACAGAGACAGAGACAGAGACAGAGACAGAGACAGAGACAGAGACAGAGACAGAGACAGAGACAGAGACAGAGACAGAGACAGAGACAGAGACAGAGACAGAGACAGAGACAGGGACAGAGACAGGGACAGAGACAGAGACAGAGACAGAGACAGAGACAGAGACACAGAGACAGAGACACAGAGACAGAGACACAGAGACAGAGACACAGAGACAGAGACACAGAGACAGAGACACAGAGACAGAGACACAGAGACAGAGACACAGAGACAGAGACACAGAGACAGAGACACTGAGACAGAGACAGAGACAGAGACAGAGACAGAGACAGAGACAGAGACAGAGACAGAGACAGAGACAGAGACAGAGACACAGAGACAGAGACACAGAGACAGAGACACAGAGACAGAGGCACAGAGAGAGTGACACAGAGACTGAGACACAGAGACAGAGACACAGAGAGAGACACCGAGACAGAGACACAGAGACAGAGACACAGAGACCGAGACACAGAGACAGAGACACAGAGACAGAGACACACAGACCGAGACCCAGAGACAGAGACACAGAGACAGAGACACAGAGACACAGAGACGGGGACACAGAGACGGAGACTCTGGGACAGAGACACAGAGACAGAGATTCAGAGGCAGAGACAGAGAGAGAGAGAGACGCAGAGACAGATACCCGGAGGCAGAGACACAGAGGAAAAGACACAGACACAGAGACACGGAGGCAGAGACACAGAGACACGGAGGCAGAGACACAGAGACAGGGAGACAGAGACAGAGACACAGAGACAGGGACACCGAGAGAGAGAGACAGAGACACAGAGACGGAGACAGAGGGACGGACACAGAGACAGAGACACAGAGAAAGAGAAACAGAGACAGAGACAGAGACAGAGACAGAGACAGAGACAGGGACACAGAGACAAAGACACACAGACAGAGACACAGAGACCGAGACACAGAGGCAAAGACCCGGAGACAGAGACACAGGGAGAGAGGCATAGACACAGAGACAGAGGCACAGAGACAGAGACACAGAGACCGAGACACAGAGACAGAGACACAGAGACAGAGACACAGAGACAGAGACACAGAGACCGAGACCCAGAGACAGAGACACAGAGACAGAGACACAGAGACAGAGACACAGACAAAGAGACACAGAGAGAGAGACAGAGACAGAGACACAGAGAGAGAGACACAGAGATAGAGACACAGAGACAGACGCACAGAGAGAGAGACAGAGACAGAGACACAGAGACAGAGACACAGAGACGGAGACAGAGCGACAGACACAGAGACAGAGACACAGAGAAAGAGAAACAGAGACAGAGACAGAGACAGAGACAGAGACAGAGACAGAGACAGAGACAGAGACAGAGACAGAGACAGAGACAGAGACAGAGACACAGAGACAGGGCCACAGAGAAAGAGAAACAGAGACAGAGACCGAGACAGAGACACAGAGACAGAGACACAGAGACAGAGACACAGAGACAGAGACACAGAGACAGAGACACAGAGACAGAGACACAGAGACAGAGGCACAGAGAGAGAGACACAGAGACTGAGACACAGAGACAGAGACACAGAGACAGAGACACAGAGAGAGACACAGAGACAGAGACACAGAGACGGAGACACAGAGACCGAGACACAGAGACAGAGACACAGAGACAGAGACACAGAGACAGAGACACAGAGACCGAGACCCAGAGACAGAGACACAGAGACACAGAGACGGGGACACAGAGACGGAGACTCTGGGACAGAGACACAGAGACAGAGATTCAGAGGCAGAGACAGAGAGAGAGAGAGACACAGAGACAGAGACACGGAGGCAGAGACACAGAGACAGGGAGATAGAGACAGAGACACAGAGACAGGGACACCGACAGAGAAAGACAGAGACACAGAGACGGAGACAGAGGGACAGACACAGTGACAGAGACACAGAGACAGAGACACAGAGACAGAGACACAGAGACAGAGACACAGAGACAGAGACACAGAGACAGAGACACAGAGACAGAGACACAGAGACAGAGACACAGAGACAGAGACACAGAGACAGATACATAGAGACAGAGACACAGAGACAGAGACGCAGAGACAGAGACACAGAGACGTAGACAGAGACACAGAGACAGAGACAAAGAGACAGAAACACAGAGACATAGACACAGAGACAGAGACACAGAGGCGGAGACTGTGGGGCAGAGACACAGAGACAGAGACACAGTGAGACAGACAGAGACACAGAGACGGAGACACAGGGACAGAGACACAGAGACAGAAACACAGAGACACATTCACAGAGACAGAGACACAGAGACACAGCCACAGAGACAAAGAGACGGAAACTGTCGGACAGAGACACAGAGACAGAGATTCAGCTGCAGAGACACAGAGACGGAGACACAGGGACAGAGACACAGAGACAGGGACACAGAGGCAGAGACACAGAGACAGAGACACAGAGACAGAGACACAGAGACTGAGACACAGAGACAGTGACACAGAGACAGAGGCACAGAGGCAGAGATACAGAGACAGAGACACAGAGACATAGACACAGCCACAGAGACAAAGAGACGGAAACTGTCGGACAGAGACACAGAGACAGAGATTCAGCTGCAGAGACACAGAGACGGAGACACAGGGACAGAGACACAGAGACAGGGACACAGAGGCAGAGACACAGAGACAGAGACACAGAGACAGAGACACAGAGACTGAGACACAGAGACAGTGACACAGTGACAGAGACACAGAGGCAGAGATACAGAGACAGAGACACAGAGACAGAGACACAGAGACAGAGACACAGAGACAGAGACACAGAGACAGAGACACAGAGACAGAGACACAGAGACAGAGACACAGAGACAGAGACACAGAGACAGAGACACAGAGACAGAGACACAGAGACAGAGACACAGAGATAGAGACACAGGGACTGAGACACAGAGACAGGGACACAGAGACAGAGACACAGGGACAGAGGCACAGAGACAGAGACACAGAGACAGAGACACAGAGACAGAGACACAGAGACAGAGACACAGAGACAGAGACACAGAGACAGAGACACAGAGACAGAGACGCAGAGACAGAGACACAGAGACAGAGACACAGAGACAGAGACACAGAGACAGAGCCACAGAGACAGAGACACAGAAACCGAGACACAGAGGCAGAGCCACAGAGGCAGACGCACAGAGACAGAGGCACAGAGACAGAGACACATAGACAGAGACACAGAGACAGAGACACAGAGACAGAGACACAAAGATAGAGACACAGTGAGAGAGACAGAGATACAGGGACAGAGACACAGAGACAGGAACACAGAGACAGACTCACAGAGACAGAGACACAGAGACAGAGGCACAGAGACAGAGACACAGAGACAGAGACACAGAGTCAGGGACATAGAGACAGAGGCACAGAGACGGAGACGCAAGGACAGAGACACAGAGACAGAGACACAGAGACAGAGACACAGAGACGGGACGCAGAGACGGATACAGAGGCAGAGACACAGAGACAGAGACAGAGACACAGAGACGGAGACGCAGGGACAGGGACACAGAGACGAGGACACAGAGACAGAGACAAAGAGACAGAGACACAGCGACATAGACACAGAGACAGAGACACAGAGACGGAGACTGTGGGACAGAGACACAGAGACAGAGACACAGTGAGACAGAGAGAGACATAGAGACGGAGACACAGGGACGGAGACACAGAGACAGAAACACAGAGACAGATTCACAGAGACAGGGACACAGAGACAGAGGCACAGAGACATAGACACAGAGGCAGAGACACAGACACAGAGACACAGAGACAGAGACACAGAGACAGAGACACAGAGACAGAGACACAGAGATGGAGACACAGAGACAGAGACGCAGAGACAGAGACACAGAGACAGAGACACAATGACAGAGATTCGGAGACAGAGACACAGAGAGAGCGACTCAGAGACAGAGACACAGAGACGGATACAGAGACACAGAGACATAGACACATAGACAGAGACACAGAGACAGAGACTGTGCGACAGAGACACAGAGACGGAGACTGTAGGACAGAGACACAGAGACAGAGATTCAGATGCAGAGACACAGAGACGGAGACACAGGGACAGAGACACAGAGACAGGGACACAGACGCAGAGATTCAGATGCAGAGACACAGGGACAGATTCACAGAGAGAGAGACACGGAGAGAGACCCACGGAGACAGAGACACAGAGACACAGAGACAGGGTCACAGAGACGGAGACACATGGACAGGGACACAGAGCCCGTGACACAAGGAGACAGAGACAGAGACATAGACACAGAGACAGAGATACAGAGACAGAGACGCACAGACAGATACACAGATGCAGAGACACAGAGACAGAGACACAGAGACGGAGACACAGGGACAGAGACACAGAGAGAGGGACCCAGAGACAGAGTTACAGAGGCAGAGACACTGAGACAGAGACAGAGACACAGAGACAGAAACACAGAGACAGATTCACAGAGACAGATACACAGAGACAGAGACACAGAGACAGAGACACAGATACAGAGACACAGAGACAGAGACACAGAGACACACGGTCAGAGGCATAGACACAGAGACAGTGACACAAAGACGGAGACACAGGGACAGAGACACCGAGACAGAGACACAGATACAGAGACACAGAGACAGAGACACAGAGGCAGAGACACAGAGACAGAGACACAGAGACAGAGAGACAGAGACAGAGACACAGAGACAGAGACACAGATACAGAGACACAGAGACAGAGACACAGAGACAGAGACACAGAGACAGAGACACAGAGACAGAGACACAGAGACAGAGACACAGAGACAGAGAGACAGAAACCGAGACACAGAGGCAGAGCCACAGAGGCAGAGGCACAGAGACAGAGGCACAGAGACAGAGACACAGAGACAGAGACACAGTGAGAGGGACAGAGACACAGGGACAGAGACACGGAGACAGGAACACAGAGACAGAGACACAGAGACAGAGGCACAGAGACAGAGACACAGAGACAGAGACACAGAGACACAGAGACAGGGACATAGAGACAGAGGCACAGAGACGGAGAGGCAAGGACAGAGACACAGAGACAGAGACACAGAGACAGAGACACAGAGACAGAGACACAGAGACGGGACGCAGAGACAGATACAGAGGCAGAGACACAGAGACAGAGACAGAGACACAGAGACGGAGACGCAGGGACAGGGACACAGAGACAAGGACACAGAGACAGAGACACAGAGACAGAGACACAGAGACAGAGACACAGAGACAGAGACACAGAGACAGAGACACAGGGAAAGAGAAACAGAGACACAGACACAGAGACAGAGACACAGAGACCGAGACCCAGAGACAGAGACACAGATACAGAGACACAGAGACAGAAACACAGAGACAGAGACACAGAGACAGAGACACAGAGACGGAGACTGTGGGACAGAGACACAGAGACAGAGATTCAGATGCAGAGACACAGAGACGGAGACACAGGGACAGAGACACAGAGACAGGGACACAGACGCAGAGATTCAGATGCAGAGACACAGGGACAGATTCACAGAGAGAGAGACACGGAGAGAGACCCACGGAGACAGAGACACAGAGACACAGAGACAGGGTCACAGAGACGGAGACACATGGACAGGGACACAGAGCCCGTGACACAAGGAGACAGAGACAGAGACATAGACACAGAGACAGAGATACAGAGACAGAGACGCAGAGACAGATACACAGATGCAGAGACACAGAGACAGAGACACAGAGACGGAGACACAGGGACAGAGACACAGAGAGAGGGACCCAGAGACAGAGTTACAGAGGCAGAGACACTGAGACAGAGACAGAGACACAGAGACAGAAACACAGAGACAGATTCACAGAGACAGATACACAGAGACAGAGACACAGAGACAGAGACACAGATACAGAGACACAGAGACAGAGACACAGAGACACACGGTCAGAGGCATAGACACAGAGACAGTGACACAAAGACGGAGACACAGGGACAGAGACACCGAGACAGAGACACAGATACAGAGACACAGAGACAGAGACACAGAGACAGAGACACAGAGACAGAGACACAGAGACAGAGACACAGAGACAGAGAGACAGAGAGACAGAGACAGAGACACAGAGACAGAGACACAGATACAGAGACACAGCGACAGACACACAGAGACAGAGACACAGAGACAGAGACACAGAGACAGAGACACAGAGACAGAGACACAGAGACAGAGACACAGAGACAGAGACACAGAGACAGAGACACAGAGACAGAGACACAGAGACAGAGACACAGAAACCGAGACACAGAGGCAGAGCCACAGAGGCAGAGGCACAGAGACAGAGGCACAGAGACAGAGACACAGAGACAGAGACACAGAGGCAGAGCCACAGAGGCAGAGGCACAGAGACAGAGACACAGAGACAGAGACACAGAGACAGAGACACAGAGATGGAGACACAGAGACAGAGACGTAGAGACAGAGACACAGAGACAGAGACACAATGACAGAGATTCGGAGACAGAGACACAGAGAGAGCGACTCAGAGACAGAGACACAGAGACGGATACAGAGACACAGAGACATAGACACATAGACAGAGACACAGAGACAGAGACTGTGCGACAGAGACACAGAGACGGAGACTGTGGGACAGAGACACAGAGACAGAGATTCAGATGCAGAGACACAGAGACGGAGACACAGGGACAGAGACACAGAGACAGGGACACAGACGCAGAGATTCAGATGCAGAGACACAGGGACAGATTCACAGAGAGAGAGACACGGAGAGAGACCCACGGAGACAGAGACACAGAGACACAGAGACAGGGTCACAGAGACGGAGACACATGGACAGGGACACAGAGCCCGTGACACAAGGAGACAGAGACAGAGACATAGACACAGAGACAGAGATACAGAGACAGAGACGCAGAGACAGATACACAGATGCAGAGACACAGAGACAGAGACACAGAGACGGAGACACAGGGACAGAGACACAGAGAGAGGGACCCAGAGACAGAGTTACAGAGGCAGAGACACTGAGACAGAGACAGAGACACAGAGACAAAAACACAGAGACAGATTCACAGAGACAGATACACAGAGACAGAGACACAGAGACAGAGACACAGATACAGAGACACAGATACAGAGACACAGAGACAGAGACACAGAGACACACGGTCAGAGGCATAGACACAGAGACAGTGACACAAAGACGGAGACACAGGGACAGAGACACCGAGACAGAGACACAGATACAGAGACACAGAGACAGAGACACAGAGACAGAGACACAGAGACAGAGACACAGAGACAGAGAGACAGAGACAGAGACACAGAGACAGAGACACAGATACAGAGACACAGAGACAGAGACACAGAGACAGAGACACAGAGACAGAGACACAGAGACAGAGACACAGAGACAGAGACACAGAGACAGAGACACAGAGACAGAGACACAGAGACAGAGACACAGAAACCGAGACACAGATGCAGAGCCACAGAGGCAGAGGCACAGAGACAGAGGCACAGAGACAGAGACACAGAGACAGAGACACAGAAACCGAGACACAGAGGCAGAGCCACAGAGGCAGAGGCACAGAGACAGAGGCACAGAGACAGAGACACAGAGACAGAGACACAGTGAGAGGGACAGAGACACAGGGACAGAGACACGGAGACAGGAACACAGAGACAGAGACACAGAGACAGAGGCACAGAGACAGAGACACAGAGACAGAGACACAGAGACAGGGACATAGAGACAGAGGCACAGAGACGGAGAGGCAAGGACAGAGACACAGAGACAGAGACACAGAGACAGAGACACAGAGACGGGACGCAGAGACAGATACAGAGGCAGAGACACAGAGACAGAGACAGAGACACAGAGACGGAGACGCAGGGACAGGGACACAGAGACGAGGACACAGAGACAGTGACACAGAGACAGAGTCACAGTGAGACAGACAGAGACATAGAGACGGAGACACAGGGACAGAGACACACAGACAGAAACACAGAGACAGATTCACAGAGACAGGGACACAGAGACAGAGGCACAGAGAGAGTGACACAGAGACTGAGACACAGAGACAGAGACACAGAGAGAGACACCGAGACAGAGACACAGAGACAGAGACACAGAGACAGATACATAGAGACAGAGACACAGAGACAGAGACGCAGAGACAGAGACACAGAGACGTAGACAGAGACACAGAGACAGAGACAAAGAGACAGAAACACAGAGACATAGACACAGAGACAGAGACACAGAGGCGGAGACTGTGGGGCAGAGACACAGAGACAGAGACACAGTGAGACAGACAGAGACACAGAGACGGAGACACAGGGACAGAGACACAGAGACAGAAACACAGAGACACATTCACAGAGACAGAGACACAGAGACACAGCCACAGAGACAAAGAGACGGAAACTGTCGGACAGAGACACAGAGACAGAGATTCAGCTGCAGAGACACAGAGACGGAGACACAGGGACAGAGACACAGAGACAGGGACACAGAGGCAGAGACACAGAGACAGAGACACAGAGACAGAGACACAGAGACTGAGACACAGAGACAGTGACACAGAGACAGAGGCACAGAGGCAGAGATACAGAGACAGAGACACAGAGACATAGACACAGCCACAGAGACAAAGAGACGGAAACTGTCGGACAGAGACACAGAGACAGAGATTCAGCTGCAGAGACACAGAGACGGAGACACAGGGACAGAGACACAGAGACAGGGACACAGAGGCAGAGACACAGAGACAGAGACACAGAGACAGAGACACAGAGACTGAGACACAGAGACAGTGACACAGTGACAGAGACACAGAGGCAGAGATACAGAGACAGAGACACAGAGACAGAGACACAGAGACAGAGACACAGAGACAGAGACACAGAGACAGAGACACAGAGACAGAGACACAGAGACAGAGACACAGAGACAGAGACACAGAGACAGAGACACAGAGACAGAGACACAGAGACAGAGACACAGAGATAGAGACACAGGGACTGAGACACAGAGACAGGGACACAGAGACAGAGACACAGGGACAGAGGCACAGAGACAGAGACACAGAGACAGAGACACAGAGACAGAGACACAGAGACAGAGACACAGAGACAGAGACACAGAGACAGAGACACAGAGACAGAGACGCAGAGACAGAGACACAGAGACAGAGACACAGAGACAGAGACACAGAGACAGAGCCACAGAGACAGAGACACAGAAACCGAGACACAGAGGCAGAGCCACAGAGGCAGACGCACAGAGACAGAGGCACAGAGACAGAGACACATAGACAGAGACACAGAGACAGAGACACAGAGACAGAGACACAAAGATAGAGACACAGTGAGAGAGACAGAGATACAGGGACAGAGACACAGAGACAGGAACACAGAGACAGACTCACAGAGACAGAGACACAGAGACAGAGGCACAGAGACAGAGACACAGAGACAGAGACACAGAGTCAGGGACATAGAGACAGAGGCACAGAGACGGAGACGCAAGGACAGAGACACAGAGACAGAGACACAGAGACAGAGACACAGAGACGGGACGCAGAGACGGATACAGAGGCAGAGACACAGAGACAGAGACAGAGACACAGAGACGGAGACGCAGGGACAGGGACACAGAGACGAGGACACAGAGACAGAGACAAAGAGACAGAGACACAGCGACATAGACACAGAGACAGAGACACAGAGACGGAGACTGTGGGACAGAGACACAGAGACAGAGACACAGTGAGACAGAGAGAGACATAGAGACGGAGACACAGGGACGGAGACACAGAGACAGAAACACAGAGACAGATTCACAGAGACAGGGACACAGAGACAGAGGCACAGAGACATAGACACAGAGGCAGAGACACAGACACAGAGACACAGAGACAGAGACACAGAGACAGAGACACAGAGACAGAGACACAGAGATGGAGACACAGAGACAGAGACGCAGAGACAGAGACACAGAGACAGAGACACAATGACAGAGATTCGGAGACAGAGACACAGAGAGAGCGACTCAGAGACAGAGACACAGAGACGGATACAGAGACACAGAGACATAGACACATAGACAGAGACACAGAGACAGAGACTGTGCGACAGAGACACAGAGACGGAGACTGTAGGACAGAGACACAGAGACAGAGATTCAGATGCAGAGACACAGAGACGGAGACACAGGGACAGAGACACAGAGACAGGGACACAGACGCAGAGATTCAGATGCAGAGACACAGGGACAGATTCACAGAGAGAGAGACACGGAGAGAGACCCACGGAGACAGAGACACAGAGACACAGAGACAGGGTCACAGAGACGGAGACACATGGACAGGGACACAGAGCCCGTGACACAAGGAGACAGAGACAGAGACATAGACACAGAGACAGAGATACAGAGACAGAGACGCACAGACAGATACACAGATGCAGAGACACAGAGACAGAGACACAGAGACGGAGACACAGGGACAGAGACACAGAGAGAGGGACCCAGAGACAGAGTTACAGAGGCAGAGACACTGAGACAGAGACAGAGACACAGAGACAGAAACACAGAGACAGATTCACAGAGACAGATACACAGAGACAGAGACACAGAGACAGAGACACAGATACAGAGACACAGAGACAGAGACACAGAGACACACGGTCAGAGGCATAGACACAGAGACAGTGACACAAAGACGGAGACACAGGGACAGAGACACCGAGACAGAGACACAGATACAGAGACACAGAGACAGAGACACAGAGGCAGAGACACAGAGACAGAGACACAGAGACAGAGAGACAGAGACAGAGACACAGAGACAGAGACACAGATACAGAGACACAGAGACAGAGACACAGAGACAGAGACACAGAGACAGAGACACAGAGACAGAGACACAGAGACAGAGACACAGAGACAGAGACACAGAAACCGAGACACAGAGGCAGAGCCACAGAGGCAGAGGCACAGAGACAGAGGCACAGAGACAGAGACACAGAGACAGAGACACAGTGAGAGGGACAGAGACACAGGGACAGAGACACGGAGACAGGAACACAGAGACAGAGACACAGAGACAGAGGCACAGAGACAGAGACACAGAGACAGAGACACAGAGACACAGAGACAGGGACATAGAGACAGAGGCACAGAGACGGAGAGGCAAGGACAGAGACACAGAGACAGAGACACAGAGACAGAGACACAGAGACAGAGACACAGAGACGGGACGCAGAGACAGATACAGAGGCAGAGACACAGAGACAGAGACAGAGACACAGAGACGGAGACGCAGGGACAGGGACACAGAGACAAGGACACAGAGACAGAGACACAGAGACAGAGACACAGAGACAGAGACACAGAGACAGAGACACAGGGAAAGAGAAACAGAGACACAGACACAGAGACAGAGACACAGAGACCGAGACCCAGAGACAGAGACACAGATACAGAGACACAGAGACAGAAACACAGAGACAGAGACACAGAGACAGAGACACAGAGACGGAGACTGTGGGACAGAGACACAGAGACAGAGATTCAGATGCAGAGACACAGAGACGGAGACACAGGGACAGAGACACAGAGACAGGGACACAGACGCAGAGATTCAGATGCAGAGACACAGGGACAGATTCACAGAGAGAGAGACACGGAGAGAGACCCACGGAGACAGAGACACAGAGACACAGAGACAGGGTCACAGAGACGGAGACACATGGACAGGGACACAGAGCCCGTGACACAAGGAGACAGAGACAGAGACATAGACACAGAGACAGAGATACAGAGACAGAGACGCAGAGACAGATACACAGATGCAGAGACACAGAGACAGAGACACAGAGACGGAGACACAGGGACAGAGACACAGAGAGAGGGACCCAGAGACAGAGTTACAGAGGCAGAGACACTGAGACAGAGACAGAGACACAGAGACAGAAACACAGAGACAGATTCACAGAGACAGATACACAGAGACAGAGACACAGAGACAGAGACACAGATACAGAGACACAGAGACAGAGACACAGAGACACACGGTCAGAGGCATAGACACAGAGACAGTGACACAAAGACGGAGACACAGGGACAGAGACACCGAGACAGAGACACAGATACAGAGACACAGAGACAGAGACACAGAGACAGAGACACAGAGACAGAGACACAGAGACAGAGACACAGAGACAGAGAGACAGAGAGACAGAGACAGAGACACAGAGACAGAGACACAGATACAGAGACACAGCGACAGACACACAGAGACAGAGACACAGAGACAGAGACACAGAGACAGAGACACAGAGACAGAGACACAGAGACAGAGACACAGAGACAGAGACACAGAGACAGAGACACAGAGACAGAGACACAGAGACAGAGACACAGAAACCGAGACACAGAGGCAGAGCCACAGAGGCAGAGGCACAGAGACAGAGGCACAGAGACAGAGACACAGAGACAGAGACACAGAGGCAGAGCCACAGAGGCAGAGGCACAGAGACAGAGACACAGAGACAGAGACACAGAGACAGAGACACAGAGATGGAGACACAGAGACAGAGACGTAGAGACAGAGACACAGAGACAGAGACACAATGACAGAGATTCGGAGACAGAGACACAGAGAGAGCGACTCAGAGACAGAGACACAGAGACGGATACAGAGACACAGAGACATAGACACATAGACAGAGACACAGAGACAGAGACTGTGCGACAGAGACACAGAGACGGAGACTGTGGGACAGAGACACAGAGACAGAGATTCAGATGCAGAGACACAGAGACGGAGACACAGGGACAGAGACACAGAGACAGGGACACAGACGCAGAGATTCAGATGCAGAGACACAGGGACAGATTCACAGAGAGAGAGACACGGAGAGAGACCCACGGAGACAGAGACACAGAGACACAGAGACAGGGTCACAGAGACGGAGACACATGGACAGGGACACAGAGCCCGTGACACAAGGAGACAGAGACAGAGACATAGACACAGAGACAGAGATACAGAGACAGAGACGCAGAGACAGATACACAGATGCAGAGACACAGAGACAGAGACACAGAGACGGAGACACAGGGACAGAGACACAGAGAGAGGGACCCAGAGACAGAGTTACAGAGGCAGAGACACTGAGACAGAGACAGAGACACAGAGACAAAAACACAGAGACAGATTCACAGAGACAGATACACAGAGACAGAGACACAGAGACAGAGACACAGATACAGAGACACAGAGACAGAGACACAGAGACACACGGTCAGAGGCATAGACACAGAGACAGTGACACAAAGACGGAGACACAGGGACAGAGACACCGAGACAGAGACACAGATACAGAGACACAGAGACAGAGACACAGAGACAGAGACACAGAGACAGAGACACAGAGACAGAGAGACAGAGACAGAGACACAGAGACAGAGACACAGATACAGAGACACAGAGACAGAGACACAGAGACAGAGACACAGAGACAGAGACACAGAGACAGAGACACAGAGACAGAGACACAGAGACAGAGACACAGAGACAGAGACACAGAAACCGAGACACAGATGCAGAGCCACAGAGGCAGAGGCACAGAGACAGAGGCACAGAGACAGAGACACAGAGACAGAGACACAGAAACCGAGACACAGAGGCAGAGCCACAGAGGCAGAGGCACAGAGACAGAGGCACAGAGACAGAGACACAGAGACAGAGACACAGTGAGAGGGACAGAGACACAGGGACAGAGACACGGAGACGGGAACACAGAGACAGAGACACAGAGACAGAGGCACAGAGACAGAGACACAGAGACAGAGACACAGAGACAGGGACATAGAGACAGAGGCACAGAGACGGAGAGGCAAGGACAGAGACACAGAGACAGAGACACAGAGACAGAGACACAGAGACGGGACGCAGAGACAGATACAGAGGCAGAGACACAGAGACAGAGACAGAGACACAGAGACGGAGACGCAGGGACAGGGACACAGAGACGAGGACACAGAGACAGTGACACAGAGACAGAGTCACAGTGAGACAGACAGAGACATAGAGACGGAGACACAGGGACAGAGACACACAGACAGAAACACAGAGACAGATTCACAGAGACAGGGACACAGAGACAGAGGCACAGAGACATAGACACAGAGACAGAGACACAGAGACAGAGACACAGAGACAGAGACACGGAGACAGAGACACAGAGACAGAGACACAGAGACAGAGACACAGAGACAGAGACACAGAGACAGAGACACAGAGACAGAGGCACAGAGACAGAGACACAGAGACAGAGACACAGAGACAGAGACACAGAGACAGAGGCACAGAGACAGAGACACAGAGACACAGACACAGAGACAGAGACACAGAGACAGAGACACAGAGACAGATACATAGAGACAGAGACATAGAGACAGAGACGCAGAGACAGAGACACAGAGACGTAGACAGAGACACAGAGACAGAGACAAAGAGACAGAAACACAGAGACATAGACACAGAGACAGAGACACAGAGGCGGAGACTGTGGGGCAGAGACACAGAGACAGAGATTCAGCTGCAGAGACACAGAGACGGAGACACAGGGACAGAGACACAGAGACAGGGACACAGAGGCAGAGACACAGAGACAGAGACACAGAGACAGAGACACAGAGACAGAGGCACAGAGACAGAGACACAGAGACAGAGACACAGAGACAGAGACACAGAGACAGAGACACAGGGACAGAGACACAGAGACACAGACACAGAGACAGAGACACAGTGAGACAGACAGAGACACAGAGACGGAGACACAGGGACAGAGACACAGAGACAGAAACACAAAGACACATTCACAGAGACAGAGACACAGAGACAGAGGCACAGAGACATAGAGACAGAGACAGAAACACAGAGACAGAGACACAAGGACGGAGACGCAAGGACAGAGACACAGAGACAGGGACACAGAGAGAGTGACTCAGAGACAGAGACACAGAGACGGAGACACAGGGACAGAGACACAGAGACAGGGACACAGAGAGAGTGACTCAGAGACTGAGACACAGAGACGGAGACAGAGACACAGAGACATAGACACAGCCACAGAGACAAAGAGACGGAAACTGTCGGACAGAGACACAGAGACAGAGATTCAGCTGCAGAGACACAGAGACGGAGACACAGGGACAGAGACACAGAGACAGGGACACAGAGGCAGAGACACAGAGACAGAGACACAGAGACAGAGACACAGAGACAGAGGCACAGAGACAGAGACACAGAGACAGAGACACAGAGACAGAGACACAGAGACAGAGACACAGAGACACAGACACAGAGACAGAGACACAGAGACAGAGACACAGAGACACAGAGACAGGGACATAGAGACAGAGGCACAGAGACGGAGAGGCAAGGACAGAGACACAGAGACAGAGACACAGAGACAGAGACACAGAGACAGAGACACAGAGACGGGACGCAGAGACAGATACAGAGGCAGAGACACAGAGACAGAGACAGAGACACAGAGACGGAGACGCAGGGACAGGGACACAGAGACAAGGACACAGAGACAGAGACACAGAGACAGAGACACAGAGACAGAGACACAGAGACAGAGACACAGAGACAGAGACACAGGGAAAGAGAAACAGAGACACAGACACAGAGACAGAGACACAGAGACCGAGACCCAGAGACAGAGACACAGATACAGAGACACAGAGACAGAAACACAGAGACAGAGACACAGAGACAGAGACACAGAGACGGAGACTGTGGGACAGAGACACAGAGACAGAGATTCAGATGCAGAGACACAGAGACGGAGACACAGGGACAGAGACACAGAGACAGGGACACAGACGCAGAGATTCAGATGCAGAGACACAGGGACAGATTCACAGAGAGAGAGACACGGAGAGAGACCCACGGAGACAGAGACACAGAGACACAGAGACAGGGTCACAGAGACGGAGACACATGGACAGGGACACAGAGCCCGTGACACAAGGAGACAGAGACAGAGACATAGACACAGAGACAGAGATACAGAGACAGAGACGCAGAGACAGATACACAGATGCAGAGACACAGAGACAGAGACACAGAGACGGAGACACAGGGACAGAGACACAGAGAGAGGGACCCAGAGACAGAGTTACAGAGGCAGAGACACTGAGACAGAGACAGAGACACAGAGACAGAAACACAGAGACAGATTCACAGAGACAGATACACAGAGACAGAGACACAGAGACAGAGACACAGATACAGAGACACAGAGACAGAGACACAGAGACACACGGTCAGAGGCATAGACACAGAGACAGTGACACAAAGACGGAGACACAGGGACAGAGACACCGAGACAGAGACACAGATACAGAGACACAGAGACAGAGACACAGAGACAGAGACACAGAGACAGAGACACAGAGACAGAGACACAGAGACAGAGAGACAGAGACAGAGACACAGAGACAGAGACACAGATACAGAGACACAGCGACAGAGACACAGAGACAGAGACACAGAGACAGAGACACAGAGACAGAGACACAGAGACAGAGACACAGAGACAGAGACACAGAGACAGAGACACAGAGACAGAGACACAGAGACAGAGACACAGAAACCGAGACACAGAGGCAGAGCCACAGAGGCAGAGGCACAGAGACAGAGGCACAGAGACAGAGACACAGAGACAGAGACACAGAGGCAGAGCCACAGAGGCAGAGGCACAGAGACAGAGACACAGAGACAGAGACACAGAGACAGAGACACAGAGATGGAGACACAGAGACAGAGACGTAGAGACAGAGACACAGAGACAGAGACACAATGACAGAGATTCGGAGACAGAGACACAGAGAGAGCGACTCAGAGACAGAGACACAGAGACGGATACAGAGACACAGAGACATAGACACATAGACAGAGACACAGAGACAGAGACTGTGCGACAGAGACACAGAGACGGAGACTGTGGGACAGAGACACAGAGACAGAGATTCAGATGCAGAGACACAGAGACGGAGACACAGGGACAGAGACACAGAGACAGGGACACAGACGCAGAGATTCAGATGCAGAGACACAGGGACAGATTCACAGAGAGAGAGACACGGAGAGAGACCCACGGAGACAGAGACACAGAGACACAGAGACAGGGTCACAGAGACGGAGACACATGGACAGGGACACAGAGCCCGTGACACAAGGAGACAGAGACAGAGACATAGACACAGAGACAGAGATACAGAGACAGAGACGCAGAGACAGATACACAGATGCAGAGACACAGAGACAGAGACACAGAGACGGAGACACAGGGACAGAGACACAGAGAGAGGGACCCAGAGACAGAGTTACAGAGGCAGAGACACTGAGACAGAGACAGAGACACAGAGACAAAAACACAGAGACAGATTCACAGAGACAGATACACAGAGACAGAGACACAGAGACAGAGACACAGATACAGAGACACAGAGACAGAGACACAGAGACACACGGTCAGAGGCATAGACACAGAGACAGTGACACAAAGACGGAGACACAGGGACAGAGACACCGAGACAGAGACACAGATACAGAGACACAGAGACAGAGACACAGAGACAGAGACACAGAGACAGAGACACAGAGACAGAGAGACAGAGACAGAGACACAGAGACAGAGACACAGATACAGAGACACAGAGACAGAGACACAGAGACAGAGACACAGAGACAGAGACACAGAGACAGAGACACAGAGACAGAGACACAGAGACAGAGACACAGAGACAGAGACACAGAGACAGAGACACAGAGACAGAGACACAGAAACCGAGACACAGAGGCAGAGCCACAGAGGCAGAGGCACAGAGACAGAGGCACAGAGACAGAGACACAGAGACAGAGACACAGAGGCAGAGCCACAGAGGCAGAGGCACAGAGACAGAGACACAGAGACAGAGACACAGAGACAGAGACACAGAGATGGAGACACAGAGACAGAGACGTAGAGACAGAGACACAGAGACAGAGACACAATGACAGAGATTCGGAGACAGAGACACAGAGAGAGCGACTCAGAGACAGAGACACAGAGACGGATACAGAGACACAGAGACATAGACACATAGACAGAGACACAGAGACAGAGACTGTGCGACAGAGACACAGAGACGGAGACTGTGGGACAGAGACACAGAGACAGAGATTCAGATGCAGAGACACAGAGACGGAGACACAGGGACAGAGACACAGAGACAGGGACACAGACGCAGAGATTCAGATGCAGAGACACAGGGACAGATTCACAGAGAGAGAGACACGGAGAGAGACCCACGGAGACAGAGACACAGAGACACAGAGACAGGGTCACAGAGACGGAGACACATGGACAGGGACACAGAGCCCGTGACACAAGGAGACAGAGACAGAGACATAGACACAGAGACAGAGATACAGAGACAGAGACGCAGAGACAGATACACAGATGCAGAGACACAGAGACAGAGACACAGAGACGGAGACACAGGGACAGAGACACAGAGAGAGGGACCCAGAGACAGAGTTACAGAGGCAGAGACACTGAGACAGAGACAGAGACACAGAGACAAAAACACAGAGACAGATTCACAGAGACAGATACACAGAGACAGAGACACAGAGACAGAGACACAGATACAGAGACACAGAGACAGAGACACAGAGACACACGGTCAGAGGCATAGACACAGAGACAGTGACACAAAGACGGAGACACAGGGACAGAGACACCGAGACAGAGACACAGATACAGAGACACAGAGACAGAGACACAGAGACAGAGACACAGAGACAGAGACACAGAGACAGAGAGACAGAGACAGAGACACAGAGACAGAGACACAGATACAGAGACACAGAGACAGAGACACAGAGACAGAGACACAGAGACAGAGACACAGAGACAGAGACACAGAGACAGAGACACAGAGACAGAGACACAGAGACAGAGACACAGAGACAGAGACACAGAGACAGAGACACAGAAACCGAGACACAGATGCAGAGCCACAGAGGCAGAGGCACAGAGACAGAGGCACAGAGACAGAGACACAGAGACAGAGACACAGAAACCGAGACACAGAGGCAGAGCCACAGAGGCAGAGGCACAGAGACAGAGGCACAGAGACAGAGACACAGAGACAGAGACACAGTGAGAGGGACAGAGACACAGGGACAGAGACACGGAGACAGGAACACAGAGACAGAGACACAGAGACAGAGGCACAGAGACAGAGACACAGAGACAGAGACACAGAGACAGGGACATAGAGACAGAGGCACAGAGACGGAGAGGCAAGGACAGAGACACAGAGACAGAGACACAGAGACAGAGACACAGAGACGGGACGCAGAGACAGATACAGAGGCAGAGACACAGAGACAGAGACAGAGACACAGAGACGGAGACGCAGGGACAGGGACACAGAGACGAGGACACAGAGACAGTGACACAGAGACAGAGTCACAGTGAGACAGACAGAGACATAGAGACGGAGACACAGGGACAGAGACACACAGACAGAAACACAGAGACAGATTCACAGAGACAGGGACACAGAGACAGAGGCACAGAGACATAGACACAGAGACAGAGACACAGAGACAGAGACACAGAGACAGAGACACGGAGACAGAGACACAGAGACAGAGACACAGAGACAGAGACACAGAGACAGAGACACAGAGACAGAGACACAGAGACAGAGGCACAGAGACAGAGACACAGAGACAGAGACACAGAGACAGAGACACAGAGACAGAGGCACAGAGACAGAGACACAGAGACACAGACACAGAGACAGAGACACAGAGACAGAGACACAGAGACAGATACATAGAGACAGAGACATAGAGACAGAGACGCAGAGACAGAGACACAGAGACGTAGACAGAGACACAGAGACAGAGACAAAGAGACAGAAACACAGAGACATAGACACAGAGACAGAGACACAGAGGCGGAGACTGTGGGGCAGAGACACAGAGACAGAGATTCAGCTGCAGAGACACAGAGACGGAGACACAGGGACAGAGACACAGAGACAGGGACACAGAGGCAGAGACACAGAGACAGAGACACAGAGACAGAGACACAGAGACAGAGGCACAGAGACAGAGACACAGAGACAGAGACACAGAGACAGAGACACAGAGACAGAGACACAGAGACAGAGACACAGAGACACAGACACAGAGACAGAGACACAGTGAGACAGACAGAGACACAGAGACGGAGACACAGGGACAGAGACACAGAGACAGAAACACAAAGACACATTCACAGAGACAGAGACACAGAGACAGAGGCACAGAGACATAGAGACAGAGACAGAAACACAGAGACAGAGACACAAGGACGGAGACGCAAGGACAGAGACACAGAGACAGGGACACAGAGAGAGTGACTCAGAGACAGAGACACAGAGACGGAGACACAGGGACAGAGACACAGAGACAGGGACACAGAGAGAGTGACTCAGAGACTGAGACACAGAGACGGAGACAGAGACACAGAGACATAGACACAGCCACAGAGACAAAGAGACGGAAACTGTCGGACAGAGACACAGAGACAGAGATTCAGCTGCAGAGACACAGAGACGGAGACACAGGGACAGAGACACAGAGACAGGGACACAGAGGCAGAGACACAGAGACAGAGACACAGAGACAGAGACACAGAGACAGAGGCACAGAGACAGAGACACAGAGACAGAGACACAGAGACAGAGACACAGAGACAGAGACACAGAGACACAGACACAGAGACAGAGACACAGAGACAGAGACACAGAGACACAGAGACAGGGACATAGAGACAGAGGCACAGAGACGGAGAGGCAAGGACAGAGACACAGAGACAGAGACACAGAGACAGAGACACAGAGACAGAGACACAGAGACGGGACGCAGAGACAGATACAGAGGCAGAGACACAGAGACAGAGACAGAGACACAGAGACGGAGACGCAGGGACAGGGACACAGAGACAAGGACACAGAGACAGAGACACAGAGACAGAGACACAGAGACAGAGACACAGAGACAGAGACACAGAGACAGAGACACAGGGAAAGAGAAACAGAGACACAGACACAGAGACAGAGACACAGAGACCGAGACCCAGAGACAGAGACACAGATACAGAGACACAGAGACAGAAACACAGAGACAGAGACACAGAGACAGAGACACAGAGACGGAGACTGTGGGACAGAGACACAGAGACAGAGATTCAGATGCAGAGACACAGAGACGGAGACACAGGGACAGAGACACAGAGACAGGGACACAGACGCAGAGATTCAGATGCAGAGACACAGGGACAGATTCACAGAGAGAGAGACACGGAGAGAGACCCACGGAGACAGAGACACAGAGACACAGAGACAGGGTCACAGAGACGGAGACACATGGACAGGGACACAGAGCCCGTGACACAAGGAGACAGAGACAGAGACATAGACACAGAGACAGAGATACAGAGACAGAGACGCAGAGACAGATACACAGATGCAGAGACACAGAGACAGAGACACAGAGACGGAGACACAGGGACAGAGACACAGAGAGAGGGACCCAGAGACAGAGTTACAGAGGCAGAGACACTGAGACAGAGACAGAGACACAGAGACAGAAACACAGAGACAGATTCACAGAGACAGATACACAGAGACAGAGACACAGAGACAGAGACACAGATACAGAGACACAGAGACAGAGACACAGAGACACACGGTCAGAGGCATAGACACAGAGACAGTGACACAAAGACGGAGACACAGGGACAGAGACACCGAGACAGAGACACAGATACAGAGACACAGAGACAGAGACACAGAGACAGAGACACAGAGACAGAGACACAGAGACAGAGACACAGAGACAGAGAGACAGAGACAGAGACACAGAGACAGAGACACAGATACAGAGACACAGCGACAGAGACACAGAGACAGAGACACAGAGACAGAGACACAGAGACAGAGACACAGAGACAGAGACACAGAGACAGAGACACAGAGACAGAGACACAGAGACAGAGACACAGAGACAGAGACACAGAGACAGAGACACAGAAACCGAGACACAGAGGCAGAGCCACAGAGGCAGAGGCACAGAGACAGAGGCACAGAGACAGAGACACAGAGACAGAGACACAGAGGCAGAGCCACAGAGGCAGAGGCACAGAGACAGAGACACAGAGACAGAGACACAGAGACAGAGACACAGAGATGGAGACACAGAGACAGAGACGTAGAGACAGAGACACAGAGACAGAGACACAATGACAGAGATTCGGAGACAGAGACACAGAGAGAGCGACTCAGAGACAGAGACACAGAGACGGATACAGAGACACAGAGACATAGACACATAGACAGAGACACAGAGACAGAGACTGTGCGACAGAGACACAGAGACGGAGACTGTGGGACAGAGACACAGAGACAGAGATTCAGATGCAGAGACACAGAGACGGAGACACAGGGACAGAGACACAGAGACAGGGACACAGACGCAGAGATTCAGATGCAGAGACACAGGGACAGATTCACAGAGAGAGAGACACGGAGAGAGACCCACGGAGACAGAGACACAGAGACACAGAGACAGGGTCACAGAGACGGAGACACATGGACAGGGACACAGAGCCCGTGACACAAGGAGACAGAGACAGAGACATAGACACAGAGACAGAGATACAGAGACAGAGACGCAGAGACAGATACACAGATGCAGAGACACAGAGACAGAGACACAGAGACGGAGACACAGGGACAGAGACACAGAGAGAGGGACCCAGAGACAGAGTTACAGAGGCAGAGACACTGAGACAGAGACAGAGACACAGAGACAAAAACACAGAGACAGATTCACAGAGACAGATACACAGAGACAGAGACACAGAGACAGAGACACAGATACAGAGACACAGAGACAGAGACACAGAGACACACGGTCAGAGGCATAGACACAGAGACAGTGACACAAAGACGGAGACACAGGGACAGAGACACCGAGACAGAGACACAGATACAGAGACACAGAGACAGAGACACAGAGACAGAGACACAGAGACAGAGACACAGAGACAGAGAGACAGAGACAGAGACACAGAGACAGAGACACAGATACAGAGACACAGAGACAGAGACACAGAGACAGAGACACAGAGACAGAGACACAGAGACAGAGACACAGAGACAGAGACACAGAGACAGAGACACAGAGACAGAGACACAGAGACAGAGACACAGAAACCGAGACACAGATGCAGAGCCACAGAGGCAGAGGCACAGAGACAGAGGCACAGAGACAGAGACACAGAGACAGAGACACAGAAACCGAGACACAGAGGCAGAGCCACAGAGGCAGAGGCACAGAGACAGAGGCACAGAGACAGAGACACAGAGACAGAGACACAGTGAGAGGGACAGAGACACAGGGACAGAGACACGGAGACAGGAACACAGAGACAGAGACACAGAGACAGAGGCACAGAGACAGAGACACAGAGACAGAGACACAGAGACAGGGACATAGAGACAGAGGCACAGAGACGGAGAGGCAAGGACAGAGACACAGAGACAGAGACACAGAGACAGAGACACAGAGACGGGACGCAGAGACAGATACAGAGGCAGAGACACAGAGACAGAGACAGAGACACAGAGACGGAGACGCAGGGACAGGGACACAGAGACGAGGACACAGAGACAGTGACACAGAGACAGAGTCACAGTGAGACAGACAGAGACATAGAGACGGAGACACAGGGACAGAGACACACAGACAGAAACACAGAGACAGATTCACAGAGACAGGGACACAGAGACAGAGGCACAGAGACATAGACACAGAGACAGAGACACAGAGACAGAGACACAGAGACAGAGACACGGAGACAGAGACACAGAGACAGAGACACAGAGACAGAGACACAGAGACAGAGACACAGAGACAGAGACACAGAGACAGAGGCACAGAGACAGAGACACAGAGACAGAGACACAGAGACAGAGACACAGAGACAGAGGCACAGAGACAGAGACACAGAGACACAGACACAGAGACAGAGACACAGAGACAGAGACACAGAGACAGATACATAGAGACAGAGACATAGAGACAGAGACGCAGAGACAGAGACACAGAGACGTAGACAGAGACACAGAGACAGAGACAAAGAGACAGAAACACAGAGACATAGACACAGAGACAGAGACACAGAGGCGGAGACTGTGGGGCAGAGACACAGAGACAGAGATTCAGCTGCAGAGACACAGAGACGGAGACACAGGGACAGAGACACAGAGACAGGGACACAGAGGCAGAGACACAGAGACAGAGACACAGAGACAGAGACACAGAGACAGAGGCACAGAGACAGAGACACAGAGACAGAGACACAGAGACAGAGACACAGAGACAGAGACACAGAGACAGAGACACAGAGACACAGACACAGAGACAGAGACACAGTGAGACAGACAGAGACACAGAGACGGAGACACAGGGACAGAGACACAGAGACAGAAACACAAAGACACATTCACAGAGACAGAGACACAGAGACAGAGGCACAGAGACATAGAGACAGAGACAGAAACACAGAGACAGAGACACAAGGACGGAGACGCAAGGACAGAGACACAGAGACAGGGACACAGAGAGAGTGACTCAGAGACAGAGACACAGAGACGGAGACACAGGGACAGAGACACAGAGACAGGGACACAGAGAGAGTGACTCAGAGACTGAGACACAGAGACGGAGACAGAGACACAGAGACATAGACACAGCCACAGAGACAAAGAGACGGAAACTGTCGGACAGAGACACAGAGACAGAGATTCAGCTGCAGAGACACAGAGACGGAGACACAGGGACAGAGACACAGAGACAGGGACACAGAGGCAGAGACACAGAGACAGAGACACAGAGACAGAGACACAGAGACAGAGGCACAGAGACAGAGACACAGAGACAGAGACACAGAGACAGAGACACAGAGACAGAGACACAGAGACACAGACACAGAGACAGAGACACAGAGACAGAGACACAGAGACAGATACATAGAGACAAAGACACAGAGACAGAGACGCAGAGACAGAGACACAGAGACGTAGACAGAGACACAGAGACAGAGACAAAGAGACAGAAACACAGAGACATAGACACAGAGACAGAGACACAGAGGCGGAGACTGTGGGGCAGAGACACAGAGACAGAGACACAGTGAGACAGACAGAGACACAGAGACGGAGACACAGGGACAGAGACACAGAGACAGAAACACAGAGACACATTCACAGAGACAGAGACACAGAGACAGAGGCACAGAGACATAGAGACAGAGACAGAAACACAGAGACAGAGACACAGAGACGGAGACGCAAGGACAGAGACACAGAGACAGGGACACAGAGAGAGTGACACAGAGACAGAGACCCAGAGACGGAGACACAGGGACAGAGACACAGAGACAGGGACACAGAGAGAGTGACTCAGAGACTGAGACACAGAGACGGAGACAGAGACACAGAGACGTAGACACAGCCACAGAGACAAAGAGACGGAAACTGTCGGACAGAGACACAGAGACAGAGATTCAGCTGCAGAGACACAGAGACGGAGACACAGGGACAGAGACACAGAGACAGGGACACAGAGGCAGAGACACAGAGACAGAGACACAGAGACAGAGACACAGAGACTGAGACACAGAGACAGTGACACAGAGACAGAGGCACAGAGGCAGAGACACAGAGACAGAGACACAGGGACTGAGACACAGAGACAGGGACGCAGAGACAGAGACACAGGGACAGAGACACAGAGACAGAGACACAGAGACAGAGACACAGAGACAGAGACACAGAGACAGAGACACAGAGACAGAGACGCAGAGACAGAGACACAGAGACAGAGACACAGAGACAGAGGCACAGAGGCAGAGACACAGAGACAGAGACACAGGGACTGAGACACAGAGACAGGGACGCAGAGACAGAGACACAGGGACAGAGACACAGAGACAGAGACACAGAGACAGAGACACAGAGACAGAGACACAGAGACAGAGACACAGAGACAGAGACGCAGAGACAGAGACACAGAGACAGAGACACAGAGACAGAGACACAGAAACCGAGACACAGAGGCAGAGCCACAGAGGCAGAGGCACAGAGACAGACTCACAAAGACAGAGACACAGAGACAGAGGCACAGAGACAGAGACACAGAGACAGAGACACAGAGTCAGGGACATAGAGACAGAGGCACAGAGACGGAGACGCAAGGACAGAGACACAGAGACAGAGACACAGAGACAGAGACACAGAGACGGGACGCAGAGACAGATACAGAGGCAGAGACACAGAGACAGAGACAGAGACACAGAGACGGAGACGCAGGGACAGGGACACAGAGACGAGGACACAGAGACAGAGACAAAGAGACAGAGACACAGCGACATAGACACAGAGACAGAGACACAGAGACAGAGACACAGAGACGGAGACTGTGGGACAGAGACACAGAGACAGAGACACAGTGAGACAGAGAGAGACATAGAGACGGAGACACAGGGACGGAGACACAGAGACAGAGACACAGAGACAGATACATAGAGACAGAGACACAGAGACAGAGACGCAGAGACAGAGACACAGAGACGTAGACAGAGACACAGAGACAGAGACAAAGAGACAGAAACACAGAGACATAGACACAGAGACAGAGACACAGAGGCGGAGGCTGTGGGGCAGAGACACAGAGACAGAGACACAGTGAGACAGACAGAGACACAGAGACGGAGACACAGGGACAGAGACACAGAGACAGAAACACAGAGACACATTCACAGAGACAGAGACACAGAGACACAGCCACAGAGACAAAGAGACGGAAACTGTCGGACAGAGACACAGAGACAGAGATTCAGCTGCAGAGACACAGAGACGGAGACACAGGGACAGAGACACAGAGACAGGGACACAGAGGCAGAGACACAGAGGCAGAGACACAGAGACAGAGACACAGAGACTGAGACACAGAGACAGTGACACAGAGACAGAGGCACAGAGGCAGAGATACAGAGACAGAGACACAGACACATAGACACAGCCACAGAGACAAAGAGACGGAAACTGTCGGACAGAGACACAGAGACAGAGATTCAGCTGCAGAGACACAGAGACGGAGACACAGGGACAGAGACACAGAGACAGGGACACAGAGGCAGAGACACAGAGACAGAGACACAGAGACAGAGACACAGAGACTGAGACACAGAGACAGTGACACAGTGACAGAGACACAGAGGCAGAGATACAGAGACAGAGACACAGAGACAGAGACACAGAGACAGAGACACAGAGACAGAGACACAGAGACAGAGACACAGAGACGGAGACACAGAGACAGAGACACAGAGACAGAGACGCAGAGACAGAGACACAGAGACAGAGACACAGAGACAGAGACACAGAGACAGAGACACAGATACAGAGACACAGAGACAGAGACACAGAGACAGAGACACAGAGACAGAGACACAGAGACAGAGATACAGAGACAGAGACACAGAGACAGAGACACAGAGACAGAGACACAGATACAGAGACACAGAGACAGAGACACAGAGACAGAGACACAGAGACAGAGACACAGAGACAGAGATACAGAGACAGAGACACAGAGACAGAGACACAGAGACAGAGACACAAAGACAGAGAAACAGAGACAGAGACACAGTGAGAGAGACAGAGACACAGGGACAGTGACACAGAGACAGAAACACAGAGACAGATTCACAGAGACAGAGACACAGAGAGAGAGGCACAGAGACATAGACACAGAGACAGAGACACAGAGACAGAGACACAGAGACGGAGACGCAAGGACAGAGACACAGAGACAGGGACACAGAGAGAGTGACTCAGAGACAGAGACACAGAGACGGAGACACAGGGACAGAGACACAGAGACAGGGAAACAGAGAGAGTGACTCAGAGACTGAGACACTGAGACGGAGACACAGGGACAGAGACACAGAGACAGGGAAACAGAGAGAGTGACTCAGAGACTGAGACACTGAGACGGAGACAGAGACGCAGAGACAGAGACACAGAGACAGAGACACAGAGACCGAGACCCAGAGACGGAGACACAGATACAGAGACACAGAGACAGAGACACAGAGACGGAGACTGTGGGACAGAGACACAGAAACAGAGATACAGTGAGACAGACAGAGACATAGAGACGGAGACACAGGGACGGAGACACAGAGACAGATACACAGAGACAGGTACACAGAGACAGAGGCACGGAGACGGAGACGCAAGGACAGAGACATAGAGACAGAGACACAGAGACAGAGACACAGAGACGGGACGCAGAGACAGATACAGAGGCAGAGACACAGAGACAGAGACAGAGACACAGGGACGGAGACGCAGGGACAGGGACACAGAGACGAGGACACAGAGACAGAGACTCAGAGACAGAGACACAGAGACAGAGACAGAGACGCAGAGACATAGACGCAGAGACAGAGACACAGAGACAGAGACACAGAGACAGAGACACAGAGACAGAGACACAGAGAGGGAGCCACAGAGACAGAGACACAGAGACCCAGACACAGAGACAGAGATTCGGAGACAGAGACACAGGGAGAGAGACACAGGAACGGAGATGCAGAGACAGCGACACATGGACAGATTCAAGCAGACAGAGACACAGAGGCAGAGACACAGGGACAGATACACGGAGACAGAGACACAGAGACA
The DNA here is from genome assembly GCA_945859595.2 of Megachile willughbiella. NCBI lineage: Eukaryota > Metazoa > Arthropoda > Insecta > Hymenoptera > Megachilidae > Megachile > Megachile willughbiella. The sequence continues at coordinate 105,776 of OX243806.1, forward strand.
GAGACACAAAGACACAGAGACAGAGACACAGAGACAGAGACACAGAGACAGAGACACAGAGACAGAGACACAGAGACCGAGACACAGATGCAGAGGCACAGAGGCAGAGACACAGAGAGAGGGAGACACAGAGGCAGAGACACAGAGACAGAGACAGAGACACAGACACAGAGACGGAGACACAGGGACAGAGACACAGAGACAAGGACACAGAGACGGAGACTCTGGGACAGAGACACAGAGACAGAGATTCAGAGGCAGAGACAGAGAGAGAGAGGCACAGAGACAGATACACGGTGGCAGAGACACAGAGGAATAGACACAGAGACAGAGACACAGAGACAGAGACACAGAGACCGAGACACAGATGCAGAGGCACAGGGGCAGAGACACAGAGAGAGGGAGACACAGAGGCAGAGACACAGAGACAGAGACAGAGACACAGAGACGGAGACACAGGGACAGAGACACAGAGACAAGGACACAGAGACGGAGACTCTGGGACAGAGACACAGAGACAGAGATTCAGAGGCAGAGACAGAGAGAGAGAGGCACAGAGACAGATACACGGTGGCAGAGACACAGAGGAATAGACACAGAGACAGAGACACAGAGACAGAGACACAGAGACCGAGACACAGATGCAGAGGCACAGAGGCAGAGACACAGAGAGAGGGAGACACAGAGACAGAGACACAGAGACAGAGACACAGAGACAGAGATTCAGATGCAGAGACACAGAGACGGAGACACAGGGACAGAGACACAGAGACAGGGACACAGACGCAGAGATTCAGATGCAGAGACACAGGGACAGATTCACAGAGAGAGAGACATGGAGAGAGACCCACGGAGACAGAGACACAGAGACACAGAGACAGGGTCGCAGAGACGGAGACACATGGACAGAGACACAGAGCCCGTGGCACAAGGAGACAGAGACAGAGACATAGACACAGAGACAGAGATACAGAGACAGAGACGCAGAGACAGATACACAGATGCAGAGACACAGAGACAGAGACAGAGACACAGGGACGGAGACAGAGGGACAGAGACACAGAGAGAGGGACCCAGAGACAGAGTTACAGAGGCAGAGACACTGAGACAGAGACAGAGACACAGAGACAGAAACACAGAGACAGATTCACAGAGACAGATACACAGAGACAGAGACACAGAGACAGAGACGCAGATACAGAGACACAGAGACAGAGACACAGAGACACACGGTCAGAGGCATAGACACAGAGACAGAGACACCGAGACAGTGACACAAAGACGGAGACACAGGGACAGAGACACCGAGACAGAGACACAGATACAGAGACACAGAGACAGAGACACAGAGACAGAGACACAGAGACAGAGACACAGAGACAGAGAGACAGAGACAGAGACACAGAGACAGAGACACAGAGACAGAGACACAGAGACAGAGACACAGAGACAGAGACACAGAGATAGAGACACAGGGACTGAGACACAGAGACAGGGACACAGAGACAGAGACACAGGGACAGAGACACAGAGACAGAGACACAGAGACAGAGACACAGAGACAGAGACACAGAGACAGAGACACAGAGACAGAGACACAGAGACAGAGACACAGAGACAGAGACACAGAGACAGAGACACAGAGACAGAGACACAGAGACAGAGACGCAGAGACAGAGACACAGAGACAGAGACACAGAGACAGAGACACAGAGACAGAGACACAGAGACAGAGACACAAAGATAGAGACACAGTGAGAGAGACAGAGATACAGGGACAGAGACACAGAGACAGGAACACAGAGACAGACTCACAGAGACAGAGACACAGAGACAGAGGCACAGAGACAGAGACACAGAGACAGAGACACAGAGTCAGGGACATAGAGACAGAGGCACAGAGACGGAGACGCAAGGACAGAGACACAGAGACAGAGACACAGAGACAGAGACACAGAGACGGGACGCAGAGACAGATACAGAGGCAGAGACACAGAGACAGAGACAGAGACACAGAGACGGAGACGCAGGGACAGGGACACAGAGGCGAGGACACAGAGACAGAGACAAAGAGACAGAGACACAGCGACATAGACACAGAGACAGAGACACAGAGACGGAGACTGTGGGACAGAGACACAGAGACAGAGACACAGTGAGACAGAGAGAGACATAGAGACGGAGACACAGGGACGGAGACACAGAGACAGAAACACAGAGACAGATTCACAGAGACAGGGACACAGAGACAGAGGCACAGAGACATAGACACAGAGGCAGAGACACAGACACAGAGACACAGAGACAGAGACACAGAGACAGAGACACAGAGACAGAGACACAGAGATGGAGACACAGAGACAGAGACGCAGAGACAGAGACACAGAGACAGAGACACAATGACAGAGATTCGGAGGCAGAGACACAGAGAGAGCGAGTCAGAGACAGAGACACAGAGACGGATACAGAGACACAGAGACATAGACACATAGACAGAGACACAGAGACAGAGACTGTGCGACAGAGACACAGAGACGGAGACTGTAGGACAGAGACACAGAGACAGAGATTCAGATGCAGAGACACAGAGACGGAGACACAGGGACAGAGACACAGAGACAGGGACACAGACGCAGAGATTCAGATGCAGAGACACAGGGACAGATTCACAGAGAGAGAGACACGGAGAGAGACCCACGGAGACAGAGACACAGAGACACAGAGACAGGGTCACAGAGACGGAGACACATGGACAGGGACACAGAGCCCGTGACACAAGGAGACAGAGACAGAGACATAGACACAGAGACAGAGATACAGAGACAGAGACGCAGAGACAGATACACAGATGCAGAGACACAGAGACAGAGACACAGAGACGGAGACACAGGGACAGAGACACAGAGAGAGGGACCCAGAGACAGAGTTACAGAGGCAGAGACACTGAGACAGAGACAGAGACACAGAGACAGAAACACAGAGACAGATTCACAGAGACAGATACACAGAGACAGAGACACAGAGACAGAGACACAGATACAGAGACACACAGACAGAGACACAGAGACACACGGTCAGAGGCATAGACACAGAGACAGTGACACAAAGACGGAGACACAGGGACAGAGACACCGAGACAGAGACACAGATACAGAGACACAGAGACAGAGACACAGAGGCAGAGACACAGAGACAGAGACACAGAGACAGAGAGACAGAGACAGAGACACAGAGACGGGACGCAGAGACAGATACAGAGGCAGAGACACAGAGACAGAGACAGAGACACAGAGACGGAGACGCGGGGACAGGGACACAGAGACGAGGACACAGAGACAGAGACACAGAGACAGAGTCACAGTGAGACAGACAGAGACATAGAGACGGAGACACAGGGACAGAGACACACAGACAGAAACACAGAGACAGATTCACAGAGACAGGGACACAGAGACAGAGGCACAGAGACATAGACACAGAGACAGAGACACAGAGACAGAGACACAGAGACAGAGACACGGAGACAGAGACACAGAGACAGAGACACAGAGGCAGAGACACAGGGAGAGAGGCATAGACACAGAGACAGAGGCACAGAGATGGAGACGCAAGGACAGAGACACAGAGACAGAGACACAGAGACAGAGACACAGAGACGGGACGCAGAGACAGATACAGAGGCAGAGACACAGAGACAGAGACAGAGACACAGAGACGGAGACGCAGGGACAGGGACACAGAGACGAGGACACAGAGACAGAGACAAAGAGACAGAGACACAGCGACATAGACACAGAGATAGAGACACAGAGACAGAGACACAGAGACGGAGACTGTGGGACAGAGACACAGAGACAGAGACACAGTGAGACAGAGAGAGACATAGAGACGGAGACACAGGGACGGAGACACAGAGACAGAAACACACAGACAGATTCACAGAGACAGGGACACAGAGACAGAGGCACAGAGACATAGACACAGAGGCAGAGACACAGACACAGAGACACAGAGACAGAGACACAGAGACAGAGACACAGAGACAGAGACACAGAGATGGAGACACAGAGACAGAGACGTAGAGACAGAGACACAGAGACAGAGACACAATGACAGAGATTCGGAGACAGAGACACAGAGAGAGCGACTCAGAGACAGAGACACAGAGACGGAGACGCAGGGACAGGGACACAGAGACGAGGACACAGAGACAGAGACACAGAGACAGAGACACAGAGACAGAGACACAGAGACAGAGACACAGAGACAGAGACACAGAGACAGAGACACAGAGAAAGAGAAACAGAGACACAGACACAGAGACAGAGACACAGAGACAGAGACACAGAAACCGAGACACAGAGGCAGAGGCACAGAGGCAGAGGCACAGAGACAGAGACACAGAGACAGAGACACAGAGACAGAGACACAGAGGCAGAGACACAGAGACAGAGACACAGAGACAGAGACACAGAGACAGAGACACAGAGACAGAGACACAAAGACAGAGAAACAGAGACAGAGACACAGTGAGAGAGACAGAGACACAGGGACAGTGACACAGAGACAGAAACACAGAGACAGATTCACAGAGACAGAGACACAGAGACAGAGGCACAGAGACATAGACACAGAGACAGAGACACAGAGACAGAGACACAGAGACGGAGACGCAAGGACAGAGACACAGAGACAGGGACACAGAGAGAGTGACTCAGAGGCAGAGACACAGAGACAGAGACACAGAGATGGAGACACAGAGACAGAGACGTAGAGACAGAGACACAGAGACAGAGACACAATGACAGAGATTCGGAGACAGAGACACAGAGAGAGCGACTCAGAGACAGAGACACAGAGACGGATACAGAGACACAGAGACATAGACACATAGACAGAGACACAGAGACAGAGACTGTGCGACAGAGACACAGAGACGGAGACTGTGGGACAGAGACACAGAGACAGAGATTCAGATGCAGAGACACAGAGACGGAGACACAGGGACAGAGACACAGAGACAGGGACACAGACGCAGAGATTCAGATGCAGAGACACAGGGACAGATTCACAGAGAGAGAGACACGGAGAGAGACCCACGGAGACAGAGACACAGAGACACAGAGACAGGGTCACAGAGACGGAGACACATGGACAGGGACACAGAGCCCGTGACACAAGGAGACAGAGACAGAGACATAGACACAGAGACAGAGATACAGAGACAGAGACGCAGAGACAGATACACAGATGCAGAGACACAGAGACAGAGACACAGAGACGGAGACACAGGGACAGAGACACAGAGAGAGGGACCCAGAGACAGAGTTACAGAGGCAGAGACACTGAGACAGAGACAGAGACACAGAGACAAAAACACAGAGACAGATTCACAGAGACAGATACACAGAGACAGAGACACAGAGACAGAGACACAGATACAGAGACACAGAGACAGAGACACAGAAACCGAGACACAGATGCAGAGCCACAGAGGCGGAGGCACAGAGACAGAGGCACAGAGACAGAGACACAGAGACAGAGACACAGAAACCGAGACACAGAGGCAGAGCCACAGAGGCAGAGGCACAGAGACAGAGGCACAGAGACAGAGACACAGAGACAGAGACACAGTGAGAGGGACAGAGACACAGGGACAGAGACACGGAGACAGGAACACAGAGACAGAGACACAGAGACAGAGGCACAGAGACAGAGACACAGAGACAGAGACACAGAGACAGGGACATAGAGACAGAGGCACAGAGACGGAGAGGCAAGGACAGAGACACAGAGACAGAGACACAGAGACAGAGACACAGAGACGGGACGCAGAGACAGATACAGAGGCAGAGACACAGAGACAGAGACAGAGACACAGAGACGGAGACGCAGGGACAGGGACACAGAGACGAGGACACAGAGACAGAGACACAGAGACAGAGTCACAGTGAGACAGACAGAGACATAGAGACGGAGACACAGGGACAGAGACACACAGAGAGAAACACAGAGACAGATTCACAGAGACAGGGACACAGAGACAGAGGCACAGAGACATAGACACAGAGACAGAGACACAGAGACAGAGACACAGAGACAGAGACACGGAGACAGAGACACAGAGACAGAGACACAGAGACAGAGACACAGAGACAGAGACACAGAGACAGAGACACAGAGACAGAGGCACAGAGACAGAGACACAGAGACAGAGACACAGAGACAGAGACACAGAGACAGAGACACAGAGACAGAGACACAGAGACACAGACACAGAGACAGAGACACAGAGACAGAGACACAGAGACAGATACATAGAGACAGAGACATAGAGACAGAGACGCAGAGACAGAGACACAGAGACGTAGACAGAGACACAGAGACAGAGACAAAGAGACAGAAACACAGAGACATAGACACAGAGACAGAGACACAGAGGCGGAGACTGTGGGGCAGAGACACAGAGACAGAGACACAGTGAGACAGACAGAGACACAGAGACGGAGACACAGGGACAGAGACACAGAGACAGAAACACAGAGACACATTCACAGAGACAGAGACACAGAGACAGAGGCACAGAGACATAGAGACAGAGACAGAAACACAGAGACAGAGACACAGAGACGGAGACGCAAGGACAGAGACACAGAGACAGGGACACAGAGAGAGTGACTCAGAGACAGAGACACAGAGACGGAGACACAGGGACAGAGACACAGAGACAGGGACACAGAGAGAGTGACTCAGAGACTGAGACACAGAGACGGAGACAGAGACACGGAGACATAGACACAGCCACAGAGACAAAGAGACGGAAACTGTCGGACAGAGACACAGAGACAGAGATTCAGCTGCAGAGACACAGAGACGGAGACACAGGGACAGAGACACAGAGACAGGGACACAGAGGCAGAGACACAGAGACAGAGACACAGAGACAGAGACACAGAGACAGAGACACAGAGACAGAGGCACAGAGACAGAGACACAGAGACAGAGACACAGAGACAGAGACACAGAGACGGAGACACAGAGACAGAGACACAGAGACACAGACACAGAGACAGAGACACAGAGACAGAGACACAGAGACAGATACATAGAGACAGAGACACAGAGACAGAGACGCAGAGACAGAGACACAGAGACGTAGACAGAGACACAGAGACAGAGACAAAGAGACAGAAACACAGAGACAGAGACACAGAGGCGGAGACTGTGGGGCAGAGACACAGAGACAGAGACACAGTGAGACAGACAGAGACACAGAGACGGAGACACAGGGACAGAGACACAGAGACAGAGACACAGAGACAGAGACACAGAGAGAGAGACACAGAGACAGAGACACGGAGACAGAGAAACAGAGACAGAGACAGAGACAGAGACAGAGACAGAGACAGAGACAGAGACAGAGACAGAGACAGAGACAGAGACAGAGACAGAGACAGAGACACAGACAGAGACAGAGACAGAGACACAGAGACAGGGACACCGAGAGAGAGAGACAGAGACACAGAGACGGAGACAGAGGGACGGACACAGAGACAGAGACACAGAGAAAGAGAAACAGAGACAGAGACAGAGACAGAGACAGAGACAGGGACACAGAGACAAAGACACACAGACAGAGACACAGAGACCGAGACACAGAGGCAGAGACACAGGGAGAGAGGCATAGACACAGAGACAGAGGCACAGAGAGAGAGACACAGAGACAGAGAAACAGAGACAGAGACACAGAGAGAGAGACAGAGACAGAGACAGAGACACAGAGACAGAGACACCGAGACAGAGACACAGAGACGGAGATTCAGAGACAGAGACACAGTGAGAGAGACACAGAAACGGAGACACAGAGACAGAGGCATAGACACAGAGACAGAGACACAGAGAGAGACACAGAGACAGAGACACAGAGACAGAGACAGAGACAGAGACACAGAGACAGAGACACGGAGACAGAGACACGGAGACAGAGACACAGAGGCAGAGACACAGAGACAGAGACACAGAGACAGAGACACAGAGACAGAGACACAGAGACAGAGACACAGAGACAGAGACACAGAGACAGAGACGCAGAGACAGAGACACAGAGACAGAGACACAGAGACAGAGACACAGAGAGAGACACAGAGACAGAGACAGAGACAGAGACAGAGACACAGAGACCGAGACACAGAGACAGAGACACAGAGACAGAGACACAGAGACAGAGACACAGAGACCGAGACCCAGAGACAGAGACACAGAGACTCAGAGACGGGGACACAGAGACGGAGACTCTGGGACAGAGACACAGAGACAGAGATTCAGAGGCAGAGACAGAGAGAGAGAGAGAGACACAGAGACAGAGACACGGAGGCAGAGACACTGAGACAGGGAGACAGAGACAGAGACACAGAGGCAGAGACACAGAGACAGAGACACAGAGACAGAGACACAGAGACGGAGACACAGAGACAGAGACACAGAGACACAGACACAGAGACAGAGACACAGAGACAGAGACACAGAGACAGATACATAGAGACAGAGACACAGAGACAGAGACGCAGAGACAGAGACACAGAGACGTAGACAGAGACACAGAGACAGAGACAAAGAGACAGAAACACAGAGACAGAGACACAGAGGCGGAGACTGTGGGGCAGAGACACAGAGACAGAGACACAGTGAGACAGACAGAGACACAGAGACGGAGACACAGGGACAGAGACACAGAGACAGAGACACAGAGACAGAGACACAGAGAGAGAGACACAGAGACAGAGACACAGAGACAGAGACACAGAGACAGAGACACAGAGAGAGACACAGAGACAGAGACAGAGACAGAGACAGAGACACAGAGACCGAGACACAGAGACAGTGACACAGAGACAGAGGCACAGAGGCAGAGACACAGAGACAGAGACACAGGGACTGAGACACAGAGACAGGGACGCAGAGACAGAGACACAGGGACAGAGACACAGAGACAGAGACACAGAGACAGAGACACAGAGACAGAGACACAGAGACAGAGACACAGAGACAGAGACGCAGAGACAGAGACACAGAGACAGAGACACAGAGACAGAGACACAGAGACAGAGACACAGAAACCGAGACACAGAGGCAGAGCCACAGAGGCAGAGGCACAGAGACAGACTCACAAAGACAGAGACACAGAGACAGAGGCACAGAGACAGAGACACAGAGACAGAGACACAGAGTCAGGGACATAGAGACAGAGGCACAGAGACGGAGACGCAAGGACAGAGACACAGAGACAGAGACACAGAGACAGAGACACAGAGACGGGACGCAGAGACAGATACAGAGGCAGAGACACAGAGACAGAGACAGAGACACAGAGACGGAGACGCAGGGACAGGGACACAGAGACGAGGACACAGAGACAGAGACAAAGAGACAGAGACACAGCGACATAGACACAGAGATAGAGACACAGAGACAGAGACACAGAGACGGAGACTGTGGGACAGAGACACAGAGACAGAGACACAGTGAGACAGAGAGAGACATAGAGACGGAGACACAGGGACGGAGACACAGAGACAGAAACACACAGACAGATTCACAGAGACAGGGACACAGAGACAGAGGCACAGAGACATAGACACAGAGGCAGAGACACAGACACAGAGACACAGAGACAGAGACACAGAGACAGAGACACAGAGACAGAGACACAGAGATGGAGACACAGAGACAGAGACGTAGAGACAGAGACACAGAGACAGAGACACAATGACAGAGATTCGGAGACAGAGACACAGAGAGAGCGACTCAGAGACAGAGACACAGAGACGGAGACGCAGGGACAGGGACACAGAGACGAGGACACAGAGACAGAGACACAGAGACAGAGACACAGAGACAGAGACACAGAGACAGAGACACAGAGACAGAGACACAGAGACAGAGACACAGAGAAAGAGAAACAGAGACACAGACACAGAGACAGAGACACAGAGACAGAGACACAGAAACCGAGACACAGAGGCAGAGGCACAGAGGCAGAGGCACAGAGACAGAGACACAGAGACAGAGACACAGAGACAGAGACACAGAGGCAGAGACACAGAGACAGAGACACAGAGACAGAGACACAGAGACAGAGACACAGAGACAGAGACACAAAGACAGAGAAACAGAGACAGAGACACAGTGAGAGAGACAGAGACACAGGGACAGTGACACAGAGACAGAAACACAGAGACAGATTCACAGAGACAGAGACACAGAGACAGAGGCACAGAGACATAGACACAGAGACAGAGACACAGAGACAGAGACACAGAGACGGAGACGCAAGGACAGAGACACAGAGACAGGGACACAGAGAGAGTGACTCAGAGGCAGAGACACAGAGACAGAGACATAGAGACAGAGACACATAAACCGAGACGCAGAGGCAGAGGCACAGAGGCAGAGGCACAGAGACAGAGACACAGAGACAGAGACAGAGACAGAGACAGAGAGACAGAGACATAGAGACAGAGACACAGAGACCGAGACACAGAGGCAGTGGCACAGAGACAGGAACACAGAGACAGAGACACAGCGACACAGACACAGAGACAGAGACACAGAGACACAGACACAGAGACAGAGACACAGAGACGGAGACACAGAGACAGAGACACAGAGACTGAGACACAGAGACAGTGACACAGAGACAGAGACACAGAGACAGAGATACAGAGACAGAGACACAGAGACAGAGACACAGAGACAGAGACACAAAGACAGAGAAACAGAGACAGAGACACAGTGAGAGAGACAGAGACACAGGGACAGTGACACAGAGACAGAAACACAGAGACAGATTCACAGAGACAGAGACGCAGAGACATAGACACAGCCACAGAGACAAAGAGACGGAAACTGTGGGACAGAGACACAGAGACAGAGATTCAGCTGCAGAGACACAGAGACGGAGACACAGGGACAGAGACACAGAGACAGGGACACAGAGGCAGAGGCACAGAGACAGAGACACAGAGACTGAGACACAGAGACAGTGACACAGAGACAGAGACACAGAGACAGAGATACAGAGACAGAGACACAGAGACAGAGACACAGAGACAGAGACACAGAGACAGAGACACAGAGACAGAGACACAGGGAGAGAGACACAGGAACGGAGATGCAGAGACAGCGACACATGGACAGATTCAAGCAGACAGAGACACAGAGACAGAGACACAGGGACAGAGACACAGAGACAGAGACACAGAGACAGAGACACAGAGACAGAGACACAGAGACAGAGACACAGAGACAGAGACACAGACACAGAGACAGAGACACAGAGACGGAGACACAGAGACAGAGACACAGAGACTGAGACACAGAGACAGTGACACAGAGACAGAGACACAGAGACAGAGATACAGAGACAGAGACACAGAGACAGAGACACAGAGACAGAGACACAAAGACAGAGAAACAGAGACAGAGACACAGTGAGAGAGACAGAGACACAGGGACAGTGACACAGAGACAGAAACACAGAGACAGATTCACAGAGACAGAGACGCAGAGACATAGACACAGCCACAGAGACAAAGAGACGGAAACTGTGGGACAGAGACACAGAGACAGAGATTCAGCTGCAGAGACACAGAGACGGAGACACAGGGACAGAGACACAGAGACAGGGACACAGAGGCAGAGGCACAGAGACAGAGACACAGAGACTGAGACACAGAGACAGTGACACAGAGACAGAGACACAGAGACAGAGATACAGAGACAGAGACACAGAGACAGAGACACAGAGACAGAGACACAGAGACAGAGACACAGAGACAGAGACACAGGGAGAGAGACACAGGAACGGAGATGCAGAGACAGCGACACATGGACAGATTCAAGCAGACAGAGACACAGAGACAGAGACACAGGGACAGAGACACAGAGACAGAGACACAGAGACAGAGACACAGAGACAGAGACACAGAGACAGAGACACAGAGACAGAGACACAGAGACAGAGACACAGAGACAGAGACACAGAGACAGAGAAAGAGACACAGAGACGGAGACGCAGGGACAGGGACACAGAGACGAGGACACAGAGACAGAGACAAAGAGACAGAGACACAGCGACATAGACACAGAGACAGAGACACAGAGACAGAGACACAGAGACGGAGACTGTGGGACAGAGACACAGAGACAGAGACACAGTGAGACAGAGAGAGACATAGAGACGGAGACGCAGGGACGGAGACACAGAGACAGAAACACAGAGACAGATTCACAGAGACAGGGACACAGAGACAAAGGCACAGAGACATAGACACAGAGGCAGAGACACAGACACAGAAACACAGAGACAGAGACACAGAGACAGAGACACAGAGACAGAGACACAGAGATGGAGACACAGAGACAGAGACGTAGAGACAGAGACACAGAGACAGAGACACAATGACAGAGATTCGGAGACAGAGACACAGAGAGAGCGACTCAGAGACAGAGACACAGAGACGGATACAGAGACACAGAGACATAGACACATAGACAGAGACACAGAGACAGAGACTGTGCGACAGAGACACAGAGACGGAGACTGTGGGACAGAGACACAGAGACAGAGATTCAGATGCAGAGACACAGAGACGGAGACACAGGGACAGAGACACAGAGACAGGGACACAGACGCAGAGATTCAGATGCAGAGACACAGGGACAGATTCACAGAGAGAGAGACATGGAGAGAGACCCACGGAGACAGAGACACAGAGACACAGAGACAGGGTCGCAGAGACGGAGACACATGGACAGAGACACAGAGCCCGTGACACAAGGAGACAGAGACAGAGACATAGACACAGAGACAGAGATACAGAGACAGAGACGCAGAGACAGATACACAGATGCAGAGACACAGAGACAGAGACAGAGACACAGGGACGGAGACACAGGGACAGAGACACAGAGAGAGGGACCCAGAGACAGAGTTACAGAGGCAGAGACACTGAGACAGAGACAGAGACACAGAGACAGAAACACAGAGACAGATTCACAGAGACAGATACACAGAGACAGAGACACAGAGACAGAGACGCAGATACAGAGACACAGAGACAGAGACACAGAGACACACGGTCAGAGGCATAGACACAGAGACAGAGACACCGAGACAGTGACACAAAGACGGAGACACAGGGACAGAGACACCGAGACAGAGACACAGATACAGAGACACAGAGACAGAGACACAGAGACAGAGACACAGAGACAGAGACACAGAGACAGAGAGACAGAGACAGAGACACAGAGACAGAGACACAGAGACAGAGACACAGAGACAGAGACACAGAGACAGAGACACAGAGACAGAGACACAGAGATAGAGACACAGGGACTGAGACACAGAGACAGGGACACAGAGACAGAGACACAGGGACAGAGACACAGAGACAGAGACACAGAGACAGAGACACAGAGACAGAGACACAGAGACAGAGACACAGAGACAGAGACACAGAGACAGAGACACAGAGACAGAGACGCAGAGACAGAGACACAGAGACAGAGACACAGAGACAGAGACACAGAGACAGAGACACAGAGACAGAGACACAGAAACCGAGACACAGAGGCAGAGCCACAGAGGCAGAGGCACAGAGACAGAGGCACAGAGACAGAGACACATAGACAGAGACACAGAGACAGAGACACAGAGACAGAGACACAAAGATAGAGACACAGTGAGAGAGACAGAGATACAGGGACAGAGACACAGAGACAGGAACACAGAGACAGACTCACAGAGACAGAGACACAGAGACAGAGGCACAGAGACAGAGACACAGAGACAGAGACACAGAGATGGAGACACAGAGACAGAGACGCAGAGACAGAGACACAGAGACAGAGACACAATGACAGAGATTCGGAGACAGAGACACAGAGAGAGCGACTCAGAGACAGAGACACAGAGACGGATACAGAGACACAGAGACATAGACACATAGACAGAGACACAGAGACAGAGACTGTGCGACAGAGACACAGAGACGGAGACTGTAGGACAGAGACACAGAGACAGAGATTCAGATGCAGAGACACAGAGACGGAGACACAGGGACAGAGACACAGAGACAGGGACACAGACGCAGAGATTCAGATGCAGAGACACAGGGACAGATTCACAGAGAGAGAGACACGGAGAGAGACCCACGGAGACAGAGACACAGAGACACAGAGACAGGGTCACAGAGACGGAGACACATGGACAGGGACACAGAGCCCGTGACACAAGGAGACAGAGACAGAGACATAGACACAGAGACAGAGATACAGAGACAGAGACGCAGAGACAGATACACAGATGCAGAGACACAGAGACAGAGACACAGAGACGGAGACACAGGGACAGAGACACAGAGAGAGGGACCCAGAGACAGAGTTACAGAGGCAGAGACACTGAGACAGAGACAGAGACACAGAGACAGAAACACAGAGACAGATTCACAGAGACAGATACACAGAGACAGAGACACAGAGACAGAGACACAGATACAGAGACACAGAGACAGAGACACAGAGACACACGGTCAGAGGCATAGACACAGAGACAGTGACACAAAGACGGAGACACAGGGACAGAGACACCGAGACAGAGACACAGATACAGAGACACAGAGACAGAGACACAGAGGCAGAGACACAGAGACAGAGACACAGAGACAGAGAGACAGAGACAGAGACACAGAGACAGAGACACAGATACAGAGACACAGAGACAGAGACACAGAGACAGCGACACAGAGACAGAGACACAGAGACAGAGACACAGAGACAGAGACACAGAGACAGAGACACAGAAACCGAGACACAGAGGCAGAGCCACAGAGGCAGAGGCACAGAGACAGAGGCACAGAGACAGAGACACAGAGACAGAGACACAGTGAGAGGGACAGAGACACAGGGACAGAGACACGGAGACAGGAACACAGAGACAGAGACACAGAGACAGAGGCACAGAGACAGAGACACAGAGACAGAGACACAGAGACACAGAGACAGGGACATAGAGACAGAGGCACAGAGACGGAGAGGCAAGGACAGAGACACAGAGACAGAGACACAGAGACAGAGACACAGAGACGGGACGCAGAGACAGATACAGAGGCAGAGACACAGAGACAGAGACACAGAGACAGAGACACAGGGAAAGAGAAACAGAGACACAGACACAGAGACAGAGACACAGAGACCGAGACCCAGAGACAGAGACACAGATACAGAGACACAGAGACAGAAACACAGAGACAGAGACACAGAGACAGAGACACAGAGACGGAGACTGTGGGACAGAGACACAGAGACAGAGATTCAGATGCAGAGACACAGAGACGGAGACACAGGGACAGAGACACAGAGACAGGGACACAGACGCAGAGATTCAGATGCAGAGACACAGGGACAGATTCACAGAGAGAGAGACACGGAGAGAGACCCACGGAGACAGAGACACAGAGACACAGAGACAGGGTCACAGAGACGGAGACACATGGACAGGGACACAGAGCCCGTGACACAAGGAGACAGAGACAGAGACATAGACACAGAGACAGAGATACAGAGACAGAGACGCAGAGACAGATACACAGATGCAGAGACACAGAGACAGAGACACAGAGACGGAGACACAGGGACAGAGACACAGAGAGAGGGACCCAGAGACAGAGTTACAGAGGCAGAGACACTGAGACAGAGACAGAGACACAGAGACAGAAACACAGAGACAGATTCACAGAGACAGATACACAGAGACAGAGACACAGAGACAGAGACACAGATACAGAGACACAGAGACAGAGACACAGAGACACACGGTCAGAGGCATAGACACAGAGACAGTGACACAAAGACGGAGACACAGGGACAGAGACACCGAGACAGAGACACAGATACAGAGACACAGAGACAGAGACACAGAGACAGAGACACAGAGACAGAGACACAGAGACAGAGACACAGAGACAGAGACACAGAGACAGAGACACAGAGACAGAGACACAGAAACCGAGACACAGAGGCAGAGCCACAGAGGCAGAGGCACAGAGACAGAGGCACAGAGACAGAGACACAGAGACAGAGACACAGTGAGAGGGACAGAGACACAGGGACAGAGACACGGAGACAGGAACACAGAGACAGAGACACAGAGACAGAGGCACAGAGACAGAGACACAGAGACAGAGACACAGAGACACAGAGACAGGGACATAGAGACAGATGCACAGAGACGGAGAGGCAAGGACAGAGACACAGAGACAGAGACACAGAGACAGAGACACAGAGACGGGACGCAGAGACAGATACAGAGGCAGAGACACAGAGACAGAGACAGAGACACAGAGACGGAGACGCAGGGACAGGGACACAGAGACAAGGACACAGAGACAGAGACACAGAGACAGAGACACAGAGACAGAGACACAGAGACAGAGACACAGAGACAGAGACACAGAGACAGAGACACAGGGAAAGAGAAACAGAGACACAGACACAGAGACAGAGACACAGAGACCGAGACCCAGAGACAGAGACACAGATACAGAGACACAGAGACAGAAACACAGAGACAGAGACACAGAGACAGAGACACAGAGACGGAGACTGTGGGACAGAGACACAGAGACAGAGATTCAGATGCAGAGACACAGAGACGGAGACACAGGGACAGAGACACAGAGACAGGGACACAGACGCAGAGATTCAGATGCAGAGACACAGGGACAGATTCACAGAGAGAGAGACACGGAGAGAGACCCACATAGACAGAGACACAGAGACACAGAGACAGGGTCACAGAGACGGAGACACATGGACAGGGACACAGAGCCCGTGACACAAGGAGACAGAGACAGAGACATAGACACAGAGACAGAGATACAGAGACAGAGACGCAGAGACAGATACACAGATGCAGAGACACAGAGACAGAGACACAGAGACGGAGACACAGGGACAGAGACACAGAGAGAGGGACCCAGAGACAGAGTTACAGAGGCAGAGACACTGAGACAGAGACAGAGACACAGAGACAGAAACACAGAGACAGATTCACAGAGACAGATACACAGAGACAGAGACACAGAGACAGAGACACAGATACAGAGACACAGAGACAGAGAGACAGAGACAGAGACACAGAGACAGAGACACAGATACAGAGACACAGCGACAGACACACAGAGACAGAGACACAGAGACAGAGACACAGAGACAGAGTCACAGAGACAGAGACACAGAGACAGAGACACAGAGACAGAGACACAGAGACAGAGACACAGAGACAGAGACACAGAGACAGAGACACAGAGACAGAGACACAGAGACAGAGACACAGAGACAGAGACACAGAGACAGAGACACAGAAACCGAGACACAGAGGCAGAGCCACAGAGGCAGAGGCACAGAGAGAGAGGCACAGAGACAGAGACACAGAGACAGAGACACAGAGGCAGAGCCACAGAGGCAGAGGCACAGAGACAGAGACACAGAGACAGAGACACAGAGACAGAGACACAGAGATGGAGACACAGAGACAGAGACGTAGAGACAGAGACACAGAGACAGAGACACAATGACAGAGATTCGGAGACAGAGACACAGAGAGAGCGACTCAGAGACAGAGACACAGAGACGGATACAGAGACACAGAGACATAGACACATAGACAGAGACACAGAGACAGAGACTGTGCGACAGAGACACAGAGACGGAGACTGTGGGACAGAGACACAGAGACAGAGATTCAGATGCAGAGACACAGAGACGGAGACACAGGGACAGAGACACAGAGACAGGGACACAGACGCAGAGATTCAGATGCAGAGACACAGGGACAGATTCACAGAGAGAGAGACACGGAGAGAGACCCACGGAGACAGAGACACAGAGACACAGAGACAGGGTCACAGAGACGGAGACACATGGACAGGGACACAGAGCCCGTGACACAAGGAGACAGAGACAGAGACATAGACACAGAGACAGAGATACAGAGACAGAGACGCAGAGACAGATACACAGATGCAGAGACACAGAGACAGAGACACAGAGACGGAGACACAGGGACAGAGACACAGAGAGAGGGACCCAGAGACAGAGTTACAGAGGCAGAGACACTGAGACAGAGACAGAGACACAGAGACAAAAACACAGAGACAGATTCACAGAGACAGATACACAGAGACAGAGACACAGAGACAGAGACACAGATACAGAGACACAGAGACAGAGACACAGAAACCGAGACACAGATGCAGAGCCACAGAGGCAGAGGCACAGAGACAGAGGCACAGAGACAGAGACACAGAGACAGAGACACAGAAACCGAGACACAGAGGCAGAGCCACAGAGGCAGAGGCACAGAGACAGAGGCACAGAGACAGAGACACAGAGACAGAGACACAGTGAGAGGGACAGAGACACAGGGACAGAGACACGGAGACAGGAACACAGAGACAGAGACACAGAGACAGAGGCACAGAGACAGAGACACAGAGACAGAGACACAGAGACAGGGACATAGAGACAGAGGCACAGAGACGGAGAGGCAAGGACAGAGACACAGAGACAGAGACACAGAGACAGAGACACAGAGACGGGACGCAGAGACAGATACAGAGGCAGAGACACAGAGACAGAGACAGAGACACAGAGACGGAGACGCAGGGACAGGGACACAGAGACGAGGACACAGAGACAGAGACACAGAGACAGAGTCACAGTGAGACAGACAGAGACATAGAGACGGAGACACAGGGACAGAGACACACAGAGAGAAACACAGAGACAGATTCACGGAGACAGGGACACAGAGACAGAGGCACAGAGACATAGACACAGAGACAGAGACACAGAGACAGAGACACAGAGACAGAGACACGGAGACAGAGACACAGAGACAGAGACACAGAGACAGAGACACAGAGACAGAGACACAGAGACAGAGACACAGAGACAGAGGCACAGAGACAGAGACACAGAGACAGAGACACAGAGACAGAGACACAGAGACAGAGACACAGAGACAGAGACACAGAGACACAGACACAGAGACAGAGACACAGAGACAGAGACACAGAGACAGATACATAGAGACAGAGACATAGAGACAGAGACGCAGAGACAGAGACACAGAGACGTAGACAGAGACACAGAGACAGAGACAAAGAGACAGAAACACAGAGACATAGACACAGAGACAGAGACACAGAGGCGGAGACTGTGGGGCAGAGACACAGAGACAGAGACACAGTGAGACAGACAGAGACACAGAGACGGAGACACAGGGACAGAGACACAGAGACAGAAACACAGAGACACATTCACAGAGACAGAGACACAGAGACAGAGGCACAGAGACATAGAGACAGAGACAGAAACACAGAGACAGAGACACAGAGACGGAGACGCAAGGACAGAGACACAGAGACAGGGACACAGAGAGAGTGACTCAGAGACAGAGACACAGAGACGGAGACACAGGGACAGAGACACAGAGACAGGGACACAGAGAGAGTGACTCAGAGACTGAGACACAGAGACGGAGACAGAGACACGGAGACATAGACACAGCCACAGAGACAAAGAGACGGAAACTGTCGGACAGAGACACAGAGACAGAGATTCAGCTGCAGAGACACAGAGACGGAGACACAGGGACAGAGACACAGAGACAGGGACACAGAGGCAGAGACACAGAGACAGAGACACAGAGACAGAGACACAGAGACAGAGACACAGAGACAGAGGCACAGAGACAGAGACACAGAGACAGAGACACAGAGACAGAGACACAGAGACGGAGACACAGAGACAGAGACACAGAGACACAGACACAGAGACAGAGACACAGAGACAGAGACACAGAGACAGATACATAGAGACAGAGACACAGAGACAGAGACGCAGAGCCAGAGACACAGAGACGTAGACAGAGACACAGAGACAGAGACAAAGAGACAGAAACACAGAGACAGAGACACAGAGGCGGAGACTGTGGGGCAGAGACACAGAGACAGAGACACAGTGAGACAGACAGAGACACAGAGACGGAGACACAGGGACAGAGACACAGAGACAGAGACACAGAGACAGAGACACAGAGAGAGAGACACAGAGACAGAGACACGGAGACAGAGAAACAGAGACAGAGACAGAGACAGAGACAGAGACAGAGACAGAGACAGAGACAGAGACAGAGACAGAGACAGAGACAGAGACAGAGACACAGACAGAGACAGAGACAGAGACACAGAGACAGGGACACCGAGAGAGAGAGACAGAGACAGAGACGGAGACAGAGGGACGGACACAGAGACAGAGACACAGAGAAAGAGAAACAGAGACAGAGACAGAGACAGAGACAGAGACAGGGACACAGAGACAAAGACACACAGACAGAGACACAGAGACCGAGACACAGAGGCAGAGACACAGGGAGAGAGGCATAGACACAGAGACAGAGGCACAGAGAGAGAGACACAGAGACAGAGAAACAGAGACAGAGACACAGAGAGAGAGACAGAGACAGAGACAGAGACACAGAGACAGAGACACCGAGACAGAGACACAGAGACGGAGATTCAGAGACAGAGACACAGTGAGAGAGACACAGAAACGGAGACACAGAGACAGAGGCATAGACACAGAGACAGAGACACAGAGAGAGACACAGAGACAGAGACACAGAGACAGAGACAGAGACAGAGACACAGAGACAGAGACACGGAGACAGAGACACGGAGACAGAGACACAGAGGCAGAGACACAGAGACAGAGACACAGAGACAGAGACACAGAGACAGAGACACAGAGACAGAGACACAGAGACAGAGACACAGAGACAGAGACGCAGAGACAGAGACACAGAGACAGAGACACAGAGACAGAGACACAGAGAGAGACACAGAGACAGAGACAGAGACAGAGACAGAGACACAGAGACCGAGACACAGAGACAGAGACACAGAGACAGAGACACAGAGACAGAGACACAGAGACCGAGACCCAGAGACAGAGACACAGAGACACAGAGACGGGGACACAGAGACGGAGACTCTGGGACAGAGACACAGAGACAGAGATTCAGAGGCAGAGACAGAGAGAGAGAGAGAGACACAGAGACAGAGACACGGAGGCAGAGACACTGAGACAGGGAGACAGAGACAGAGACACAGAGGCAGAGACACAGAGACAGGGACACCGACAGAGAGAGACAGAGACACAGAGACGGAGACAGAGGGACAGACACAGAGACAGAGACACAGAGAAAGAGAAACAGAGACAGAGACAGAGACAGAGACAGAGACAGAGACAGAGACAGAGACAGAGACAGAGACAGAGACAGAGACAGAGACAGAGACAGAGACAGAGACAGAGACAGAGACAGAGACAGAGACAGAGACAGAGACAGCGACAGAGACAGAGACAGAGACACAGAGACAGGGACACAGAGAAAGAGAAACAGAGACAGAGACAGAGACAGAGACAGAGACAGAGACAGAGTCACAGAGACAGATACACGCACACAGAGACACAGGCAGAGACACAGAGACAGAGACACAGAGACAGAGACACAGAGAAAGAGAAACAGAGACAGGGACAGAGACAGAGACAGAGACAGGGACACAGAGACAAAGACACACAGACAGAGACACAGAGACCGAGACACAGAGGCAGAGACCCGGAGACAGAGACACAGGGAGAGAGGCATAGACACAGAGACAGAGACGCAGAGACAGAGACACAGAGACAGAGAGACAGAGACAGAGACACGGAGGCAGAGACACAGAGACAGGGAGACAGAGACAGAGACACAGAGACAGAGACAGGGACACAGAGACAGAGACACAGAGACAGAGGCACAGAGAGAGAGACACAGAGACTGAGACACAGAGACAGAGACACAGAGACAGAGACACAGAGACAGAGACAGAGTCACAGAGACAGATACACGCACACAGAGACACAGGCAGAGACACAGAGACAGAGACACAGGGACAGAGACACAGAGAAAGAGAAACAGAGACAGAGACAGACACAGAGACACAGAGCCAAAGACACACAGACAGAGACACAGAGACCGAGACACAGAGGCAGAGACCCGGAGACAGAGACACAATGACAGAGATTCAGAGACAGAGACACAGGGAGAGAGGCATAGACACAGAGACAGAGGCACAGAGAGAGAGACACAGAGACAGAGACACAGAGACAGAGACACAGAGACAGAGACACAGAGACAGAGACACAGAGACAGAGACACAGAGACAGAGGCACAGAGAGAGAGACACAGAGACTGAGACACAGAGACAGAGACACAGAGACAGAGACACAGAGACCGGGACACAGAGACAGAGACACAGAGACAGACACACAGAGACAGAGACACAGAGACAGAGACACAGAGACAGAGACACAGAGACAGAGACACAGAGACAGAGACACAGAGACAGAGACACAGAGAGAGAGACACAGAGACAGAGACACAGAGACAGAGACACAGAGTCACAGAGACAGAGACACAGATACAGAGACACAGAGACAGAGACACAGAGACAGAGACACAGAGACAGAGACACAGAGGCACAGACACAGAGACAGAGACACAGAGACAGAGACAGAGACACAGAGACAGAGACACAGAGACAGAGACACAGAGACAGAGACAGAGACACAGAGACAGAGACACGGAGGCAGAGACACAGAGACAGGGAGACAGAGACAGGGACACAGAGACAGGGACACCGACAGAGAGAGACAGAGACACAGAGACGGAAACAGAGGGACGGACACAGAGACAGAGACACAGAGAAAGAGAAGCAGAGACAGAGACAGAGACAGAGACAGAGACAGAGACAGAGACAGAGACAGAGACAGAAACAGAGACAGAGACAGAGACACAGAGACAGGGGCACAGAGAAAGAGAAACAGAGACAGAGGCAGAGACAGAGACAGAGTCACAGAGATAGAGACTCAGAGACAGATACACGCACACAGAGACACAGAGAGAGACACAGAGACGGAGACACAGAGACAGAGACACAGAGACAGAGACACAGAGACAGAGACACAGAGAGAGACACAGAGACAGAGACACAGAGACAGAGACAGAGACACAGAGACAGGGACACAGAGACAGGGACACAGAGACAGAGACACAGAGACAGAGACACAGAGACAGAGACACAGAGACAGAGACACAGAGACAGAGACACAGAGACAGAGACACAGAGACAGAGACACAGAGACAGAGACACAGAGACAGAGGCACAGAGACAGAGACACGGAGACAGAGACACGGAGACAGAGACACAGAGGCAGAGACACAGAGACAGAGACACAGAGACAGAGACACAGAGACAGAGGCACAGAGACAGAGACACAGAGACAGAGACACAGAGACAGAGACGCAGAGACAGAGACACAGAGACAGAGACACAGAGACAGAGACACAGAGAGAGACACAGAGACAGAGACAGAGACAGAGACAGAGACACAGAGACCGAGACACAGAGACAGAGACACAGAGACAGAGACACAGAGACAGAGACACAGAGACCGAGACCCAGAGACAGAGACACAGAGACACAGAGACGGGGACACAGAGACGGAGACTCTGGGACAGAGACACAGAGACAGAGATTCAGAGGCAGAGACAGAGAGAGAGAGAGAGACACAGAGACAGAGACACGGAGGCAGAGACACTGAGACAGGGAGACAGAGACAGAGACACAGAGGCAGAGACACAGAGACAGGGACACCGACAGAGAGAGACAGAGACACAGAGACGGAGACAGAGGGAGAGACACAGAGACAGAGACACAGAGAAAGAGAAACAGAGACAGAGACAGAGACAGAGACAGAGACAGAGACAGAGACAGAGACAGAGACAGAGACAGAGACAGAGACAGAGACAGAGACAGAGACAGAGACAGAGACAGAGACAGAGACAGAGACAGAGACAGCGACAGAGACAGAGACAGAGACACAGAGACAGGGACACAGAGAAAGAGAAACAGAGACAGAGACAGAGACAGAGACAGAGACAGAGACAGAGTCACAGAGACAGATACACGCACACAGAGACACAGGCAGAGACACAGAGACAGAGACACAGAGACAGAGACACAGAGAAAGAGAAACAGAGACAGGGACAGAGACAGAGACAGAGACAGGGACACAGAGACAAAGACACACAGACAGAGACACAGAGACCGAGACACAGAGGCAGAGACCCGGAGACAGAGACACAGGGAGAGAGGCATAGACACAGAGACAGAGACGCAGAGACAGAGACACAGAGACAGAGAGACAGAGACAGAGACACGGAGGCAGAGACACAGAGACAGGGAGACAGAGACAGAGACACAGAGACAGAGACAGGGACACAGAGACAGAGACACAGAGACAGAGGCACAGAGAGAGAGACACAGAGACTGAGACACAGAGACAGAGACACAGAGACAGAGACACAGAGACAGAGACAGAGTCACAGAGACAGATACACGCACACAGAGACACAGGCAGAGACACAGAGACAGAGACACAGGGACAGAGACACAGAGAAAGAGAAACAGAGACAGAGACAGACACAGAGACACAGAGCCAAAGACACACAGACAGAGACACAGAGACCGAGACACAGAGGCAGAGACCCGGAGACAGAGACACAATGACAGAGATTCAGAGACAGAGACACAGGGAGAGAGGCATAGACACAGAGACAGAGGCACAGAGAGAGAGACACAGAGACAGAGACACAGAGACAGAGACACAGAGACAGAGACACAGAGACAGAGACACAGAGACAGAGACACAGAGACAGAGGCACAGAGAGAGAGACACAGAGACTGAGACACAGAGACAGAGACACAGAGACAGAGACACAGAGACCGGGACACAGAGACAGAGACACAGAGACAGACACACAGAGACAGAGACACAGAGACAGAGACACAGAGACAGAGACACAGAGACAGAGACACAGAGACAGAGACACAGAGACAGAGACACAGAGAGAGAGACACAGAGACAGAGACACAGAGACAGAGACACAGAGTCACAGAGACAGAGACACAGATACAGAGACACAGAGACAGAGACACAGAGACAGAGACACAGAGACAGAGACACAGAGGCACAGACACAGAGACAGAGACACAGAGACAGAGACAGAGACACAGAGACAGAGACACAGAGACAGAGACACAGAGACAGAGACAGAGACACAGAGACAGAGACACGGAGGCAGAGACACAGAGACAGGGAGACAGAGACAGGGACACAGAGACAGGGACACCGACAGAGAGAGACAGAGACACAGAGACGGAAACAGAGGGACGGACACAGAGACAGAGACACAGAGAAAGAGAAGCAGAGACAGAGACAGAGACAGAGACAGAGACAGAGACAGAGACAGAGACAGAGACAGAAACAGAGACAGAGACAGAGACACAGAGACAGGGGCACAGAGAAAGAGAAACAGAGACAGAGGCAGAGACAGAGACAGAGTCACAGAGATAGAGACTCAGAGACAGATACACGCACACAGAGACACAGAGAGAGACACAGAGACGGAGACACAGAGACAGAGACACAGAGACAGAGACACAGAGACAGAGACACAGAGAGAGACACAGAGACAGAGACACAGAGACAGAGACAGAGACACAGAGACAGGGACACAGAGACAGGGACACAGAGACAGAGACACAGAGACAGAGACACAGAGACAGAGACACAGAGACAGAGACACAGAGACAGAGACACAGAGACAGAGACACAGAGACAGAGACACAGAGACAGAGACACAGAGACAGAGGCACAGAGAGAGAGACACAGAGACTGAGACACAGAGACAGAGACACAGAGACAGAGACACAGAGAAAGAGAAACAGAGACAGAGACAGACACAGAGACACAGAGACAAAGACACACAGACAGAGACACAGAGACCGAGACACAGAGGCAGAGACCCGGAGACAGAGACACAATGACAGAGATTCAGAGACAGAGACACAGGGAGAGAGGCATAGACACAGAGACAGAGGCACAGAGAGAGAGACACAGAGACAGGGACACAGAGACAGAGACACAGAGACAGAGACACAGAGAGAGACACAGAGAAAGAGACACAGAGACAGAGACAGAGACACAGAGACAGGGACACAGAGACAGGGACACAGAGACAGAGACACAGAGACAGAGACACAGAGACAGAGACACAGAGACAGAGACACAGAGACAGAGACACAGAGACAGAGACACAGAGACAGAGACACAGAGACAGAGACACAGAGACAGAGACAGAGACACAGAGACAGAGACACGGAGGCAGAGACACAGAGACAGGGACACAGAGACAGGGACACCGACAGAGAGAGACAGAGACACAGAGACGGAGACAGAGGGACGGACACAGAGACAGAGACACAGAGAAAGAGAAGCAGAGACAGAGACAGAGACAGAGACAGAGACAGAGACAGAGACAGAGACAGAAACAGAGACAGAGACAGAGACAGAGACACAGAGACAGGGGCACAGAGAAAGAGAAACAGAGACAGAGGCAGAGACAGAGACAGAGTCACAGAGACAGAGACTCAGAGACAGATACACGCACACAGAGACACAGAGAGAGACACAGAGACGGAGACACAGAGACAGAGGCACAGAGACAGAGACACAGAGACAGAGACACAGAGAGAGACACAGAGAAAGAGACACAGAGACAGAGACAGAGACACAGAGACAGGGACACAGAGACAGGGACACAGAGACAGAGACACAGAGACAGAGACACAGAGACAGAGACACAGAGACAGAGACACAGAGACAGAGACACAGAGACAGAGACACAGAGACAGAGACACAGAGACGGAGGCACAGAGAGAGAGACACAGAGACTGAGACACAGAGACAGAGACACAGAGACAGAGACACAGAGAGAGACACAGAGACAGAGACACAGAGACCGAGACACAAAGACAGAGACACAAAGACAGAGACACAGAGAGAGAGACACAGAGACAGAGACACAGAGACAGAGACACAGAGACAGAGACACAGAGACAGAGACACAGAGACACAGAGACAGAGACACAGAGACACAGAGACAGAGACACAGATACAGAGACACAGATACAGAGACACAGAGACAGAGACACAGAGACAGAGACACAGAGACAGAGACACAGAGACAGAGGCACAGAGAGAGAGACACAGAGACTGAGACACAGAGACAGAGACACAGAGACAGAGACACAGAGAAAGAGAAACAGAGACAGAGACAGACACAGAGACACAGAGACAAAGACACACAGACAGAGACACAGAGACCGAGACACAGAGGCAGAGACCCGGAGACAGAGACACAATGACAGAGATTCAGAGACAGAGACACAGGGAGAGAGGCATAGACACAGAGACAGAGGCACAGAGAGAGAGACACAGAGACAGGGACACAGAGACAGAGACACAGAGACAGAGACACAGAGAGAGACACAGAGAAAGAGACACAGAGACAGAGACAGAGACACAGAGACAGGGACACAGAGACAGGGACACAGAGACAGAGACACAGAGACAGAGACACAGAGACAGAGACACAGAGACAGAGACACAGAGACAGAGACACAGAGACAGAGACACAGAGACAGAGACACAGAGACAGAGACACAGAGACAGAGACAGAGACACAGAGACAGAGACACGGAGGCAGAGACACAGAGACAGGGACACAGAGACAGGGACACCGACAGAGAGAGACAGAGACACAGAGACGGAGACAGAGGGACGGACACAGAGACAGAGACACAGAGAAAGAGAAGCAGAGACAGAGACAGAGACAGAGACAGAGACAGAGACAGAGACAGAAACAGAGACAGAGACAGAGACAGAGACACAGAGACAGGGGCACAGAGAAAGAGAAACAGAGACAGAGGCAGAGACAGAGACAGAGTCACAGAGACAGAGACTCAGAGACAGATACACGCACACAGAGACACAGAGAGAGACACAGAGACGGAGACACAGAGACAGAGGCACAGAGACAGAGACACAGAGACAGAGACACAGAGAGAGACACAGAGAAAGAGACACAGAGACAGAGACAGAGACACAGAGACAGGGACACAGAGACAGGGACACAGAGACAGAGACACAGAGACAGAGACACAGAGACAGAGACACAGAGACAGAGACACAGAGACAGAGACACAGAGACAGAGACACAGAGACAGAGACACAGAGACGGAGGCACAGAGAGAGAGACACAGAGACTGAGACACAGAGACAGAGACACAGAGACAGAGACACAGAGAGAGACACAGAGACAGAGACACAGAGACCGAGACACAAAGACAGAGACACAGAGACAGAGACACAGAGAGAGAGACACAGAGACAGAGACACAGAGACAGAGACACAGAGACAGAGACACAGAGACACAGAGACAGAGACACAGAGACACAGAGACAGAGACACAGATACAGAGACACAGATACAGAGACACAGAGACAGAGACACAGAGACAGAGACACAGAGACAGAGACACAGAGGCACAGACACAGAGACAGAGACACAGAGACAGAGACACAGAGAGAGAGACACAGAGACTGAGACACAGAGACAGAGACACAGAGACAGAGACACAGAGAAAGAGAAACAGAGACAGAGACAGACACAGAGACACAGAGACAAAGACACACAGACAGAGACACAGAGACCGAGACACAGAGGCAGAGACCCGGAGACAGAGACACAATGACAGAGATTCAGAGACAGAGACACAGGGAGAGAGGCATGGACACAGAGACAGAGGCACAGAGAGAGAGACACAGAGACAGGGACACAGAGACAGAGACACAGAGACAGAGACACAGAGAGAGACACAGAGACAGAGACACAGAGACAGGGACACAGAGACCGAGACACAGAGACAGAGACAGAGACACAGAGACAGAGACACGGAGGCAGAGACACAGAGACAGGGACACAGAGACAGGGACACCGACAGAGAGAGACAGAGACACAGAGACGGAGACAGAGGGACGGACACAGAGACAGAGACACAGAGAAAGAGAAGCAGAGACAGAGACAGAGACAGAGACAGAGACAGAGACAGAGACAGAGACAGAGACAGAAACAGAGACAGAGACAGAGACAGAGACACAGAGACAGGGGCACAGAGAAAGAGAAACAGAGACAGAGGCAGAGACAGAGACAGAGTCACAGAGACAGAGACTCAGAGACAGATACACGCACACAGAGACACAGAGAGAGACACAGAGACAGAGACACAGAGACAGAGGCACAGAGACAGAGACACAGAGACAGAGACACAGAGAGAGACACAGAGAAAGAGACACAGAGACAGAGACAGAGACACAGAGACAGGGACACAGAGACAGGGACACAGAGACAGAGACACAGAGACAGAGACACAGAGACAGAGACACAGAGACAGAGACACAGAGACAGAGACACAGAGACAGAGACACAGAGACAGAGACACAGAGACGGAGGCACAGAGAGAGAGACACAGAGACTGAGACACAGAGACAGAGACACAGAGACAGAGACACAGAGACAGAGACACAGAGAGAGACACAGAGACAGAGACACAGAGACCGAGACACAAAGACAGAGACACAGAGACAGAGACACAGAGAGAGAGACACAGAGACAGAGACACAGAGACAGAGACACAGAGACAGAGACACAGAGACACAGAGACAGAGACACAGATACAGAGACACAGATACAGAGACACAGATACAGAGACACAGATACAGAGACACAGAGACAGAGACACAGAGACAGAGACACAGAGACAGAGACACAGAGGCACAGACACAGAGACAGAGACACAGAGACAGAGACACAGAGACAGAGACACAGAGACAGAGACACAGAGACAGAGACACAGAGACAGAGACACAGAGACAGAGACACAGAGACAGAGACACAGAGACAGAGACAGAGACACAGAGACAGAGACACGGAGGCAGAGACACAGAGACAGGGAGACAGAGACAGGGACACAGAGACAGGGACACCGACAGAGAGACACAGAGACACAGAGACGGAGACAGAGGGACGGACACAGAGACAGAGACACAGAGAAAGAGAAGCAGAGACAGAGACAGAGACAGGGACAGAGACAGAGACAGAAACAGAGACAGAGACAGAGACAGAGACACAGAGACAGGGGCACAGAGAAAGAGAAACAGAGACAGAGGCAGAGACAGAGACAGTGTCACAGAGACAGAGACTCAGAGACAGATACACGCACACAGAGACACAGAGAGAGACACAGAGACGGAGACACAGAGACAGAGACACAGAGACAGAGACAGAGACAGAGACAGAGACAGAGACAGAGACAGAGACAGAGACAGAGACAGAGACAGAGACAGAGATTCAGAGGCAGAGACAGGGAGAGAGAGAGACACAGAGACAGAGACACGGAGGCAGAGACACAGAGACAGGGAGACAGAGACAGAGACACAGTGACAGGGACACCGACAGAGAAAGACAGAGACACAGAGACGGAGACAGAGGGACAGACACAGTGACAGAGACACAGAGAAAGAGAAACAGAGACAGAGACAGAGACAGAGACAGAGACAGAGACAGAGACAGAGACAGAGACAGAGACAGAGACAGAGACAGAGACAGAGACAGAGACAGAGACAGAGACAGAGACAGAGACAGAGACAGAGACAGAGACAGAGACAGAGACAGAGACAGAGACAGAGACAGAGACAGAGACAGAGACAGAGACAGAGACAGAGACACAGACAGAGACAGAAACAGAGACACAGAGACAGGGACACCGAGAGAGAGAGACAGAGACACAGAGACGGAGACAGAGGGACGGACACAGAGACAGAGACACAGAGAAAGAGAAACAGAGACAGAGACAGAGACAGAGACAGAGACAGAGACAGGGACACAGAGACAAAGACACACAGACAGAGACACAGAGACCGAGACACAGAGGCAGAGACACAGGGAGAGAGGCATAGACACAGAGACAGAGGCACAGAGAGAGAGACACAGAGACAGAGAAACAGAGACAGAGACACAGAGAGAGAGACAGAGACAGAGACAGAGACACAGAGACAGAGACACCGAGACAGAGACACAGAGACGGAGATTCAGAGACAGAGACACAGTGAGAGAGACACAGAAACGGAGACACAGAGTCAGAGGCATAGACACAGAGACAGACACACAGAGAGAGACACAGAGACAGAGACACAGAGACAGAGACAGAGACAGAGACACAGAGACAGAGTCACGGAGACAGAGACACGGAGACAGAGACACAGAGGCAGAGACACAGAGACAGAGACACAGAGACAGAGACACAGAGACAGAGACACAGAGACAGAGACACAGAGACAGAGACACAGAGACAGAGACACAGAGACAGAGACACAGAGACAGAGACACAGAAACAGAGACACAGAGACAGAGGCAAAGAGACAGAGACACAGAGACCGAGACCCAGAGACAGAGACACAGAGACAGAGACACAGAGACAGAGACACAGAGACAGAGACACAGAGACAGAGACACAGAGACAGAGAGACAGAGACAGAGTAACAGACAGAGACAGAGACAGAGACACAGAGACAGGGAGACAGAGACAGAGACACAGAGACAGAGACACAGAGAGAGACACAGAGACAGAGACACAGAGACAGAGACAGGGACACAGAGACAGAGACACAGAGACAGAGACACAGAGACAGAGACACAGAGACAGAGACACAGAGACCGAGACCCAGAGACAGAGACACAGAGACAGAGACACAGAGACAGAGACACAGGTACAGAGACACAGAGACAGAGACACAGAGACAGAGACACAGAGAGAGAGACACAGAGACAGAGACACGGAGACAGTGACACAGAGACAGAGACACAGAGACAGAGACACAGAGACCGAGACACAGAGACAGAGACACAGACACAGAGACACAGAGACAGAGACACAGAGACCGAGACCCAGAGACAGAGACACAGAGACACAGAAACAGAGACACAGAGACAGAGGCAAAGAGACAGAGACACAGAGACAGAGACACAGAGACAGAGAGACAGAGACAGAGTAAGAGACAGAGACAGAGACAGAGACACAGAGACAGGGAGACAGAGACAGAGACACAGAGACAGAGACACAGAGAGAGACACAGAGACAGAGACACAGAGACAGAGACCAGGGACACAGAGACAGAGACACAGAGACAGAGACACAGAGACAGAGACACAGAGACAGAGACACA
Organism: Megachile willughbiella; assembly: GCA_945859595.2. Lineage (NCBI taxonomy): Eukaryota > Metazoa > Arthropoda > Insecta > Hymenoptera > Megachilidae > Megachile > Megachile willughbiella. The sequence continues at coordinate 138,133 of OX243806.1, forward strand.
GAGACAGAGACACAGAGACAGAGACACAGAGACAGAGACACAGAGACAGAGACACAGAGACCGAGACCCAGAGACAGAGACACAGAGACAGAGACACAGAGACAGAGACACAGAGACAGAGACACAGAGACAGAGACACAGAGACAGAGACACAGAGACAGAGACACAGAGAGAGAGACACAGAGACAGAGACACGGAGATAGTGACACAGAGACAGAGACACAGAGAGAGACACAGAGACAGAGACAGAGACAGAGACACAGAGACCGAGACACAGAGACAGAGACACAGAGACAGAGACACAGAGACAGAGACACAGAGACCGAGAACCAGAGACAGAGACACAGAGACACAGAGACGGGGACACAGAGACGGAGGCTCTGGGACAGAGACACAGAGACAGAGATTCAGAGGCAGAGACAGAGAGAGAGAGAGAGACACAGAGACAGAGACACGGAGGCAGAGACACTGAGACAGGGAGACAGAGACAGAGACACAGAGACAGGGACACCGACAGAGAAAGACAGAGACACAGAGACGGAGACAGAGGGACAGACACAGTGACAGAGACACAGAGAAAGAGAAACAGAGACAGAGACAGAGACAGAGACAGAGACAGAGACAGAGACAGAGACAGAGACAGAGACAGAGACAGAGACAGAGACAGAGACAGAGACAGAGACAGAGACAGAGACAGAGACAGAGACAGAGACAGAGACAGAGACAGAGACAGAGACAGAGACAGAGACAGAGACAGAGACAGAGACAGAGACAGAGACAGAGACAGAGACAGAGACAGGGACACAGAGACAAAGACACACAGACAGAGACACAGAGACCGAGACACAGATGCAGAGACACAGGGAGAGAGGCATAGACACAGAGACTGAGGCACAGAGAGAGAGACACAGAGACAGAGAAACAGAGACAGAGACACACAGACCGAGACACAGAGACAGAGACACAGAGACAGAGACACAGAGACAGAGACACAGAGAAAGGGACACAGAGAGAGATACAGAGACAGAGACACAGAGAGAGAGACAGAGACAGAGACAGAGACACAGAGACACAGAGACAGAGACACCGAGACAGAGACATTGAGACAGAGACACAGAGACGGAGATTCAGAGACAGAGACACAGTGAGAGAGACACAGAAACGCAGACACAGAGACAGAGGCATAGACACAGAGACAGAGACACAGAGAGAGACACAGAGACAGAGACACAGAGACAGAGACACAGATAGAGACACAGAGACAGAGACACGGAGACTTAGACACGGAGACAGAGACACAGAGGCAGAGACACAGAGACAGAGACACAGAGACAGAGACACAGAGACAGAGACACAGAGACAGAGACACAGAGACAGAGACACAGAGACAGAGACACAGAGACAGAGACACAGAGACAGAGACACAGAAACAGAGACACAGAGACAGAGGCAAAGAGACAGAGACACAGAGACAGAGACACAGAGACAGAGACACAGAGACAGAGACACAGAGACAGAGACACAGAGACAGAGACACAGAGACAGAGACACAGAAACAGAGAGACAGAGACAGAGTAAGAGACAGAGACAGAGACAGAGACACAGAGACAGGGAGACAGAGACAGAGACACAGAGACAGAGACACAGAGAGAGACACAGAGACAGAGACACAGAGACAGAGACAGGGACACAGAGACAGAGACACAGAGACAGAGACACAGAGACAGAGACACAGAGACAGAGACACAGAGACAGAGACACAGAGACAGAGACACAGAGACCGAGACCCAGAGACAGATACACAGAGACAGAGACACGGAGACAGTGACACAGAGACAGAGACACAGAGACAGAGACACAGAGACCGAGACACAGAGACAGAGACACAGAGACAGAGACACAGAGACAGAGACACAGAGACCGAGACCCAGAGACAGAGAACCAGAGACACAGAAACAGAGACACAGAGACAGAGGCAAAGAGACAGAGACACAGAGACAGAGACACAGAGACAGAGACACAGAGACAGAGACACAGAGACAGAGACACAGAGACAGAGACACAGAGACAGAGACACAGAGACAGAGACACAGAGACAGAGACACAGAGACAGAGACACAGAGACAGAGACACAGAGACAGAGGCACAGAGACAGAGACACAGAGACAGAGACACAGAGACAGAGACACAGAGACAGAGACACAGAGACAGAGACACAGAGACAGAGACACAGAGACAGAGACACAGAGACAGAGACACAGAGACAGAGACACAGAGACAGAGAGACAGAGACAGAGTAAGAGACAGAGACAGAGACAGAGACACAGAGACAGGGAGACAGAGACAGAGACACAGAGACAGAGACACAGAGAGAGACACAGAGACAGAGACACAGAGACAGAGACAGGGACACAGAGACAGGGACACAGAGACAGAGACACAGAGACAGAGACACAGAGACAGAGACACAGAGAACGAGACCCAGAGACAGAGACACAGAGACACAGACACAGAGACAGAGACACAGAGACAGAGACACAGAGACAGAGACACAGAGAGAGATACACACAGACAGAGACACGGAGACAGTGACACAGAGACAGAGACACAGCGAGAGACACAGAGACAGAGACACAGAGACACAGAGACGGGGACACAGAGACGGAGACTCTGGGACAGAGACACAGAGACAGAGATTCAGAGGCAGAGACAGACAGAGAGAGAGAGACTCAGAGACAGAGACACGGAGGCAGAGACACAGAGACAGGGAGACAGAGACAGAGACACAGAGACAGGGACACCGACAGAGAAAGACAGAGACACAGAGACGGAGACAGAGGGACAGACACAGTGACAGAGACACAGAGAAAGAGAAACACAGACAGAGACAGAGACAGAGACAGAGACAGAGACAGAGACAGAGACAGAGACAGAGACAGAGACAGAGACAGAGACAGAGACAGAGACAGAGACAGAGACAGAGACAGAGACAGAGACAGAGACAGAGACAGAGACAGAGACAGAGACAGAGACAGAGACAGAGACAGAGACAGAGACAGAGACAGAGACAGAGACAGACACAGAGACAGAGACAGAGACAGAGACAGAGACAGAGACAGAGACACAGAGACAGAGACACAGAGACAGAGACACAGAGACAGAGACACAGAGACAGAGGCACAGAGAGAGAGACACAGAGACTGAGACACAGAGACAGAGACGCAGAGACAGAGACACAGCGACAGAGACACAGAGACACAGAGACACAGAGACAGAGACACAGAGACCGAGACATAGAGACAGAGACACAGAGACGGAGACAGAGGGACAGACACAGAGACAGAGACACAGAGAAAGAGAAACAGAGACAGAGACAGAGACAGAGACAGAGACAGACACAGAGACAGAGACAGAGACAGAGACAGAGACAGAGACAGAGACAGAGACAGAGACAGAGACAGAGACAGAGACAGAGACAGAGACAGAGACAGAGACAGAGACAGAGACAGAGACAGAGACAGAGACACAGAGACAGGGCCACAGAGAAAGAGAAACAGAGACAGAGACCGAGACAGAGACACAGAGACAGAGCCACAGAGACAGAGACACAGAGACAGAGACACAGAGACCGAGACACAGAGACAGAGACACAGAGACAGGGAGACAGAGACAGAGACACAGAGACAGGGACACCGACAGAGAAAGACAGAGACACAGAGACGGAGACAGAGGGACAGACACAGTGACAGAGACACAGAGAAAGAGAAACAGAGACAGAGACAGAGACAGAGACAGAGACAGAGACAGAGACAGAGACAGAGACAGAGACAGAGACTGAGACAGAGACAGAGACAGAGACAGAGACAGAGACAGGGACAGAGACAGAGACAGAGACAGAGACAGAGACAGAGACACAGAGACCGAGACACAGAGACAGAGACACAGAGACAGAGACACAGAGACAGAGACACAGAGACAGAGACACAGAGACAGAGACACAGAGACAGAGACACAGAGACAGAGACACAGAGACAGAGACACTGAGACAGAGACAGAGACAGAGACAGAGACAGAGACAGAGACAGAGACAGAGACAGAGACAGAGACACAGAGACAGAGACACAGAGACAGAGACACAGAGACAGAGGCACAGAGAGAGAGACACAGAGACTGAGACACAGAGACAGAGACACAGAGACAGAGACACAGAGAGAGACACCGAGACAGAGACACAGAGACAGAGACACAGAGACCGAGACACAGAGACAGAGACACAGAGACAGAGACACACAGACCGAGACCCAAAGACAGAGACACAGAGACAGAGACACAGAGACACAGAGACGGGGACACAGAGACGGAGACTCTGGGACAGAGACACAGAGACAGAGATTCAGAGGCAGAGACAGAGAGAGAGAGAGACGCAGAGACAGATACCCGGAGGCAGAGACACAGAGGAAAAGACACAGACACAGAGACACGGAGGCAGAGACGCAGAGACACGGAGGCAGAGACACAGAGACAGGGAGACAGAGACAGAGACACAGAGACAGGGACACCGAGAGAGAGAGACAGAGACACAGAGACGGAGACAGAGGGACGGACACAGAGACAGAGACACAGAGAAAGAGAAACAGAGACAGAGACAGAGACAGAGACAGAGACAGAGACAGGGACACAGAGACAAAGACACACAGACAGAGACACAGAGACCGAGACACAGAGGCAAAGACCCGGAGACAGAGACACAGGGAGAGAGGCATAGACACAGAGACAGAGGCACAGAGACAGAGACACAGAGACCGAGACACAGAGACAGAGACACAGAGACAGAGACACAGAGACAGAGACACAGAGACCGAGACCCAGAGACAGAGACACAGAGAGAGAGACACAGAGACAGAGACACAGACAAAGAGACACAGAGAGAGAGACAGAGACAGAGACACAGAGAGAGAGACACAGAGATAGAGACACAGAGACAGACGCACAGAGAGAGAGACAGAGACAGAGACACAGAGACAGAGACACAGAGACGGAGACAGAGGGACAGACACAGAGACAGAGACACAGAGAAAGAGAAACAGAGACAGAGACAGAGACAGAGACAGAGACAGAGACAGAGACAGAGACAGAGACAGAGACACAGAGACAGGGCCACAGAGAAAGAGAAACAGAGACAGAGACCGAGACAGAGACACAGAGACAGAGACACAGAGACAGAGACACAGAGACAGAGACACAGAGACAGAGACACAGAGACAGAGACACAGAGACAGAGGCACAGAGAGAGAGACACAGAGACTGAGACACAGAGACAGAGACACAGAGACAGAGACACAGAGAGAGACACAGAGACAGAGACACAGAGACGGAGACACAGAGACCGAGACACAGAGACAGAGACACAGAGACAGAGACACAGAGACAGAGACACAGAGACCGAGACCCAGAGACAGAGACACAGAGACACAGAGACGGGGACACAGAGACGGAGACTCTGGGACAGAGACACAGAGACAGAGATTCAGAGGCAGAGACAGAGAGAGAGAGAGACACAGAGACAGAGACACGGAGGCAGAGACACAGAGACAGGGAGATAGAGACAGAGACACAGAGACAGGGACACCGACAGAGAAAGACAGAGACACAGAGACGGAGACAGAGGGACAGACACAGTGACAGAGACACAGAGAAAGAGAAACAGAGACAGAGACAGAGACAGAGACAGAGACAGAGACAGAGACAGAGACAGAGACAGGGACAGAGACACAGAGACAGAGACACAGAGACAGAGACACAGAGACAGAGACACAGAGACAGAGACACAGAGACAGAGACACAGGTACAGAGACACAGAGACAGAGACACAGAGACAGAGACACAGAGACAGAGACACAGAGACAGAGACACAGAGACAGAGACACAGAGACAGAGACACAGAGACAGATACATAGAGACAGAGACACAGAGACAGAGACGCAGAGACAGAGACACAGAGACGTAGACAGAGACACAGAGACAGAGACAAAGAGACAGAAACACAGAGACATAGACACAGAGACAGAGACACAGAGGCGGAGACTGTGGGGCAGAGACACAGAGACAGAGACACAGTGAGACAGACAGAGACACAGAGACGGAGACACAGGGACAGAGACACAGAGACAGAAACACAGAGACACATTCACAGAGACAGAGACACAGAGACACAGCCACAGAGACAAAGAGACGGAAACTGTCGGACAGAGACACAGAGACAGAGATTCAGCTGCAGAGACACAGAGACGGAGACACAGGGACAGAGACACAGAGACAGGGACACAGAGGCAGAGACACAGAGACAGAGACACAGAGACAGAGACACAGAGACTGAGACACAGAGACAGTGACACAGAGACAGAGGCACAGAGGCAGAGATACAGAGACAGAGACACAGAGACATAGACACAGCCACAGAGACAAAGAGACGGAAACTGTCGGACAGAGACACAGAGACAGAGATTCAGCTGCAGAGACACAGAGACGGAGACACAGGGACAGAGACACAGAGACAGGGACACAGAGGCAGAGACACAGAGACAGAGACACAGAGACAGAGACACAGAGACTGAGACACAGAGACAGTGACACAGTGACAGAGACACAGAGGCAGAGATACAGAGACAGAGACACAGAGACAGAGACACAGAGACAGAGACACAGAGACAGAGACACAGAGACAGAGACACAGAGACAGAGACGCAGAGACAGAGACACAGAGACAGAGACGCAGAGACAGAGACACAGAGACAGAGACACAGAGACAGAGACACAGAGACAGAGACACAGATACAGAGACACAGAGACAGAGACACAGAGACAGAGACACAGAGAGAGAGACACAGAGACAGAGATACAGAAACAGAGACACAGAGACAGAGACACAGAGACAGAGACACAAAGACAGAGAAACAGAGACAGAGACACAGTGAGAGAGACAGAGACACAGGGACAGTGACACAGAGACAGAAACACAGAGACAGATTCACAGAGACAGAGACACAGAGACAGAGACACAGAGACCGAGACACAGATGCAGAGGCACAGAGGCAGAGACACAGAGAGAGGGAGACACAGAGGCAGAGACACAGAGACAGAGACAGAGACACACACACAGAGACGGAGACACAGGGACAGAGACACAGAGACAAGGACACAGAGACGGAGACTCTGGGACAGAGACACAGAGACAGAGATTCAGAGGCAGAGACAGAGAGAGAGAGGCACAGAGACAGATACACGGTGGCAGAGACACAGAGGAATAGACACAGAGACAGAGACACAGAGACAGAGACACAGAGACCGAGACACAGAGACAGAGACACAGAGACAGAGACACAGAGACAGAGACACAGAGACAGAGACACAGAGACAGAGACACAGAGACAGAGACACAGAGACAGAGACACAGACAGAGACACAGAGACAGAGACACGGAGACTTAGACACGGAGACAGAGACACAGAGGCAGAGACACAGAGACAGAGACACAGAGACAGAGACACAGAGACAGAGACACAGAGACAGAGACACAGAGACAGAGACACAGAGACAGAGACACAGAGACAGAGACACAGAAACAGAGACACAGAGACAGAGGCAAAGAGACAGAGACACAGAGACAGAGACACAGAGACAGAGACACAGAGACAGAGACACAGAGACAGAGACACAGAGACAGAGACACAGAAACAGAGAGACAGAGACAGAGTAAGAGACAGAGACAGAGACAGAGACACAGAGACAGGGAGACAGAGACAGAGACACAGAGACAGAGACACAGAGAGAGACACAGAGACAGAGACACAGAGACAGAGACAGGGACACAGAGACAGAGACACAGAGACAGAGACACAGAGACAGAGACAAAGAGACAGAGACACAGAGACCGAGACCCAGAGACAGATACACAGAGACAGAGACACGGAGACAGTGACACAGAGACAGAGACACAGAGACAGAGACACAGAGACCGAGACACAGAGACAGAGACACAGAGACAGAGACACAGAGACAGAGACACAGAGACCGAGACCCAGAGACAGAGAACCAGAGACACAGAAACAGAGACACATAGACAGAGGCAAAGAGACAGAGACACAGAGACAGAGACACAGAGACAGAGACACAGAGACAGAGACACAGAGACAGAGACACAGAGACAGAGACACAGAGACAGAGACACAGAGACAGAGACACAGAGACAGAGACACAGAGACAGAGACACAGAGACAGAGACACAGAGACAGAGACACAGAGACAGAGGCACAGAGACAGAGACACAGAGACAGAGACACAGAGACAGAGACACAGAGACAGAGACACAGAGACAAAGACACAGAGACAGAGACACAGAGACAGAGACACAGAGACAGAGACACAGAGACAGAGAGACAGAGACAGAGTAAGAGACAGAGACAGAGACAGAGACACAGAGACAGGGAGACAGAGACAGAGACACAGAGACAGAGACACAGAGAGAGACACAGAGACAGAGACACAGAGACAGAGACAGGGACACAGAGACAGGGACACAGAGACAGAGACACAGAGACAGAGACACAGAGACAGAGACACAGAGAACGAGACCCAGAGACAGAGACACAGAGACACAGACACAGAGACAGAGACACAGAGACAGAGACACAGAGACAGAGACACAGAGAGAGATACACACAGACAGAGACACGGAGACAGTGACACAGAGACAGAGACACAGCGAGAGACACAGAGACAGAGACACAGAGACACAGAGACGGGGACACAGAGACGGAGACTCTGGGACAGAGACACAGAGACAGAGATTCAGAGGCAGAGACAGACAGAGAGAGAGAGACTCAGAGACAGAGACACGGAGGCAGAGACACAGAGACAGGGAGACAGAGACAGAGACACAGAGACAGGGACACCGACAGAGAAAGACAGAGACACAGAGACGGAGACAGAGGGACAGACACAGTGACAGAGACACAGAGAAAGAGAAACAGAGACAGAGACAGAGACAGAGACAGAGACAGAGACAGAGACAGAGACAGAGACAGAGACAGAGACAGAGACAGAGACAGAGACAGAGACAGAGACAGAGACAGACACAGAGACAGAGACAGAGACAGAGACAGAGACAGAGACAGAGACACAGAGACAGAGACACAGAGACAGAGACACAGAGACAGAGACACAGAGACAGAGGCACAGAGAGAGAGACACAGAGACTGAGACACAGAGACAGAGACGCAGAGACAGAGACACAGCGACAGAGACACAGAGACACAGAGACACAGAGACAGAGACACAGAGACCGAGACATAGAGACAGAGACACAGAGACGGAGACAGAGGGACAGACACAGAGACAGGGACACAGAGAAAGAGAAACAGAGACAGAGACAGAGACAGAGACAGAGACAGAGACAGAGACAGAGACAGAGACAGAGACAGAGACAGAGACAGAGACAGAGACAGAGACAGAGACAGAGACAGAGACAGAGACAGAGACAGAGACAGAGACAGAGACAGAGACAGAGACAGAGACAGAGACACAGAGACAGGGCCACAGAGAAAGAGAAACAGAGACAGAGACCGAGACAGAGACACAGAGACAGAGCCACAGAGACAGAGACACAGAGACCGAGACACAGAGACAGAGACACAGAGACAGGGAGACAGAGACAGAGACACAGAGACAGGGACACCGATAGAGAAAGACAGAGACACAGAGACGGAGACAGAGGGACAGACACAGTGACAGAGACACAGAGAAAGAGAAACAGAGACAGAGACAGAGACAGAGACAGAGACAGAGACAGAGACAGAGACAGAGACAGAGACAGAGACAGAGACAGAGACAGAGACAGAGACAGAGACAGGGACAGAGACAGAGACAGAGACAGAGACAGAGACAGAGACACAGAGACAGAGACACAGAGACAGAGACACAGAGACAGAGACACAGAGACAGAGACACAGAGACAGAGACACAGAGACAGAGACACAGAGACAGAGACACAGAGACAGAGACACAGAGACAGAGACACAGAGACACAGACACAGAGACAGAGACAGAGACAGAGACAGAGACAGAGACAGAGACAGAGACAGAGACAGAGACAGAGACAGAGACAGAGACACAGAGACAGAGACACAGAGACAGAGACACAGAGACAGAGGCACAGAGAGAGAGACACAGAGACTGAGACACAGAGACAGAGACACAGAGACAGAGACACAGAGAGAGACACCGAGACAGAGACACAGAGACAGAGACACAGAGACCGAGACACAGAGACAGAGACACAGAGACAGAGACACACAGACCGAGACCCAGAGACAGAGACACAGAGACAGAGACACAGAGACACAGAGACGGGGACACAGAGACGGAGACTCTGGGACAGAGACACAGAGACAGAGATTCAGAGGCAGAGACAGAGAGAGAGAGAGACGCAGAGACAGATACCCGGAGGCAGAGACACAGAGGAAAAGACACAGACACAGAGACACGGAGGCAGAGACACAGAGACACGGAGGCAGAGACACAGAGACAGGGAGACAGAGACAGAGACACAGAGACAGGGACACCGAGAGAGAGAGACAGAGACACAGAGACGGAGACAGAGGGACGGACACAGAGACAGAGACACAGAGAAAGAGAAACAGAGAAAGAGACAGAGACAGAGACAGAGACAGAGACAGGGACACAGAGACAAAGACACACAGACAGAGACACAGAGACCGAGACACAGAGGCAAAGACCCGGAGACAGAGACACAGGGAGAGAGGCATAGACACAGAGACAGAGGCACAGAGACAGAGACACAGAGACCGAGACACAGAGACAGAGACACAGAGACAGAGACACAGAGACAGAGACACAGAGACCGAGACCCAGAGACAGAGACACAGAGACAGAGACACAGAGACAGAGACACAGAGACAGAGACACAGACAAAGAGACACAGAGAGAGAGACAGAGACAGAGACACAGAGAGAGAGACACAGAGATAGAGACACAGAGACAGACGCACAGAGAGAGAGACAGAGACAGAGACACAGAGACAGAGACACAGAGACGGAGACAGAGGGACAGACACAGAGACAGAGACACAGAGAAAGAGAAACAGAGACAGAGACAGAGACAGAGACAGAGACAGAGACAGAGACAGAGACAGAGACAGAGACAGAGACAGAGACAGAGACAGAGACACAGAGACAGGGCCACAGAGAAAGAGAAACAGAGACAGAGACCGAGACAGAGACACAGAGACAGAGACACAGAGACAGAGACACAGAGACAGAGACACAGAGACAGAGACACAGAGACAGAGACACAGAGACAGAGGCACAGAGAGAGAGACACAGAGACTGAGACACAGAGACAGAGACACAGAGACAGAGACACAGAGAGAGACACAGAGACAGAGACACAGAGACAGAGACACGGAGACAGTGACACAGAGACAGAGACACAGAGACAGAGACACAGAGACCGAGACACAGAGACAGAGACACAGAGACAGAGACACAGAGACAGAGACACAGAGACCGAGACCCAGAGACAGAGAACCAGAGACACAGAAACAGAGACACATAGACAGAGGCAAAGAGACAGAGACACAGAGACAGAGACACAGAGACAGAGACACAGAGACAGAGACACAGAGACAGAGACACAGAGACAGAGACACAGAGACAGAGACACAGAGACAGAGACACAGAGACAGAGACACAGAGACAGAGACACAGAGACAGAGACACAGAGACAGAGACACAGAGACAGAGACACAGAGACAGAGACACAGAGACAGAGACACAGAGACAGAGGCACAGAGACAGAGACACAGAGACAGAGACACAGAGACAGAGACACAGAGACAGAGACACAGAGACAAAGACACAGAGACAGAGACACAGAGACGGAGACACAGAGACAGAGACACAGAGACAGAGAGACAGAGACAGAGTAAGAGACAGAGACAGAGACAGAGACACAGAGACAGGGAGACAGAGACAGAGACACAGAGACAGAGACACAGAGAGAGACACAGAGACAGAGACACAGAGACAGAGACAGGGACACAGAGACAGGGACACAGAGACAGAGACACAGAGACAGAGACACAGAGACAGAGACACAGAGAACGAGACCCAGAGACAGAGACACAGAGACACAGACACAGAGACAGAGACACAGAGACAGAGACACAGAGACAGAGACACAGAGAGAGATACACACAGACAGAGACACGGAGACAGTGACACAGAGACAGAGACACAGCGAGAGACACAGAGACAGAGACACAGAGACACAGAGACGGGGACACAGAGACGGAGACTCTGGGACAGAGACACAGAGACAGAGATTCAGAGGCAGAGACAGACAGAGAGAGAGAGACTCAGAGACAGAGACACGGAGGCAGAGACACAGAGACAGGGAGACAGAGACAGAGACACAGAGACAGGGACACCGACAGAGAAAGACAGAGACACAGAGACGGAGACAGAGGGACAGACACAGTGACAGAGACACAGAGAAAGAGAAACAGAGACAGAGACAGAGACAGAGACAGAGACAGAGACAGAGACAGAGACAGAGACAGAGACAGAGACAGAGACAGAGACAGAGACAGAGACAGAGACAGAGACAGAGACAGAGACAGAGACAGACACAGAGACAGAGACAGAGACAGAGACAGAGACAGAGACAGAGACACAGAGACAGAGACACAGAGACAGAGACACAGAGACAGAGACACAGAGACAGAGGCACAGAGAGAGAGACACAGAGACTGAGACACAGAGACAGAGACGCAGAGACAGAGACACAGCGACAGAGACACAGAGACACAGAGACACAGAGACAGAGACACAGAGACCGAGACATAGAGACAGAGACACAGAGACGGAGACAGAGGGACAGACACAGAGACAGGGACACAGAGAAAGAGAAACAGAGACAGAGACAGAGACAGAGACAGAGACAGAGACAGAGACAGAGACAGAGACAGAGACAGAGACAGAGACAGAGACAGAGACAGAGACAGAGACAGAGACAGAGACAGAGACAGAGACAGAGACAGAGACAGAGACAGAGACAGAGACAGAGACAGAGACAGAGACACAGAGACAGGGCCACAGAGAAAGAGAAACAGAGACAGAGACCGAGACAGAGACACAGAGACAGAGCCACAGAGACAGAGACACAGAGACCGAGACACAGAGACAGAGACACAGAGACAGGGAGACAGAGACAGAGACACAGAGACAGGGACACCGATAGAGAAAGACAGAGACACAGAGACGGAGACAGAGGGACAGACACAGTGACAGAGACACAGAGAAAGAGAAACAGAGACAGAGACAGAGACAGAGACAGAGACAGAGACAGAGACAGAGACAGAGACAGAGACAGAGACAGAGACAGAGACAGAGACAGAGACAGAGACAGAGACAGGGACAGAGACAGAGACAGAGACAGAGACAGAGACAGAGACACAGAGACAGAGACACAGAGACAGAGACACAGAGACAGAGACACAGAGACAGAGACACAGAGACAGAGACAAAGAGACAGAGACACAGAGACAGAGACACAGAGACAGAGACACAGAGACAGAGACACAGAGACAGAGACACAGAGACAGAGACACAGAGACAGAGACACAGAGACCGAGACCCAGAGACAGAGACACAGAGACAGAGACACAGAGACAGAGACACAGAGACAGAGACACAGAGACAGAGACACAGAGACAGAGACACAGAGACAGAGACACAGAGAGAGAGACACAGAGACAGAGACACGGAGATAGTGACACAGAGACAGAGACACAGAGAGAGACACAGAGACAGAGACAGAGACAGAGACACAGAGACCGAGACACAGAGACAGAGACACAGAGACAGAGACACAGAGACAGAGACACAGAGACCGAGAACCAGAGACAGAGACACAGAGACACAGAGACGGGGACACAGAGACGGAGGCTCTGGGACAGAGACACAGAGACAGAGATTCAGAGGCAGAGACAGAGAGAGAGAGAGAGACACAGAGACAGAGACACGGAGGCAGAGACACTGAGACAGGGAGACAGAGACAGAGACACAGAGACAGGGACACCGACAGAGAAAGACAGAGACACAGAGACGGAGACAGAGGGACAGACACAGTGACAGAGACACAGAGAAAGAGAAACAGAGACAGAGACAGAGACAGAGACAGAGACAGAGACAGAGACAGAGACAGAGACAGAGACAGAGACAGAGACAGAGACAGAGACAGAGACAGAGACAGAGACAGAGACAGAGACAGAGACAGAGACAGAGACAGAGACAGAGACAGAGACAGAGACAGAGACAGAGACAGAGACAGAGACAGAGACAGAGACAGAGACAGAGACAGAGACAGGGACACAGAGACAAAGACACACAGACAGAGACACAGAGACCGAGACACAGATGCAGAGACACAGGGAGAGAGGCATAGACACAGAGACTGAGGCACAGAGAGAGAGACACAGAGACAGAGAAACAGAGACAGAGACACACAGACCGAGACACAGAGACAGAGACACAGAGACAGAGACACAGAGACAGAGACACAGAGAAAGGGACACAGAGAGAGATACAGAGACAGAGACACAGAGAGAGAGACAGAGACAGAGACAGAGACACAGAGACACAGAGACAGAGACACCGAGACAGAGACATTGAGACAGAGACACAGAGACGGAGATTCAGAGACAGAGACACAGTGAGAGAGACACAGAAACGCAGACACAGAGACAGAGGCATAGACACAGAGACAGAGACACAGAGAGAGACACAGAGACAGAGACACAGAGACAGAGACACAGATAGAGACACAGAGACAGAGACACGGAGACTTAGACACGGAGACAGAGACACAGAGGCAGAGACACAGAGACAGAGACACAGAGACAGAGACACAGAGACAGAGACACAGAGACAGAGACACAGAGACAGAGACACAGAGACAGAGACACAGAGACAGAGACACAGAGACAGAGACACAGAAACAGAGACACAGAGACAGAGGCAAAGAGACAGAGACACAGAGACAGAGACACAGAGACAGAGACACAGAGACAGAGACACAGAGACAGAGACACAGAGACAGAGACACAGAGACAGAGACACAGAAACAGAGAGACAGAGACAGAGTAAGAGACAGAGACAGAGACAGAGACACAGAGACAGGGAGACAGAGACAGAGACACAGAGACAGAGACACAGAGAGAGACACAGAGACAGAGACACAGAGACAGAGACAGGGACACAGAGACAGAGACACAGAGACAGAGACACAGAGACAGAGACACAGAGACAGAGACACAGAGACAGAGACACAGAGACAGAGACACAGAGACCGAGACCCAGAGACAGATACACAGAGACAGAGACACGGAGACAGTGACACAGAGACAGAGACACAGAGACAGAGACACAGAGACCGAGACACAGAGACAGAGACACAGAGACAGAGACACAGAGACAGAGACACAGAGACCGAGACCCAGAGACAGAGAACCAGAGACACAGAAACAGAGACACAGAGACAGAGGCAAAGAGACAGAGACACAGAGACAGAGACACAGAGACAGAGACACAGAGACAGAGACACAGAGACAGAGACACAGAGACAGAGACACAGAGACAGAGACACAGAGACAGAGACACAGAGACAGAGACACAGAGACAGAGACACAGAGACAGAGACACAGAGACAGAGGCACAGAGACAGAGACACAGAGACAGAGACACAGAGACAGAGACACAGAGACAGAGACACAGAGACAGAGACACAGAGACAGAGACACAGAGACAGAGACACAGAGACAGAGACACAGAGACAGAGACACAGAGACAGAGAGACAGAGACAGAGTAAGAGACAGAGACAGAGACAGAGACACAGAGACAGGGAGACAGAGACAGAGACACAGAGACAGAGACACAGAGAGAGACACAGAGACAGAGACACAGAGACAGAGACAGGGACACAGAGACAGGGACACAGAGACAGAGACACAGAGACAGAGACACAGAGACAGAGACACAGAGAACGAGACCCAGAGACAGAGACACAGAGACACAGACACAGAGACAGAGACACAGAGACAGAGACACAGAGACAGAGACACAGAGAGAGATACACACAGACAGAGACACGGAGACAGTGACACAGAGACAGAGACACAGCGAGAGACACAGAGACAGAGACACAGAGACACAGAGACGGGGACACAGAGACGGAGACTCTGGGACAGAGACACAGAGACAGAGATTCAGAGGCAGAGACAGACAGAGAGAGAGAGACTCAGAGACAGAGACACGGAGGCAGAGACACAGAGACAGGGAGACAGAGACAGAGACACAGAGACAGGGACACCGACAGAGAAAGACAGAGACACAGAGACGGAGACAGAGGGACAGACACAGTGACAGAGACACAGAGAAAGAGAAACACAGACAGAGACAGAGACAGAGACAGAGACAGAGACAGAGACAGAGACAGAGACAGAGACAGAGACAGAGACAGAGACAGAGACAGAGACAGAGACAGAGACAGAGACAGAGACAGAGACAGAGACAGAGACAGAGACAGAGACAGAGACAGAGACAGAGACAGAGACAGAGACAGAGACAGAGACAGAGACAGACACAGAGACAGAGACAGAGACAGAGACAGAGACAGAGACAGAGACACAGAGACAGAGACACAGAGACAGAGACACAGAGACAGAGACACAGAGACAGAGGCACAGAGAGAGAGACACAGAGACTGAGACACAGAGACAGAGACGCAGAGACAGAGACACAGCGACAGAGACACAGAGACACAGAGACACAGAGACAGAGACACAGAGACCGAGACATAGAGACAGAGACACAGAGACGGAGACAGAGGGACAGACACAGAGACAGAGACACAGAGAAAGAGAAACAGAGACAGAGACAGAGACAGAGACAGAGACAGACACAGAGACAGAGACAGAGACAGAGACAGAGACAGAGACAGAGACAGAGACAGAGACAGAGACAGAGACAGAGACAGAGACAGAGACAGAGACAGAGACAGAGACAGAGACAGAGACAGAGACAGAGACACAGAGACAGGGCCACAGAGAAAGAGAAACAGAGACAGAGACCGAGACAGAGACACAGAGACAGAGCCACAGAGACAGAGACACAGAGACAGAGACACAGAGACCGAGACACAGAGACAGAGACACAGAGACAGGGAGACAGAGACAGAGACACAGAGACAGGGACACCGACAGAGAAAGACAGAGACACAGAGACGGAGACAGAGGGACAGACACAGTGACAGAGACACAGAGAAAGAGAAACAGAGACAGAGACAGAGACAGAGACAGAGACAGAGACAGAGACAGAGACAGAGACAGAGACAGAGACTGAGACAGAGACAGAGACAGAGACAGAGACAGAGACAGGGACAGAGACAGAGACAGAGACAGAGACAGAGACAGAGACACAGAGACCGAGACACAGAGACAGAGACACAGAGACAGAGACACAGAGACAGAGACACAGAGACAGAGACACAGAGACAGAGACACAGAGACAGAGACACAGAGACAGAGACACAGAGACAGAGACACTGAGACAGAGACAGAGACAGAGACAGAGACAGAGACAGAGACAGAGACAGAGACAGAGACAGAGACACAGAGACAGAGACACAGAGACAGAGACACAGAGACAGAGGCACAGAGAGAGAGACACAGAGACTGAGACACAGAGACAGAGACACAGAGACAGAGACACAGAGAGAGACACCGAGACAGAGACACAGAGACAGAGACACAGAGACCGAGACACAGAGACAGAGACACAGAGACAGAGACACACAGACCGAGACCCAAAGACAGAGACACAGAGACAGAGACACAGAGACACAGAGACGGGGACACAGAGACGGAGACTCTGGGACAGAGACACAGAGACAGAGATTCAGAGGCAGAGACAGAGAGAGAGAGAGACGCAGAGACAGATACCCGGAGGCAGAGACACAGAGGAAAAGACACAGACACAGAGACACGGAGGCAGAGACGCAGAGACACGGAGGCAGAGACACAGAGACAGGGAGACAGAGACAGAGACACAGAGACAGGGACACCGAGAGAGAGAGACAGAGACACAGAGACGGAGACAGAGGGACGGACACAGAGACAGAGACACAGAGAAAGAGAAACAGAGACAGAGACAGAGACAGAGACAGAGACAGAGACAGGGACACAGAGACAAAGACACACAGACAGAGACACAGAGACCGAGACACAGAGGCAAAGACCCGGAGACAGAGACACAGGGAGAGAGGCATAGACACAGAGACAGAGGCACAGAGACAGAGACACAGAGACCGAGACACAGAGACAGAGACACAGAGACAGAGACACAGAGACAGAGACACAGAGACCGAGACCCAGAGACAGAGACACAGAGAGAGAGACACAGAGACAGAGACACAGACAAAGAGACACAGAGAGAGAGACAGAGACAGAGACACAGAGAGAGAGACACAGAGATAGAGACACAGAGACAGACGCACAGAGAGAGAGACAGAGACAGAGACACAGAGACAGAGACACAGAGACGGAGACAGAGGGACAGACACAGAGACAGAGACACAGAGAAAGAGAAACAGAGACAGAGACAGAGACAGAGACAGAGACAGAGACAGAGACAGAGACAGAGACACAGAGACAGGGCCACAGAGAAAGAGAAACAGAGACAGAGACCGAGACAGAGACACAGAGACAGAGACACAGAGACAGAGACACAGAGACAGAGACACAGAGACAGAGACACAGAGACAGAGACACAGAGACAGAGGCACAGAGAGAGAGACACAGAGACTGAGACACAGAGACAGAGACACAGAGACAGAGACACAGAGAGAGACACAGAGACAGAGACACAGAGACGGAGACACAGAGACCGAGACACAGAGACAGAGACACAGAGACAGAGACACAGAGACAGAGACACAGAGACCGAGACCCAGAGACAGAGACACAGAGACACAGAGACGGGGACACAGAGACGGAGACTCTGGGACAGAGACACAGAGACAGAGATTCAGAGGCAGAGACAGAGAGAGAGAGAGACACAGAGACAGAGACACGGAGGCAGAGACACAGAGACAGGGAGATAGAGACAGAGACACAGAGACAGGGACACCGACAGAGAAAGACAGAGACACAGAGACGGAGACAGAGGGACAGACACAGTGACAGAGACACAGAGAAAGAGAAACAGAGACAGAGACAGAGACAGAGACAGAGACAGAGACAGAGACAGAGACAGGGACAGAGACACAGAGACAGAGACACAGAGACAGAGACACAGAGACAGAGACACAGAGACAGAGACACAGAGACAGAGACACAGGTACAGAGACACAGAGACAGAGACACAGAGACAGAGACACAGAGACAGAGACACAGAGACAGAGACACAGAGACAGAGACACAGAGACAGAGACACAGAGACAGATACATAGAGACAGAGACACAGAGACAGAGACGCAGAGACAGAGACACAGAGACGTAGACAGAGACACAGAGACAGAGACAAAGAGACAGAAACACAGAGACATAGACACAGAGACAGAGACACAGAGGCGGAGACTGTGGGGCAGAGACACAGAGACAGAGACACAGTGAGACAGACAGAGACACAGAGACGGAGACACAGGGACAGAGACACAGAGACAGAAACACAGAGACACATTCACAGAGACAGAGACACAGAGACACAGCCACAGAGACAAAGAGACGGAAACTGTCGGACAGAGACACAGAGACAGAGATTCAGCTGCAGAGACACAGAGACGGAGACACAGGGACAGAGACACAGAGACAGGGACACAGAGGCAGAGACACAGAGACAGAGACACAGAGACAGAGACACAGAGACTGAGACACAGAGACAGTGACACAGAGACAGAGGCACAGAGGCAGAGATACAGAGACAGAGACACAGAGACATAGACACAGCCACAGAGACAAAGAGACGGAAACTGTCGGACAGAGACACAGAGACAGAGATTCAGCTGCAGAGACACAGAGACGGAGACACAGGGACAGAGACACAGAGACAGGGACACAGAGGCAGAGACACAGAGACAGAGACACAGAGACAGAGACACAGAGACTGAGACACAGAGACAGTGACACAGTGACAGAGACACAGAGGCAGAGATACAGAGACAGAGACACAGAGACAGAGACACAGAGACAGAGACACAGAGACAGAGACACAGAGACAGAGACACAGAGACAGAGACGCAGAGACAGAGACACAGAGACAGAGACGCAGAGACAGAGACACAGAGACAGAGACACAGAGACAGAGACACAGAGACAGAGACACAGATACAGAGACACAGAGACAGAGACACAGAGACAGAGACACAGAGAGAGAGACACAGAGACAGAGATACAGAAACAGAGACACAGAGACAGAGACACAGAGACAGAGACACAAAGACAGAGAAACAGAGACAGAGACACAGTGAGAGAGACAGAGACACAGGGACAGTGACACAGAGACAGAAACACAGAGACAGATTCACAGAGACAGAGACACAGAGACAGAGACACAGAGACCGAGACACAGATGCAGAGGCACAGAGGCAGAGACACAGAGAGAGGGAGACACAGAGGCAGAGACACAGAGACAGAGACAGAGACACACACACAGAGACGGAGACACAGGGACAGAGACACAGAGACAAGGACACAGAGACGGAGACTCTGGGACAGAGACACAGAGACAGAGATTCAGAGGCAGAGACAGAGAGAGAGAGGCACAGAGACAGATACACGGTGGCAGAGACACAGAGGAATAGACACAGAGACAGAGACACAGAGACAGAGACACAGAGACCGAGACACAGAGACAGAGACACAGAGACAGAGACACAGAGACAGAGACACAGAGACAGAGACACAGAGACAGAGACACAGAGACAGAGACACAGACAGAGACACAGAGACAGAGACACGGAGACTTAGACACGGAGACAGAGACACAGAGGCAGAGACACAGAGACAGAGACACAGAGACAGAGACACAGAGACAGAGACACAGAGACAGAGACACAGAGACAGAGACACAGAGACAGAGACACAGAGACAGAGACACAGAAACAGAGACACAGAGACAGAGGCAAAGAGACAGAGACACAGAGACAGAGACACAGAGACAGAGACACAGAGACAGAGACACAGAGACAGAGACACAGAGACAGAGACACAGAAACAGAGAGACAGAGACAGAGTAAGAGACAGAGACAGAGACAGAGACACAGAGACAGGGAGACAGAGACAGAGACACAGAGACAGAGACACAGAGAGAGACACAGAGACAGAGACACAGAGACAGAGACAGGGACACAGAGACAGAGACACAGAGACAGAGACACAGAGACAGAGACACAGAGACAGAGACAAAGAGACAGAGACACAGAGACCGAGACCCAGAGACAGATACACAGAGACAGAGACACGGAGACAGTGACACAGAGACAGAGACACAGAGACAGAGACACAGAGACCGAGACACAGAGACAGAGACACAGAGACAGAGACACAGAGACAGAGACACAGAGACCGAGACCCAGAGACAGAGAACCAGAGACACAGAAACAGAGACACATAGACAGAGGCAAAGAGACAGAGACACAGAGACAGAGACACAGAGACAGAGACACAGAGACAGAGACACAGAGACAGAGACACAGAGACAGAGACACAGAGACAGAGACACAGAGACAGAGACACAGAGACAGAGACACAGAGACAGAGACACAGAGACAGAGACACAGAGACAGAGACACAGAGACAGAGGCACAGAGACAGAGACACAGAGACAGAGACACAGAGACAGAGACACAGAGACAGAGACACAGAGACAAAGACACAGAGACAGAGACACAGAGACAGAGACACAGAGACAGAGACACAGAGACAGAGAGACAGAGACAGAGTAAGAGACAGAGACAGAGACAGAGACACAGAGACAGGGAGACAGAGACAGAGACACAGAGACAGAGACACAGAGAGAGACACAGAGACAGAGACACAGAGACAGAGACAGGGACACAGAGACAGGGACACAGAGACAGAGACACAGAGACAGAGACACAGAGACAGAGACACAGAGAACGAGACCCAGAGACAGAGACACAGAGACACAGACACAGAGACAGAGACACAGAGACAGAGACACAGAGACAGAGACACAGAGAGAGATACACACAGACAGAGACACGGAGACAGTGACACAGAGACAGAGACACAGCGAGAGACACAGAGACAGAGACACAGAGACACAGAGACGGGGACACAGAGACGGAGACTCTGGGACAGAGACACAGAGACAGAGATTCAGAGGCAGAGACAGACAGAGAGAGAGAGACTCAGAGACAGAGACACGGAGGCAGAGACACAGAGACAGGGAGACAGAGACAGAGACACAGAGACAGGGACACCGACAGAGAAAGACAGAGACACAGAGACGGAGACAGAGGGACAGACACAGTGACAGAGACACAGAGAAAGAGAAACAGAGACAGAGACAGAGACAGAGACAGAGACAGAGACAGAGACAGAGACAGAGACAGAGACAGAGACAGAGACAGAGACAGAGACAGAGACAGAGACAGAGACAGAGACAGAGACAGAGACAGACACAGAGACAGAGACAGAGACAGAGACAGAGACAGAGACAGAGACACAGAGACAGAGACACAGAGACAGAGACACAGAGACAGAGACACAGAGACAGAGGCACAGAGAGAGAGACACAGAGACTGAGACACAGAGACAGAGACGCAGAGACAGAGACACAGCGACAGAGACACAGAGACACAGAGACACAGAGACAGAGACACAGAGACCGAGACATAGAGACAGAGACACAGAGACGGAGACAGAGGGACAGACACAGAGACAGGGACACAGAGAAAGAGAAACAGAGACAGAGACAGAGACAGAGACAGAGACAGAGACAGAGACAGAGACAGAGACAGAGACAGAGACAGAGACAGAGACAGAGACAGAGACAGAGACAGAGACAGAGACAGAGACAGAGACAGAGACAGAGACAGAGACACAGAGACAGGGCCACAGAGAAAGAGAAACAGAGACAGAGACCGAGACAGAGACACAGAGACAGAGCCACAGAGACAGAGACACAGAGACCGAGACACAGAGACAGAGACACAGAGACAGGGAGACAGAGACAGAGACACAGAGACAGGGACACCGATAGAGAAAGACAGAGACACAGAGACGGAGACAGAGGGACAGACACAGTGACAGAGACACAGAGAAAGAGAAACAGAGACAGAGACAGAGACAGAGACAGAGACAGAGACAGAGACAGAGACAGAGACAGAGACAGAGACAGAGACAGAGACAGAGACAGAGACAGAGACAGGGACAGAGACAGAGACAGAGACAGAGACAGAGACAGAGACACAGAGACAGAGACACAGAGACAGAGACACAGAGACAGAGACACAGAGACAGAGACACAGAGACAGAGACACAGAGACAGAGACACAGAGACAGAGACACAGAGACAGAGACACAGAGACAGAGACACAGAGACACAGACACAGAGACAGAGACAGAGACAGAGACAGAGACAGAGACAGAGACAGAGACAGAGACAGAGACAGAGACAGAGACAGAGACACAGAGACAGAGACACAGAGACAGAGACACAGAGACAGAGGCACAGAGAGAGAGACACAGAGACTGAGACACAGAGACAGAGACACAGAGACAGAGACACAGAGAGAGACACCGAGACAGAGACACAGAGACAGAGACACAGAGACCGAGACACAGAGACAGAGACACAGAGACAGAGACACACAGACCGAGACCCAGAGACAGAGACACAGAGACAGAGACACAGAGACACAGAGACGGGGACACAGAGACGGAGACTCTGGGACAGAGACACAGAGACAGAGATTCAGAGGCAGAGACAGAGAGAGAGAGAGACGCAGAGACAGATACCCGGAGGCAGAGACACAGAGGAAAAGACACAGACACAGAGACACGGAGGCAGAGACACAGAGACACGGAGGCAGAGACACAGAGACAGGGAGACAGAGACAGAGACACAGAGACAGGGACACCGAGAGAGAGAGACAGAGACACAGAGACGGAGACAGAGGGACGGACACAGAGACAGAGACACAGAGAAAGAGAAACAGAGAAAGAGACAGAGACAGAGACAGAGACAGAGACAGGGACACAGAGACAAAGACACACAGACAGAGACACAGAGACCGAGACACAGAGGCAAAGACCCGGAGACAGAGACACAGGGAGAGAGGCATAGACACAGAGACAGAGGCACAGAGACAGAGACACAGAGACCGAGACACAGAGACAGAGACACAGAGACAGAGACACAGAGACAGAGACACAGAGACCGAGACCCAGAGACAGAGACACAGAGACAGAGACACAGAGACAGAGACACAGAGACAGAGACACAGACAAAGAGACACAGAGAGAGAGACAGAGACAGAGACACAGAGAGAGAGACACAGAGATAGAGACACAGAGACAGACGCACAGAGAGAGAGACAGAGACAGAGACACAGAGACAGAGACACAGAGACGGAGACAGAGGGACAGACACAGAGACAGAGACACAGAGAAAGAGAAACAGAGACAGAGACAGAGACAGAGACAGAGACAGAGACAGAGACAGAGACAGAGACAGAGACAGAGACAGAGACAGAGACAGAGACACAGAGACAGGGCCACAGAGAAAGAGAAACAGAGACAGAGACCGAGACAGAGACACAGAGACAGAGACACAGAGACAGAGACACAGAGACAGAGACACAGAGACAGAGACACAGAGACAGAGACACAGAGACAGAGGCACAGAGAGAGAGACACAGAGACTGAGACACAGAGACAGAGACACAGAGACAGAGACACAGAGAGAGACACAGAGACAGAGACACAGAGACAGAGACACGGAGACAGTGACACAGAGACAGAGACACAGAGACAGAGACACAGAGACCGAGACACAGAGACAGAGACACAGAGACAGAGACACAGAGACAGAGACACAGAGACCGAGACCCAGAGACAGAGAACCAGAGACACAGAAACAGAGACACATAGACAGAGGCAAAGAGACAGAGACACAGAGACAGAGACACAGAGACAGAGACACAGAGACAGAGACACAGAGACAGAGACACAGAGACAGAGACACAGAGACAGAGACACAGAGACAGAGACACAGAGACAGAGACACAGAGACAGAGACACAGAGACAGAGACACAGAGACAGAGACACAGAGACAGAGACACAGAGACAGAGACACAGAGACAGAGACACAGAGACAGAGGCACAGAGACAGAGACACAGAGACAGAGACACAGAGACAGAGACACAGAGACAGAGACACAGAGACAAAGACACAGAGACAGAGACACAGAGACAGAGACACAGAGACAGAGACACAGAGACAGAGAGACAGAGACAGAGTAAGAGACAGAGACAGAGACAGAGACACAGAGACAGGGAGACAGAGACAGAGACACAGAGACAGAGACACAGAGAGAGACACAGAGACAGAGACACAGAGACAGAGACAGGGACACAGAGACAGGGACACAGAGACAGAGACACAGAGACAGAGACACAGAGACAGAGACACAGAGAACGAGACCCAGAGACAGAGACACAGAGACACAGACACAGAGACAGAGACACAGAGACAGAGACACAGAGACAGAGACACAGAGAGAGATACACACAGACAGAGACACGGAGACAGTGACACAGAGACAGAGACACAGCGAGAGACACAGAGACAGAGACACAGAGACACAGAGACGGGGACACAGAGACGGAGACTCTGGGACAGAGACACAGAGACAGAGATTCAGAGGCAGAGACAGACAGAGAGAGAGAGACTCAGAGACAGAGACACGGAGGCAGAGACACAGAGACAGGGAGACAGAGACAGAGACACAGAGACAGGGACACCGACAGAGAAAGACAGAGACACAGAGACGGAGACAGAGGGACAGACACAGTGACAGAGACACAGAGAAAGAGAAACAGAGACAGAGACAGAGACAGAGACAGAGACAGAGACAGAGACAGAGACAGAGACAGAGACAGAGACAGAGACAGAGACAGAGACAGAGACAGAGACAGAGACAGAGACAGAGACAGAGACAGACACAGAGACAGAGACAGAGACAGAGACAGAGACAGAGACAGAGACACAGAGACAGAGACACAGAGACAGAGACACAGAGACAGAGACACAGAGACAGAGGCACAGAGAGAGAGACACAGAGACTGAGACACAGAGACAGAGACGCAGAGACAGAGACACAGCGACAGAGACACAGAGACACAGAGACACAGAGACAGAGACACAGAGACCGAGACATAGAGACAGAGACACAGAGACGGAGACAGAGGGACAGACACAGAGACAGGGACACAGAGAAAGAGAAACAGAGACAGAGACAGAGACAGAGACAGAGACAGAGACAGAGACAGAGACAGAGACAGAGACAGAGACAGAGACAGAGACAGAGACAGAGACAGAGACAGAGACAGAGACAGAGACAGAGACAGAGACAGAGACAGAGACAGAGACAGAGACAGAGACAGAGACAGAGACACAGAGACAGGGCCACAGAGAAAGAGAAACAGAGACAGAGACCGAGACAGAGACACAGAGACAGAGCCACAGAGACAGAGACACAGAGACCGAGACACAGAGACAGAGACACAGAGACAGGGAGACAGAGACAGAGACACAGAGACAGGGACACCGATAGAGAAAGACAGAGACACAGAGACGGAGACAGAGGGACAGACACAGTGACAGAGACACAGAGAAAGAGAAACAGAGACAGAGACAGAGACAGAGACAGAGACAGAGACAGAGACAGAGACAGAGACAGAGACAGAGACAGAGACAGAGACAGAGACAGAGACAGAGACAGAGACAGGGACAGAGACAGAGACAGAGACAGAGACAGAGACAGAGACACAGAGACAGAGACACAGAGACAGAGACACAGAGACAGAGACACAGAGACAGAGACACAGAGACAGAGACAAAGAGACAGAGACACAGAGACAGAGACACAGAGACAGAGACACAGAGACAGAGACACAGAGACAGAGACACAGAGACAGAGACACTGAGACAGAGACAGAGACAGAGACAGAGACAGAGACAGAGACAGAGACAGAGACAGAGACAGAGACAGAGACAGAGACAGAGACACAGAGACAGAGACACAGAGACAGAGACACAGAGACAGAGGCACAGAGAGAGAGACACAGAGACTGAGACACAGAGACAGAGACACAGAGACAGAGACACAGAGAGAGACACCGAGACAGAGACACAGAGACAGAGACACAGAGACCGAGACACAGAGACAGAGACACAGAGACAGAGACACACAGACCGAGACCCAGAGACAGAGACACAGAGACAGAGACACAGAGACACAGAGACGGGGACACAGAGACGGAGACTCTGGGACAGAGACACAGAGACAGAGATTCAGAGGCAGAGACAGAGAGAGAGAGAGACGCAGAGACAGATACCCGGAGGCAGAGACACAGAGGAAAAGACACAGACACAGAGACACGGAGGCAGAGACACAGAGACACGGAGGCAGAGACACAGAGACAGGGAGACAGAGACAGAGACACAGAGACAGGGACACCGAGAGAGAGAGACAGAGACACAGAGACGGAGACAGAGGGACGGACACAGAGACAGAGACACAGAGAAAGAGAAACAGAGAAAGAGACAGAGACAGAGACAGAGACAGAGACAGGGACACAGAGACAAAGACACACAGACAGAGACACAGAGACCGAGACACAGAGGCAAAGACCCGGAGACAGAGACACAGGGAGAGAGGCATAGACACAGAGACAGAGGCACAGAGACAGAGACACAGAGACCGAGACACAGAGACAGAGACACAGAGACAGAGACACAGAGACAGAGACACAGAGACCGAGACCCAGAGACAGAGACACAGAGACAGAGACACAGAGACAGAGACACAGACAAAGAGACACAGAGAGAGAGACAGAGACAGAGACACAGAGAGAGAGACACAGAGATAGAGACACAGAGACAGACGCACAGAGAGAGAGACAGAGACAGAGACACAGAGACAGAGACACAGAGACGGAGACAGAGGGACAGACACAGAGACAGAGACACAGAGAAAGAGAAACAGAGACAGAGACAGAGACAGAGACAGAGACAGAGACAGAGACAGAGACAGAGACAGAGACAGAGACAGAGACAGAGACAGAGACACAGAGACAGGGCCACAGAGAAAGAGAAACAGAGACAGAGACCGAGACAGAGACACAGAGACAGAGACACAGAGACAGAGACACAGAGACAGAGACACAGAGACAGAGACACAGAGACAGAGACACAGAGACAGAGGCACAGAGAGAGAGACACAGAGACTGAGACACAGAGACAGAGACACAGAGACAGAGACACAGAGAGAGACACAGAGACAGAGACACAGAGACGGAGACACAGAGACCGAGACACAGAGACAGAGACACAGAGACAGAGACACAGAGACAGAGACACAGAGACCGAGACCCAGAGACAGAGACACAGAGACACAGAGACGGGGACACAGAGACGGAGACTCTGGGACAGAGACACAGAGACAGAGATTCAGAGGCAGAGACAGAGAGAGAGAGAGACACAGAGACAGAGACACGGAGGCAGAGACACAGAGACAGGGAGATAGAGACAGAGACACAGAGACAGGGACACCGACAGAGAAAGACAGAGACACAGAGACGGAGACAGAGGGACAGACACAGTGACAGAGACACAGAGAAAGAGAAACAGAGACAGAGACAGAGACAGAGACAGAGACAGAGACAGAGACAGGGACAGAGACACAGAGACAGAGACACAGAGACAGAGACACAGAGACAGAGACACAGAGACAGAGACACAGAGACAGAGACACAGGTACAGAGACACAGAGACAGAGACACAGAGACAGAGACACAGAGACAGAGACACAGAGACAGAGACACAGAGACAGAGACACAGAGACAGAGACACAGAGACAGAGACACAGAGACAGAGACACAGAGACAGAGACACAGAGACAGAGACACAGAGACAGATACATAGAGACAGAGACACAGAGACAGAGACGCAGAGACAGAGACACAGAGACGTAGACAGAGACACAGAGACAGAGACAAAGAGACAGAAACACAGAGACATAGACACAGAGACAGAGACACAGAGGCGGAGACTGTGGGGCAGAGACACAGAGACAGAGACACAGTGAGACAGACAGAGACACAGAGACGGAGACACAGGGACAGAGACACAGAGACAGAAACACAGAGACACATTCACAGAGACAGAGACACAGAGACACAGCCACAGAGACAAAGAGACGGAAACTGTCGGACAGAGACACAGAGACAGAGATTCAGCTGCAGAGACACAGAGACGGAGACACAGGGACAGAGACACAGAGACAGGGACACAGAGGCAGCGACACAGAGACAGAGACACAGAGACAGAGACACAGAGACTGAGACACAGAGACAGTGACACAGAGACAGAGGCACAGAGGCAGAGATACAGAGACAGAGACACAGAGACATAGACACAGCCACAGAGACAAAGAGACGGAAACTGTCGGACAGAGACACAGAGACAGAGATTCAGCTGCAGAGACATAGAGACGGAGACACAGGGACAGAGACACAGAGACAGGGACACAGAGGCAGAGACACAGAGACAGAGACACAGAGACAGAGACACAGAGACTGAGACACAGAGACAGTGACACAGTGACAGAGACACAGAGGCAGAGATACAGAGACAGAGACACAGAGACAGAGACACAGAGACAGAGACACAGAGACAGAGACACAGAGACAGAGACACAGAGACAGAGACACAGAGACAGAGACACAGAGACAGAGACGCAGAGACAGAGACACAGAGACAGAGACACAGAGACAGAGACACAGAGACAGAGACACAGATACAGAGACACAGAGACAGAGACACAGAGACAGAGACACAGAGACAGAGACACAGAGACAGAGATACAGAAACAGAGACACAGAGACAGAGACACAGAGACAGAGACACAAAGACAGAGAAACAGAGACAGAGACACAGTGAGAGAGACAGAGACACAGGGACAGTGACACAGAGACAGAAACACAGAGACAGATTCACAGAGACAGAGACACAGAGACAGAGGCACAGAGACATAGACACAGAGACAGAGACACAGAGACAGAGACACAGAGACGGAGACGCAAGGACAGAGACACAGAGACAGGGACACAGAGAGAGTGACTCAGAGACAGAGACACAGAGACGGAGACACAGGGACAGAGACACAGAGACAGGGAAACAGAGAGAGTGACTCAGAGACTGAGACACTGAGACGGAGACACAGGGACAGAGACACAGAGACAGGGAAACAGAGAGAGTGACTCAGAGACTGAGACACTGAGACGGAGACAGAGACGCAGAGACAGAGACACAGAGACAGAGACACAGAGACCGAGACCCAGAGACGGAGACACAGATACAGAGACACAGAGACAGAGACACAGAGACGGAGACTGTGGGACAGAGACACAGAAACAGAGATACAGTGAGACAGACAGAGACATAGAGACGGAGACACAGGGACGGAGACACAGAGACAGATACACAGAGACAGGTACACAGAGACAGAGGCACGGAGACGGAGACGCAAGGACAGAGACATAGAGACAGAGACACAGAGACAGAGACACAGAGACGGGACGCAGAGACAGATACAGAGGCAGAGACACAGAGACAGAGACAGAGACACAGGGACGGAGACGCAGGGACAGGGACACAGAGACGAGGACACAGAGACAGAGACTCAGAGACAGAGACACAGAGACAGAGACAGAGACGCAGAGACATAGACGCAGAGACAGAGACACAGAGACAGAGACACAGAGACAGAGACACAGAGAGGGAGCCACAGAGACAGAGACACAGAGACCCAGACACAGAGACAGAGATTCGGAGACAGAGACACAGGGAGAGAGACACAGGAACGGAGATGCAGAGACAGCGACACATGGACAGATTCAAGCAGACAGAGACACAGAGGCAGAGACACAGGGACAGATACACGGAGACAGAGACACAGAGACAGAGACACAAAGACACAGAGACAGAGACACAGAGACAGAGACACAGAGACAGAGACACAGAGACAGAGACACAGAGACCGAGACACAGATGCAGAGGCACAGAGGCAGAGACACAGAGAGAGGGAGACACAGAGGCAGAGACACAGAGACAGAGACAGAGACACAGACACAGAGACGGAGACACAGGGACAGAGACACAGAGACAAGGACACAGAGACGGAGACTCTGGGACAGAGACACAGAGACAGAGATTCAGAGGCAGAGACAGAGAGAGAGAGGCACAGAGACAGATACACGGTGGCAGAGACACAGAGGAATAGACACAGAGACAGAGACACAGAGACAGAGACACAGAGACCGAGACACAGATGCAGAGGCACAGGGGCAGAGACACAGAGAGAGGGAGACACAGAGGCAGAGACACAGAGACAGAGACAGAGACACAGAGACGGAGACACAGGGACAGAGACACAGAGACAAGGACACAGAGACGGAGACTCTGGGACAGAGACACAGAGACAGAGATTCAGAGGCAGAGACAGAGAGAGAGAGGCACAGATACAGATACACGGTGGCAGAGACACAGAGGAATAGACACAGAGACAGAGACACAGAGACAGAGACACAGAGACCGAGACACAGATGCAGAGGCACAGAGGCAGAGACACAGAGAGAGGGAGACACAGAGACAGAGACACAGAGACAGAGACACAGAGACAGAGATTCAGATGCAGAGACACAGAGACGGAGACACAGGGACAGAGACACAGAGACAGGGACACAGACGCAGAGATTCAGATGCAGAGACACAGGGACAGATTCACAGAGAGAGAGACATGGAGAGAGACCCACGGAGACAGAGACACAGAGACACAGAGACAGGGTCGCAGAGACGGAGACACATGGACAGAGACACAGAGCCCGTGACACAAGGAGACAGAGACAGAGACATAGACACAGAGACAGAGATACAGAGACAGAGACGCAGAGACAGATACACAGATGCAGAGACACAGAGACAGAGACAGAGACACAGGGACGGAGACAGAGGGACAGAGACACAGAGAGAGGGACCCAGAGACAGAGTTACAGAGGCAGAGACACTGAGACAGAGACAGAGACACAGAGACAGAAACACAGAGACAGATTCACAGAGACAGATACACAGAGACAGAGACACAGAGACAGAGACGCAGATACAGAGACACAGAGACAGAGACACAGAGACACACGGTCAGAGGCATAGACACAGAGACAGAGACACCGAGACAGTGACACAAAGACGGAGACACAGGGACAGAGACACCGAGACAGAGACACAGATACAGAGACACAGAGACAGAGACACAGAGACAGAGACACAGAGACAGAGACACAGAGACAGAGAGACAGAGACAGAGACACAGAGACAGAGACACAGAGACAGAGACACAGAGACAGAGACACAGAGACAGAGACACAGAGATAGAGACACAGGGACTGAGACACAGAGACAGGGACACAGAGACAGAGACACAGGGACAGAGACACAGAGACAGAGACACAGAGACAGAGACACAGAGACAGAGACACAGAGACAGAGACACAGAGACAGAGACACAGAGACAGAGACACAGAGACAGAGACACAGAGACAGAGACGCAGATACAGAGACACAGAGACAGAGACACAGAGACACACGGTCAGAGGCATAGACACAGAGACAGTGACACAAAGACGGAGACACAGGGACAGAGACACCGAGACAGAGACACAGATACAGAGACACAGAGACAGAGACACAGAGACAGAGACACAGAGACAGAGACACAGAGACAGAGAGACAGAGACAGAGACACAGAGACAGAGACACAGATACAGAGACACAGCGACAGACACACAGAGACAGAGACACAGAGACAGAGACACAGAGACAGAGACACAGAGACAGAGACACAGAGACAGAGACACAGAGACAGAGACACAGAGACAGAGACACAGAGACAGAGACACAGAGACAGAGACACAGAAACCGAGACACAGAGGCAGAGCCACAGAGGCAGAGGCACAGAGACAGAGGCACAGAGACAGAGACACAGAGACAGAGACACAGAGGCAGAGCCACAGAGGCAGAGGCACAGAGACAGAGACACAGAGACAGAGACACAGAGACAGAGACACAGAGATGGAGACACAGAGACAGAGACGTAGAGACAGAGACACAGAGACAGAGACACAATGACAGAGATTCGGAGACAGAGACACAGAGAGAGCGACTCAGAGACAGAGACACAGAGACGGATACAGAGACACAGAGACATAGACACATAGACAGAGACACAGAGACAGAGACACAGAGACAGAGACACAGAGACGGAGACTGTGGGACAGAGACACAGAGACAGAGATTCAGATGCAGAGACACAGAGACGGAGACACAGGGACAGAGACACAGAGACAGGGACACAGACGCAGAGATTCAGATGCAGAGACACAGGGACAGATTCACAGAGAGAGAGACACGGAGAGAGACCCACGGAGACAGAGACACAGAGACACAGAGACAGGGTCACAGAGACGGAAACACATGGACAGGGACACAGAGCCCGTGACACAAGGAGACAGAGACAGAGACATAGACACAGAGACAGAGATACAGAGACAGAGACGCAGAGACAGATACACAGATGCAGAGACACAGAGACAGAGACACGGAGACGGAGACACAGGGACAGAGACACAGAGAGAGGGACCCAGAGACAGAGTTACAGAGGCAGAGACACTGAGACAGAGACAGAGACACAGAGACAAAAACACAGAGACAGATTCACAGAGACAGATACACAGAGACAGAGACACAGAGACAGAGACACAGATACAGAGACACAGAGACAGAGACACAGATACAGAGACACAGAGACAGAGACACAGAGACAGAGACACAGAGACAGAGACACAGAGACAGAGACACAGAGACAGAGACACAGAGACAGAGACACAGAGACAGAGACACAGAGACAGAGACACAGAAACCGAGACACAGATGCAGAGCCACAGAGGCAGAGGCACAGAGACAGAGGCACAGAGACAGAGACACAGAGACAGAGACACAGAAACCGAGACACAGAGGCAGAGCCACAGAGGCAGAGGCACAGAGACAGAGGCACAGAGACAGAGACACAGAGACAGAGACACAGTGAGAGGGACAGAGACACAGGGACAGAGACACGGAGACAGGAACACAGAGACAGAGACACAGAGACAGAGGCACAGAGACAGAGACACAGAGACAGAGACACAGAGACAGGGACATAGAGACAGAGGCACAGAGACGGAGAGGCAAGGACAGAGACACAGAGACAGAGACACAGAGACAGAGACACAGAGACGGGACGCAGAGACAGATACAGAGGCAGAGACACAGAGACAGAGACAGAGACACAGAGACGGAGACGCAGGGACAGGGACACAGAGACGAGGACACAGAGACAGAGACACAGAGACAGAGTCACAGTGAGACAGACAGAGACATAGAGACGGAGACACAGGGACAGAGACACACAGACAGAAACACAGAGACAGATTCACAGAGACAGGGACACAGAGACAGAGGCACAGAGACATAGACACAGAGACAGAGACACAGAGACAGAGACACAGAGACAGAGACACGGAGACAGAGACACAGAGACAGAGACACAGAGACAGAGACACAGAGACAGAGACACAGAGACAGAGACACAGAGACAGAGGCACAGAGACAGAGACACAGAGACAGAGACACAGAGACAGAGACACAGAGACAGAGGCACAGAGACAGAGACACAGAGACACAGACACAGAGACAGAGACACAGAGACAGAGACACAGAGACAGATACATAGAGACAGAGACATAGAGACAGAGACGCAGAGACAGAGACACAGAGACGTAGACAGAGACACAGAGACAGAGACAAAGAGACAGAAACACAGAGACATAGACACAGAGACAGAGACACAGAGGCGGAGACTGTGGGGCAGAGACACAGAGACAGAGATTCAGCTGCAGAGACACAGAGACGGAGACACAGGGACAGAGACACAGAGACAGGGACACAGAGGCAGAGACACAGAGACAGAGACACAGAGACAGAGACACAGAGACAGAGGCACAGAGACAGAGACACAGAGACAGAGACACAGAGACAGAGACACAGAGACAGAGACACAGAGACAGAGACACAGAGACACAGACACAGAGACAGAGACACAGTGAGACAGACAGAGACACAGAGACGGAGACACAGGGACAGAGACACAGAGACAGAAACACAGAGACACATTCACAGAGACAGAGACACAGAGACAGAGGCACAGAGACATAGAGACAGAGACAGAAACACAGAGACAGAGACACAGAGACGGAGACGCAAGGACAGAGACACAGAGACAGGGACACAGAGAGAGTGACTCAGAGACATAGACACAGAGACGGAGACACAGGGACAGAGACACAGAGACAGGGACACAGAGAGAGTGACTCAGAGACTGAGACACAGAGACGGAGACAGAGACACAGAGACATAGACACAGCCACAGAGACAAAGAGACGGAAACTGTCGGACAGAGACACAGAGACAGAGATTCAGCTGCAGAGACACAGAGACGGAGACACAGGGACAGAGACACAGAGACAGGGACACAGAGGCAGAGACACAGAGACAGAGACACAGAGACAGAGACACAGAGACAGAGGCACAGAGACAGAGACACAGAGACAGAGACACAGAGACAGAGACACAGAGACAGAGACACAGAGACAGAGACACAGAGACACAGACACAGAGACAGAGACACAGAGACAGAGACACAGAGACAGATACATAGAGACAGAGACACAGAGACAGAGACGCAGAGACAGAGACACAGAGACGTAGACAGAGACACAGAGACAGAGACAAAGAGACAGAAACACAGAGACATAGACACAGAGACAGAGACACAGAGGCGGAGACTGTGGGGCAGAGACACAGAGACAGAGACACAGTGAGACAGACAGAGACACAGAGACGGAGACACAGGGACAGAGACACAGAGACAGAAACACAGAGACACATTCACAGAGACAGAGACACAGAGACAGAGGCACAGAGACATAGAGACAGAGACAGAAACACAGAGACAGAGACACAGAGACGGAGACGCAAGGACAGAGACACAGAGACAGGGACACAGAGAGAGTGACATAGAGACAGAGACCCAGAGACGGAGACACAGGGACAGAGACACAGAGACAGGGACACAGAGAGAGTGACTCAGAGACTGAGACACAGAGACGGAGACAGAGACACAGAGACGTAGACACAGCCACAGAGACAAAGAGACGGAAACTGTCGGACAGAGACACAGAGACAGAGATTCAGCTGCAGAGACACAGAGACGGAGACACAGGGACAGAGACACAGAGACAGGGACACAGAGGCAGAGACACAGAGACAGAGACACAGAGACAGAGACACAGAGACTGAGACACAGAGACAGTGACACAGAGACAGAGGCACAGAGGCAGAGACACAGAGACAGAGACACAGGGACTGAGACACAGAGACAGGGACGCAGAGACAGAGACACAGGGACAGAGACACGGAGACAGAGACACAGAGACAGAGACACAGAGACAGAGACACAGAGACAGAGACACAGAGACACAGAGACAGAGACGCAGAGACAGAGACACAGAGACAGAGACACAGAGACAGAGACACAGAGACAGAGACACAGAAACCGAGACACAGAGGCAGAGCCACAGAGGCAGAGGCACAGAGACAGACTCACAAAGACAGAGACACAGAGACAGAGGCACAGAGACAGAGACACAGAGACAGAGACACAGAGTCAGGGACATAGAGACAGAGGCACAGAGACGGAGACGCAAGGACAGAGACACAGAGACAGAGACACAGAGACAGAGACACAGAGACGGGACGCAGAGACAGATACAGAGGCAGAGACACAGAGACAGAGACAGAGACACAGAGACGGAGACGCAGGGACAGGGACACAGAGACGAGGACACAGAGACAGAGACAAAGAGACAGAGACACAGCGACATAGACACAGAGACAGAGACACAGAGACAGAGACACAGAGACGGAGACTGTGGGACAGAGACACAGAGACAGAGACACAGTGAGACAGAGAGAGACATAGAGACGGAGACACAGGGACGGAGACACAGAGACAGAGACACAGAGACAGATACATAGAGACAGAGACACAGAGACAGAGACGCAGAGACAGAGACACAGAGACGTAGACAGAGACACAGAGACAGAGACAAAGAGACAGAAGCACAGAGACATAGACACAGAGACAGAGACACAGAGGCGGAGACTGTGGGGCAGAGACACAGAGACAGAGACACAGTGAGACAGACAGAGACACAGAGACGGAGACACAGGGACAGAGACACAGAGACAGAAACACAGAGACACATTCACAGAGACAGAGACACAGAGACACAGCCACAGAGACAAAGAGACGGAAACTGTCGGACAGAGACACAGAGACAGAGATTCAGCTGCAGAGACACAGAGACGGAGACACAGGGACAGAGACACAGAGACAGGGACACAGAGGCAGAGACACAGAGACAGAGACACAGAGGCAGAGACACAGAGACTGAGACACAGAGACAGTGACACAGAGACAGAGGCACAGAGGCAGAGATACAGAGACAGAGACACAGAGACATAGACACAGCCACAGAGACAAAGAGACGGAAACTGTCGGACAGAGACACAGAGACAGAGATTCAGCTGCAGAGACACAGAGACGGAGACACAGGGACAGAGACACAGAGACAGGGACACAGAGGCAGAGACACAGAGACAGAGACACAGAGACAGAGACACAGAGACTGAGACACAGAGACAGTGACACAGTGACAGAGACACAGAGGCAGAGATACAGAGACAGAGACACAGAGACAGAGACACAGAGACAGAGACACAGAGACAGAGACGCAGAGACAGAGACACAGAGACAGAGACACAGAGACAGAGACACAGAGACAGAGACGCAGAGACAGAGACACAGAGACAGAGACACAGAGACAGAGACACAGAGACAGAGACACAGATACAGAGACACAGAGACAGAGACACAGAGACAGAGACACAGAGACAGAGACACAGAGACAGAGATACAGAGACAGAGACACAGAGACAGAGACACAGAGACAGAGACACAAAGACAGAGAAACAGAGACAGAGACACAGTGAGAGAGACAGAGACACAGGGACAGTGACACAGAGACAGAAACACAGAGACAGATTCACAGAGACAGAGACACAGAGACAGAGGCACAGAGACATAGACACAGAGACAGAGACACAGAGACAGAGACACAGAGACGGAGACGCAAGGACAGAGACACAGAGACAGGGACACAGAGAGAGTGACTCAGAGACAGAGACACAGAGACGGAGACACAGGGACAGAGACACAGAGACAGGGAAACAGAGAGAGTGACTCAGAGACTGAGACACTGAGACGGAGACACAGGGACAGAGACACAGAGACAGGGAAACAGAGAGAGTGACTCAGAGACTGAGACACTGAGACGGAGACAGAGACGCAGAGACAGAGACACAGAGACAGAGACACAGAGACCGAGACCCAGAGACGGAGACACAGATACAGAGACACAGAGACAGAGACACAGAGACGGAGACTGTGGGACAGAGACACAGAAACAGAGATACAGTGAGACAGACAGAGACATAGAGACGGAGACACAGGGACGGAGACACAGAGACAGATACACAGAGACAGGTACACAGAGACAGAGGCACGGAGACGGAGACGCAAGGACAGAGACATAGAGACAGAGACACAGAGACAGAGACACAGAGACGGGACGCAGAGACAGATACAGAGGCAGAGACACAGAGACAGAGACAGAGACACAGGGACGGAGACGCAGGGACAGGGACACAGAGACGAGGACACAGAGACAGAGACTCAGAGACAGAGACACAGAGACAGAGACAGAGACGCAGAGACATAGACGCAGAGACAGAGACACAGAGACAGAGACACAGAGACAGAGACACAGAGAGGGAGCCACAGAGACAGAGACACAGAGACCCAGACACAGAGACAGAGATTCGGAGACAGAGACACAGGGAGAGAGACACAGGAACGGAGATGCAGAGACAGCGACACATGGACAGATTCAAGCAGACAGAGACACAGAGGCAGAGACACAGGGACAGATACACGGAGACAGAGACACAGAGACAGAGACACAAAGACACAGAGACAGAGACACAGAGACAGAGACACAGAGACAGAGACACAGAGACAGAGACACAGAGACCGAGACACAGATGCAGAGGCACAGAGGCAGAGACACAGAGAGAGGGAGACACAGAGGCAGAGACACAGAGACAGAGACAGAGACACAGACACAGAGACGGAGACACAGGGACAGAGACACAGAGACAAGGTCACAGAGACGGAGACTCTGGGACAGAGACACAGAGACAGAGATTCAGAGGCAGAGACAGAGAGAGAGAGGCACAGAG
This sequence comes from Megachile willughbiella, assembly GCA_945859595.2. Classification (NCBI taxonomy): domain Eukaryota; kingdom Metazoa; phylum Arthropoda; class Insecta; order Hymenoptera; family Megachilidae; genus Megachile; species Megachile willughbiella. The sequence continues at coordinate 178,034 of OX243806.1, forward strand.
ACAGATACACGGTGGCAGAGACACAGAGGAATAGACGCAGAGACAGAGACACAGAGACAGAGACACAGAGACCGAGACACAGATGCAGAGGCACAGGGGCAGAGACACAGAGAGAGGGAGACACAGAGGCAGAGACACAGAGACAGAGACAGAGACACAGAGACGGAGACACAGGGACAGAGACACAGAGACAAGGACACAGAGACGGAGACTCTGGGACAGAGACACAGAGACAGAGATTCAGAGGCAGAGACAGAGAGAGAGAGGCACAGAGACAGATACACGGTGGCAGAGACACAGAGGAATAGACACTGAGACAGAGACACAGAGACAGAGACACAGAGACCGAGACACAGATGCAGAGGCACAGAGGCAGAGACACAGAGAGAGGGAGACACAGAGACAGAGACACAGAGACAGAGACACAGAGACAGAGATTCAGATGCAGAGACACAGAGACGGAGACACAGGGACAGAGACACAGAGACAGGGACACAGACGCAGAGATTCAGATGCAGAGACACAGGGACAGATTCACAGAGAGAGAGACATGGAGAGAGACCCACGGAGACAGAGACACAGAGACACAGAGACAGGGTCGCAGAGACGGAGACACATGGACAGAGACACAGAGCCCGTGACACAAGGAGACAGAGACAGAGACATAGACACAGAGACAGAGATACAGAGACAGAGACGCAGAGACAGATACACAGATGCAGAGACACAGAGACAGAGACAGAGACACAGGGACGGAGACAGAGGGACAGAGACACAGAGAGAGGGACCCAGAGACAGAGTTACAGAGGCAGAGACACTGAGACAGAGACAGAGACACAGAGACAGAAACACAGAGACAGATTCACAGAGACAGATACACAGAGACAGAGACACAGAGACAGAGACGCAGATACAGAGACACAGAGACAGAGACACAGAGACACACGGTCAGAGGCATAGACACAGAGACAGAGACACCGAGACAGTGACACAAAGACGGAGACACAGGGACAGAGACACCGAGACAGAGACACAGATACAGAGACACAGAGACAGAGACACAGAGACAGAGACACAGAGACAGAGACACAGAGACAGAGAGACAGAGACAGAGACACAGAGACAGAGACACAGAGACAGAGACACAGAGACAGAGACACAGAGACAGAGACACAGAGATAGAGACACAGGGACTGAGACACAGAGACAGGGACACAGAGACAGAGACACAGGGACAGAGACACAGAGACAGAGACACAGAGACAGAGACACAGAGACAGAGACACAGAGACAGAGACACAGAGACAGAGACACAGAGACAGAGACACAGAGACAGAGACACAGAGACAGAGACACAGAGACAGAGACGCAGAGACAGAGACACAGAGACAGAGACACAGAGACAGAGACACAGAGACAGAGACACAGAGACAGAGACACAAAGATAGAGACACAGTGAGAGAGACAGAGATACAGGGACAGAGACACAGAGACAGGAACACAGAGACAGACTCACAGAGACAGAGACACAGAGACAGAGGCACAGAGACAGAGACACAGAGACAGAGACACAGAGTCAGGGACATAGAGACAGAGGCACAGAGACGGAGACGCAAGGACAGAGACACAGAGACAGAGACACAGAGACAGAGACACAGTGACGGGACGCAGAGACAGATACAGAGGCAGAGACACAGAGACAGAGACAGAGACACAGAGACAGAGACACAGAGACAGAGACACAGAAACAGAGAGACAGAGACAGAGTAAGAGACAGAGACAGAGACAGAGACACAGAGACAGGGAGACAGAGACAGAGACACAGAGACAGAGACACAGAGAGAGACACAGAGACAGAGACACAGAGACAGAGACAGGGACACAGAGACAGAGACACAGAGACAGAGACACAGAGACAGAGACACAGAGACAGAGACAAAGAGACAGAGACACAGAGACCGAGACCCAGAGACAGATACACAGAGACAGAGACACGGAGACAGTGACACAGAGACAGAGACACAGAGACAGAGACACAGAGACCGAGACACAGAGACAGAGACACAGAGACAGAGACACAGAGACAGAGACACAGAGACCGAGACCCAGAGACAGAGAACCAGAGACACAGAAACAGAGACACATAGACAGAGGCAAAGAGACAGAGACACAGAGACAGAGACACAGAGACAGAGACACAGAGACAGAGACACAGAGACAGAGACACAGAGACAGAGACACAGAGACAGAGACACAGAGACAGAGACACAGAGACAGAGACACAGAGACAGAGACACAGAGACAGAGACACAGAGACAGAGACACAGAGACAGAGGCACAGAGACAGAGGCACAGAGACAGAGACACAGAGACAGAGACACAGAGACACAGAGACAGAGACACAGAGACAAAGACACAGAGACAGAGACACAGAGACAGAGACACAGAGACAGAGACACAGAGACAGAGAGACAGAGACAGAGTAAGAGACAGAGACAGAGACAGAGACACAGAGACAGGGAGACAGAGACAGAGACACAGAGACAGAGACACAGAGAGAGACACAGAGACAGAGACACAGAGACAGAGACAGGGACACAGAGACAGGGACACAGAGACAGAGACACAGAGACAGAGACACAGAGACAGAGACACAGAGAACGAGACCCAGAGACAGAGACACAGAGACACAGACACAGAGACAGAGACACAGAGACAGAGACACAGAGACAGAGACACAGAGAGAGATACACACAGACAGAGACACGGAGACAGTGACACAGAGACAGAGACACAGCGAGAGACACAGAGACAGAGACACAGAGACACAGAGACGGGGACACAGAGACGGAGACTCTGGGACAGAGACACAGAGACAGAGATTCAGAGGCAGAGACAGACAGAGAGAGAGAGACTCAGAGACAGAGACACGGAGGCAGAGACACAGAGACAGGGAGACAGAGACAGAGACACAGAGACAGGGACACCGACAGAGAAAGACAGAGACACAGAGACGGAGACAGAGGGACAGACACAGTGACAGAGACACAGAGAAAGAGAAACAGAGACAGAGACAGAGACAGAGACAGAGACAGAGACAGAGACAGAGACAGAGACAGAGACAGAGACAGAGACAGAGACAGAGACAGAGACAGAGACAGAGACAGAGACAGAGACAGACACAGAGACAGAGACAGAGACAGAGACAGAGACAGAGACAGAGACACAGAGACAGAGACACAGAGACAGAGACACAGAGACAGAGACACAGAGACAGAGGCACAGAGAGAGAGACACAGAGACTGAGACACAGAGACAGAGACGCAGAGACAGAGACACAGCGACAGAGACACAGAGACACAGAGACACAGAGACAGAGACACAGAGACCGAGACATAGAGACAGAGACACAGAGACGGAGACAGAGGGACAGACACAGAGACAGGGACACAGAGAAAGAGAAACAGAGACAGAGACAGAGACAGAGACAGAGACAGAGACAGAGACAGAGACAGAGACAGAGACAGAGACAGAGACAGAGACAGAGACAGAGACAGAGACAGAGACAGAGACAGAGACAGAGACAGAGACAGAGACAGAGACAGAGACAGAGACAGAGACACAGAGACAGGGCCACAGAGAAAGAGAAACAGAGACAGAGACCGAGACAGAGACACAGAGACAGAGCCACAGAGACAGAGACACAGAGACCGAGACACAGAGACAGAGACACAGAGACAGGGAGACAGAGACAGAGACACAGAGACAGGGACACCGACAGAGAAAGACAGAGACACAGAGACGGAGACAGAGGGACAGACACAGTGACAGAGACACAGAGAAAGAGAAACAGAGACAGAGACAGAGACAGAGACAGAGACAGAGACAGAGACAGAGACAGAGACAGAGACAGAGACAGAGACAGAGACAGAGACAGAGACAGAGACAGAGACAGAGACAGGACAGAGACAGAGACAGAGACAGAGACAGAGACAGAGACACAGAGACAGAGACACAGAGGCAGAGACACAGAGACAGAGACACAGAGACAGAGACACAGAGACAGAGACACAGAGACAGAGACACAGAGACAGAGACACAGAGACAGAGACACAGAGACAGAGACACAGAGACAGAGACACAGAGACAGAGACACAGAGACAGAGACACAGAGACAGAGACACTGAGACTGAGACAGAGACAGAGACAGAGACAGAGACAGAGACAGAGACAGAGACAGAGACAGAGACAGAGACAGAGACAGAGACACAGAGACAGAGACACAGAGACAGAGACACAGAGACAGAGGCACAGAGAGAGAGACACAGAGACTGAGACACAGAGACAGAGACACAGAGACAGAGACACAGAGAGAGACACCGAGACAGAGACACAGAGACAGAGACACAGAGACCGAGACACAGAGACAGAGACACAGAGACAGAGACACACAGACCGAGACCCAGAGACAGAGACACAGAGACAGAGACACAGAGACACAGAGACGGGGACACAGAGACGGAGACTCTGGGACAGAGACACAGAGACAGAGATTCAGAGGCAGAGACAGAGAGAGAGAGAGACGCAGAGACAGATACCCGGAGGCAGAGACACAGAGGAAAAGACACAGACACAGAGACACGGAGGCAGAGACACAGAGACACGGAGGCAGAGACACAGAGACAGGGAGACAGAGACAGAGACACAGAGACAGGGACACCGAGAGAGAGAGACAGAGACACAGAGACGGAGACAGAGGGACGGACACAGAGACAGAGACACAGAGAAAGAGAAACAGAGAAAGAGACAGAGACAGAGACAGAGACAGAGACAGGGACACAGAGACAAAGACACACAGACAGAGACACAGAGACCGAGACACAGAGGCAAAGACCCGGAGACAGAGACACAGGGAGAGAGGCATAGACACAGAGACAGAGGCACAGAGACAGAGACACAGAGACCGAGACACAGAGACAGAGACACAGAGACAGAGACACAGAGACAGAGACACAGAGACCGAGACCCAGAGACAGAGACACAGAGACAGAGACACAGACAAAGAGACACAGAGAGAGAGACAGAGATAGAGACACAGAGAGAGAGACACAGAGATAGAGACACAGAGACAGACGCACAGAGAGAGAGACAGAGACAGAGACACAGAGACAGAGACACAGAGACGGAGACAGAGGGACAGACACAGAGACAGAGACACAGAGAAAGAGAAACAGAGACAGAGACAGAGACAGAGACAGAGACAGAGACAGAGACAGAGACAGAGACAGAGACAGAGACAGAGACAGAGACAGAGACACAGAGACAGGGCCACAGAGAAAGAGAAACAGAGACAGAGACCGAGACAGAGACACAGAGACAGAGACACAGAGACAGAGACACAGAGACAGAGACACAGAGACAGAGACACAGAGACAGAGACACAGAGACAGAGACACAGAGACAGAGGCACAGAGAGAGAGACACAGAGACTGAGACACAGAGACAGAGACACAGAGACAGAGACACAGAGAGAGACACAGAGACAGAGACACAGAGACGGAGACACAGAGACCGAGACACAGAGACAGAGACACAGAGACAGAGACACAGAGACAGAGACACAGAGACCGAGACCCAGAGACAGAGACACAGAGACACAGAGACGGGGACACAGAGACGGAGACTCTGGGACAGAGACACAGAGACAGAGATTCAGAGGCAGAGACAGAGAGAGAGAGAGACACAGAGACAGAGACACGGAGGCAGAGACACAGAGACAGGGAGATAGAGACAGAGACACAGAGACAGGGACACCGACAGAGAAAGACAGAGACACAGAGACGGAGACAGAGGGACAGACACAGTGACAGAGACACAGAGAAAGAGAAACAGAGACAGAGACAGAGACAGAGACAGAGACAGAGACAGAGACAGGGACAGAGACACAGAGACAGAGACACAGAGACAGAGACACAGAGACAGAGACACAGAGACAGAGACACAGAGACAGAGACACAGGTACAGAGACACAGAGACAGAGACACAGAGACAGAGACACAGAGACAGAGGCACAGAGACAGAGACACAGAGACAGAGACACAGAGACAGAGACACAGAGACAGAGACACAGAGACAGAGACACAGAGACAGAGACACAGAGACAGATACATAGAGACAGAGACACAGAGACAGAGACGCAGAGACAGAGACACAGAGACGTAGACAGAGACACAGAGACAGAGACAAAGAGACAGAAACACAGAGACATAGACACAGAGACAGAGACACAGAGGCGGAGACTGTGGGGCAGAGACACAGAGACAGAGACACAGAGACGGAGACACAGGGACAGAGACACAGAGACAGAAACACAGAGACACATTCACAGAGACAGAGACACAGAGACACAGCCACAGAGACAAAGAGACGGAAACTGTCGGACAGAGACACAGAGACAGAGATTCAGCTGCAGAGACACAGAGACGGAGACACAGGGACAGAGACACAGAGACAGGGACACAGAGGCAGAGACACAGAGACAGAGACACAGAGACAGAGACACAGAGACTGAGACACAGAGACAGTGACACAGAGACAGAGGCACAGAGGCAGAGATACAGAGACAGAGACACAGAGACATAGACACAGCCACAGAGACAAAGAGACGGAAACTGTCGGACAGAGACACAGAGACAGAGATTCAGCTGCAGAGACACAGAGACGGAGACACAGGGACAGAGACACAGAGACAGGGACACAGAGGCAGAGACACAGAGACAGAGACACAGAGACAGAGACACAGAGACTGAGACACAGAGACAGTGACACAGTGACAGAGACACAGAGGCAGAGATACTGAGACAGAGACACAGAGACAGAGACACAGAGACAGAGACACAGAGACAGAGACACAGAGACAGAGACACAGAGACAGAGACACAGAGACAGAGACACAGAGACAGAGACGCAGAGACAGAGACACAGAGACAGAGACACAGAGACAGAGACACAGAGACAGAGACACAGATACAGAGACACAGAGACAGAGACACAGAGACAGAGACACAGAGACAGAGACACAGAGACAGAGATACAGAAACAGAGACACAGAGACAGAGACACAGAGACAGAGACACAAAGACAGAGAAACAGAGACAGAGACACAGTGAGAGAGACAGAGACACAGGGACAGTGACACAGAGACAGAAACACAGAGACAGATTCACAGAGACAGAGACACAGAGACAGAGGCACAGAGACATAGACACAGAGACAGAGACACAGAGACAGAGACACAGAGACGGAGACGCAAGGACAGAGACACAGAGACAGGGACACAGAGAGAGTGACTCAGAGACAGAGACACAGAGACGGAGACACAGGGACAGAGACACAGAGACAGGGAAACAGAGAGAGTGACTCAGAGACTGAGACACTGAGACGGAGACACAGGGACAGAGACACAGAGACAGGGAAACAGAGAGAGTGACTCAGAGACTGAGACACTGAGACGGAGACAGAGACGCAGAGACAGAGACACAGAGACAGAGACACAGAGACCGAGACCCAGAGACGGAGACACAGATACAGAGACACAGAGACAGAGACACAGAGACGGAGACTGTGGGACAGAGACACAGAAACAGAGATACAGTGAGACAGACAGAGACATAGAGACGGAGACACAGGGACGGAGACACAGAGACAGATACACAGAGACAGGTACACAGAGACAGAGGCACGGAGACGGAGACGCAAGGACAGAGACATAGAGACAGAGACACAGAGACAGAGACACAGAGACGGGACGCAGAGACAGATACAGAGGCAGAGACACAGAGACAGAGACAGAGACACAGGGACGGAGACGCAGGGACAGGGACACAGAGACGAGGACACAGAGACAGAGACTCAGAGACAGAGACACAGAGACAGAGACAGAGACGCAGAGACATAGACGCAGAGACAGAGACACAGAGACAGAGACACAGAGACAGAGACACCGAGAGGGAGCCACAGAGACAGAGACACAGAGACCCAGACACAGAGACAGAGATTCGGAGACAGAGACACAGGGAGAGAGACACAGGAACGGAGATGCAGAGACAGCGACACATGGACAGATTCAAGCAGACAGAGACACAGAGGCAGAGACACAGGGACAGATACACGGAGACAGAGACACAGAGACAGAGACACAAAGACACAGAGACAGAGACACAGAGACAGAGACACAGAGACAGAGACACAGAGACAGAGACACAGAGACCGAGACACAGATGCAGAGGCACAGAGGCAGAGACACAGAGAGAGGGAGACACAGAGGCAGAGACACAGAGACAGAGACAGAGACACAGACACAGAGACGGAGACACAGGGACAGAGACACAGAGACAAGGACACAGAGACGGAGACTCTGGGACAGAGACACAGAGACAGAGATTCAGAGGCAGAGACAGAGAGAGAGAGGCACAGAGACAGATACACGGTGGCAGAGACACAGAGGAATAGACACAGAGACAGAGACACAGAGACAGAGACACAGAGACCGAGACACAGATGCAGAGGCACAGGGGCAGAGACACAGAGAGAGGGAGACACAGAGGCAGAGACACAGAGACAGAGACAGAGACACAGAGACGGAGACACAGGGACAGAGACACAGAGACAAGGACACAGAGACGGAGACTCTGGGACAGAGACACAGAGACAGAGATTCAGAGGCAGAGACAGAGAGAGAGAGGCACAGAGACAGATACACGGTGGCAGAGACACAGAGGAATAGACACAGAGACAGAGACACAGAGACAGAGACACAGAGACCGAGACACAGATGCAGAGGCACAGAGGCAGAGACACAGAGAGAGGGAGACACAGAGACAGAGACACAGAGACAGAGACACAGAGACAGAGATTCAGATGCAGAGACACAGAGACGGAGACACAGGGACAGAGACACAGAGACAGGGACACAGACGCAGAGATTCAGATGCAGAGACACAGGGACAGATTCACAGAGAGAGAGACATGGAGAGAGACCCACGGAGACAGAGACACAGAGACACAGAGACAGGGTCGCAGAGACGGAGACACATGGACAGAGACACAGAGCCCGTGACACAAGGAGACAGAGACAGAGACATAGACACAGAGACAGAGATACAGAGACAGAGACGCAGAGACAGATACACAGATGCAGAGACACAGAGACAGAGACAGAGACACAGGGACGGAGACAGAGGGACAGAGACACAGAGAGAGGGACCCAGAGACAGAGTTACAGAGGCAGAGACACTGAGACAGAGACAGAGACACAGAGACAGAAACACAGAGACAGATTCACAGAGACAGATACACAGAGACAGAGCCACAGAGACAGAGACGCAGATACAGAGACACAGAGACAGAGACACAGAGACACACGGTCAGAGGCATAGACACAGAGACAGAGACACCGAGACAGTGACACAAAGACGGAGACACAGGGACAGAGACACCGAGACAGAGACACAGATACAGAGACACAGAGACAGAGACACAGAGACAGAGACACAGAGACAGAGACACAGAGACAGAGACACAGAGACAGAGAGACAGAGACAGAGACACAGAGACAGAGACACAGAGACAGAGACACAGAGACAGAGACACAGAGACAGAGACACAGAGATAGAGACACAGGGACTGAGACACAGAGACAGGGACACAGAGACAGAGACACAGGGACAGAGACACAGGGACAGAGACACAGAGACAGAGACACAGAGACAGAGACACAGAGACAGAGACACAGAGACAGAGACACAGAGACAGAGACACAGAGACAGAGACACAGAGACAGAGACACAGAGACAGAGACGCAGATACAGAGACACAGAGACAGAGACACAGAGACACACGGTCAGAGGCATAGACACAGAGACAGTGACACAAAGACGGAGACACAGGGACAGAGACACCGAGACAGAGACACAGATACAGAGACACAGAGACAGAGACACAGAGACAGAGACACAGAGACAGAGACACAGAGACAGAGAGACAGAGACAGAGACACAGAGACAGAGACACAGATACAGAGACACAGCGACAGACACACAGAGACAGAGACACAGAGACAGAGACACAGAGACAGAGACACAGAGACAGAGACACAGAGACAGAGACACAGAGACAGAGACACAGAGACAGAGACACAGAGACAGAGACACAGAGACAGAGACACAGAGACAGAGACACAGAAACCGAGACACAGAGGCAGAGCCACAGAGGCAGAGGCACAGAGACAGAGGCACAGAGACAGAGACACAGAGACAGAGACACAGAGGCAGAGCCACAGAGGCAGAGGCACAGAGACAGAGACACAGAGACAGAGACACAGAGACAGAGACACAGAGATGGAGACACAGAGACAGAGACGTAGAGACAGAGACACAGAGACAGAGACACAATGACAGAGATTCGGAGACAGAGACACAGAGAGAGCGACTCAGAGACAGAGACACAGAGACGGATACAGAGACACAGAGACATAGACACATAGACAGAGACACAGAGACAGAGACTGTGCGACAGAGACACAGAGACGGAGACTGTGGGACAGAGACACAGAGACAGAGATTCAGATGCAGAGACACAGAGACGGAGACACAGGGACAGAGACACAGAGACAGGGACACAGACGCAGAGATTCAGATGCAGAGACACAGGGACAGATTCACAGAGAGAGAGACACGGAGAGAGACCCACGGAGACAGAGACACAGAGACACAGAGACAGGGTCACAGAGACGGAAACACATGGACAGGGACACAGAGCCCGTGACACAAGGAGACAGAGACAGAGACATAGACACAGAGACAGAGATACAGAGACAGAGACGCAGAGACAGATACACAGATGCAGAGACACAGAGACAGAGACACGGAGACGGAGACACAGGGACAGAGACACAGAGAGAGGGACCCAGAGACAGAGTTACAGAGGCAGAGACACTGAGACAGAGACAGAGACACAGAGACAAAAACACAGAGACAGATTCACAGAGACAGATACACAGAGACAGAGACACAGAGACAGAGACACAGATACAGAGACACAGAGACAGAGACACAGATACAGAGACACAGAGACAGAGACACAGAGACAGAGACACAGAGACAGAGACACAGAGACAGAGACACAGAGACAGAGACACAGAGACAGAGACACAGAGACAGAGACACAGAGACAGAGACACAGAAACCGAGACACAGATGCAGAGCCACAGAGGCAGAGGCACAGAGACAGAGGCACAGAGACAGAGACACAGAGACAGAGACACAGAAACCGAGACACAGAGGCAGAGCCACAGAGGCAGAGGCACAGAGACAGAGGCACAGAGACAGAGACACAGAGACAGAGACACAGTGAGAGGGACAGAGACACAGGGACAGAGACACGGAGACAGGAACACAGAGACAGAGACACAGAGACAGAGGCACAGAGACAGAGACACAGAGACAGAGACACAGAGACAGGGACATAGAGACAGAGGCACAGAGACGGAGAGGCAAGGACAGAGACACAGAGACAGAGACACAGAGACAGAGACACAGAGACGGGACGCAGAGACAGATACAGAGGCAGAGACACAGAGACAGAGACAGAGACACAGAGACGGAGACGCAGGGACAGGGACACAGAGACGAGGACACAGAGACAGAGACACAGAGACAGAGTCACAGTGAGACAGACAGAGACATAGAGACGGAGACACAGGGACAGAGACACACAGACAGAAACACAGAGACAGATTCACAGAGACAGGGACACAGAGACAGAGGCACAGAGACATAGACACAGAGACAGAGACACAGAGACAGAGACACAGAGACAGAGACACGGAGACAGAGACACAGAGACAGAGACACAGAGACAGAGACACAGAGACAGAGACACAGAGACAGAGACACAGAGACAGAGGCACAGAGACAGAGACACAGAGACAGAGACACAGAGACAGAGACACAGAGACAGAGGCACAGAGACAGAGACACAGAGACACAGACACAGAGACAGAGACACAGAGACAGAGACACAGAGACAGATACATAGAGACAGAGACATAGAGACAGAGACGCAGAGACAGAGACACAGAGACGTAGACAGAGACACAGAGACAGAGACAAAGAGACAGAAACACAGAGACATAGACACAGAGACAGAGACACAGAGGCGGAGACTGTGGGGCAGAGACACAGAGACAGAGATTCAGCTGCAGAGACACAGAGACGGAGACACAGGGACAGAGACACAGAGACAGGGACACAGAGGCAGAGACACAGAGACAGAGACACAGAGACAGAGACACAGAGACAGAGGCACAGAGACAGAGACACAGAGACAGAGACACAGAGACAGAGACACAGAGACAGAGACACAGAGACAGAGACACAGAGACACAGACACAGAGACAGAGACACAGTGAGACAGACAGAGACACAGAGACGGAGACACAGGGACAGAGACACAGAGACAGAAACACAGAGACACATTCACAGAGACAGAGACACAGAGACAGAGGCACAGAGACATAGAGACAGAGACAGAAACACAGAGCCAGAGACACAGAGACGGAGACGCAAGGACAGAGACACAGAGACAGGGACACAGAGAGAGTGACTCAGAGACAGAGACACAGAGACGGAGACACAGGGACAGAGACACAGAGACAGGGACACAGAGAGAGTGACTCAGAGACTGAGACACAGAGACGGAGACAGAGACACAGAGACATAGACACAGCCACAGAGACAAAGAGACGGAAACTGTCGGACAGAGACACAGAGACAGAGATTCAGCTGCAGAGACACAGAGACGGAGACACAGGGACAGAGACACAGAGACAGGGACACAGAGGCAGAGACACAGAGACAGAGACACAGAGACAGAGACACAGAGACAGAGGCACAGAGACAGAGACACAGAGACAGAGACACAGAGACAGAGACACAGAGACAGAGACACAGAGACAGAGACACAGAGACACAGACACAGAGACAGAGACACAGAGACAGAGACACAGAGACAGATACATAGAGACAGAGACACAGAGACAGAGACGCAGAGACAGAGACACAGAGACGTAGACAGAGACACAGAGACAGAGACAAAGAGACAGAAACACAGAGACATAGACACAGAGACAGAGACACAGAGGCGGAGACTGTGGGGCAGAGACACAGAGACAGAGACACAGTGAGACAGACAGAGACACAGAGACGGAGACACAGGGACAGAGACACAGAGACAGAAACACAGAGACACATTCACAGAGACAGAGACACAGAGACAGAGGCACAGAGACATAGAGACAGAGACAGAAACACAGAGACAGAGACACAGAGACGGAGACGCAAGGACAGAGACACAGAGACAGGGACACAGAGAGAGTGACATAGAGACAGAGACCCAGAGACGGAGACACAGGGACAGAGACACAGAGACAGGGACACAGAGAGAGTGACTCAGAGACTGAGACACAGAGACGGAGACAGAGACACAGAGACGTAGACACAGCCACAGAGACAAAGAGACGGAAACTGTCGGACAGAGACACAGAGACAGAGATTCAGCTGCAGAGACACAGAGACGGAGACACAGGGACAGAGACACAGAGACAGGGACACAGAGGCAGAGACACAGAGACAGAGACACAGAGACAGAGACACAGAGACTGAGACACAGAGACAGTGACACAGAGACAGAGGCACAGAGGCAGAGACACAGAGACAGAGACACAGGGACTGAGACACAGAGACAGGGACGCAGAGACAGAGACACAGGGACAGAGACACAGAGACAGAGACACAGAGACAGAGACACAGAGACAGAGACACAGAGACAGAGACACAGAGACAGAGACGCAGAGACAGAGACACAGAGACAGAGACACAGAGACAGAGACACAGAGACAGAGACACAGAAACCGAGACACAGAGGCAGAGCCACAGAGGCAGAGGCACAGAGACAGACTCACAAAGACAGAGACACAGAGACAGAGGCACAGAGACAGAGACACAGAGACAGAGACACAGAGTCAGGGACATAGAGACAGAGGCACAGAGACGGAGACGCAAGGACAGAGACACAGAGACAGAGACACAGAGACAGAGACACAGAGACGGGACGCAGAGACAGATACAGAGGCAGAGACACAGAGACAGAGACAGAGACACAGAGACGGAGACGCAGGGACAGGGACACAGAGACGAGGACACAGAGACAGAGACAAAGAGACAGAGACACAGAGACAGAGACACAGAGACAGAGACACAGAGACGGAGACTGTGGGACAGAGACACAGAGACAGAGACACAGTGAGACAGAGAGAGACATAGAGACGGAGACACAGGGACGGAGACACAGAGACAGAGACACAGAGACAGATACATAGAGACAGAGACACAGAGACAGAGACGCAGAGACAGAGACACAGAGACGTAGACAGAGACACAGAGACAGAGACAAAGAGACAGAAACACAGAGACATAGACACAGAGACAGAGACACAGAGGCGGAGACTGTGGGGCAGAGACACAGAGACAGAGACACAGTGAGACAGACAGAGACACAGAGACGGAGACACAGGGACAGAGACACAGAGACAGAAACACAGAGACACATTCACAGAGACAGAGACACAGAGACACAGCCACAGAGACAAAGAGACGGAAACTGTCGGACAGAGACACAGAGACAGAGATTCAGCTGCAGAGACACAGAGACGGAGACACAGGGACAGAGACACAGAGACAGGGACACAGAGGCAGAGACACAGAGACAGAGACACAGAGACAGAGACACAGAGACTGAGACACAGAGACAGTGACACAGAGACAGAGGCACAGAGGCAGAGATACAGAGACAGAGACACAGAGACATAGACACAGCCACAGAGACAAAGAGACGGAAACTGTCGGACAGAGACACAGAGACAGAGATTCAGCTGCAGAGACACAGAGACGGAGACACAGGGACAGAGACACAGAGACAGGGACACAGAGGCAGAGACACAGAGACAGAGACACAGAGACAGAGACACAGAGACTGAGACACAGAGACAGTGACACAGTGACAGAGACACAGAGGCAGAGATACAGAGACAGAGACACAGAGACAGAGACACAGAGACAGAGACACAGAGACAGAGACACAGAGACAGAGACACAGAGACAGAGACACAGAGACAGAGACACAGAGACAGAGACGCAGAGACAGAGACACAGAGACAGAGACACAGAGACAGAGACACAGAGACAGAGACACAGATACAGAGACACAGAGACAGAGACACAGAGACAGAGACACAGAGACAGAGACACAGAGACAGAGATACAGAGACAGAGACACAGAGACAGAGACACAGAGACAGAGACACAAAGACAGAGAAACAGAGACAGAGACACAGTGAGAGAGACAGAGACACAGGGACAGTGACACAGAGACAGAAACACAGAGACAGATTCACAGAGACAGAGACACAGAGACAGAGGCACAGAGACATAGACACAGAGACAGAGACACAGAGACAGAGACACAGAGACGGAGACGCAAGGACAGAGACACAGAGACAGGGACACAGAGAGAGTGACTCAGAGACAGAGACACAGAGACGGAGACACAGGGACAGAGACACAGAGACAGGGAAACAGAGAGAGTGACTCAGAGACTGAGACACTGAGACGGAGACACAGGGACAGAGACACAGAGACAGGGAAACAGAGAGAGTGACTCAGAGACTGAGACACTGAGACGGAGACAGAGACGCAGAGACAGAGACACAGAGACAGAGACACAGAGACCGAGACCCAGAGACGGAGACACAGATACAGAGACACAGAGACAGAGACACAGAGACGGAGACTGTGGGACAGAGACACAGAAACAGAGATACAGTGAGACAGACAGAGACATAGAGACGGAGACACAGGGACGGAGACACAGAGACAGATACACAGAGACAGGTACACAGAGACAGAGGCACGGAGACGGAGACGCAAGGACAGAGACATAGAGACAGAGACACAGAGACAGAGACACAGAGACGGGACGCAGAGACAGATACAGAGGCAGAGACACACAGACAGAGACAGAGACACAGGGACGGAGACGCAGGGACAGGGACACAGAGACGAGGACACAGAGACAGAGACTCAGAGACAGAGACACAGAGACAGAGACAGAGACGCAGAGACATAGACGCAGAGACAGAGACACAGAGACAGAGACACAGAGACAGAGACACAGAGAGGGAGCCACAGAGACAGAGACACAGAGACCCAGACACAGAGACAGAGATTCGGAGACAGAGACACAGGGAGAGAGACACAGGAACGGAGATGCAGAGACAGCGACACATGGACAGATTCAAGCAGACAGAGACACAGAGGCAGAGACACAGGGACAGATACACGGAGACAGAGACACAGAGACAGAGACACAAAGACACAGAGACAGAGACACAGAGACAGAGACACAGAGACAGAGACACAGAGACAGAGACACAGAGACCGAGACACAGATGCAGAGGCACAGAGGCAGAGACACAGAGAGAGGGAGACACAGAGGCAGAGACACAGAGACAGAGACAGAGACACAGACACAGAGACGGAGACACAGGGACAGAGACACAGAGACAAGGACACAGAGACGGAGACTCTGGGACAGAGACACAGAGACAGAGATTCAGAGGCAGAGACAGAGAGAGAGAGGCACAGAGACAGATACACGGTGGCAGAGACACAGAGGAATAGACACAGAGACAGAGACACAGAGACAGAGACACAGAGACCGAGACACAGATGCAGAGGCACAGGGGCAGAGACACAGAGAGAGGGAGACACAGAGGCAGAGACAGAGAGAGAGAGGCACAGAGACAGATACACGGTGGCAGAGACACAGAGGAATAGACACTGAGACAGAGACACAGAGACAGAGACACAGAGACCGAGACACAGATGCAGAGGCACAGAGGCAGAGACACAGAGAGAGGGAGACACAGAGACAGAGACACAGAGACAGAGACACAGAGACAGAGATTCAGATGCAGAGACACAGAGACGGAGACACAGGGACAGAGACACAGAGACAGGGACACAGACGCAGAGATTCAGATGCAGAGACACAGGGACAGATTCACAGAGAGAGAGACATGGAGAGAGACCCACGGAGACAGAGACACAGAGACACAGAGACAGGGTCGCAGAGACGGAGACACATGGACAGAGACACAGAGCCCGTGACACAAGGAGACAGAGACAGAGACATAGACACAGAGACAGAGATACAGAGACAGAGACGCAGAGACAGATACACAGATGCAGAGACACAGAGACAGAGACAGAGACACAGGGACGGAGACAGAGGGACAGAGACACAGAGAGAGGGACCCAGAGACAGAGTTACAGAGGCAGAGACACTGAGACAGAGACAGAGACACAGAGACAGAAACACAGAGACAGATTCACAGAGACAGATACACAGAGACAGAGACACAGAGACAGAGACGCAGATACAGAGACACAGAGACAGAGACACAGAGACACACGGTCAGAGGCATAGACACAGAGACAGAGACACCGAGACAGTGACACAAAGACGGAGACACAGGGACAGAGACACCGAGACAGAGACACAGATACAGAGACACAGAGACAGAGACACAGAGACAGAGACACAGAGACAGAGACACAGAGACAGAGACACAGAGACAGAGAGACAGAGACAGAGACACAGAGACAGAGACACAGAGACAGAGACACAGAGACAGAGACACAGAGACAGAGACACAGAGATAGAGACACAGGGACTGAGACACAGAGACAGGGACACAGAGACAGAGACACAGGGACAGAGACACAGAGACAGAGACACAGAGACAGAGACACAGAGACAGAGACACAGAGACAGAGACACAGAGACAGAGACACAGAGACAGAGACACAGAGACAGAGACACAGAGACAGAGACACAGAGACAGAGACGCAGAGACAGAGACACAGAGACAGAGACACAGAGACAGAGACACAGAGACAGAGACACAGAGACAGAGACACAAAGATAGAGACACAGTGAGAGAGACAGAGATACAGGGACAGAGACACAGAGACAGGAACACAGAGACAGACTCACAGAGACAGAGACACAGAGACAGAGGCACAGAGACAGAGACACAGAGACAGAGACACAGAGTCAGGGACATAGAGACAGAGGCACAGAGACGGAGACGCAAGGACAGAGACACAGAGACAGAGACACAGAGACAGAGACACAGTGACGGGACGCAGAGACAGATACAGAGGCAGAGACACAGAGACAGAGACAGAGACACAGAGACGGAGACGCAGGGACAGGGACACAGAGACGAGGACACAGAGACAGAGACAAAGAGACAGAGACACAGCGACATAGACACAGAGACAGAGACACAGAGACGGAGACTGTGGGACAGAGACACAGAGACAGAGACACAGTGAGACAGAGAGAGACATAGAGACGGAGACACAGGGACGGAGACAGAGACAGAAACACAGAGACAGATTCACAGAGACAGGGACACAGAGACAGAGGCACAGAGACATAGACACAGAGGCAGAGACACAGACACAGAGACACAGAGACAGAGACACAGAGACAGAGACACAGAGACAGAGACACAGAGATGGAGACACAGAGACAGAGACGCAGAGACAGAGACACAGAGACAGAGACACAATGACAGAGATTCGGAGACAGAGACACAGAGAGAGCGAGTCAGAGACAGAGACACAGAGACGGATACAGAGACACAGAGACATAGACACATAGACAGAGACACAGAGACAGAGACTGTGCGACAGAGACACAGAGACGGAGACTGTAGGACAGAGACACAGAGACAGAGATTCAGATGCAGAGACACAGAGACGGAGACACAGGGACAGAGACACAGAGACAGGGACACAGACGCAGAGATTCAGATGCAGAGACACAGGGACAGATTCACAGAGAGAGAGACACGGAGAGAGACCCACGGAGACAGAGACACAGAGACACAGAGACAGGGTCACAGAGACGGAGACACATGGACAGGGACACAGAGCCCGTGACACAAGGAGACAGAGACAGAGACATAGACACAGAGACAGAGATACAGAGACAGAGACGCAGAGACAGATACACAGATGCAGAGACACAGAGACAGAGACACAGAGACGGAGACACAGGGACAGAGACACAGAGAGAGGGACCCAGAGACAGAGTTACAGAGGCAGAGACACTGAGACAGAGACAGAGACACAGAGACAGAAACACAGAGACAGATTCACAGAGACAGATACACAGAGACAGAGACACAGAGACAGAGACACAGATACAGAGACACACAGACAGAGACACAGAGACACACGGTCAGAGGCATAGACACAGAGACAGTGACACAAAGACGGAGACACAGGGACAGAGACACCGAGACAGAGACACAGATACAGAGACACAGAGACAGAGACACAGAGGCAGAGACACAGAGACAGAGACACAGAGACAGAGAGACAGAGACAGAGACACAGAGACAGAGACACAGATACAGAGACACAGAGACAGAGACACAGAGACAGAGACACAGAGACAGAGACACAGAGACAGAGACACAGAGACAGAGACACAGAGACAGAGACACAGGGACAGAGACACAGAGACAGAGACACAGAAACCGAGACACAGAGGCAGAGCCACAGAGGCAGAGGCACAGAGACAGAGGCACAGAGACAGAGACACAGAGACAGAGACACAGTGAGAGGGACAGAGACACAGGGACAGAGACACGGAGACAGGAACACAGAGACAGAGACACAGAGACAGTGACACAAAGACGGAGACACAGGGACAGAGACACCGAGACAGAGACACAGATACAGAGACACAGAGACAGAGACACAGAGACAGAGACACAGAGACAGAGACAGAGACACAGAGACAGAGAGACAGAGACAGAGACACAGAGACAGAGACACAGATACAGAGACACAGAGACAGAGACACAGAGACAGAGACACAGAGACAGAGACACAGAGACAGAGACACAGAGACAGAGACACAGAGACAGAGACACAGAGACAGAGACACAGAGACAGAGACACAGAAACCGAGACACAGATGCAGAGCCACAGAGGCAGAGGCACAGAGACAGAGGCACAGAGACAGAGACACAGAGACAGAGACACAGAAACCGAGACACAGAGGCAGAGCCACAGAGGCAGAGGCACAGAGACAGAGGCACAGAGACAGAGACACAGAGACAGAGACACAGTGAGAGGGACAGAGACACAGGGACAGAGACACGGAGACAGGAACACAGAGACAGAGACACAGAGACAGAGGCACAGAGACAGAGACACAGAGACAGAGACACAGAGACAGGGACATAGAGACAGAGGCACAGAGACGGAGAGGCAAGGACAGAGACACAGAGACAGAGACACAGAGACGGGACGCAGAGACAGATACAGAGGCAGAGACACAGAGACAGAGACAGAGACACAGAGACGGAGACGCGGGGACAGGGACACAGAGACGAGGACACAGAGACAGAGACACAGAGACAGAGTCACAGTGAGACAGACAGAGACATAGAGACGGAGACACAGGGACAGAGACACACAGACAGAAACACAGAGACAGATTCACAGAGACAGGGACACAGAGACAGAGGCACAGAGACATAGACACAGAGACAGAGACACAGAGACAGAGACACAGAGACAGAGACACGGAGACAGAGACACAGAGACAGAGACACAGAGACAGAGACACAGAGACAGAGACACAGAGACAGAGACACAGAGACAGAGGCACAGAGACATAGAGACAGAGACAGAAACACAGAGACAGAGACACAGAGACGGAGACGCAAGGACAGAGACACAGAGACAGGGACACAGAGAGAGTGACTCAGAGACAGAGACACAGAGACGGAGACACAGGGACAGAGACACAGAGACAGGGACACAGAGAGAGTGACTCAGAGACTGAGACACAGAGACGGAGACAGAGACACAGAGACATAGACACAGCCACAGAGACAAAGAGACGGAAACTGTCGGACAGAGACACAGAGACAGAGATTCAGCTGCAGAGACACAGAGACGGAGACACAGGGACAGAGACACAGAGACAGGGACACAGAGGCAGAGACACAGAGACAGAGACACAGAGACAGAGACACAGAGACAGAGGCACAGAGACAGAGACACAGAGACAGAGACACAGCGACAGAGACACAGAGACAGAGACACAGAGACAGAGACACCGAGACACAGACACAGAGACAGAGACACAGAGACAGAGACACAGAGACAGATACATAGAGACAGAGACACAGAGACAGAGACGCAGAGACAGAGACACAGAGACGTAGACAGAGACACAGAGACAGAGACAAAGAGACAGAAACACAGAGACATAGACACAGAGACAGAGACACAGAGGCGGAGACTGTGGGGCAGAGACACAGAGACAGAGACACAGTGAGACAGACAGAGACACAGAGACGGAGACACAGGGACAGAGACACAGAGACAGAAACACAGAGACACATTCACAGAGACAGAGACACAGAGACAGAGGCACAGAGACATAGAGACAGAGACAGAAACACAGAGACAGAGACACAGAGACGGAGACGCAAGGACAGAGACACAGAGACAGGGACACAGAGAGAGTGACACAGAGACAGAGACCCAGAGACGGAGACACAGGGACAGAGACACAGAGACAGGGACACAGAGAGAGTGACTCAGAGACTGAGACACAGAGACGGAGACAGAGACACAGAGACGTAGACACAGCCACAGAGACAAAGAGACGGAAACTGTCGGACAGAGACACAGAGACAGAGATTCAGCTGCAGAGACACAGAGACGGAGACACAGGGACAGAGACACAGAGACAGGGACACAGAGGCAGAGACACAGAGACAGAGACACAGAGACAGAGACACAGAGACTGAGACACAGAGACAGTGACACAGAGACAGAGGCACAGAGGCAGAGACACAGAGACAGAGACACAGGGACTGAGACACAGAGACAGGGACGCAGAGACAGAGACACAGGGACAGAGACACAGAGACAGAGACACAGAGACAGAGACACAGAGACAGAGACACAGAGACAGAGACACAGAGACAGAGACGCAGAGACAGAGACACAGAGACAGAGACACAGAGACACAGAGACAGAGACACAGAGACAGAGACACAGAAACCGAGACACAGAGGCAGAGCCACAGAGGCAGAGGCACAGAGACAGACTCACAAAGACAGAGACACAGAGACAGAGGCACAGAGACAGAGACACAGAGACAGAGACACAGAGTCAGGGACATAGAGACAGAGGCACAGAGACGGAGACGCAAGGACAGAGACACAGAGACAGAGACACAGAGACAGAGACACAGAGACGGGACGCAGAGACAGATACAGAGGCAGAGACACAGAGACAGAGACAGAGACACAGAGACGGAGACGCAGGGACAGGGACACAGAGACGAGGACACAGAGACAGAGACAAAGAGACAGAGACACAGCGACATAGACACAGAGATAGAGACACAGAGACAGAGACACAGAGACGGAGACTGTGGGACAGAGACACAGAGACAGAGACACAGTGAGACAGAGAGAGACATAGAGACGGAGACACAGGGACGGAGACACAGAGACAGAAACACACAGACAGATTCACAGAGACAGGGACACAGAGACAGAGGCACAGAGACATAGACACAGAGGCAGAGACACAGACACAGAGACACAGAGACAGAGACACAGAGACAGAGACACAGAGACAGAGACACAGAGATGGAGACACAGAGACAGAGACGTAGAGACAGAGACACAGAGACAGAGACACAATGACAGAGATTCGGAGACAGAGACACAGAGAGAGCGACTCAGAGACAGAGACACAGAGACGGAGACGCAGGGACAGGGACACAGAGACGAGGACACAGAGACAGAGACACAGAGACAGAGACACAGAGACAGAGACACAGAGACAGAGACACAGAGACAGAGACACAGAGACAGAGACACAGAGACAGAGACACAGAGAAAGAGAAACAGAGACACAGACACAGAGACAGAGACACAGAGACAGAGACACAGAGACAGAGACACAGAAACCGAGACACAGAGGCAGAGGCACAGAGGCAGAGGCACAGAGACAGAGACACAGGGACAGAGACACAGAGACAGAGACACAGAGGCAGAGACACAGAGACAGAGACACAGAGACAGAGACACAGAGACAGAGACACAGAGACAGAGACACAAAGACAGAGAAACAGAGACAGAGACACAGTGAGAGAGACAGAGACACAGGGACAGTGACACAGAGACAGAAACACAGAGACAGATTCACAGAGACAGAGACACAGAGACAGAGGCACAGAGACATAGACACAGAGACAGAGACACAGAGACAGAGACACAGAGACGGAGACGCAAGGACAGAGACACAGAGACAGGGACACAGAGAGAGTGACTCAGAGGCAGAGACACAGAGACAGAGACATAGAGACAGAGACACATAAACCGAGACGCAGAGGCAGAGGCACAGAGGCAGAGGCACATAGACAGAGACACAGAGACAGAGACAGAGACAGAGACAGAGAGACAGAGACATAGAGACAGAGACACAGAGACCGAGACACAGAGGCAGTGGCACAGAGACAGGAACACAGAGACAGAGACACAGCGACACAGACACAGAGACAGAGACACAGAGACACAGACACAGAGACAGAGACACAGAGACGGAGACACAGAGACAGAGACACAGAGACTGAGACACAGAGACAGTGACACAGAGACAGAGACACAGAGACAGAGATACAGAGACAGAGACACAGAGACAGAGACACAGAGACAGAGACACAAAGACAGAGAAACAGAGACAGAGACACAGTGAGAGAGACAGAGACACAGGGACAGTGACACAGAGACAGAAACACAGAGACAGATTCACAGAGACAGAGACGCAGAGACATAGACACAGCCACAGAGACAAAGAGACGGAAACTGTGGGACAGAGACACAGAGACAGAGATTCAGCTGCAGAGACACAGAGACGGAGACACAGGGACAGAGACACAGAGACAGGGACACAGAGGCAGAGGCACAGAGACAGAGACACAGAGACTGAGACACAGAGACAGTGACACAGAGACAGAGACACAGAGACAGAGATACAGAGACAGAGACACAGAGACAGAGACACAGAGACAGAGACACAGAGACAGAGACACAGAGACAGAGACACAGGGAGAGAGACACAGGAACGGAGATGCAGAGACAGCGACACATGGACAGATTCCAGCAGACAGAGACACAGAGACAGAGACACAGAGATGGAGACACAGAGACAGAGACGCAGAGACAGAGACACAGAGACAGAGACACAATGACAGAGATTCGGAGACAGAGACACAGAGAGAGCGAGTCAGAGACAGAGACACAGAGACGGATACAGAGACACAGAGACATAGACACATAGACAGAGACACAGAGACAGAGACTGTGCGACAGAGACACAGAGACGGAGACTGTAGGACAGAGACACAGAGACAGAGATTCAGATGCAGAGACACAGAGACGGAGACACAGGGACAGAGACACAGAGACAGGGACACAGACGCAGAGATTCAGATGCAGAGACACAGGGACAGATTCACAGAGAGAGAGACACGGAGAGAGACCCACGGAGACAGAGACACAGAGACACAGAGACAGGGTCACAGAGACGGAGACACATGGACAGGGACACAGAGCCCGTGACACAAGGAGACAGAGACAGAGACATAGACACAGAGACAGAGATACAGAGACAGAGACGCAGAGACAGATACACAGATGCAGAGACACAGAGACAGAGACACAGAGACGGAGACACAGGGACAGAGACACAGAGAGAGGGACCCAGAGACAGAGTTACAGAGGCAGAGACACTGAGACAGAGACAGAGACACAGAGACAGAAACACAGAGACAGATTCACAGAGACAGATACACAGAGACAGAGACACAGAGACAGAGACACAGATACAGAGACACACAGACAGAGACACAGAGACACACGGTCAGAGGCATAGACACAGAGACAGTGACACAAAGACGGAGACACAGGGACAGAGACACCGAGACAGAGACACAGATACAGAGACACAGACACAGAGACACAGAGGCAGAGACACAGAGACAGAGACACAGAGACAGAGAGACAGAGACAGAGACACAGAGACAGAGACACAGATACAGAGACACAGAGACAGAGACACAGAGACAGAGACACAGAGACAGAGACACAGAGACAGAGACACAGAGACAGAGACACAGAGACAGAGACACAGAGACAGAGACACAGAAACCGAGACACAGAGGCAGAGCCACAGAGGCAGAGGCACAGAGACAGAGGCACAGAGACAGAGACACAGAGACAGAGACACAGTGAGAGGGACAGAGACACAGGGACAGAGACACGGAGACAGGAACACAGAGACAGAGACACAGAGACAGAGGCACAGAGACAGAGACACAGAGACAGAGACACAGAGACACAGAGACAGGGACATAGAGACAGAGGCACAGAGACGGAGAGGCAAGGACAGAGACACAGAGACAGAGACACAGAGACAGAGACACAGAGACGGGACGCAGAGACAGATACAGAGGCAGAGACACAGAGACAGAGACAGAGACACAGAGACGGAGACGCAGGGACAGGGACACAGAGACAAGGACACAGAGACAGAGACACAGAGACAGAGACACAGAGACAGAGACACAGAGACAGAGACACAGAGACAGAGACACAGAGACAGAGACACAGAGACAGAGACACAGGGAAAGAGAAACAGAGACACAGACACAGAGACAGAGACACAGAGACCGAGACCCAGAGACAGAGACACAGATACAGAGACACAGAGACAGAAACACAGAGACAGAGACACAGAGACAGAGACACAGAGACGGAGACTGTGGGACAGAGACACAGAGACAGAGATTCAGATGCAGAGACACAGAGACGGAGACACAGGGACAGAGACACAGAGACAGGGACACAGACGCAGAGATTCGGATGCAGAGACACAGGGACAGATTCACAGAGAGAGAGACACGGAGAGAGACCCACGGAGACATAGACACAGAGACACAGAGACAGGGTCACAGAGACGGAGACACATGGACAGGGACACAGAGCCCGTGACACAAGGAGACAGAGACAGAGACATAGACACAGAGACAGAGATACAGAGACAGAGACGCAGAGACAGATACACAGATGCAGAGACACAGAGACAGAGACACAGAGACGGAGACACAGGGACAGAGACACAGAGAGAGGGACCCAGAGACAGAGTTACAGAGGCAGAGACACTGAGACAGAGACAGAGACACAGAGACAAAAACACAGAGACAGATTCACAGAGACAGATACACAGAGACAGAGACACAGAGACAGAGACACAGATACAGAGACACAGAGACAGAGACACAGAGACACACGGTCAGAGGCATAGACACAGAGACAGTGACACAAAGACGGAGACACAGGGACAGAGACACCGAGACAGAGACACAGATACAGAGACACAGAGACAGAGACACAGAGACAGAGACACAGAGACAGAGACAGAGACACAGAGACAGAGAGACAGAGACAGAGACACAGAGACAGAGACACAGATACAGAGACACAGAGACAGAGACACAGAGACAGAGACACAGAGACAGAGACACAGAGACAGAGACACAGAGACAGAGACACAGAGACAGAGACACAGAGACAGAGACACAGAAACCGAGACACAGATGCAGAGCCACAGAGGCAGAGGCACAGAGACAGAGGCACAGAGACAGAGACACAGAGACAGAGACACAGAAACCGAGACACAGAGGCAGAGCCACAGAGGCAGAGGCACAGAGACAGAGGCACAGAGACAGAGACACAGAGACAGAGACACAGTGAGAGGGACAGAGACACAGGGACAGAGACACGGAGACAGGAACACAGAGACAGAGACACAGAGACAGAGGCACAGAGACAGAGACACAGAGACAGAGACACAGAGACAGGGACATAGAGACAGAGGCACAGAGACGGAGAGGCAAGGACAGAGACACAGAGACAGAGACACAGAGACAGAGACACAGAGACAGAGACACGGAGACAGAGACACAGAGACAGAGACACAGAGACAGAGACACAGAGACAGAGACACAGAGACAGAGACACAGAGACAGAGGCACAGAGACAGAAACACAGAGACACATTCACAGAGACAGAGACACAGAGACAGAGGCACAGAGACATAGAGACAGAGACAGAAACACAGAGACAGAGACACAGAGACGGAGACGCAAGGACAGAGACACAGAGACAGGGACACAGAGAGAGTGACTCAGAGACAGAGACACAGAGACGGAGACACAGGGACAGAGACACAGAGACAGGGACACAGAGAGAGTGACTCAGAGAGTGAGACACAGAGACGGAGACAGAGACACAGAGACATAGACACAGCCACAGAGACAAAGAGACGGAAACTGTCGGACAGAGACACAGAGACAGAGATTCAGCTGCAGAGACACAGAGACGGAGACACAGGGACAGAGACACAGAGACAGGGACACAGAGGCAGAGACACAGAGACAGAGACACAGAGACAGAGACACAGAGACAGAGGCACAGAGACAGAGACACAGAGACAGAGACACAGAGACAGAGACACAGAGACAGAGACACAGAGACAGAGACACCGAGACACAGACACAGAGACAGAGACACAGAGACAGAGACACAGAGACAGATACATAGAGACAGAGACACAGAGACAGAGACGCAGAGACAGAGACACAGAGACGTAGACAGAGACACAGAGACAGAGACAAAGAGACAGAAACACAGAGACATAGACACAGAGACAGAGACACAGAGGCGGAGACTGTGGGGCAGAGACACAGAGACAGAGACACAGTGAGACAGACAGAGACACAGAGACGGAGACACAGGGACAGAGACACAGAGACAGAAACACAGAGACACATTCACAGAGACAGAGACACAGAGACAGAGGCACAGAGACATAGAGACAGAGACAGAAACACAGAGACAGAGACACAGAGACGGAGACGCAAGGACAGAGACACAGAGACAGGGACACAGAGAGAGTGACACAGAGACAGAGACCCAGAGACGGAGACACAGGGACAGAGACACAGAGACAGGGACACAGAGAGAGTGACTCAGAGACTGAGACACAGAGACGGAGACAGAGACACAGAGACGTAGACACAGCCACAGAGACAAAGAGACGGAAACTGTCGGACAGAGACACAGAGACAGAGATTCAGCTGCAGAGACACAGAGACGGAGACACAGGGACAGAGACACAGAGACAGGGACACAGAGGCAGAGACACAGAGACAGAGACACAGAGACAGAGACACAGAGACTGAGACACAGAGACAGTGACACAGAGACAGAGGCACAGAGGCAGAGACACAGAGACAGAGACACAGGGACTGAGACACAGAGACAGGGACGCAGAGACAGAGACACAGGGACAGAGACACAGAGACAGAGACACAGAGACAGAGACACAGAGACAGAGACACAGAGACAGAGACACAGAGACAGAGACGCAGAGACAGAGACACAGAGACAGAGACACAGAGACAGAGACACAGAGACAGAGACACAGAAACCGAGACACAGAGGCAGAGCCACAGAGGCAGAGGCACAGAGACAGACTCACAAAGACAGAGACACAGAGACAGAGGCACAGAGACAGAGACACAGAGACAGAGACACAGAGTCAGGGACATAGAGACAGAGGCACAGAGACGGAGACGCAAGGACAGAGACACAGAGACAGAGACACAGAGACAGAGACACAGAGACGGGACGCAGAGACAGATACAGAGGCAGAGACACAGAGACAGAGACAGAGACACAGAGACGGAGACGCAGGGACAGGGACACAGAGACGAGGACACAGAGACAGAGACAAAGAGACAGAGACACAGCGACATAGACACAGAGATAGAGACACAGAGACAGAGACACAGAGACGGAGACTGTGGGACAGAGACACAGAGACAGAGACACAGTGAGACAGAGAGAGACATAGAGACGGAGACACAGGGACGGAGACACAGAGACAGAAACACACAGACAGATTCACAGAGACAGGGACACAGAGACAGAGGCACAGAGACATAGACACAGAGGCAGAGACACAGACACAGAGACACAGAGACAGAGACACAGAGACAGAGACACAGAGACAGAGACACAGAGACAGAGACACAGAGATGGAGACACAGAGACAGAGACGTAGAGACAGAGACACAGAGACAGAGACACAATGACAGAGATTCGGAGACAGAGACACAGAGAGAGCGACTCAGAGACAGAGACACAGAGACGGAGACGCAGGGACAGGGACACAGAGACGAGGACACAGAGACAGAGACACAGAGACAGAGACACAGAGACAGAGACACAGAGACAGAGACACAGAGACAGAGACACAGAGACAGAGACACAGAGACAGAGACACAGAGACAGAGACACAGAGAAAGAGAAACAGAGACACAGACACAGAGACAGAGACACAGAGACAGAGACACAGAAACCGAGACACAGAGGCAGAGGCACAGAGGCAGAGGCACAGAGACAGAGACACAGAGACAGAGACACAGAGACAGAGACACAGAGGCAGAGACACAGAGACAGAGACACAGAGACAGAGACACAGAGACAGAGACACAGAGACAGAGACACAAAGACAGAGAAACAGAGACAGAGACACAGTGAGAGAGACAGAGACACAGGGACAGTGACACAGAGACAGAAACACAGAGACAGATTCACAGAGACAGAGACACAGAGACAGAGGCACAGAGACATAGACACAGAGACAGAGACACAGAGACAGAGACACAGAGACGGAGACGCAAGGACAGAGACACAGAGACAGGGACACAGAGAGAGTGACTCAGAGGCAGAGACACAGAGACAGAGACATAGAGACAGAGACACATAAACCGAGACGCAGAGGCAGAGGCACAGAGGCAGAGGCACAGAGACAGAGACACAGAGACAGAGACAGAGACAGAGACAGAGAGACAGAGACATAGAGACAGAGACACAGAGACCGAGACACAGAGGCAGTGGCACAGAGACAGGAACACAGAGACAGAGACACAGCGACACAGACACAGAGACAGAGACACAGAGACACAGACACAGAGACAGAGACACAGAGACGGAGACACAGAGACAGAGACACAGAGACTGAGACACAGAGACAGTGACACAGAGACAGAGACACAGAGACAGAGATACAGAGACAGAGACACAGAGACAGAGACACAGAGACAGAGACACAGAGACAGAGACACAGAGACAGAGACACAGGGAGAGAGACACAGGAACGGAGATGCAGAGACAGCGACACATGGACAGATTCAAGCAGACAGAGACACAGAGACAGAGACACAGAGATGGAGACACAGAGACAGAGACGCAGAGACAGAGACACAGAGACAGAGACACAATGACAGAGATTCGGAGACAGAGACACAGAGAGAGCGAGTCAGAGACAGAGACACAGAGACGGATACAGAGACACAGAGACATAGACACATAGACAGAGACACAGAGACAGAGACTGTGCGACAGAGACACAGAGACGGAGACTGTAGGACAGAGACACAGAGACAGAGATTCAGATGCAGAGACACAGAGACGGAGACACAGGGACAGAGACACAGAGACAGGGACACAGACGCAGAGATTCAGATGCAGAGACACAGGGACAGATTCACAGAGAGAGAGACACGGAGAGAGACCCACGGAGACAGAGACACAGAGACACAGAGACAGGGTCACAGAGACGGAGACACATGGACAGGGACACAGAGCCCGTGACACAAGGAGACAGAGACAGAGACATAGACACAGAGACAGAGATACAGAGACAGAGACGCAGAGACAGATACACAGATGCAGAGACACAGAGACAGAGACACAGAGACGGAGACACAGGGACAGAGACACAGAGAGAGGGACCCAGAGACAGAGTTACAGAGGCAGAGACACTGAGACAGAGACAGAGACACAGAGACAGAAACACAGAGACAGATTCACAGAGACAGATACACAGAGACAGAGACACAGAGACAGAGACACAGATACAGAGACACACAGACAGAGACACAGAGACACACGGTCAGAGGCATAGACACAGAGACAGTGACACAAAGACGGAGACACAGGGACAGAGACACCGAGACAGAGACACAGATACAGAGACACAGAGACAGAGACACAGAGGCAGAGACACAGAGACAGAGACACAGAGACAGAGAGACAGAGACAGAGACACAGAGACAGAGACACAGATACAGAGACACAGAGACAGAGACACAGAGACAGAGACACAGAGACAGAGACACAGAGACAGAGACACAGAGACAGAGACACAGAGACAGAGACACAGAGACAGAGACACAGAGACAGAGACACAGAAACCGAGACACAGAGGCAGAGCCACAGAGGCAGAGGCACAGAGACAGAGGCACAGAGACAGAGACACAGAGACAGAGACACAGTGAGAGGGACAGAGACACAGGGACAGAGACACGGAGACAGGAACACAGAGACAGAGACACAGAGACAGAGGCACAGAGACAGAGACACAGAGACAGAGACACAGAGACACAGAGACAGGGACATAGAGACAGAGGCACAGAGACGGAGAGGCAAGGACAGAGACACAGAGACAGAGACACAGAGACAGAGACACAGAGACAGAGACACAGAGACGGGACGCAGAGACAGATACAGAGGCAGAGACACAGAGACAGAGACAGAGACACAGAGACGGAGACGCAGGGACAGGGACACAGAGACAAGGACACAGAGACAGAGACACAGAGACAGAGACACAGAGACAGAGACAGAGACACAGAGACAGAGACACAGAGACAGAGACACAGAGACAGAGACACAGAGACAGAGACACAGGGAAAGAGAAACAGAGACACAGACACAGAGACAGAGACACAGAGACCGAGACCCAGAGACAGAGACACAGATACAGAGACACAGAGACAGAAACACAGAGACAGAGACACAGAGACAGAGACACAGAGACGGAGACTGTGGGACAGAGACACAGAGGCAGAGATTCAGATGCAGAGACACAGAGACGGAGACACAGGGACAGAGACACAGAGACAGGGACACAGACGCAGAGATTCAGATGCAGAGACACAGGGACAGATTCACAGAGAGAGAGACACGGAGAGAGACCCACGGAGACATAGACACAGAGACACAGAGACAGGGTCACAGAGACGGAGACACATGGACAGGGACACAGAGCCCGTGACACAAGGAGACAGAGACAGAGACATAGACACAGAGACAGAGATACAGAGACAGAGACGCAGAGACAGATACACAGATGCAGAGACACAGAGACAGAGACACAGAGACGGAGACACAGGGACAGAGACACAGAGAGAGGGACCCAGAGACAGAGTTACAGAGGCAGAGACACTGAGACAGAGACAGAGACACAGAGACAAAAACACAGAGACAGATTCACAGAGACAGATACACAGAGACAGAGACACAGAGACAGAGACACAGATACAGAGACACAGAGACAGAGACACAGAGACACACGGTCAGAGGCATAGACACAGAGACAGTGACACAAAGACGGAGACACAGGGACAGAGACACCGAGACAGAGACACAGATACAGAGACACAGAGACAGAGACACAGAGACAGAGACACAGAGACAGAGACAGAGATACAGAGACAGAGAGACAGAGACAGAGACACAGAGACAGAGACACAGATACAGAGACACAGAGACAGAGACACAGAGACAGAGACACAGAGACAGAGACACAGAGACAGAGACACAGAGACAGAGACACAGAGACAGAGACACAGAGACAGAGACACAGAAACCGAGACACAGATGCAGAGCCACAGAGGCAGAGGCACAGAGACAGAGGCACAGAGACAGAGACACAGAGACAGAGACACAGAAACCGAGACACAGAGGCAGAGCCACAGAGGCAGAGGCACAGAGACAGAGGCACAGAGACAGAGACACAGAGACAGAGACACAGTGAGAGGGACAGAGACACAGGGACAGAGACACGGAGACAGGAACACAGAGACAGAGACACAGAGACAGAGGCACAGAGACAGAGACACAGAGACAGAGACACAGAGACAGGGACATAGAGACAGAGGCACAGAGACGGAGAGGCAAGGACAGAGACACAGAGACAGAGACACAGAGACAGAGACACAGAGACGGGACGCAGAGACAGATACAGAGGCAGAGACACAGAGACAGAGACAGAGACACAGAGACGGAGACGCGGGGACAGGGACACAGAGACGAGGACACAGAGACAGAGACACAGAGACAGAGTCACAGTGAGACAGACAGAGACATAGAGACGGAGACACAGGGACAGAGACACACAGACAGAAACACAGAGACAGATTCACAGAGACAGGGACACAGAGACAGAGGCACAGAGACATAGACACAGAGACAGAGACACAGAGACAGAGACACAGAGACAGAGACACGGAGACAGAGACACAGAGACAGAGACACAGAGACAGAGACACAGAGACAGAGACACAGAGACAGAGACACAGAGACAGAGGCACAGAGACAGAGACACAGAGACAGAGACACAGAGACAGAGACACAGAGACAGAGGCACAGAGACAGAGACACAGAGACACAGACACAGAGACAGAGACACAGAGACAGAGACACAGAGACAGATACATAGAGACAGAGACATAGAGACAGAGACGCAGAGACAGAGACACAGAGACGTAGACAGAGACACAGAGACGTAGACACAGCCACAGAGACAAAGAGACGGAAACTGTCGGACAGAGACACAGAGACAGAGATTCAGCTGCAGAGACACAGAGACGGAGACACAGGGACAGAGACACAGAGACAGGGACACAGAGGCAGAGACACAGAGACAGAGACACAGAGACAGAGACACAGAGACTGAGACACAGAGACAGTGACACAGAGACAGAGGCACAGAGGCAGAGACACAGAGACAGAGACACAGGGACTGAGACACAGAGACAGGGACGCAGAGACAGAGACACAGGGACAGAGACACAGAGACAGAGACACAGAGACAGAGACACAGAGACAGAGACACAGAGACAGAGACACAGAGACAGAGACGCAGAGACAGAGACACAGAGACAGAGACACAGAGACAGAGACACAGAGACAGAGACACAGAAACCGAGACACAGAGGCAGAGCCACAGAGGCAGAGGCACAGAGACAGACTCACAAAGACAGAGACACAGAGACAGAGGCACAGAGACAGAGACACAGAGACAGAGACACAGAGTCAGGGACATAGAGACAGAGGCACAGAGACGGAGACGCAAGGACAGAGACACAGAGACAGAGACACAGAGACAGAGACACAGAGACGGGACGCAGAGACAGATACAGAGGCAGAGACACAGAGACAGAGACAGAGACACAGAGACGGAGACGCAGGGACAGGGACACAGAGACGAGGACACAGAGACAGAGACAAAGAGACAGAGACACAGCGACATAGACACAGAGACAGAGACACAGAGACAGAGACACAGAGACGGAGACTGTGGGACAGAGACACAGAGACAGAGACACAGTGAGACAGAGAGAGACATAGAGACGGAGACACAGGGACGGAGACACAGAGACAGAGACACAGAGACAGATACATAGAGACAGAGACACAGAGACAGAGACGCAGAGACAGAGACACAGAGACGTAGACAGAGACACAGAGACAGAGACAAAGAGACAGAAACACAGAGACATAGACACAGAGACAGAGACACAGAGGCGGAGACTGTGGGGCAGAGACACAGAGACAGAGACACAGTGAGACAGACAGAGACACAGAGACGGAGACACAGGGACAGAGACACAGAGACAGAAACACAGAGACACATTCACAGAGACAGAGACACAGAGACACAGCCACAGAGACAAAGAGACGGAAACTGTCGGACAGAGACACAGAGACAGAGATTCAGCTGCAGAGACACAGAGACGGAGACACAGGGACAGAGACACAGAGACAGGGACACAGAGGCAGAGACACAGAGACAGAGACACAGAGACAGAGACACAGAGACTGAGACACAGAGACAGTGACACAGAGACAGAGGCACAGAGGCAGAGATACAGAGACAGAGACACAGAGACATAGACACAGCCACAGAGACAAAGAGACGGAAACTGTCGGACAGAGACACAGAGACAGAGATTCAGCTGCAGAGACACAGAGACGGAGACACAGGGACAGAGACACAGAGACAGGGACACAGAGGCAGAGACACAGAGACAGAGACACAGAGACAGAGACACAGAGACTGAGACACAGAGACAGTGACACAGTGACAGAGACACAGAGGCAGAGATACAGAGACAGAGACACAGAGACAGAGACACAGAGACAGAGACACAGAGACAGAGACACAGAGACAGAGACACAGAGACAGAGACACAGAGACAGAGACGCAGAGACAGAGACACAGAGACAGAGACACAGAGACAGAGACACAGAGACAGAGACACAGATACAGAGACACAGAGACAGAGACACAGAGACAGAGACACAGAGACAGAGACACAGAGACAGAGATACAGAGACAGAGACACAGAGACAGAGACACAGAGACAGAGACACAAAGACAGAGAAACAGAGACAGAGACACAGTGAGAGAGACAGAGACACAGGGCCAGTGACACAGAGACAGAAACACAGAGACAGATTCACAGAGACAGAGACACAGAGACAGAGGCACAGAGACATAGACACAGAGACAGAGACACAGAGACAGAGACACAGAGACGGAGACGCAAGGACAGAGACACAGAGACAGGGACACAGAGAGAGTGACTCAGAGACAGAGACACAGAGACGGAGACACAGGGACAGAGACACAGAGACAGGGAAACAGAGAGAGTGACTCAGAGACTGAGACACTGAGACGGAGACACAGGGACAGAGACACAGAGACAGGGAAACAGAGAGAGTGACTCAGAGACTGAGACACTGAGACGGAGACAGAGACGCAGAGACAGAGACACAGAGACAGAGACACAGAGACCGAGACCCAGAGACGGAGACACAGATACAGAGACACAGAGACAGAGACACAGAGACGGAGACTGTGGGACAGAGACACAGAAACAGAGATACAGTGAGACAGACAGAGACATAGAGACGGAGACACAGGGACGGAGACACAGAGACAGATACACAGAGACAGGTACACAGAGACAGAGGCACGGAGACGGAGACGCAAGGACAGAGACATAGAGACAGAGACACAGAGACAGAGACACAGAGACGGGACGCAGAGACAGATACAGAGGCAGAGACACAGAGACAGAGACAGAGACACAGGGACGGAGACGCAGGGACAGGGACACAGAGACGAGGACACAGAGACAGAGACTCAGAGACAGAGACACAGAGACAGAGACAGAGACGCAGAGACATAGACGCAGAGACAGAGACACAGAGACAGAGACACAGAGACAGAGACACAGAGAGGGAGCCACAGAGACAGAGACACAGAGACCCAGACACAGAGACAGAGATTCGGAGACAGAGACACAGGGAGAGAGACACAGGAACGGAGATGCAGAGACAGCGACACATGGACAGATTCAAGCAGACAGAGACACAGAGGCAGAGACACAGGGACAGATACACGGAGACAGAGACACAGA
Organism: Megachile willughbiella; assembly: GCA_945859595.2. NCBI lineage: Eukaryota > Metazoa > Arthropoda > Insecta > Hymenoptera > Megachilidae > Megachile > Megachile willughbiella. The sequence goes on from OX243806.1 coordinate 214,952, forward strand.
GACAGAGACACAAAGACACAGAGACAGAGACACAGAGACAGAGACACAGAGACAGAGACACAGAGACAGAGACACAGAGACAGAGACACAGAGACAGAGACACAGAGACCGAGACACAGATGCAGAGGCACAGAGGCAGAGACACAGAGAGAGGGAGACACAGAGGCAGAGACACAGAGACAGAGACAGAGACACAGACACAGAGACGGAGACACAGGGACAGAGACACAGAGACAAGGACACAGAGACGGAGACTCTGGGACAGAGACACAGAGACAGAGATTCAGAGGCAGAGACAGAGAGAGAGAGGCACAGAGACAGATACACGGTGGCAGAGACACAGAGGAATAGACACAGAGACAGAGACACAGAGACAGAGACACAGAGACCGAGACACAGATGCAGAGGCACAGGGGCAGAGACACAGAGAGAGGGAGACACAGAGGCAGAGACAGAGAGAGAGAGGCACAGAGACAGATACACGGTGGCAGAGACACAGAGGAATAGACACTGAGACAGAGACACAGAGACAGAGACACAGAGACCGAGACACAGATGCAGAGGCACAGAGGCAGAGACACAGAGAGAGGGAGACACAGAGACAGAGACACAGAGACAGAGACACAGAGACAGAGATTCAGATGCAGAGACACAGAGACGGAGACACAGGGACAGAGACACAGAGACAGGGACACAGACGCAGAGATTCAGATGCAGAGACACAGGGACAGATTCACAGAGAGAGAGACATGGAGAGAGACCCACGGAGACAGAGACACAGAGACACAGAGACAGGGTCGCAGAGACGGAGACACATGGACAGAGACACAGAGCCCGTGACACAAGGAGACAGAGACAGAGACATAGACACAGAGACAGAGATACAGAGACAGAGACGCAGAGACAGATACACAGATGCAGAGACACAGAGACAGAGACAGAGACACAGGGACGGAGACAGAGGGACAGAGACACAGAGAGAGGGACCCAGAGACAGAGTTACAGAGGCAGAGACACTGAGACAGAGACAGAGACACAGAGACAGAAACACAGAGACAGATTCACAGAGACAGATACACAGAGACAGAGACACAGAGACAGAGACGCAGATACAGAGACACAGAGACAGAGACACAGAGACACACGGTCAGAGGCATAGACACAGAGACAGAGACACCGAGACAGTGACACAAAGACGGAGACACAGGGACAGAGACACCGAGACAGAGACACAGATACAGAGACACAGAGACAGAGACACAGAGACAGAGACACAGAGACAGAGAGACAGAGACAGAGACACAGAGACAGAGACACAGAGACAGAGACACAGAGACAGAGACACAGAGACAGAGACACAGAGATAGAGACACAGGGACTGAGACACAGAGACAGGGACACAGAGACAGAGACACAGGGACAGAGACACAGAGACAGAGACACAGAGACAGAGACACAGAGACAGAGACACAGAGACAGAGACACAGAGACAGAGACACAGAGACAGAGACACAGAGACAGAGACACAGAGACAGAGACACAGAGACAGAGACACAGAGACAGAGACACAGAGACAGAGACACAGAGACAGAGACACAAAGATAGAGACACAGTGAGAGAGACAGAGATACAGGGACAGAGACACAGAGACAGGAACACAGAGACAGACTCACAGAGACAGAGACACAGAGACAGAGGCACAGAGACAGAGACACAGAGACAGAGACACAGAGTCAGGGACATAGAGACAGAGGCACAGAGACGGAGACGCAAGGACAGAGACACAGAGACAGAGACACAGAGACAGAGACACAGTGACGGGACGCAGAGACAGATACAGAGGCAGAGACACAGAGACAGAGACAGAGACACAGAGACGGAGACGCAGGGACAGGGACACAGAGACGAGGACACAGAGACAGAGACAAAGAGACAGAGACACAGCGACATAGACACAGAGACAGAGACACAGAGACGGAGACTGTGGGACAGAGACACAGAGACAGAGACACAGTGAGACAGAGAGAGACATAGAGACGGAGACACAGGGACGGAGACAGAGACAGAAACACAGAGACAGATTCACAGAGACAGGGACACAGAGACAGAGGCACAGAGACATAGACACAGAGGCAGAGACACAGACACAGAGACACAGAGACAGAGACACAGAGACAGAGACACAGAGACAGAGACACAGAGATGGAGACACAGAGACAGAGACGCAGAGACAGAGACACAGAGACAGAGACACAATGACAGAGATTCGGAGACAGAGACACAGAGAGAGCGAGTCAGAGACAGAGACACAGAGACGGATACAGAGACACAGAGACATAGACACATAGACAGAGACACAGAGACAGAGACTGTGCGACAGAGACACAGAGACGGAGACTGTAGGACAGAGACACAGAGACAGAGATTCAGATGCAGAGACACAGAGACGGAGACACAGGGACAGAGACACAGAGACAGGGACACAGACGCAGAGATTCAGATGCAGAGACACAGGGACAGATTCACAGAGAGAGAGACCCACGGAGACAGAGACACAGAGACACAGAGACAGGGTCACAGAGACGGAGACACATGGACAGGGACACAGAGCCCGTGACACAAGGAGACAGAGACAGAGACATAGACACAGAGACAGAGATACAGAGACAGAGACGCAGAGACAGATACACAGATGCAGAGACACAGAGACAGAGACACAGAGACGGAGACACAGGGACAGAGACACAGAGAGAGGGACCCAGAGACAGAGTTACAGAGGCAGAGACACTGAGACAGAGACAGAGACACAGAGACAGAAACACAGAGACAGATTCACAGAGACAGATACACAGAGACAGAGACACAGAGACAGAGACACAGATACAGAGACACACAGACAGAGACACAGAGACACACGGTCAGAGGCATAGACACAGAGACAGTGACACAAAGACGGAGACACAGGGACAGAGACACCGAGACAGAGACACAGATACAGAGACACAGAGACAGAGACACAGAGGCAGAGACACAGAGACAGAGACACAGAGACAGAGAGACAGAGACAGAGACACAGAGACAGAGACACAGATACAGAGACACAGAGACAGAGACACAGAGACAGAGACACAGAGACAGAGACACAGAGACAGAGACACAGAGACAGAGACACAGAGACAGAGACACAGAGACAGAGACACAGAGACAGAGACACAGAAACCGAGACACAGAGGCAGAGCCACAGATACAGAGACACAGAGACAGAGACACAGAGGCAGAGACACAGAGACAGAGACACAGTGAGAGGGACAGAGACACAGGGACAGAGACACGGAGACAGAGACACAGAGACAGAGACACAGAGACAGTGACACAAAGACGGAGACACAGGGACAGAGACACCGAGACAGAGACACAGAGACAGAGACACAGAGACAGAGACACAGAGACAGAGACACAGAGACAGAGACAGAGACACAGAGACAGAGAGACAGAGACAGAGACACAGAGACAGAGACACAGATACAGAGACACAGAGACAGAGACACAGAGACAGAGACACAGAGACAGAGACACAGAGACAGAGACACAGAGACAGAGACACAGAGACAGAGACACAGAGACAGAGACACAGAGACAGAGACACAGAAACCGAGACACAGATGCAGAGCCACAGAGGCAGAGGCACAGAGACAGAGGCACAGAGACAGAGACACAGAGACAGAGACACAGAAACCGAGACACAGAGGCAGAGCCACAGAGGCAGAGGCACAGAGACAGAGGCACAGAGACAGAGACACAGAGACAGAGACACAGTGAGAGGGACAGAGACACAGGGACAGAGACACGGAGACAGGAACACAGAGACAGAGACACAGAGACAGAGGCACAGAGACAGAGACACAGAGACAGAGACACAGAGACAGGGACATAGAGACAGAGGCACAGAGACGGAGAGGCAAGGACAGAGACACAGAGACAGAGACACAGAGACGGGACGCAGAGACAGATACAGAGGCAGAGACACAGAGACAGAGACAGAGACACAGAGACGGAGACGCGGGGACAGGGACACAGAGACGAGGACACAGAGACAGAGACACAGAGACAGAGTCACAGTGAGACAGACAGAGACATAGAGACGGAGACACAGGGACAGAGACACACAGACAGAAACACAGAGACAGATTCACAGAGACAGGGACACAGAGACAGAGGCACAGAGACATAGACACAGAGACAGAGACACAGAGACAGAGACACAGAGACAGAGACACGGAGACAGAGACACAGAGACAGAGACACAGAGACAGAGACACAGAGACAGAGACACAGAGACAGAGACACAGAGACAGAGGCACAGAGACATAGAGACAGAGACAGAAACACAGAGACAGAGACACAGAGACGGAGACGCAAGGACAGAGACACAGAGACAGGGACACAGAGAGAGTGACTCAGAGACAGAGACACAGAGACGGAGACACAGGGACAGAGACACAGAGACAGGGACACAGAGAGAGTGACTCAGAGACTGAGACACAGAGACGGAGACAGAGACACAGAGACATAGACACAGCCACAGAGACAAAGAGACGGAAACTGTCGGACAGAGACACAGAGACAGAGATTCAGCTGCAGAGACACAGAGACGGAGACACAGGGACAGAGACACAGAGACAGGGACACAGAGGCAGAGACACAGAGACAGAGACACAGAGACAGAGACACAGAGACAGAGGCACAGAGACAGAGACACAGAGACAGAGACACAGAGACAGAGACACAGAGACAGAGACACAGAGACAGAGACACCGAGACACAGACACAGAGACAGAGACACAGAGACAGAGACACAGAGACAGATACATAGAGACAGAGACACAGAGACAGAGACGCAGAGACAGAGACACAGAGACGTAGACAGAGACACAGAGACAGAGACAAAGAGACAGAAACACAGAGACATAGACACAGAGACAGAGACACAGAGGCGGAGACTGTGGGGCAGAGACACAGAGACAGAGACACAGTGAGACAGACAGAGACACAGAGACGGAGACACAGGGACAGAGACACAGAGACAGAAACACAGAGACACATTCACAGAGACAGAGACACAGAGACAGAGGCACAGAGACATAGAGACAGAGACAGAAACACAGAGACAGAGACACAGAGACGGAGACGCAAGGACAGAGACACAGAGACAGGGACACAGAGAGAGTGACACAGAGACAGAGACCCAGAGACGGAGACACAGGGACAGAGACACAGAGACAGGGACACAGAGAGAGTGACTCAGAGACTGAGACACAGAGACGGAGACAGAGACACAGAGACGTAGACACAGCCACAGAGACAAAGAGACGGAAACTGTCGGACAGAGACACAGAGACAGAGATTCAGCTGCAGAGACACAGAGACGGAGACACAGGGACAGAGACACAGAGACAGGGACACAGAGGCAGAGACACAGAGACAGAGACACAGAGACAGAGACACAGAGACTGAGACACAGAGACAGTGACACAGAGACAGAGGCACAGAGGCAGAGACACAGAGACAGAGACACAGGGACTGAGACACAGAGACAGGGACGCAGAGACAGAGACACAGGGACAGGGACACAGAGACAGAGACACAGAGACAGAGACACAGAGACAGAGACACAGAGACAGAGACACAGAGACAGAGACGCAGAGACAGAGACACAGAGACAGAGACACAGAGACAGAGACACAGAGACAGAGACACAGAAACCGAGACACAGAGGCAGAGCCACAGAGGCAGAGGCACAGAGACAGACTCACAAAGACAGAGACACAGAGACAGAGGCACAGAGACAGAGACACAGAGACAGAGACACAGAGTCAGGGACATAGAGACAGAGGCACAGAGACGGAGACGCAAGGACAGAGACACAGAGACAGAGACACAGAGACAGAGACACAGAGACGGGACGCAGAGACAGATACAGAGGCAGAGACACAGAGACAGAGACAGAGACACAGAGACGGAGACGCAGGGACAGGGACACAGAGACGAGGACACAGAGACAGAGACAAAGAGACAGAGACACAGCGACATAGACACAGAGATAGAGACACAGAGACAGAGACACAGAGACGGAGACTGTGGGACAGAGACACAGAGACAGAGACACAGTGAGACAGAGAGAGACATAGAGACGGAGACACAGGGACGGAGACACAGAGGCAGAAACACACAGACAGATTCACAGAGACAGGGACACAGAGACAGAGGCACAGAGACATAGACACAGAGGCAGAGACACAGACACAGAGACACAGAGACAGAGACACAGAGACAGAGACACAGAGACAGAGACACAGAGATGGAGACACAGAGACAGAGACGTAGAGACAGAGACACAGAGACAGAGACACAATGACAGAGATTCGGAGACAGAGACACAGAGAGAGCGACTCAGAGACAGAGACACAGAGACGGAGACGCAGGGACAGGGACACAGAGACGAGGACACAGAGACAGAGACACAGAGACAGAGACACAGAGACAGAGACACAGAGACAGAGACACAGAGACAGAGACACAGAGACAGAGACACAGAGACAGAGACACAGAGAAAGAGAAACAGAGACACAGACACAGAGACAGAGACACAGAGACAGAGACACAGAAACCGAGACACAGAGGCAGAGGCACAGAGGCAGAGGCACAGAGACAGAGACACAGGGACAGAGACACAGAGACAGAGACACAGAGGCAGAGACACAGAGACAGAGACACAGAGACAGAGACACAGAGACAGAGACACAGAGACAGAGACACAAAGACAGAGAAACAGAGACAGAGACACAGTGAGAGAGACAGAGACACAGGGACAGTGACACAGAGACAGAAACACAGAGACAGATTCACAGAGACAGAGACACAGAGACAGAGGCACAGAGACATAGACACAGAGACAGAGACACAGAGACAGAGACACAGAGACGGAGACGCAAGGACAGAGACACAGAGACAGGGACACAGAGAGAGTGACTCAGAGGCAGAGACACAGAGACAGAGACATAGAGACAGAGACACATAAACCGAGACGCAGAGGCAGAGGCACAGAGGCAGAGGCACATAGACAGAGACACAGAGACAGAGACAGAGACAGAGACAGAGAGACAGAGACATAGAGACAGAGACACAGAGACCGAGACACAGAGGCAGTGGCACAGAGACAGGAACACAGAGACAGAGACACAGCGACACAGACACAGAGACAGAGACACAGAGACACAGACACAGAGACAGAGACACAGAGACGGAGACACAGAGACAGAGACACAGAGACTGAGACACAGAGACAGTGACACAGAGACAGAGACACAGAGACAGAGATACAGAGACAGAGACACAGAGACAGAGACACAGAGACAGAGACACAAAGACAGAGAAACAGAGACAGAGACACAGTGAGAGAGACAGAGACACAGGGACAGTGACACAGAGACAGAAACACAGAGACAGATTCACAGAGACAGAGACGCAGAGACATAGACACAGCCACAGAGACAAAGAGACGGAAACTGTGGGACAGAGACACAGAGACAGAGATTCAGCTGCAGAGACACAGAGACGGAGACACAGGGACAGAGACACAGAGACAGGGACACAGAGGCAGAGGCACAGAGACAGAGACACAGAGACTGAGACACAGAGACAGTGACACAGAGACAGAGACACAGAGACAGAGATACAGAGACAGAGACACAGAGACAGAGACACAGAGACAGAGACACAGAGACAGAGACACAGAGACAGAGACACAGAGACAGAGACACAGGGAGAGAGACACAGGAACGGAGATGCAGAGACAGCGACACATGGACAGATTCAAGCAGACAGAGACACAGAGACAGAGACACAGAGATGGAGACACAGAGACAGAGACGCAGAGACAGAGACACAGAGACAGAGACACAATGACAGAGATTCGGAGACAGAGACACAGAGAGAGCGAGTCAGAGACAGAGACACAGAGACGGATACAGAGACACAGAGACATAGACACATAGACAGAGACACAGAGACAGAGACTGTGCGACAGAGACACAGAGACGGAGACTGTAGGACAGAGACACAGAGACAGAGATTCAGATGCAGAGACACAGAGACGGAGACACAGGGACAGAGACACAGAGACAGGGACACAGACGCAGAGATTCAGATGCAGAGACACAGGGACAGATTCACAGAGAGAGAGACACGGAGAGAGACCCACGGAGACAGAGACACAGAGACACAGAGACAGGGTCACAGAGACGGAGACACATGGACAGGGACACAGAGCCCGTGACACAAGGAGACAGAGACAGAGACATAGACACAGAGACAGAGATACAGAGACAGAGACGCAGAGACAGATACACAGATGCAGAGACACAGAGACAGAGACACAGAGACGGAGACACAGGGACAGAGACACAGAGAGAGGGACCCAGAGACAGAGTTACAGAGGCAGAGACACTGAGACAGAGACAGAGACACAGAGACAGAAACACAGAGACAGATTCACAGAGACAGATACACAGAGACAGAGACACAGAGACAGAGACACAGATACAGAGACACACAGACAGAGACACAGAGACACACGGTCAGAGGCATAGACACAGAGACAGTGACACAAAGACGGAGACACAGGGACAGAGACACCGAGACAGAGACACAGATACAGAGACACAGAGACAGAGACACAGAGGCAGAGACACAGAGACAGAGACACAGAGACAGAGAGACAGAGACAGAGACACAGAGACAGAGACACAGATACAGAGACACAGAGACAGAGACACAGAGACAGAGACACAGAGACAGAGACACAGAGACAGAGACACAGAGACAGAGACACAGAGACAGAGACACAGAGACAGAGACACAGAGACAGATACACAGAGACAGAGACACAGAAACCGAGACACAGAGGCAGAGCCACAGAGGCAGAGGCACAGAGACAGAGGCACAGAGACAGAGACACAGAGACAGAGACACAGTGAGAGGGACAGAGACACAGGGACAGAGACACGGAGACAGGAACACAGAGACAGAGACACAGAGACAGAGGCACAGAGACAGAGACACAGAGACAGAGACACAGAGACACAGAGACAGGGACATAGAGACAGAGGCACAGAGACGGAGAGGCAAGGACAGAGACACAGAGACAGAGACACAGAGACAGAGACACAGAGACAGAGACACAGAGACGGGACGCAGAGACAGATACAGAGGCAGAGACACAGAGACAGAGACAGAGACACAGAGACGGAGACGCAGGGACAGGGACACAGAGACAAGGACACAGAGACAGAGACACAGAGACAGAGGCACAGAGACAGAGACACAGAGACAGAGACACAGAGACAGAGACACAGAGACAGAGACACAGAGACAGAGACACAGGGAAAGAGAAACAGAGACACAGACACAGAGACAGAGACACAGAGACCGAGACCCAGAGACAGAGACACAGATACAGAGACACAGAGACAGAAACACAGAGACAGAGACACAGAGACAGAGACACAGAGACGGAGACTGTGGGACAGAGACACAGAGACAGAGATTCAGATGCAGAGACACAGAGACGGAGACACAGGGACAGAGACACAGAGACAGGGACACAGACGCAGAGATTCAGATGCAGAGACACAGGGACAGATTCACAGAGAGAGAGACACGGAGAGAGACCCACGGAGACATAGACACAGAGACACAGAGACAGGGTCACAGAGACGGAGACACATGGACAGGGACACAGAGCCCGTGACACAAGGAGACAGAGACAGAGACATAGACACAGAGACAGAGATACAGAGACAGAGACGCAGAGACAGATACACAGATGCAGAGACACAGAGACAGAGACACAGAGACGGAGACACAGGGACAGTGACACAAAGACGGAGACACAGGGACAGAGACACCGAGACAGAGACACAGATACAGAGACACAGAGACAGAGACACAGAGACAGAGACACAGAGACAGAGACAGAGACACAGAGACAGAGAGACAGAGACAGAGACACAGAGACAGAGACACAGATACAGAGACACAGAGACAGAGACACAGAGACAGAGACACAGAGACAGAGACACAGAGACAGAGACACAGAGACAGAGACACAGAGACAGAGACACAGAGACAGAGACACAGAAACCGAGACACAGATGCAGAGCCACAGAGGCAGAGGCACAGAGAGAGAGGCACAGAGACAGAGACACAGAGACAGAGACACAGAAACCGAGACACAGAGGCAGAGCCACAGAGGCAGAGGCACAGAGACAGAGGCACAGAGACAGAGACACAGAGACAGAGACACAGTGAGAGGGACAGAGACACAGGGACAGAGACACGGAGACAGGAACACAGAGACAGAGACACAGAGACAGAGGCACAGAGACAGAGACACAGAGACAGAGACACAGAGACAGGGACATAGAGACAGAGGCACAGAGACGGAGAGGCAAGGACAGAGACACAGAGACAGAGACACAGAGACAGAGACACAGAGACGGGACGCAGAGACAGATACAGAGGCAGAGACACAGAGACAGAGACAGAGACACAGAGACGGAGACGCGGGGACAGGGACACAGAGACGAGGACACAGAGACAGAGACACAGAGACAGAGTCACAGTGAGACAGACAGAGACATAGAGACGGAGACACAGGGACAGAGACACACAGACAGAAACACAGAGACAGATTCACAGAGACAGGGACACAGAGACAGAGGCACAGAGACATAGACACAGAGACAGAGACACAGAGACAGAGACACAGAGACAGAGACACGGAGACAGAGACACAGAGACAGAGACACAGAGACAGAGACACAGAGACAGAGACACAGAGACAGAGACACAGAGACAGAGGCACAGAGACAGAGACACAGAGACAGAGACACAGAGACAGAGACACAGAGACAGAGGCACAGAGACAGAGACACAGAGACACAGACACAGAGACAGAGACACAGAGACAGAGACACAGAGACAGATACATAGAGACAGAGACATAGAGACAGAGACGCAGAGACAGAGACACAGAGACGTAGACAGAGACACAGAGACAGAGACAAAGAGACAGAAACACAGAGACATAGACACAGAGACAGAGACACAGAGGCGGAGACTGTGGGGCAGAGACACAGAGACAGAGACACAGTGAGACAGACAGAGACACAGAGACGGAGACACAGGGACAGAGACACAGAGACAGAAACACAGAGACACATTCACAGAGACAGAGACACAGAGACAGAGGCACAGAGACATAGAGACAGAGACAGAAACACAGAGACAGAGACACAGAGACGGAGACGCAAGGACAGAGACACAGAGACAGGGACACAGAGAGAGTGACTCAGAGACAGAGACACAGAGACGGAGACACAGGGACAGAGACACAGAGACAGGGACACAGAGAGAGTGACTCAGAGACTGAGACACAGAGACGGAGACAGAGACACAGAGACATAGACACAGCCACAGAGACAAAGAGACGGAAACTGTCGGACAGAGACACAGAGACAGAGATTCAGCTGCAGAGACACAGAGACGGAGACACAGGGACAGAGACACAGAGACAGGGACACAGAGGCAGAGACACAGAGACAGAGACACAGAGACAGAGACACAGATACAGAGGCACAGAGACAGAGACACAGAGACAGAGACACAGAGACAGAGACACAGAGACAGAGACACAGAGACAGAGACACCGAGACACAGACACAGAGACAGAGACACAGAGACAGAGACACAGAGACAGATACATAGAGACAGAGACACAGAGACAGAGACGCAGAGACAGAGACACAGAGACGTAGACAGAGACACAGAGACAGAGACAAAGAGACAGAAACACAGAGACATAGACACAGAGACAGAGACACAGAGGCGGAGACTGTGGGGCAGAGACACAGAGACAGAGACACAGTGAGACAGACAGAGACACAGAGACGGAGACACAGGGACAGAGACACAGAGACAGAAACACAGAGACACATTCACAGAGACAGAGACACAGAGACAGAGGCACAGAGACATAGAGACAGAGACAGAAACACAGAGACAGAGACACAGAGACGGAGACGCAAGGACAGAGACACAGAGACAGGGACACAGAGAGAGTGACACAGAGACAGAGACCCAGAGACGGAGACACAGGGACAGAGACACAGAGACAGGGACACAGAGAGAGTGACTCAGAGACTGAGACACAGAGACGGAGACAGAGACACAGAGACGTAGACACAGCCACAGAGACAAAGAGACGGAAACTGTCGGACAGAGACACAGAGACAGAGATTCAGCTGCAGAGACACAGAGACGGAGACACAGGGACAGAGACACAGAGACAGGGACACAGAGGCAGAGACACAGAGACAGAGACACAGAGACAGAGACACAGAGACTGAGACACAGAGACAGTGACACAGAGACAGAGGCACAGAGGCAGAGACACAGAGACAGAGACACAGGGACTGAGACACAGAGACAGGGACGCAGAGACAGAGACACAGGGACAGAGACACAGAGACAGAGACACAGAGACAGAGACACAGAGACAGAGACACAGAGACAGAGATACAGAGACAGAGACGCAGAGACAGAGACACAGAGACAGAGACACAGAGACAGAGACACAGAGACAGAGACACAGAAACCGAGACACAGAGGCAGAGCCACAGAGGCAGAGGCACAGAGACAGACTCACAAAGACAGAGACACAGAGACAGAGGCACAGAGACAGAGACACAGAGACAGAGACACAGAGTCAGGGACATAGAGACAGAGGCACAGAGACGGAGACGCAAGGACAGAGACACAGAGACAGAGACACAGAGACAGAGACACAGAGACGGGACGCAGAGACAGATACAGAGGCAGAGACACAGAGACAGAGACAGAGACACAGAGACGGAGACGCAGGGACAGGGACACAGAGACGAGGACACAGAGACAGAGACAAAGAGACAGAGACACAGCGACATAGACACAGAGATAGAGACACAGAGACAGAGACACAGAGACGGAGACTGTGGGACAGAGACACAGAGACAGAGACACAGTGAGACAGAGAGAGACATAGAGACGGAGACACAGGGACGGAGACACAGAGACAGAAACACACAGACAGATTCACAGAGACAGGGACACAGAGACAGAGGCACAGAGACATAGACACAGAGGCAGAGACACAGACACAGAGACACAGAGACAGAGACACAGAGACAGAGACACAGAGACAGAGACACAGAGATGGAGACACAGAGACAGAGACGTAGAGACAGAGACACAGAGACAGAGACACAATGACAGAGATTCGGAGACACAGAGACAGAGACACAATGACAGAGATTCGGAGACAGAGACACAGAGAGAGCGACTCAGAGACAGAGACACAGAGACGGAGACGCAGGGACAGGGACACAGAGACGAGGACACAGAGACAGAGACACAGAGACAGAGACACAGAGACAGAGACACAGAGACAGAGACACAGAGACAGAGACACAGAGACAGAGACACAGAGACAGAGACACAGAGACAGAGACACAGAGAAAGAGAAACAGAGACACAGACACAGAGACAGAGACACAGAGACAGAGACACAGAAACCGAGACACAGAGGCAGAGGCACAGAGGCAGAGGCACAGAGACAGAGACACAGAGACAGAGACACAGAGACAGAGACACAGAGGCAGAGACACAGAGACAGAGACACAGAGACAGAGACACAGAGACAGAGACACAGAGACAGAGACACAAAGACAGAGAAACAGAGACAGAGACACAGTGAGAGAGACAGAGACACAGGGACAGTGACACAGAGACAGAAACACAGAGACAGATTCACAGAGACAGAGACACAGAGACAGAGGCACAGAGACATAGACACAGAGACAGAGACACAGAGACAGAGACACAGAGACGGAGACGCAAGGACAGAGACACAGAGACAGGGACACAGAGAGAGTGACTCAGAGGCAGAGACACAGAGACAGAGACATAGAGACAGAGACACATAAACCGAGACGCAGAGGCAGAGGCACAGAGGCAGAGGCACAGAGACAGAGACACAGAGACAGAGACAGAGACAGAGACAGAGAGACAGAGACATAGAGACAGAGACACAGAGACCGAGACACAGAGGCAGTGGCACAGAGACAGGAACACAGAGACAGAGACACAGCGACACAGACACAGAGACAGAGACACAGAGACACAGACACAGAGACAGAGACACAGAGACGGAGACACAGAGACAGAGACACAGAGACTGAGACACAGAGACAGTGACACAGAGACAGAGACACAGAGACAGAGATACAGAGACAGAGACACAGAGACAGAGACACAGAGACAGAGACACAGAGACAGAGACACAGAGACAGAGACACAGGGAGAGAGACACAGGAACGGAGATGCAGAGACAGCGACACATGGACAGATTCAAGCAGACAGAGACACAGAGACAGAGACACAGAGATGGAGACACAGAGACAGAGACGCAGAGACAGAGACACAGAGACAGAGACACAATGACAGAGATTCGGAGACAGAGACACAGAGAGAGCGAGTCAGAGACAGAGACACAGAGACGGATACAGAGACACAGAGACATAGACACATAGACAGAGACACAGAGACAGAGACTGTGCGACAGAGACACAGAGACGGAGACTGTAGGACAGAGACACAGAGACAGAGATTCAGATGCAGAGACACAGAGACGGAGACACAGGGACAGAGACACAGAGACAGGGACACAGACGCAGAGATTCAGATGCAGAGACACAGGGACAGATTCACAGAGAGAGAGACACGGAGAGAGACCCACGGAGACAGAGACACAGAGACACAGAGACAGGGTCACAGAGACGGAGACACATGGACAGGGACACAGAGCCCGTGACACAAGGAGACAGAGACAGAGACATAGACACAGAGACAGAGATACAGAGACAGAGACGCAGAGACAGATACACAGATGCAGAGACACAGAGACAGAGACACAGAGACGGAGACACAGGGACAGAGACACAGAGAGAGGGACCCAGAGACAGAGTTACAGAGGCAGAGACACTGAGACAGAGACAGAGACACAGAGACAGAAACACAGAGACAGATTCACAGAGACAGATACACAGAGACAGAGACACAGAGACAGAGACACAGATACAGAGACACACAGACAGAGACACAGAGACACACGGTCAGAGGCATAGACACAGAGACAGTGACACAAAGACGGAGACACAGGGACAGAGACACCGAGACAGAGACACAGATACAGAGACACAGAGACAGAGACACAGAGGCAGAGACACAGAGACAGAGACACAGAGACAGAGAGACAGAGACAGAGACACAGAGACAGAGACACAGATACAGAGACACAGAGACAGAGACACAGAGACAGAGACACAGAGACAGAGACACAGAGACAGAGACACAGAGACAGAGACACAGAGACAGAGACACAGAGACAGAGACACAGAGACAGAGACACAGAAACCGAGACACAGAGGCAGAGCCACAGAGGCAGAGGCACAGAGACAGAGGCACAGAGACAGAGACACAGAGACAGAGACACAGTGAGAGGGACAGAGACACAGGGACAGAGACACGGAGACAGGAACACAGAGACAGAGACACAGAGACAGAGGCACAGAGACAGAGACACAGAGACAGAGACACAGAGACAGGGACATAGAGACAGAGGCACAGAGACGGAGAGGCAAGGACAGAGACACAGAGACAGAGACACAGAGACAGAGACACAGAGACAGAGACACAGAGACGGGACGCAGAGACAGATACAGAGGCAGAGACACAGAGACAGAGACAGAGACACAGAGACGGAGACGCAGGGACAGGGACACAGAGACAAGGACACAGAGACAGAGACACAGAGACAGAGACACAGAGACAGAGACACAGAGACAGAGACACAGAGACAGAGACACAGAGACAGAGACACAGAGACAGAGACACAGGGAAAGAGAAACAGAGACACAGACACAGAGACAGAGACACAGAGACCGAGACCCAGAGACAGAGACACAGATACAGAGACACAGAGACAGAAACACAGAGACAGAGACACAGAGACAGAGACACAGAGACGGAGACTGTGGGACAGAGACACAGAGGCAGAGATTCAGATGCAGAGACACAGAGACGGAGACACAGGGACAGAGACACAGAGACAGGGACACAGACGCAGAGATTCAGATGCAGAGACACAGGGACAGATTCACAGAGAGAGAGACACGGAGAGAGACCCACGGAGACATAGAGACAGAGACACAGAGACAGGGTCACAGAGACGGAGACACATGGACAGGGACACAGAGCCCGTGACACAAGGAGACAGAGACAGAGACATAGACACAGAGACAGAGATACAGAGACAGAGACGCAGAGACAGATACACAGATGCAGAGACACAGAGACAGAGACACAGAGACGGAGACACAGGGACAGAGACACAGAGAGAGGGACCCAGAGACAGAGTTACAGAGGCAGAGACACTGAGACAGAGACAGAGACACAGAGACAAAAACACAGAGACAGATTCACAGAGACAGATACACAGAGACGGAGACACAGAGACAGAGACACAGATACAGAGACACAGAGACAGAGACACAGAGACACACGGTCAGAGGCATAGACACAGAGACAGTGACACAAAGACGGAGACACAGGGACAGAGACACCGAGACAGAGACACAGATACAGAGACACAGAGACAGAGACACAGAGACAGAGACACAGAGACAGAGACAGAGACACAGAGACAGAGAGACAGAGACAGAGACACAGAGACAGAGACACAGATACAGAGACACAGAGACAGAGACACAGAGACAGAGACACAGAGACAGAGACACAGAGACAGAGACACAGAGACAGAGACACAGAGACAGAGACACAGAGACAGAGACACAGAGACAGAGACACAGAGACAGAGACACAGAGACAGAGACACAGAAACCGAGACACAGATGCAGAGCCACAGAGGCAGAGGCACAGAGACAGAGGCACAGAGACAGAGACACAGAGACAGAGACACAGAAACCGAGACACAGAGGCAGAGCCACAGAGGCAGAGGCACAGAGACAGAGGCACAGAGACAGAGACACAGAGACAGAGACACAGTGAGAGGGACAGAGACACAGGGACAGAGACACGGAGACAGGAACACAGAGACAGAGACACAGAGACAGAGGCACAGAGACAGAGACACAGAGACAGAGACACAGAGACAGGGACATAGAGACAGAGGCACAGAGACGGAGAGGCAAGGACAGAGACACAGAGACAGAGACACAGAGACAGAGACACAGAGACGGGACGCAGAGACAGATACAGAGGCAGAGACACAGAGACAGAGACAGAGACACAGAGACGGAGACGCGGGGACAGGGACACAGAGACGAGGACACAGAGACAGAGACACAGAGACAGAGTCACAGTGAGACAGACAGAGACATAGAGACGGAGACACAGGGACAGAGACACACAGACAGAAACACAGAGACAGATTCACAGAGACAGGGACACAGAGACAGAGGCACAGAGACATAGACACAGAGACAGAGACACAGAGACAGAGACACAGAGACAGAGACACGGAGACAGAGACACAGAGACAGAGACACAGAGACAGAGACACAGAGACAGAGACACAGAGACAGAGACACAGAGACAGAGGCACAGAGACAGAGACACAGAGACAGAGACACAGAGACAGAGACACAGAGACAGAGGCACAGAGACAGTGACACAGAGACACAGACACAGAGACAGAGACACAGAGACAGAGACACAGAGACAGATACATAGAGACAGAGACATAGAGACAGAGACGCAGAGACAGAGACACAGAGACGTAGACAGAGACACAGAGACAGAGACAAAGAGACAGAAACACAGAGACATAGACACAGAGACAGAGACACAGAGGCGGAGACTGTGGGGCAGAGACACAGAGACAGAGACACAGTGAGACAGACAGAGACACAGAGACGGAGACACAGGGACAGAGACACAGAGACAGAAACACAGAGACACATTCACAGAGACAGAGACACAGAGACAGAGGCACAGAGACATAGAGACAGAGACAGAAACACAGAGACAGAGACACAGAGACGGAGACGCAAGGACAGAGACACAGAGACAGGGACACAGAGAGAGTGACTCAGAGACAGAGACACAGAGACGGAGACACAGGGACAGAGACACAGAGACAGGGACACAGAGAGAGTGACTCAGAGACTGAGACACAGAGACGGAGACAGAGACACAGAGACATAGACACAGCCACAGAGACAAAGAGACGGAAACTGTCGGACAGAGACACAGAGACAGAGATTCAGCTGCAGAGACACAGAGACGGAGACACAGGGACAGAGACACAGAGACAGGGACACAGAGGCAGAGACACAGAGACAGAGACACAGAGACAGAGACACAGAGACAGAGGCACAGAGACAGAGACACAGAGACAGAGACACAGAGACAGAGACACAGAGACAGAGACACAGAGACAGAGACACCGAGACACAGACACAGAGACAGAGACACAGAGACAGAGACACAGAGACAGATACATAGAGACAGAGACACAGAGACAGAGACGCAGAGACAGAGACACAGAGACGTAGACAGAGACACAGAGACAGAGACAAAGAGACAGAAACACAGAGACATAGACACAGAGACAGAGACACAGAGGCGGAGACTGTGGGGCAGAGACACAGAGACAGAGACACAGTGAGACAGACAGAGACACAGAGACGGAGACACAGGGACAGAGACACAGAGACAGAAACACAGAGACACATTCACAGAGACAGAGACACAGAGACAGAGGCACAGAGACATAGAGACAGAGACAGAAACACAGAGACAGAGACACAGAGACGGAGACGCAAGGACAGAGACACAGAGACAGGGACACAGAGAGAGTGACACAGAGACAGAGACCCAGAGACGGAGACACAGGGACAGAGACACAGAGACAGGGACACAGAGAGAGTGACTCAGAGACTGAGACACAGAGACGGAGACAGAGACACAGAGACGTAGACACAGCCACAGAGACAAAGAGACGGAAACTGTCGGACAGAGACACAGAGACAGAGATTCAGCTGCAGAGACACAGAGACGGAGACACAGGGACAGAGACACAGAGACAGGGACACAGAGGCAGAGACACAGAGACAGAGACACAGAGACAGAGACACAGAGACTGAGACACAGAGACAGTGACACAGAGACAGAGGCACAGAGGCAGAGACACAGAGACAGAGACACAGGGACTGAGACACAGAGACAGGGACGCAGAGACAGAGACACAGGGACAGAGACACAGAGACAGAGACACAGAGACAGAGACACAGAGACAGAGACACAGAGACAGAGACACAGAGACAGAGACGCAGAGACAGAGACACAGAGACAGAGACACAGAGACAGAGACACAGAGACAGAGACACAGAAACCGAGACACAGAGGCAGAGCCACAGAGGCAGAGGCACAGAGACAGACTCACAAAGACAGAGACACAGAGACAGAGGCACAGAGACAGAGACACAGAGACAGAGACACAGAGTCAGGGACATAGAGACAGAGGCACAGAGACGGAGACGCAAGGACAGAGACACAGAGACAGAGACACAGAGACAGAGACACAGAGACGGGACGCAGAGACAGATACAGAGGCAGAGACACAGAGACAGAGACAGAGACACAGAGACGGAGACGCAGGGACAGGGACACAGAGACGAGGACACAGAGACAGAGACAAAGAGACAGAGACACAGCGACATAGACACAGAGATAGAGACACAGAGACAGAGACACAGAGACGGAGACTGTGGGACAGAGACACAGAGACAGAGACACAGTGAGACAGAGAGAGACATAGAGACGGAGACACAGGGACGGAGACACAGAGACAGAAACACACAGACAGATTCACAGAGACAGGGACACAGAGACAGAGGCACAGAGACATAGACACAGAGGCAGAGACACAGACACAGAGACACAGAGACAGAGACACAGAGACAGAGACACAGAGACAGAGACACAGAGATGGAGACACAGAGACAGAGACGTAGAGACAGAGACACAGAGACAGAGACACAATGACAGAGATTCGGAGACAGAGACACAGAGAGAGCGACTCAGAGACAGAGACACAGAGACGGAGACGCAGGGACAGGGACACAGAGACGAGGACACAGAGACAGAGACACAGAGACAGAGACACAGAGACAGAGACACAGAGACAGAGACACAGAGACAGAGACACAGAGACAGAGACACAGAGACAGAGACACAGAGACAGAGACACAGAGACAGAGACACAGAGAAAGAGAAACAGAGACACAGACACAGAGACAGAGACACAGAGACAGAGACACAGAAACCGATACACAGAGGCAGAGGCACAGAGGCAGAGGCACAGAGACAGAGACACAGAGACAGAGACACAGAGACAGAGACACAGAGGCAGAGACACAGAGACAGAGACACAGAGACAGAGACACAGAGACAGAGACACAGAGACAGAGACACAAAGACAGAGAAACAGAGACAGAGACACAGTGAGAGAGACAGAGACACAGGGACAGTGACACAGAGACAGAAACACAGAGACAGATTCACAGAGACAGAGACACAGAGACAGAGGCACAGAGACATAGACACAGAGACAGAGACACAGAGACAGAGACACAGAGACGGAGACGCAAGGACAGAGACACAGAGACAGGGACACAGAGAGAGTGACTCAGAGGCAGAGACACAGAGACAGAGACATAGAGACAGAGACACATAAACCGAGACGCAGAGGCAGAGGCACAGAGGCAGAGGCACAGAGACAGAGACACAGAGACAGAGACAGAGACAGAGACAGAGAGACAGAGACATAGAGACAGAGACACAGAGACCGAGACACAGAGACAGTGGCACAGAGACAGGAACACAGAGACAGAGACACAGCGACACAGACACAGAGACAGAGACACAGAGACACAGACACAGAGACAGAGACACAGAGACGGAGACACAGAGACAGAGACACAGAGACTGAGACACAGAGACAGTGACACAGAGACAGAGACACAGAGACAGAGACACAGAGACAGAGACACAGAGACAGAGACACAAAGACAGAGAAACAGAGACAGAGACACAGTGAGAGAGACAGAGACACAGGGACAGTGACACAGAGACAGAAACACAGAGACAGATTCACAGAGACAGAGACGCAGAGACATAGACACAGCCACAGAGACAAAGAGACGGAAACTGTGGGACAGAGACACAGAGACAGAGATTCAGCTGCAGAGACACAGAGACGGAGACACAGGGACAGAGACACAGAGACAGGGACACAGAGGCAGAGGCACAGAGACAGAGACACAGAGACTGAGACACAGAGACAGTGACACAGAGACAGAGACACAGAGACAGAGATACAGAGACAGAGACACAGAGACAGAGACACAGAGACAGAGACACAGAGACAGAGACACAGAGACAGAGACACAGGGAGAGAGACACAGGAACGGAGATGCAGAGACAGCGACACATGGACAGATTCAAGCAGACAGAGACACAGAGACAGAGACACAGGGACAGAGACACAGAGACAGAGACACAGAGACAGAGACACAGAGACAGAGACACAGAGACAGAGACACAGAGACAGAGACACAGAGACAGAGACACAGAGACAGAGACACAGAGACAGAGACACAGAGACAGAGACGCAGAGACAGAGACACAGAGACAGAGAAAGAGACACAGAGACGGAGACGCAGGGACAGGGACACAGAGACGAGGACACAGAGACAGAGACAAAGAGACAGAGACACAGCGACATAGACACAGAGACAGAGACACAGAGACAGAGACACAGAGACGGAGACTGTGGGACAGAGACACAGAGACAGAGACACAGTGAGACAGAGAGAGACATAGAGACGGAGACGCAGGGACGGAGACACAGAGACAGAAACACAGAGACAGATTCACAGAGACAGGGACACGGAGACAGAGACACAGAGACACAGAGACAGGGTCGCAGAGACGGAGACACATGGACAGAGACACAGAGCCTGTGACACAAGGAGACAGAGACAGAGACATAGACACAGAGACAGAGATACAGAGACAGAGACGCAGAGACAGATACACAGATGCAGAGACACAGAGACAGAGACAGAGACACAGGGACGGAGACACAGGGACAGAGACACAGAGAGAGGGACCCAGAGACAGAGTTACAGAGGCAGAGACACTGAGACAGAGACAGAGACACAGAGACAGAAACACAGAGACAGATTCACAGAGACAGATACACAGAGACAGAGACACAGAGACAGAGACGCAGATACAGAGACACAGAGACAGAGACACAGAGACACACGGTCAGAGGCATAGACACAGAGACAGAGACACCGAGACAGTGACACAAAGACGGAGACACAGGGACAGAGACACCGAGACAGAGACACAGATACAGAGACACAGAGACAGAGACACAGAGACAGAGACACAGAGACAGAGACACAGAGACAGAGAGACAGAGACAGAGACACAGAGACAGAGACACAGAGACAGAGACACAGAGACAGAGACACAGAGACAGAGACACAGAGACAGAGACACAGAGATAGAGACACAGGGACTGAGACACAGAGACAGGGACACAGAGACAGAGACACAGGGACAGAGACACAGAGACAGAGACACAGAGACAGAGACACAGAGACAGAGACACAGAGACAGAGACACAGAGACAGAGACACAGAGACAGAGACACAGAGACAGAGACGCAGAGACAGAGACACAGAGACAGAGACACAGAGACAGAGACACAGAGACAGAGACACAGAGACAGAGACACAGAAACCGAGACACAGAGGCAGAGCCACAGAGGCAGAGGCACAGAGACAGAGGCACAGAGACAGAGACACATAGACAGAGACACAGAGACA
Source organism: Megachile willughbiella (assembly GCA_945859595.2). Lineage (NCBI taxonomy): Eukaryota > Metazoa > Arthropoda > Insecta > Hymenoptera > Megachilidae > Megachile > Megachile willughbiella. Next base: position 238,033 of record OX243806.1, read on the forward strand.
GAGACACAGAGACAGAGACACAAAGATAGAGACACAGTGAGAGAGACAGAGATACAGGGACAGAGACACAGAGACAGAGACACAGAGACAGAGACGCAGATACAGAGACACAGAGACAGAGACACAGAGACACACGGTCAGAGGCATAGACACAGAGACAGAGACACCGAGACAGTGACACAAAGACGGAGACACAGGGACAGAGACACCGAGACAGAGACACAGATACAGAGACACAGAGACAGAGACACAGAGACAGAGACACAGAGACAGAGACACAGAGACAGAGAGACAGAGACAGAGACACAGAGACAGAGACACAGAGACAGAGACACAGAGACAGAGACACAGAGACACAGACACAGAGACAGAGACACAGAGATAGAGACACAGGGACTGAGACACAGAGACAGGGACACAGAGACAGAGACACAGGGACAGAGACACAGAGACAGAGACACAGAGACAGAGACACAGAGACAGAGACACAGAGACAGAGACACAGAGACAGAGACACAGAGACAGAGACGCAGAGACAGAGACACAGAGACAGAGACACAGAGACAGAGACACAGAGACAGAGACACAGAGACAGAGACACAGAAACCGAGACACAGAGGCAGAGCCACAGAGGCAGAGGCACAGAGACAGAGGCACAGAGACAGAGACACATAGACAGAGACACAGAGACAGAGACACAGAGACAGAGACACAAAGATAGAGACACAGTGAGAGAGACAGAGATACAGAGACGGGACGCAGAGACAGATACAGAGGCAGAGACACAGAGACAGAGACAGAGACACAGAGACGGAGACGCAGGGACAGGGACACAGAGACGAGGACACAGAGACAGAGACAAAGAGACAGAGACACAGCGACATAGACACAGAGACAGAGACACAGAGACGGAGACTGTGGGACAGAGACACAGAGACAGAGACAGAGACACAGAGACGGAGACGCAGGGACAGGGACACAGAGACGAGGACACAGAGACAGAGACAAAGAGACAGAGACACAGCGACATAGACACAGAGACAGAGACACAGAGACGGAGACTGTGGGACAGAGACACAGAGACAGAGACACAGTGAGACAGAGAGAGACATAGAGACGGAGACACAGGGACGGAGACACAGAGACAGAAACACAGAGACAGATTCACAGAGACAGGGACACAGAGACAGAGGCACAGAGACATAGACACAGAGGCAGAGACACAGACACAGAGACACAGAGACAGAGACACAGAGACAGAGACACAGAGACAGAGACACAGAGATGGAGACACAGAGACAGAGACGCAGAGACAGAGACACAGAGACAGAGACAGAATGACAGAGATTCGGAGACAGAGACACAGAGAGAGCGACTCAGAGACAGAGACACAGAGATGGAGACACAGAGACAGAGACGCAGAGACAGAGACACAGAGACAGAGACAGAATGACAGAGATTCGGAGACAGAGACACAGAGAGAGCGACTCAGAGACAGAGACACAGAGACGGATACAGAGACACAGAGACATAGACACATAGACAGAGACACAGAGACAGAGACTGTGCGACAGAGACACAGAGACGGAGACTGTAGGACAGAGACACAGAGACAGAGATTCAGATGCAGAGACACAGAGACGGAGACACAGGGACAGAGACACAGAGACAGGGACACAGACGCAGAGATTCAGATGCAGAGACACAGGGACAGATTCACAGAGAGAGAGACACGGAGAGAGACCCACGGAGACAGAGACACAGAGACACAGAGACAGGGTCACAGAGACGGAGACACATGGACAGGGACACAGAGCCCGTGACACAAGGAGACAGAGACAGAGACATAGACACAGAGACAGAGATACAGAGACAGAGACGCAGAGACAGATACACAGATGCAGAGACACAGAGACAGAGACACAGAGACGGAGACACAGGGACAGAGACACAGAGAGAGGGACCCAGAGACAGAGTTACAGAGGCAGAGACACTGAGACAGAGACAGAGACACAGAGACAGAAACACAGAGACAGATTCACAGAGACAGATACACAGAGACAGAGACACAGAGACGGAGACACAGATACAGAGACACAGAGACAGAGACACAGAGACACACGGTCAGAGGCATAGACACAGAGACAGTGACACAAAGACGGAGACACAGGGACAGAGACACCGAGACAGAGACACAGATACAGAGACACAGAGACAGAGACACAGAGGCAGAGACACAGAGACAGAGACACAGAGACAGAGAGACAGAGACAGAGACACAGAGACAGAGACACAGATACAGAGACACAGAGACAGAGACACAGAGACAGCGACACAGAGACAGAGACACAGAGACAGAGACACAGAGACAGAGACACAGAGACAGAGACACAGAGACAGAGACACAGAAACCGAGACACAGAGGCAGAGCCACAGAGGCAGAGGCACAGAGACAGAGGCACAGAGACAGAGACACAGAGACAGAGACACAGTGAGAGGGACAGAGACACAGGGACAGAGACACGGAGACAGGAACACAGAGACAGAGACACAGAGACAGAGGCACAGAGACAGAGACACAGAGACAGAGACACAGAGACACAGAGACAGGGACACATAGACAGAGACACAGAGACAGAGACACAGAGACAGAGACACAAAGATAGAGACACAGTGAGAGAGACAGAGATACAGGGACAGAGACACAGAGACAGGAACACAGAGACAGAGACACAGAGACAGAGGCACAGAGACAGAGACACAGAGACAGAGACACAGAGTCAGGGACATAGAGACAGAGGCACAGGGACGGAGACGCAAGGACAGAGACACAGAGACAGAGACACAGAGACGGGACGCAGAGACAGATACAGAGGCAGAGACACAGAGACAGAGACAGAGACACAGAGACGGAGACGCAGGGACAGGGACACAGAGACGAGGACACAGAGACAGAGACAAAGAGACAGTGACACAGCGACATAGACACAGAGACAGAGACACAGAGACGGAGACTGTGGGACAGAGACACAGAGACAGAGACACAGTGAGACAGAGAGAGACATAGAGACGGAGACACAGGGACGGAGACACAGAGACAGAAACACAGAGACAGATTCACAGAGACAGGGACACAGAGACAGAGGCACAGAGACATAGACACAGAGGCAGAGACACAGACACAGAGACACAGAGACAGAGACACAGAGACAGAGACACAGAGACAGAGACACAGAGACAGAGACACAGAGATGGAGACACAGAGACAGAGACGCAGAGACAGAGACACAGAGACAGAGACAGAATGACAGAGATTCGGAGACAGAGACACAGAGAGAGCGACTCAGAGACAGAGACACAGAGACGGATACAGAGACACAGAGACATAGACACATAGACAGAGACACAGAGACAGAGACTGTGCGACAGGGACACAGAGACGGAGACTGTAGGACAGAGACACAGAGACAGAGATTCAGATGCAGAGACACAGAGACGGAGACACAGGGACAGAGACACAGAGACAGGGACACAGACGCAGAGATTCAGATGCAGAGACACAGGGACAGATTCACAGAGAGAGAGACACGGAGAGAGACCCACGGAGACAGAGACACAGAGACACAGAGACAGGGTCACAGAGACGGAGACACATGGACAGGGACACAGAGCCCGTGACACAAGGAGACAGAGACAGAGACATAGACACAGAGACAGAGATACAGAGACAGAGACGCAGAGACAGATACACAGATGCAGAGACACAGAGACAGAGACACAGAGACGGAGACACAGGGACAGAGACACAGAGAGAGGGACCCAGAGACAGAGTTACAGAGGCAGAGACACTGAGACAGAGACAGAGACACAGAGACAGAAACACAGAGACAGATTCACAGAGACAGATACACAGAGACAGAGACACAGAGACGGAGACACAGATACAGAGACACAGAGACAGAGACACAGAGACACACGGTCAGAGGCATAGACACAGAGACAGTGACACAAAGACGGAGACACAGGGACAGAGACACCGAGACAGAGACACAGATACAGAGACACAGAGACAGAGACACAGAGGCAGAGACACAGAGACAGAGACACAGAGACAGAGAGACAGAGACAGAGACACAGAGACAGAGACACAGATACAGAGACACAGAGACAGAGACACAGAGACAGCGACACAGAGACAGAGACACAGAGACAGAGACACAGAGACAGAGACACAGAGACAGAGACACAGAGACAGAGACACAGAAACCGAGACACAGAGGCAGAGCCACAGAGGCAGAGGCACAGAGACAGAGGCACAGAGACAGAGACACAGAGACAGAGACACAGTGAGAGGGACAGAGACACAGGGACAGAGACACGGAGACAGGAACACAGAGACAGAGACACAGAGACAGAGGCACAGAGACAGAGACACAGAGACAGAGACACAGAGACACAGAGACAGGGACATAGAGACAGAGGCACAGAGACGGAGAGGCAAGGACAGAGACACAGAGACAGAGACACAGAGACAGAGACACAGAGACGGGACGCAGAGACAGATACAGAGGCAGAGACACAGAGACAGAGACAGAGACACAGAGACGGAGACGCAGGGACAGGGACACAGAGACAAGGACACAGAGACAGAGACACAGAGACAGAGACACAGAGACAGAGACACAGAGACAGAGACACAGAGACAGAGACACAGAGACAGAGACACAGGGAAAGAGAAACAGAGACACAGACACAGAGACAGAGACACAGAGACCGAGACCCTGAGACAGAGACACAGATACAGAGACACAGAGACAGAAACACAGAGACAGAGACACAGAGACAGAGACACAGAGACGGAGACTGTGGGACAGAGACACAGAGACAGAGATTCAGATGCAGAGACACAGAGACGGAGACACAGGGACAGAGACACAGAGACAGGGACACAGACGCAGAGATTCAGATGCAGAGACACAGGGACAGATTCACAGAGAGAGAGACACGGAGAGAGACCCACGGAGACAGAGACACAGAGACACAGAGACAGGGTCACAGAGACGGAGACACATGGACAGGGACACAGAGCCCGTGACACAAGGAGACAGAGACAGAGACATAGACACAGAGACAGAGATACAGAGACAGAGACGCAGAGACAGATACACAGATGCAGAGACACAGAGACAGAGACACAGAGACGGAGACACAGGGACAGAGACACAGAGAGAGGGACCCAGAGACAGTGTTACAGAGGCAGAGACACTGAGACAGAGACAGAGACACAGAGACAGAAACACAGAGACAGATTCACAGAGACAGATACACAGAGACAGAGACACAGAGACAGAGACACAGATACAGAGACACAGAGACAGAGACACAGAGACACACGGTCAGAGGCATAGACACAGAGACAGTGACACAAAGACGGAGACACAGGGACAGAGACACCGAGACAGAGACACAGATACAGAGACACAGAGACAGAGACACAGAGACAGAGACACAGAGACAGAGACACAGAGACAGAGACACAGAGACAGAGACACAGAGACAGAGACACAGAGACAGAGACACAGAGACAGAGACACAGAAACCGAGACACAGAGGCAGAGCCACAGAGGCAGAGGCACAGAGACAGAGGCACAGAGACAGAGACACAGAGACAGAGACACAGTGAGAGGGACAGAGACACAGGGACAGAGACACGGAGACAGGAACACAGAGACAGAGACACAGAGACAGAGGCACAGAGACAGAGACACAGAGACAGAGACACAGAGACACAGAGACAGGGACATAGAGACAGAGGCACAGAGACGGAGAGGCAAGGACAGAGACACAGAGACAGAGACACAGGGACAGAGACACAGAGACGGGACGCAGAGACAGATACAGAGGCAGAGACACAGAGACAGAGACAGAGACACAGAGACGGAGACGCAGGGACAGGGACACAGAGACAAGGACACAGAGACAGAGACACAGAGACAGAGACACAGAGACAGAGACACAGAGACAGAGACACAGAGACAGAGACACAGAGACAGAGACACAGGGAAAGAGAAACAGAGACACAGACACAGAGACAGAGACACAGAGACCGAGACCCAGAGACAGAGACACAGATACAGAGACACAGAGACAGAAACACAGAGACAGAGACACAGAGACAGAGACACAGAGACGGAGACTGTGGGACAGAGACACAGAGACAGAGATTCAGATGCAGAGACACAGAGACGGAGACACAGGGACAGAGACACAGAGACAGGGACACAGACGCATAGATTCAGATGCAGAGACACAGGGACAGATTCACAGAGAGAGAGACACGGAGAGAGACCCACGGAGACAGAGACACAGAGACACAGAGACAGGGTCACAGAGACGGAGACACATGGACAGGGACACAGAGCCCGTGACACAAGGAGACAGAGACAGAGACATAGACACAGAGACAGAGATACAGAGACAGAGACGCAGAGACAGATACACAGATGCAGAGACACAGAGACAGAGACACAGAGACGGAGACACAGGGACAGAGACACAGAGAGAGGGACCCAGAGACAGAGTTACAGAGGCAGAGACACTGAGACAGAGACAGAGACACAGAGACAGAAACACAGAGACAGATTCACAGAGACAGATACACAGAGACAGAGACACAGAGACAGAGACACAGATACAGAGACACAGAGACAGAGACACAGAGACACACGGTCAGAGGCATAGACACAGAGACAGTGACACAAAGACGGAGACACAGGGACAGAGACACCGAGACAGAGACACAGATACAGAGACACAGAGACAGAGACACAGAGACAGAGACACAGAGACAGAGACACAGAGACAGAGAGACAGAGACAGAGACACAGAGACAGAGACACAGATACAGAGACACAGCGACAGACACACAGAGACAGAGACACAGAGACAGAGACACAGAGACAGAGACACAGAGACAGAGACACAGAGACAGAGACACAGAGACAGAGACACAGAGACAGAGACACAGAGACAGAGACACAGAGACAGAGACACAGAGACAGAGACACAGAGACAGAGACACAGAAACCGAGACACAGAGGCAGAGCCACAGAGGCAGAGGCACAGAGACAGAGGCACAGAGACAGAGACACAGAGACAGAGACACAGAGGCAGAGCCACAGAGGCAGAGGCACAGAGACAGAGACACAGAGACAGAGACACAGAGACAGAGACACAGAGATGGAGACACAGAGACAGAGACGTAGAGACAGAGACACAGAGACAGAGACACAATGACAGAGATTCGGAGACAGAGACACAGAGAGAGCGACTCAGAGACAGAGACACAGAGACGGATACAGAGACACAGAGACATAGACACATAGACAGAGACACAGAGACAGAGACTGTGCGACAGAGACACAGAGACGGAGACTGTGGGACAGAGACACAGAGACAGAGATTCAGATGCAGAGACACAGAGACGGAGACACAGGGACAGAGACACAGAGACAGGGACACAGACGCAGAGATTCAGATGCAGAGACACAGGGACAGATTCACAGAGAGAGAGACACGGAGAGAGACCCACGGAGACAGAGACACAGAGACACAGAGACAGGGTCACAGAGACGGAGACACATGGACAGGGACACAGAGCCCGTGACACAAGGAGACAGAGACAGAGACATAGACACAGAGACAGAGATACAGAGACAGAGACGCAGAGACAGATACACAGATGCAGAGACACAGAGACAGAGACACAGAGACGGAGACACAGGGACAGAGACACAGAGAGAGGGACCCAGAGACAGAGTTACAGAGGCAGAGACACTGAGACAGAGACAGAGACACAGAGACAGAAACACAGAGACAGATTCACAGAGACAGATACACAGAGACAGAGACACAGAGACAGAGACACAGATACAGAGACACAGAGACAGAGACACAGAGACACACGGTCAGAGGCATAGACACAGAGACAGTGACACAAAGACGGAGACACAGGGACAGAGACACCGAGACAGAGACACAGATACAGAGACACAGAGACAGAGACACAGAGACAGAGACACAGAGACAGAGACACAGAGACAGAGACACAGAGACAGAGACACAGAGACAGAGACACAGAGACAGAGACACAGAGACAGAGACACAGAAACCGAGACACAGAGGCAGAGCCACAGAGGCAGAGGCACAGAGACAGAGGCACAGAGACAGAGACACAGAGACAGAGACACAGTGAGAGGGACAGAGACACAGGGACAGAGACACGGAGACAGGAACACAGAGACAGAGACACAGAGACAGAGGCACAGAGACAGAGACACAGAGACAGAGACACAGAGACACAGAGACAGGGACATAGAGACAGAGGCACAGAGACGGAGAGGCAAGGACAGAGACACAGAGACAGAGACACAGAGACAGAGACACAGAGACGGGACGCAGAGACAGATACAGAGGCAGAGACACAGAGACAGAGACAGAGACACAGAGACGGAGACGCAGGGACAGGGACACAGAGACAAGGACACAGAGACAGAGACACAGAGACAGAGACACAGAGACAGAGACACAGAGACAGAGACACAGAGACAGAGACACAGAGACAGAGACACAGGGAAAGAGAAACAGAGACACAGACACAGAGACAGAGACACAGAGACCGAGACCCAGAGACAGAGACACAGATACAGAGACACAGAGACAGAAACACAGAGACAGAGACACAGAGACAGAGACACAGAGACGGAGACTGTGGGACAGAGACACAGAGACAGAGATTCAGATGCAGAGACACAGAGACGGAGACACAGGGACAGAGACACAGAGACAGGGACACAGACGCATAGATTCAGATGCAGAGACACAGGGACAGATTCACAGAGAGAGAGACACGGAGAGAGACCCACGGAGACAGAGACACAGAGACACAGAGACAGGGTCACAGAGACGGAGACACATGGACAGGGACACAGAGCCCGTGACACAAGGAGACAGAGACAGAGACATAGACACAGAGACAGAGATACAGAGACAGAGACGCAGAGACAGATACACAGATGCAGAGACACAGAGACAGAGACACAGAGACGGAGACACAGGGACAGAGACACAGAGAGAGGGACCCAGAGACAGAGTTACAGAGGCAGAGACACTGAGACAGAGACAGAGACACAGAGACAGAAACACAGAGACAGATTCACAGAGACAGATACACAGAGACAGAGACACAGAGACAGAGACACAGATACAGAGACACAGAGACAGAGACACAGAGACACACGGTCAGAGGCATAGACACAGAGACAGTGACACAAAGACGGAGACACAGGGACAGAGACACCGAGACAGAGACACAGATACAGAGACACAGAGACAGAGACACAGAGACAGAGACACAGAGACAGAGACACAGAGACAGAGAGACAGAGACAGAGACACAGAGACAGAGACACAGATACAGAGACACAGCGACAGACACACAGAGACAGAGACACAGAGACAGAGACACAGAGACAGAGACACAGAGACAGAGACACAGAGACAGAGACACAGAGACAGAGACACAGAGACAGAGACACAGAGACAGAGACACAGAGACAGAGACACAGAGACAGAGACACAGAGACAGAGACACAGAGACAGAGACACAGAGACAGAGACACAGAAACCGAGACACAGAGGCAGAGCCACAGAGGCAGAGGCACAGAGACAGAGGCACAGAGACAGAGACACAGAGACAGAGACACAGAGGCAGAGCCACAGGGGCAGAGGCACAGAGACAGAGACACAGAGACAGAGACACAGAGACAGAGACACAGAGATGGAGACACAGAGACAGAGACGTAGAGACAGAGACACAGAGACAGAGACACAATGACAGAGATTCGGAGACAGAGACACAGAGAGAGCGACTCAGAGACAGAGACACAGAGACGGATACAGAGACACAGAGACATAGACACATAGACAGAGACACAGAGACAGAGACTGTGCGACAGAGACACAGAGACGGAGACTGTGGGACAGAGACACAGAGACAGAGATTCAGATGCAGAGACACAGAGACGGAGACACAGGGACAGAGACACAGAGACAGGGACACAGACGCAGAGATTCAGATGCAGAGACACAGGGACAGATTCACAGAGAGAGAGACACGGAGAGAGACCCACGGAGACAGAGACACAGAGACACAGAGACAGGGTCACAGAGACGGAGACACATGGACAGGGACACAGAGCCCGTGACACAAGGAGACAGAGACAGAGACATAGACACAGAGACAGAGATACAGAGACAGAGACGCAGAGACAGATACACAGATGCAGAGACACAGAGACAGAGACACAGAGACGGAGACACAGGGACAGAGACACAGAGAGAGGGACCCAGAGACAGAGTTACAGAGGCAGAGACACTGAGACAGAGACAGAGACACAGAGACAAAAACACAGAGACAGATTCACAGAGACAGATACACAGAGACAGAGACACAGAGACAGAGACACAGATACAGAGACACAGAGACAGAGACACAGAAACCGAGACACAGATGCAGAGCCACAGAGGCAGAGGCACAGAGACAGAGGCACAGAGACAGAGACACAGAGACAGAGACACAGAAACCGAGACACAGAGGCAGAGCCACAGAGGCAGAGGCACAGAGACAGAGGCACAGAGACAGAGACACAGAGACAGAGACACAGTGAGAGGGACAGAGACACAGGGACAGAGACACGGAGACAGGAACACAGAGACAGAGACACAGAGACAGAGGCACAGAGACAGAGACACAGAGACAGAGACACAGAGACAGGGACATAGAGACAGAGGCACAGAGACGGAGACACAGAGACAGAGACACAGAGACAGAGACACAGAGACAGAGACACAGAGACAGAGACACAAAGACAGAGAAACAGAGACAGAGACACAGTGAGAGAGACAGAGACACAGGGACAGTGACACAGAGACAGAAACACAGAGACAGTGACATAGACACAGTGACAACGAAACAGATACAGAGACACCGAGGCAGAGACACAGAGACAGAGACACAGAGACCGAGACACACAGGCAGAGGCACAGAGGCAGAGGCACAGGGACAGAGACACCGAGACCGGGACACAGAGACAGAGACACAGAGACAGAGACACAGAGACAGTGACACAGGGACAGAGACACAGAGACATAGACACAGAGACAGAGACACAGAGACAGAGACACAGAGACAGAGACACAGAGACAGAGACACAGAGACAGAGACACAGTCACAGAGACACAGAGACAGAGACACAGAGACAGAGACACAGAGACAGAGACACAGAGACAGAGACACAGAGACAGAGACACAGAGACAGAGACACAGAGACAGAGACACAGAGACCCACACACAGAGACAGAGATTCGGAGATAGAGACACAGGGAGAGAGACACAGGAACGGAGATGCAGAGACAGAGTCACAGAGACAGAGACACGGTGGCAGAGACACAGAGACAGAAACACAGAGACAGTGACATAGACACAGTGACAACGAAACAGATACAGAGACACAGAGATAGAGACACAGGGACAGAGACACAGGGACCCAGACACAGAGACAGAGATTCGGAGACAGAGACACAGGGACAGAGACACAGAGACACTAATATAGAGACAACGACTCAGAGACAGGGACACAGGGACAGAGACACAGAGACAGAGACACAGAGACAGACACACAGAGACAGAGACACAGAGACAGAGACACAGAGACAGAGACACAGAGACAGAGACACAGAGACCCACACACAGAGACAGAGACACAGGGCGAGAGACACAGGAACGGAGATGCAGAGACAGCGACACATGGACATATTCAAGCAGACGGAGACACAGAGACAGAGCCACAGAGACACAGAGACAGAGACACAGAGACAGAGACACAGAAACAGAGACACAGAGACAGAGACACAGAGACAGAGACACACGCACAGAAACAGAGACAGAGACACAGAGACGGAGACACAGGGACAGAGACACAGAAACAGGGACACAGAGACAGAGTCACAGAGACAGAGTCACAGAGACAGAGTCACAGAGACAGAGACACAGAGACAGAGACACAGAGACAGGGACACAGACACAGAGACAATGAGACAGAGACACAGAGACAAAGACACACAGACAGAGACACAGAGACCGAGACACAGGGACAGAGACACAGAGACAGAGACACAATCACAGAGATTCAGAGACAGAGACACAGAGAGAGAGACACAGAGACAGAGACACGGAGACAGAGACACAGAGACAGAGACACAGAGAGAGGCACTGAGACAGAGACACAGAGACGGAGACACAGAGACAGAGACACAGAGGCAGAGATACAGAGACAGAGACACAGGGGCAGAGACACCGAGACAGAGGCACAGAGCCAGGGACACAGAGAGAGTCACTCAGAGACAGAGACACAGGGACAGAGACACAGGGACAGAGACACAGGGACAGAGACAGAGACAGAGACGCAGGGACAGAGACACACAGACGGAGACTGTGGGACAGAGACACAGAGACAGAGATTCAGGTGCAGAGACACAGAGACGGAGACACAGAGACAGAGACACAGAGACAGAGACACAGAGACAGAGAAACAGAGACAGAGACACAGTGAGAGAGACAGAGACATAGGAACGGAGACACTGAGACAGAAACACAGAGACAGATTCACAGAGACAGAGACACAGAGACAGCGGCAGAGAGACAGAGGCACAGAGACGGAGACAGAGGGACAGACACAGAGACGGAGACACAGGGACAGAGACACAGAGACAGAAACACAGACACAGATTCACAGAGACAGGGACACAGAGACAGAGGCACAGAGACATAGACACAGAGACAGAGACACACAGACAGAGACACAGAGACAGAGACACAGAGACAGAGACGCAGAGACGGAGACGCAAGGACAGAGACACAGAGACAGGGACACAGAGAGAGTGACTCAGAGACAGAGACACAGAGACGGAGACACAGGGGCAGAGACACAGAGACAGAGACACAGAGACAGAGACACAGAGGCAGAGGCACAGAGGCAGAGGCACAGAGGCAGATGCACAGAGACAGAGACACAGAGACCGGGACACAGAGACAGAGACACAGAGACAGAGACACAGAGACAGAGACACAGGGACAGAGGCACAGAGACATAGACACAGAGACAGAGACACGGAGGCAGAGACACAGAGACAGGGACACAGAGACAGAGACTCAGAGACAGAGACACACGCGCAGAAACAGAGACACAGAGACAGATACACAGAGACAGAGACACAGGGACAGAGACACAGAGACAGAGACACAGAGACAGAGACACAGAGACAGAGACGCAGAGACAGAGACACAGAGACAGAGACACAATGACAGAGATTCGGAGACAGAGACACAGGGAGAGAGACTCAGAGACAAAGACACAGAGACAGAGACACAGAGACGGGGACGCAGGGACAGAGACACAGAGAAAGAGAAACAGAGACAGAGACAGAGACAGAGACACAGAGACAGAGACACAGAGACAGAGACACAGAGGCAGAGACACAGAGGCAGAGGCACAGAGGCAGATGCACAGAGACAGAGACACAGAGACCGGGACACAGAGACAGAGACACAGAGACAGAGACACAGAGACAGAGACACAGGGACAGAGGCACAGAGAGATAGACACAGAGACCGAGACACAGAGGCAGAGGCACAGAGGCAGAGGCACAGAGACAGAGACAGAGAGACAGAGACACAGAGACAGAGACACAGAGACAGGGACACAGAGACAGAGACACAGCGAGAGAGACAGAGACACAGGGACAGAGACACAGAGACAGAAACACAGACACAGATTCACAGAGACAGGGACACAGAGACAGAGGCACAGAGACATAGACACAGAGACAGAGACACACAGAGAGAGACACAGAGACAGAGACACAGAGACAGAGACACAGAGACGGAGACGCAAGGACAGAGACACAGAGACAGAGACACAGAGGCAGAGACACAGAGGCAGAGGCACAGAGGCAGATGCACAGAGACAGAGACACAGAGACCGGGACACAGAGACAGAGACACAGAGACAGAGACACAGAGAGAGAGACACAGGGACAGAGGCACAGAGACATAGACACAGAGACAGAGACACGGAGGCAGAGACACAGAGACAGGGACACAGAGACAGAGACTCAGAGACAGAGACACACGCACAGAAACAGAGACACAGAGACAGATACACAGAGACAGAGACACAGGGACAGAGACACAGAGTCAGAGACACTGAGACAGAGACACAGTGACAGAGACACAGAGACAGAGACGCAGAGACAGAGACACAGAGACAGAGACACAATGACAGAGATTCGGAGACAGAGACACAGGGAGAGAGACTCAGAGACAAAGACACAGAGACAGAGACACAGAGACGGGGACGCAGGGACAGAGACACAGAGAAAGAGAAACAGAGACAGAGACAGAGACAGAGACACAGAGACAGAGACACAGAGACAGAGACACAGAGGCAGAGACACAGAGACCGGGACACAGAGACAGAGACACAGAGACAGAGACACAGAGACAGAGACACAGGGACAGAGGCACAGAGACAGAGACACAGAGACAGAGATACAGAGACAGAGACACAGCGGCAGAGACACCGAGACAGAGGCACAGAGCCAGGGACACAGAGAGAGTCACTCAGAGACAGAGACACAGGGACAGAGACACAGGAACAGAGACACAGGGACAGAGACAGAGACAGAGACGCAGGGACAGAGACACACAGACGGAGACTGTGGGACAGAGACACAGAGACAGAGATTCAGGTGCAGAGACACAGAGACGGAGACACAGAGACAGAGACACAGAGACAGAGACACAGAGACAGAGAAACAGAAACAGAGACACAGTGAGAGAGACAGAGACATAGGAACGGAGACACTGGGACAGACACACAGAGGCAGATTCACAGAGACAGAGACACAGAGACAGAGGCAGAGAGACAGAGGCACAGAGACGGAGACAGAGGGACAGACACAGAGACGGAGACAGAGGGACAGACACAGAGACAGAGACACAGAGACAGAGACACAGAGACAGAGACACAGAGACAGAGACACAGAGACAGAGACACAGAGACAGAGACACAGAGACAGAGACACAGAGACAGAGACACAGAGACAGAGACACAGAGACAGAGACACAGAGACAGAGACACAGAGACAGAGACACAGAGACAGAGACACAGAGACAGAGACACAGAGACAGAGACACAGAGACAGAGACACAGAGACAGAGACACAGAGACAGAGACACAGAGACAGAGACACAGAGACAGAGACACAGAGACAGAGACACAGAGACAGAGACACAGAGACAGAGACACAGAGACAGAGACACAGAGACAGGGACACAGACACAGAGACAATGAGACAGAGACACAGAGACAAAGACACACAGACAGAGACACAGAGACCGAGACACAGGGACAGAGACACAGAGACAGAGACACAATCACAGAGATTCAGAGACAGAGACACAGAGAGAGAGACACAGAGACAGAGACACAGAGACAGAGACACAGAGACAGAGACACAGAGAGAGGCACTGAGACAGAGACACGGAGACAGAGACACAGAGACAGAGACACAGAGGCAGAGATACAGAGACAGAGACACAGGGGCAGAGACACCGAGACAGAGACACAGAGACGGAGACACAGAGACAGAGACACAGAGACAGAGACACAGAGACAGAGACACGGTGGCAGAGACACAGAGACAGAAACACAGAGACAGTGACATAGACACAGTGACAACGAAACAGATACAGAGACACCGAGGCAGAGACACAGAGACAGAGACACAGAGACAGAGACACACAGGCAGAGGCACAGAGGCAGAGGCACAGAGACAGAGACACCGAGACCGGGACACAGAGACAGAGACACAGAGACAGAGACACAGAGACAGTGACACAGGGACAGAGACACAGAGACATAGACACAGAGACAGAGACACAGAGACAGAGACACAGAGACAGAGACACAGTGACGGAGACACAGAGACAGAGACACAGAGACAGAGACACAGAGACAGAGACACAGAGACAGAGACACAGGGACAGAGACACAGAGACAGAAACACAGACACAGATTCACAGAGACAGGGACACAGAGACATAGACACAGAGACAGAGAGACAGAGACAGAGACACAGAGACATAGACACAGAGACAGAGACACAGAGAAAGTGACACAGGGACAGAGACACAGAGACATAGACACAGAGACAGGGACACAGAGAGAGTGACTCAGAGACAGAGACACAGAGACCGAGACACAGGGGCAGAGACACAGAGACAGAGACACAGAGACAGGGACACAGACACAGAGACACAGAGACAGAGACACAGAGACAGAGACACAGAGACCGAGACACAGAGGCAGAGGCACAGAGGCAGATGCACAGAGACAGAGACACAGGGACAGAGGCACAGAGACATAGACACAGAGACAGAGAAACAGAGACAGAGACACAGACACAGAGACGCAGAGACAGAGACACAGAGACAGAGACACAGAGACCGAGACACAGAGGCAGAGGCACAGAGACAGAGACACAGAGACAGAGACACAGAGACAGAGACACAGAGAGAGAGACACAGAGACAGAGACACAGAGACAGAGACACAGAGACAGAGGCACAGAGAGATAGACACAGAGACCGAGACACAGAGGCAGAGGCACAGAGGCAAAGGCACAGAGACAGAGACAGAGAGACAGAGACACAGAGACAGAGACACAGAGACAGAGACACAGAGACAGAGATTCGGAGACAGAGACACAGAGACAGGGACACAGAGACAGAGACTCAGAGACAGAGACACACGCACAGAAACAGAGACAGAGACACAGAGACGGAGACACAGGGACAGAGACACAGAAACAGGGACACAGAGACAGAGTCACAGAGACAGAGTCACAGAGACAGAGTCACAGAGACAGAGACACAGGGACAGAGACACAGAGACAGGGACACAGACACAGAGACAATGAGACAGAGACACAGAGACAAAGACACACAGACAGAGACACAGAGACCGAGACACAGGGACAGAGACACAGAGACAGAGACACAATGACAGAGAATCAGAGACAGAGACACAGAGAAAGAGACACAGAGACAGAGACACAGAGACAGAGACACAGAGACAGAGACACAGAGAGAGACACTGAGACAGAGACACAGAGACAGATACACTGAGACAGAGACACAGAGGCAGAGATACAGAGACAGAGACACAGGGGCAGAGACACCGAGACAGAGGCACAGAGCCAGGGACACAGAGAGAGTCACTCAGAGACAGAGACACAGGGACAGAGACACAGGGACAGAGAAACAGGGACAGAGACACAGGGACAGAGACAGAGACAGAGACGCAGGGACAGAGACACAGAGACGGAGACAGTGGGACAGAGACACAGTGACAGAGATTCAGGTGCAGAGACACAGAGACGGAGACACAGAGACAGAGACACAGAGACAGAGAAACAGAGACAGAGACACAGTGAGAGAGACAGAGAGACAGAGGCACAGAGACGGAGACACAGAGACATAGACACAGGGACAGAGACACAGAGACAGAGATTCAGAGGCAGAGACAGAGAGAGAGAGACACAGAGACAGATACACGGAGGCAGAGACACAGAGGAATAGACACAGAGACAGAGTCACAGAGACAGAGTCACAGAGACAGCGACACAGAGACAGAGACACAGAGACAGGTACGCAGACGCAGAGACAATGAGACAGAGACACAGAGACAGAGACACAGAGGCAGAGACACAGAGGCAGAGGCACAGAGGCAGATGCACAGAGACAGAGACACAGAGACCGGGACACAGAGACAGAGACACAGAGACAGAGACACAGAGAGAGAGACACAGGGACAGAGGCACAGAGGCAGTGACACAGGGACAGAGACACAGAGACAGAGACACAGAGACAGGGACACAGACACAGAGACAATGAGACAGAGACACAGAGACAAAGACACACAGACAGAGACACAGAGACCGAGACACAGGGACAGAGACACAGAGACAGAGACACAATCACAGAGATTCAGAGACAGAGACACAGAGAGAGAGACACAGAGACAGAGACACAGAGACAGAGACACAGAGACAGAGACACAGAGAGAGGCACTGAGACAGAGACACAGAGACAGAGACACAGAGACAGAGACACAGAGGCAGAGATACAGAGACAGAGACACAGGGGCAGAGACACCGAGACAGAGGCACAGAGCCAGGGACACAGAGAGAGTCACTCAGAGACAGAGACACAGGGACAGAGACACAGGGACAGAGACAGAGACAGAGACGCAGGGACAGAGACACACAGACGGAGACTGTGGGACAGAGACACAGAGACAGAGATTCAGGTGCAGAGACACAGAGACGGAGACACAGAGACAGAGACACAGAGACAGAGACACAGAGACAGAGAAACAGAGACAGAGACACAGTGAGAGAGACAGAGACATAGGAACGGAGACACTGAGACAGAAACACAGAGACAGATTCACAGAGACAGAGACACAGAGACAGAGGCAGAGAGACAGAGGCACAGAGACAGAGACACAGAGACAGGGACACCGGGAGAGAGAGACAGAGACACAGAGACGGAGATAGAGGGACAGACACAGAGACAGAGACACAGAGTCCGAGACACAGAGACAGGGACACAGAGACAGAGACACATAGACGGAGACTGTGGGACAGAGACACAGAGACCGAGACCCAGAGACAGAGACACAGAGACAGAGACACAGAGACAGAGACACAGAGAGAGACACTGAGACAGAGACACAGAGACAGAGACACTGAGACAGAGACACAGAGGCAGAGATACAGAGACAGAGACACAGGGGCAGAGACACAGAGACAGAGGCACAGAGCCAGGGACACAGAGACAGAGACACAGAGACAGAGACACAGAGACAGAGACACAGAGACAGAGACACAGAGACAGAGACACAGAGACCGAGACACAGAGGCAGAGGCACAGAGGCAGATGCACAGAGACAGAGACACAGGGACAGAGGCACAGAGACATAGACACAGATACAGAGAAACAGAGACAGAGACACAGACACAGAGACACAGAGACAGAGACACAGAGACAGAGACACAGAGACCGAGACACAGAGGCAGAGGCACAGAGACAGAGACACAGAGACAGAGACACAGAGACAGAGACACAATCACAGAGATTCAGAGACAGAGACACAGAGAGAGAGACACAGAGACAGAGACACAGAGACAGAGACACAGAGACAGAGACACAGAGAGAGGCACTGAGACAGAGACACAGAGACAGAGACACAGAGACAGAGACACAGAGGCAGAGATACAGAGACAGAGACACAGGGGCAGAGACACCGAGACAGAGGCACAGAGCCAGGGACACAGAGAGAGTCACTCAGAGACAGAGACACAGGGACAGAGACACAGGGACAGAGACAGAGACAGAGACGCAGGGACAGAGACACACAGACGGAGACTGTGGGACAGAGACACAGAGACAGAGATTCAGGTGCAGAGACACAGAGACGGAGACACAGAGACAGAGACACAGAGACAGAGACACAGAGACAGAGAAACAGAGACAGAGACACAGTGAGAGAGACAGAGACATAGGAACGGAGACACTGAGACAGAAACACAGAGACAGATTCACAGAGACAGAGACACAGAGACAGAGGCAGAGAGACAGAGGCACAGAGACAGAGACACAGAGACAGGGACACCGGGAGAGAGAGACAGAGACACAGAGACGGAGATAGAGGGACAGACACAGAGACAGAGACACAGAGTCCGAGACACAGAGACAGGGACACAGAGACAGAGACACATAGACGGAGACTGTGGGACAGAGACACAGAGACCGAGACCCAGAGACAGAGACACAGAGACAGAGACACAGAGACAGAGACACAGAGAGAGACACTGAGACAGAGACACAGAGACAGAGACACTGAGACAGAGACACAGAGGCAGAGATACAGAGACAGAGACACAGGGGCAGAGACACAGAGACAGAGGCACAGAGCCAGGGACACAGAGACAGAGACACAGAGACAGAGACACAGAGACAGAGACACAGAGACAGAGACACAGAGACCGAGACACAGAGGCAGAGGCACAGAGGCAGATGCACAGAGACAGAGACACAGGGACAGAGGCACAGAGACATAGACACAGATACAGAGAAACAGAGACAGAGACACAGACACAGAGACACAGAGACAGAGACACAGAGACAGAGACACAGAGACCGAGACACAGAGGCAGAGGCACAGAGACAGAGACACAGAGACAGAGACACAGAGACAGAGACACAGAGACAGAGACACAGAGACAGAGACACAGAGACAGAGACACAGAGACAGAGACACAGAGACAGAGACACAGAGACAGAGACACAGAGACAGAGTAACAGAGACAGCGACAAAGAGACAGAGACACAGAGACAGGTACGCAGACGCAGAGACAATGAGACAGAGACACAGAGACAGAGACACAGAGGCAGAGACACAGAGGCAGAGGCACAGAGGCAGATGCACAGAGACAGAGACACAGAGACCGGGACACAGAGACAGAGACACAGAGACAGAGACACAGAGAGAGAGACACAGGGACAGAGGCACAGAGACAGTGACACAGGGACAGAGACACAGAGACATAGACACAGAGACAGAGACACAGAGACAGGGACACCGGGAGAGAGAGACAGAGACACAGAGACGGAGATAGAGGGACAGACACAGAGACAGAGACACAGAGTCCGAGACACAGAGACAGGGACACAGAGACAGAGACACATAGACGGAGACTGTGGGACAGAGACACAGAGACCGAGACCCAGAGACAGAGACACAGAGACAGAGACACAGAGAGAGACACTGAGACAGAGACACAGAGACAGAGACACTGAGACAGAGACACAGAGGCAGAGATACAGAGACAGAGACACAGGGGCAGAGACACCGAGACAGAGGCACAGAGCCAGGGACACAGAGACAGAGACACAGAGACAGAGACACAGAGACAGAGACACAGAGACAGAGACACAGAGACCGAGACACAGAGGCAGAGGCACAGAGACAGAGACACAGAGACAGAGACACAGAGACAGAGACACAGAGACAGAGACACAGAGACCGGGACACAGAGACAGAGACACAGAGACAGAGACACAGAGACAGAGACACAGGGACAGAGGCACAGAGACATAGACACAGAGACAGAGACACGGAGGCAGAGACACAGAGACAGGGACACAGAGACAGAGACTCAGAGACAGAGACACACGCACAGAAACAGAGACAGAGACACAGAGACGGAGACACAGGGACAGAGACACAGAAACAGGGACACAGAGACAGAGTCACAGAGACAGAGTCACAGAGACAGCGTCACAGAGACAGAGACACAGAGACTGAGACACAGAGGCAGGGACACAGACACAGAGACAATGAGACAGAGACACAGAGACAAAGACACACAGACAGAGACACAGAGAGCGAGACACAGGGACAGAGACACAGAGACAGAGACACAATGACAGAGATTCAGAGACAGAGACACAGAGAAAGAGACACAGAGACAGAGACACACAGACAGAGACACAGAGACAGAGACACAGAGACAGAGACACAGAGAGAGACACTGAGACAGAGACACAGAGACAGAGACACTGAGACAGAGACACAGAGGCAGAGATACAGAGACAGAGACACAGGGGCAGAGACACCGAGAAAGAGGCACAGAGCCAGGGACACAGAGAGAGTCACTCAGAGACAGAGACACAGGGACAGAGACACAGGGACAGAGAAACAGGGACAGAGACACAGGGACAGAGACAGAGACAGAGACGCAGGGACAGAGACACAGAGACGGAGACAGTGGGACAGAGACACAGAGACAGAGATTCAGGTGCAGAGACACAGAGACGGAGACACAGAGACAGAGACACAGAGACAGAGAAACAGAGACAGAGACAAAGTGAGAGAGACAGAGAGACAGAGGCACAGAGACGGAGACACAGAGACATAGACACAGGGACAGAGACACAGAGACAGAGATTCAGAGGCAGAGACAGAGAGAGAGAGACACAGAGACAGATACACGGAGGCAGAGACACAGAGGAATAGACACAGAGACAGAGTCACAGAGACAGAGTCACAGAGACAGCGACACAGAGACAGAGACACAGAGACAGGTACGCAGACGCAGAGACAATGAGACAGAGGCGCAGAGACAGAGACACAGAGGCAGAGACACAGAGGCAGAGGCACAGAGGCAGATGCACAGAGACAGAGACACAGAGACCGGGACACAGAGACAGAGACACAGAGACAGAGACACAGAGAGAGAGACACAGGGACAGAGGCACAGAGACATAGACACAGAGACAGAGACACGGAGGCAGAGACACAGAGACAGGGACACAGAGACAGGGACACAGAGACAGAGACTCAGAGACAGAGACACACGCACAGAAACAGAGACAGAGACACAGAGACGGAGACACAGGGACAGAGACACAGAAACAGGGACACAGAGACAGAGTCACAGAGACAGAGTCACAGAGACAGAGTCACAGAGACTGAGACACGGTGGCAGAGACACAGAGGCAGAAACACAGAGACAGTGACATAGACACAGTGACAACGAAACAGATACAGAGACACAGAGATAGAGACACGGGGACAGAGACACAGGGACCCAGACACAGAGACAGAGATTCGGAGACAGAGACACAGGGACAGAGACACAGAGACACTAATATAGAGACAACGACTCAGAGACAGGGACACAGGGACAGAGACACAGAGACAGTGACACAGAGACAGACACACAGAGAAAGAGAAACAGAGACAAAGACAGAGACAGAGACACAGAGACAGAGACACAGAGACAGAGACACAGAGGCAGAGACACAGAGGCAGAGGCACAGAGGCAGATGCACAGAGACAGAGACACAGAGACCGGGACACAGAGACAGAGACACAGAGACAGAGACACAGAGACAGAGACACAGGGACAGAGGCACAGAGACATAGACACATAGACAGAGACACGGAGGCAGAGACACAGAGACAGGGACACAGAGACAGAGACTCAGAGACAGAGACACACGCACAGAAACAGAGACAGAGACACAGAGACGGAGACACAGGGACAGAGACACAGAAACAGGGACACAGAGACAGAGTCACAGAGACAGAGTCACAGAGACAGAATCACAGAGACAGAGACACAGAGACAGAGACACAGAGACAGGGACACAGCGACAGAGACACAGAGACAGGGACACAGACACAGAGACAATGAGACAGAGACACAGAGACCAAGACACACAGACAGAGACACAGAGACCGAGACACAGGGACAGAGACACAGAGACAGAGACACAATCACAGAGATTCAGAGACAGAGACACAGAGAGAGAGACACAGAGACAGAGACACAGAGACAGAGACACAGAGAGAGGCATTGAGACAGAGACACAGAGACAGAGACACAGAGACAGAGACACAGAGGCAGAGATACAGAGACAGAGACACAGGGGCAGAGAAACCGAGACAGAGGCACAGAGCCAGGGACACAGAGAGAGTCACTCAGAGACAGAGACACAGGGACAGAGACACAGGGACAGAGACACAGGGACAGAGACAGAGACAGAGACGCAGGGACAGAGACACACAGACGGAGACTGTGGGACAGAGACACAGAGACAGAGATTCAGGTGCAGAGACACAGAGACGGAGACACAGAGACAGAGACACAGAGACAGAGACACAGAGACAGAGAAACAGAGACAGAGACACAGTGAGAGAGACAGAGACATAGGAACGGAGACACTGAGACAGAAACACAGGGACAGATTCACAGAGACAGAGACACAGAGACAGAGGCAGAGAGACAGAGGCACAGAGACAGAGACACAGAGACAGGGACACCGGGAGAGAGAGACAGAGACACAGAGACGGAGATAGAGGGACAGACACAGAGACAGAGACACAGAGTCCGAGACACAGAGACAGGGACACAGAGACAGAGACACATAGACGGAGACTGTGGGACAGAGACACAGAGACCGAGACCCAGAGACAGAGACACAGAGACAGAGACACAGAGACAGAGACACAGAGAGAGACACTGAGACAGAGACACAGAGACAGAGACACTGAGACAGAGACACAGAGGCAGAGATACAGAGACAGAGACACAGGGGCAGAGACACAGAGACAGAGGCACAGAGCCAGGGACACAGAGACAGAGACACAGAGACAGAGACACAGAGACAGAGACACAGAGACAGAGACACAGAGACAGAGACACAGAGACCGAGACACAGAGGCAGAGGCACAGAGGCAGATGCACAGAGACAGAGACACAGGGACAGAGGCACAGAGACATAGATACAGATACAGAGAAACAGAGACAGAGACACAGACACAGAGACACAGAGACAGAGACACAGAGACAGAGACACAGAGACCGAGACACAGAGGCAGAGGCACAGAGACAGAGACACAGAGACAGAGACACAGAGACAGAGACACAGAGACAGAGACACAGAGACAGAGACACAGAGACAGAGACACAGAGACAGAGACACAGAGACAGAGACACAGAGACAGAGTAACAGAGACAGCGACAAAGAGACAGAGACACAGAGACAGGTACGCAGACGCAGAGACAATGAGACAGAGACACAGAGACAGAGACACAGAGGCAGAGACACAGAGGCAGAGGCACAGAGGCAGATGCACAGAGACAGAGACACAGAGACCGGGACACAGAGACAGAGACACAGAGACAGAGACACAGAGAGAGAGACACAGGGACAGAGGCACAGAGACAGTGACACAGGGACAGAGACACAGAGACATAGACACAGAGACAGAGACACAGAGACAGGGACACCGGGAGAGAGAGACAGAGACACAGAGACGGAGATAGAGGGACGGACACAGAGACAGAGACACAGAGTCCGAGACACAGAGACAGGGACACAGAGACAGAGACACATAGACGGAGACTGTGGGACAGAGACACAGAGACCGAGACCCAGAGACAGAGACACAGAGACAGAGACACAGAGACAGAGACACAGAGAGAGACACTGAGACAGAGACACAGAGACAGAGACACTGAGACAGAGACACAGAGGCAGAGATACAGAGACAGAGACACAGGGGCAGAGACACCGAGACAGAGGCACAGAGCCAGGGACACAGAGACAGAGACACAGAGACAGAGACACAGAGACAGAGACACAGAGACAGAGACACAGAGACCGAGACACAGAGGCAGAGGCACAGAGACAGAGACACAGAGACAGAGACACAGAGACAGAGACACAGAGACAGAGACACAGAGACCGGGACACAGAGACAGAGACACAGAGACAGAGACACAGAGACAGAGACACAGGGACAGAGGCACAGAGACATAGACACAGAGACAGAGACACGGAGGCAGAGACACAGAGACAGGGACACAGAGACAGAGACTCAGAGACAGAGACACACGCACAGAAACAGAGACAGAGACACAGAGACGGAGACACAGGGACAGAGACACAGAAACAGGGACACAGAGACAGAGTCACAGAGACAGAGTCACAGAGACAGCGTCACAGAGACAGAGACACAGAGACTGAGACACAGAGGCAGGGACACAGACACAGAGACAATGAGACAGAGACACAGAGACAAAGACACACAGACAGAGACACAGAGAGCGAGACACAGGGACAGAGACACAGAGACAGAGACACAATGACAGAGATTCAGAGACAGAGACACAGAGAAAGAGACACAGAGACAGAGACACACAGACAGAGACACAGAGACAGAGACACAGAGACAGAGACACAGAGAGAGACACTGAGACAGAGACACAGAGACAGAGACACTGAGACAGAGACACAGAGGCAGAGATACAGAGACAGAGACACAGGGGCAGAGACACCGAGAAAGAGGCACAGAGCCAGGGACACAGAGAGAGTCACTCAGAGACAGAGACACAGGGACAGAGACACAGGGACAGAGAAACAGGGACAGAGACACAGGGACAGAGACAGAGACAGAGACGCAGGGACAGAGACACAGAGACGGAGACAGTGGGACAGAGACACAGAGACAGAGATTCAGGTGCAGAGACACAGAGACGGAGACACAGAGACAGAGACACAGAGACAGAGAAACAGAGACAGAGACAAAGTGAGAGAGACAGAGAGACAGAGGCACAGAGACGGAGACACAGAGACATAGACACAGGGACAGAGACACAGAGACAGAGATTCAGAGGCAGAGACAGAGAGAGAGAGACACAGAGACAGATACACGGAGGCAGAGACACAGAGGAATAGACACAGAGACAGAGTCACAGAGACAGAGTCACAGAGACAGCGACACAGAGACAGAGACACAGAGACAGGTACGCAGACGCAGAGACAATGAGACAGAGGCGCAGAGACAGAGACACAGAGGCAGAGACACAGAGGCAGAGGCACAGAGGCAGATGCACAGAGACAGAGACACAGAGACCGGGACACAGAGACAGAGACACAGAGACAGAGACACAGAGAGAGAGACACAGGGACAGAGGCACAGAGACATAGACACAGAGACAGAGACACGGAGGCAGAGACACAGAGACAGGGACACAGAGACAGGGACACAGAGACAGAGACTCAGAGACAGAGACACACGCACAGAAACAGAGACAGAGACACAGAGACGGAGACACAGGGACAGAGACACAGAAACAGGGACACAGAGACAGAGTCACAGAGACAGAGTCACAGAGACAGAGTCACAGAGACTGAGACACGGTGGCAGAGACACAGAGGCAGAAACACAGAGACAGTGACATAGACACAGTGACAACGAAACAGATACAGAGACACAGAGATAGAGACACGGGGACAGAGACACAGGGACCCAGACACAGAGACAGAGATTCGGAGACAGAGACACAGGGACAGAGACACAGAGACACTAATATAGAGACAACGACTCAGAGACAGGGACACAGGGACAGAGACACAGAGACAGAGACACAGAGACAGACACACAGAGAAAGAGAAACAGAGACAAAGACAGAGACAGAGACACAGAGACAGAGACACAGAGACAGAGACACAGAGGCAGAGACACAGAGGCAGAGGCACAGAGGCAGATGCACAGAGACAGAGACACAGAGACCGGGACACAGAGACAGAGACACAGAGACAGAGACACAGAGACAGAGACACAGGGACAGAGGCACAGAGACATAGACACATAGACAGAGACACGGAGGCAGAGACACAGAGACAGGGACACAGAGACAGAGACTCAGAGACAGAGACACACGCACAGAAACAGAGACAGAGACACAGAGACGGAGACACAGGGACAGAGACACAGAAACAGGGACACAGAGACAGAGTCACAGAGACAGAGTCACAGAGACAGAATCACAGAGACAGAGACACAGAGACAGAGACACAGAGACAGGGACACAGCGACAGAGACACAGAGACAGGGACACAGACACAGAGACAATGAGACAGAGACACAGAGACCAAGACACACAGACAGAGACACAGAGTCCGAGACACAGGGACAGAGACACAGAGACAGAGACACAATCACAGAGATTCAGAGACAGAGACACAGAGAGAGAGACACAGAGACAGAGACACAGAGACAGAGACACAGAGAGAGGCATTGAGACAGAGACACAGAGACAGAGACACAGAGACAGAGACACAGAGGCAGAGATACAGAGACAGAGACACAGGGGCAGAGAAACCGAGACAGAGGCACAGAGCCAGGGACACAGAGAGAGTCACTCAGAGACAGAGACACAGGGACAGAGACACAGGGACAGAGACACAGGGACAGAGACAGAGACAGAGACGCAGGGACAGAGACACACAGACGGAGACTGTGGGACAGAGACACAGAGACAGAGATTCAGGTGCAGAGACACAGAGACGGAGACACAGAGACAGAGACACAGAGACAGAGACACAGAGACAGAGAAACAGAGACAGAGACACAGTGAGAGAGACAGAGACATAGGAACGGAGACACTGAGACAGAAACACAGGGACAGATTCACAGAGACAGAGACACAGAGACAGAGACACAGAGACAGAGACACAGAGACATGACACAGAGACAGAAACACAGAGACAGTGACATAGACACAGTGACATCGGAACAGATACACAGGCACAGAGATAGAAACACAGGGACAGAGACACAGGGACCCAGACACAGAGACAGAGATTCGGAGACAGAGACACAGGGACAAGGACACAGAGACACTAATATAGAGACAACGACTTAGAGACAGGGACGCAGGGACGGAGACACAGAGACTGAGACACAGGGACAGAGACACAGAGACAGGGACACAGAGACAGAGACACAGAGACAGAGACACAGAGACGGAGACACAGAGACAGAGACACAGAGACAGAGACACAGAGACAGGGACACAGAGACAGAGACACATAGACGGAGACTGTGGGACAGAGTCACAGAGACCGAGACCCAGAGACAGAGACACAGAGACAGAGACACAGGGACGGAGACACAAGGACAGAGACACAGAGGCAGGGACACAGAGAGAGAGAAACAGAGACAGAGACACAGAGACAGAGACACAGAGGCAGAGATACAGAGACAGAGACACAGGGGCAAAGACACCGAGACAGAGGCACAGAGCCAGGGACACAGAGAGAGTCACTCAGAGACAGAGGCACAGAGACATAGACACAGAGACGGGGACACAGAGACAGAGACACAGAGGCAGAGACACAGAGACAGAGACACAGAGACCGAGACACAGAGGCAGAGGCACAGAGACAGAGACACCGAGACCGGGACACAGAGACAGCGACACAGAGACAGGGACACAGAGACAGTGACACAGGGACAGAGACACAGAGACATAGACACAGAGACAGGGACACCGGGAGAGAGAGACAGAGACACAGAGACGGAGATAGAGGGACAGACTCAGAGACAGAGACACAGAGTCCGAGACACAGAGACAGGGACACAGAGACAGAGACACATAGACGGAGACTGTGGGACAGAGACACAGAGACCGAGACCCAGAGACAGAGACACAGAGACAGAGACACAGAGACGGAGACACAAGGACAGAGACACAGAGACAGGGACACAGAGAGAGAGAAACAGAGACAGAGACACAGAGACAGAGACACAGAGACAGAGACACAGAGACAGAGACACAGAGACAGAGACACAGAGACAGAGACACAGTGATAGAGACAGAGATACAGAGATGGAGACGCAGAGACAGATTCAGAGGCAGCGACACGAGACAGAGACAGAGACACAGAGACGGAGACGCAGGGTCAGGGACACAGGGACAGAGACATGGAGGCAGAGACACAGAGGAATATACACAGAGACAGAGACACAGAGACCGAGACACAGAGGCAGAGGCACAGAGACAGAGACAAAGAGACAGAGACACAGAGACAGAGACACAGAGACAGGGACATAGAGGCAGAGACACAGACACAGAGACATAGACACGGAGACAGAGACACAGAGACAGAGACACAGAGACGTAGACACAAGGACAGAGACACAGAGGCACGGACACAGTGAGAGAGACAGAGATACAGAGATGGAGACGCAGAGACAGATACAGAGGCAGAGACACGAGACAGAGACAGAGACACAGAGACAGAGACACAGAGACATAGACACAGAGACGGAGACACAGAGACAGAGACACAGAGACAGAGACACAGAGACAGAGACACAGAGACAGAGACACAGAGACAGAGAAACAGAGACAGAGACACAGTGAGAGAGACAGAGACATATGAACGGAGACACTGAGACAGACACACAGAGACAGATTCACAGAGACAGAGACACAGAGACAGAGACACAGAGACAGAGACACAGAGACAGAGACACAGAGACAGAGACACAGAGACAGAGACACAGAGACAGAGACACAGAGACAGAGACACAGAGACAGAGACACAGAGACAGAGACACAGTGAGAGAGACAGAGACATAGGAACGGAGACACTGAGACAGACACACAGAGACAGATTCACAGAGACAGGGACACAGGGACAGAGGAAGAGAGACAGAGGCACAGAGACGGAGACAGAGGGACAGACACAGAGACGGAGACAGAGGGACAAACACAGAGACAGAGACACAGAGACAGAGACACAGAGACAGAGACACAGAGACAGAGACACAGAGACAGAGACACAGAGACAGAGACACAGAGACAGAGACACAGAGACTGAGACACAGAGACAGAGACACAGAGACAGAGACACAGAGACAGAGACACAGAGACAGAGACACAGAGACAGAGACACAGAGACAGAGACACAGAGACAGAGACACAGAGACAGAGACACAGAGACAGAGACACAGAGACAGAGACACAGAGACAGAGACACAGAGACAGAGACACAGAGACAGAGACACAGAGACAGAGACACAGAGACAGAGACACAGAGACAGAGACACAGAGACAGAGACACAGAGACAGAGACACAGAGACAGAGACACAGAGACAGAGACACAGAGACAGAGACACAGAGACAGAGACACAGAGACAGAGACACAGAGACAGAGACACAGAGACAGAGACACAGAGACAGAGACACAGAGACAGGGACAAAGACACAGAGACAATGAGACAGAGACACAGAGACAAAGACACACAGACAGAGACACAGAGACCGAGACACAGGGACAGAGACACAGAGACAGAGACACAATCACAGAGATTCAGAGACAGAGACACAGAGAGAGAGACTCAGAGACAGAGACACAGAGACAGAGACACAGAGACAGAGACACAGAGAGAGGCACTGAGACAGAGACACAGAGACAGAGACACAGAGACAGAGACACAGTGGCAGAGATACAGAGACAGAGACACAGGGGCAGAGACACCGAGACAGAGGCACAGAGCCAGGGACACAGAGAGAGTCACTCAGAGACAGAGACACAGGGACAGAGACACAGGGACAGAGACAGAGACAGAGACGCAGGGACAGAGACACACAGACGGAGACTGTGGGACAGAGACACAGAGACAGAGATTCAGGTGCAGAGACACAGAGACGGAGACACAGAGACAGAGACACAGAGACAGAGACACAGAGACAGAGACACGGTGGCAGAGACACAGAGACAGAAACACAGAGACAGTGACATAGACACAGTGACAACGAAACAGATACAGAGACACCGAGGCAGAGACACAGAGACAGAGACACAGAGACCGAGACACACAGGCAGAGGCACAGAGGCAGAGGCACAGAGACAGAGACACCGAGACCGGGACACAGAGACAGAGACACAGAGACAGTGACACAGGGACAGAGACACAGAGACATAGACACAGAGACAGAGACACAGAGACAGAGACACAGAGACAGAGACACAGAGACAGAGACACAGAGACAGAGACACAGAGACAGAGATACAGTGACAGAGACACAGAGACAGAGACACAGAGACAGAGACACAGAGACAGAGACACAGAGACAGAGACACAGAGACAGAGACACAGAGACAGAGACACAGAGACCCACACACAGAGACAGAGATTCGGAGAGAGAGACACAGGGAGAGAGACACAGGAACGGAGATGCAGAGACAGAGACACAGAGACAGAGACACAGCGAGAGAGACAGAGACACAGGGACAGAGACACAGGGACAGAGACACAGAGACAGAAACACAGACACAGATTCACAGAGACAGGGACACAGAGACATAGACACAGAGACAGAGAGACAGAGACAGAGACACAGAGACATAGACATAGAGACAGAGACACAGAGACGGAGACAGAGGGACAGACACAGAGACGGAGACAGAGGGACAGACACAGAGACAGAGACACAGAGACAGAGACACAGAGACAGAGACACAGAGACAGAGACACAGAGACAGTGACACAGGGACAGAGACACAGAGACATAGACACAGAGACAGAGACACAGAGACAGAGACACAGAGACAGAGACACAGAGACAGAGACACAGAGACAGAGACACAGAGACAGAGACACAGTGACAGAGACACAGAGACAGAGACACAGAGACAGAGACACAGAGACAGAGACACAGAGACAGAGACACAGAGACAGAGACACAGAGACGGAGACTGTGGGACAGAGACACAGAGACCGAGACCCAGAGACGGAGACACAGGGACAGAGGCACAGAGACATAGACACAGAGACGGGGTACAGAGACAGAGACACAGAGGCAGAGACACAGAGGCAGAGGCACAGAGGCAGAGGCACAGAGACAGAGACACCGAGACCGGGACACAGAGACAGAGACACAGAGACAGAGACACAGAGACAGTGACACAGGGACAGAGACACAGAGACATAGACACAGAGACAGAGACACAGAGACAGAGACACAGAGACGGAGACACAGAGACAGAGACACAGAGACAGAGACACGGAGACAGAGACACAGAGACAGAGACACAGAGACAGAGACACGGTGGCAGAGACACAGAGACAGAAACACAGAGACAGAGACACAGAGACAGAGACACAGAGACAGAGACACAGAGACAGAGACACAGAGACAGAGACACAGAGACAGAGACACAGAGACAGAGACACAGAGACAGAGACACAGAGACAGAGACACAGAGACAGAGACACAGAGACAGAGACAGAGACACAGAGACAGAGACACAGAGACAGAGACACAGAGACAGAGAAGCAGAGACAGAGACACAGAGACAGAGACACAGAGACAGTGACACAGGGACAGAGGCACAGAGACGTAGACACAGCGACGGGGACACAGAGACAGAGACACAGAGACGGAGACACAGAGACAGAGACACAGAGACAGAGACACAGAGACAGAGACACAGAGACATGACACAGAGACAGAAACACAGAGACAGTGACATAGACACAGTGACATCGGAACAGATACAGAGGCACAGAGATAGAAACACAGGGACAGAGACACAGGGACCCAGACACAGAGACTGAGATTCGGAGACAGAGACACAGGGACAGAGACACAGAGACACTAATATAGAGACAACGACTCAGAGACAGGGACGCAGGGACGGAGACACAGAGACGGAGACACAGGGACAGAGACACAGAGACAGGGACACAGAGAGAGTGAATCAGAGACAGAGACACAGGGGCAGAGGCACAGAGACATAGACACAGAGACAGAGACACAGAGACAGAGACACAGAGACAGAGACACAGAGACAGAGACACAGAGACAGAGACACAGAGACAGAGACACAGTGACAGAGACACAGAGACAGAGACACAGAGACAGAGACACAGAGACAGAGACACAGAGACAGAGACACAGAGACAGAGACACAGAGACAGAGACACAGAGACCCACACACAGAGACAGAGATTCGGAGAGAGAGACACAGGGAGAGAGACACAGGAACGGAGATGCAGAGACAGAGACACAGAGACAGAGACACAGCGAGAGAGACAGAGACACAGGGACAGAGACACAGGGACAGAGACACAGAGACAGAAACACAGACACAGATTCACAGAGACAGGGACACAGAGACATAGACACAGAGACAGAGAGACAGAGACAGAGACACAGAGACATAGACATAGAGACAGAGACACAGAGACGGAGACAGAGGGACAGACACAGAGACGGAGACAGAGGGACAGACACAGAGACAGAGACACAGAGACAGAGACACAGAGACAGAGACACAGAGACAGAGACACAGAGACAGAGACACAGAGACAGTGACACAGGGACAGAGACACAGAGACGTAGACACAGAGACAGAGACACAGAGACAGAGACACAGAGACAGAGACACAGAGACAGAGACACAGAGACAGAGACACAGAGACAGAGACACAGTGACAGAGACACAGAGACAGAGACACAGAGACAGAGACACAGAGACAGAGACACAGAGACAGAGACACAGAGACAGAGACACAGAGACAGTGACACAGGGACAGAGACACAGAGACAGAGACACAGAGACAGAGACACAGAGACAGAGACACAGAGACAGAGACACAGAGACAGAGACACAGAGACAGAGACACAGTGACAGAGACACAGAGACAGAGACACAGAGACAGAGACACAGAGACAGAGACACAGAGACAGAGACACAGAGACCCACACACAGAGACAGAGATTCGGAGAGAGAGACACAGGGAGAGAGACACAGGAACGGAGATGCGGAGACAGAGACACAGAGACAGAGACACAGCGAGAGAGACAGAGACACAGGGACAGAGACACAGGGACAGAGACACAGAGACAGAAACACAGACACAGATTCACAGAGACAGGGACACAGAGACATAGACACAGAGACAGAGAGACAGAGACAGAGACACAGAGAGATAGACACAGAGACAGAGACACAGAGACAGTGACACAGGGACAGAGACACAGAGACATAGACACAGAGACAGGGACACAGAGACAGAGACACAGAGACAGAGATTCGGAGACAGAGACATAGGGAGAGAGACACAGAAACGGAGACACAGAGACAGATACACAGGGAGAGAGACACAGAGGCAGAGACGCAGAGACAGAGACACAGAGACAGAGACACAGAAACAGAGACACAGAGACAGCGTCAGAGAGACAGAGACACAGAGACAGAGACACAGAGACAGAGACACAGAGACAGAGACACAGAGACAGAGACACAGAGACGGAGACTGTGGGACAGAGACACAGAGACCGAGACCCAGAGACGGAGACACAGGGACAGAGGCACAGAGACATAGACACAGAGACGGGGTACAGAGACAGAGACACAGAGGCAGAGACACAGAGACAGAGACACAGAGACCGAGACACAGAGGCAGAGGCACAGAGGCAGAGGCACAGAGACAGAGACAGCGAGACCGGGACACAGAGACAGCGACACAGAGACAGAGACACAGAGACAGTGACACAGGGACAGAGGCACAGAGGCAGAGGCACAGAGACAGAGACAGCGAGACCGGGACACAGAGACAGCG
Organism: Megachile willughbiella; assembly: GCA_945859595.2. Classification (NCBI taxonomy): domain Eukaryota; kingdom Metazoa; phylum Arthropoda; class Insecta; order Hymenoptera; family Megachilidae; genus Megachile; species Megachile willughbiella. Next base: position 273,219 of record OX243806.1, read on the forward strand.
ACACAGAGACAGAGACACAGAGACAGAGACACAGAGACAGGGACACAGAGAGAGTGAATCAGAGGCAGAGACACAGGGGCAGAGGCACAGAGACATAGACACAGAGACGGGGACACAGAGACAGAGACACAGAGGCAGAGACACAGAGACAGAGACACAGAGACCGAGACACAGAGGCAGAGGCACAGAGGCAGAGGCACAGAGACAGAGACAGCGAGACCGGGACACAGAGACAGCGACACAGAGGCAGAGACACAGAGACAGTGACACAGGGACAGAGACACAGAGACAGTGACACAGGGACAGAGACACAGAGACATAGACACAGAGACAGAGACACAGAGACAGGGACACCGGGAGAGAGAGACAGAGACACAGAGACGGAGATAGAGGGACAGACACAGAGACAGAGACACAGAGTCCGAGACACAGAGACAGGGACACAGAGACAGAGACACATAGACGGAGACTGTGGGACAGAGACACAGAGACCGAGACCCAGAGACAGAGACACAGAGACAGAGACACAGAGACAGAGACACAATGACAGAGATTCGGAGACAGAGACACAGGGAGCGAGACTCAGAGACAAAGACAGAGAGACAGAGACACAGAGACGGGGACACAGGGACAGAGACACAGAGAAAGAGAAACAGAGACAGAGACAGAGACAGAGACACAGAGACAGAGACACAGAGACAGAGACACAGAGGCAGAGACACAGAGGCAGAGACGCAGAGACAGAGACAAAGAGACAGAGACACAGAGACAGAGACAGAGACACAGAGACAGAGACACAGAGACAGAGACACAGCGAGAGAGACAGAGACACAGGGACAGCGACACAGAGACAGAAACACAGACACAGATTCACAGAGACAGGGACACAGAGACAGAGGCACAGAGACATAGACACAGAGACAGAGACACACAGACAGAGACACAGAGACAGAGACACAGAGACAGAGACACAGAGACGGAGACGCAAGGACAGAGACACAGAGACAGGGACACAGAGAGAGTGACTCAGAGACAGAGACACAGAGACAGAGACTGTGGGACAGAGACACAGAGACAGAGATTCAGATGCAGAGACACAGAGACGGAGACACAGGGACAGAGACGCAGAAACAGGGACACAGAGGCAGATATTCAGATGCAGAGACACAGGGACAGATTCACAGAGACAGAGACCCGGAGAGGGATCCACAGAGACAGGGACACAGAGACGGAGACACATGGACAGAGGCACAGAGACCGTGACACAAGGAGAGAAACGCAGAGACATACACACAGAGACAGAGATACAGAGACAGAGAAGCAGAGACAGATACACAGAGACAGAGACACAAAAAACGGAGACACAGAGACAGAGACACAGAGACAGAGACACAGAGACAGAGACACAGAGACAGAGACACAGAGACAGAGACACAGAGACAGAGACACAGAGACGGGGATACAGAGACAGAGACACAGAGGCAGAGACACAGAGACAGAGTCACAGAGACCGAGACACAGAGGCAGAGGCACAGAGGCAGAGGCACAGAGACAGAGACACCGAGACCGGGACACAGAGACAGAGACACGGAGACAGAGACACAGAGACAGTGACACAGGGACAGAGACACAGAGACATAGACACAGAGACAGAGACACAGAGACAGAGACACAGAGACGGAGACACAGAGACAGAGACACAGAGACAGAGACACAGAGCCAGAGACGCGGTGGCAGAGACACAGAGACAGAAACACAGAGACAGTGACATAGACACAGTGACAACGAAACAGATACAGAGACACCGAGGCAGAGACACAGAGACAGAGACACAGAGACCGAGACACACAGGCAGAGGCACAGAGGCAGATGCACAGGGACAGAGACACAGAGACAGGGACACAGAGACAGAGGCACAGAGACAGAGACACAGAGACAGAGACACAGGGACAGAGGCACAGAGACATAGACACAGAGACAGAGACACGGAGGCAGAGACACAGCGACAGGGACACAGAGACAGAGACTCAGAGACAGAGACTCAGAGACAGAGACACACGCACAGAAACAGAGACAGAGACAAGAGACGGAGACACAGGGATAGAGACACGGAAACAGGGACACAGAGCCAGAGTCACAGAGACAGAGTCACAGAGACAGAGTCACAGAGACAGAGTCACAGAGACAGAGACACAGAGACAGGGACACAGAGAGAGAGAAACAGAGACAGAGACACAGAGACAGAGACACAGAGACAGAGACACAGAGACAGAGACACAGAGACAGAGACACAGTGAGAGAGACAGAGATACAGAGATGGAGACGCAGAGACAGATTCAGAGGCAGAGACACGAGACAGAGACAGAGACACAGAGACGGAGACGCAGGGACAGGGACACACGGACAGAGACATGGAGGCAGAGACACAGAGGAATATACACAGAGACAGAGACACAGAGACCGAGACACAGAGGCAGAGGCACAGAGACAGAGACAAAGAGACAGAGACACAGAGACAGAGACACAGAGACAGGGACATAGAGGCAGAGACACAGACACAGAGACATAGACACGGAGACAGAGACACAGAGACAGAGACACAGAGACGTAGACACAAGGACAGAGACACAGAGACAGGGACACAGTGAGAGAGACAGAGATACAGAGATGGAGACGCAGAGACAGATACAGAGGCAGAGACACGAGATGGAGACAGAGACACAGAGACAGAGACACAGAGACAGAGACACAGAGACAGAGACACAGAGACAGAGACACAGAGACGGAGACGCAGGGACAGGGACATAGAGACAGAGACATGGAGGCAGAGACACAGAGGAATATACACAGAGACAGAGACACAGAGACAGAGACACAGAGACAGAGACACAGAGACAGAGACACAGAGACAGAGACACAGAGACAGAGACACAGAGACAGAGACACAGAGACAGAGACACAGAGACAGAGACACAGAGACAGAGACACAGAGACAGGGACACAGAGACAGAGACACAGAGACAGAGACACAGAGACAGAGACACAGAGACAGAGACACAGAGACAGAGACACAGAGACCGAGACACAGAGGCAGAGGCACAGAGGCAGATGCACAGAGACAGAGACACAGAGACCGGGACACAGAGACAGAGACACAGAGACAGAGACACAGGGACAGAGGCACAGAGACATAGACACAGAGACAGAGACACGGAGGCAGAGACACAGAGACAGGGACACAGAGACAGAGACTCAAAGACAGAGACACACGCACAGAAACAGAGACAGAGACACAGAGACGGAGACACAGGGACAGAGACACAGAAACAGGGACACAGAGACAGAGTCACAGAGACAGAGTCACAGAGACAGAGTCACAGAGACAGAGACACAGAGACAGAGACACAGCGGCAGAGATACAGAGACAGAGACACAGGGGCAGAGACACCGAGACAGAGGCACAGAGCCAGGGACACAGAGAGTCACTCAGAGACAGAGACACAGGGACAGAGACACAGGGACAGAGACAGAGACAGAGACGCAGGGACAGAGACACACAGACGGAGACTGTGGGACAGAGACACAGAGAAAGAGATTCAGGTGCAGAGACACAGAGACGGAGACACAGAGACAGAGACACAGAGACAGAGACACAGAGACAGAGAAACAGAGACAGAGACACAGTGAGAGAGACAGAGACATAGGAACGGAGACACTGAGACAGAAACACAGGGACAGAGACACAGAGACAGAGACACAGAGACAGAGACACAGAGACAGAGACACAGAGACAGAGACACAGAGACAGAGACACAGAGACAGAGACACAGAGACAGAGACACAGAGACAGAGACGCAGAGACAGAGACACAGAGACAGAGACACAATGACAGAGATTCGGAGACAGAGACACAGGGAGAGAGACTCAGAGACAAAGACACAGAGACAGAGACACAGAGACGGGGACGCAGGGACAGAGACACAGAGAAAGAGAAACAGAGACGGAGACAGAGACAGAGACACAGAGACAGAGACACAGAGACAGAGACACAGAGGCAGAGACACAGAGGCAGAGACGCAGAGACAGAGACAAAGAGACAGAGACACAGAGACAGAGACAGAGACACAGAGACAGAGACACAGAGACAGAGACACAGCGAGAGAGACAGAGACACAGGGACAGCGACACAGAGACAGAAACACAGACACAGATTCACAGAGACAGGGACACAGAGACAGAGGCACAGAGACATAGACACAGAGACAGAGACACACAGACAGAGACACAGAGACAGAGACACAGAGACAGAGACACAGAGACGGAGACGCAAGGACAGAGACACAGAGACAGGGACACAGAGAGAGTGACTCAGAGACAGAGACACAGAGACGGAGACTGTGGGACAGAGACACAGAGACAGAGATTCAGATGCAGAGACACAGAGACGGAGACACAGGGACAGAGACGCAGAAACAGGGACACAGAGGCAGATATTCAGATGCAGAGACACAGGGACAGATTCACAGAGACAGAGACCCGGAGAGGGATCCACGGAGACAGAGACACAGAGACAGGGACACAGAGACGGAGACACATGGACAGAGGCACAGAGACCGTGACACAAGGAGAGAAACGCAGAGACATACACACAGAGACAGAGATACAGAGACAGAGAAGCAGAGACAGATACACAGAGACAGAGACACAAAAAACGGAGACACAGAGACAGAGACACAGAGACAGAGACACAGAGACAGAGACACAGAGACAGAGACACAGAGACAGAGACACAGAGACAGAGACACAGAGACGGGGATACAGAGACAGAGACACAGAGGCAGAGACACAGAGACAGAGTCACAGAGACCGAGACACAGAGGCAGAGGCACAGAGGCAGAGGCACAGAGACAGAGACACCGAGACCGGGACACAGAGACAGAGACACGGAGACAGAGACACAGAGACAGTGACACAGGGACAGAGACACAGAGACATAGACACAGAGACAGAGACACAGAGACAGAGACACAGAGACGGAGACACAGAGACAGAGACACAGAGACAGAGACACAGAGCCAGAGACGCGGTGGCAGAGACACAGAGACAGAAACACAGAGACAGTGACATAGACACAGTGACAACGAAACAGATACAGAGACACCGAGGCAGAGACACAGAGACAGAGACACAGAGACCGAGACACACAGGCAGAGGCACAGAGGCAGATGCACAGGGACAGAGACACAGAGACCGGGACACAGAGACAGAGGCACAGAGACAGAGACACAGAGACAGAGACACAGGGACAGAGGCACAGAGACATAGACACAGAGACAGAGACACGGAGGCAGAGACACAGCGACAGGGACACAGAGACAGAGACTCAGAGACAGAGACTCAGAGACAGAGACACACGCACAGAAACAGAGACAGAGACAAGAGACGGAGACACAGGGATAGAGACACGGAAACAGGGACACAGAGCCAGAGTCACAGAGACAGAGTCACAGAGACAGAGTCACAGAGACAGAGTCACAGAGACAGAGACACAGAGACAGGGACACAGAGAGAGAGAAACAGAGACAGAGACACAGAGACAGAGACACAGAGACAGAGACACAGAGACAGAGACACAGAGACAGAGACACAGTGAGAGAGACAGAGATACAGAGATGGAGACGCAGAGACAGATTCAGAGGCAGAGACACGAGACAGAGACAGAGACACAGAGACGGAGACGCAGGGACAGGGACACACGGACAGAGACATGGAGGCAGAGACACAGAGGAATATACACAGAGACAGAGACACAGAGACCGAGACACAGAGGCAGAGGCACAGAGACAGAGACAAAGAGACAGAGACACAGAGACAGAGACACAGAGACAGGGACATAGAGGCAGAGACACAGACACAGAGACATAGACACGGAGACAGAGACACAGAGACAGAGACACAGAGACGTAGACACAAGGACAGAGACACAGAGACAGGGACACAGTGAGAGAGACAGAGATACAGAGATGGAGACGCAGAGACAGATACAGAGGCAGAGACACGAGATGGAGACAGAGACACAGAGACAGAGACACAGAGACAGAGACACAGAGACAGAGACACAGAGACAGAGACACAGAGACGGAGACGCAGGGACAGGGACATAGAGACAGAGACATGGAGGCAGAGACACAGAGGAATATACACAGAGACAGAGACACAGAGACAGAGACACAGAGACAGAGACACAGAGACAGAGACACAGAGACAGAGACACAGAGACAGAGACACAGAGACAGAGACACAGAGACAGAGACACAGAGACAGAGACACAGAGACAGGGACACAGAGACAGAGACACAGAGACAGAGACACAGAGACAGAGACACAGAGACAGAGACACAGAGACAGAGACACAGAGACCGAGACACAGAGGCAGAGGCACAGAGGCAGATGCACAGAGACAGAGACACAGAGACCGGGACACAGAGACAGAGACACAGAGACAGAGACACAGGGACAGAGGCACAGAGACATAGACACAGAGACAGAGACACGGAGGCAGAGACACAGAGACAGGGACACAGAGACAGAGACTCAAAGACAGAGACACACGCACAGAAACAGAGACAGAGACACAGAGACGGAGACACAGGGACAGAGACACAGAAACAGGGACACAGAGACAGAGTCACAGAGACAGAGTCACAGAGACAGAGTCACAGAGACAGAGACACAGAGACAGAGACACAGCGGCAGAGATACAGAGACAGAGACACAGGGGCAGAGACACCGAGACAGAGGCACAGAGCCAGGGACACAGAGAGTCACTCAGAGACAGAGACACAGGGACAGAGACAGAGACAGAGACGCAGGGACAGAGACACACAGACGGAGACTGTGGGACAGAGACACAGAGAAAGAGATTCAGGTGCAGAGACACAGAGACGGAGACACAGAGACAGAGACACAGAGACAGAGACACAGAGACAGAGAAACAGAGACAGAGACACAGTGAGAGAGACAGAGACATAGGAACGGAGACACTGAGACAGAAACACAGGGACAGAGACACAGAGACAGAGACACAGAGACAGAGACACAGAGACAGAGACACAGAGACAGAGACACAGGGACAGAGACACAGAGACAGAGACACAGAGACAGAGACACAGAGACAGAGACGCAGAGACAGAGACACAGAGACAGAGACACAATGACAGAGATTCGGAGACAGAGACACAGGGAGAGAGACTCAGAGACAAAGACACAGAGACAGAGACACAGAGACGGGGACGCAGGGACAGAGACACAGAGAAAGAGAAACAGAGACAAAGACAGAGACAGAGACACAGAGACAGAGACACAGAGACAGAGACACATAGGCAGAGACACAGAGGCAGAGGCACAGAGGCAGATGCACAGAGACAGAGACACAGAGACCGGGACACAGAGACAGAGACACAGAGACAGAGACACAGAGACAGAGACAGGGGGACAGAGGCACAGAGACATAGACACAGAGACAGAGACACGGAGGCAGAGACACAGAGACAGGGACACAGAGACAGAGACTCAGAGACAGAGACACACGCACAGAAACAGAGACAGAGACACAGAGACGGAGACACAGGGACAGAGACACAGAAACAGGGACACAGAGACAGAGTCACAGAGACAGAGTCACAGAGACAGAATCACAGAGACAGAGACACAGAGACAGAGACACAGAGACAGGGACACAGACACAGAGACAACGAGACAGAGACACAGAGACAAAGACACACAGACAGAGACACAGAGACCGAGACACAGGGACAGAGACACAGAGACAGAGACACAATCACAGAGATTCAGAGACAGAGACACAGAGAGAGAGACACAGAGACAGAGACACAGAGACAGAGACACAGAGACAGAGACACAGAGAGAGGCATTGAGACAGAGACACAGAGACAGAGACACAGAAACAGGGACACAGAGACAGAGTCACAGAGACAGAGTCACAGAGACAGAGTCACAGAGACAGAGTCACAGAGACAGAGACACAGAGACAGGGACACAGAGAGAGAGAAACGGAGACAGAGACACAGAGACAGAGACACAGAGACAGAGACACAGAGACAGAGACACAGAGACAGAGACACAGTGAGAGAGACAGAGATACAGAGATGGAGACGCAGAGACAGATTCAGAGGCAGAGACACGTGACAGAGACAGAGACACAGAGACGGAGACGCAGGGACAGGGACACAGGGACAGAGACATGGAGGCAGAGACACAGAGGAATATACACAGAGACAGAGACACAGAGACCGAGACACAGAGGCAGAGGCACAGAGACAGAGACAAAGAGACAGAGACACAGAGACAGAGACACAGAGACAGGGACATAGAGGCAGAGACACAGACACAGAGACATAGACACGGAGACAGAGACACAGAGACAGAGACACAGAGTCGTAGACACAAGGACAGAGACACAGAGACAGGGACACAGTGAGAGAGACAGAGATACAGAGATGGAGACGCAGAGACAGATACAGAGGCAGAGACACGAGATGGAGACAGAGACACAGAGACAGAGACACAGAGACAGAGACACAGAGACAGAGACACAGAGACAGAGACACAGAGACAGAGACACAGAGACAGAGACACAGAGACAGAGACACAGAGACAGAGACACAGAGACAGAGACACAGAAACAGAGACACAGAGACAGAGACACAGAGACAGAGACACAGGGACAGAGACACAGAGACAGAGACACAGAGACAGAGACACAGAGACAGAGGCACAGAGACAGAGACGCAGAGACAGAGACACAGAGACAGAGACACAATGACAGAGATTCGGAGACAGAGACACAGGGAGAGAGACTCAGAGACAAAGACACAGAGACAGAGACACAGAGACGGGGACGCAGGGACAGAGACACAGAGAAAGAGAAGCAGAGACAAAGACAGAGACAGAGACACGGAGACAGAGACACAGAGACAGAGACACAGAGACAGAGACACAGAGACAGAGACACAGGGACAGAGACACAGAGACAGAGACACAGAGACAGAGACACAGAGACAGAGACGCAGAGACAGAGACACAGAGACAGAGACACAATGACAGAGATTCGGAGACAGAGACACAGGGAGAGAGACTCAGAGACAAAGACACAGAGACAGAGACACAGAGACGGGGACGCAGGGACAGAGACACAGAGAAAGAGAAACAGAGACAAAGACAGAGACAGAGACACAGAGACAGAGACACAGAGACAGAGACACATAGGCAGAGACACAGAGGCAGAGGCACAGAGGCAGATGCACAGAGACAGAGACACAGAGACCGGGACACAGAGACAGAGACACAGAGACAGAGACACAGAGACAGAGACACAGGGACAGAGGCACAGAGACATAGACACAGAGACAGAGACACGGAGGCAGAGACACAGAGACAGGGACACAGGGACAGAGACTCAGAGACAGAGACACACGCACAGAAACAGAGACAGAGACACAGAGACGGAGACACAGGGACAGAGACACAGAAACAGGGACACAGAGACAGAGTCACAGAGACAGAGTCACAGAGACAGAATCACAGAGACAGAGACACAGAGACAGAGACACAGAGACAGGGACACAGACACAGAGACAATGAGACAGAGACACAGAGACAAAGACACACAGACAGAGACACAGAGACCGAGACACAGGGACAGAGACACAGAGACAGAGACACAGAGAGAGGCATTGAGACAGAGACACAGAGACAGAGACACAGAGACAGAGACACAGAGACAGAGACACAGAGACAGAGACACAGAGACAGAGACACAGAGACAGAGACACAGAGAGAGGCATTGAGACAGAGACACAGAGACAGAGACACAGAGACAGAGACACAGAGACAGAGACACAGAGGCAGAGATACAGAGACAGAGACACAGGGGCAGAGACACCGAGACAGAGGCACAGAGCCAGGGACACAGAGAGAGTCACTCAGAGACAGAGACACAGGGACAGAGACACAGGGACAGAGACAGAGACAGAGACGCAGGGACAGAGACACAGAGACAGAGACACAGAGACAGAGACAGAGACACAGAGACAGAGACACAGAGACAGAGACACAGAGACAGAGACACAGAGACAGAGACACAGAGACAGAGAAACAGGTTCAGAGACACAGTGAGAGAGACAGAGACATAGGAACGGAGACACTGAGACAGAAACACAGGGACAGGTTCACAGAGACAGAGACACAGAGACAGAGGCAGAGAGACAGAGGCACAGAGACGGAGACAGAGGGACAGACACAGAGACGGAGACAGAGGGACAGACACAGAGACAGAGACACAGAGACAGAGACACAGAGACAGAGACACAGAGACAGAGACACAGAGACAGAGACACAGAGACAGAGACACAGAGACAGAGACACAGAGACAGAGACACAGAGACAGAGACACAGAGACAGAGACACAGAGACAGAGACACAGAGACAGAGACACAGAGACAGAGACACAGAGACAGAGACACAGAGACAGAGACACAGAGACAGAGACACAGAGACAGAGACACAGGTGCAGAGACACCGAGACAGAGGCACAGAGCCAGGGACACAGAGAGAGTCACTCAGAGACAGAGACACAGAGACAGTGACACAGGGACAGAGACACAGAGGCATAGACACAGAGACAGTGGCACAGGGACAGAGACACAGAGACATAGACACGGAGACAGAGACACAGAGACAGGGACACCGGGAGAGAGAGACAGAGACACAGAGACGGAGATAGAGGGACAGACACAGAGACAGAGACACAGAGACAGGGACACAGAGACAGAGACACATAGACGGAGACTGTGGGACAGAGACACAGAGACAGAGACACATAGACGGAGACTGTGGGACAGAGACACAGAGACCGAGACCCAGAGACAGAGATACAGAGACAGAGATACAGAGACAGAGACACAGAGACGGAGACACAAGGACAGAGACACAGGGACAGAGACACAGGGACAGAGACACAGGGACAGAGACAGAGACAGAGACGCAGGGACAGAGACACACAGACGGAGACTGTGGGACAGAGACACAGAGACAGAGATTCAGGTGCAGAGACACAGAGACGGAGACACAGAGACAGAGACACAGAGACAGAGACACAGAGACAGAGAAACAGAGACAGAGACACAGTGAGAGAGACAGAGACATAGGAACGGAGACACTGAGACAGACACACAGAGACAGATTCACAGAGACAGAGACACAGAGACAGAGGCAGAGAGACAGAGGCACAGAGACGGAGACAGAGGGACAGACACAGAGACGGAGACAGAGGGACAGACACAGAGACAGAGACACAGAGACAGAGACACAGAGACAGAGACACAGAGAGAGAGACACAGAGACAGAGACACAGAGACAGAGACACAGAGACAGAGACACAGAGACAGAGACACAGAGACAGAGACACAGAGACAGAGACACAGAGACAGAGACACAGAGACAGAGACACAGAGACAGAGAAACAGAGACAGAGACACAGAGACAGAGACACAGAGACAGAGACACAGAGACAGAGACACAGAGACAGAGACACAGAGACAGAGACACAGAGACAGAGACACAGAGACAGAGACACAGAGACAGAGACACAGAGACAGAGACACAGAGACAGAGACACAGAGACAGAGACACAGAGACAGAGACACAGAGACAGAGACACAGAGACAGAGACACAGAGACAGAGACACAGAGACAGAGACACAGCGACAGAGACACAGAGACAGGGACACAGACACAGAGACAATGAGACAGAGACACAGAGACAAAGACACACAGACAGAGACACAGAGACCGAGACACAGGGACAGAGACACAGAGACAGAGACACAATCACAGAGATTCAGAGACAGAGACACAGAGAGAGAGACACAGAGACAGAGACACAGAGACAGAGACACAGAGAGAGGCACTGAGACAGAGACACAGAGACAGAGACACAGAGACGGAGACACAGAGACAGAGACACAGAGACAGAGACACAGAGGCAGAGATACAGAGACAGAGACACAGGGGCAGAGACACCGAGACAGAGGCACAGAGCCAGGGACACAGAGAGAGTCACTCAGAGACAGAGACACAGGGACAGAGACACAGGGACAGAGACACAGGGACAGAGACAGAGACAGAGACGCAGGGACAGAGACACACAGACGGAGACTGTGGGACAGAGACACAGAGACAGAGATTCAGGTGCAGAGACACAGAGACAGAGACACAGAGACAGAGACACAGAGACAGAGACACAGAGACAGAGACACAGAGACAGAGACACAGAGACAGAGACACAGAGACAGAGACACAGAGACAGAGACACAGAGACAGAGACACAGAGACAGAGACACAGAGACAGAGACACAGAGACAGAGACACAGAGACAGAGACACAGAGACAGAGACACAGAGACAGAGACACAGAGACAGAGACACAGAGACAGAGACACAGAGACAGAGACACAGAGACAGAGACACAGAGACAGAGACACAGAGACAGAGACACAGAGACAGAGACACAGAGACAGAGACACAGAGACAGAGACACAGAGACAGAGACACAGAGACAGAGACACAGAGACAGAGACACAGAGACAGAGACACAGAGACAGAGACACAGAGACAGAGACACAGAGACAGAGACACAGAGACAGAGACACAGAGACAGAGACACAGAGACAGGGACACAGAGACAGACACAGAGACAGAGACACAGAGACCCAGACACACAGGCAGAGGCACAGAGGCAGATGCACAGAGGCAGATGCACAGAGACAGAGACACAGAGACAGAAACACAGAGACAGAGACAGAGAGACAGAGACACAGAGACAGAGACACACGGACAGAGGCACAGAGACAGAGACACAGAGACGGAGACACAGGGACAGAGACACAGAAACAGGGACACAGAGACAGAGTCACAGAGACAGAGTCACAGAGACAGAGTCACAGAGACAGAGACACAGAGACAGAGACACAGAGACATATACACTGAGGCAGAGACACAGAGGAATAGACACAGAGACAGAGTCACAGAGACAGAGTCACAGAGACAGCGACGCAGAGACAGAGACACAGAGACAGGGACGCAGACGCAGAGACAATGAGACAGAGACACAGAGCCAAAGACACGCAGACAGAGACACAGAGACCGAGACACAGCGACAGAGACACGGAGACAGAGGCACAGAGACAGAGACACAGAGACAGAGACTCAGAGAGGGACACTGAGACAGAGACACAGAGACAGAGACACTGAGACAGAGACACAGAGGCAGAGATACAGAGACAGAGACACAGGTGCAGAGACACCGAGACAGAGGCACAGAGCCAGGGACACAGAGAGAGTCACTCAGAGACAGAGACACAGGGACAGAGACACAGAGACAGAGACACAGAGACAGAGACACAGGGACAGAGACAGAGACAGAGACGCAGGGACAGAGACACAGAGACGGAGACTGTGGGACAGAGACACAGAGACAGAGATTCAGGTGCAGAGACACAGAGACGGAGACACAGAGACAGAGAAACAGAGACAGAGACACAGTGAGAGAGACAGAGACATAGGAACGGTGACACTGAGACAGAAACACAGAGACAGATTCACAGAGACAGAGTCACAGAGACAGAGTCACAGAGACAGAGACACAGAGACAGAGACACAGAGACATATACACGGAGGCAGAGACACAGAGGAATAGACACAGAGACAGAGTCACAGAGACAGAGTCACAGAGACAGCGACACAGAGACAGAGACACAGAGACAGGGACGCAGACGCAGAGACAATGAGACAGAGACACAGAGCCAAAGACACGCAGACAGAGACACAGAGACCGAGACACAGCGACAGAGACACGGAGACAGAGACACAGAGACAGAGACACAGAGACAGAGACACAGAGAGGGACACTGAGACAGAGACACAGAGACAGAGACACTGAGACAGAGACACAGAGGCAGAGATACAGAGACAGAGACACAGGTGCAGAGACACCGAGACAGAGGCACAGAGCCAGTGACACAGAGAGAGTCACTCAGAGACAGAGACACAGGGACAGAGACACAGGGACAGAGACACAGGGACAGAGACACAGGGACAGAGACAGAGACAGAGACGCAGGGACAGAGACACAGAGACGGAGACTGTGGGACAGAGACACAGAGACAGAGATTCAGGTGCAGAGACACAGAGACGGAGACACAGAGACAGAGAAACAGAGACAGAGACACAGTGAGAGAGACAGAGACATAGGAACGGTGACACTGAGACAGAAACACAGAGACAGATTCACAGAGACAGAGACACAGAGACAGAGGCAGAGAGACAGAGGCACAGAGACGGAGACACAGAGACATAGACACAGAGACAGAGACACAGAGACAGAGGTTCAGAGGCAGAGACAGAGAGAGAGAGACACAGAGACAGATACACGGAGGCAGAGACACAGAGACAGATACACGGAGGCAGAGACACAGAGGAATAGACACAGAGACAGAGTCACAGAGACAGAGTCACAGAGACAGCGACACAGAGACAGAGACACAGAGACAGGGACGCAGACGCAGAGACAATGAGACAGAGACACAGAGCCAAAGACACGCAGACAGAGACACAGAGACCGAGACACAGCGACAGAGACACAGAGACAGAGACACAGAGACAGATACACAGAGACAGAGACACAGAGACAGAGACACAGAGACAGAGACACAGAGACAGAGACACAGAGACAGAGACACAGAGACAGAGACACAGAGACAGAGACACAGAGACAGAGACACAGAGACAGAGACACAGAGACAGAGACACAGAGACGGAGACACAGAGACAGAGACACAGAGACAGAGACACAGAGACAGAGACACAGAGACAGAGACACAGAGACAGAGACACAGAGACAGAGACACAGAGACAGAGACACAGAGGCAGAGACACAGAGACAGAGACCCAGAGACAGAGACACACAGACAGAGACACAGAGACAGAGACACAGAGACAGAGACACAGAGACAGAGACACAGTGAGAGATACAGAGACATAGGAACGGAGACACTGAGACAGAAACACAGGGACAGATTCACAGAGACAGAGACACAGAGACAGAGGCAGAGAGACAGAGGCACAGAGACGGAGACAGAGGGACAGACACAGAGACGGAGACAGAGGGACAGACACAGAGACAGAGACACAGAGACAGAGACACAGAGACAGAGACACAGAGACAGAGACACAGAGACAGAGACACAGAGACAGAGACACAGAGACAGAGACACAGAGACAGAGACACAGAGACAGAGACACAGAGACAGAGACACAGGGACAGAGACACAGAGACAGAGACACAGAGACAGAGACACAGAGACAGAGACACAGAGACGGAGACACAGAGACAGAGACACAGAGACAGAGACACAGAGACAGAGACACAGAGACAGAGACACAGAGACAGAGACACAGAGACAGAGACAGAGACACAGAGACAGAGACACAGAGACAGAGACACAGAGACAGAGAAGCAGAGACAGAGACACAGAGACAGAGACACATAGGCAGAGACACAAAGGCAGAGGCACAGAGGCAGATGCACAGAGACAGAGACACAGAGACCGGGACACAGAGACAGAGACACAGAGACAGAGACACAGAGGCAGAGACACAGGGACAGAGGCACAGAGACATAGACACAGAGACAGAGACACGGAGGCAGAGACACAGAGACAGGGACACAGAGACAGAGACTCAGAGACAGAGACACACGCACAGAAACAGAGACAGAGACACAGAGACGGAGACACAGGGACAGAGACACAGAAACAGGGACACAGAGACAGAGTCACAGAGACAGAGTCACAGAGACAGAATCACAGAGACAGAGACACAGAGACAGAGACACAGAGACAGGGACACAGACACAGAGACAATGAGACAGAGACACAGAGACAAAGACACACAGACAGAGACACAGAGACCGAGACACAGGGACAGAGACACAGAGACAGAGACACAATCACAGAGATTCAGAGACAGAGACACAGAGAGAGAGACACAGAGACAGAGACACAGAGACAGAGACACAGAGACAGAGACACAGAGAGAGACACAGAGACAGAGACACAGAGACAGAGACACAGAGACAGAGACACAGAGACAGAGACACAGAGACAGAGACACAGAGATAGAGATACAGAGACAGAGACACAGGGGCAGAGACACCGAGACAGAGGCACAGAGCCAGGGACACAGAGAGAGTCCCTCAGAGACAGAGACACAGGGACAGAGACACAGGGACAGAGACAGAGACAGAGACGCAGGGACAGAGACACAGAGACAGAGACACAGAGACAGAGACAGAGACACAGAGACAGAGACACAGAGACAGAGACACAGAGACAGAGACACAGAGACAGAGAAACAGAGACAGAGACACAGTGAGAGAGACAGAGACATAGGAACGGAGACACTGAGACAGAAACACAGGGACAGATTCACAGAGACAGAGACACAGAGACAGAGGCAGAGAGACAGAGGCACAGAGACGGAGACAGAGGGACAGACACAGAGACGGAGACAGAGGGACAGACACAGAGACAGAGACACAGAGACAGAGACACAGAGACAGAGACACAGAGACAGAGACACAGAGACAGAGACACAGAGACAGAGACACAGAGACAGAGACACAGAGACAGAGACACAGAGACAGAGACACAGAGACAGAGACACAGAGACAGAGACACAGAGACAGAGACACAGAGACAGAGACACAGGGACAGAGACACAGAGACAGAGACACAGAGACAGAGACACAGAGACAGAGACACAGAGACGGAGACACAGAGACAGAGACACAGAGACAGAGACACAGAGACAGAGACACAGAGACAGAGACCCAGAGACAGAGACAGAGACACAGAGACAGAGACACAGAGACAGAGACACAGAGACAGAGAAGCAGAGACAGAGACACAGAGACAGAGACACAGAGACAGTGACACAGGGACAGAGGCACAGAGACGTAGACACAGCGACGGGGACACAGAGACAGAGACACGGAGGCAGAGACACAGAGACAGAGACACAGAGACCGAGACACAGAGGCAGAGGCACAGAGGCAGAGGCACAGAGACAGAGACACCGAGACCGGGACACAGAGACAGAGACACAGAGACAGAGACACAGAGACAGTGACACAGGGACAGAGACACAGAGGCATAGACACAGAGACAGAGACACAGAGACAGAGACACGGAGACGGAGACACAGAGACGAAGACACAGAGACCGAGACACAGAGGCAGAGGCACAGAGGCAGAGGCACAGAGACAGAGACACCGAGACCGGGACACAGAGACAGCGACACAGAGACCGGGACACAGAGACAGAGACACAGAGACAGAGACACAGAGACCGAGACACAGAGGCAGAGGCACAGAGGCAGAGGCACAGAGACAGAGACACCGAGACCGGGACACAGAGACAGAGACACAGAGACAGAGACACAGAGACAGTGACACAGGGACAGAGACACAGAGGCATAGACACAGAGACAGTGGCACAGGGACAGAAACACAGAGACATAGACACGGAGACAGAGACACAGAGACAGGGACACCGGGAGAGAGAGACAGAGACACAGAGACGGAGATAGAGGGACAGACACAGAGACAGAGACACAGAGTCCGAGACACAGAGACAGGGACACAGAGACAGAGACACATAGACGGAGACTGTGGGACAGAGACACAGAGACCGAGACCCAGAGACAGAGATACAGAGACAGAGACACAGAGACGGAGACACAAGGACAGAGACACAGAGACAGGGACACAGAGAGAGAGAAACAGAGACAGAGACACAGAGACAGAGACACAGAGGCAGAGATACAGAGACAGAGACACAGGGGCAAAGACACCGAGACAGAGGCACAGAGCTAGGGACACAGAGAGAGTCACTCAGAGACAGAGGCACAGAGACATAGACACAGAGACGGGGACACAGAGACAGAGACACAGAGGCAGAGACACAGAGACAGAGACACAGAGACAGAGACACAGAGACAGAGACACAGAGACAGAGACACAGAGACAGAGACACAGAGACAGAGACACAGAGGCAGAGACACAGAGGCAGAGACACAGAGGCAGAGACACAGGGACAGAGGCACAGAGACATAGACACAGAGACAGAGACACGGAGGCAGAGACACAGAGACAGGGACACAGAGACAGAGACTCAGAGACAGAGACACACGCACAGAAACAGAGACAGAGACACAGAGACGGAGACACAGGGACAGAGACACAGAAACAGGGACACAGAGACAGAGTCACAGAGACAGAGTCACAGAGACAGAGACACAGAGACAGAGACACAGAGACAGGGACGCAGACACAGAGACAATGAGACAGAGACACAGAGACAAAGACACAGAGACAGAGACACAGAGACCGGGACACAGAGACAGAAACACAGAGACAGAGACACAGAGACAGAGACACAGAGACAGAGACACACGGACAGAGGCACAGAGACAGAGACACAGAGACGGAGACACAGGGACAGAGACACAGAAACAGGGACACAGAGACAGAGTCACAGAGACAGAGTCACAGAGACAGAGTCACAGAGACAGAGACACAGAGACAGAGACACAGAGACATATACACTGAGGCAGAGACACAGAGGAATAGACACAGAGACAGAGTCACAGAGACAGAGTCACAGAGACAGCGACGCAGATACAGAGACACAGAGACAGGGACGCAGACGCAGAGACAATGAGACAGAGACACAGAGCCAAAGACACGCAGACAGAGACACAGAGACCGAGACACAGCGACAGAGACACGGAGACAGAGACACAGAGACAGAGACACAGAGACAGAGACTCAGAGAGGGACACTGAGACAGAGACACAGAGACAGAGACACTGAGACAGAGACACAGAGGCAGAGATACAGAGACAGAGACACAGGTGCAGAGACACCGAGACAGAGGCACAGAGCCAGGGACACAGAGAGAGTCACTCAGAGACAGAGACACAGGGACAGAGACACAGGGACAGAGACACAGGGACAGAGACAGAGACAGAGACGCAGGGACAGAGACACAGAGACGGAGACTGTGGGACAGAGACACAGAGACAGAGATTCAGGTGCAGAGACACAGAGACGGAGACACAGAGACAGAGAAACAGAGACAGAGACACAGTGAGAGCGACAGAGACATAGGAACGGTGACACTGAGACAGAAACACAGAGACAGATTCACAGAGACAGAGTCACAGAGACAGAGTCACAGAGACAGAGACACAGAGACAGAGACACAGAGACATATACACGGAGGCAGAGACACAGAGGAATAGACACAGAGACAGAGTCACAGAGACAGAGTCACAGAGACAGCGACACAGAGACAGAGACACAGAGACAGGGACGCAGACGCAGAGACAATGAGACAGAGACACAGAGCCAAAGACACGCAGACAGAGACACAGAGACCGAGACACAGCGACAGAGACACGGAGACAGAGACACAGAGACAGAGACACAGAGACAGAGACACAGAGAGGGACACTGAGACAGAGACACAGAGACAGAGACACTGAGACAGAGACACAGAGGCAGAGATACAGAGACAGAGACACAGGTGCAGAGACACCGAGACAGAGGCACAGAGCCAGGGACACAGAGAGAGTCACTCAGAGACAGAGACACAGGGACAGAGACACAGGGACAGAGACACAGGGACAGAGACACAGGGACAGAGACAGAGACAGAGACGCAGGGACAGAGACACAGAGACGGAGACTGTGGGACAGAGACACAGAGACAGAGATTCAGGTGCAGAGACACAGAGACGGAGACACAGAGACAGAGAAACAGAGACAGAGACACAGTGAGAGAGACAGAGACATAGGAACGGTGACACTGAGACAGAAACACAGAGACAGATTCACAGAGACAGAGACACAGAGACAGAGGCAGAGAGACAGAGGCACAGAGACGGAGACACAGAGACATAGACACAGAGACAGAGACACAGAGACAGAGGTTCAGAGGCAGAGACAGAGAGAGAGAGACACAGAGACAGATACACGGAGGCAGAGACACAGAGACAGATACACGGAGGCAGAGACACAGAGGAATAGACACAGAGACAGAGTCACAGAGACAGAGTCACAGAGACAGCGACACAGAGACAGAGACACAGAGACAGGGACGCAGACGCAGAGACAATGAGACAGAGACACAGAGCCAAAGACACGCAGACAGAGACACAGAGACCGAGACACAGCGACAGAGACACAGAGACAGAGACACAGAGACAGATACACAGAGACAGAGACACAGAGACAGAGACACAGAGACAGAGACACAGAGACAGAGACACAGAGACAGAGACACAGAGACAGAGACACAGAGACAGAGACACAGAGACAGAGACACAGAGACAGAGACACAGAGACAGAGACACAGAGACAGAGACACAGAGACAGAGACACAGAGACAGAGACACAGAGACAGAGACACAGAGACAGAGACACAGAGACAGAGACACAGAGCCAAAGACACGCAGACAGAGACATAGAGACCGAGACACAGCGACAGAGACACGGAGACAGAGACACAGAGACAGAGACACAGAGACAGAGACACAGAGAGGGACACTGAGACAGAGACACAGAGACAGAGACACTGAGACAGAGACACAATCACAGAGATTCAGAGACAGGGACACAGAGAGAGAGACACAGAGACCGAGACACAGAGACAGAGACACAGAGACAGAGACACAGAGAGAGGCACTGAGACAGAGACACAGAGACAGAGACACAGAGACAGAGACACAGAGGCAGAGATACAGAGACAGAGACACAGGGGCCGAGACACCGAGACAGAGGCACAGAGCCAGGGACACAGAGAGAGTCACTCAGAGACAGAGACACAGGGACAGAGACACAGGGACAGAGACACAGGGACAGAGACACAGGGACAGAGACACAGGGACAGAGACACTGGGACAGAGACAGAGACAGAGACGCATGGACAGAGACACACAGACGGAGACTGTGGGACAGAGACACAGAGACAGAGATTCAGGTGCAGAGACACAGAGACGGAGAAACAGAGACAGAGACACAGAGAGAGAGAAACAGAGACAGAGACACAGAGACAGAGACACAGAGGCAGAGATACAGAGACAGAGACACAGAGACAGAGACACAGAGACAGAGACACAGAGGCAGAGGCACAGAGGCAGATGCACAGAGACAGAGACACAGAGACCGGGACACAGAGACAGAAACACAGAGACAGAGACACAGAGACAGAGACACACGGACAGAGGCACAGAGACAGAGACACAGAGACGGAGACACAGGGACAGAGACACAGAAACAGGGACACAGAGACAGAGTCACAGAGACAGAGTCACAGAGACAGAGTCACAGAGACAGAGACACAGAGACAGAGACACAGAGACATATACACTGAGGCAGAGACACAGAGGAATAGACACAGAGACAGAGTCACAGAGACAGAGTCACAGAGACAGCGACGCAGAGACAGAGACACAGAGACAGGGATGCAGACGCAGAGACAATGAGACAGAGACACAGAGCCAAAGACACGCAGACAGAGACATAGAGACCGAGACACAGCGACAGAGACACGGAGACAGAGACACAGAGACAGAGACACAGAGACAGAGACACAGAGAGGGACACTGAGACAGAGACACAGAGACAGAGACACTGAGACAGAGACACAGAGGCAGAGATACAGAGACAGAGACACAGGTGCAGAGACACCGAGACAGAGGCACAGAGCCAGGGACACAGGGACAGAGACACAGGGACAGAGACACAGGGACAGAGACACAGGGACAGAGACACAGGGACAGAGACACAGGGACAGAGACACAGGGACAGAGACAGAGACAGAGACGCAGGGACAGAGACACAGAGACGGAGACTGTGGGACAGAGACACAGAGACAGAGATTCAGGTGCAGAGACACAGAGACGGAGACACAGAGACAGAGAAACAGAGACAGAGACACAGTGAGAGAGACAGAGACATAGGAACGGTGACACTGAGACAGAAACACAGAGACAGATTCACAGAGACAGAGACACAGAGACAGAGGCAGAGAGACAGAGGCACAGAGACGGAGACACAGAGACATAGACACAGAGACAGAGACACAGAGACAGAGGTTCAGAGGCAGAGACAGAGAGAGAGAGACACAGAGACAGATACACGGAGGCAGAGACACAGAGACAGATACACGGAGGCAGAGACACAGAGGAATAGACACAGAGACAGAGTCACAGAGACAGAGTCACAGAGACAGCGACACAGAGACAGAGACACAGAGACAGGGACGCAGACGCAGAGACAATGAGACAGAGACACAGAGACAGAGACACAGAGACAGAGACACAGAGACAGAGAAACAGAGACAGAGACACAGAGACAGAGACACAGAGACAGAGACACAGAGACAGAGACACAGAGACAGAGACACAGAGACAGAGACACAGAGACAGAGACACAGAGACAGAGACACAGAGACAGAGACACAGAGACAGAGACATAGATACATAGACACAGAGACAGAGACGCAGATACAGAGACACAGAGACAGAGACACAGAGACAGAGACAGAGACACAGAGACGGAGACGCAGGGACAGGGACACAGTGACAGAGACATGGAGGCAGAGACACAGAGGAATATACACAGAGACAGAGACACAGAGACAGAGACACAGAGACAGAGACACAGAGACAGAGACACAGAGACAGAGACACAGAGACAGAGACACAGAGACAGAGACACAGAGACAGAGACACAGAGACAGAGACACAGAGACAGAGACACAGAGACAGAGACACAGAGACAGAGACACAGAGACAGAGACACAGAGACAGAGACACAGAGACAGAGACAGAGACACAGAGACAGAGACACGGAGACAGAGAAGCAGAGACAGAGACACAGAGACAGAGACACAGAGACAGTGACACAGGGACAGAGGCACAGAGACGTAGACACAGCGACGGGGACACAGAGACAGAGACACGGAGGCAGAGACACAGAGACAGAGACACAGAGACCGAGACACAGAGGCAGAGGCACAGAGGCAGAGGCACAGAGACAGAGACACCGAGACCGGGACACAGAGACAGAGACACAGAGACAGAGACACAGAGACAGTGACACAGGGACAGAGACACAGAGACATAGACACAGAGACAGAGACACAGAGACAGAGACACAGAGACGGAGACACAGAGACGGAGACACAGAGACAGAGACACGGAGACAGAGACACAGAGACAGAGACACAGAGACAGAAACACAGAGACAGTGACATAGACACAGTGACATCGGAACAGATACAGAGGCACAGAGATAGAAACACAGGGACAGAGACACAGGGACCCAGACACAGAGACAGAGATTCGGAGACAGAGACACAGGGACAGAGACACAGAGACACTAATATAGAGACAACGACTCAGAGACAGGGACGCAGGGACGGAGACACAGAGACGGAGACACAGGGACAGAGACACAGAGACAGGGACACAGAGAGAGTGACTCAGAGACAGAGACACAGGGACAGAGGCACAGAGACATAGACACAGAGACGGGGACACAGAGACAGAGACACAGAGGCAGAGACACAGAGACAGAGACACAGAGACCGAGACACAGAGGCAGAGGCACAGAGGCAGAGGCACAGAGACAGAGACACCGAGACCGGGACACAGAGACAGCGACACAGAGACAGAGACACAGAGACAGTGACACAGGGACAGAGACACAGAGACATAGACACAGAGGCAGAGATACAGGGACAGAGACGCAGGGGCAAAGACACCGAGACAGAGGCAGAGAGCCAGGGACACAGAGAGAGTCACTCAGAGACAGAGGCACAGAGACATAGACACAGAGACGGGGACACAGAGACAGAGACACAGAGGCAGAGACACAGAGACAGAGACACAGAGACCGAGAAACAGAGGCAGAGGCACAGAGACAGAGACACCGAGACAGAGTCACAGAGACAGAGTCACAGAGACAGAGACACAGAGACAGGGACACAGAGACAGAGACTCAGAGACAGAGACACACGCACAGAAACAGAGACAGAGACACAGAGACGGAGACACAGGGACAGAGACACAGAAACAGGGACACAGAGACAGAGTCACAGAGACAGAGTCACAGAGACAGAGTCACAGAGACAGAGACACAGAGACAGAGACACAGAGACAGGGACACAGACACAGAGACAATGAGACAGAGACACAGAGACAAAGACACACAGACAGAGACACAGAGACCGAGACACAGGGACAGAGACACAGAGACAGAGACACAATCACAGAGATTCAGAGACAGGGACACAGAGAGAGAGACACAGAGACACAGACACAGAGACAGAGACACAGAGACAGAGACACAGAGAGAGGCACTGAGACAGAGACACAGAGACAGAGACACAGAGACAGAGACACAGAGGCAGAGATACAGAGACAGAGACACAGGGGCCGAGACACCGAGACAGAGGCACAGAGCCAGGGACACAGAGAGAGTCACTCAGAGACAGAGACACAGGGACAGAGACACAGGGACAGAGACACACAGACGGAGACTGTGGGACAGAGACACAGAGACAGAGATTCAGGTGCAGAGACACAGAGACGGAGAAACAGAGACAGAGACACAGAGAGAGAGAATCAGAGACAGAGACACAGAGACAGAGACACAGAGGCAGAGATACAGAGACAGAGACACAGGGGCAAAGACACCGAGACAGAGGCACAGAGCCAGGGACACAGAGAGAGTCACTCAGAGACAGAGGCACAGAGACATAGACACAGAGACGGGGACACAGAGACAGAGACACAGAGGCAGAGACACAGAGACAGAGACACAGAGACCGACACACAGAGGCAGAGGCACAGAGACAGAGACACCGAGACCGGGACACAGAGACAGCGACACAGAGACAGGGACACAGAGACAGTGACACAGGGACAGAGACACAGAGACATAGACACAGAGACAGGGACACCGGGAGAGAGAGACAGAGACACAGAGACGGAGATAGAGGGACAGACACAGAGACAGAGACACAGAGTCCGAGACACAGAGACAGGGACTCAGAGACAGAGACACATAGACGGAGACTGTGGGACAGAGACACAGAGACCGAGACCCAGAGACAGAGACACAGAGACAGAGACACAGAGACGGAGACACAAGGACAGAGACACAGAGACAGGGACACAGAGAGAGAGAAACAGAGACAGAGACACAGAGACAGAGACACAGAGACAGAGACACAGAGTCCGAGACACAGAGACAGGGACACAGAGACAGAGACACATAGACGGAGACTGTGGGACAGAGACACAGAGACCGAGACCCAGAGACAGAGACACAGAGACAGAGACACAGAGACGGAGACACAAGGACAGAGACACAGAGACAGGGACACAGAGACGGGGACACAGAGACAGAGACACAGAGGCAGAGACACAGAGACAGAGACACAGAGACGGGGACACAGAGACATAGACACAGAGACAGGGACACCGGGAGAGAGAGACAGAGACACAGAGACGGAGATAGAGGGACAGACACAGAGACAGAGACACAGAGTCCGAGACACAGAGACAGGGACTCAGAGACAGAGACACATAGACGGAGACTGTGGGACAGAGACACAGAGACCGAGACCCAGAGACAGAGACACAGAGACAGAGACACAGAGACGGAGACACAAGGACAGAGACACAGAGACAGGGACACAGAGAGAGAGAAACAGAGACAGAGACACAGAGACAGAGACACAGAGACAGAGACACAGAGTCCGAGACACAGAGACAGGGACACAGAGACAGAGACACATAGACGGAGACTGTGGGACAGAGACACAGAGACCGAGACCCAGAGACAGAGACACAGAGACAGAGACACAGAGACGGAGACACAAGGACAGAGACACAGAGACAGGGACACAGAGACGGGGACACAGAGACAGAGACACAGAGGCAGAGACACAGAGACAGAGACACAGAGACCGAGACACAGAGGCAGAGGCACAGAGACAGAGACACCGAGACCGGGACACAGAGACAGCGACACAGAGACAGGGACACAGAGACAGTGACACAGGGACAGAGACACAGAGACAGGGACACCGGGAGAGAGAGACAGAGACACAGAGACGGAGATAGAGGGACAGACACAGAGACAGAGACACAGAGTCCGAGACACAGAGACAGGGACACAGAGACAGAGACACATAGACGGAGACTGTGGGACAGAGACACAGAGACCGAGACCCAGAGACAGAGACCCAGAGACAGAGAGACAGAGACGGAGACACAAGGACAGAGACACAGAGACAGGGACACAGAGAGAGAGAAACAGAGACAGAGACAAAGAGACAGAGACACAGAGACAGAGACACAGAGACAGAGACACAGAGACAGAGACACAGTGAGAGAGACAGAGATACAGAGATGGAGACGCAGAGACAGATTCAGAGGCAGAGACACGAGACAGAGACAGAGACACAGAGACGGAGACGCAGGGACAGGGACACAGAGACAGAGACACAGAGACAGAGACACAGAGACAGAGACACAGAGACAGAGACACAGAGACAGAGACACAGAGACAGAGACACAGAGACAGAGACACAGAGACAGAGACACAGAGACAGAGACACAGAGACAGAGACACAGAGACAGAGACACAGAGACAGAGACACAGAGACAGAGACACAGAGACAGAGACACAGAGACAGAGACACAGAGACAGAGACACAGAGACAGAGACACAGAGACAGAGACAGAGACACAGAGACAGAGACACAGAGACAGAGAAGCGGAGACAGAGACACAGAGACAGAGTCACAGAGACAGAGTCACAGAGACAGAGTCACAGAGACAGAGACACAGAGACAGAGACACAGAGACAGGGACACAGACACAGAGACAATGAGACAGAGACACAGAGACAAAGACACACAGAGAGAGACACAGAGACCGAGACACAGGGACAGAGACACAGAGACAGAGACACAATCACAGAGATTCAGGGACAGAGACACAGAGAGAGAGACACAGAGACAGAGACACAGAGACAGAGACACAGAGAGAGGCACTGAGACAGAGACACAGAGACAGAGACACAGAGACAGAGACACAGAGGCAGAGATACAGAGACAGAGACACAGGGGCAGAGACACCGAGACAGAGGCACAGAGCCAGGGACACAGAGAGAGTCACTCAGAGACAGAGACACAGGGACAGAGACACAGGGACAGAGACACAGGGACAGAGACAGAGACAGAGACGCAGGGACAGAGACACACGGACGGAGACTGTGGGACAGAGACACAGAGACAGAGATTCAGGTGCAGAGACACAGAGACGGAGACACAGAGACAGAGACACAGAGACAGAGACACAGAGACAGAGACACAGAGACAGAGACACAGAGACAGAGACACAGAGACAGAGACACAGAGACAGAGACACAGAGACAGAGACACAGAGACAGAGACACAGAGACAGAGACACAGAGACAGAGACACAGAGACAGAGACACAGAGACAGAGACACAGAGACAGAGACACAGAGACAGAGACACAGAGACAGAGACACAGAGACAGAGACACAGAGACAGAGACACAGAGACAGAGACACAGAGACAGAGACACAGAGACAGAGACACAGAGACAGAGACACAGAGACAGAGACACAGAGACAGAGACACAGAGACAGAGACACAGAGACAGAGACACAGAGACAGAGACACAGAGACAGAGACACAGAGACAGAGACACAGAGACAGAGACACAGAGACAGAGACACAGAGACAGAGACACAGAGACAGAGACACAGAGACAGACACAGAGACAGAGACAGAGACCGAGACACAGAGGCAGAGGCACAGAGGCAGATGCACAGAGACAGAGACACAGAGACCGGGACACAGAGACAGAAACACAGAGACAGAGACACAGAGACAGAGACACACGGACAGAGGCACAGAGACAGAGACACAGAGACGGAGACACAGGGACAGAGACACAGAAACAGGGACACAGAGACAGAGTCACAGAGACAGAGTCACAGAGACAGAGTCACAGAGACAGAGACACAGAGACAGAGACACAGAGACATATACACGGAGGCAGAGACACAGAGGAATAGACACAGAGACAGAGTCACAGAGACAGAGTCACAGAGACAGCGACACAGAGACAGAGACACAGAGACAGGGACGCAGACGCAGAGACAATGAGACAGAGACACAGAGCCAAAGACACGCAGACAGAGACACAGAGACCGAGACACAGCGACAGAGACACGGAGACAGAGACACAGAGACAGAGACACAGAGACAGAGACACAGAGAGGGACACTGAGACAGAGACACAGAGACAGAGACACTGAGACAGAGACACAGAGACAGAGACACAGAGACATATACACGGAGGCAGAGACACAGAGGAATAGACACAGAGACAGAGTCACAGAGACAGAGTCACAGAGACAGCGACACAGAGACAGAGGCACAGAGACAGGGACGCAGACGCAGAGACAATGAGACAGAGACACAGAGCCAAAGACACGCAGACAGAGACACAGAGACCGAGACACAGCGACAGAGACACGGAGACAGAGACACAGAGACAGAGACACAGAGACAGAGACACAGAGAGGGACACTGAGACAGAGACACAGAGACAGAGACACTGAGACAGAGACACAGAGGCAGAGATACAGAGACAGAGACACAGGTGCAGAGACACCGAGACAGAGGCACAGAGCCAGGGACACAGAGAGAGTCACTCAGAGACAGAGACACAGGGACAGAGACACAGGGACAGAGACACAGGGACAGAGACACAGGGACAGAGACAGAGACAGAGACGCAGGGACAGAGACACAGAGACGGAGACTGTGGGACAGAGACACAGAGACAGAGATTCAGGTGCAGAGACACAGAGACGGAGACACAGAGACAGAGAAACAGAGACAGAGACACAGTGAGAGAGACAGAGACATAGGAACGGTGACACTGAGACAGAAACACAGAGACAGATTGACAGAGACAGAGACACAGAGACAGAGGCGGAGAGACGGAGGCACAGAGACGGAGACACAGAGACATAGACACAGAGACAGAGACACAGAGACAGAGATTCAGAGGCAGAGACAGAGAGAGAGAGACACAGAGACAGATACACGGAGGCAGAGACACAGAGACAGATACACGGAGGCAGAGACACAGAGGAATAGACACAGAGACAGAGTCACAGAGACAGAGTCACAGAGACAGCGACACAGAGACAGAGACACAGAGACAGGGACGCAGACGCAGAGACAATGAGACAGAGACACAGAGCCAAAGACACGCAGACAGAGACACAGAGACCGAGACACAGCGACAGAGACACAGAGACAGAGACACAGAGACAGATACACAGAGACAGAGACACAGAGACAGAGACACAGAGACAGAGACACAGAGACAGAGACACAGAGACAGAGACACAGAGACAGAGACACAGAGACAGAGACACAGAGAGAGGCACTGAGACAGAGACACAGAGACAGAGACACAGAGACAGAGACACAGAGGCAGAGATACAGAGACAGAGACACAGGGGCAGAGACACCGAGACAGAGGCACAGAGCCAGGGACACAGAGAGAGTCACTCAGAGACAGAGACACAGGGACAGAGACACAGCGACAGAGACACAGAGACAGAGACAGAGACAGAGACGCAGGGACAGAGACACACAGACGGAGACTGTGGGACAGAGACACAGAGACAGAGATTCAGGTGCAGAGACACAGAGACCGAGACACAGCGACAGAGACACAGAGACAGAGACACAGAGACAGAGACACAGAGACAGAGACACAGAGACAGAGACACAGAGACAGAGACACAGAGACAGAGACACAGAGACAGAGACACAGAGACAGAGACACAGAGACAGAGACACAGAGACAGAGACACAGAGACAGAGACACAGAGACAGAGACACAGAGACAGAGACACAGAGACAGAGACACAGAGACAGAGACACAGAGACAGAGACACAGAGACAGAGACACAGAGACAGAGACACAGAGACAGAGACACAGAGACAGAGACACAGAGACAGAGACACAGAGACAGAGACACAGAGACAGAGACACAGAGACAGAGACACAGAGACAGAGACACAGAGACAGAGACACAGAGACAGAGACACAGAGAGAGAGACACAGAGAGAGAGACACAGAGACAGAGACACAGAGACAGAGACACAGAGACAGAGACACAGAGACAGAGACACAGAGACAGAGACACAGAGACAGAGACACAGAGACAGAGACACAGAGACAGAGACACAGAGACAGAGACACAGAGACAGAGACACAGAGACAGAGACACAGAGACAGAGACACAGAGACAGAGACACAGAGACAGAGACACAGAGACAGAGACACAGAGACAGAGACACAGAGACAGAGACACAGAGACAGAGACACAGAGACAGAGACACAGAGACAGAGACACAGAGACAGAGACACAGAGACAGAGACACAGAGACAGAGACACAGAGACAGAGACACAGAGACAGAGACACAGAGACAGAGACACAGAGACAGAGACACAGAGACAGAGACACAGAGACAGAGACACAGAGACAGAGACACAGAGACAGAGACACAGAGACAGAGACACAGAGACAGAGACACAGAGACAGAGACACAGAGACAGACACAGAGACAGAGACAGAGACCGAGACACAGAGGCAGAGGCACAGAGGCAGATGCACAGAGACAGAGACACAGAGACCGGGACACAGAGACAGAAACACAGAGACAGAGACACAGAGACAGAGACACACGGACAGAGGCACAGAGACAGAGACACAGAGACGGAGACACAGGGACAGAGACACAGAAACAGGGACACAGAGACAGAGTCACAGAGACAGAGTCACAGAGACAGAGTCACAGAGACAGAGACACAGAGACAGAGACACAGAGACATATACACGGAGGCAGAGACACAGAGGAATAGACACAGAGACAGAGTCACAGAGACAGAGTCACAGAGACAGAGTCACAGAGACAGCGACACAGAGACAGAGACACAGAGACAGGGACGCAGACGCAGAGACAATGAGACAGAGACACAGAGCCAAAGACACGCAGACAGAGACACAGAGACCGAGACACAGCGACAGAGACACGGAGACAGAGACACAGAGACAGAGACACAGAGACAGAGACACAGAGACAGAGACACAGAGAGGGGCACTGAGACAGAGACACAGAGACAGAGACACTGAGACAGAGACACAGAGACAGAGACACAGAGACATATACACGGAGGCAGAGACACAGAGGAATAGACACAGAGACAGAGTCACAGAGACAGAGTCACAGAGACAGCGACACAGAGACAGAGACACAGAGACAGGGACGCAGACGCAGAGACAATGAGACAGAGACACAGAGCCAAAGACACGCAGACAGAGACACAGAGACCGAGACACAGCGACAGAGACACGGAGACAGAGACACAGAGACAGAGACACAGAGACAGAGACACAGAGAGGGACACTGAGACAGAGACACAGAGACAGAGACACTGAGACAGAGACACAGAGGCAGAGATACAGAGACAGAGACACAGGTGCAGAGACACCGAGACAGAGGCACAGAGCCAGGGACACAGAGAGAGTCACTCAGAGACAGAGACACAGGGACAGAGACACAGGGACAGAGACACAGGGACAGAGACACAGGGACAGAGACACAGGGACAGAGACAGAGACAGAGACGCAGGGACAGAGACACAGAGACGGAGACTGTGGGACAGAGACACAGAGACAGAGATTCAGGTGCAGAGACACAGAGACGGAGACACAGAGACAGAGAAACAGAGACAGAGACACAGTGAGAGAGACAGAGACATAGGAACGGTGACACTGAGACAGAAACACAGAGACAGATTGACAGAGACAGAGACACAGAGACAGAGGCGGAGAGACAGAGGCACAGAGACGGAGACACAGAGACATAGACACAGAGACAGAGACACAGAGACAGAGATTCAGAGGCAGAGACAGAGAGAGAGAGACACAGAGACAGATACACGGAGGCAGAGACACAGAGACAGATACACGGAGGCAGAGACACAGAGGAATAGACACAGAGACAGAGTCACAGAGACAGAGTCACAGAGACAGCGACACAGAGACAGAGACACAGAGACAGGGACGCAGACGCAGAGACAATGAGACAGAGACACAGAGCCAAAGACACGCAGACAGAGACACAGAGACCGAGACACAGCGACAGAGACACAGAGACAGAGACACAGAGACAGATACACAGAGACAGAGACACAGAGACAGAGACACAGAGACAGAGACACAGAGACAGAGACACAGAGACAGAGACACAGAGACAGAGACACAGAGACAGAGACACAGAGACAGAGACACAGAGACAGAGACACAGAGACAGAGACACAGAGACAGAGACACAGAGACAGAGACACAGAGACAGAGACACAGAGACAGAGACACAGAGACAGAGACACAGAGACAGAGACACAGAGACAGAGACACAGAGACAGAGACACAGAGACAGAGACACAGAGGCAGAGATACAGAGACAGAGACACAGGGGCAGAGACACCGAGACAGAGGCACAGAGCCAGGGACACAGAGAGAGTCACTCAGAGACAGAGACACAGGGACAGAGACACAGGGACAGAGACACAGGGACAGAGACACAGGGACAGAGACACAGGGACAGAGACAGAGACAGAGACGCAGGGACAGAGACACACAGACGGAGACTGTGGGACAGAGACACAGAGACAGAGATTCAGGTGCAGAGACACAGAGACGGAGACACAGAGACAGAGACACAGAGACAGAGACACAGAGACAGAGACACAGAGACAGAGAAACAGAGACAGAGACACAGTGAGAGAGACAGAGACATAGGAACGGAGACACTGAGACAGAAACACAGAGACAGATTCACAGAGACAGAGACACAGAGACAGAGGCAGAGAGACAGAGGCACAGAGACGGAGACAGAGGGACAGACACAGAGACGGAGACAGAGGGACAGACACAGAGACAGAGACACAGAGACAGAGACACAGAGACAGAGACACAGAGACAGAGACACAGAGACAGAGACACAGAGACAGAGACACAGAGACAGAGACACGGAGACAGAGACACAGAGACAGAGACACAGAGACAGAGACACAGAGACAGAGACACAGAGACAGAGACACAGAGACAGAGACACAGAGACAGAGACACAGAGACAGAGACACAGAGACAGAGACACAGAGACAGATACACGGAGGCAGAGACACAGAGGAATAGACACAGAGACAGAGTCACAGAGACAGAGTCACAGAGACAGCGACACAGAGACAGAGACACAGAGACAGGGACGCAGACGCAGAGACAATGAGACAGAGACACAGAGCCAAAGACACGCAGACAGAGACACAGAGACCGAGACACAGCGACAGAGACACAGAGACAGAGACACAATGACAGAGATTCAGAAACAGAGACACAGAGAGAGAGACACAGAGACAGAGACACAGAGACAGGGACACCGAGAGAGAGAGACAGAGACACAGAGACGGAGACAGAGGGACAGACACAGAGACAGAGACACAGAGACAGAGACACAGAGACAGAGACACAGAGACAGAGACACAGAGACAGAGACACAGAGGCAGAGACACAGAGACAGAGACACAGAGACAGAGACACAGAGACAGAGACACAGAGACAGAGACACAGAGACAGAGACACAGAGACAGAGACACAGAGACAGAGACACAGAGACAGAGACACAGAGACAGAGACACAGAGACAGAGACACAGAGACAGAGACACAGAGACAGAGACACAGAGACAGAGACACAGAGACAGACACAGAGACAGAGACAGAGACCGAGACACAGAGGCAGAGGCACAGAGGCAGATGCACAGAGACAGAGACACAGAGACCGGGACACAGAGACAGAAACACAGAGACAGAGACACAGAGACAGAGACACACGGACAGAGGCACAGAGACAGAGACACAGAGACGGAGACACAGGGACAGAGACACAGAAACAGGGACACAGAGACAGAGTCACAGAGACAGAGTCACAGAGACAGAGTCACAGAGACAGAGACACAGAGACAGAGACACAGAGACATATACACGGAGGCAGAGACACAGAGGAATAGACACAGAGACAGAGTCACAGAGACAGAGTCACAGAGACAGAGTCACAGAGACAGCGACACAGAGACAGAGACACAGAGACAGGGACGCAGACGCAGAGACAATGAGACAGAGACACAGAGCCAAAGACACGCAGACAGAGACACAGAGACCGAGACACAGCGACAGAGACACGGAGACAGAGACACAGAGACAGAGACACAGAGACAGAGACACAGAGAGGGGCACTGAGACAGAGACACAGAGACAGAGACACTGAGACAGAGACACAGAGACAGAGACACAGAGACATATACACGGAGGCAGAGACACAGAGGAATAGACACAGAGACAGAGTCACAGAGACAGAGTCACAGAGACAGCGACACAGAGACAGAGACACAGAGACAGGGACGCAGACGCAGAGACAATGAGACAGAGACACAGAGCCAAAGACACGCAGACAGAGACACAGAGACCGAGACACAGCGACAGAGACACGGAGACAGAGACACAGAGACAGAGACACAGAGACAGAGACACAGAGAGGGACACTGAGACAGAGACACAGAGACAGAGACACTGAGACAGAGACACAGAGGCAGAGATACAGAGACAGAGACACAGGTGCAGAGACACCGAGACAGAGGCACAGAGCCAGGGACACAGAGAGAGTCACTCAGAGACAGAGACACAGGGACAGAGACACAGGGACAGAGACACAGGGACAGAGACACAGGGACAGAGACACAGGGACAGAGACAGAGACAGAGACGCAGGGACAGAGACACAGAGACGGAGACTGTGGGACAGAGACACAGAGACAGAGATTCAGGTGCAGAGACACAGAGACGGAGACACAGAGACAGAGAAACAGAGACAGAGACACAGTGAGAGAGACAGAGACATAGGAACGGTGACACTGAGACAGAAACACAGAGACAGATTGACAGAGACAGAGACACAGAGACAGAGGCGGAGAGACAGAGGCACAGAGACGGAGACACAGAGACATAGACACAGAGACAGAGACACAGAGACAGAGATTCAGAGGCAGAGACAGAGAGAGAGAGACACAGAGACAGATACACGGAGGCAGAGACACAGAGACAGATACACGGAGGCAGAGACACAGAGGAATAGACACAGAGACAGAGTCACAGAGACAGAGTCACAGAGACAGCGACACAGAGACAGAGACACAGAGACAGGGACGCAGACGCAGAGACAATGAGACAGAGACACAGAGCCAAAGACACGCAGACAGAGACACAGAGACCGAGACACAGCGACAGAGACACAGAGACTGAGACACAGAGACAGATACACAGAGACAGAGACACAGAGACAGAGACACAGAGACAGAGACACAGAGACAGAGACACAGAGACAGAGACACAGAGACAGAGACACAGAGACAGAGACACAGAGACAGAGACACAGAGACAGAGACACAGAGACAGAGACACAGAGACAGAGACACAGAGACAGAGACACAGAGACAGAGACACAGAGACAGAGACACAGAGACAGAGACACAGAGACAGAGACACAGAGACAGAGACACAGAGACAGAGACAC
This sequence comes from Megachile willughbiella, assembly GCA_945859595.2. Lineage (NCBI taxonomy): Eukaryota > Metazoa > Arthropoda > Insecta > Hymenoptera > Megachilidae > Megachile > Megachile willughbiella. The sequence continues at coordinate 309,188 of OX243806.1, forward strand.
AGAGACAGAGACACAGAGACAGAGACACAGAGGCAGAGATACAGAGACAGAGACACAGGGGCAGAGACACCGAGACAGAGGCACAGAGCCAGGGACACAGAGAGAGTCACTCAGAGACAGAGACACAGGGACAGAGACACAGGGACAGAGACACAGGGACAGAGACACAGGGACAGAGACACAGGGACAGAGACAGAGACAGAGACGCAGGGACAGAGACACACAGACGGAGACTGTGGGACAGAGACACAGAGACAGAGATTCAGGTGCAGAGACACAGAGACGGAGACACAGAGACAAAGACACAGAGACAGAGACACAGAGACAGAGACACAGAGACAGAGAAACAGAGACAGAGACACAGTGAGAGAGACAGAGACATAGGAACGGAGACACTGAGACAGAAACACAGAGACAGATTCACAGAGACAGAGACACAGAGACAGAGGCAGAGAGACAGAGGCACAGAGACGGAGACAGAGGGACAGACACAGAGACGGAGACAGAGGGACAGACACAGAGACAGAGACACAGAGACAGAGACACAGAGACAGAGACACAGAGACAGAGACACAGAGACAGAGACACAGAGACAGAGACACGGAGACAGAGACACAGAGACAGAGACACAGAGACAGAGACACAGAGACAGAGACACAGAGACAGAGACACAGAGACAGAGACACAGAGACAGAGACACAGAGACAGAGACACAGAGACAGAGACACAGAGACAGAGACACAGAGACAGATACACGGAGGCAGAGACACAGAGGAATAGACACAGAGACAGAGTCACAGAGACAGAGTCACAGAGACAGCGACACAGAGACAGAGACACAGAGACAGGGACGCAGACGCAGAGACAATGAGACAGAGACACAGAGCCAAAGACACGCAGACAGAGACACAGAGACCGAGACACAGCGACAGAGACACAGAGACAGAGACACAATGACAGAGATTCAGAAACAGAGACACAGAGAGAGAGACACAGAGACAGAGACACAGAGACAGGGACACCGAGAGAGAGAGACAGAGACACAGAGACGGAGACAGAGGGACAGACACAGAGACAGAGACACAGAGACAGAGACACAGAGACAGAGACACAGAGACAGAGACACAGAGACAGAGACACAGAGGCAGAGACACAGAGACAGAGACACAGAGACAGAGACACAGAGACAGAGACACAGAGACAGAGACACAGAGACAGAGACACAGAGACAGAGACACAGAGACAGAGACACAGAGACAGAGACACAGAGACAGAGACACAGAGACAGAGACACAGAGACAGAGACACAGAGACAGAGACACAGAGACAGAGACACAGAGACAGAGACACAGAGGCAGAGATACAGAGACAGAGACACAGGGGCAGAGACACCGAGACAGAGGCACAGAGCCAGGGACACAGAGAGAGTCACTCAGAGACAGAGACACAGGGACAGAGACACAGGGACAGAGACACAGGGACAGAGACACAGGGACAGAGACACAGGGACAGAGACAGAGACAGAGACGCAGGGACAGAGACACACAGACGGAGACTGTGGGACAGAGACACAGAGACAGAGATTCAGGTGCAGAGACACAGAGACGGAGACACAGAGACAGAGACACAGAGACAGAGACACAGAGACAGAGAAACAGAGACAGAGACACAGTGAGAGAGACAGAGACATAGGAACGGAGACACTGAGACAGAAACACAGAGACAGATTCACAGAGACAGAGACACAGAGACAGAGGCAGAGAGACAGAGGCACAGAGACGGAGACAGAGGGACAGACACAGAGACGGAGACAGAGGGACAGACACAGAGACAGAGACACAGAGACAGAGACACAGAGACAGAGACACAGAGACAGAGACACAGAGACAGAGACACAGAGACAGAGACACAGAGACAGAGACACGGAGACAGAGACACAGAGACAGAGACACAGAGACAGAGACACAGAGACAGAGACACAGAGACAGAGACACAGAGACAGAGACACAGAGACAGAGACACAGAGACAGAGACACAGAGACAGAGACACAGAGACAGAGACACAGAGACAGATACACGGAGGCAGAGACACAGAGGAATAGACACAGAGACAGAGTCACAGAGACAGAGTCACAGAGACAGCGACACAGAGACAGAGACACAGAGACAGGGACGCAGACGCAGAGACAATGAGACAGAGACACAGAGCCAAAGACACGCAGACAGAGACACAGAGACCGAGACACAGCGACAGAGACACAGAGACAGAGACACAATGACAGAGATTCAGAAACAGAGACACAGAGAGAGAGACACAGAGACAGAGACACAGAGACAGGGACACCGAGAGAGAGAGACAGAGACACAGAGACGGAGACAGAGGGACAGACACAGAGACAGAGACACAGAGACAGAGACACAGAGACAGAGACACAGAGACAGAGACACAGAGACAGAGACACAGAGACAGAGACACAGAGACAGAGACACAGAGGCAGAGACACAGAGACAGAGACACAGAGACAGAGACACAGAGACAGAGACACAGAGACAGAGACACAGAGACAGAGACACAGAGACAGAGACACAGAGACAGAGACACAGAGACAGAGACACAGAGACAGAGACACAGAGACAGAGACACAGAGACAGAGACACAGAGACAGAGACACAGAGACAGAGACACAGAGACAGAGACACAGAGACAGAGACACAGAGACAGAGACACAGAGACAGAGACACAGAGACAGAGACACAGAGACAGAGACACAGAGACAGAGACACAGAGACAGAGACACAGAGACAGAGACACAGAGACAGAGACACAGAGACAGAGACACAGAGACAGAGACACAGAGACAGAGACACAGAGACAGAGACACAGAGACAGAGACACAGAGACAGAGACACAGAGACAGAGACACAGAGACAGAGACACAGAGACAGAGACACAGAGACAGAGACACAGAGACAGAGACACAGAGACAGAGACACAGAGACAGAGACACAGAGACAGAGACACAGAGACAGAGACACAGAGACAGAGGCACAGAGACAGAGACACAGAGACAGAGACACAGAGACAGAGACTCAGAGACAGAGACACAGAGACAGAGACACAGAGACAGAGACACAGAGAGAGGCACTGAGACAGAGACACAGAGACAGAGACACAGAGACAGAGACACAGAGGCAGAGATACAGAGACAGAGACACAGGGGCAGAGGCACAGAGCCAGGGACACAGAGAGAGTCACTCAGAGACAGAGACACAGGGACAGAGACGCAGGGACAGAGACACACAGACGGAGACTGTGGGACAGAGACACAGAGACAGAGATTCAGGTGCAGAGACACAGAGACCGAGACACAGCGACAGAGACACAGAGACAGAGACACAGAGACAGAGACACAGAGACAGAGACACAGAGACAGAGACACAGAGACAGAGACACAGAGACAGAGACACAGAGACAGAGACACAGAGACAGAGACACAGAGACAGAGACACAGAGACAGAGACACAGAGACAGAGACACAGAGACAGAGACACAGAGACAGAGACACAGAGACAGAGACACAGAGACAGAGACACAGAGACAGAGACACAGAGACAGAGACACAGAGACAGAGACACAGAGACAGAGACACAGAGACAGAGACACAGAGACAGAGACACAGAGACAGAGACACAGAGACAGAGACACAGAGACAGAGACACAGAGACAGAGACACAGAGACAGAGACACAGAGACAGAGACACAGAGACAGAGACACAGAGACAGAGACACAGAGACAGAGACACAGAGACAGAGACACAGAGACAGAGACACAGAGACAGAGACACAGAGACAGAGACACAGAGACAGAGACACAGAGACAGAGACACAGAGACAGAGACACAGAGACAGAGACACAGAGACAGAGACACAGAGACAGAGACACAGAGACAGAGACACAGAGACAGAGACACAGAGACAGAGACACAGAGACAGAGACACAGAGACAGAGACACAGAGACAGAGACACAGAGACAGAGACACAGAGACAGAGACACAGAGACAGAGACACAGAGACAGAGACACAGAGACAGAGACACAGAGACAGAGACACAGAGACAGAGACACAGAGACAGAGACACAGAGACAGAGACACAGAGACAGAGACACAGAAACAGGCACAGAGACAGAGACAGAGACCGAGACACAGAGGCAGAGGCACAGAGGCAGATGCACAGAGACAGAGACACAGAGACCGGGACACAGAGACAGAAACACAGAGACAGAGACACAGAGACAGAGACACACGGACAGAGGCACAGAGACAGAGACACAGAGACGGAGACACAGGGACAGAGACACAGAAACAGGGACACAGAGACAGAGTCACAGAGACAGAGTCACAGAGACAGAGTCACAGAGACAGAGACACAGAGACAGAGACACAGAGACATATACACGGAGGCAGAGACACAGAGGAATAGACACAGAGACAGAGTCACAGAGACAGAGTCACAGAGACAGAGTCACAGAGACAGCGACACAGAGACAGAGACACAGAGACAGGGACGCAGACGCAGAGACAATGAGACAGAGACACAGAGCCAAAGACACGCAGACAGAGACACAGAGACCGAGACACAGCGACAGAGACACGGAGACAGAGACACAGAGACAGAGACACAGAGACAGAGACACAGAGAGGGACACTGAGACAGAGACACAGAGACAGAGACACTGAGACAGAGACACAGAGACAGAGACACAGAGACATATACACGGAGGCAGAGACACAGAGGAGTAGACACAGAGACAGAGTCACAGAGACAGAGTCACAGAGACAGCGACACAGAGACAGAGACACAGAGACAGGGACGCAGACGCAGAGACAATGAGACAGAGACACAGAGCCAAAGACACGCAGACAGAGACACAGAGACCGAGACACAGCGACAGAGACACGGAGACAGAGACACAGAGACAGAGACACAGAGACAGAGACACAGAGAGGGACACTGAGACAGAGACACAGAGACAGAGACACTGAGACAGAGACACAGAGGCAGAGATACAGAGACAGAGACACAGGTGCAGAGACACCGAGACAGAGGCACAGAGCCAGGGACACAGAGAGAGTCACTCAGAGACAGAGACACAGGGACAGAGACACAGGGACAGAGACACAGGGACAGAGACACAGGGACAGAGACAGAGACAGAGACGCAGGGACAGAGACACAGAGACGGAGACTGTGGGACAGAGACACAGAGACAGAGATTCAGGTGCAGAGACACAGAGACGGAGACACAGAGACAGAGAAACAGAGACAGAGACACAGTGAGAGAGACAGAGACATAGGAACGGTGACACTGAGACAGAAACACAGAGACAGATTGACAGAGACAGAGACACAGAGACAGAGGCGGAGAGACAGAGGCACAGAGACGGAGACACAGAGACATAGACACAGAGACAGAGCCACAGAGACAGAGATTCAGAGGCAGAGACAGAGAGAGAGAGACACAGAGACAGATACACGGAGGCAGAGACACAGAGACAGATACACGGAGGCAGAGACACAGAGGAATAGACACAGAGACAGAGTCACAGAGACAGAGTCACAGAGACAGCGACACAGAGACAGAGACACAGAGACAGGGACGCAGACGCAGAGACAATGAGACAGAGACACAGAGCCAAAGACACGCAGACAGAGACACAGAGACCGAGACACAGCGACAGAGACACAGAGACAGAGACACAGAGACAGATACACAGAGACAGAGACACAGAGACAGAGACACAGAGACAGAGACACAGAGACAGAGACACAGAGACAGAGACACAGAGACAGAGACACAGAGACAGAGACACAGAGACAGAGACACAGAGACAGAGACACAGAGACGGAGACACAGAGACAGAGACACAGAGACAGAGACACAGAGACAGAGACACAGAGACAGAGACACAGAGACAGAGACACAGAGACAGAGACACAGAGACAGAGACACAGAGACAGAGACACAGAGACAGAGACACAGAGACAGAGACAGAGACACAGAGACAGAGACACAGAGACAGAGACACAGAGACAGAGAAGCAGAGACAGAGACACAGAGACAGAGACACAGAGACAGTGACACAGGGACAGAGGCACAGAGACGTAGACACAGCGACGGGGACACAGAGACAGAGACACGGAGGCAGAGACACAGAGACAGAGACACAGAGACCGAGACACAGAGGCAGAGGCACAGAGGCAGAGGCACAGAGACAGAGACACCGAGACCGGGACACAGAGACAGAGACACAGAGACAGAGACACAGAGACAGTGACACAGGGACAGAGACACAGAGACATAGACACAGAGACAGAGACACAGAGACAGAGACACAGAGACGGAGACACAGAGACGGAGACACAGAGACAGAGACACAGAGACAGAGACACAGAGACATGACACAGAGACAGAAACACAGAGACAGTGACATAGACACAGTGACATCGGAACAGATACAGAGGCACAGAGATAGAAACACAGGGACAGAGACACAGGGACCCAGACACAGAGACAGAGATTCGGAGACAGAGACACAGGGACAGAGACACAGAGACACTAATATAGAGACAACGACTCAGAGACAGGGACGCAGGGACGGAGACACAGAGACGGAGACACAGGGACAGAGACACAGAGACAGGGACACAGAGAGAGTGACTCAGAGACAGAGACACAGGGACAGAGGCACAGAGACATAGACACAGAGACGGGGACACAGAGACAGAGACACAGAGGCAGAGACACAGAGACAGAGACACAGAGACCGAGACACAGAGGCAGAGGCACAGAGGCAGAGGCACAGAGACAGAGACACCGAGACCGGGACACAGAGACAGCGACACAGAGACAGAGACACAGAGACAGTGACACAGGGACAGAGACACAGAGACATAGACACAGAGACAGAGACACAGAGACAGGGACACCGGGAGAGAGAGACAGAGACACAGAGACGGAGATAGAGGGACAGACACAGAGACAGAGACACAGAGTCCGAGACACAGAGACAGGGACACAGAGACAGAGACACAGAGTCCGAGACACAGAGACAGGGACACAGAGACCGAGACCCAGAGACAGAGACGCAGAGACAGAGACACAGAGACGGAGACACAAGGACAGAGACACAGAGACAGGGACACAGAGAGAGAGAAACAGAGACAGAGACACAGAGACAGAGACACAGAGGCAGAGATACAGGGACAGAGACGCAGGGGCAAAGACACCGAGACAGAGGCACAGAGCCAGGGACACAGAGAGAGTCACTCAGAGACAGATGCACAGAGACATAGACACAGAGACGGGGACACAGAGACAGAGACACAGAGGCAGAGACACAGAGACAGAGACACAGAGACCGAGACACAGAGGCAGAGGCACAGAGACAGAGACACCGAGACAGAGACACGGAGGCAGAGACACAGAGACAGGGACACAGAGACAGAGACTCAGAGACAGAGACACACGCACAGAAACAGAGACAGAGACACAGAGACAGAGACACAGAGACAGAGAAGCGGAGACAGAGACACAGAGACAGAGTCACAGAGACAGAGTCACAGAGACAGAGTCACAGAGACAGAGACACAGAGACAGAGACACAGAGACAGGGACACAGACACAGAGACAATGAGACAGAGACACAGAGACAAAGACACACAGAGAGAGACACAGAGACCGAGACACAGGGACAGAGACACAGAGACAGAGACACAATCACAGAGATTCAGGGACAGAGACACAGAGACAGAGACACAGAGACAGAGACACAGAGAGAGGCACTGAGACAGGGACACAGAGACAGAGACACAGAGACAGAGACACAGAGGCAGAGATACAGAGACAGAGACACAGGGGCAGAGACACCGAGACAGAGGCACAGAGCCAGGGACACAGAGAGAGTCACTCAGAGACAGAGACACAGGGACAGAGACACAGGGACAGAGACACAGGGACAGAGACACAGGGACAGAGACAGAGACAGAGACGCAGGGACAGAGACACACAGACGGAGACTGTGGGACAGAGACACAGAGACAGAGATTCAGGTGCAGAGACACAGAGACGGAGACACAGAGACAGAGACACAGAGACAGAGACACAGAGACAGAGAAACAGAGACAGAGACACAGTGAGAGAGACAGAGACATAGGAACGGAGACACTGAGACAGAAACACAGAGACAGATTCACGGAGACAGAGACACAGAGACAGAGGCAGAGAGACAGAGGCACAGAGACGGAGACAGAGGGACAGACACAGAGACGGAGACAGAGGGACAGACACAGAGACAGAGACACAGAGACAGAGACACAGAGACAGAGACACAGAGACAGAGACACAGAGACAGAGACACAGAGACAGAGACACAGAGACAGAGACACAGAGACAGAGACACAGAGACAGAGACACGGAGACAGAGACACAGAGACAGAGACACAGAGACAGAGACACAGAGACAGAGACACAGAGACAGAGACACAGAGACAGAGACACAGAGACAGAGACACAGAGACAGAGACACAGAGACAGAGACACAGAGACAGAGACACAGAGACAGAGACACAGAGACAGAGACACAGAGACAGATACACGGAGGCAGAGACACAGAGGAATAGACACAGAGACAGAGTCACAGAGACAGAGTCACAGAGACAGCGACACAGAGACAGAGACACAGAGACAGGGACGCAGACGCAGAGACAATGAGACAGAGACACAGAGCCAAAGTCACGCAGACAGAGACACAGAGACCGAGACACAGCGACAGAGACACAGAGACAGAGACACAATGACAGAGATTCAGAAACAGAGACACAGAGAGAGAGACACAGAGACAGAGACACAGAGACAGGGACACCGAGAGAGAGAGACAGAGACACAGAGACGGAGACAGAGGGACAGACACAGAGACAGAGACACAGAGACAGAGACACAGAGACAGAGACACAGAGACAGAGACACAGAGACAGAGACACAGAGACAGAGACACAGAGACAGAGACACAGAGACAGAGACACAGAGACAGAGACACAGAGACAGAGACACAGAGACAGAGACACAGAGACAGAGACACAGAGACAGAGACACAGAGACAGAGACACAGAGACAGAGACACAGAGACAGAGACACAGAGACAGAGACACAGAGACAGAGACACAGAGACAGAGACACAGAGACAGAGACACAGAGACAGAGACACAGAGACAGAGACACAGAGACAGAGACACAGAGACAGAGACACAGAGACAGAGACACAGAGACAGAGACACAGAGACAGAGACACAGAGACAGAGACACAGAGACAGAGACACAGAGACAGAGACACAGAGACAGAGACACAGAGACAGAGACACAGAGACAGAGACACAGAGACAGAGACACAGAGACAGAGACACAGAGACAGAGACACAGAGACAGAGACACAGAGACAGAGACACAGAGACAGAGACACAGAGACAGAGACACAGAGACAGAGACACAGAGACAGAGACACAGAGACAGAGACACAGAGACAGAGACACAGAGACAGAGACACAGAGACAGAGACACAGAGACAGAGACACAGAGACAGAGACACAGAGACAGAGACACAGAGACAGAGACACAGAGACAGAGACACAGAGACAGAGACACAGAGACAGAGACACAGAGACAGAGACACAGAGACAGAGACACAGAGACAGAGACACAGAGACAGAGACACAGAGACAGAGACACAGAGACAGAGACACAGAGACAGAGACACAGAGACAGAGACACAGAGACAGAGACACAGAGACAGAGACACAGAGACAGAGACACAGAGACAGAGACACAGAGACAGAGACACAGAGACAGAGACACAGAGACAGAGACACAGAGACAGAGACACAGAGACAGAGACACAGAGACAGAGACACAGAGACAGAGACACAGAGACAGAGACACAGAGACAGAGACACAGAGACAGAGACACAGAGACAGAGACACAGAGACAGAGACACAGAGACAGAGGCACAGAGACAGAGACACAGAGACAGAGACACAGAGACAGAGACTCAGAGACAGAGACACATAGACATAGACACAGAGACAGAGACACAGAGACAGAAACACAGAGACAGAGACACAGAGACAGAGACACAGAGACAGGGACACAGAGGCCGAGACACAGAGGCAGAGGCACAGAGGCAGAGGCACAGAGACGGAGACACGGAGACTGGGACACAGAGACAGAGACACAGAGATAGAGATACAGAGACAGTGACGCAGGGACAGAGACACAGAGACATAGACACAGAGACAGAGACACAGAGACAGAGACACAGAGACAGAGACACAGAGACGGAGACACAGGGACAGAGACACAGAGACAGGGACACAGAGAGAGTGACTCAGAGACAAAGACACAGGGACAGAGGCCCAGAGACATAGACACAGAGACGGGGACACAGGGACAGAGACACAGAGACAGAGACACAGAGACAGAGACACAGAGACAGAGACACAGAGACCGAGACACAGAGGCAGAGGCACAGAGGCAGAGGCACAGAGACGGAGACACGGAGACTGGGACACAGAGACAGAGACACAGAGATAGAGACACAGAGACAGTGACGCAGGGACAGAGACACAGAGACATAGACACAGAGACAGAGACACAGAGACAGAGACACAGAGACAGAGACACAGAGACGGAGACACAGGGACAGAGACACAGAGACAGGGACACAGAGAGAGTGACTCAGAGACAAAGACACAGGGACAGAGGCCCAGAGACATAGACACAGAGACGGGGACACAGAGACAGTGACACAGAGACAGAGACACAGAGACAGAGACACAGAGACAGAGACACAGAGACCGAGACACAGAGACAGAGAAACAGAGACAGAGACACAGAGACAGGGACACAGAGGCCGAGACCCAGAGACAGAGACACAGGGACAGAGACACAGAGACAGAGACACAGAGACAGAGACACAGATACAGAGACACAGAGACAGAGACATAGATACATAGACACAGAGACAGAGACGCAGATACAGAGACACAGAGACAGAGACACAGAGACAGAGACAGAGACACAGAGACGGAGACGCAGGGACAGGGACACAGTGACAGAGACATGGAGGCAGAGACACAGAGGAATATACACAGAGACAGAGACACAGAGACAGAGACACAGAGACAGAGACACAGAGACAGAGACACAGAGACAGAGACACAGAGACAGAGACACAGAGACAGAGACACAGAGACAGAGACACAGAGACAGAGACACAGAGACAGAGACACAGAGACAGAGACACAGAGACAGAGACACAGAGACAGAGACACAGAGACAGAGACACAGAGACAGAGACACAGAGACAGAGACACAGAGACAGAGACACAGAGACAGAGACACAGAGACAGAGACACAGAGACAGAGACACAGAGACAGAGACACAGAGACAGAGACACAGAGACAGAGACACAGAGACAGAGACACAGAGACAGAGACACAGAGACAGAGACACAGAGACAGAGACACAGAGACAGAGACACAGAGACAGAGACACAGAGACAGAGACACAGAGACAGAGACACAGAGACAGAGACACAGAGACAGAGACACAGAGACAGAGACACAGAGACAGAGACACAGGGACAGAGACACGGAGACAGAGACACAGAGACAGAGTCACAGAGACAGGGACACAGAGACAGGGACACAGAGACAGAGGCACAGAGACAGAGACACAGAGACAGAGACACAGAGACAGAGACACAGAGACAGAGACACAGAGACAGAGACACAGAGACAGAGACACAGAGACAGAGACACAGAGACAGAGACACAGAGACAGAGACACAGAGACAGAGATGCAGAGGCAGAGACACGGAGAGAGAGACACAGTGACAGAGACATGGAGGCAGAGACACAGAGGAATAGACACAGAGCCAGAGACGCGGAGACAGAGACACAGAAACAGAGACGCAGAGACAGAGACACAAACACAGAGACACACAGACAGGGACACAGAGACATAGATTCAGAGACAGAGACACAGAGCGAGAGACGCAGAGACACAGAGCGAGAGACACAGAGACACAGAGCGAGAGACACAGAGACAGAGACACAGAGACGGAGACACAGAGACAGAGACACAGAGACAGAGACACAGAGACAGAGACACAGAGACAGAGACACAGAGACAGAGACACAGAGACTGAGACACAGAGACAGACACACAGAGACAGAGACACAGAGACAGAGACACAGAGACGGAGACTGTGGGACAGAGGCACAGAGACAGAGATTCAGATGCAGAGACACAGAGACAGAGACACAGAGGCAGAGGCACAGAGACATAGACACAGAGACAGATACACAGAGACATAGACACAGAGACAGAGACACAGAGACAGAGACACAGAGACGGAGACACAGAGACAGAGACACAGAGACAGAGACACAGAGACAGAGACACAGAGACAGAGACACAGAGACAGAGACACAGAGACAGAGACACAGAGACAGAGACACAGAGACAGAGACACAGAGACAGAGACAGAGACAGAGACACAGAGACAGAGACACAGAGACAGAGACACAGAGACAGAGAAGCAGAGACAGAGACACAGAGACAGAGACACAGAGACAGTGACACAGGGACAGAGGCACAGAGACGTAGACACAGCGACGGGGACACAGAGACAGAGACACGGAGGCAGAGACACAGAGACAGAGACACAGAGACCGAGACACAGAGGCAGAGGCACAGAGGCAGAGGCACAGAGACAGAGACACCGAGACCGGGACACAGAGACAGAGACACAGAGACAGAGACACAGAGACAGTGACACAGGGACAGAGACACAGAGACATAGACACAGAGACAGAGACACAGAGACAGAGACACAGAGACGGAGACACAGAGACGGAGACACAGAGACAGAGACACAGAGACAGAGACACAGAGACAGAGACACAGAGACATGACACAGAGACAGAAACACAGAGACAGTGACATAGACACAGTGACATCGGAACAGATACAGAGGCACAGAGATAGAAACACAGGGACAGAGACACAGGGACCCAGACACAGAGACAGAGATTCGGAGACAGAGACACAGGGACAGAGACACAGAGACACTAATATAGAGACAACGACTCAGAGACAGGGACGCAGGGACGGAGACACAGAGACGGAGACACAGGGACAGAGACACAGAGACAGGGACACAGAGAGAGTGACTCAGAGACAGAGACACAGGGACAGAGGCACAGAGACATAGACACAGAGACGGGGACACAGAGACAGAGACACAGAGGCAGAGACACAGAGACAGAGACACAGAGACCGAGACACAGAGGCAGAGGCACAGAGGCAGAGGCACAGAGACAGAGACACCGAGACCGGGACACAGAGACAGCGACACAGAGACAGAGACACAGAGACAGTGACACAGGGACAGAGACACAGAGACATAGACACAGAGACAGAGACACAGAGACAGGGACACCGGGAGAGAGAGACAGAGACACAGAGACGGAGATAGAGGGACAGACACAGAGACAGAGACACAGAGTACGAGACACAGAGACAGGGACACAGAGACCGAGACCCAGAGACAGAGACGCAGAGACAGAGACACAGAGACGGAGACACAAGGACAGAGACACAGAGACAGGGACACAGAGAGAGAGAAACAGAGACAGAGACACAGAGACAGAGACACAGAGGCAGAGATACAGGGACAGAGACGCAGGGGCAAAGACACCGAGACAGAGGCACAGAGCCAGGGACACAGAGAGAGTCACTCAGAGACAGATGCACAGAGACATAGACACAGAGACGGGGACACAGAGACAGAGACACAGAGGCAGAGACACAGAGACAGAGACACAGAGACCGAGACACAGAGGCAGAGGCACAGAGACAGAGACACCGAGACAGAGACACGGAGGCAGAGACACAGAGACAGGGACACAGAGACAGAGACTCAGAGACAGAGACACACGCACAGAAACAGAGACAGAGACACAGAGACAGAGACACAGAGACAGAGAAGCGGAGACAGAGACACAGAGACAGAGTCACAGAGACAGAGTCACAGAGACAGAGTCACAGAGACAGAGACACAGAGACAGAGACACAGAGACAGGGACACAGACACAGAGACAATGAGACAGAGACACAGAGACAAAGACACACAGAGAGAGACACAGAGACCGAGACACAGGGACAGAGACACAGAGACAGAGACACAATCACAGAGATTCAGGGACTGAGACACAGAGACAGAGACACAGAGACAGAGACACAGAGAGAGGCACTGAGACAGAGACACAGAGACAGAGACACAGAGACAGAGACACAGAGGCAGAGATACAGAGACAGAGACACAGGGGCAGAGACACCGAGACAGAGGCACAGAGCCAGGGACACAGAGAGAGTCACTCAGAGACAGAGACACAGGGACAGAGATACAGGGACAGAGACACAGGGACAGAGACACAGGGACAGAGACACAGGGACAGAGACAGAGACAGAGACGCAGGGACAGAGACACACAGACGGAGACTGTGGGACAGAGACACAGAGACAGAGATTCAGGTGCAGAGACACAGAGACGGAGACACAGAGACAGAGACACAGAGACAGAGACACAGAGACAGAGAAACAGAGACAGAGACACAGTGAGAGAGACAGAGACATAGGAACGGAGACACTGAGACAGAAACACAGAGACAGATTCACAGAGACAGAGACACAGAGACAGAGGCAGAGAGACAGAGGCACAGAGACGGAGACAGAGGGACAGACACAGAGACGGAGACAGAGGGACAGACACAGAGACAGAGACACAGAGACAGAGACACAGAGACAGAGACACAGAGACAGAGACACAGAGACAGAGACACGGAGACAGAGACACAGAGACAGAGACACAGAGACAGAGACACAGAGACAGAGACACAGAGACAGAGACACAGAGACAGAGACACAGAGACAGAGACACAGAGACAGAGACACAGAGACAGAGACACAGAGACAGAGACACAGAGACAGATACACGGAGGCAGAGACACAGAGGAATAGACACAGAGACAGAGACACAGAGACAGAGACACAGAGACAGAGACACAGAGACAGAGACACAGAGACAGAGACACAGAGACAGAGACACAGAGACAGAGACACAGAGACAGAGACACAGAGACAGAGACACAGAGACAGAGACACAGAGACAGAGACACAGAGACAGAGACACAGAGACAGAGACACAGAGACAGAGACACAGAGACAGAGACACAGAGACAGAGACACAGAGACAGAGACACAGAGACAGAGACACAGAGACAGAGACACAGAGACAGAGACACAGAGACAGAGACACAGAGACAGAGACACAGAGACAGAGACACAGAGACAGAGACACAGAGACAGAGACACAGAGACAGAGACACAGAGACAGAGACACAGAGACAGAGACACAGAGACAGAGACACAGAGACAGAGACACAGAGACAGAGACACAGAGACAGAGACACAGAGACAGAGACACAGAGACAGAGGCACAGAGACAGAGACACAGAGACAGAGACACAGAGACAGAGACTCAGAGACAGAGACACATAGACATAGACACAGAGACAGAGACACAGAGACAGAAACACAGAGACAGAGACACAGAGACAGAGACACAGAGACAGAGACACAGAGACAGAGACACAGAGGCAAAGACACACAGACAGAGACACAGAGACCGAGACACAGAGACGGAGACACAGAGACAGAGTCACAGAGACAGAGACACAGAGACAGAGACACAGAAACAGAGACAGAGACACAGAGACGGAGACGCAGGGACAGGGACACAGTGACAGAGACATGGAGGCAGAGACACAGAGGAATGTACACAGAGACAGAGACGCAGAGACCGAGACACAGAGGCAGAGGCACAGAGACAGAGACACAGAGACAGATACACAGAGACAGGGACATAGAGGCAGAGACACAGACACAGAGACAAAGACACACAGACAGAGACACAGAGACCGAGACACAGAGAGAGTGACTCAGAGACAGAGACACAGGGACAGAGGCACAGAGACATAGACACAGAGACGGGGACACAGGGACAGAGACACAGAGACAGAGACACAGAGACAGAGACACAGAGACAGAGACACAGAGACCGAGACACAGAGGCAGAGGCACAGAGGCAGAGGCACAGAGACGGAGACACGGAGACTGGGACACAGAAACAGAGACACAGAGATAGAGACACAGAGACAGTGACGCAGGGACAGAGACACAGAGACATAGACACAGAGACAGAGACACAGAGACAGAGACACAGAGCCAGAGACACAGAGACGGAGACACAGGGACAGAGACACAGAGACAGGGACACAGAGAGAGTGACTCAGAGACAGGGAAACAGAGACAGAGACACAGAGACAGGGACACAGAGGCCGAGACCCAGAGACAGAGACACAGGGACAGAGACACAGAGACAGAGACACAGAGACAGAGACACAGATACAGAGACACAGATACAGAGACACAGAGATAGAGACATAGATACATAGACACAGAGACAGAGACACAGAGACAGAGACACAGAGACAGAGACACAGAGACAGAGACACAGAGACAGAGATAGAGACACAGAGACGGAGACGCAGGGACAGGGACACAGTGACAGAGACATGGAGGCAGAGACACAGAGGAATATACACAGAGACAGAGACGCAGAGACCGAGACACAGAGGCAGAGGCACAGAGACAGAGACACAGAGACAGGTACACAGAGACAGGGACATAGAGGCAGAGACACAGACACAGAGACAAAGACACACAGACAGAGACACAGAGACCGAGACACAGAGAGAGTGACTCAGAGACAGAGACACAGGGACAGAGGCACAGAGACATAGACACAGAGACAGAGACACAGGGCGTGAGACACAGAGACAGAGACACAGAGACAGAGACACAGAGCCAGAGACACAGAGACGGAGACACAGGGACAGAGACACAGAGTCAGGGACACAGAGAGAGTGACTCAGAGACAAAGACACAGGGACAGAGGCACAGAGACATAGACACAGAGACGGGGACACAGAGACAGAGACACAGAGACAGAGACACAGAGACAGAGACACAGAGACAGAGACACAGAGACAGAGACACAGAGACAGAGACACAGAGACCGAGACACAGAGACAGAGAAACAGAGACAGAGACACAGAGACAGGGCCACAGAGGCCGAGACCCAGAGACAGAGACACAGGGACAGAGACACAGAGACAGAGACACAGAGACAGAGACACAGATACAGAGACACAGATACAGAGACACAGAGACAGAGACATAGATACATAGACACAGAGACAGAGACACAGAGACAGAGACACAGAGACAGAGACACAGAGACAGAGACACAGAGACAGAGACAGTGACACAGAGACGGAGACGCAGGGACAGGGACACAGTGACAGAGGCATGGAGGCAGAGACACAGAGGAATATACACAGAGACAGAGACACAGAGACAGAGACAGAGAGACAGAGACAGAGAGACAGAGACAGAGACACAGAGACAGAGACACAGAGACAGAGACACAGAGACAGAGACACAGAGACAGAGACACAGAGACAGAGACACAGAGACAGAGACACAGAGACAGAGACACAGAGACTGAGACACAGAGACAGACACACAGAGACAGAGACACAGAGACAGAGACACAGAGACGGAGACTGTGGGACAGAGGCACAGAGACAGAGATTCAGATGCAGAGACACAGAGACGGAGACACAGGGACAGATTCACAGAGACAGAGACACAGAGGCAGAGGCACAGAGACATAGACACAGAGACAGATACACAGAGACATAGACACAGAGGCGGAGACATAGAGACGGAGACAGAGACACAGAGATATAGACACAGAGACAGAGACACAGAGACAGAGACACAGAGACAGAGACACAGAGACAGAGACACAGAGACAGAGACACAGCGAGAGAGACACAGAGACAGAGACACAGAGACAGAGACACAGAGACAGAGACTCAGAGACAGAGACACATAGACATAGACACAGAGACGGAGACACAGAGACAGAAACACAGAGACAGAGACACAGAGACAGAGACACAGAGACAGAGACACAGAGACACGGACACAGACACAGAGACAATGAGACAGAGACACAGAGGCAAAGACACACAGACAGAGACACAGAGACCGAGACACAGAGACGGAGACACAGAGACAGAGACACAGAGACAGAGACACAGAGACAGAGACACAGAGACAGAGACACAGAGACAGAGACAGAGACACAGAGACAGAGACACAGAGACCGAGACACAGAGGCAGAGGCACAGAGGCAGAGGCACAGAGACGGAGACACGGAGACTGGGACACAGAGACAGAGACACAGAGATAGAGACACAGAGACAGTGACGCAGGGACAGAGACACAGAGACATAGACACAGAGACAGAGACACAGAGACAGAGACACAGAGACAGAGACACAGAGACGGAGACACAGGGACAGAGACACAGAGACAGGGACACAGAGAGAGTGACTCAGAGACAAAGACACAGGGACAGAGGCCCAGAGACATAGACACAGAGACGGGGACACAGAGACAGTGACACAGAGACAGAGACACAGAGACAGAGACACAGAGACAGAGACACAGAGACCGAGACACAGAGACAGAGAAACAGAGACAGAGACACAGAGACAGGGACACAGAGGCCGAGACCCAGAGACAGAGACACAGGGACAGAGACACAGAGACAGAGACACAGAGACAGAGACACAGATACAGAGACACAGAGACAGAGACATAGATACATAGACACAGAGACAGAGACGCAGATACAGAGACACAGAGACAGAGACACAGAGACAGAGACAGAGACACAGAGACGGAGACGCAGGGACAGGGACACAGTGACAGAGACATGGAGGCAGAGACACAGAGGAATATACACAGAGACAGAGACACAGAGACAGAGACACAGAGACAGAGACACAGAGACAGAGACACAGAGACAGAGACACAGAGACAGAGACACAGAGACAGAGACACAGAGACAGAGACACAGAGACAGAGACACAGAGACAGAGACACAGAGACAGAGACACAGAGACAGAGACACGGAGACAGAGACACAGAGACAGAGTCACAGAGACAGGGACACAGAGACAGGGACACAGAGACAGAGGCACAGAGACAGAGACACAGAGACAGAGACACAGAGACAGAGACACAGAGACAGAGACACAGAGACAGAGACACAGAGACAGAGACACAGAGACAGAGACACAGAGACAGAGACACAGAGACAGAGACACAGAGACAGAGACACAGAGACAGAGACACAGAGACAGAGACACAGAGACAGAGACACAGAGACAGAGACACAGAGACAGAGACACAGAGACAGAGGCACAGAGACAGAGACACAGAGACAGAGACACAGAGACAGAGACTCAGAGACAGAGACACATAGACATAGACACAGAGACAGAGACACAGAGACAGAAACACAGAGACAGAGACACAGAGACAGAGACACAGAGACAGAGACACAGAGACAGAGACACAGAGGCAAAGACACACAGACAGAGACACAGAGACCGAGACACAGAGACGGATACACAGAGACAGAGTCACAGAGACAGAGACACAGAGACAGAGACACAGAAACAGAGACAGAGACACAGAGACGGAGACGCAGGGACAGGGACACAGTGACAGAGACATGGAGGCAGAGACACAGAGGAATGTACACAGAGACAGAGACGCAGAGACCGAGACACAGAGGCAGAGGCACAGAGACAGAGACACAGAGACAGATACACAGAGACAGGGACATAGAGGCAGAGACACAGACACAGAGACAAAGACACACAGACAGAGACACAGAGACCGAGACACAGAGAGAGTGACTCAGAGACAGAGACACAGGGACAGAGGCACAGAGACATAGACACAGAGACGGGGACACAGGGACAGAGACACAGAGACAGAGACACAGAGACAGAGACACAGAGACAGAGACACAGAGACCGAGACACAGAGGCAGAGGCACAGAGGCAGAGGCACAGAGACGGAGACACGGAGACTGGGACACAGAAACAGAGACACAGAGATAGAGACACAGAGACAGTGACGCAGGGACAGAGACACAGAGACATAGACACAGAGACAGAGACACAGAGACAGAGACACAGAGCCAGAGACACAGAGACGGAGACACAGGGACAGAGACACAGAGACAGGGACACAGAGAGAGTGACTCAGAGACAGGGAAACAGAGACAGAGACACAGAGACAGGGACACAGAGGCCGAGACCCAGAGACAGAGACACAGGGACAGAGACACAGAGACAGAGACACAGAGACAGAGACACAGATACAGAGACACAGATACAGAGACACAGAGATAGAGACATAGATACATAGACACAGAGACAGAGACACAGAGACAGAGACACAGAGACAGAGACACAGAGACAGAGACACAGAGACAGAGACACAGAGACAGAGACACAGAGACAGAGACACAGAGACAGAGATAGAGACACAGAGACGGAGACGCAGGGACAGGGACACAGTGACAGAGACATGGAGGCAGAGACACAGAGGAATATACACAGAGACAGAGACGCAGAGACCGAGACACAGAGGCAGAGGCACAGAGACAGAGACACAGAGACAGATACACAGAGACAGGGACATAGAGGCAGAGACACAGACACAGAGACAAAGACACACAGACAGAGACACAGAGACCGAGACACAGAGAGAGTGACTCAGAGACAGAGACACAGGGACAGAGGCACAGAGACATAGACACAGAGACAGAGACACAGGGCGTGAGACACAGAGACAGAGACACAGAGACAGAGACACAGAGCCAGAGACACAGAGACGGAGACACAGGGACAGAGACACAGAGTCAGGGACACAGAGAGAGTGACTCAGAGACAAAGACACAGGGACAGAGGCACAGAGACATAGACACAGAGACGGGGACACAGAGACAGAGACACAGAGACAGAGACACAGAGACATGACACAGAGACAGAAACACAGAGACAGTGACATAGACACAGTGACATCGGAACAGATACAGAGGCACAGAGATAGAAACACAGGGACAGAGACACAGGGACCCAGACACAGAGACAGAGATTCGGAGACAGAGACACAGGGACAGAGACACAGAGACACTAATATAGAGACAACGACTCAGAGACAGGGACGCAGGGACGGAGACACAGAGACGGAGACACAGGGACAGAGACACAGAGACAGGGACACAGAGAGAGTGACTCAGAGACAGAGACACAGGGACAGAGGCACAGAGACATAGACACAGAGACGGGGACACAGAGACAGAGACACAGAGGCAGAGACACAGAGACAGAGACACAGAGACCGAGACACAGAGGCAGAGGCACAGAGGCAGAGGCACAGAGACAGAGACACCGAGACCGGGACACAGAGACAGCGACACAGAGACAGAGACACAGAGACAGTGACACAGGGACAGAGACACAGAGACATAGACACAGAGACAGAGACACAGAGACAGGGACACCGGGAGAGAGAGACAGAGACACAGAGACGGAGATAGAGGGACAGACACAGAGACAGAGACACAGAGTCCGAGACACAGAGACAGGGACACAGAGACAGAGACACAGAGTCCGAGACACAGAGACAGGGACACAGAGACCGAGACCCAGAGACAGAGACGCAGAGACAGAGACACAGAGACGGAGACACAAGGACAGAGACACAGAGACAGGGACACAGAGAGAGAGAAACAGAGACAGAGACACAGAGACAGAGACACAGAGGCAGAGATACAGGGACAGAGACGCAGGGGCAAAGACACCGAGACAGAGGCACAGAGCCAGGGACACAGAGAGAGTCACTCAGAGACAGATGCACAGAGACATAGACACAGAGACGGGGACACAGAGACAGAGACACAGAGGCAGAGACACAGAGACAGAGACACAGAGACCGAGACACAGAGGCAGAGGCACAGAGACAGAGACACCGAGACAGAGACACGGAGGCAGAGACACAGAGACAGGGACACAGAGACAGAGACTCAGAGACAGAGACACACGCACAGAAACAGAGACAGAGACACAGAGACAGAGACACAGAGACAGAGAAGCGGAGACAGAGACACAGAGACAGAGTCACAGAGACAGAGTCACAGAGACAGAGTCACAGAGACAGAGACACAGAGACAGAGACACAGAGACAGGGACACAGACACAGAGACAATGAGACAGAGACACAGAGACAAAGACACACAGAGAGAGACACAGAGACCGAGACACAGGGACAGAGACACAGAGACAGAGACACAATCACAGAGATTCAGGGACTGAGACACAGAGACAGAGACACAGAGAGAGGCACTGAGACAGAGACACAGAGACAGAGACACAGAGACAGAGACACAGAGGCAGAGATACAGAGACAGAGACACAGGGGCAGAGACACCGAGACAGAGGCACAGAGCCAGGGACACAGAGAGAGTCACTCAGAGACAGAGACACAGGGACAGAGACACAGGGACAGAGACACAGGGACAGAGACACAGGGACAGAGACACAGGGACAGAGACACAGGGACAGAGACAGAGACAGAGACGCAGGGACAGAGACACACAGACGGAGACTGTGGGACAGAGACACAGAGACAGAGATTCAGGTGCAGAGACACAGAGACGGAGACACAGAGACAGAGACACAGAGACAGAGACACAGAGACAGAGAAACAGAGACAGAGACACAGTGAGAGAGACAGAGACATAGGAACGGAGACACTGAGACAGAAACACAGAGACAGATTCACAGAGACAGAGACACAGAGACAGAGGCAGAGAGACAGAGGCACAGAGACGGAGACAGAGGGACAGACACAGAGACGGAGACAGAGGGACAGACACAGAGACAGAGACACAGAGACAGAGACACAGAGACAGAGACACAGAGACAGAGACACAGAGACAGAGACACAGAGACAGAGACACGGAGACAGAGACACAGAGACAGAGACACAGAGACAGAGACACAGAGACAGAGACACAGAGACAGAGACACAGAGACAGAGACACAGAGACAGAGACACAGAGACAGAGACACAGAGACAGAGACACAGAGACAGAGACACAGAGACAGATACACGGAGGCAGAGACACAGAGGAATAGACACAGAGACAGAGACACAGAGACAGAGACACAGAGACAGAGACACAGAGACAGAGACACAGAGACAGAGACACAGAGACAGAGACACAGAGACAGAGACACAGAGACAGAGACACAGAGACAGAGACACAGAGACAGAGACACAGAGACAGAGACACAGAGACAGAGACACAGAGACAGAGACACAGAGACAGAGACACAGAGACAGAGACACAGAGACAGAGACACAGAGACAGAGACACAGAGACAGAGACACAGAGACAGAGACACAGAGACAGAGGCACAGAGACAGAGACACAGAGACAGAGACACAGAGACAGAGACTCAGAGACAGAGACACATAGACATAGACACAGAGACAGAGACACAGAGACAGAAACACAGAGACAGAGACACAGAGACAGAGACACAGAGACAGAGACACAGAGACAGAGACACAGAGGCAAAGACACACAGACAGAGACACAGAGACCGAGACACAGAGACGGAGACACAGAGACAGAGTCACAGAGACAGAGACACAGAGACAGAGACACAGAAACAGAGACAGAGACACAGAGACGGAGACGCAGGGACAGGGACACAGTGACAGAGACATGGAGGCAGAGACACAGAGGAATGTACACAGAGACAGAGACGCAGAGACCGAGACACAGAGGCAGAGGCACAGAGACAGAGACACAGAGACAGATACACAGAGACAGGGACATAGAGGCAGAGACACAGACACAGAGACAAAGACACACAGACAGAGACACAGAGACCGAGACACAGAGAGAGTGACTCAGAGACAGAGACACAGGGACAGAGGCACAGAGACATAGACACAGAGACGGGGACACAGGGACAGAGACACAGAGACAGAGACACAGAGACAGAGACACAGAGACAGAGACACAGAGACCGAGACACAGAGGCAGAGGCACAGAGGCAGAGGCACAGAGACGGAGACACGGAGACTGGGACACAGAAACAGAGACACAGAGATAGAGACACAGAGACAGTGACGCAGGGACAGAGACACAGAGACATAGACACAGAGACAGAGACACAGAGACAGAGACACAGAGCCAGAGACACAGAGACGGAGACACAGGGACAGAGACACAGAGACAGGGACACAGAGAGAGTGACTCAGAGACAGGGAAACAGAGACAGAGACACAGAGACAGGGACACAGAGGCCGAGACCCAGAGACAGAGACACAGGGACAGAGACACAGAGACAGAGACACAGAGACAGAGACACAGATACAGAGACACAGATACAGAGACACAGAGATAGAGACATAGATACATAGACACAGAGACAGAGACACAGAGACAGAGACACAGAGACAGAGACACAGAGACAGAGACACAGAGACAGAGATAGAGACACAGAGACGGAGACGCAGGGACAGGGACACAGTGACAGAGACATGGAGGCAGAGACACAGAGGAATATACACAGAGACAGAGACGCAGAGACCGAGACACAGAGGCAGAGGCACAGAGACAGAGACACAGAGACAGATACACAGAGACAGGGACATAGAGGCAGAGACACAGACACAGAGACAAAGACACACAGACAGAGACACAGAGACCGAGACACAGAGAGAGTGACTCAGAGACAGAGACACAGGGACAGAGGCACAGAGACATAGACACAGAGACAGAGACACAGGGCGTGAGACACAGAGACAGAGACACAGAGACAGAGACACAGAGCCAGAGACACAGAGACGGAGACACAGGGACAGAGACACAGAGTCAGGGACACAGAGAGAGTGACTCAGAGACAAAGACACAGGGACAGAGGCACAGAGACATAGACACAGAGACGGGGACACAGAGACAGAGACACAGAGACAGAGACACAGAGACAGAGACACAGAGACAGAGACACAGAGACAGAGACACAGAGACCGAGACACAGAGACAGAGAAACAGAGACAGAGACACAGAGACAGGGACACAGAGGCCGAGACCCAGAGACAGAGACACAGGGACAGAGACACAGAGACAGAGACACAGAGACAGAGACACAGATACAGAGACACAGATACAGAGACACAGAGACAGAGACATAGATACATAGACACAGAGACAGAGACACAGAGACAGAGACACAGAGACAGAGACAGTGACACAGAGACGGAGACGCAGGGACAGGGACACAGTGACAGAGGCATGGAGGCAGAGACACAGAGGAATATACACAGAGACAGAGACACAGAGACAGAGACAGAGAGACAGAGACAGAGAGACAGAGACAGAGACACAGAGACAGAGACACAGAGACAGAGACACAGAGACAGAGACACAGAGACAGAGACACAGAGACAGAGACACAGAGACAGAGACACAGAGACTGAGACACAGAGACAGACACACAGAGACAGAGACACAGAGACAGAGACACAGAGACGGAGACTGTGGGACAGAGGCACAGAGACAGAGATTCAGATGCAGAGACACAGAGACGGAGACACAGGGACAGATTCACAGAGACAGAGACACAGAGGCAGAGGCACAGAGACATAGACACAGAGACAGATACACAGAGACATAGACACAGAGGCGGAGACATAGAGACGGAGACAGAGACACAGAGATATAGACACAGAGACAGAGACACAGAGACAGAGACACAGAGACAGAGACACAGAGACAGAGACACAGAGACAGAGACACAGCGAGAGAGACACAGAGACAGAGACACAGAGACAGAGACACAGAGACAGAGACTCAGAGACAGAGACACATAGACATAGACACAGAGACGGAGACACAGAGACAGAAACACAGAGACAGAGACACAGAGACAGAGACACAGAGACAGAGACACAGAGACACGGACACAGACACAGAGACAATGAGACAGAGACACAGAGGCAAAGACACACAGACAGAGACACAGAGACCGAGACACAGAGACGGAGACACAGATACAGAGACACAGAGACAGAGACACAGAGACAGAGACACAGAGACAGAGACACAGAGACAGAGACAGAGACACAGAGACGGAGACGCAGGGACAGGGACACAGTGACAGAGACATGGAGGCAGAGGCACAGAGGAATATACACAGAGACAGAGACACAGAGACCGAGACACAGAGGCAGAGGCACAGAGACAGAGACACAGAGACAGAGACACAGAGACAGAGACACAGATACAGAGACACAGAGACAGGGACACAGAGGCCGAGACCCAGAGACAGAGACACAGAGACAGAGACACAGAGACAGAGACACAGAGACACGGACACAGACACAGAGACAATGAGACAGAGACACAGAGGCAAAGACACACAGACAGAGACACAGAGACCGAGACACAGAGACGGAGACACAGAGACAGAGTCACAGAGACAGAGACACAGAGACAGAGACACAGAAACAGAGACAGAGACACAGAGACGGAGACGCAGGGACAGGGACACAGTGACAGAGACATGGAGGCAGAGACACAGAGGAATATACACAGAGACAGAGACGAAGAGGCCGAGACACAGAGGCAGAGGCACAGAGACAGAGACACAGAGACAGATACACAGAGACAGGGACATAGAGGCAGAGACACAGACACAGAGACAAAGACACACAGACAGAGACACAGAGACCGAGACACAGAGAGAGTGACTCAGAGACAGAGACACAGGGACAGAGGCACAGAGACATAGACACAGAGACGGGGACACAGGGACAGAGACACAGAGACAGAGACACAGAGACAGAGACACAGAGACAGAGACACAGAGACCGAGACACAGAGGCAGAGGCACAGAGGCAGAGGCACAGAGACGGAGACACGGAGACTGGGACACAGAGACAGAGACACAGAGATAGAGACACAGAGACAGTGACGCAGGGACAGAGACACAGAGACATAGACACAGAGACAGAGACACAGAGACAGAGACACAGAGACAGAGACACAGAGACGGAGACACAGGGACAGAGACACAGAGACAGGGACACAGAGAGAGTGACTCAGAGACAAAGACACAGGGACAGAGGCCCAGAGACATAGACACAGAGACGGGGACACAGAGACAGTGACACAGAGACAGAGACACAGAGACAGAGACACAGAGACAGAGACACAGAGACCGAGACACAGAGACAGAGAAACAGAGACAGAGACACAGAGACAGGGACACAGAGGCCGAGACCCAGAGACAGAGACACAGGGACAGAGACACAGAGACAGAGACACAGAGACAGAGACACAGATACAGAGACACAGAGACAGAGACATAGATACATAGACACAGAGACAGAGACGCAGATACAGAGACACAGAGACAGAGACACAGAGACAGAGACAGAGACACAGAGACGGAGACGCAGGGACAGGGACACAGTGACAGAGACATGGAGGCAGAGACACAGAGGAATATACACAGAGACAGAGACACAGAGACAGAGACACAGAGACAGAGACACAGAGACAGAGACACAGAGACAGAGACACAGAGACAGAGACACAGAGACAGAGACACAGAGACAGAGACACAGAGACAGAGACACAGAGACAGAGACACAGAGACAGAGACACAGAGACAGAGACACAGAGACAGAGACACAGAGACAGAGACACAGAGACAGAGACACAGAGACAGAGACACAGAGACAGAGACACAGAGACAGAGACACAGAGACAGAGACACAGAGACAGAGACACAGAGACAGAGACACAGAGACAGAGACACAGAGACAGAGACACAGAGACAGAGACACAGAGACAGAGACACAGAGACAGAGACACGGAGACAGAGACACAGAGACAGAGTCACAGAGACAGGGACACAGAGACAGGGACACAGAGACAGAGGCACAGAGACAGAGACACAGAGACAGAGACACAGAGACAGAGACACAGAGACAGAGACACAGAGACAGAGACACAGAGACAGAGACACAGAGACAGAGACACAGAGACAGAGACACAGAGACAGAGACACAGAGACAGAGACACAGAGACAGAGACACAGAGACAGAGACACAGAGACAGAGACACAGAGACAGAGACACAGAGACAGAGACACAGAGACAGAGACACAGAGACAGAGACACAGAGACAGAGGCACAGAGACAGAGACACAGAGACAGAGACACAGAGACAGAGACTCAGAGACAGAGACACATAGACATAGACACAGAGACAGAGACACAGAGACAGAAACACAGAGACAGAGACACAGAGACAGAGACACAGAGACAGAGACACAGAGACAGAGACACAGAGGCAAAGACACACAGACAGAGACACAGAGACCGAGACACAGAGACGGAGACACAGAGACAGAGTCACAGAGACAGAGACACAGAGACAGAGACACAGAAACAGAGACAGAGACACAGAGACGGAGACGCAGGGACAGGGACACAGTGACAGAGACATGGAGGCAGAGACACAGAGGAATGTACACAGAGACAGAGACGCAGAGACCGAGACACAGAGGCAGAGGCACAGAGACAGAGACACAGAGACAGATACACAGAGACAGGGACATAGAGGCAGAGACACAGACACAGAGACAAAGACACACAGACAGAGACACAGAGACCGAGACACAGAGAGAGTGACTCAGAGACAGAGACACAGGGACAGAGGCACAGAGACATAGACACAGAGACGGGGACACAGGGACAGAGACACAGAGACAGAGACACAGAGACAGAGACACAGAGACAGAGACACAGAGACCGAGACACAGAGGCAGAGGCACAGAGGCAGAGGCACAGAGACGGAGACACGGAGACTGGGACACAGAAACAGAGACACAGAGATAGAGACACAGAGACAGTGACGCAGGGACAGAGACACAGAGACATAGACACAGAGACAGAGACACAGAGACAGAGACACAGAGCCAGAGACACAGAGACGGAGACACAGGGACAGAGACACAGAGACAGGGACACAGAGAGAGTGACTCAGAGACAGGGAAACAGAGACAGAGACACAGAGACAGGGACACAGAGGCCGAGACCCAGAGACAGAGACACAGGGACAGAGACACAGAGACAGAGACACAGAGACAGAGACACAGATACAGAGACACAGATACAGAGACACAGAGATAGAGACATAGATACATAGACACAGAGACAGAGACACAGAGACAGAGACACAGAGACAGAGACACAGAGACAGAGACACAGAGACAGAGATAGAGACACAGAGACGGAGACGCAGGGACAGGGACACAGTGACAGAGACATGGAGGCAGAGACACAGAGGAATATACACAGAGACAGAGACGCAGAGACCGAGACACAGAGGCAGAGGCACAGAGACAGAGACACAGAGACAGATACACAGAGACAGGGACATAGAGGCAGAGACACAGACACAGAGACAAAGACACACAGACAGAGACACAGAGACCGAGACACAGAGAGAGTGACTCAGAGACAGAGACACAGGGACAGAGGCACAGAGACATAGACACAGAGACAGAGACACAGGGCGTGAGACACAGAGACAGAGACACAGAGACAGAGACACAGAGCCAGAGACACAGAGACGGAGACACAGGGACAGAGACACAGAGTCAGGGACACAGAGAGAGTGACTCAGAGACAGAGAAACAGAGACAGAGACACAGAGACAGGGACACAGAGGCCGAGACCCAGAGACAGAGACACAGGGACAGAGACACAGAGACAGAGACACAGAGACAGAGACACAGATACAGAGACACAGATACAGAGACACAGAGACAGAGACATAGATACATAGACACAGAGACAGAGACACAGAGACAGAGACACAGAGACAGAGACACAGAGACAGAGACAGTGACACAGAGACGGAGACGCAGGGACAGGGACACAGTGACAGAGGCATGGAGGCAGAGACACAGAGGAATATACACAGAGACAGAGACACAGAGACAGAGACAGAGAGACAGAGACAGAGAGACAGAGACAGAGACACAGAGACAGAGACACAGAGACAGAGACACAGAGACAGAGACACAGAGACAGAGACACAGAGACAGAGACACAGAGACAGAGACACAGAGACTGAGACACAGAGACAGACACACAGAGACAGAGACACAGAGACAGAGACACAGAGACGGAGACTGTGGGACAGAGACACATAGACATAGACACAGAGACGGAGACACAGAGACAGAAACACAGAGACAGAGACACAGAGACAGAGACACAGAGACAGAGACACAGAGACACGGACACAGACACAGAGACAATGAGACAGAGACACAGAGGCAAAGACACACAGACAGAGACACAGAGACCGAGACACAGAGACGGAGACACAGAGACAGAGACACAGAGACAGAGACACAGAGACAGAGACACAGAGACAGAGACACAGAGACAGAGACAGAGACACAGAGACGGAGACGCAGGGACAGGGACACAGTGACAGAGACATGGAGGCAGAGGCACAGAGGAATATACACAGAGACAGAGACACAGAGACCGAGACACAGAGGCAGAGGCACAGAGACAGAGACACAGAGACAGAGACACAGAGACAGAGACACAAATACAGAGACACAGAGACAGGGACACAGAGGCCGAGACCCAGAGACAGAGACACAGAGACAGAGACACAGAGACAGAGACACAGAGACACGGACACAGACACAGAGACAATGAGACAGAGACACAGAGGCAAAGACACACAGACAGAGACACAGAGACCGAGACACAGAGACGGAGACACAGAGACAGAGTCACAGAGACAGAGACACAGAGACAGAGACACAGAGACAGAGACACAGAGACAGAGACACAGAGACAGAGACACAGAGACAGAGACACAGAGACAGAGACACAGAGACAGAGACACAGAGACAGAGACACAGAGACAGAGACACAGAGACAGAGACACAGAGACAGAGACACAGAGACAGAGACACAGAGACAGAGACACAGAGACAGAGACACAGAGACAGAGACACAGAGACAGAGGCACAGAGACAGAGACACAGAGACAGAGACACAGAGACAGAGACACAGAGACAGAGACACAGAGACAGAGACACAGAGACAGAGACACAGAGACAGAGACACAGAGACGGAGACTGTGGGACAGAGGCACAGAGACAGAGATTCAGATGCAGAGACACAGAGACGGAGACACAGGGACAGATTCACAGAGACAGGGACAGAGAGGCAGAGGCACAGAGACATAGACACAGAGACAGAGACACAGAGACAGATACACAGAGACAGGGACATAGAGGCAGAGACACAGACACAGAGACAAAGTAACACAGACAGAGACACAGAGACCGAGACACAGGGACAGAGACACAATGACAGAGATTCAGAGACAGACACACAGGGAGAGAGACACAGAGACAGAGACACAGAGACAGAGGCACAGAGACAGAGACACAGAGACAGAGACACAGAGACAGAGACACAGAGACAGAGACACAGAGACAGAGACACAGAGACAGAGACACAGAGACGGAGACTGTGGGACAGAGGCACAGAGACAGAGATTCAGATGCAGAGACACAGAGACGGAGACACAGGGACAGATTCACAGAGACAGGGACAGAGAGGCAGAGACACAGAGACATAGACACAGAGACAGAGACACAGAGACAGATACACAGAGACAGGGACATAGAGGCAGAGACACAGACACAGAGACAAAGTAACACAGACAGAGACACAGAGACCGAGACACAGAGACAGAGACACAATGACAGAGATTCAGAGACAGACACACAGGGAGAGAGACACAGAAACGGAGACACAGAGACAGAAGCATAGACACAGAGACAGAGACACAGAGAGTGAGACACAGAGACAGAGACACAGAGACAGAGACACAGACAGAGACACTGAGACAGAGACACAGAGACAGAGACACTGAGACAGAGACACAGAGACAGAGACACAGAGACAGAGACACAGAGACAGAGACACAGAGACAGAGACACAGAGACGGAGACTGTGGGACAGAGGCACAGAGACAGAGATTCAGATGCAGAGACACAGAGACGGAGACACAGGGACAGATTCACAGAGACAGAGACACAGAGGCAGAGGCACAGAGACATAGACACAGAGACAGATACACAGAGACATAGACACAGAGGCGGAGACATAGAGACGGAGACAGAGACACAGAGATATAGACACAGAGACAGAGACACAGAGACAGAGACACAGAGACAGAGACACAGAGACAGAGACTCAGAGACAGAGACACATAGACATAGACACAGAGACAGAGACACAGAGACAGAAACACAGAGACAGAGACACAGAGACAGAGACACAGAGACAGAGACACAGAGACAAAGACACAGAGACAGAGACACAGAGACAGAGACACAGAGACAGAGACACGGAGACAGAGACACAGAGACAGAGACACAGAGACAGAGACACAGAGACAGAGACACAGAGACAGAGACACAGAGACAGAGACAGAGACACAGAGACAGAGACACAGAGACAGAGACACAGAGACAGAGACACAGAGACAGAGACACAGAGACAGAGACACAGAGACAGAGACACAGAGACAGAGACACAGAGACAGAGACACAGAGACAGAGACACAGAGACAGAGACACAGAGACAGAGACACAGAGACAGAGACACAGAGACAGAGACACAGAGACAGACACACAGAGACAGAGACACAGAGACAGAGACACAGAGACAGAGGCACAGAGACAGAGACACAGAGACAGAGACACAGAGACAGAGACACAGAGACAGAGACACAGAGACAGAGACACAGAGACAGAGACACAGAGACGGAGACTGTGGGACAGAGGCACAGAGACAGAGATTCAGATGCAGAGACACAGAGACGGAGACACAGGGACAGATTCACAGAGACAGGGACAGAGAGGCAGAGGCACAGAGACATAGACACAGAGACAGAGACACAGAGACAGATACACAGAGACAGGGACATAGAGGCAGAGACACAGACACAGAGACAAAGTAACACAGACAGAGACACAGAGACCGAGACACAGGGACAGAGACACAATGACAGAGATTCAGAGACAGACACACAGGGAGAGAGACACAGAGACAGAGACACAGAGACAGAGGCACAGAGACAGAGACACAGAGACAGAGACACAGAGACAGAGACACAGAGACAGAGACACAGAGACAGAGACACAGAGACGGAGACTGTGGGACAGAGGCACAGAGACAGAGATTCAGATGCAGAGACACAGAGACGGAGACACAGGGACAGATTCACAGAGACAGGGACAGAGAGGCAGAGACACAGAGACATAGACACAGAGACAGAGACACAGAGACAGATACACAGAGACAGGGACATAGAGGCAGAGACACAGACACAGAGACAAAGTAACACAGACAGAGACACAGAGACCGAGACACAGAGACAGAGACACAATGACAGAGATTCAGAGACAGACACACAGGGAGAGAGACACAGAAACGGAGACACAGAGACAGAAGCATAGACACAGAGACAGAGACACAGAGAGTGAGACACAGAGACAGAGACACAGAGACAGAGACACAGACAGAGACACTGAGACAGAGACACAGAGACAGAGACACTGAGACAGAGACACAGAGACAGAGACACAGAGACAGAGACACAGAGACAGAGACACAGAGACAGAGACACAGAGACGGAGACTGTGGGACAGAGGCACAGAGACAGAGATTCAGATGCAGAGACACAGAGACGGAGACACAGGGACAGATTCACAGAGACAGAGACACAGAGGCAGAGGCACAGAGACATAGACACAGAGACAGATACACAGAGACATAGACACAGAGGCGGAGACATAGAGACGGAGACAGAGACACAGAGATATAGACACAGAGACAGAGACACAGAGACAGAGACACAGAGACAGAGACACAGAGACAGAGACTCAGAGACAGAGACACATAGACATAGACACAGAGACAGAGACACAGAGACAGAAACACAGAGACAGAGACACAGAGACAGAGACACAGAGACAGAGACACAGAGACAAAGACACAGAGACAGAGACACAGAGACAGAGACACAGAGACAGAGACACGGAGACAGAGACACAGAGACAGAGACACAGAGACAGAGACACAGAGACAGAGACACAGAGACAGAGACACAGAGACAGAGACAGAGACACAGAGACAGAGACACAGAGACAGAGACACAGAGACAGAGACACAGAGACAGAGACACAGAGACAGAGACACAGAGACAGAGACACAGAGACAGAGACACAGAGACAGAGACACAGAGACAGAGACACAGAGACAGAGACACAGAGACAGAGACACAGAGACAGAGACACAGAGACAGAGACACAGAGACAGAGACACAGAGACAGAGACACAGAGACAGAGACACAGAGACAGAGACACAGAGACAGAGACACAGAGACAGAGGCACAGAGACAGAGACACAGAGACAGAGACACAGAGACAGAGACACAGAGACAGAGACACAGAGACAGAGACACAGAGACAGAGACACAGAGACAGAGACACAGAGACGGAGACTGTGGGACAGAGGCACAGAGACAGAGATTCAGATGCAGAGACACAGAGACGGAGACACAGGGACAGATTCACAGAGACAGGGACAGAGAGGCAGAGGCACCGAGACATAGACACAGAGACAGAGACACAGAGACAGATACACAGAGACAGGGACATAGAGGCAGAGACACAGACACAGAGACAAAGTAACACAGACAGAGACACAGAGACCGAGACACAGGGACAGAGACACAATGACAGAGATTCAGAGACAGACACACAGGGAGAGAGACACAGAGACAGAGACACAGAGACAGAGGCACAGAGACAGAGACACAGAGACAGAGACACAGAGACAGAGACACAGAGACAGAGACACAGAGACAGAGACACAGAGACAGAGACACAGAGACGGAGACTGTGGGACAGAGGCACAGAGACAGAGATTCAGATGCAGAGACACAGAGACGGAGACACAGGGACAGATTCACAGAGACAGGGACAAAGAGGCAGAGACACAGAGACATAGACACAGAGACAGAGACACAGAGACAGATACACAGAGACAGGGACATAGAGGCAGAGACACAGACACAGAGACAAAGTAACACAGACAGAGACACAGAGACCGAGACACAGAGACAGAGACACAATGACAGAGATTCAGAGACAGACACACAGGGAGAGAGACACAGAAACGGAGACACAGAGACAGAAGCATAGACACAGAGACAGAGACACAGAGAGTGAGACACAGAGACAGAGACACAGAGACAGAGACACAGAGACAGAGACACAGACAGAGACACTGAGACAGAGACACAGAGACAGAGACACTGAGACAGAGACACAGAGACAGAGACACAGAGACAGAGACACAGAGACAGAGACACAGAGACAGAGACACAGAGACAGAGACACAGAGACAGAGACACAGAGACAGAGACACAGAGACAGAGACACAGAGACAGAGACACAGAGACAGAGACACAGAGACAGAGACACAGAGACAGGGACACAGAGACAGGGACACAGAGACAGAGACACAGAGACAGAGACACAGAGACAGAGACATAGATACATAGACACAGAGACAGAGACGCAGATACAGAGACACAGAGACAGAGACACAGAGACAGAGACAGAGACACAGAGACGGAGACGCAGGGACAGGGACACAGTGACAGAGACATGGAGGCAGAGACACAGAGGAATATACACAGAGACAGAGACACAGAGACAGAGACACAGAGACAGAGACACAGAGACAGAGACACAGCGACAGAGACACAGAGACAGAGACACAGAGACAGAGACACAGAGACAGAGACACAGAGACAGAGACACAGAGACAGAGACACAGAGACAGAGACACAGAGACAGAGACACAGAGACAGAGACACAGAGACAGAGACACAGAGACCGAGACACAGAGACAGAGACACAGAGACAGAGACACAGAGACAGAGACACAGAGACAGAGACACAGAGACAGAGACACAGAGACAGAGACACAGAGACAGAGACACAGAGACGGAGACTGTGGGACAGAGGCACAGAGACAGAGATTCAGATGCAGAGACACAGAGACGGAGACACAGGGACAGATTCACAGAGACAGGGACAGAGAGGCAGAGGCACAGAGACATAGACACAGAGACAGAGACACAGAGACAGATACACAGAGACAGGGACATAGAGGCAGAGACACAGACACAGAGACAAAGTAACACAGACAGAGACACAGAGACCGAGACACAGGGACAGAGACACAATGACAGAGATTCAGAGACAGACACACAGGGAGAGAGACACAGAGACAGAGACACAGAGACAGAGGCACAGAGACAGAGACACAGAGACAGAGACACAGAGACAGAGACACAGAGACAGAGACACAGAGACAGAGACACAGAGACAGAGACACAGAGACGGAGACTGTGGGACAGAGGCACAGAGACAGAGATTCAGATGCAGAGACACAGAGACGGAGACACAGGGACAGATTCACAGAGACAGGGACAGAGAGGCAGAGACACAGAGACATAGACACAGAGACAGAGACACAGAGACAGATACACAGAGACAGAGACACAGAGACAGAGACACAGAGACAGAGACACAGAGACAGAGACACAGAGACAGAGACACAGAGACAGAGACACAGAGACAGAGACACAGAGACAGAGACACAGAGACAGAGACACAGAGACAGAGACACAGAGACAGAGACACAGAGACAGGGACACAGAGACAGAGAGTGAGACACAGAGACAGAGACACAGAGACAGAGACACAGAGACAGAGACACAGACAGAGACACTGAGACAGAGACACAGAGACAGAGACACTGAGACAGAGACACAGAGACAGAGACACAGAGACAGAGACACAGAGACAGAGACACAGAGACAGAGACACAGAGACAGAGACACAGAGACAGAGACACAGAGACAGAGACACAGAGACAGAGACACAGAGACAGAGACACAGAGACAGAGACACAGAGACAGAGACACAGAGACAGAGACACAGAGACAGAGACACAGAGACAGGGACACAGAGACAGGGACACAGAGACAGAGACACAGAGACAGAGACACAGAGACAGAGACATAGATACATAGACACAGAGACAGAGACGCAGATACAGAGACACAGAGACAGAGACACAGAGACGGAGACGCAGGGACAGGGACACAGTGACAGAGACATGGAGGCAGAGACACAGAGGAATATACACAGAGTCAGAGACACAGAGACAGAGACACAGAGACAGAGACACAGAGACAGAGACACAGCGACAGAGACACAGAGACAGAGACACAGAGACAGAGACACAGAGACAGAGACACAGAGACAGAGACACAGAGACAGAGACACAGAGACAGAGACACAGAGACAGAGACACAGAGACAGAGACACAGAGACAGAGACACAGAGACAGAGACACAGAGACAGAGACACAGAGACAGAGACACAGAGACAGAGACACAGAGACAGAGACACAGAGACAGAGACACAGAGACAGAGACACAGAGACAGAGACACAGAGACAGGGACACAGAGACAGAGACACAGAGACAGAGACACAGAGACAGAGACACAGAGACAGAGACACAGAGACAGAGACACAGAGACACGGACACAGACACAGAGACAATGAGACAGAGACACAGAGGCAAAGACACACAGACAGAGACACAGAGACCGAGACACAGAGACGGAGACACAGAGACAGAGACACAGAGACAGAGACACAGAGACAGAGACACAGAGACAGAGACAGAGACACAGAGACGGAGACGCAGGGACAGGGACACAGTGACAGAGACATGGAGGCAGAGGCACAGAGGAATATACACAGAGACAGAGACACAGAGACCGAGACACAGAGGCAGAGGCACAGAGACAGAGACACAGAGACAGAGACACAGAGACAGAGACACAGATACAGAGACACAGAGACAGGGACACAGAGGCCGAGACCCAGAGACAGAGACACAGAGACAGAGACACAGAGACAGAGACACAGAGACACGGACACAGACACAGAGACAATGAGACAGAGACACAGAGGCAAAGACACACAGACAGAGACACAGAGACCGAGACACAGAGACGGAGACACAGAGACAGAGTCACAGAGACAGAGACACAGAGACAGAGACACAGAAACAGAGACAGAGACACAGAGACGGAGACGCAGGGACAGGGACACAGTGACAGAGACATGGAGGCAGAGACACAGAGGAATATACACAGAGACAGAGACGAAGAGGCCGAGACACAGAGGCAGAGGCACAGAGACAGGGACACAGAGACAGATACACAGAGACAGGGACATAGAGGCAGAGACACAGACACAGAGACAAAGACACACAGACAGAGACACAGAGACCGAGACACAGAGAGAGTGACTCAGAGACAGAGACACAGGGACAGAGGCACAGAGACATAGACACAGAGACGGGGACACAGGGACAGAGACACAGAGACAGAGACACAGAGACAGAGACACAGAGACAGAGACACAGAGACCGAGACACAGAGGCAGAGGCACAGAGGCAGAGGCACAGAGACGGAGACACGGAGACTGGGACACAGAGACAGAGACACAGAGATAGAGACACAGAGACAGTGACGCAGGGACAGAGACACAGAGACATAGACACAGAGACAGAGACACAGAGACAGAGACACAGAGACAGAGACACAGAGACGGAGACACAGGGACAGAGACACAGAGACAGGGACACAGAGAGAGTGACTCAGAGACAAAGACACAGGGACAGAGGCCCAGAGACATAGACACAGAGACGGGGACACAGAGACAGTGACACAGAGACAGAGACACAGAGACAGAGACACAGAGACAGAGACACAGAGACCGAGACACAGAGACAGAGAAACAGAGACAGAGACACAGAGACAGGGACACAGAGGCCGAGACCCAGAGACAGAGACACAGGGACAGAGACACAGAGTCAGAGACACAGAGACAGAGACACAGATACAGAGACACAGAGACAGAGACATAGATACATAGACACAGAGACAGAGACGCAGATACAGAGACACAGAGACAGAGACACAGAGACAGAGACAGAGACACAGAGACGGA
Organism: Megachile willughbiella; assembly: GCA_945859595.2. NCBI lineage: Eukaryota > Metazoa > Arthropoda > Insecta > Hymenoptera > Megachilidae > Megachile > Megachile willughbiella. The sequence goes on from OX243806.1 coordinate 348,614, forward strand.
GACGCAGGGACAGGGACACAGTGACAGAGACATGGAGACAGAGACACAGAGGAATATACACAGAGACAGAGACACAGAGACAGAGACACAGAGACAGAGACACAGAGACAGAGACACAGAGACAGAGACACAGAGACAGAGACACAGAGACAGAGACACAGAGACAGAGACACAGAGACAGAGACACAGACACAGAGACACAGAGACAGAGATGCAGAGGCAGAGACACGGAGAGAGAGACACAGTGACAGAGACATGGAGGCAGAGACACAGAGGAATAGACACAGAGCCAGAGACGCGGAGACAGAGACACAGAGACAGAGACGCAGAGACAGAGACACAGACACAGAGACACACAGACAGGGACACAGAGACATAGATTCAGAGACAGAGACACAGAGCGAGAGACACAGAGACACAGAGCGAGAGACACAGAGACACAGAGCGAGAGACACAGAGACAGAGACACAGAGACGGAGACACAGAGACAGAGACACAGAGACAGAGACACAGAGACAGAGACACAGAGACAGAGACACAGAGACAGAGACACAGAGACTGAGACACAGAGACAGACACACAGAGACAGAGACACAGAGACAGAGACACAGAGACGGAGACTGTGGGACAGAGGCACAGAGACAGAGATTCAGATGCAGAGACACAGAGACGGAGACACAGGGACAGATTCACAGAGACAGAGACACAGAGGCAGAGGCACAGAGACATAGACACAGAGACAGATACACAGAGACATAGACACAGAGGCGGAGACATAGAGACGGAGACATAGAGACGGAGACAGAGACACAGAGATATAGACACAGAGACAGAGACACAGAGACAGAGACACAGAGACAGAGACACAGAGACAGAGACTCAGAGACAGAGACACATAGACATAGACACAGAGACAGAGACACAGAGACAGAAACACAGAGACAGAGACACAGAGACAGAGACACAGAGACAGAGACACAGAGACAAAGACACAGAGACAGAGACACAGAGACAGAGACACAGAGACAGAGACACGGAGACAGAGACACAGAGACAGAGACACAGAGACAGAGACACAGAGACAGAGACACAGAGACAGAGACACAGAGACAGAGACACAGAGACAGAGACACAGAGACAGAGACACAGAGACAGAGACACAGAGACAGAGACACAGAGACAGAGACACAGAGACAGAGACACAGAGACAGAGACACAGAGACAGAGACACAGAGACAGAGACACAGAGACAGAGACACAGAGACAGAGACACAGAGACAGAGACACAGAGACAGAGACACAGAGACAGAGACACAGAGACAGAGACACAGAGACAGAGACACAGAGACAGAGACACAGAGACAGAGGCACAGAGACAGAGGCACAGAGACAGAGACACAGAGACAGAGACACAGAGACAGAGACACAGAGACAGAGACACAGAGACAGAGACACAGAGACAGAGACACAGAGACAGAGACACAGAGACAGAGACACAGAGACGGAGACTGTGGGACAGAGGCACAGAGACAGAGATTCAGATGCAGAGACACAGAGACGGAGACACAGGGACAGATTCACAGAGACAGGGACAGAGAGGCAGAGGCACAGAGACATAGACACAGAGACAGAGACACAGAGACAGATACACAGAGACAGGGACATAGAGGCAGAGACACAGACACAGAGACAAAGTAACACAGACAGAGACACAGAGACCGAGACACAGGGACAGAGACACAATGACAGAGATTCAGAGACAGACACACAGGGAGAGAGACACAGAGACAGAGACACAGAGACAGAGGCACAGAGACAGAGACACAGAGACGGAGACACAGAGACAGAGACACAGAGACAGAGACACAGAGACAGAGACACAGAGACAGAGACACAGAGACGGAGACTGTGGGACAGAGGCACAGAGACAGAGATTCAGATGCAGAGACACAGAGACGGAGACACAGGGACAGATTCACAGAGACAGGGACAGAGAGGCAGAGACACAGAGACATAGACACAGAGACAGATACACAGAGACAGGGACATAGAGGCAGAGACACAGACACAGAGACAAAGTAACACAGACAGAGACACAGAGACCGAGACACAGAGACAGAGACACAATGACAGAGATTCAGAGACAGACACACAGGGAGAGAGACACAGAAACGGAGACACAGAGACAGAAGCATAGACACAGAGACAGAGACACAGAGAGTGAGACACAGAGACAGAGACACAGAGACAGAGACACAGACAGAGACACTGAGACAGAGACACAGAGACAGAGACACTGAGACAGAGACACAGAGACAGAGACACAGAGACAGAGACACAGAGACAGAGACACAGAGACAGAGACACAGAGACGGAGACTGTGGGACAGAGGCACAGAGACAGAGATTCAGATGCAGAGACACAGAGACGGAGACACAGGGACAGATTCACAGAGACAGAGACACAGAGGCAGAGGCACAGAGACATAGACACAGAGACAGATACACAGAGACATAGACACAGAGGCGGAGACATAGAGACGGAGACAGAGACACAGAGATATAGACACAGAGACAGAGACACAGAGACAGAGACACAGAGACAGAGACACAGAGACAGAGACTCAGAGACAGAGACACATAGACATAGACACAGAGACAGAGACACAGAGACAGAAACACAGAGACAGAGACACAGAGACAGAGACACAGAGACAGAGACACAGAGACAGAGACACAGAGACGGAGACTGTGGGACAGAGGCACAGAGACAGAGATTCAGATGCAGAGACACAGAGACGGAGACACAGGGACAGATTCACAGAGACAGAGACACAGAGGCAGAGGCACAGAGACATAGACACAGAGACAGATACACAGAGACATAGACACAGAGGCGGAGACATAGAGACGGAGACAGAGACACAGAGATATAGACACAGAGACAGAGACACAGAGACAGAGACACAGAGACAGAGACACAGAGACAGAGACTCAGAGACAGAGACACATAGACATAGACACAGAGACAGAGACACAGAGACAGAAACACAGAGACAGAGACACAGAGACAGAGACACAGAGACAGAGACACAGAGACAAAGACACAGAGACAGAGACACAGAGACAGAGACACAGAGACAGAGACACGGAGACAGAGACACAGAGACAGAGACACAGAGACAGAGACACAGAGACAGAGACACAGAGACAGAAACACAGAGACAGAGACAGAGACACAGAGACAGAGACACAGAGACAGAGACACAGAGACAGAGACACAGAGACAGAGACACAGAGACAGAGACACAGAGACAGAGACACAGAGACAGAGACACAGAGACAGAGACACAGAGACAGAGACACAGAGACAGAGACACAGAGACAGAGACACAGAGACAGAGACACAGAGACAGAGACACAGAGACAGAGACACAGAGACAGAGACACAGAGACAGAGACACAGAGACAGAGACACAGAGACAGAGACACAGAGACAGAGACACAGAGACAGAGACACAGAGACAGAGGCACAGAGACAGAGACACAGAGACAGAGACACAGAGACAGAGACACAGAGACAGAGACACAGAGACAGAGACACAGAGACAGAGACACAGAGACAGAGACACAGAGACGGAGACTGTGGGACAGAGGCACAGAGACAGAGATTCAGATGCAGAGACACAGAGACGGAGACACAGGGACAGATTCACAGAGACAGGGACAGAGAGGCAGAGGCACCGAGACATAGACACAGAGACAGAGACACAGAGACAGATACACAGAGACAGGGACATAGAGGCAGAGACACAGACACAGAGACAAAGTAACACAGACAGAGACACAGAGACCGAGACACAGGGACAGAGACACAATGACAGAGATTCAGAGACAGACACACAGGGAGAGAGACACAGAGACAGAGACACAGAGACAGAGGCACAGAGACAGAGACACAGAGACAGAGACACAGAGACAGAGACACAGAGACAGAGACACAGAGACAGAGACACAGAGACGGAGACTGTGGGACAGAGGCACAGAGACAGAGATTCAGATGCAGAGACACAGAGACGGAGACACAGGGACAGATCCACAGAGACAGGGACAGAGAGGCAGAGACACAGAGACATAGACACAGAGACAGAGACACAGAGACAGATACACAGAGACAGGGACATAGAGGCAGAGACACAGACACAGAGACAAAGTAACACAGACAGAGACACAGAGACCGAGACACAGAGACAGAGACACAATGACAGAGATTCAGAGACAGACACACAGGGAGAGAGACACAGAAACGGAGACACAGAGACAGAAGCATAGACACAGAGACAGAGACACAGAGAGTGAGACACAGAGACAGAGACACAGAGACAGAGACACAGACAGAGACACTGAGACAGAGACACAGAGACAGAGACACTGAGACAGAGACACAGAGACAGAGACACAGAGACAGAGACACAGAGACAGAGACACAGAGACAGAGACACAGAGACAGAGACACAGAGACAGAGACACAGAGACAGAGACACAGAGACAGAGACACAGAGACAGAGACACAGAGACAGAGACACAGAGACAGAGACACAGAGACAGAGACACAGAGACAGGGACACAGAGACAGGGACACAGAGACAGAGACACAGAGACAGAGACACAGAGACAGAGACATAGATACATAGACACAGAGACAGAGACGCAGATACAGAGACACAGAGACAGAGACACAGAGACAGAGACAGAGACACAGAGACGGAGACGCAGGGACAGGGACACAGTGACAGAGACATGGAGGCAGAGACACAGAGGAATATACACAGAGACAGAGACACAGAGACAGAGACACAGAGACAGAGACACAGAGACAGAGACACAGCGACAGAGACACAGAGACAGAGACACAGAGACAGAGACACAGAGACAGAGACACAGAGACAGAGACACAGAGACAGAGACACAGAGACAGAGACACAGAGACAGAGACACAGAGACAGAGACACAGAGACAGAGACACAGAGACCGAGACACAGAGACAGAGACACAGAGACAGAGACACAGAGACAGAGACACAGAGACAGAGACACAGAGACAGAGACACAGAGACAGAGACACAGAGACGGAGACTGTGGGACAGAGGCACAGAGACAGAGATTCAGATGCAGAGACACAGAGACGGAGACACAGGGACAGATTCACAGAGACAGGGACAGAGAGGCAGAGGCACAGATACATAGACACAGAGACAGAGACACAGAGACAGATACACAGAGACAGGGACATAGAGGCAGAGACACAGACACAGAGACAAAGTAACACAGACAGAGACACAGAGACCGAGACACAGGGACAGAGACACAATGACAGAGATTCAGAGACAGACACACAGGGAGAGAGACACAGAGACAGAGACACAGAGACAGAGGCACAGAGACAGAGACACAGAGACAGAGACACAGAGACAGAGACACAGAGACAGAGACACAGAGACAGAGACACAGGGACAGAGACACAGAGACGGAGACTGTGGGACAGAGGCACAGAGACAGAGATTCAGATGCAGAGACACAGAGACGGAGACACAGGGACAGATTCACAGAGACAGGGACAGAGAGGCAGAGACACAGAGACATAGACACAGAGACAGAGACACAGAGACAGATACACAGAGACAGGGACATAGAGGCAGAGACACAGACACAGAGACAAAGTAACACAGACAGAGACACAGAGACCGAGACACAGAGACAGAGACACAATGACAGAGATTCAGAGACAGACACACAGGGAGAGAGACACAGAAACGGAGACACAGAGACAGAAGCATAGACACAGAGACAGAGACACAGAGAGTGAGACACAGAGACAGAGACACAGAGACAGAGACACAGAGACAGAGACACAGACAGAGACACTGAGACAGAGACACAGAGACAGAGACACTGAGACAGAGACACAGAGACAGAGACACAGAGACAGAGACACAGAGACAGAGACACAGAGACAGAGACACAGAGACAGAGACACAGAGACAGAGACACAGAGACAGAGACACAGAGACAGAGACACAGAGACAGAGACACAGAGACAGAGACACAGAGACAGGGACACAGAGACAGGGACACAGAGACAGAGACACAGAGACAGAGACACAGAGACAGAGACATAGATACATAGACACAGAGACAGAGACGCAGATACAGAGACACAGAGACAGAGACACAGAGACAGAGACAGAGACACAGAGACGGAGACGCAGGGATAGGGACACAGTGACAGAGACATGGAGGCAGAGACACAGAGGAATATACACAGAGTCAGAGACACAGAGACAGAGACACAGAGACAGAGACACAGAGACAGAGACACAGCGACAGAGACACAGAGACAGAGACACAGAGACAGAGACACAGAGACAGAGACACAGAGACAGAGACACAGAGACAGAGACACAGAGACAGAGACACAGAGACAGAGACACAGAGACAGAGACACAGAGACAGAGACACAGAGACAGAGACACAGAGACAGAGACACAGAGACAGAGACACAGAGACAGAGACACAGAGACAGAGACACAGAGACAGAGACACAGAGACAGAGACACAGAGACAGGGACACAGAGACAGGGACACAGAGACAGAGACACAGAGACAGAGACACAGAGACAGAGACACAGAGACAGAGACACAGAGACAGAGACACAGAGACAGAGACACAGAGACAGAGACACAGAGACAGAGACACAGAGACAGAGACACAGAGACAGAGATGCAGAGGCAGAGACACGGAGAGAGAGACACAGTGACAGAGACATGGAGGCAGAGACACAGAGGAATAGACACAGAGCCAGAGACGCGGAGACAGAGACACAGAGACAGAGACGCAGAGACAGAGACACAGACACAGAGACACACAGACAGGGACACAGAGACATAGATTCAGAGACAGAGACACAGAGCGAGAGACACAGAGACACAGAACGAGAGACACAGAGACACAGAGCGAGAGACACAGAGACAGAGACACAGAGACAGAGACACAGAGACAGAGACACAGAGACAGAGACACAGAGACAGAGACACAGAGACAGAGACACAGAGACAGAGACACAGAGACAGAGACACAGAGACAGAGACACAGAGACAGAGACACAGAGACAGAGACACAGAGACAGAGACACAGAGACAGAGACACAGAGACAGAGACTCAGAGACAGAGACACATAGACATAGACACAGAGACAGAGACACAGAGACAGAAACACAGAGACAGAGACACAGAGACAGAGACACAGAGACAGAGACACAGAGACACGGACACAGACACAGAGACAATGAGACAGAGACACAGAGGCAAAGACACACAGACAGAGACACAGAGACCGAGACACAGAGACGGAGACACAGAGACAGAGGCACAGAGACAGAGACACAGAGACAGAGACACAGAGACAGAGACGGAGACACAGAGACGGAGACGCAGGGACAGGGACACAGTGACAGAGACATGGAGGCAGAGGCACAGAGGAATATACACAGAGACAGAGACACAGAGACCGAGACACAGAGGCAGAGGCACAGAGACAGAGACACAGAGACAGAGACAGAGAGACAGAGACACAGATACAGAGACACAGAGACAGGGACACAGAGGCCGAGACCCAGAGACAGAGACACAGAGACAGAGACACAGAGACAGAGACACAGAGACAGAGACACAGAGACAGAGACACAGAGACAGAGACACAGAGACACGGACACAGACACAGAGACAATGAGACAGAGACACAGAGGCAAAGACACACAGACAGAGACACAGAGACCGAGACACAGAGACGGAGACACAGAGACAGAGTCACAGAGACAGAGACACAGAGACAGAGACACAGAAACAGAGACAGAGACACAGAGACGGAGACGCAGGGACAGGGACACAGTGACAGAGACATGGAGGCAGAGACACAGAGGAATATACACAGAGACAGAGACGCAGAGACCGAGACACAGAGGCAGAGGCACAGAGACAGAGACACAGAGACAGATACACAGAGACAGGGACATAGAGGCAGAGACACAGACACAGAGACAAAGACACACAGACAGAGACACAGAGACCGAGACACAGAGAGAGTGACTCAGAGACAGAGACACAGGGACAGAGGCACAGAGACATAGACACAGAGACGGGGACACAGGGACAGAGACACAGAGACAGAGACACAGAGACAGAGACACAGAGACAGAGAAACAGAGACCGAGACACAGAGGCAGAGGCACAGAGGCAGAGGCACAGAGACGGAGACACGGAGACTGGGACACAGAGACAGAGACACAGAGATAGAGACACAGAGACAGTGACGCAGGGTCAGAGACACAGAGACATAGACACAGAGACAGAGACACAGAGACAGAGACACAGAGACAGAGACACAGAGACGGAGACACAGGGACAGAGACACAGAGACAGGGACACAGAGAGAGTGACTCAGAGACAAAGACACAGGGACAGAGGCCCAGAGACATAGACACAGAGACGGGGACACAGAGACAGAGACACAGAGACAGAGACACAGAGACAGAGACACAGAGACAGAGACACAGAGACCGCGACACAGAGACAGAGAAACAGAGACAGAGACACAGAGGCAGGGACACAGAGGCCGAGACCCAGAGACAGAGACACAGGGACAGAGACACAGAGACAGAGACACAGAGACAGAGACGCAGATACAGAGACACAGAGACAGAGACATAGATACATAGACACAGAGACAGAGACGCAGAGACAGAGACACAGAGACAGAGACACAGAGACAGAGACACAGAGACAGAGACAGAGACACAGAGACGGAGACGCAGGGACAGGGACACAGTGACAGAGACATGGAGGCAGAGACACAGAGGAATATACACAGAGACAGAGACACAGAGACAGAGACACAGAGACAGAGACACAGAGACAGAGACACAGAGACAGAGACACAGAGACAGAGACACAGAGACAGAGACACAGAGACAGAGACACAGAGACAGAGACACAGAGACAGAGACGCAGATACAGAGACACAGAGACAGAGACATAGATACATAGACACAGAGACAGAGACGCAGAGACAGAGACACAGAGACAGAGACACAGAGACAGAGACAGAGACACAGAGACGGAGACGCAGGGACAGGGACACAGTGACAGAGACATGGAGGCAGAGACACAGAGGAATATACACAGAGACAGAGACACAGAGACAGAGACACAGAGACAGAGACACAGAGACACAGAGACACAGAGACAGAGACACAGAGACAGAGACACAGAGACAGAGACACAGAGACAGAGACACAGAGACAGAGACACAGAGACAGAGACGCAGAGACAGAGACGCAGAGACAGAGACACAGAGACAGAGACACAGAGACAGAGACAGAGACACAGAGACGGAGACGCAGGGACAGGGACACAGTGACAGAGACATGGAGGCAGAGACACAGAGGAATAGACACAGAGCCAGAGACGCGGAGAGAGAGACACAGAGACAGAGACGCAGAGACAGAGACAAAGACACAGAGACACACAGACAGGGACACAGAGACATAGATTCAGAGACAGAGACACAGAGCGAGAGACACAGAGACACAGAGCGAGAGACACAGAGACACAGAGCGAGAGACACAGAGACAGAGACACGGTGGCAGAGACACAGAGACAGAGACACAGAGACAGTGACATAGACACAGTGACATCGAAACAGATACAGAGACACAGAGATAGAGACACAGAGACAGTGACACAGGGACAGAGACACAGAGACATAGACACAGAGACAGAGACGCAAGGACAGTGACACAGAGACAGAGACACTGAGACAGAGACACAGAGACAGAGACACAGATACAGAGACACAGAGACAGGGAAACAGATGCCGAGACCCAGAGACAGAGACACAGAGACAGAGACACAGAGACAGAGACACAGAGACAGAGACACAGAGACAGAGACACAGAGACAGAGACACAGAGACAGAGACACAGAGACAGAGACACAGAGACAGAGACACAGAGACAGAGACACAGAGACAGAGACACAGAGACAGAGACACAGAGACAGAGACACAGAGACAGAGGCACAGAGACAGAGACACAGAGACAGAGTCACAGAGACAGAGACACAGAGACAGAGACACAGAGACAGAGACACAGAGACGGAGACTGTGGGACAGAGGCACAGAGACAGAGATTCAGATGCAGAGACACAGAGACGGAGACACAGGGACAGATTCACAGAGACAGGGACAGAGAGGCAGAGGCACAGAGACATAGACACAGAGACAGATACACAGAGACAGGGACATAGAGGCAGAGACACAGACACGGAGACAAAGTAACACAGACAGAGACACAGAGACCGAGACACAGAGACAGAGACACAATGACAGAGATTCAGAGACAGACACACAGGGAGAGAGACACAGAAACGGAGACACAGAGACAGAAGCATAGACACAGAGACGGAGACACAGAGAGTGAGACACAGAGACAGAGACACAGAGACAGAGACACAGAGACAGAGACACAGAGAGAGACACTGAGACAGAGACACAGAGACAGAGACACTGAGACAGAGACACAGAGACAGAGACACAGAGACAGAGACACAGAGACAGAGACACAGAGACAGAGACACAGAGACAGAGACACAGAGAGAGAGACACAGGGACAGAGACACAGAGACAGAGAAACAGAGGCAGAGACACAGAGACAGAGACACAGAGACAGAGACACAGAGACAGAGACACAGAGACAGAGACACAGAGACAGAGACACAGGGACAGAGACACAGAGACGGAGACTGTGGGACAGAGGCACAGAGACAGAGATTCAGATGCAGAGACACAGAGACGGAGACACAGGGACAGATTCACAGAGACAGGGACAGAGAGGCAGAGACACAGAGACATAGACACAGAGACAGAGACACAGAGACAGATACACAGAGACAGGGACATAGAGGCAGAGACACAGACACAGAGACAAAGTAACACAGACAGAGACACAGAGACCGAGACACAGAGACAGAGACACAATGACAGAGATTCAGAGACAGACACACAGGGAGAGAGACACAGAAACGGAGACACAGAGACAGAAGCATAGACACAGAGACAGAGACACAGAGAGTGAGACACAGAGACAGAGACACAGAGACAGAGACACAGAGACAGAGACACAGACAGAGACACTGAGACAGAGACACAGAGACAGAGACACTGAGACAGAGACACAGAGACAGAGACACAGAGACAGAGACACAGAGACAGAGACACAGAGACAGAGACACAGAGACAGAGACACAGAGACAGAGACACAGAGACAGAGACACAGAGACAGAGACACAGAGACAGAGACACAGAGACAGAGACACAGAGACAGGGACACAGAGACAGGGACACAGAGACAGAGACACAGAGACAGAGACACAGAGACAGAGACATAGATACATAGACACAGAGACAGAGACGCAGATACAGAGACACAGAGACAGAGACACAGAGACAGAGACAGAGACACAGAGACGGAGACGCAGGGACAGGGACACAGTGACAGAGACATGGAGGCAGAGACACAGAGGAATATACACAGAGTCAGAGACACAGAGACAGAGACACAGAGACAGAGACACAGAGACAGAGACACAGCGACAGAGACACAGAGACAGAGACACAGAGACAGAGACACAGAGACAGAGACACAGAGACAGAGACACAGAGACAGAGACACAGAGACAGAGACACAGAGACAGAGACACAGAGACAGAGACACAGAGACAGAGACACAGAGACAGAGACACAGAGACAGAGACACAGAGACAGAGACACAGAGACAGAGACACAGAGACAGAGACACAGAGACAGAGACACAGAGACAGAGACACAGAGACAGAGACACAGAGACAGGGACACAGAGACAGGGACACAGAGACAGAGACACAGAGACAGAGACACAGAGACAGAGACACAGAGACAGAGACACAGAGACAGAGACACAGAGACAGAGACACAGAGACAGAGACACAGAGACAGAGACACAGAGACAGAGACACAGAGACAGAGATGCAGAGGCAGAGACACGGAGAGAGAGACACAGTGACAGAGACATGGAGGCAGAGACACAGAGGAATAGACACAGAGCCAGAGACGCGGAGACAGAGACACAGAGACAGAGACGCAGAGACAGAGACACAGACACAGAGACACACAGACAGGGACACAGAGACATAGATTCAGAGACAGAGACACAGAGCGAGAGACACAGAGACACAGAACGAGAGACACAGAGACACAGAGCGAGAGACACAGAGACAGAGACACAGAGACAGAGACACAGAGACAGAGACACAGAGACAGAGACACAGAGACAGAGACACAGAGACAGAGACACAGAGACAGAGACACAGAGACAGAGACACAGAGACAGAGACACAGAGACAGAGACACAGAGACAGAGACACAGAGACAGAGACACAGAGACAGAGACACAGAGACAGAGACACAGAGACAGAGACTCAGAGACAGAGACACATAGACATAGACACAGAGACAGAGACACAGAGACAGAAACACAGAGACAGAGACACAGAGACAGAGACACAGAGACAGAGACACAGAGACACGGACACAGACACAGAGACAATGAGACAGAGACACAGAGGCAAAGACACACAGACAGAGACACAGAGACCGAGACACAGAGACGGAGACACAGAGACAGAGGCACAGAGACAGAGACACAGAGACAGAGACACAGAGACAGAGACGGAGACACAGAGACGGAGACGCAGGGACAGGGACACAGTGACAGAGACATGGAGGCAGAGGCACAGAGGAATATACACAGAGACAGAGACACAGAGACCGAGACACAGAGGCAGAGGCACAGAGACAGAGACACAGAGACAGAGACAGAGAGACAGAGACACAGATACAGAGACACAGAGACAGGGACACAGAGGCCGAGACCCAGAGACAGAGACACAGAGACAGAGACACAGAGACAGAGACACAGAGACAGAGACACAGAGACAGAGACACAGAGACAGAGACACAGAGACACGGACACAGACACAGAGACAATGAGACAGAGACACAGAGGCAAAGACACACAGACAGAGACACAGAGACCGAGACACAGAGACGGAGACACAGAGACAGAGTCACAGAGACAGAGACACAGAGACAGAGACACAGAAACAGAGACAGAGACACAGAGACGGAGACGCAGGGACAGGGACACAGTGACAGAGACATGGAGGCAGAGACACAGAGGAATATACACAGAGACAGAGACGCAGAGACCGAGACACAGAGGCAGAGGCACAGAGACAGAGACACAGAGACAGATACACAGAGACAGGGACATAGAGGCAGAGACACAGACACAGAGACAAAGACACACAGACAGAGACACAGAGACCGAGACACAGAGAGAGTGACTCAGAGACAGAGACACAGGGACAGAGGCACAGAGACATAGACACAGAGACGGGGACACAGGGACAGAGACACAGAGACAGAGACACAGAGACAGAGACACAGAGACAGAGAAACAGAGACCGAGACACAGAGGCAGAGGCACAGAGGCAGAGGCACAGAGACGGAGACACGGAGACTGGGACACAGAGACAGAGACACAGAGATAGAGACACAGAGACAGTGACGCAGGGTCAGAGACACAGAGACATAGACACAGAGACAGAGACACAGAGACAGAGACACAGAGACAGAGACACAGAGACGGAGACACAGGGACAGAGACACAGAGACAGGGACACAGAGAGAGTGACTCAGAGACAAAGACACAGGGACAGAGGCCCAGAGACATAGACACAGAGACGGGGACACAGAGACAGAGACACAGAGACAGAGACACAGAGACAGAGACACAGAGACAGAGACACAGAGACCGCGACACAGAGACAGAGAAACAGAGACAGAGACACAGAGGCAGGGACACAGAGGCCGAGACCCAGAGACAGAGACACAGGGACAGAGACACAGAGACAGAGACACAGAGACAGAGACGCAGATACAGAGACACAGAGACAGAGACATAGATACATAGACACAGAGACAGAGACGCAGAGACAGAGACACAGAGACAGAGACACAGAGACAGAGACACAGAGACAGAGACAGAGACACAGAGACGGAGACGCAGGGACAGGGACACAGTGACAGAGACATGGAGGCAGAGACACAGAGGAATATACACAGAGACAGAGACACAGAGACAGAGACACAGAGACAGAGACACAGAGACAGAGACACAGAGACAGAGACACAGAGACAGAGACACAGAGACAGAGACACAGAGACAGAGACACAGAGACAGAGACACAGAGACAGAGACGCAGATACAGAGACACAGAGACAGAGACATAGATACATAGACACAGAGACAGAGACGCAGAGACAGAGACACAGAGACAGAGACACAGAGACAGAGACAGAGACACAGAGACGGAGACGCAGGGACAGGGACACAGTGACAGAGACATGGAGGCAGAGACACAGAGGAATATACACAGAGACAGAGACACAGAGACAGAGACACAGAGACAGAGACACAGAGACACAGAGACACAGAGACAGAGACACAGAGACAGAGACACAGAGACAGAGACACAGAGACAGAGACACAGAGACAGAGACACAGAGACAGAGACGCAGAGACAGAGACGCAGAGACAGAGACACAGAGACAGAGACACAGAGACAGAGACAGAGACACAGAGACGGAGACGCAGGGACAGGGACACAGTGACAGAGACATGGAGGCAGAGACACAGAGGAATAGACACAGAGCCAGAGACGCGGAGAGAGAGACACAGAGACAGAGACGCAGAGACAGAGACAAAGACACAGAGACACACAGACAGGGACACAGAGACATAGATTCAGAGACAGAGACACAGAGCGAGAGACACAGAGACACAGAGCGAGAGACACAGAGACACAGAGCGAGAGACACAGAGACAGAGACACGGTGGCAGAGACACAGAGACAGAGACACAGAGACAGTGACATAGACACAGTGACATCGAAACAGATACAGAGACACAGAGATAGAGACACAGAGACAGTGACACAGGGACAGAGACACAGAGACATAGACACAGAGACAGAGACGCAAGGACAGTGACACAGAGACAGAGACACTGAGACAGAGACACAGAGACAGAGACACAGATACAGAGACACAGAGACAGGGAAACAGATGCCGAGACCCAGAGACAGAGACACAGAGACAGAGACACAGAGACAGAGACACAGAGACAGAGACACAGAGACAGAGACACAGAGACAGAGACACAGAGACAGAGACACAGAGACAGAGACACAGAGACAGAGACACAGAGACAGAGACACAGAGACAGAGACACAGAGACAGAGACACAGAGACAGAGACACAGAGACAGAGACACAGAGACAGAGGCACAGAGACAGAGACACAGAGACAGAGTCACAGAGACAGAGACACAGAGACAGAGACACAGAGACAGAGACACAGAGACGGAGACTGTGGGACAGAGGCACAGAGACAGAGATTCAGATGCAGAGACACAGAGACGGAGACACAGGGACAGATTCACAGAGACAGGGACAGAGAGGCAGAGGCACAGAGACATAGACACAGAGACAGATACACAGAGACAGGGACATAGAGGCAGAGACACAGACACGGAGACAAAGTAACACAGACAGAGACACAGAGACCGAGACACAGAGACAGAGACACAATGACAGAGATTCAGAGACAGACACACAGGGAGAGAGACACAGAAACGGAGACACAGAGACAGAAGCATAGACACAGAGACGGAGACACAGAGAGTGAGACACAGAGACAGAGACACAGAGACAGAGACACAGAGACAGAGACACAGAGAGAGACACTGAGACAGAGACACAGAGACAGAGACACTGAGACAGAGACACAGAGACAGAGACACAGAGACAGAGACACAGAGACAGAGACACAGAGACAGAGACACAGAGACAGAGACACAGAGAGAGAGACACAGGGACAGAGACACAGAGACAGAGAAACAGAGGCAGAGACACAGAGACAGAGACACAGAGACAGAGACACAGAGACAGAGATGCAGAGGCAGAGACACGGAGAGAGAGACACAGTGACAGAGACATGGAGGCAGAGACACAGAGGAATAGACACAGAGCCAGAGACGCGGAGACAGAGACACAGAGACAGAGACGCAGAGACAGAGACACAGACACAGAGACACACAGACAGGGACACAGAGACATAGATTCAGAGACAGAGACACAGAGCGAGAGACACAGAGACACAGAGCGAGAGACACAGAGACACAGAGCGAGAGACACAGAGACAGAGACACAGAGACAGAGACACAGAGACAGAGACACAGAGACAGAGACACAGAGACAGAGACACAGAGACAGAGACACAGAGACAGAGACACAGAGACAGAGACACAGAGACAGAGACACAGAGACAGAGACACAGAGACTGAGACACAGAGACAGACACACAGAGACAGAGACACAGAGACAGAGACACAGAGACAGAGACACAGAGACGGAGACTGTGGGACAGAGGCACAGAGACAGAGATTCAGATGCAGAGACACAGAGACGGAGACACAAGGACAGATTCACAGAGACAGAGACACAGAGGCAGAGGCACAGAGACATAGACACAGAGACAGATACACAGAGACATAGACACAGAGGCGGAGACATAGAGACGGAGACAGAGACACAGAGATATTGACACAGAGACAGAGACACAGAGACAGAGACACAGAGACAGAGACACAGACACAGAGACACAGAGACAGAGACACAGAGACAGAGACACAGAGACAGAGACACAGAGACAGAGACACAGAGACAGAGACACAGAGACAGAGACACAGAGACAGAGACACAGAGACAGAGACACAGAGACAGAGACACAGAGACAGAGACACAGAGACAGAGACACAGAGACAGAGGCACAGAGACAGAGACACAGAGACAGAGACACAGAGACAGAGACACAGAGACAGAGACACAGAGACAGAGACACAGAGACGGAGACTGTGGGACAGAGGCACAGAGACAGAGATTCAGATGCAGAGACACAGAGACGGAGACACAGGGACAGATTCACAGAGACAGGGACAGAGAGGCAGAGGCACAGAGACATAGACACAGAGACAGAGACACAGAGACAGATACACAGAGACAGGGACATAGAGGCAGAGACACAGACACGGAGACAAAGTAACACAGACAGAGACACAGAGACCGAGACACAGAGACCGAGACACAGAGACAGAGACACAATGACAGAGATTCAGAGACAGACACACAGGGAGAGAGACACAGAAACGGAGACACAGAGACAGAAGCATAGACACAGAGACAGAGACACAGAGAGTGAGACACAGAGACAGAGACACAGAGACAGAGACACAGAGACAGAGACACAGAGAGAGACACTGAGACAGAGACACAGAGACAGAGACACTGAGACAGAGACACAGAGACAGAGACACAGAGACAGAGACACAGAGACAGAGACACAGAGACAGAGACACAGAGACAGAGACACAGAGACAGAGACACAGAGAGAGAGACACAGGGACAGAGACACAGAGACAGAGAAACGGAGGCAGAGACACAGAGACAGAGACACAGAGACAGAGACACAGAGACAGAGATGCAGAGGCAGAGACACGGAGAGAGAGACACAGTGACAGAGACATGGAGGCAGAGACACAGAGGAATAGACACAGAGCCAGAGACGCGGAGACAGAGACACAGAGACAGAGACGCAGAGACAGAGACACAGACACAGAGACACACAGACAGGGACACAGAGACATAGATTCAGAGACAGAGACACAGAGCGAGAGACACAGAGACACAGAGCGAGAGACACAGAGACACAGAGCGAGAGACACAGAGACAGAGACACAGAGACAGAGACACAGAGACAGAGACACAGAGACAGAGACACAGAGACAGAGACACAGAGACAGAGACACAGAGACAGAGACACAGAGACAGAGACACAGAGACAGAGACACAGAGACAGAGACACAGAGACTGAGACACAGAGACAGACACACAGAGACAGAGACACAGAGACAGAGACACAGAGACAGAGACACAGAGACGGAGACTGTGGGACAGAGGCACAGAGACAGAGATTCAGATGCAGAGACACAGAGACGGAGACACAAGGACAGATTCACAGAGACAGAGACACAGAGGCAGAGGCACAGAGACATAGACACAGAGACAGATACACAGAGACATAGACACAGAGGCGGAGACATAGAGACGGAGACAGAGACACAGAGACAGAGACACAGAGACAGAGACGCAGAGACAGAGACACAGACACAGAGACACACAGACAGGGACACAGAGACATAGATTCAGAGACAGAGACACAGAGCGAGAGACACAGAGACACAGAGCGAGAGACACAGAGACACAGAGCGAGAGACACAGAGACAGAGACACAGAGACAGAGACACAGAGACAGAGACACAGAGACAGAGACACAGAGACAGAGACACAGAGACAGAGACACAGAGACAGAGACACAGAGACAGAGACACAGAGACAGAGACACAGAGACAGAGACACAGAGACTGAGACACAGAGACAGACACACAGAGACAGAGACACAGAGACAGAGACACAGAGACAGAGACACAGAGACGGAGACTGTGGGACAGAGGCACAGAGACAGAGATTCAGATGCAGAGACACAGAGACGGAGACACAAGGACAGATTCACAGAGACAGAGACACAGAGGCAGAGGCACAGAGACATAGACACAGAGACAGATACACAGAGACATAGACACAGAGGCGGAGACATAGAGACGGAGACAGAGACACAGAGATATTGACACAGAGACAGAGACACAGAGACAGAGACACAGAGACAGAGACACAGAGACAGAGACACAGACACAGAGACACAGAGACAGAGACACAGAGACAGAGACACAGAGACAGAGACACAGAGACAGAGACACAGAGACAGAGACTCAGAGACAGAGACACAGAGACTGAGACACAGAGACAGACACACAGAGACAGAGACACAGAGACAGAGACACAGAGACGGAGACTGTGGGACAGAGGCACAGAGACAGAGATTCAGATGCAGAGACACAGAGACGGAGACACAAGGACAGATTCACAGAGACAGAGACACAGAGGCAGAGGCACAGAGACATAGACACAGAGACAGATACACAGAGACATAGACACAGAGGCGGAGACATAGAGACGGAGACAGAGACACAGAGATATTGACACAGAGACAGAGACACAGAGACAGAGACACAGAGACAGAGACACAGAGACAGAGACACAGACACAGAGACACAGAGACAGAGACACAGAGACAGAGACACAGAGACAGAGACACAGAGACAGAGACACAGAGACAGAGACTCAGAGACAGAGACACATAGACATAGACACAGAGACAGAGACACAGAGACAGAAACACAGAGACAGAGACACAGAGACCGAGACACAGATACAGAGACACAGAGACACGGACACAGACACAGAGACAATGAGACAGAGACACAGAGGCAAAGACACACAGACAGAGACACAGAGACAGAGATGCAGAGGCAGAGACACGGAGAGAGAGACACAGTGACAGAGACATGGAGGCAGAGACACAGAGGAATAGACACAGAGCCAGAGACGCGGAGACAGAGACACAGAGACAGAGACGCAGAGACAGAGACACAGACACAGAGACACACAGACAGGGACACAGAGACATAGATTCAGAGACAGAGACACAGAGCGAGAGACACAGAGACACAGAGCGAGAGACACAGAGACACAGAGCGAGAGACACAGAGACAGAGACACAGAGACAGAGACACAGAGACAGAGACACAGAGACAGAGACACAGAGACAGAGACACAGAGACAGAGACACAGAGACTGAGACACAGAGACAGACACACAGAGACAGAGACACAGAGACAGAGACACAGAGACGGAGACTGTGGGACAGAGGCACAGAGACAGAGATTCAGATGCAGAGACACAGAGACGGAGACACAGGGACAGATTCACAGAGACAGAGACACAGAGGCGGAGGCACAGAGACATAGACACAGAGACAGATACACAGAGACATAGACACAGAGGCGGAGACATAGAGACGGAGACAGAGACACAGAGATATAGACACAGAGACAGAGACACAGAGACAGAGACACAGAGCGAGAGACACAGAGACACAGAGCGAGAGACACAGAGACAGAGACACAGAGACAGAGACACAGAGACAGAGACACAGAGACAGAGACACAGAGACAGAGACTCAGAGACAGAGACACATAGACATAGACACAGAGACAGAGACACAGAGACAGAAACACAGAGACAGAGACACAGAGACAGAGACACAGAGACAGAGACACAGAGACAGAGACACAGAGACACGGACACAGACACAGAGACAATGAGACAGAGACACAGAGGCAAAGACACACAGACAGAGACACAGAGACCGAGACACAGAGACGGAGACACAGAGACAGAGGCACAGAGACAGAGACACAGAGACAGAGACACAGAGACAGAGACAGGGACACAGAGACGGAGACGCAGGGACAGGGACACAGTGACAGAGACATGGAGGCAGAGGCACAGAGGAATATACACAGAGACAGAGACACAGAGACCGAGACACAGAGGCAGAGGCACAGAGACAGAGACACAGAGACAGAGACACAGAGACAGAGACACAGATACAGAGACACAGAGACAGGGACACAGAGGCCGAGACCCAGAGACAGAGACACAGAGACAGAGACACAGATACAGAGACACAGAGACAGGGACACAGAGGCCGAGACCCAGAGACAGAGACACAGAGACAGAGACACAGAGACAGAGACACAGAGACACGGACACAGACACAGAGACAATGAGACAGAGACACAGAGGCAAAGACACACAGACAGAGACACAGAGACCGAGACACAGAGACGGAGACACAGAGACAGAGTCACAGAGACAGAGACACAGAGACAGAGACACAGAAACAGAGACAGAGACACAGAGACGGAGACGCAGGGACAGGGACACAGTGACAGAGACATGGAGGCAGAGACACAGAGGAATATACACAGAGACAGAGACGCAGAGACCGAGACACAGAGGCAGAGGCACAGAGACAGAGACACAGAGACAGATACACAGAGACAGGGACATAGAGGCAGAGACACAGACACAGAGACAAAGACACACAGACAGAGACACAGAGACCGAGACACAGAGAGAGTGACTCAGAGACAGAGACACAGGGACAGAGGCACAGAGACATAGACACAGAGACGGGGACACAGGGACAGAGACACAGAGACAGAGACACAGAGACAGAGACACAGAGACAGAGAAACAGAGACCGAGACACAGAGGCAGAGGCACAGAGGCAGAGGCACAAAGACGGAGACACGGAGACTGGGACACAGAGACAGAGACACAGAGATAGAGACACAGAGACAGTGACGCAGGGTCAGAGACACAGAGACATAGACACAGAGACAGAGACACAGAGACAGAGACACAGAGACAGAGACACAGAGACGGAGACACAGGGACAGAGACACAGAGACAGGGACACAGAGAGAGTGACTCAGAGACAAAGACACAGGGACAGAGGCCCAGAGACATAGACACAGAGACGGAGACGCAGGGACAGGGACACAGTGACAGAGACATGGAGGCAGAGACACAGAGGAATATACACAGAGACAGAGACACAGAGACAGAGACACAGAGACAGAGACACAGAGACAGAGACACAGAGACAGAGACACAGAGACAGAGACACAGAGACAGAGACACAGAGACAGTGACGCAGATACAGAGACACAGAGACAGAGACATAGATACATAGACACAGAGACAGAGACGCAGAGACAGAGACACAGAGACAGAGACACAGAGACAGAGACAGAGACACAGAGACGGAGACGCAGGGACAGGGACACAGTGACAGAGACATGGAGGCAGAGACACAGAGGAATATACACAGAGACAGAGACACAGAGACAGAGACACAGAGACAGAGACACAGAGACAGAGACACAGAGACACAGAGACACAGAGACACAGAGACAGAGACACAGAGACAGAGACACAGAGACAGAGACACAGAGACAGAGACACAGAGACAGAGACACAGAGACAGAGACACAGAGACAGAGACACAGAGACAGAGACACAGAGACAGAGACACAGAGACAGAGACACAGAGACAGAGACACAGAGACAGGGACACAGAGACAGAGACACAGAGACAGGGACACAGAGACAGAGACACAGAGACAGAGACACAGAGACAGAGACACAGAGACAGAGACACAGAGACAGAGACACAGAGACAGAGACACAGAGAGAGAGACACAGAGACAGAGACACAGAGACAGAGACACAGAGACAGAGACACAGAGACAGAGACACAGAGACAGAGACACAGAGACAGAGATGCAGAGGCAGAGACACGGAGAGAGAGACACAGTGACAGAGACATGGAGGCAGAGACACAGAGGAATAGACACAGAGCCAGAGACGCGGAGACAGAGACACAGAGACAGAGACGCAGAGACAGAGACACAGACACAGAGACACACAGACAGGGACACAGAGACATAGATTGAGAGACAGAGACACAGAGCGAGAGACACAGAGACACAGAGCGAGAGACACAGAGACACAGAGCGAGAGACACAGAGACAGAGACACGGTGGCAGAGACACAGAGACAGAGACACAGAGACAGTGACATAGACACAGTGACATCGAAACAGATACAGAGACACAGAGATAGAGACACAGAGACAGTGACACAGGGACAGAGACACAGAGACATAGACACAGAGACAGAGACGCAAGGACAGAGACACAGAGACAGGGACACAGAGAGAGAAACTCAGAGACAGAGACACAGAGACAGAGACACAGAGACAGAGACACAGCGACAGAGACACAGAGACAGAGACACAGAGACAGAGACACTGAGACAGAGACACAGAGACAGAGACACAGATACAGAGACACAGAGACAGGGAAACAGATGCCGAGACCCAGAGACAGAGACACAGAGACAGAGACACAGAGACAGAGACACAGAGACAGAGACACAGAGACAGAGACACAGAGACAGAGACACAGAGACAGAGACACAGAGACAGAGACACAGAGACAGAGACACAGAGACAGAGACACAGAGACAGAGACACAGAGACAGAGACACAGAGACAGAGACACAGAGACAGAGACACAGAGACAGAGACACAGAGACAGAGACACAGAGACAGAGACACAGAGACAGAGACACAGAGACAGAGACACAGAGACAGAGACACAGAGACAGAGACACAGAGACAGAGACACAGAGACAGAGACACAGATACAGAGACACAGAGACAGGGAAACAGATGCCGAGACCCAGAGACAGAGACACAGAGACAGAGACACAGAGACAGAGACACAGAGACAGAGACACAGAGACAGAGACACAGAGACAGAGGCACAGAGACAGAGACACAGAGACAGAGACACAGAGACAGAGACACAGAGACAGAGACACAGAGACAGAGACACAGAGACAGAGACACAGAGACGGAGACTGTGGGACAGAGGCACAGAGACAGAGATTCAGATGCAGAGACACAGAGACGGAGACACAGGGACAGATTCACAGAGACAGGGACAGAGAGGCAGAGGCACAGAGACATAGACACAGAGACAGAGACACAGAGACAGATACACAGAGACAGGGACATAGAGGCAGAGAGACAGACACGGAGACAAAGTAACACAGACAGAGACACAGAGACCGAGACACAGAGACAGAGACACAATGACAGAGATTCAGAGACAGACACACAGGGAGAGAGACACAGAAACGGAGACACAGTGACAGAAGCATAGACACAGAGACAGAGACACAGAGAGTGAGACACAGAGACAGAGACACAGAGACAGAGACACAGAGACAGAGACACAGAGACAGAGACACAGAGAGAGACACTGAGACAGAGACACAGAGACAGAGACACTGAGACAGAGACACAGAGACAGAGACACAGAGACAGAGACACAGAGACAGAGACACAGAGACAGAGACACAGAGACAGAGACACAGAGACAGAGACACAGAGACAGAGACACAGAGAGAGAGACACAGGGACAGAGACACAGAGACAGAGACACAGAGACAGAGACACAGAGACAGAGACACAGAGACAGAGACACAGAGACAGAGATGCAGAGGCAGAGACACGGAGAGAGATACACAGTGACAGAGACATGGAGGCAGAGACACAGAGGAATAGACACAGAGCCAGAGACGCGGAGACAGAGACACAGAGACAGAGACGCAGAGACAGAGACACAGACACAGAGACACACAGACAGGGACACAGAGACATAGATTCAGAGACAGAGACACAGAGCGAGAGACACAGAGACACAGAGCGAGAGACACAGAGACACAGAGCGAGAGACACAGAGACAGAGACACAGAGACAGAAACACAGAGACAGAGACACAGAGACAGAGACACAGAGACAGAGACACAGAGACAGAGACACAGAGACAGAGACACAGAGACAGAGACACAGAGACTGAGACACAGAGACAGACACACAGAGACAGAGACACAGAGACAGAGACACAGAGACAGAGACACAGAGACGGAGACTGTGGGACAGAGGCACAGAGACAGAGATTCAGATGCAGAGACACAGAGACGGAGACACAAGGACAGATTCACAGAGACAGAGACACAGAGGCAGAGGCACAGAGACATAGACACAGAGACAGATACACAGAGACATAGACACAGAGGCGGAGACATAGAGACGGAGACAGAGACACAGAGATATTGACACAGAGACAGAGACACAGAGACAGAGACACAGAGACAGAGACACAGAGACAGAGATGCAGAGGCAGAGACACGGAGAGAGAGACACAGTGACAGAGACATGGAGGCAGAGACACAGAGGAATAGACACAGAGCCAGAGACGCGGAGACAGAGACACAGAGACAGAGACGCAGAGACAGAGACACAGACACAGAGACACACAGACAGGGACACAGAGACATAGATTCAGAGACAGAGACACAGAGCGAGAGACACAGAGACACAGAGCGAGAGACACAGAGACACAGAGCGAGAGACACAGAGACAGAGACACGGTGGCAGAGACACAGAGACAGAGACACAGATACAGAGACACAGAGACAGGGACACAGAGGCCGAGACCCAGAGACAGAGACACAGAGACAGAGACACAGAGACAGAGACACAGAGACAGAGACACAGAGACAGAGACACAGAGAGAGAGACACAGGGACAGAGACACAGAGACAGAGACACAGAGACAGAGACACAGAGACAGAGACACAGAGACAGAGACACAGAGACAGAGACACAGAGACAGAGACACAGAGACACAGAGACAGAGACACAGAGACAGAGACACAGAGACAGAGACACAGAGACAGAGGCACAGAGACAGAGACACAGAGACAGAGACACGGAGACAGAGACACAGAGACAGAGACACAGAGACAGAGACACAGAGACAGAGACACAGAGACAGAGACACAGAGACAGAGACACAGAGACAGAGACACAGAGACAGAGACACAGAGACAGAGACACAGAGACAGAGACACAGAGACAGAGACACAGAGACAGAGACACAGAGACAGAGACACAGAGACAGAGACACAGAGACAGAGACACAGAGACAGAGACACAGAGACAGAGACACAGAGACAGAGACACAGAGACAGAGGCACAGAGACAGAGACACAGAGACAGAGACACAGAGACAGAGACACAGAGACAGAGACACAGAGACAGAGACACAGAGACAGAGACACAGAGACAGAGACACAGAGACAGAGACACAGAGACAGAGACACAGAGACAGAGACACAGAGACAGAGACACAGAGACAGAGACACAGAGACAGAGACACAGAGACAGAGACACAGAGACAGAGACACAGAGACAGAGACACAGAGACAGAGACACAGAGACAGAGACACAGAGACAGAGACACAGAGACAGGGACACAGACACGGAGACAAAGTAACACAGACAGAGACACAGAGACCGAGACACAGAGACAGAGACACAATGACAGAGATTCAGAGACAGACACACAGGGAGAGAGACACAGAAACGGAGACACAGAGACAGAAGCATAGACACAGAGACAGAGACACAGAGAGTGAGACACAGAGACAGAGACACAGAGACAGAGACACAGAGACAGAGACACAGAGAGAGACACTGAGACAGAGACACAGAGACAGAGACACTGAGACAGAGACACAGAGACAGAGACACAGAGACAGAGACACAGAGACAGAGACACAGAGACAGAGACACAGAGACAGAGACACAGAGACAGAGACACAGAGAGAGAGACACAGGGACAGAGACACAGAGACAGAGACACAGAGACAGAGACACAGAGACAGAGACACAGAGACAGAGACACAGAGACAGAGATGCAGAGGCAGAGACACGGAGAGAGAGACACAGTGACAGAGACATGGAGGCAGAGACACAGAGGAATAGACACAGAGCCAGAGACGCGGAGACAGAGACACAGAGACAGAGACGCAGAGACAGAGACACAGACACAGAGACACACAGACAGGGACACAGAGACATAGATTCAGAGACAGAGACACAGAGCGAGAGACACAGAGACACAGAGCGAGAGACACAGAGACACAGAGCGAGAGACACAGAGACAGAGACACAGAGACAGAGACACAGAGACAGAGACACAGAGACAGAGACACAGAGACAGAGACACAGAGACAGAGACACAGAGACAGAGACACAGAGACAGAGACACAGAGACAGAGACACAGAGACAGAGACACAGAGACAGAGACACAGAGACAGAGACACAGAGACAGAGACACAGAGACTGAGACACAGAGACAGACACACAGAGACAGAGACACAGAGACAGAGACACAGAGACGGAGACTGTGGGACAGAGGCACAGAGACAGAGATTCAGATGCAGAGACACAGAGACGGAGACACAGGGACAGATTCACAGAGACAGAGACACAGAGGCAGAGACACAGAGACGGAGACACAGGGACAGATTCACAGAGACAGAGACACAGAGACAGAGACACAGAGACAGAGACACAGAGACAGAGACACAGAGACTGAGACACAGAGACAGACACACAGAGACAGAGACACAGAGACAGAGACACAGAGACAGAGACTCAGAGACAGAGACACATAGACATAGACACAGAGACAGAGACACAGAGACAGAAACACAGAGACAGAGACACAGAGACAGAGACACAGAGACAGAGACACAGAGACAGAGACACAGAGACACGGACACAGACACAGAGACAATGAGACAGAGACACAGAGGCAAAGACACACAGACAGAGACACAGAGACCTAGACACAGAGACGGAGACACAGAGACAGAGGCACAGAGACAGAGACACAGAGACAGAGACACAGAGACAGAGACGGAGACACAGAGACGGAGACGCAGGGACAGGGACACAGTGACAGAGACATGGAGGCAGAGGCACAGAGGAATATACACAGAGACAGAGACACAGAGACCGAGACACAGAGGCAGAGGCACAGAGACAGAGACACAGAGACAGAGACACAGAGACAGAGATGCAGAGGCAGAGACACGGAGAGAGAGACACAGTGACAGAGACATGGAGGCAGAGACACAGAGGAATAGACACAGAGCCAGAGACGCGGAGACAGAGACACAGAGACAGAGACGCAGAGACAGAGACACAGACACAGAGACACACAGACAGGGACACAGAGACATAGATTCAGAGACAGAGACACAGAGCGAGAGACACAGAGACACAGAGCGAGAGACACAGAGACACAGAGCGAGAGACACAGAGACAGAGACACGGTGGCAGAGACACAGAGACAGAGACACAGAGACAGTGACATAGAGACAGTGACACAGGGACAGAGACACAGAGACATAGACACAGAGACAGAGACGCAAGGACAGAGACACAGAGACAGGGACACAGAGAGAGAAACTCAGAGACAGAGACACAGAGACAGAGACACAGAGACAGAGACACAGCGACAGAGACACAGAGACAGAGACACAGAGACAGAGACACTGAGACAGAGACACAGAGACAGAGACACAGATACAGAGACACAGAGACAGGGAAACAGATGCCGAGACCCAGAGACAGAGACACAGAGACAGAGACACAGAGACAGAGACACAGAGACAGAGACACAGAGACAGAGACACAGAGACAGAGACACAGAGACAGAGACACAGAGACAGAGACACAGAGACAGAGACACAGAGACAGAGACACAGAGACAGAGACACAGAGACAGAGACACAGAGACAGAGACACAGAGACAGAGACACAGAGACAGAGACACAGAGACAGAGACACAGAGACCGAGACACAGAGACAGAGACACAGAGACGGAGACTGTGGGACAGAGGCACAGAGACAGAGATTCAGATGCAGAGACACAGAGACGGAGACACAGGGACAGATTCACAGAGACAGAGACACAGAGGCAGAGGCACAGAGACATAGACACAGAGACAGATACACAGAGACATAGACACAGAGGCGGAGACATAGAGACGGAGACAGAGACACAGAGATATTGACACAGAGACAGAGACACAGAGACAGAGACACAGAGACAGAGACACAGAGACAGAGACACAGAGACAGAGACACAGAGACAGAGACACAGAGACAGAGACACAGAGACAGAGACACAGAGACAGAGACACAGAGACAGAGACACAGAGACAGAGACACAGAGACAGAGACACAGAGACAGAGACTCAGAGACAGAGACACATAGACATAGACACAGAGACAGAGACACAGAGACAGAAACACAGAGACAGAGACACAGAGACAGAGACACAGAGACAGAGACACAGAGACACGGACACAGACACAGAGACAATGAGACAGAGACACAGAGGCAAAGACACACAGACAGAGACACAGAGACCTAGACACAGAGACGGAGACACAGAGACAGAGGCACAGAGACAGAGACACAGAGACAGAGACACAGAGACGGAGACGGAGACACAGAGACGGAGACGCAGGGACAGGGACACAGTGACAGAGGCATGGAGGCAGAGGCACAGAGGAATATACACAGAGACAGAGACACAGAGACCGAGACACAGAGGCAGAGGCACAGAGACAGAGACACAGAGACAGAGATGCAGAGGCAGAGACACGGAGAGAGAGACACAGTGACAGAGACATGGAGGCAGAGACACAGAGGAATAGACACAGAGCCAGAGACGCGGAGACAGAGACACAGAGACAGAGACGCAGAGACAGAGACACAGACACAGAGACACACAGACAGGGACACAGAGACATAGATTCAGAGACAGAGACACAGAGCGAGAGACACAGAGACACAGAGCGAGAGACACAGAGACACAGAGCGAGAGACACAGAGACAGAGACACGGTGGCAGAGACACAGAGACAGAGACACAGAGACAGTGACATAGACACAGTGACATTGAAACAGATACAGAGACACAGAGATAGAGACACAGAGACAGTGACACAGGGACAGAGACACAGAGACATAGACACAGAGACAGAGACGCAAGGACAGAGACACAGAGACAGGGACACAGAGAGAGAAACTCAGAGACAGAGACACAGAGACAGAGACACAGAGACAGAGACACAGCGACAGAGACACAGAGACAGAGACACAGAGACAGAGACACTGAGACAGAGACACAGAGACAGAGACACAGATACAGAGACACAGAGACAGGGAAACAGATGCCGAGACCCAGAGACAGAGACACAGAGACAGAGACACAGAGACAGAGACACAGAGACAGAGACACAGAGACAGAGACACAGAGACAGAGACACAGAGGCAGAGACACAGAGACAGAGACACAGAGACAGAGACACAGAGACAGAGACACAGAGACAGAGACACAGAGACAGAGACACACAGACAGAGACACAGAGACCTAGACACAGAGACGGAGACACAGAGACAGAGGCACAGAGACAGAGACACAGAGACAGAGACACAGAGACAGAGACGGAGACACAGAGACGGAGACGCAGGGACAGGGACACAGTGACAGAGACATGGAGGCAGAGGCACAGAGGAATATACACAGAGACAGAGACACAGAGACCGAGACACAGAGGCAGAGGCACAGAGACAGAGACACAGAGACAGATACACAGAGACAGGGACATAGAGGCAGAGACACAGACACAGAGACAAAGACACACAGACAGAGACACAGAGACCGAGACACAGAGAGAGTGACTCAGAGACAGAGACACAGGGACAGAGGCACAGAGACATAGACACAGAGACGGGGACACAGGGACAGAGACACAGAGACAGAGACACAGAGACAGAGACACAGAGACAGAGAAACAGAGACCGAGACACAGAGGCAGAGGCACAGAGGCAGGGGCACAGAGACGGAGACACGGAGACTGGGACACAGAGACTGAGACACAGAGATAGAGACACAGAGACAGTGACGCAGGGACAGAGACACAGAGACATAGACACAGAGACAGAGACACAGAGACAGAGACACAGAGACAGAGACACAGAGACAGAGACACAGAGACGGAGACACAGGGACAGAGACACAGAGACAGGGACACAGAGAGAGTGACTCAGAGACAAAGACACAGGGACAGAGACCCAGAGACATAGACACAGAGACGGGGACACAGAGACAGAGACACAGAGACAGAGACACAGAGACAGAGACACAGAGACAGAGACACAGAGACCGAGACACAGAGACAGAGAAACAGAGACAGAGACACAGAGGCAGGGACACAGAGGCCGAGACCCAGAGACAGAGACACAGGGACAGAGACACAGAGGCAGAGACACAGAGACAGAGACGCAGATACAGAGACACAGAGACAGAGACATAGATACATAGACACAGAGACAGAGACGCAGAGACAGAGACACAGAGACAGAGACACAGAGACAGAGACACAGAGACAGAGACAGAGACACAGAGACGGAGACGCAGGGACAGGGACACAGTGACAGAGACATGGAGGCAGAGACACAGAGGAATATACACAGAGACAGAGACACAGAGACAGAGACACAGAGACAGAGACACAGAGACAGAGACACAGAGACAGAGACACAGAGACAGAGACACAGAGACAGAGACACAGAGACAGAGACACAGAGACAGAGACACAGAGACAGAGACACAGAGACAGAGACACAGAGACAGAGACACTGAGACAGAGACACAGAGACAGAGACACAGAGACAGAGACACAGAGACAGAGACACAGAGACAGACACACAGAGACAGAGATACAGAGACAGAGACACAGAGACGGAGACTGTGGGACAGAGGCACAGAGACAGAGATTCAGATGCAGAGACACAGAGACGGAGACACAGGGACAGATTCACAGAGACAGAGACACAGAGGCAGAGGCACAGAGACAGAGACACAGAGACAGAGACACAGAGACAGAGACACAGTGAGAGAGACAGAGACACAGGGACGGAGACACTGAGACAGAAACACAGAGACAGATTCACAGAGACAGAGACACAGAGACAGAGGCAGAGATACAGAAGCACAGAGACGGAGACACAGAGACATAGACACAGAGCCGGAGAAACAAGGACAGAGACACAGAGACAGGGACACAGAGAGAGAGAAACAGAGACAGAGACACAGTGAGAGAGACAGAGATACAGAGATGGAGACGTAGAGACAGATACAGAGGTAGAGACACGAGACAGAGACAGAGACACAGAGACGGAGACGCAGGGACAGGGACACAGCGACAGAGACATGGAGGCAGAGACACAGAGGAATATACACAGAGACAGAGACACAGAGACCGAGACACAGAGGCAGAGGCACAGAGACAGAGACACAGAGACAGAGACACAGAGACAGATACACAGAGACAGGGACATAGAGGCAGAGACACAGACACAGAGACAAAGACACACAGACAGAGACACAGAGACCGAGACTCAGAGACAGACACACAGAGACAGAGACACAATGACAGAGATTCAGAGACAGACACACAGGGAGAGAGACACAGAAACGGAGACACAGAGACACAGAGACAGAGACACAGAGACAGAGACACAGAGAGAGAGACACAGAGACACGGACACAGACACAGAGACAATGAGACAGAGACACAGAGGCAAAGACACACAGACAGAGACACAGAGACAGAGATGCAGAGGCAGAGACACGGAGAGAGAGACACAGTGACAGAGACATGGAGGCAGAGACACAGAGGAATAGACACAGAGCCAGAGACGCGGAGACAGAGACACAGAGACAGAGACGCAGAGACAGAGACACAGACACAGAGACACACAGACAGGGACACAGAGACATAGATTCAGAGACAGAGACACAGAGCGAGAGACACAGAGACACAGAGCGAGAGACACAGAGACACAGAGCGAGAGACACAGAGACAGAGACACGGTGGCAGAGACACAGAGACAGAGACACAGAGAAAGTGACATAGACACAGTGACATCGAAACAGATACAGAGACACAGAGATAGAGACACAGAGACAGTGACACAGGGACAGAGACACAGAGACATAGACACAGAGACAGAGACGCAAGGACAGAGACACAGAGACAGGGACACAGAGAGAGAAACTCAGAGACAGAGACACAGAGACAGAGACACAGAGACAGAGGCACAGCGACAGAGACACAGAGACAGAGACACAGAGACAGAGACACGGAGACAGAGACACGGAGACAGAGACACGGAGACAGAGACACAGAGACAGAGACACAGAGACAGAGACACAGAGACAGAGACACAGAGACAGAGACACAGAGACAGAGACACAGGGACAGAGACACAGAGACAGAGACACAGAGACAGAGACACAGAGACAGAGACACAGAGACAGAGACACAGAGACAGAGACACAGAGACAGAGACACAGAGACAGAGACACAGAGACAGAGACACAGAGACAGAGACACAGAGACAGAGACACAGAGACAGAGACACAGAGACAGAGACACAGAGACAGAGACACAGAGACAGAGACACAGAGACAGAGACACAGAGACAGAGACACAGAGACACAGAGACAGAGACACAGAGACAGAGACACAGAGACAGAGACACAGAGACAGAGACACAGAGACAGAGACACAGAGACAGAGACACAGAGACAGAGACACAGAGACAGAGACACTGAGACAGAGACACAGAGACAGAGACACAGAGACAGAGACACAGAGACAGAGACACAGAGACAGAGACACAGAGACAGAGACACAGAGACAGAGACACAGAGACAGAGACACAGAGACAGAGAAACAGAGACCGAGACACAGAGGCAGAGGCACAGAGGCAGAGGCACAGAGACGGAGACACAGAGACAGAGACACAGAGACAGAGACACAGGGACAGAGGCACAGAGACATAGACACAGAGACGGGGACACAGAGACAGGGGCACACAGACAGAGACACAGAGACAGAGACACAGAGACAGAGACACAGTGAGAGAGACAGAGACACAGGGACGGAGACACTGAGACAGAAACACAGAGACAGATTCACAGAGACAGAGACACAGAGACAGAGGCAGAGATACAGAAGCACAGAGACGGAGACACAGAGACATAGACACAGTGACAGAGACACAGAGACAGAGACACAGTGAGAGACACAGAGACACAGGGACGGAGACACTGAGACAGAAACACAGAGACAGATTCACAGAGACAGAGACACAGAGACAGAGGCAGAGATACAGAAGCACAGAGACGGAGACACAGAGATATAGACACAGAGACAGAGACACAGAGACAGAGACACAGAGCCGGAGAAACAAG
Organism: Megachile willughbiella; assembly: GCA_945859595.2. Classification (NCBI taxonomy): domain Eukaryota; kingdom Metazoa; phylum Arthropoda; class Insecta; order Hymenoptera; family Megachilidae; genus Megachile; species Megachile willughbiella. The sequence continues at coordinate 382,681 of OX243806.1, forward strand.
GACAGAGACACAGAGACAGGGACACAGAGAGAGAGAAACAGAGACAGAGACACAGTGAGAGAGACAGAGATACAGAGATGGAGACGTAGAGACAGATACAGAGGCAGAGACACAGAGACGGAGACGCAGGGACAGGGACACAGTGACAGAGACATGGAGGCAGAGACACAGAGGAATATACACAGAGACAGAGACACAGAGACCGAGACACAGAGGCAGAGGCACAGAGACAGAGACACAGAGACAGAGACACAGAGACAGGGACATAGAGGCAGAGACACAGACACAGAGACAAAGACACACAGACAGAGACACAGAGACCGAGACACAGAGAGAGTGACTCAGAGACAGAGACACAGGGACAGAGGCACAGAGACATAGACACAGAGACGGGGACACAGGGACAGAGACACAGAGACAGAGACACAGAGACAGAGACACAGAGACAGAGACACAGAGACCGAGACACAGAGGCAGAGGCACAGAGGCAGAGGCACAGAGACGGAGACACGGAGACTGGGACACAGAGACAGAGACACAGAGATAGAGACACAGAGACAGTGACGCAGGGACAGAGACACAGAGACATAGACACAGAGACAGAGACACAGAGACAGAGACACAGAGACAGAGACACAGAGACGGAGACACAGGGACAGAGACACAGAGACAGGGACACAGAGAGAGTGACTCAGAGACAAAGACACAGGGACAGAGGCCCAGAGACATAGACACAGAGACGGGGACACAGAGACAGAGACACAGAGACAGAGACACAGAGACAGAGACACAGAGACAGAGACACAGAGACCGAGACACAGAGACAGAGAAACAGAGACAGAGACACAGAGACAGGGACACAGAGGCCGAGACCCAGAGACAGAGACACAGGGACAGAGACACAGAGACAGAGACACGGAGACAGAGACACGGAGACAGAGACACGGAGACAGAGACACAGAGACAGAGACACAGAGACAGAGACACAGAGACAGAGACACAGAGACAGAGACACAGAGACAGAGACACAGAGACAGAGACACAGGGACAGAGACACAGAGACAGAGACACAGAGACAGAGACACAGAGACAGAGACACAGAGACAGAGACACAGAGACAGAGACACAGAGACAGAGACACAGAGACAGAGACACAGAGACAGAGACACAGAGACAGAGACACAGAGACAGAGACACAGAGACAGAGACACAGAGACAGAGACACAGAGACAGAGACACAGAGACAGAGACACAGAGACAGAGACACAGAGACAGAGACACAGAGACAGAGACACAGAGACAGAGACACAGAGACAGAGACACAGAGACAGAGACACAGAGACAGAGACACAGAGACAGAGACACAGAGACAGAGACACAGAGACAGAGACACAGAGACAGAGACACTGAGACAGAGACACAGAGACAGAGACACAGAGACAGAGACACAGAGACAGAGACACAGAGACAGAGACACAGAGACAGAGACACAGAGACAGAGACACAGAGACAGAGACACAGAGACAGAGAAACAGAGACCGAGACACAGAGGCAGAGGCACAGAGGCAGAGGCACAGAGACGGAGACACAGAGACAGAGACACAGAGACAGAGACACAGGGACAGAGGCACAGAGACATAGACACAGAGACGGGGACACAGAGACAGGGGCACAGAGACAGAGACACAGAGACAGAGACACAGAGACAGAGACACAGTGAGAGAGACAGAGACACAGGGACGGAGACACTGAGACAGAAACACAGAGACAGATTCACAGAGACAGAGACACAGAGACAGAGGCAGAGATACAGAAGCACAGAGACGGAGACACAGAGACATAGACACAGTGACAGAGACACAGAGACAGAGACACAGTGAGAGACACAGAGACACAGGGACGGAGACACTGAGACAGAAACACAGAGACAGATTCACAGAGACAGAGACACAGAGACAGAGGCAGAGATACAGAAGCACAGAGACGGAGACACAGAGATATAGACACAGAGACAGAGACACAGAGACAGAGACACAGAGCCGGAGAAACAAGGACAGAGACACAGAGACAGGGACACAGAGAGAGAGAAACAGAGACAGAGACACAGTGAGAGAGACAGAGATACAGAGATGGAGACGTAGAGACAGATACAGAGGCAGAGACACAGAGACGGAGACGCAGGGACAGGGACACAGTGACAGAGACATGGAGGCAGAGACACAGAGGAATATACACAGAGACAGAGACACAGAGACCGAGACGCAGAGGCAGAGGCACAGAGACAGAGACACAGAGACAGAGACACAGAGACAGGGACATAGAGGCAGAGACACAGACACAGAGACAAAGACACACAGACAGAGACACAGAGACCGAGACACAGAGAGAGTGACTCAGAGACAGAGACACAGGGACAGAGGCACAGAGACATAGACACAGAGACGGGGACACAGGGACAGAGACACAGAGACAGAGACACAGAGACAGAGACACAGAGACAGAGACACAGAGACCGAGACACAGAGGCAGAGGCACAGAGGCAGAGGCACAGAGACGGAGACACGGAGACTGGGACACAGAGACAGAGACACAGAGATAGAGACACAGAGACAGTGACGCAGGGACAGAGACACAGAGACATAGACACAGAGACAGAGACACAGAGACAGAGACACAGAGACAGAGACACAGAGACGGAGACACAGGGACAGAGACACAGAGACAGGGACACAGAGAGAGTGACTCAGAGACAAAGACACAGGGACAGAGGCCCAGAGACATAGACACAGAGACGGGGACACAGAGACAGAGACACAGAGACAGAGACACAGAGACAGAGACACAGAGACAGAGACACAGAGACCGAGACACAGAGACAGAGAAACAGAGACAGAGACACAGAGACAGGGACACAGAGGCCGAGACCCAGAGACAGAGACACAGGGACAGAGACACAGAGACAGAGACACAGAGACAGAGACACAGATACAGAGACACAGAGACAGAGACATAGATACATAGACACAGAGACAGAGACGCAGATACAGAGACACAGAGACAGAGACACAGAGACAGAGACAGAGACACAGAGACGGAGACGCAGGGACAGGGACACAGAGGCAGAGGCACAGAGACAGAGACACAGAGACAGATACACAGAGACAGGGACATAGAGGCAGAGACACAGAGACAGAGACACAGAGACAGAGACACAGAGACAGAGACACAGAGACAGAGACACAGAGACAGAGACACAGAGACAGAGACACAGAGACAGAGACACAGAGACAGAGACACAGAGACAGAGACACAGAGACAGAGACACAGAGACAGAGACACAGAGACAGAGACACAGAGACAGAGACACAGAGACAGAGACACAGAGACAGAGACACAGAGACAGAGACACAGAGACCGAGACACAGAGACAGAGACACAGAGACAGAGACACAGAGACAGAGACACAGAGACAGGGACACAGAGACAGGGACACAGAGACAGAGACACAGAGACAGAGACACAGAGACAGAGACACAGAGACAGAGACACAGAGACAGAGACACAGAGACAGAGACACAGAGACAGAGATGCAGAGGCAGAGACACGGAGAGAGAGACACAGTGACAGAGACATGGAGGCAGAGACACAGAGGAATAGACACAGAGCCAGAGACGCGGAGACAGAGACACAGAGACAGAGACGCAGAGACAGAGACACAGACACAGAGACACACAGACAGGGACACAGAGACATAGATTCAGAGACAGAGACACAGAGCGAGAGACACAGAGACACAGAGCGAGAGACACAGAGACAGAGACACAGAGACAGAGACACAGAGACAGAGACACAGAGACAGAGACACAGAGACAGAGACACAGAGACAGAGACACAGAGACAGAGACACAGAGACAGAGACACAGAGACAGAGACACAGAGACAGAGACACAGAGACAGAGACACAGAGACTGAGACACAGAGACAGACACACAGAGACAGAGACACAGAGACAGAGACACAGATACAGAGACACAGAGACAGGGACACAGAGGCAAAGACACACAGACAGAGAAACAGAGACAGAGACACAGAGACAGGGACACAGAGGCCGAGACCCAGAGACAGAGACACAGGGACAGAGACACAGAGACAGAGACACAGATACAGAGACACAGAGACAGAGACATAGATACATAGACACAGAGACAGAGACGCAGATACAGAGACACAGAGACAGAGACACAGAGACAGAGACAGAGACACAGAGACGGAGACGCAGGGACAGGGACACAGAGGCAGAGGCACAGAGACAGAGACACAGAGACAGATACACAGAGACAGGGACATAGAGGCAGAGACACAGAGACAGAGACACAGAGACAGAGACACAGAGACAGAGACACAGAGACAGAGACACAGAGACAGAGACACAGAGACAGAGACACAGAGACAGAGACACAGAGACAGAGACACAGAGACAGAGACACAGAGACAGAGACACAGAGACAGAGACACAGAGACAGAGACACAGAGACAGAGACACAGAGACAGAGACACAGAGACAGAGACACAGAGACAGAGACACAGAGACCGAGACACAGAGACAGAGACACAGAGACAGAGACACAGAGACAGAGACACAGAGACAGGGACACAGAGACAGGGACACAGAGACAGAGACACAGAGACAGAGACACAGAGACAGAGACACAGAGACAGAGACACAGAGACAGAGACACAGAGACAGAGACACAGAGACAGAGACACAGAGACAGAGACACAGAGACAGAGACACAGAGACAGAGATGCAGAGGCAGAGACACGGAGAGAGAGACACAGTGACAGAGACATGGAGGCAGAGACACAGAGGAATAGACACAGAGCCAGAGACGCGGAGACAGAGACACAGAGACAGAGACGCAGAGACAGAGACACAGACACAGAGACACACAGACAGGGACACAGAGACATAGATTCAGAGACAGAGACACAGAGCGAGAGACACAGAGACACAGAGCGAGAGACACAGAGACAGAGACACAGAGACAGAGACACAGAGACAGAGACACAGAGACAGAGACACAGAGACAGAGACACAGAGACAGAGACACAGAGACAGAGACACAGAGACAGAGACACAGAGACAGAGACACAGAGACTGAGACACAGAGACAGACACACAGAGACAGAGACACAGAGACAGAGACACAGAGACGTAGACTGTGGGACAGAGGCACAGAGACAGAGATTCAGATGCAGAGACACAGAGACGGAGACACAGGGACAGATTCACAGAGACAGAGACACAGAGGCAGAGGCACAGAGACATAGACACAGAGACAGATACACAGAGACATAGACACAGAGGCGGAGACATAGAGACGGAGACAGAGACACAGAGATATAGACACAGAGACAGAGACACAGAGACAGAGACACAGAGACAGAGACACAGAGACAGAGACACAGAGACAGAGACACAGAGACAGAGACACAGAGACAGAGACACAGAGACAGAGACACAGAGACAGAGACACAGAGACAGAGACACAGAGACAGAGACACAGAGACAGAGACACAGAGACAGAGACACAGAGACAGAGACACAGAGACAGAGACACAGAGACAGAGACACATAGACAGAGACACAGAGGCAGAGACACAGAGACAGAGACTCAGAGACAGAGACACATAGACATAGACACAGAGACAGAGACACAGAGACAGAAACACAGAGACAGAGACACAGAGACAGAGACACAGAGACAGAGACACAGAGACACGGACACAGACACAGAGACAATGAGACAGAGACACAGAGGCAAAGACACACAGACAGAGACACAGAGACCGAGACACAGAGACGGAGACACAGAGACAGAGACGCAGAGACAGAGACACAGAGACAGAGACACAGAGACAGAGACGGAGACACAGAGACGGAGACGCATTGACAGGGACACAGTGACAGAGACATGGAGGCAGAGGCACAGAGGAATATACACAGAGACAGAGGCACAGAGACCGAGACACAGAGGCAGAGGCACAGAGACAGAGACACAGAGACAGAGACACAGATACAGAGACACAGAGACAGGGACACAGAGGCCGAGACCCAGAGACAGAGACACAGAGACAGAGACACAGAGACAGAGACACAGAGACACGGACACAGACACAGAGACAATGAGACAGAGACACAGAGGCAAAGACACACAGACAGAGACACAGAGACCGAGACACAGAGACGGAGACACAGAGACAGAGTCACAGAGACAGAGACACAGAGACAGAGACACAGAAACAGAGACAGAGACACAGAGACGGAGACGCAGGGACAGGGACACAGTGACAGAGACATGGAGGCAGAGACACAGAGGAATATACACAGAGACAGAGACGCAGAGACCGAGACACAGAGGCAGAGGCACAGAGACAGAGACACAGAGACAGATACACAGAGACAGGGACATAGAGGCAGAGACACAGACACAGAGACAAAGACACACAGACAGAGACACAGAGACCGAGACACAGAGAGAGTGACTCAGAGACACAGACACAGGGACAGAGGCACAGAGACATAGACACAGAGACGGGGACACAGGGACAGAGACACAGAGACAGAGACACAGAGACAGAGACACAGAGACAGAGAAACAGAGACCGAGACACAGAGGCAGAGGCACAGAGGCAGAGGCACAGAGACGGAGACACGGAGACTGGGACACAGTGACAGAGACACAGAGATAGAGACACAGAGACAGTGACGCAGGGACAGAGACACAGAGACATAGACACAGAGACAGAGACACAGAGACAGAGACACAGAGACAGAGACACAGAGACGGAGACACAGGGACAGAGACACAGAGACAGGGACACAGAGAGAGTGACTCAGAGACAAAGACACAGGGACAGAGGCCCAGAGACATAGACACAGAGACGGGGACACAGAGACAGAGACACAGAGACAGAGACACAGAGACAGAGACACAGAGACAGAGACACAGAGACCGAGACACAGAGACAGAGAAACAGAGACAGAGACACAGAGGCAGGGACACAGAGGCCGAGACCCAGAGACAGAGACACAGGGACAGAGACACAGAGACAGAGACACAGAGACAGAGACGCAGATACAGAGACACAGAGACAGAGACATAGATACATAGACACAGAGACAGAGACGCAGAGACAGAGACACAGAGACAGAGACACAGAGACGGAGACAGAGACACAGAGACGGAGACGCAGGGACAGGGACACAGTGACAGAGACATGGAGGCAGAGACACAGAGACAGAGACACAGAGACAGAGACACAGAGACAGAGACACAGAGACAGAGACACAGAGACAGAGACACAGAGACAGAGACACAGAGACAGAGACACAGAGACAGAGACACAGAGACAGAGACACAGAGACAGAGACACAGAGACAGAGACACAGAGACAGAGACACAGAGACAGAGACACAGAGACAGAGACACAGAGACAGAGACATAGATACATAGACACAGAGACAGAGACGCAGATACAGAGACACAGAGACAGAGACACAGAGACAGAGACAGAGACACAGAGACGGAGACGCAGGGACAGGGACACAGTGACAGAGACATGGAGGCAGAGACACAGAGGAATATACACAGAGACAGAGACACAGAGACAGAGACACAGAGACAGAGACACAGAGACGGAGACACAGAGACAGAGACACAGAGACAGAGACACAGAGACAGAGACACAGAGACAGAGACACAGAGACAGAGACACAGAGACAGAGACACAGAGACAGAGACACAGAGACAGAGACACAGAGACAGAGACACAGAGACAGAGACACAGAGACAGAGACACAGAGACAGAGACACAGAGACAGAGACACAGAGACAGAGACACAGAGACAGAGACACAGAGACAGGGACACAGAGACAGGGACACAGAGACAGAGACACAGAGACAGAGACACAGAGACAGAGACACAGAGACAGAGACACAGAGACGGAGACACAGAGACAGAGACACAGAGACAGAGATGCAGAGGCAGAGACACGGAGAGAGAGACACAGTGACAGAGACATGGAGGCAGAGACACAGAGGAATAGACACAGAGCCAGAGACGCGGAGACAAAGACACAGAGACAGAGACGCAGAGACAGAGACACAGACACAGAGACACACAGACAGGGACACAGAGACATAGATTCAGAGACAGAGACACAGAGCGAGAGACACAGAGACACAGAGCGAGAGACACAGAGACACAGAGCGAGAGACACAGAGACAGAGACACAGAGACAGAGACACAGAGACAGAGACACAGAGACAGAGACACAGAGACAGAGACACAGAGACAGAGACACAGAGACAGAGACACAGAGACAGAGACACAGAGACAGAGACACAGAGACAGAGACACAGAGACAGAGACACAGAGACAGAGACACAGAGACAGAGACACAGAGACAGAGACACAGAGACAGAGACACAGAGACAGAGACACAGAGACTGAGACACAGAGACAGACACACAGAGACAGAGACACAGAGACAGAGACACAGAGACGGAGACTGTGGGACAGAGGCACAGAGACAGAGATTCAGATGCAGAGACACAGAGACGGAGACACAGGGACAGATTCACAGAGACAGAGACACAGAGGCAGAGGCACAGAGACATAGACACAGAGACAGATACACAGAGACAGAGACACAGAGACAGAAACACAGAGACAGAGACACAGAGACAGAGACACAGAGACAGAGACACAGAGACAGAGACACAGAGACACGGACACAGACACAGAGACAATGAGACAGAGACACAGAGGCAAAGACACACAGACAGAGACACAGAGACCGAGACACAGAGACGGAGACACAGAGACAGAGACGCAGAGACAGAGACACAGAGACAGAGACACAGAGACAGAGACGGAGACACAGAGACGGAGACGCAGGGACAGGGACACAGTGACAGAGACATGGAGGCAGAGGCACAGAGGAATATACACAGAGACAGAGACACAGAGACCGAGACACAGAGGCAGAGGCACAGAGACAGAGACACAGCGACAGAGACACAGAGACAGAGACACAGATACAGAGACACAGAGACAGGGACACAGAGGCCGAGACCCAGAGACAGAGACACAGAGACAGAGACACAGAGACAGAGACACAGAGACACGGACACAGACACAGAGACAATGAGACAGAGACACAGAGGCAAAGACACACAGACAGAGACACAGAGACCGAGACACAGGGACGGAGACACAGAGACAGAGTCACAGAGACAGAGACACAGAGACAGAGACACAGAAACAGAGACAGAGACACAGAGACGGAGACGCAGGGACAGGGACACAGTGACAGAGACATGGAGGCAGAGACACAGAGACAGAGACACAGAGACAGAGACACAGAGACAGAGACACAGAGACAGAGACACAGAGACAGAGACACAGAGACAGAGACACAGAGACAGAGACACAGAGACAGAGACACAGAGACAGAGACACAGAGACAGAGACACAGAGACAGAGACACAGAGACAGAGACACAGAGACAGAGACACAGAGACAGAGACACAGAGACAGAGACACAGAGACAGAGACACAGAGACAGGGACACAGAGACAGAGACACAGAGACAGAGACACAGAGACAGAGACACAGAGACAGAGACACAGAGACAGAGACACAGAGACAGAGACACAGAGACAGAGACACAGAGACAGAGACACAGAGACAGAGACACAGAGACAGAGACACAGAGACAGAGACACAGAGACAGAGACACAGAGACAGAGACACAGAGACAGAGACACAGAGACAGAGACACAGAGACAGAGACACAGAGACAGAGACACAGAGACAGAGACACAGAGACAGAGACACAGAGACAGAGACACAGAGACAGGGACACAGAGACAGGGACACAGAGACAGAGACACAGAGACAGAGACACAGAGACAGAGACACAGAGACAGAGACATAGATACATAGACACAGAGACAGAGACGCAGATACAGAGACACAGAGACAGAGACAGAGACACAGAGACGGAGACGCAGGGACAGGGACACAGTGACAGAGACATGGAGGCAGAGACACAGAGGAATATACACAGAGACAGAGACACAGAGACAGAGACACAGAGACAGAGACACAGAGACAGAGACACAGAGACAGAGACACAGAGACGGAGACACAGAGACAGAGACACAGAGACAGAGACACAGAGACAGAGACACAGAGACAGAGACACAGAGACAGAGACACAGAGACAGAGACACAGAGACAGAGACACAGAGACAGAGACACAGAGACAGAGACACAGAGACAGAGACACAGAGACAGAGACACAGAGACAGAGACACAGAGACAGAGACACAGAGACAGAGACACAGAGACAGAGACACAGAGACAGGGACACAGAGACAGGGACACAGAGACAGAGACACAGAGACAGAGACACAGAGACAGAGACACAGAGACAGAGACACAGAGACAGAGACACAGAGACAGAGACACAGAGACAGAGACACAGAGACAGAGTTGCAGAGGCAGAGACACGGAGAGAGAGACACAGTGACAGAGACATGGAGGCAGAGACACAGAGGAATAGACACAGAGCCAGAGACGCGGAGACAGAGACACAGAGACAGAGACGCAGAGACAGAGACACAGACACAGAGACACACAGACAGGGACACAGAGACATAGATTCAGAGACAGAGACACAGAGCGAGAGACACAGAGACACAGAGCGAGAGACACAGAGACACAGAGCGAGAGACACAGAGACACAGAGCGAGAGACACAGAGACAGAGACACAGAGACAGAGACACAGAGACAGAGACACAGAGACAGAGACACAGAGACAGAGACACAGAGACAGAGACACAGAGACAGAGACACAGAGACAGAGACACAGAGACAGAGACACAGAGACAGAGACACAGAGACTGAGACACAGAGACAGACACACAGAGACAGAGACACAGAGACAGAGACACAGAGACGGAGACTGTGGGACAGAGGCACAGAGACAGAGATTCAGATGCAGAGACACAGAGACGGAGACACAGGGACAGATTCACAGAGACACAGACACAGAGGCAGAGGCACAGAGACATAGACACAGAGACAGATACACAGAGACATAGACACAGAGGCGGAGACATAGAGACGGAGACAGAGACACAGAGATATAGACACAGAGACAGAGACACAGAGACAGAGACACAGAGACAGAGACACAGAGACAGAGACACAGAGACAGAGACACAGAGACAGAGACACAGAGACAGAGACACAGAGACAGAGACACAGAGACAGAGACACAGAGACAGAGACACAGAGACAGAGACACAGAGACAGAGACACAGAGACAGAGACACAGAGACAGAGACACAGAGACAGAGACACAGAGACAGAGACACAGAGACAGAGACACAGAGACAGAGACACAGAGACTGAGACACAGAGACAGACACACAGAGACAGAGACACAGAGACAGAGACACAGAGACGGAGACTGTGGGACAGAGGCACAGAGACAGAGATTCAGATGCAGAGACACAGAGACGGAGACACAGGGACAGATTCACAGAGACAGAGACACAGAGGCAGAGGCACAGAGACATAGACACAGAGACAGATACACAGAGACAGAGACACAGAGACAGAAACACAGAGACAGAGACACAGAGACAGAGACACAGAGACAGAGACACAGAGACAGAGACACAGAGACACGGACACAGACACAGAGACAATGAGACAGAGACACAGAGGCAAAGACACACAGACAGAGACACAGAGACCGAGACACAGAGACGGAGACACAGAGACAGAGACGCAGAGACAGAGACACAGAGACAGAGACACAGAGACAGAGACGGAGACACAGAGACGGAGACGCAGGGACAGGGACACAGTGACAGAGACATGGAGGCAGAGGCACAGAGGAATATACACAGAGACAGAGACACAGAGACCGAGACACAGAGGCAGAGGCACAGAGACAGAGACACAGCGACAGAGACACAGAGACAGAGACACAGATACAGAGACACAGAGACAGGGACACAGAGGCCGAGACCCAGAGACAGAGACACAGAGACAGAGACACAGAGACAGAGACACAGAGACAGAGACACAGAGACACGGACACAGACACAGAGACAATGAGACAGAGACACAGAGGCAAAGACACACAGACAGAGACACAGAGACCGAGACACAGGGACGGAGACACAGAGACAGAGTCACAGAGACAGAGACACAGAGACAGAGACACAGAAACAGAGACAGAGACACAGAGACGGAGACGCAGGGACAGGGACACAGTGACAGAGACACAGAGGCAGAGACACAGAGACAGAGACACAGAGACAGAGACACAGAGACAGAGACACAGAGACAGAGACACAGAGACAGAGACACAGAGACAGAGACACAGAGACAGAGACACAGAGACAGAGACACAGAGACAGAGACACAGAGACAGAGACACAGAGACAGAGACACAGAGACAGAGACACAGAGACAGAGACACAGAGACAGAGACACAGAGACAGAGACACAGAGACAGAGACACAGAGACAGAGACACAGAGACAGGGACACAGAGACAGAGACACAGAGACAGAGACACAGAGACAGAGACACAGAGACAGAGACACAGAGACAGAGACACAGAGACAGAGACACAGAGACAGAGACACAGAGACAGAGACACAGAGACAGAGACACAGAGACAGAGACACAGAGACAGAGACACAGAGACAGAGACACAGAGACAGAGACACAGAGACAGAGACACAGAGACAGAGACACAGAGACAGAGACACAGAGACAGAGACACAGAGACAGAGACACAGAGACAGAGACACAGAGACAGAGACACAGAGACAGGGACACAGAGACAGGGACACAGAGACAGAGACACAGAGACAGAGACACAGAGACAGAGACACAGAGACAGAGACATAGATACATAGACACAGAGACAGAGACGCAGATACAGAGACACAGAGACAGAGACAGAGACACAGAGACGGAGACGCAGGGACAGGGACACAGTGACAGAGACATGGAGGCAGAGACACAGAGGAATATACACAGAGACAGAGACACAGAGACAGAGACACAGAGACAGAGACACAGAGACAGAGACACAGAGACAGAGACACAGAGACGGAGACACAGAGACAGAGACACAGAGACAGAGACACAGAGACAGAGACACAGAGACAGAGACACAGAGACAGAGACACAGAGACAGAGACACAGAGACAGAGACACAGAGACAGAGACACAGAGACAGAGACACAGAGACAGAGACACAGAGACAGAGACACAGAGACAGAGACACAGAGACAGAGACACAGAGACAGAGACACAGAGACAGGGACACAGAGACAGGGACACAGAGACAGAGACACAGAGACAGAGACACAGAGACAGAGACACAGAGACAGAGACACAGAGACAGAGACACAGAGACAGAGACACAGAGACAGAGACACAGAGACAGAGTTGCAGAGGCAGAGACACGGAGAGAGAGACACAGTGACAGAGACATGGAGGCAGAGACACAGAGGAATAGACACAGAGCCAGAGACGCGGAGACAGAGACACAGAGACAGAGACGCAGAGACAGAGACACAGACACAGAGACACACAGACAGGGACACAGAGACATAGATTCAGAGACAGAGACACAGAGCGAGAGACACAGAGACACAGAGCGAGAGACACAGAGACACAGAGCGAGAGACACAGAGACACAGAGCGAGAGACACAGAGACAGAGACACAGAGACAGAGACACAGAGACAGAGACACAGAGACAGAGACACAGAGACAGAGACACAGAGACAGAGACACAGAGACAGAGACACAGAGACAGAGACACAGAGACAGAGACACAGAGACAGAGACACAGAGACAGAGACACAGAGACAGAGACACAGAGACTGAGACACAGAGACAGACACACAGAGACAGAGACACAGAGACAGAGACACAGAGACGGAGACTGTGGGACAGAGGCACAGAGACAGAGATTCAGATGCAGAGACACAGAGACGGAGACACAGGGACAGATTCACAGAGACACAGACACAGAGGCAGAGGCACAGAGACATAGACACAGAGACAGATACACAGAGACATAGACACAGAGGCGGAGACATAGAGACGGAGACAGAGACACAGAGATATAGACACAGAGACAGAGACACAGAGACAGAGACACAGAGACAGAGACACAGAGACAGAGACACAGAGACAGAGACACAGAGACAGAGACACAGAGACAGAGACACAGAGACAGAGACACAGAGACAGAGACACAGAGACAGAGACACAGAGACAGAGACACAGAGACAGAGACACAGAGACAGAGACACAGAGACAGAGACACAGAGACAGAGACACAGAGACAGAGACTCAGAGACAGAGACACATAGACATAGACACAGAGACAGAGACACAGAGACAGAAACACAGAGACAGAGACACAGAGACAGAGACACAGAGACAGAGACACAGAGACACGGACACAGACACAGAGACAATGAGACAGAGACACAGAGGCAAAGACACACAGACTGAGACACAGAGACCGAGACACAGAGACGGAGACACAGAGACAGAGACACAGAGACAGAGACACAGAGACAGAGACACAGAGACAGAGACACAGAGACAGAGACACAGAGACAGAGACACAGAGACGGAGACTGTGGGACAGAGGCACAGAGACAGAGATTCAGATGCAGAGACACAGAGACGGAGACACAGGGACAGATTCACAGAGACAGGGACAGAGAGGCAGAGGCACAGAGACATAGACACAGAGACAGAGACACAGAGACAGATACACAGAGACAGGGACATAGAGGCAGAGACACAGACACAGAGACAAAGTAACACAGACAGAGACACAGAGACCGAGACACAGAGACAGAGACACAATGACAGTGATTCAGAGACAGACACACAGGGAGAGAGACACAGAAACGGAGACACAGAGACAGAAGCATAGACACAGAGACAGAAGCATAGACACAGAGAGTGAGACACAGAGACAGAGACACAGAGACAGAGACACAGAGACAGAGACACAGAGAGAGACACTGAGACAGAGACACAGAGACAGAGACACTGAGACAGAGACACAGAGACAGAGACACAGAGACAGAGACACAGAGACAGAGACACAGAGACAGCGACACAGAGACAGAGACACAGAGACAGAGACACAGAGACAGAGACACAGAGACAGAGACACAGAGACAGAGACACAGAGACAGAGACACAGAGACAGAGACACAGAGACAGGGACACAGAGACAGGGACACAGAGACAGAGACACAGAGACAGAGGCACAGAGACAGAGACACAGAGACAGAGACATAGATACATAGACACAGAGACAGAGACGCAGATACAGAGACACAGAGACAGAGACTCAGAGACAGAGACAGAGACACAGAGACGGAGACGCAGGGACAGGGACACAGTGACAGAGACATGGAGGCAGAGACACAGAGGAATATACACAGAGACAGAGACACAGAGACAGAGACACAGAGACAGAGACACAGAGACAGAGACACAGAGACAGAGACACAGAGACAGAGACACAGAGACAGAGACACAGAGACAGAGATGCAGAGGCAGAGACACGGAGAGAGAGACACAGTGACAGAGACATGGAGGCAGAGACACAGAGGAATAGACACAGAGCCAGAGACGCGGAGACAGAGACACAGAGACAGAGACGCAGAGACAGAGACAGAGACACAGAGACACACAGACAGGGACACAGAGACATAGATTCAGAGACAGAGACACAGAGCAAGAGACACAGAGACACAGAGCGAGAGACACAGAGACACAGAGCGAGAGACACAGAGACAGAGACACAGAGACAGAGACACAGAGACAGAGACACAGAGACAGAGACACAGAGACAGAGACACAGAGACAGAGACACAGAGACAGAGACACAGAGACAGAGACACAGAGACTGAGACACAGAGACAGGCACACAGAGACAGAGACACAGAGACAGAGACACAGAGACGGAGACTGTGGGACAGAGGCACAGAGACAGAGATTCAGATGCAGAGACACAGAGACGGAGACACAGGGACAGATTCACAGAGACAGAGACACAGAGGCAGAGGCACAGAGACATAGACACAGAGACAGATACACAGAGACATAGACACAGAGGCGGAGACATAGAGACGGAGACAGAGACACAGAGATATAGACACAGAGACAGAGACACAGAGACAGAGACACAGAGACAGAGACACAGAGACAGAGACACAGAGACAGAGACACAGAGACAGAGACACAGAGACAGAGACACAGAGACAGAGACACAGAGACAGAGACACAGAGACAGAGACACAGAGACAGAGACACAGAGACAGAGACACAGAGACAGAGACACAGAGACAGAGACTCAGAGACAGAGACACATAGACATAGACACAGAGACAGAGACACAGAGACAGAAACACAGAGACAGAGACACAGAGACAGAGACACAGAGCCAGAGACACAGAGACACGGACACAGACACAGAGACAATGAGACAGAGACACAGAGGCAAAGACACACAGACAGAGACACAGAGACCGAGACACAGAGACGGAGACACAGAGACAGAGTCACAGAGACAGAGACACAGAGACAGAGACACAGAAACAGAGACAGAGATACAGAGACGGAGACGCAGGGACAGGGACACAGTGACAGAGACATGGAGGCAGAGACACAGAGGAATATACACAGAGACAGACACGCAGAGACCGAGACACAGAGGCAGAGGCACAGAGACAGAGACACAGAGACAGATACACAGAGACAGGGACATAGAGGCAGAGACACAGACACAGAGACAAAGACACACAGACAGAGACACAGAGACCGAGACACAGAGAGAGTGACTCAGAGACAGAGACACAGGGACAGAGGCACAGAGACATAGACACAGAGACGGGGACACAGGGACAGAGACACAGAGACAGAGACACAGAGACAGAGACACAGAGACAGAGAAACAGAGACCGAGACACAGAGGCAGAGGCACAGAGGCAGAGGCACAGAGACGGAGACACGGAGACTGGGACACAGAGACAGAGACACAGAGATAGAGACACAGAGACAGTGACGCAGGGACAGAGACACAGAGACATAGACACAGAGACAGAGACACAGAGACAGAGACACAGAGACAGAGACACAGAGACAGAGACACAGAGACGGAGACACAGGGACAGAGACACAGAGACAGGGACACAGAGAGAGTGACTCAGAGACAAAGACACAGGGACAGAGGCCCAGAGACATAGACACAGAGACGGGGACACAGAGACAGAGACACAGAGACAGAGACACAGAGACAGAGACACAGAGACCGAGACACAGAGACAGAGAAACAGAGACAGAGACACAGAGGCAGGGACACAGAGGCCGAGACCCAGAGACAGAGACACAGGGACAGAGACACAGAGACAGAGACACAGAGACAGAGACGCAGATACAGAGGCACAGAGACAGAGACATAGATACATAGACACAGAGACAGAGACGCAGAGACGGAGACACAGAGACAGAGACACAGAGACAGAGACAGAGACACAGAGACGGAGACGCAGGGACAGGGACACAGTGACAGAGACATGGAGGCAGAGACACAGAGGAATATACACAGAGACAGAGACACAGAGACAGAGACACAGAGACAGAGATACAGAGACAGAGATACAGAGACAGAGACACAGAGACAGAGACACAGAGACAGAGACACAGAGACAGAGACACAGAGACAGGGACACAGAGACAGGGACACAGAGACAGAGACACAGAGACAGAGACACAGAGACAGAGACACAGAGACAGAGACATAGATACATAGACACAGAGACAGAGACGCAGATACAGAGACACAGAGACAGAGACAGAGACACAGAGACGGAGACGCAGGGACAGGGACACAGTGACAGAGACATGGAGGCAGAGACACAGAGGAATATACACAGAGACAGAGACACAGAGACAGAGACACAGAGACAGAGACACAGAGACAGAGACACAGAGACAGAGACACAGAGACGGAGACACAGAGACAGAGACACAGAGACAGAGACACAGAGACAGAGACACAGAGACAGAGACACAGAGACAGAGACACAGAGACAGAGACACAGAGACAGAGACACAGAGACAGAGACACAGAGACAGAGACACAGAGACAGAGACACAGAGACAGAGACACAGAGACAGAGACACAGAGACAGAGACACAGAGACAGGGACACAGAGACAGGGACACAGAGACAGAGACACAGAGACAGAGACACAGAGACAGAGACACAGAGACAGAGACACAGAGACAGAGACACAGAGACAGAGACACAGAGACAGAGACACAGAGACAGAGTTGCAGAGGCAGAGACACGGAGAGAGAGACACAGTGACAGAGACATGGAGGCAGAGACACAGAGGAATAGACACAGAGCCAGAGACGCGGAGACAGAGACACAGAGACAGAGACGCAGAGACAGAGACACAGACACAGAGACACACAGACAGGGACACAGAGACATAGATTCAGAGACAGAGACACAGAGCGAGAGACACAGAGACACAGAGCGAGAGACACAGAGACACAGAGCGAGAGACACAGAGACAGAGACACAGAGACAGAGACACAGAGACAGAGACACAGAGACAGAGACACAGAGACAGAGACACAGAGACAGAGACACAGAGACAGAGACACAGAGACAGAGACACAGAGACAGAGACACAGAGACAGAGACACAGAGACTGAGACACAGAGACAGACACACAGAGACAGAGACACAGAGACAGAGACACAGAGACGGAGACTGTGGGACAGAGGCACAGAGACAGAGATTCAGATGCAGAGACACAGAGACGGAGACACAGGGACAGATTCACAGAGACACAGACACAGAGGCAGAGGCACAGAGACATAGACACAGAGACAGATACACAGAGACATAGACACAGAGGCGGAGACATAGAGACGGAGACAGAGACACAGAGATATAGACACAGAGACAGAGACACAGAGACAGAGACACAGAGACAGAGACACAGAGACAGAGACACAGAGACAGAGACACAGAGACAGAGACACAGAGACAGAGACACAGAGACAGAGACACAGAGACAGAGACACAGAGACAGAGACACAGAGACAGAGACACAGAGACAGAGACACAGAGACAGAGACACAGAGACAGAGACACAGAGACAGAGACTCAGAGACAGAGACACATAGACATAGACACAGAGACAGAGACACAGAGACAGAAACACAGAGACAGAGACACAGAGACAGAGACACAGAGACAGAGACACAGAGACACGGACACAGACACAGAGACAATGAGACAGAGACACAGAGGCAAAGACACACAGACAGAGACACAGAGACCGAGACACAGAGACGGAGACACAGAGACAGAGACACAGAGACAGAGACACAGAGACAGAGACACAGAGACAGAGACACAGAGACAGAGACACAGAGACAGAGACACAGAGACGGAGACTGTGGGACAGAGGCACAGAGACAGAGATTCAGATGCAGAGACACAGAGACGGAGACACAGGGACAGATTCACAGAGACAGGGACAGAGAGGCAGAGGCACAGAGACATAGACACAGAGACAGAGACACAGAGACAGATACACAGAGACAGGGACATAGAGGCAGAGACACAGACACAGAGACAAAGTAACACAGACAGAGACACAGAGACCGAGACACAGAGACAGAGACACAATGACAGTGATTCAGAGACAGACACACAGGGAGAGAGACACAGAAACGGAGACACAGAGACAGAAGCATAGACACAGAGACAGAGACACAGAGAGTGAGACACAGAGACAGAGACACAGAGACAGAGACACAGAGACAGAGACACAGAGAGAGACACTGAGACAGAGACACAGAGACAGAGACACTGAGACAGAGACACAGAGACAGAGACACAGAGACAGAGACACAGAGACAGAGACACAGAGACAGCGACACAGAGACAGAGACACAGAGACGGAGACACAGAGACAGAGACACAGAGACAGAGACACAGAGACAGAGACACAGAGACAGAGACACAGAGACAGAGACACAGAGACAGGGACACAGAGACAGGGACACAGAGACAGAGACACAGAGACAGAGGCACAGAGACAGAGACACAGAGACAGAGACATAGATACATAGACACAGAGACAGAGACGCAGATACAGAGACACAGAGACAGAGACACAGAGACAGAGACAGAGACACAGAGACGGAGACGCAGGGACAGGGACACAGTGACAGAGACATGGAGGCAGAGACACAGAGGAATATACACAGAGACAGAGACACAGAGACAGAGACACAGAGACAGAGACACAGAGACAGAGACACAGAGACAGAGACACAGAGACAGAGACACAGAGACAGAGACATTGAGACAGAGACACAGAGACAGAGACACAGAGACAGAGATGCAGAGGCAGAGACACGGAGAGAGAGACACAGTGACAGAGACATGGAGGCAGAGACACAGAGGAATAGACACAGAGCCAGAGACGCGGAGACAGAGACACAGAGACAGAGACGCAGAGACAGAGACAGAGACACAGAGACACACAGACAGGGACACAGAGACATAGATTCAGAGACAGAGACACAGAGCGAGAGACACAGAGACACAGAGCGAGAGACACAGAGACACAGAGCGAGAGACACAGAGACAGAGACACAGAGACAGAGACACAGAGACAGAGACACAGAGACAGAGACACAGAGACAGAGACACAGAGACAGAGACACAGAGACAGAGACACAGAGACTGAGACACAGAGACAGGCACACAGAGACAGAGACACAGAGACAGAGACACAGAGACGGAGACTGTGGGACAGAGGCACAGAGACAGAGATTCAGATGCAGAGACACAGAGACGGAGACACAGGGACAGATTCACAGAGACAGAGACACAGAGGCAGAGGCACAGAGACATAGACACAGAGACAGATACACAGAGACATAGACACAGAGGCGGAGACATAGAGACGGAGACAGAGACACAGAGATATAGACACAGAGACAGAGACACAGAGACAGAGACACAGAGACAGAGACACAGAGACAGAGACACAGAGACAGAGACACAGAGACAGAGACACAGAGACAGAGACACAGAGACAGAGACACAGAGACAGAGACACAGAGACAGAGACACAGAGACAGAGACACAGAGACAGAGACACAGAGACAGAGACACAGAGACAGAGACACAGAGACAGAGACACAGAGACAGAGACTCAGAGACAGAGACACATAGACATAGACACAGAGACAGAGACACAGAGACAGAAACACAGAGACAGAGACACAGAGACAGAGACACAGAGCCAGAGACACAGAGACACGGACACAGACACAGAGACAATGAGACAGAGACACAGAGGCAAAGACACACAGACAGAGACACAGAGACCGAGACACAGAGACGGAGACACAGAGACAGAGTCACAGAGACAGAGACACAGAGACAGAGACACAGAAACAGAGACAGAGATACAGAGACGGAGACGCAGGGACAGGGACACAGTGACAGAGACATGGAGGCAGAGACACAGAGGAATATACACAGAGACAGACACGCAGAGACCGAGACACAGAGGCAGAGGCACAGAGACAGAGACACAGAGACAGATACACAGAGACAGGGACATAGAGGCAGAGACACAGACACAGAGACAAAGACACACAGACAGAGACACAGAGACCGAGACACAGAGAGAGTGACTCAGAGACAGAGACACAGGGACAGAGGCACAGAGACATAGACACAGAGACGGGGACACAGGGACAGAGACACAGAGACAGAGACACAGAGACAGAGACACAGAGACAGAGAAACAGAGACCGAGAGACAGAGGCAGAGGCACAGAGGCAGAGGCACAGAGACGGAGACACGGAGACTGGGACACAGAGACAGAGACACAGAGATAGAGACACAGAGACAGTGACGCAGGGACAGAGACACAGAGACATAGACACAGAGACAGAGACACAGAGACAGAGACACAGAGACAGAGACACAGAGACGGAGACACAGGGACAGAGACACAGAGACAGGGACACAGAGAGAGTGACTCAGAGACAAAGACACAGGGACAGAGGCCCAGAGACATAGACACAGAGACGGGGACACAGAGACAGAGACACAGAGACAGAGACACAGAGACAGAGACACAGAGACAGAGACACAGAGACCGAGACACAGAGACAGAGAAACAGAGACAGAGACACAGAGGCAGGGACACAGAGGCCGAGACCCAGAGACAGAGACACAGGGACAGAGACACAGAGACAGAGACACAGAGACAGAGACGCAGATACAGAAACACAGAGACAGAGACATAGATACATAGACACAGAGACAGAGACGCAGAGACAGAGACACAGAGACAGAGACACAGAGACAGAGACAGAGACACAGAGACGGAGACGCAGGGACAGGGACACAGTGACAGAGACATGGAGGCAGAGACACAGAGACAGAGACACAGAGACAGAGACACAGAGACAGAGACACAGAGACAGAGACACAGAGACAGAGACACAGAGACAGAGACACAGAGACAGAGACACAGAGACAGAGACACAGAGACAGAGACACAGAGACAGAGACACAGAGACAGAGACACAGAGACAGAGACACAGAGACAGAGACACAGAGACAGAGACACAGAGACAGAGACACAGAGACAGAGACACAGAGACAGAGACACAGAGACAGAGACAGAGACACAGAGACAGAGACACAGAGACAGAGACACAGAGACAGAGACACAGAGACAGAGACACAGAGACAGGGACACAGAGACAGAGACACAGAGACAGAGACACAGAGACAGAGACAGAGACACAGAGACGGAGACGCAGGGACAGGGACACAGTGACAGAGACATGGAGGCAGAGACACAGAGGAATATACACAGAGACAGAGACACAGAGACAGAGACACAGAGACAGAGACACAGAGACAGAGACACAGAGACGGAGACACAGAGACAGAGACACAGAGACAGAGACACAGAGACAGAGACACAGAGACAGAGACACAGAGACAGAGACACAGAGACAGAGACACAGAGACAGAGACACAGAGACAGAGACACAGAGACAGAGACACAGAGACAGAGACACAGAGACAGAGACACAGAGACAGAGACACAGAGACAGAGACACAGAGACAGAGACACAGAGACAGAGACACAGAGACAGAGACACAGAGACAGGGACACAGAGACAGGGACACAGAGACAGAGACACAGAGACAGAGACACAGAGACAGAGACACAGAGACAGAGACACAGAGACAGAGACACAGAGACAGAGACACAGAGACAGAGTTGCAGAGGCAGAGACACGGAGAGAGAGACACAGTGACAGAGACATGGAGGCAGAGACACAGAGGAATAGACACAGAGCCAGAGACGCGGAGACAGAGACACAGAGACAGAGACACAGAGACAGAGACACAGAGACGGAGACTGTGGGACAGAGGCACAGAGACAGAGATTCAGATGCAGAGACACAGAGACGGAGACACAGGGACAGATTCACAGAGACAGGGACAGAGAGGCAGAGGCACAGAGACATAGACACAGAGACAGAGACACAGAGACAGATACACAGAGACAGGGACATAGAGGCAGAGACACAGACACAGAGACAAAGTAACACAGACAGAGACACAGAGACCGAGACACAGAGACAGAGACACAATGACAGTGATTCAGAGACAGACACACAGGGAGAGAGACACAGAAACGGAGACACAGAGACAGAAGCATAGACACAGAGACAGAGACACAGAGAGTGAGACACAGAGACAGAGACACAGAGACAGAGACACAGAGACAGAGACACAGAGAGAGACACTGAGACAGAGACACAGAGACAGAGACACTGAGACAGAGACACAGAGACAGAGACACAGAGACAGAGACACAGAGACAGAGACACAGAGACAGCGACACAGAGACAGAGACACAGAGACAGAGACACAGAGACAGAGACACAGAGACAGAGACACAGAGACAGAGACACAGAGACAGAGACACAGAGACAGGGACACAGAGACAGGGACACAGAGACAGAGACACAGAGACAGAGGCACAGAGACAGAGACACAGAGACAGAGACATAGATACATAGACACAGAGACAGAGACGCAGATACAGAGACACAGAGACAGAGACACAGAGACAGAGACAGAGACACAGAGACGGAGACGCAGGGACAGGGACACAGTGACAGAGACATGGAGGCAGAGACACAGAGGAATATACACAGAGACAGAGACACAGAGACAGAGACACAGAGACAGAGACACAGAGACAGAGACACAGAGACAGAGACACAGAGACAGAGACACAGAGACAGAGACACAGAGACAGAGACACAGAGACAGAGACACAGAGACAGAGATGCAGAGGCAGAGACACGGAGAGAGAGACACAGTGACAGAGACATGGAGGCAGAGACACAGAGGAATAGACACAGAGCCAGAGACGCGGAGACAGAGACACAGAGACAGAGACGCAGAGACAGAGACAGAGACACAGAGACACACAGACAGGGACACAGAGACATAGATTCAGAGACAGAGACACAGAGCGAGAGACACAGAGACACAGAGCGAGAGACACAGAGACACAGAGCGAGAGACACAGAGACAGAGACACAGAGACAGAGACACAGAGACAGAGACACAGAGACAGAGACACAGAGACAGAGACACAGAGACAGAGACACAGAGACAGAGACACAGAGACTGAGACACAGAGACAGGCACACAGAGACAGAGACACAGAGACAGAGACACAGAGACGGAGACTGTGGGACAGAGGCACAGAGACAGAGATTCAGATGCAGAGACACAGAGACGGAGACACAGGGACAGATTCACAGAGACAGAGACACAGAGGCAGAGGCACAGAGACATAGACACAGAGACAGATACACAGAGACATAGACACAGAGGCGGAGACATAGAGACGGAGACAGAGACACAGAGATATAGACACAGAGACAGAGACACAGAGACAGAGACACAGAGACAGAGACACAGAGACAGAGACACAGAGACAGAGACACAGAGACAGAGACACAGAGACAGAGACACAGAGACAGAGACACAGAGACAGAGACACAGAGACAGAGACACAGAGACAGAGACACAGAGACAGAGACACAGAGACAGAGACACAGAGACAGAGACTCAGAGACAGAGACACATAGACATAGACACAGAGACAGAGACACAGAGACAGAAACACAGAGACAGAGACACAGAGACAGAGACACAGAGCCAGAGACACAGAGACACGGACACAGACACAGAGACAATGAGACAGAGACACAGAGGCAAAGACACACAGACAGAGACACAGAGACCGAGACACAGAGACGGAGACACAGAGACAGAGTCACAGAGACAGAGACACAGAGACAGAGACACAGAAACAGAGACAGAGATACAGAGACGGAGACGCAGGGACAGGGACACAGTGACAGAGACATGGAGGCAGAGACACAGAGGAATATACACAGAGACAGACACGCAGAGACCGAGACACAGAGGCAGAGGCACAGAGACAGAGACACAGAGACAGATACACAGAGACAGGGACATAGAGGCAGAGACACAGACACAGAGACAAAGACACACAGACAGAGACACAGAGACCGAGACACAGAGAGAGTGACTCAGAGACAGAGACACAGGGACAGAGGCACAGAGACATAGACACAGAGACGGGGACACAGGGACAGAGACACAGAGACAGAGACACAGAGACAGAGACACAGAGACAGAGAAACAGAGACCGAGACACAGAGGCAGAGGCACAGAGGCAGAGGCACAGAGACGGAGACACGGAGACTGGGACACAGAGACAGAGACACAGAGATAGAGACACAGAGACAGTGACGCAGGGACAGAGACACAGAGACATAGACACAGAGACAGAGACACAGAGACAGAGACACAGAGACAGAGACACAGAGACAGAGACACAGAGACGGAGACACAGGGACAGAGACACAGAGACAGGGACACAGAGAGAGTGACTCAGAGACAAAGACACAGGGACAGAGGCCCAGAGACATAGACACAGAGACGGGGACACAGAGACAGAGACACAGAGACAGAGACACAGAGACAGAGACACAGAGACCGAGACACAGAGACAGAGAAACAGAGACAGAGACACAGAGGCAGGGACACAGAGGCCGAGACCCAGAGACAGAGACACAGGGACAGAGACACAGAGACAGAGACACAGAGACAGAGACGCAGATACAGAGGCACAGAGACAGAGACATAGATACATAGACACAGAGACAGAGACGCAGAGACGGAGACACAGAGACAGAGACACAGAGACAGAGACAGAGACACAGAGACGGAGACGCAGGGACAGGGACACAGTGACAGAGACATGGAGGCAGAGACACAGAGGAATATACACAGAGACAGAGACACAGAGACAGAGACACAGAGACAGAGACACAGAGACAGAGATACAGAGACAGAGACACAGAGACAGAGACACAGAGACAGAGACACAGAGACAGAGACACAGAGACAGAGACACAGAGACAGAGACACAGAGACAGAGACACAGAGACAGAGACACAGAGACAGAGACACAGAGACAGAGACGCAGAGACAGAGACACAGAGACAGAGACACAGAGACAGAGACACAGAGACAGAGACACAGAGACAGAGACACAGAGACAGAGACACAGAGACAGAGACACAGAGACAGAGACACAGAGACAGAGACACAGAGACAGAGACACAGAGACAGAGACACAGAGACAGAGACACAGAGACGGAGACTGTGGGACAGAGGCACAGAGACAGAGATTCAGATGCAGAGACACAGAGACGGAGACACAGGGACAGATTCACAGAGACAGGGACAGAGAGGCAGAGGCACAGAGACATAGACACAGAGACAGAGACACAGAGACAGATGCACAGAGACAGGGACATAGAGGCAGAGACACAGACACAGAGACAAAGTAACACAGACAGAGACACAGAGACCGAGACACAGAGACAGAGACACAATGACAGAGATTCAGAGACAGACACACAGGGAGAGAGACACAGAAACGGAGACACAGAGACAGAAGCATAGACACAGAGACAGAGACACAGAGAGTGAGACACAGAGACAGAGACACAGAGACAGAGACACAGAGACAGAGACACAGAGACAGAGACACAGAGACAGAGACACAGAGAGAGACACTGAGACAGAGACACAGAGACAGAGACACTGAGACAGAGACACAGAGACAGAGACACAGAGACAGAGACACAGAGACAGAGACACAGAGACAGAGACACAGAGACAGAGACACAGAGACAGAGACACAGAGACAGAGACACAGAGACAGAGACACAGAGACAGAGACACAGAGACAGAGACACAGAGACAGAGACACAGAGACAGGGACACAGAGACAGAGACACAGAGACAGAGACACGGAGACAGAGACACGGAGACAGAGACACAGAGACAGAGACACAGAGACAGAGACACAGATACATAGACACAGAGGCGGAGACATAGAGACGGAGACAGAGACACAGAGATATAGACACAGAGACAGAGACACAGAGACAGAGACACAGAGACACAGAGACAGAGACACAGAGACAGAGACACAGAGACAGAGACACAGAGACAGAGACACAGAGACAGAGACACAGAGACAGAGACACAGAGACAGAGACACGGAGACAGAGACACAGAGACAGAGACACAGAGACAGAGACACAGAGACAGAGACACAGAGACAGAGACACAGAGACACGGACACAGACACAGAGACAATGAGACAGAGACACAGAGGCAAAGACACACAGACAGGGACACAGAGACCGAGACACAGAGACGGAGACACAGAGACAGAGTCACAGAGACAGAGACACAGAGACAGAGACACAGAAACAGAGACAGAGACACAGAGTCGGAGACGCAGGGACAGGGACACAGTGACAGAGACATGGAGGCAGAGACACAGAGGAATATACACAGAGACAGAGACGCAGAGACCGAGACACAGAGGCAGAGGCACAGAGACAGAGACACAGAGACAGATACACAGAGACAGGGACATAGAGGCAGAGACACAGACACAGAGACAAAGACACACAGACAGAGACACAGAGACCGAGACACAGAGAGAGTGACTCAGAGACAGAGACACAGGGACAGAGGCACAGAGACATAGACACAGAGACGGGGACACAGGGACCGAGACACAGAGACAGAGACACAGAGACAGAGACACAGAGACAGAGAAACAGAGACCGAGACACAGAGGCAGAGGCACAGAGGCAGAGGCACAGAGACGGAGACACGGAGACTGGGACACAGAGACAGAGACACAGATACAGAAACACAGAGACAGAGACATAGATACATAGACACAGAGACAGAGACGCAGAGACAGAGACACAGAGACAGAGACACAGAGACAGAGACAGAGACACAGAGACGGAGACGCAGGGACAGGGACACAGTGACAGAGACATGGAGGCAGAGACACAGAGACAGAGACACAGAGACAGAGACACAGAGACGGAGACACAGGGACAGAGACACAGAGACAGGGACACAGAGAGAGTGACTCAGAGACAAAGACACAGGGACAGAGGCCCAGAGACATAGACACAGAGACGGGGACACAGAGACAGAGACACAGAGACAGAGACACAGAGACAGAGACACAGAGACAGAGACACAGAGACCGAGACACAGAGACAGAGAAACAGAGACAGAGACACAGAGGCAGGGACACAGAGGCCGAGACCCAGAGACAGAGACACAGGGACAGAGACACAGAGACAGAGACACAGAGACAGAGACGCAGATACAGAAACACAGAGACAGAGACATAGATACATAGACACAGAGACAGAGACGCAGAGACAGAGACACAGAGACAGAGACACAGAGACAGAGACAGAGACACAGAGACGGAGACGCAGGGACAGGGACACAGTGACAGAGACATGGAGGCAGAGACACAGAGACAGAGACACAGAGACAGAGACACAGAGACAGAGACACAGAGACAGAGACACAGAGACAGAGACACAGAGACAGAGACACAGAGACAGAGACACAGAGACAGAGACACAGAGACAGAGACACAGAGACAGAGACACAGAGACAGAGACACAGAGACAGAGACACAGAGACAGAGACACAGAGACAGAGACACAGAGACAGAGACACAGAGACAGAGACACAGAGACAGGGACACAGAGACAGAGACACAGAGACAGAGACACAGAGACAGAGACACAGAGACAGAGACACAGAGACAGAGACACAGAGACACGGACACAGACACAGAGACAATGAGACAGAGACACAGAGGCAAAGACACACAGACAGAGACACAGAGACCGAGACACAGAGACGGAGACACAGAGACAGAGTCACAGAGACAGAGACACAGAGACAGAGACACAGAAACAGGGACAGAGACACAGAGACGGAGACGCAGGGACAGGGACACAGTGACAGAGACATGGAGGCAGAGACACAGAGGAATATACACAGAGACAGAGACGCAGAGACCGAGACACAGAGGCAGAGGCACAGAGACAGAGACACAGAGACAGATACACAGAGACAGGGACATAGAGGCAGAGACACAGACACAGAGACAAAGACACACAGACAGAGACACAGAGACCGAGACACAGAGAGAGTGACTCAGAGACAGAGACACAGGGACAGAGGCACAGAGACATAGACACAGAGACGGGGACACAGGGACAGAGACACAGAGACAGAGACACAGAGACAGAGACACAGAGACAGAGAAACAGAGACCGAGAGACAGAGGCAGAGGCACAGAGGCAGAGGCACAGAGACGGAGACACGGAGACTGGGACACAGAGACAGAGACACAGAGATAGAGACACAGAGACAGTGACGCAGGGACAGAGACACAGAGACATAGACACAGAGACAGAGACACAGAGACAGAGACACAGAGACAGAGACACAGAGACGGAGACACAGGGACAGAGACACAGAGACAGGGACACAGAGAGAGTGACTCAGAGACAAAGACACAGGGACAGAGGCCCAGAGACATAGACACAGAGACGGGGACACAGAGACAGAGACACAGAGACAGAGACACAGAGACAGAGACACAGAGACAGAGACACAGAGACCGAGACACAGAGACAGAGAAACAGAGACAGAGACACAGAGGCAGGGACACAGAGGCCGAGACCCAGAGACAGAGACACAGGGACAGAGACACAGAGACAGAGACACAGAGACAGAGACGCAGATACAGAAACACAGAGACAGAGACATAGATACATAGACACAGAGACAGAGACGCAGAGACAGAGACACAGAGACAGAGACACAGAGACAGAGACAGAGACACAGAGACGGAGACGCAGGGACAGGGACACAGTGACAGAGACATGGAGGCAGAGACACAGAGACAGAGACACAGAGACAGAGACACAGAGACAGAGACACAGAGACAGAGACACAGAGACAGAGACACAGAGACAGAGACACAGAGACAGAGACACAGAGACAGAGACACAGAGACAGAGACACAGAGACAGAGACACAGAGACAGAGACACAGAGACAGAGACACAGAGACAGAGACACAGAGACAGAGACACAGAGACAGAGACACAGAGACAGAGACACAGAGACAGAGACACAGAGACAGAGACAGAGACACAGAGACAGAGACACAGAGACAGAGACACAGAGACAGAGACACAGAGACAGAGACACAGAGACAGGGACACAGAGACAGAGACACAGAGACAGAGACACAGAGACAGAGACAGAGACACAGAGACGGAGACGCAGGGACAGGGACACAGTGACAGAGACATGGAGGCAGAGACACAGAGGAATATACACAGAGACAGAGACACAGAGACAGAGACACAGAGACAGAGACACAGAGACAGAGACACAGAGACGGAGACACAGAGACAGAGACACAGAGACAGAGACACAGAGACAGAGACACAGAGACAGAGACACAGAGACAGAGACACAGAGACAGAGACACAGAGACAGAGACACAGAGACAGAGACACAGAGACAGAGACACAGAGACAGAGACACAGAGACAGAGACACAGAGACAGAGACACAGAGACAGAGACACAGAGACAGAGACACAGAGACAGAGACACAGAGACAGAGACACAGAGACAGAGACACAGAGACAGGGACACAGAGACAGGGACACAGAGACAGAGACACAGAGACAGAGACACAGAGACAGAGACACAGAGACAGAGACACAGAGACAGAGACACAGAGACAGAGACACAGAGACAGAGTTGCAGAGGCAGAGACACGGAGAGAGAGACACAGTGACAGAGACATGGAGGCAGAGACACAGAGGAATAGACACAGAGCCAGAGACGCGGAGACAGAGACACAGAGACAGAGACGCAGAGACAGAGACACAGACACAGAGACACACAGACAGGGACACAGAGACATAGATTCAGAGACAGAGACACAGAGCGAGAGACACAGAGACACAGAGCGAGAGACACAGAGACACAGAGCGAGAGACACAGAGACAGAGACACAGAGACAGAGACACAGAGACAGAGACACAGAGACAGAGACACAGAGACAGAGACACAGAGACAGAGACACAGAGACAGAGACACAGAGACAGAGACACAGAGACAGAGACACAGAGACAGAGACACAGAGACAGAGACACAGAGACTGAGACACAGAGACAGACACACAGAGACAGAGACACAGAGACAGAGACACAGAGACGGAGACTGTGGGACAGAGGCACAGAGACAGAGATTCAGATGCAGAGACACAGAGACGGAGACACAGGGACAGATTCACAGAGACAGAGACACAGAGGCAGAGGCACAGAGACATAGACACAGAGACAGATACACAGAGACATAGACACAGAGGCGGAGACATAGAGACGGAGACAGAGACACAGAGATATAGACACAGAGACAGAGACACAGAGACAGAGACACAGAGACAGAGACACAGAGACAGAGACACAGAGACAGAGACACAGAGACAGAGACACAGAGACAGAGACACAGACACAGAGACACAGAGACAGAGACACAGAGACAGAGACACAGAGACAGAGACACAGAGACAGAGACACAGAGACAGAGACACAGAGACAGAGACTCAGAGACAGAGACACATAGACATAGACACAGAGACAGAGACACAGAGACAGAAACACAGAGACAGAGACACAGAGACAGAGACACAGAGACAGAGACACAGAGACACGGACACAGACACAGAGACAATGAGACAGAGACACAGAGGCAGGGACACAGAGGCCGAGACCCAGAGACAGAGACACAGGGACAGAGACACAGAGACAGAGACACAGAGACAGAGACGCAGATACAGAAACACAGAGACAGAGACATAGATACATAGACACAGAGACAGAGACGCAGAGACAGAGACACAGAGACAGAGACACAGAGACAGAGACAGAGACACAGAGACGGAGACGCAGGGACAGGGACACAGTGACAGAGACATGGAGGCAGAGACACAGAGACAGAGACACAGAGACAGAGACACAGACACAGAGACACAGAGACAGAGACACAGAGACAGAGACACAGAGACAGAGACACAGAGACAGAGACACAGAGACAGAGACACAGAGACAGAGACACAGAGACAGAGACACAGAGACAGAGACACAGAGACAGAGACACAGAGACAGAGACACAGAGACAGAGACACAGAGACAGAGACACAGAGACAGAGACACAGAGACAGGGACACAGAGACAGAGACACAGAGACAGAGACACAGAGACAGAGACAGAGACACAGAGACGGAGACGCAGGGACAGGGACACAGTGACAGAGACATGGAGGCAGAGACACAGAGGAATATACACAGAGACAGAGACACAGAGACAGAGACACAGAGACAGAGACACAGAGACAGAGACACAGAGACGGAGACACAGAGACAGAGACACAGAGACAGAGACACAGAGACAGAGACACAGAGACAGAGACACAGAGACAGAGACACAGAGACAGAGACACAGAGACAGAGACACAGAGACAGAGACACAGAGACAGAGACACAGAGACAGAGACACAGAGACAGAGACACAGAGACAGAGACACAGAGACAGAGACACAGAGACAGAGACACAGAGACAGAGACACAGAGACAGAGACACAGAGACAGAGACACAGAGACAGAGACACAGAGACAGGGACACAGAGACAGGGACACAGAGACAGAGACACAGAGACAGAGACACAGAGACAGAGACACAGAGACAGAGACACAGAGACAGAGACACAGAGACAGAGACACAGAGACAGAGTTGCAGAGGCAGAGACACGGAGAGAGAGACACAGTGACAGAGACATGGAGGCAGAGACACAGAGGAATAGACACAGAGCCAGAGACGCGAAGACAGAGACACAGAGACAGAGACGCAGAGACAGAGACACAGACACAGAGACACACAGACAGGGACACAGAGACATAGATTCAGAGACAGAGACACAGAGCGAGAGACACAGAGACACAGAGCGAGAGACACAGAGACACAGAGCGAGAGACACAGAGACAGAGACACAGAGACAGAGACACAGAGACAGAGACACAGAGACAGAGACACAGAGACAGAGACACAGAGACAGAGACACAGAGACAGAGACACAGAGACAGAGACACAGAGACAGAGACACAGAGACAGAGACACAGAGACAGAGACACAGAGACTGAGACACAGAGACAGACACACAGAGACAGAGACACAGAGACAGAGACACAGAGACGGAGACTGTGGGACAGAGGCACAGAGACAGAGATTCAGATGCAGAGACACAGAGACGGAGACACAGGGACAGATTCACAGAGACAGAGACACAGAGGCAGAGGCACAGAGACATAGACACAGAGACAGATACACAGAGACATAGACACAGAGGCGGAGACATAGAGACGGAGACAGAGACACAGAGATATAGACACAGAGACAGAGACACAGAGACAGAGACACAGAGACAGAGACACAGAGACAGAGACACAGAGACAGAGACACAGAGACAGAGACACAGAGACAGAGACACAGAGACAGAGACACAGACACAGAGACACAGAGACAGAGACACAGAGACAGAGACACAGAGACAGAGACACAGAGACAGAGACACAGAGACAGAGACACAGAGACAGAGACTCAGAGACAGAGACACATAGACATAGACACAGAGACAGAGACACAGAGACAGAAACACAGAGACAGAGACACAGAGACAGAGACACAGAGACAGAGACACAGAGACACGGACACAGACACAGAGACAATGAGACAGAGACACAGAGGCAAAGACACACAGACAGAGACACAGAGACCGAGACACAGAGACGGAGACACAGAGACAGAGACACAGAGACAGAGACACAGAGACAGAGACACAGAGACAGAGACACAGAGACAGAGACACAGAGACAGAGACACAGAGACGGAGACTGTGGGACAGAGGCACAGAGACAGAGATTCAGATGCAGAGACACAGAGACGGAGACACAGGGACAGATTCACAGAGACAGGGACAGAGAGGCAGAGGCACAGAGACATAGACACAGAGACAGAGACACAGAGACAGATACACAGAGACAGGGACATAGAGGCAGAGACACAGACACAGAGACAAAGTAACACAGACAGAGACACAGAGACCGAGACACAGAGACAGAGACACAATGACAGTGATTCAGAGACAGACACACAGGGAGAGAGACACAGAAACGGAGACACAGAGACAGAAGCATAGACACAGAGACAGAGACACAGAGAGTGAGACACAGAGACAGAGACACAGAGACAGAGACACAGAGACAGAGACACAGAGAGAGACACTGAGACAGAGACACAGAGACAGAGACACTGAGACAGAGACACAGAGACAGAGACACAGAGACAGAGACACAGAGACAGACACACAGAGACAGAGACACAGAGACAGAGACACAGAGACAGAGACACAGAGACAGAGACACAGAGACAGAGACACAGAGACAGAGACACAGAGACAGAGACACAGAGACAGAGACACAGAGACAGAGACACAGAGACAGGGACACAGAGACAGGGACACAGAGACAGAGACACAGAGACAGAGGCACAGAGACAGAGACACAGAGACAGAGACATAGATACATAGACACAGAGACAGAGACGCAGATACAGAGACACAGAGACAGAGACACAGAGACAGAGACAGAGACACAGAGACGGAGACGCAGGGACAGGGACACAGTGACAGAGACATGGAGGCAGAGACACAGAGGAATATACACAGAGACAGAGACACAGAGACAGAGACACAGAGACAGAGACACAGAGACAGAGACACAGAGACAGAGACACAGAGACAGAGACACAGAGACAGAGATGCAGAGGCAGAGACACGGAGAGAGAGACACAGTGACAGAGACATGGAGGCAGAGACACAGAGGAATAGACACAGAGCCAGAGACGCGGAGACAGAGACACAGAGACAGAGACGCAGAGACAGAGACAGAGACACAGAGACACACAGACAGGGACACAGAGACATAGATTCAGAGACAGAGACACAGAGCGAGAGACACAGAGACACAGAGCGAGAGACACAGAGACACAGAGCGAGAGACACAGAGACAGAGACACAGAGACAGAGACACAGAGACAGAGACACAGAGACAGAGACACAGAGACAGAGACACAGAGACAGAGACACAGAGACAGAGACACAGAGACAGAGACACAGAGACAGAGACACAGAGACTGAGACACAGAGACAGGCACACAGAGACAGAGACACAGAGACAGAGACACAGAGACGGAGACTGTGGGACAGAGGCACAGAGACAGAGATTCAGATGCAGAGACACAGAGACGGAGACACAGGGACAGATTCACAGAGACAGAGACACAGAGGCAGAGGCACAGAGACATAGACACAGAGACAGATACACAGAGACATAGACACAGAGGCGGAGACATAGAGACGGAGACAGAGACACAGAGATATAGACACAGAGACAGAGACACAGAGACAGAGACACAGAGACAGAGACACAGAGACAGAGACACAGAGACAGAGACACAGAGACAGAGACACAGAGACAGAGACACAGAGACAGAGACACAGAGACAGAGACACAGAGACAGAGACACAGAGACAGAGACACAGAGACAGAGACACAGAGACAGAGACACAGAGACAGAGACACAGAGACAGAGACACAGAGACAGAGACACAGAGACAGAGACACAGAGACAGAGACACAGAGACAGAGACTCAGAGACAGAGACACATAGACATAGACACAGAGACAGGGACACAGAGACAGAAACACAGAGAGAGAGACACAGAGACAGAGACACAGAGCCAGAGACACAGAGACACGGACACAGACACAGAGACAATGAGACAGAGACACAGAGGCAAAGACACACAGACAGAGACACAGAGACCGAGACACAGAGACGGAGACACAGAGACAGAGTCACAGAGACAGAGACACAGAGACAGAGACACAGAAACAGAGACAGAGATACAGAGACGGAGACGCAGGGACAGGGACACAGTGACAGAGACATGGAGGCAGAGACACAGAGGAATATACACAGAGACAGACACGCAGAGACCGAGACACAGAGGCAGAGGCACAGAGACAGAGACACAGAGACAGATACACAGAGACAGGGACATAGAGGCAGAGACACAGACACAGAGACAAAGACACACAGACAGA
Organism: Megachile willughbiella; assembly: GCA_945859595.2. Taxonomy (NCBI): domain Eukaryota; kingdom Metazoa; phylum Arthropoda; class Insecta; order Hymenoptera; family Megachilidae; genus Megachile; species Megachile willughbiella. The sequence continues at coordinate 419,679 of OX243806.1, forward strand.
GACACAGAGACCGAGACACAGAGAGAGTGACTCAGAGACAGAGACACAGGGACAGAGGCACAGAGACATAGACACAGAGACGGGGACACAGGGACAGAGACACAGAGACAGAGACACAGAGACAGAGACACAGAGACAGAGAAACAGAGACCGAGACACAGAGGCAGATGCACAGAGGCAAAGGCACAGAGACGGAGACACGGAGACTGGGACACAGAGACAGAGACACAGAGATAGAGACACAGAGACAGTGACGCAGGGACAGAGACACAGAGACATAGACACAGAGACAGAGACACAGAGACAGAGACACAGAGACAGAGACACAGAGACGGAGACACAGGGACAGAGACACAGAGACAGGGACACAGAGAGAGTGACTCAGAGACAAAGACACAGGGACAGAGGCCCAGAGACATAGACACAGAGACGGGGACACAGAGACAGAGACACAGAGACAGAGACACAGAGACAGAGACACAGAGACCGAGACACAGAGACAGAGAAACAGAGACAGAGACACAGAGGCAGGGACACAGAGGCCGAGACCCAGAGACAGAGACACAGGGACAGAGACACAGAGACAGAGACACAGAGACAGAGACGCAGATACAGAGGCACAGAGACAGAGACATAGATACATAGACACAGAGACAGAGACGCAGAGACGGAGACACAGAGACAGAGACACAGAGACAGAGACAGAGACACAGAGACGGAGACGCAGGGACAGGGACACAGTGACAGAGACATGGAGGCAGAGACACAGAGGAATATACACAGAGACAGAGACACAGAGACAGAGACACAGAGACAGAGACACAGAGACAGAGATACAGAGACAGAGACACAGAGACAGAGACACAGAGACAGAGACACAGAGACAGAGACACAGAGACAGAGACACAGAGACAGAGACACAGAGACAGAGACACAGAGACAGAGACACAGAGACAGAGACGCAGAGACAGAGACACAGAGACAGAGACACAGAGACAGAGACACAGAGACAGAGACACAGAGACAGAGACACAGAGACAGAGACACAGAGACAGAGACACAGAGACAGAGACACAGAGACAGAGACACAGAGACAGAGACACAGAGACAGAGACACAGAGACAGAGACACAGAGACAGAGACACAGAGACAGAGACACAGAGACAGAGACACAGAGACAGAGACACAGAGACGGAGACTGTGGGACAGAGGCACAGAGACAGAGATTCAGATGCAGAGACACAGAGACGGAGACACAGGGACAGATTCACAGAGACAGGGACAGAGAGGCAGAGGCACAGAGACATAGACACAGAGACAGAGACACAGAGACAGATGCACAGAGACAGGGACATAGAGGCAGAGACACAGACACAGAGACAAAGTAACACAGACAGAGACACAGAGACCGAGACACAGAGACAGAGACACAATGACAGAGATTCAGAGACAGACACACAGGGAGAGAGACACAGAAACGGAGACACAGAGACAGAAGCATAGACACAGAGACAGAGACACAGAGAGTGAGACACAGAGACAGAGACACAGAGACAGAGACACAGAGATAGAGACACAGAGACAGAGACACAGAGACAGAGACACAGAGACAGAGACACAGAGAGAGACACTGAGACAGAGACACAGAGACAGAGACACTGAGACAGAGACACAGAGACAGAGACACAGAGACAGAGACACAGAGACAGAGACACAGAGACAGAGACACAGAGACAGAGACACAGAGACAGAGACACAGAGACAGAGACACAGAGACAGAGACACAGAGACAGAGACACAGAGACAGAGACACAGAGACAGAGACACAGAGACAGGGACACAGAGACAGGGACACAGAGACAGAGACACAGAGACAGAGACACAGAGACAGAGACACAGAGACAGAGACACAGAGACAGAGACACAGAGACAGAGACACAGAGACAGAGACACAGAGACAGAGACACAGAGACAGAGACACAGAGACGGAGACGCAGGGACAGGTACACAGTGACAGAGACATGGAGGCAGAGACACAGAGGAATATACACAGAGACAGAGACACAGAGACCGAGACACAGAGGCAGAGGCACAGAGACAGAGACACAGAGACAGAGACACAGAGACAGATACACAGAGACAGGGACATAGAGGCAGAGACACAGACACAGAGACAAAGACACACAGACAGAGACACAGAGACCGAGACACAGAGACAGACACACAGAGACAGAGACACAATGACAGAGATTCAGAGACAGACACACAGGGAGAGAGACACAGAAACGGAGACACAGAGACAGAAGCATAGACACAGAGACAGAGACACAGATAGTGAGACACAGAGACAGAGACACAGAGACAGAGACACAGAGACAGAGACACAGAGACAGAGACACAGAGACACAGAGACAGAGACACAGAGGCAGAGACACAGAGACAGAGACACAGAGACAGAGACACAGAGAGAGACACTGAGACAGAGACACAGAGACAGAGACACTGAGACAGAGACACAGAGACAGAGACACCGATACAGAGACACAGAGACAGGGACACAGAGGCCGAGACCCAGAGACAGAGACACAGAGACAGAGACACAGAGACAGAGACACAGAGACAGTGACACAGAGACAGAGACACAGAGACAGAGACACAGAGACAGAGACACAGAGACAGAGACACGGAGACAGAGACACAGAGACAGAGACACAGAGACAGAGACACAGAGACAGAGACACAGAGACAGAGACACAGAGACAGAGACACGGAGACAGAGACACGGAGACAGAGACACAGAGACAGAGACACAGAGACAAAGACACAGATACATAGACACAGAGGCGGAGACATAGAGACGGAGACAGAGACACAGAGATATAGACACAGAGACAGAGACACAGAGACAGAGACACAGAGACAGAGACAGAGACACAGAGACGGAGACACAGGGACAGAGACACAGAAACAGGGACCCAGAGACAGAGTCACAGAGACAGAGTCACAGAGACAGAGACACAGAGACAGAGACACAGAGACAGGGACACAGACACAGAGACAATGAGACAGAGACACAGAGGCAAAGACACACAGACAGAGACACAGAGACCGAGACACAGAGACGGAGACACAGAGACAGGGACACAGAGACAGAGACACAGAGAGAGAGAAACAGAGACAGAGACACAGTGAGAGAGACAGAGATACAGAGATGGAGACGCAGAGACAGATTCAGAGGGAGAGAGACGAGACAGAGGCAGAGACACAGAGACGGAGACGCAGGGACAGGGACACAGTGACAGAGACATGGAGGCAGAGACACAGAGGAATATACACAGAGACAGAGACACAGAGACCGATACACAGAGGCAGAGGCACAGAGACAGAGACACAGAGACAGAGACACAGAGACAGAGACACAGAGACAGAGACACAGAGACAGGGACATAGAGGCAGAGACACAGACACGGAGACATAGACACAGAGACAGAGACACAGAGACAGAGACACAGAGACAGAGGCACAGAGACAGAGACACAGAGACAGAGACACAGAGACAGAGACACAGAGACAGAGACACAGAGACAGAGACACAGAGACAGTGACACGGAGACAGAGACACGGAGACAGAGACACGGAGACAGAGACACGGAGACAGAGACACGGAGACAGAGACACAGAGACAGAGACACAGAGACAGAGACACAGAGACAGAGACACAGAGACAGAGACACGGAGACAGAGACACAGAGACAGAGACACAGAGACAGAGACACAGAGACAGAGACACAGAGAGAGACACTGAGACAGAGACACAGAGACAGAGACACTGAGACAGAGACACAGAGACAGAGACACAGAGACAGAGACACAGAGACAGAGACACAGAGACAGAGACAGGGACACAGAGACAGAGACACAGAGACAGAGACACAGAGACAGAGACACAGAGACAGAGAGAGTGATGCCCACTTGGACGTCGACCGTTTGGACGCGTCCCGATTGGACGCGTGCCGTTTGGACGCGTCCCGATTGGACACGTTCGAATTCAAAGCGATGCAGATAAGACCTAACCAGGCCTAACAGAACCTAAAATAACCTAACTCCACCTAACATAGCCTAACGTAAGGGAAATTAGTGTTCAAACGGCATCGATTCGAAGTGGAAGACGTCCAATCGGGGCGCGTCCAAACGGGACGCGTCCAATCGGGACCGTCCAATCGGGACGCGTCCAATCGGTCGACGTCCAAGTGGGACACCCCCAGACAGAGACACAGAGACAGAGAAACAGAGACATAGACACAGTGAGAGAGACAGAGACACAGGGACGGAGACACTGAGACAGAAACACAGAGACAGATTCACAGAGACAGAGACACAGAGACAGAGGCAGAGAGACAGAGGCACAGAGACGGAGACACAGAGACAGAGACACAGAGACAGAGACACAGAGATCGAGACACAGAGGCAGAGGCACAGAGGCAGAGGCACAGAGACAGAGAAACGGAGACAGAGACACGGAGACAGAGACACGGAGACAGAGACACGGAGACAGAGACACGGAGACAGAGACACGGAGACAGAGACACAGAGACAGAGACACAGAGACAGAGACACAGAGACAGAGAAACAGAGACATAGACACAGTGAGAGAGACAGAGACACAGGGACGGAGACACTGAGACAGAAACACAGAGACAGATTCACAGAGACAGAGACACAGAGACAGAGACAGAGACAGAGACAGAGACAGAGACAGAGACACAGAGACAGAGACTCAGAGACAAAGACAGAGAGACAGAGACACAGAACCGAGACACAGAGGCAGAGGCACAGAGCCAGAGGCACAGAGACAGAGACACAGAGACCGGGACACAGAGACAGAGACACTGAGACAGAGACACAGAGAGAGTGACTCAGAGACAGAGACACAGGGACAGAGGCACAGAGACATAGACACAGAGACGGGGACACAGAGACAGAGACACAGAGACAGAGACACAGAGACAGAGACACAGAGAGAGAGACACAGTGGCGGAGAAACCGAGGCAGAGACACAGAGGAATAGACACAGAGACAGAGACACGGAGGCATTGACACAGAGACAGAGACACAGAGACATTGAGATAGACACAGAGAGAGTGACTCAGAGACAGAGACACAGAGACGGAAACACAGGGACAGAGACACAGAGACATGGACACAGACAGAGTGACTCAGAGACAGAGACACAGAGACAGAGACACAGAGACAGAGACACAGAGACAGAGACACAGAGACAGAGACACAGAGACGGAGACGCAGGGACAGGTACACAGTGACAGAGACATGGAGGCAGAGACACAGAGGAATATACACAGAGACAGAGACACAGAGACCGAGACACAGAGGCAGAGTCACAGAGACAGAGACACAGAGACAGAGACACAGAGACAGATACACAGAGACAGGGACATAGAGGCAGAGACACAGACACAGAGACAAAGACACACAGACAGACACACAGAGACCGAGACACAGAGACAGACACACAGAGACAGAGACACAATGACAGAGATTCAGAGACAGACACACAGGGAGAGAGACACAGAAACGGAGACACAGAGACAGAAGCATAGACACAGAGACAGAGACACAGATAGTGAGACACAGAGACAGAGACACAGAGACAGAGACACAGAGACAGAGACACAGAGACAGAGACACAGAGACAGAGACACAGAGACAGAGACACAGAGACACAGAGACAGAGACACAGAGACAGAGACACAGAGACAGAGACACAGAGACAGAGACACAGAGAGAGACACTGAGACAGAGACACAGAGACAGAGACACTGAGACAGAGACACAGAGACAGAGACACCGATACAGAGACACAGAGACAGGGACACAGAGGCCGAGACCCAGAGACAGAGACACAGAGACAGAGACACAGAGACAGAGACACAGAGACAGAGACACAGAGACAGAGACACGGAGACAGAGACACAGAGACAGAGACACAGAGACAGAGACACAGAGACAGAGACACAGAGACAGAGACACAGAGACAGAGACACAGAGACAGAGACACGGAGACAGAGACACGGAGACAGAGACACAGAGACAGAGACACAGAGACAGAGACACAGATACATAGACACAGAGGCGGAGACATAGAGACGGAGACAGAGACACAGAGATATAGACACAGAGACAGAGACACAGAGACAGAGACACAGAGACAGAGACAGAGACACAGAGACGGAGACACAGGGACAGAGACACAGAAACAGGGACACAGAGACAGAGTCACAGAGACAGAGTCACAGAGACAGAGACACAGAGACAGAGACACAGAGACAGGGACACAGACACAGAGACAATGAGACAGAGACACAGAGGCAAAGACACACAGACAGAGACACAGAGACCGAGACACAGAGACGGAGACACAGAGACAGGGACACAGAGACAGAGACACAGAGAGAGAGAAACAGAGACAGAGACACAGTGAGAGAGACAGAGATACAGAGATGGAGACGCAGAGACAGATTCAGAGGGAGAGAGACGAGACAGAGGCAGAGACACAGAGACGGAGACGCAGGGACAGGGACACAGTGACAGAGACATGGAGGCAGAGACACAGAGGAATATACACAGAGACAGAGACACAGAGACCGATACACAGAGGCAGAGGCACAGAGACAGAGACACAGAGACAGAGACACAGAGACAGGGACATAGAGGCAGAGACACAGACACGGAGACATAGACACAGAGACAGAGACACAGAGACAGAGACACAGAGACAGAGGCACAGAGACAGAGACACAGAGACAGAGACACAGAGACAGAGACACAGAGACAGAGACACAGAGACAGAGACACAGAGACAGTGACACGGAGACAGAGACACGGAGACAGAGACACGGAGACAGAGACACGGAGACAGAGACACAGAGACAGAGACACAGAGACAGAGACACAGAGACAGAGACACAGAGACAGAGACACAGAGACAGAGACACAGAGACAGAGACACGGAGACAGAGACACGGAGACAGAGACACAGAGACAGAGACACAGAGACAGAGACACAGATACATAGACACAGAGGCGGAGACATAGAGACGGAGACAGAGACACAGAGATATAGACACAGAGACAGAGACACAGAGACAGAGACACAGAGACAGAGACAGAGACACAGAGACGGAGACACAGGGACAGAGACACAGAAACAGGGACACAGAGACAGAGTCACAGAGACAGAGTCACAGAGACAGAGACACAGAGACAGAGACACAGAGACAGGGACACAGACACAGAGACAATGAGACAGAGACACAGAGGCAAAGACACACAGACAGAGACCGAGACACAGAGACGGAGACACAGAGACAGGGACACAGAGACGGAGACGCAGAGACAGAGACACAGAGACAGAGACACAGAGCCAGAGACACAGAGACAGAGACACAGAGAGAGACACTGAGACAGAGACACAGAGACAGAGACACTGAGACACAGAGACAGAGAAACAGAGACATAGACACAGTGAGAGAGACAGAGACACAGGGACGGAGACACTGAGATAGAAACACAGAGACAGATTCACAGAGACAGAGACACACAGACAGAGGCAGAGAAACAGAGGCACAGAGACGGAGACACAGAGACATAGACACAGAGACAGAGACACAGAGACAGAGACACAGAGACAGAGACACAGAGACCGAGAAACAAGGACAGAGACACAGAGACAGAGACACAGAGAGAGAGAAACAGAGACAGAGACACAGTGAGAGAGACAGAGATACAGAGATGGAGACGCAGAGACAGATTCAGAGGGAGAGAGACGAGACAGAGGCAGAGACACAGAGACGGAGACGCAGGGACAGGGACACAGTGACAGAGACATGGAGGCAGAGACACAGAGGAATATACACAGAGACAGAGACACAGAGACCGATACACAGAGGCAGAGGCACAGAGACAGAGACACAGAGACAGAGACACAGAGACAGAGACACAGAGACAGAGACACAGAGACAGGGACATAGAGGCAGAGACACAGACACGGAGACATAGACACAGAGACAGAGACACAGAGACAGAGACACAGAGACAGAGGCACAGAGACAGAGACACAGAGACAGAGACACAGAGACAGAGACACAGAGACAGAGACACAGAGACAGAGACACAGAGACAGAGACACGGAGACAGAGACACGGAGACAGAGACACGGAGACAGAGACACGGAGACAGAGACACAGAGACAGAGACACAGAGACAGAGACACAGAGACAGAGACACAGAGACAGAGACACAGAGACAGAGGCACAGAGACAGAGACACAGAGACAGAGACACAGAGACAGAGAAACGGAGACAGAGACACGGAGACAGAGACACGGAGACAGAGACACGGAGACAGAGACACAGAGACAGAGACACAGAGACTGGGACACAGAGACAGAGACACAGAGACAGAGACACAGAGACAGAGACACAGAGACAGAGACACAGAGAGAGACACTGAGACAGAGACACAGAGACAGAGACACTGAGACAGAGACACAGAGACAGAGACACAGAGACAGAGACACAGAGACAGAGACACAGAGACAGAGACACAGAGACAGAGACAGAGACACAGAGACAGAGACACAGAGACAGAGACACAGAGACAGAGACACAGAGACAGAGACACAGAGACAGAGACACAGAGACAGAGAAACAGAGACAGAGACACAGGGACGGAGACACAGAGACAGAGACACAGAGACAGAGACACAGAGACATGGACACAGAGAGAGTCACACAGAGACAGAGACACATGGACAGAGACACAGGGACAGAGACAGAGACAGAGAAGCAGGGACAGAGACACAGAGACGGAGACTGTGGGACAGACAAACAGAGACAGAGATTCAGATGCAGAGACACAGAGACGGAGACACAGAGACAGAGACTCAGAGACAGAGACACATAGACATAGACACAGAGACAGAGACCCAGAGACAGAGACACAGAGATCGAGACACAGAGGCAGAGGCACAGAGGCAGAGGCACAGAGACAGAGAAACGGAGACAGAGACACGGAGACAGAGACACGGAGACAGAGACACGGAGACAGAGACACAGAGACAGAGACACAGAGACAGAGACACAGAGACAGAGAAACAGAGACATAGACACAGTGAGAGAGACAGAGACACAGGGACGGAGACACTGAGACAGAAACACAGAGACAGATTCACAGAGACAGAGACACAGAGACAGAGGCAGAGAGACCGAGGCACAGAGATGGAGACACAGAGACATAGACACTGAGCCAGGGACACAGAGAGAGAGAAACAGAGACAGAGACACAGTGAGAGAGACAGAGATACAGAGATGGAGACGCAGAGACAGATTCAGAGGGAGATACACGAGACAGAGGCAGTGACACAGAGACGGAGACGCAGGGACAGGGACATAGAGACAGGGACACAGAGACAGAGACTCAGAGACAGAGACACAGAGACAGAGTCAGAGACAGAGACAGAGACAGAGACAGAGACAGAGACACAGAGACAGAGACACAGAGACGGAGACACAGGGACAGAGACACAGAGACAGGGACACAGAGAGAGTGACTCAGAGACAAAGACACAGGGACAGAGACACAGAGACAGAGACACAGAGACGGAGACGCAGGGACAGGTACACAGTGACAGAGACATGGAGGCAGAGACACAGAGGAATATACACAGAGACAGAGACACAGAGACCGAGACACAGAGGCAGAGTCACAGAGACAGAGACACAGAGACAGAGACACAGAGACAGATACACAGAGACAGGGACACAGAGACACAGAGACAGAGACACAGAGACAGAGACACAGAGAGAGAGACACAGTGGCGGAGAAACCGAGGCAGAGACACAGAGGAATAGACACAGAGACAGAGACACGGAGGCATTGACACAGAGACAGAGACACAGAGACATTGAGATAGACACAGAGAGAGTGACTCAGAGACAGAGACACAGAGACGGAAACACAGGGACAGAGACACAGAGACATGGACACAGACAGAGTGACTCAGAGACAGAGACACAGAGACAGAGACACAGAGACAGAGACACAGAGACAGAGACACAGAGACAGAGACACAGAGACGGAGACGCAGGGACAGGTACACAGTGACAGAGACATGGAGGCAGAGACACAGAGGAATATACACAGAGACAGAGACACAGAGACCGAGACACAGAGGCAGAGTCACAGAGACAGAGACACAGAGACGGAGACACAGAGACAGGGACACAGAGACAGAGACACAGAGAGAGAGAAACAGAGACAGAGACACAGTGAGAGAGACAGAGATGGAGACGCAGAGACAGATTCAGAGGGAGAGAGACGAGACAGAGGCAGAGACACAGAGACGGAGACGCAGGGACAGGGACACAGTGACAGAGACATGGAGGCAGAGACACAGAGGAATATACACAGAGACAGAGACACAGAGACCGATACACAGAGGCAGAGGCACAGAGACAGAGACACAGAGACAGAGACACAGAGACAGAGACACAGAGACAGGGACATAGAGGCAGAGACACAGACACGGAGACATAGACACAGAGACAGAGACACAGAGACAGAGACACAGAGACAGAGGCACAGAGACAGAGACACAGAGACAGAGACACAGAGACAGAGACACAGAGACAGAGACACAGAGACAGAGACACAGAGACAGTGACACGGAGACAGAGACACGGAGACAGAGACACGGAGACAGAGACACGGAGACAGAGACACGGAGACAGAGACACAGAGACAGAGACACAGAGACAGAGACACAGAGACAGAGACACAGAGACAGAGACACGGAGACAGAGACACAGAGACAGAGACACAGAGACAGAGACACAGAGACAGAGACACAGAGAGAGACACTGAGACAGAGACACAGAGACAGAGACACTGAGACAGAGACACAGAGACAGAGACACAGAGACAGAGACACAGAGACAGAGACAGGGACACAGAGACAGAGACACAGAGACAGAGACACAGAGACAGAGACACAGAGACAGAGAGAGTGATGCCCACTTGGACGTCGACCGTTTGGACGCGTCCCGATTGGACGCGTGCCGTTTGGACGCGTCCCGATTGGACACGTTCGAATTCAAAGCGATGCAGATAAGACCTAACCAGGCCTAACAGAACCTAAAATAACCTAACTCCACCTAACATAGCCTAACGTAAGGGAAATTAGTGTTCAAACGGCATCGATTCGAAGTGGAAGACGTCCAATCGGGGCGCGTCCAAACGGGACGCGTCCAATCGGGACCGTCCAATCGGGACGCGTCCAATCGGTCGACGTCCAAGTGGGACACCCCCAGACAGAGACACAGAGACAGAGAAACAGAGACATAGACACAGTGAGAGAGACAGAGACACAGGGACGGAGACACTGAGACAGAAACACAGAGACAGATTCACAGAGACAGAGACACAGAGACAGAGGCAGAGAGACAGAGGCACAGAGACGGAGACACAGAGACAGAGACACAGAGACAGAGACACAGAGATCGAGACACAGAGGCAGAGGCACAGAGGCAGAGGCACAGAGACAGAGAAACGGAGACAGAGACACGGAGACAGAGACACGGAGACAGAGACACGGAGACAGAGACACGGAGACAGAGACACAGAGACAGAGACACAGAGACAGAGACACAGAGACAGAGAAACAGAGACATAGACACAGTGAGAGAGACAGAGACACAGGGACGGAGACACTGAGACAGAAACACAGAGACAGATTCACAGAGACAGAGACACAGAGACAGAGACAGAGACAGAGACAGAGACAGAGACAGAGACACAGAGACAGAGACTCAGAGACAAAGACAGAGAGACAGAGACACAGAACCGAGACACAGAGGCAGAGGCACAGAGCCAGAGGCACAGAGACAGAGACACAGAGACCGGGACACAGAGACAGAGACACTGAGACAGAGACACAGAGAGAGTGACTCAGAGACAGAGACACAGGGACAGAGGCACAGAGTCATAGACACAGAGACGGGGACACAGAGACAGAGACACAGAGACAGAGACACAGAGACAGAGACACAGAGAGAGAGACACAGTGGCGGAGAAACCGAGGCAGAGACACAGAGGAATAGACACAGAGACAGAGACACGGAGGCATTGACACAGAGACAGAGACACAGAGACATTGAGATAGACACAGAGAGAGTGACTCAGAGACAGAGACACAGAGACGGAAACACAGGGACAGAGACACAGAGACATGGACACAGACAGAGTGACTCAGAGACAGAGACACAGAGACAGAGACACAGAGACAGAGACACAGAGACAGAGACACAGAGACAGAGACACAGAGACAGAGACACAGAGACGGAGACGCAGGGACAGGTACACAGTGACAGAGACATGGAGGCAGAGACACAGAGGAATATACACAGAGACAGAGACACAGAGACCGAGACACAGAGGCAGAGTCACAGAGACAGAGACACAGAGACAGAGACACAGAGACAGATACACAGAGACAGGGACATAGAGGCAGAGACACAGACACAGAGACAAAGACACACAGACAGACACACAGAGACCGAGACACAGAGACAGACACACAGAGACAGAGACACAATGACAGAGATTCAGAGACAGACACACAGGGAGAGAGACACAGAAACGGAGACACAGAGACAGAAGCATAGACACAGAGACAGAGACACAGATAGTGAGACACAGAGACAGAGACACAGAGACAGAGACACAGAGACAGAGACACAGAGACAGAGACACAGAGACAGAGACACAGAGACAGAGACACAGAGACACAGAGACAGAGACACAGAGACAGAGACACAGAGACAGAGACACAGAGACAGAGACACAGAGAGAGACACTGAGACAGAGACACAGAGACAGAGACACTGAGACAGAGACACAGAGACAGAGACACCGATACAGAGACACAGAGACAGGGACACAGAGGCCGAGACCCAGAGACAGAGACACAGAGACAGAGACACAGAGACAGAGACACAGAGACAGAGACACAGAGACAGAGACACAGAGACAGAGACACGGAGACAGAGACACAGAGACAGAGACACAGAGACAGAGACACAGAGACAGAGACACAGAGACAGAGACACAGAGACAGAGACACAGAGACAGAGACACGGAGACAGAGACACGGAGACAGAGACACAGAGACAGAGACACAGAGACAGAGACACAGATACATAGACACAGAGGCGGAGACATAGAGACGGAGACAGAGACACAGAGATATAGACACAGAGACAGAGACACAGAGACAGAGACACAGAGACAGAGACAGAGACACAGAGACGGAGACACAGGGACAGAGACACAGAAACAGGGACACAGAGACAGAGTCACAGAGACAGAGTCACAGAGACAGAGACACAGAGACAGAGACACAGAGACAGGGACACAGACACAGAGACAATGAGACAGAGACACAGAGGCAAAGACACACAGACAGAGACACAGAGACCGAGACACAGAGACGGAGACACAGAGACAGGGACACAGAGACAGAGACACAGAGAGAGAGAAACAGAGACAGAGACACAGTGAGAGAGACAGAGATACAGAGATGGAGACGCAGAGACAGATTCAGAGGGAGAGAGACGAGACAGAGGCAGAGACACAGAGACGGAGACGCAGGGACAGGGACACAGTGACAGAGACATGGAGGCAGAGACACAGAGGAATATACACAGAGACAGAGACACAGAGACCGATACACAGAGGCAGAGGCACAGAGACAGAGACACAGAGACAGAGACACAGAGACAGGGACATAGAGGCAGAGACACAGACACGGAGACATAGACACAGAGACAGAGACACAGAGACAGAGACACAGAGACAGAGGCACAGAGACAGAGACACAGAGACAGAGACACACAGACAGAGACACAGAGACAGAGACACAGAGACAGAGACACAGAGACAGTGACACGGAGACAGAGACACGGAGACAGAGACACGGAGACAGAGACACGGAGACAGAGACACAGAGACAGAGACACAGAGACAGAGACACAGAGACAGAGACACAGAGACAGAGACACAGAGACAGAGACACAGAGACAGAGACACGGAGACAGAGACACGGAGACAGAGACACAGAGACAGAGACACAGAGACAGAGACACAGATACATAGACACAGAGGCGGAGACATAGAGACGGAGACAGAGACACAGAGATATAGACACAGAGACAGAGACACAGAGACAGAGACACAGAGACAGAGACAGAGACACAGAGACGGAGACACAGGGACAGAGACACAGAAACAGGGACACAGAGACAGAGTCACAGAGACAGAGTCACAGAGACAGAGACACAGAGACAGAGACACAGAGACAGGGACACAGACACAGAGACAATGAGACAGAGACACAGAGGCAAAGACACACAGACAGAGACCGAGACACAGAGACGGAGACACAGAGACAGGGACACAGAGACGGAGACGCAGAGACAGAGACACAGAGACAGAGACACAGAGCCAGAGACACAGAGACAGAGACACAGAGAGAGACACTGAGACAGAGACACAGAGACAGAGACACTGAGACACAGAGACAGAGAAACAGAGACATAGACACAGTGAGAGAGACAGAGACACAGGGACGGAGACACTGAGATAGAAACACAGAGACAGATTCACAGAGACAGAGACACACAGACAGAGGCAGAGAAACAGAGGCACAGAGACGGAGACACAGAGACATAGACACAGAGACAGAGACACAGAGACAGAGACACAGAGACAGAGACACAGAGACCGAGAAACAAGGACAGAGACACAGAGACAGAGACACAGAGAGAGAGAAACAGAGACAGAGACACAGTGAGAGAGACAGAGATACAGAGATGGAGACGCAGAGACAGATTCAGAGGGAGAGAGACGAGACAGAGGCAGAGACACAGAGACGGAGACGCAGGGACAGGGACACAGTGACAGAGACATGGAGGCAGAGACACAGAGGAATATACACAGAGACAGAGACACAGAGACCGATACACAGAGGCAGAGGCACAGAGACAGAGACACAGAGACAGAGACACAGAGACAGAGACACAGAGACAGAGACACAGAGACAGGGACATAGAGGCAGAGACACAGACACGGAGACATAGACACAGAGACAGAGACACAGAGACAGAGACACAGAGACAGAGGCACAGAGACAGAGACACAGAGACAGAGACACAGAGACAGAGACACAGAGACAGAGACACAGAGACAGAGACACAGAGACAGAGACACGGAGACAGAGACACGGAGACAGAGACACGGAGACAGAGACACGGAGACAGAGACACAGAGACAGAGACACAGAGACAGAGACACAGAGACAGAGACACAGAGACAGAGACACAGAGACAGAGGCACAGAGACAGAGACACAGAGACAGAGACACAGAGACAGAGAAACGGAGACAGAGACACGGAGACAGAGACACGGAGACAGAGACACGGAGACAGAGACACAGAGACAGAGACACAGAGACTGGGACACAGAGACAGAGACACAGAGACAGAGACACAGAGACAGAGACACAGAGACAGAGACACAGAGACAGAGACACAGAGAGAGACACTGAGACAGAGACACAGAGACAGAGACACTGAGACAGAGACACAGAGACAGAGACACAGAGACAGAGACACAGAGACAGAGACACAGAGACAGAGACACAGAGACAGAGACAGAGACACAGAGACAGAGACACAGAGACAGAGACACAGAGACAGAGACACAGAGACAGAGACACAGAGACAGAGACACAGAGACAGAGAAACAGAGACAGAGACACAGGGACGGAGACACAGAGACAGAGACACAGAGACAGAGACACAGAGACATGGACACAGAGAGAGTCACACAGAGACAGAGACACATGGACAGAGACACAGGGACAGAGACAGAGACAGAGAAGCAGGGACAGAGACACAGAGACGGAGACTGTGGGACAGACAAACAGAGACAGAGATTCAGATGCAGAGACACAGAGACGGAGACACAGAGACAGAGACTCAGAGACAGAGACACATAGACATAGACACAGAGACAGAGACCCAGAGACAGAGACACAGAGATCGAGACACAGAGGCAGAGGCACAGAGGCAGAGGCACAGAGACAGAGAAACGGAGACAGAGACACGGAGACAGAGACACGGAGACAGAGACACGGAGACAGAGACACAGAGACAGAGACACAGAGACAGAGACACAGAGACAGAGAAACAGAGACATAGACACAGTGAGAGAGACAGAGACACAGGGACGGAGACACTGAGACAGAAACACAGAGACAGATTCACAGAGACAGAGACACAGAGACAGAGGCAGAGAGACCGAGGCACAGAGACGGAGACACAGAGACATAGACACTGAGCCAGGGACACAGAGAGAGAGAAACAGAGACAGAGACACAGTGAGAGAGACAGAGATACAGAGATGGAGACGCAGAGACAGATTCAGAGGGAGATACACGAGACAGAGGCAGTGACACAGAGACGGAGACGCAGGGACAGGGACATAGAGACAGGGACACAGAGACAGAGACTCAGAGACAGAGACACAGAGACAGAGTCAGAGACAGAGACAGAGACAGAGACAGAGACAGAGACACAGAGACAGAGACACAGAGACGGAGACACAGGGACAGAGACACAGAGACAGGGACACAGAGAGAGTGACTCAGAGACAAAGACACAGGGACAGAGACACAGAGACAGAGACACAGAGACGGAGACGCAGGGACAGGTACACAGTGACAGAGACATGGAGGCAGAGACACAGAGGAATATACACAGAGACAGAGACACAGAGACCGAGACACAGAGGCAGAGTCACAGAGACAGAGACACAGAGACAGAGACACAGAGACAGATACACAGAGACAGGGACACAGAGACACAGAGACAGAGACACAGAGACAGAGACACAGAGAGAGAGACACAGTGGCGGAGAAACCGAGGCAGAGACACAGAGGAATAGACACAGAGACAGAGACACGGAGGCATTGACACAGAGACAGAGACACAGAGACATTGAGATAGACACAGAGAGAGTGACTCAGAGACAGAGACACAGAGACGGAAACACAGGGACAGAGACACAGAGACATGGACACAGACAGAGTGACTCAGAGACAGAGACACAGAGACAGAGACACAGAGACAGAGACACAGAGACAGAGACACAGAGACAGAGACACAGAGACGGAGACGCAGGGACAGGTACACAGTGACAGAGACATGGAGGCAGAGACACAGAGGAATATACACAGAGACAGAGACACAGAGACCGAGACACAGAGGCAGAGTCACAGAGACAGAGACACAGAGACAGAGACACAGAGACAGATACACAGAGACAGGGACATAGAGGCAGAGACACAGACACAGAGACAAAGACACACAGACAGACACACAGAGACCGAGACACAGAGACAGACACACAGAGACAGAGACACAATGACAGAGATTCAGAGACAGACACACAGGGAGAGAGACACAGAAACGGAGACACAGAGACAGAAGCATAGACACAGAGACAGAGACACAGATAGTGAGACACAGAGACAGAGACACAGAGACAGAGACACAGAGACAGAGACACAGAGACAGAGACACAGAGACAGAGACACAGAGACAGAGACACAGAGACACAGAGACAGAGACACAGAGACAGAGACACAGAGACAGAGACACAGAGACAGAGACACAGAGAGAGACACTGAGACAGAGACACAGAGACAGAGACACTGAGACAGAGACACAGAGACAGAGACACCGATACAGAGACACAGAGACAGGGACACAGAGGCCGAGACCCAGAGACAGAGACACAGAGACAGAGACACAGAGACAGAGACACAGAGACAGAGACACAGAGACAGAGACACAGAGACAGAGACACGGAGACAGAGACACAGAGACAGAGACACAGAGACAGAGACACAGAGACAGAGACACAGAGACAGAGACACAGAGACAGAGACACAGAGACAGAGACACGGAGACAGAGACACGGAGACAGAGACACAGAGACAGAGACACAGAGACAGAGACACAGATACATAGACACAGAGGCGGAGACATAGAGACGGAGACAGAGACACAGAGATATAGACACAGAGACAGAGACACAGAGACAGAGACACAGAGACAGAGACAGAGACACAGAGACGGAGACACAGGGACAGAGACACAGAAACAGGGACACAGAGACAGAGTCACAGAGACAGAGTCACAGAGACAGAGACACAGAGACAGAGACACAGAGACAGGGACACAGACACAGAGACAATGAGACAGAGACACAGAGGCAAAGACACACAGACAGAGACACAGAGACCGAGACACAGAGACGGAGACACAGAGACAGGGACACAGAGACAGAGACACAGAGAGAGAGAAACAGAGACAGAGACACAGTGAGAGAGACAGAGATACAGAGATGGAGACGCAGAGACAGATTCAGAGGGAGAGAGACGAGACAGAGGCAGAGACACAGAGACGGAGACGCAGGGACAGGGACACAGTGACAGAGACATGGAGGCAGAGACACAGAGGAATATACACAGAGACAGAGACACAGAGACCGATACACAGAGGCAGAGGCACAGAGACAGAGACACAGAGACAGAGACACAGAGACAGGGACATAGAGGCAGAGACACAGACACGGAGACATAGACACAGAGACAGAGACACAGAGACAGAGACACAGAGACAGAGGCACAGAGACAGAGACACAGAGACAGAGACACAGAGACAGAGACACAGAGACAGAGACACAGAGACAGAGACACAGAGACAGTGACACGGAGACAGAGACACGGAGACAGAGACACGGAGACAGAGACACGGAGACAGAGACACAGAGACAGAGACACAGAGACAGAGACACAGAGACAGAGACACAGAGACAGAGACACAGAGACAGAGACACAGAGACAGAGACACGGAGACAGAGACACGGAGACAGAGACACAGAGACAGAGACACAGAGACAGAGACACAGATACATAGACACAGAGGCGGAGACATAGAGACGGAGACAGAGACACAGAGATATAGACACAGAGACAGAGACACAGAGACAGAGACACAGAGACAGAGACAGAGACACAGAGACGGAGACACAGGGACAGAGACACAGAAACAGGGACACAGAGACAGAGTCACAGAGACAGAGTCACAGAGACAGAGACACAGAGACAGAGACACAGAGACAGGGACACAGACACAGAGACAATGAGACAGAGACACAGAGGCAAAGACACACAGACAGAGACCGAGACACAGAGACGGAGACACAGAGACAGGGACACAGAGACGGAGACGCAGAGACAGAGACACAGAGACAGAGACACAGAGCCAGAGACACAGAGACAGAGACACAGAGAGAGACACTGAGACAGAGACACAGAGACAGAGACACTGAGACACAGAGACAGAGAAACAGAGACATAGACACAGTGAGAGAGACAGAGACACAGGGACGGAGACACTGAGATAGAAACACAGAGACAGATTCACAGAGACAGAGACACACAGACAGAGGCAGAGAAACAGAGGCACAGAGACGGAGACACAGAGACATAGACACAGAGACAGAGACACAGAGACAGAGACACAGAGACAGAGACACAGAGACCGAGAAACAAGGACAGAGACACAGAGACAGAGACACAGAGAGAGAGAAACAGAGACAGAGACACAGTGAGAGAGACAGAGATACAGAGATGGAGACGCAGAGACAGATTCAGAGGGAGAGAGACGAGACAGAGGCAGAGACACAGAGACGGAGACGCAGGGACAGGGACACAGTGACAGAGACATGGAGGCAGAGACACAGAGGAATATACACAGAGACAGAGACACAGAGACCGATACACAGAGGCAGAGGCACAGAGACAGAGACACAGAGACAGAGACACAGAGACAGAGACACAGAGACAGAGACACAGAGACAGGGACATAGAGGCAGAGACACAGACACGGAGACATAGACACAGAGACAGAGACACAGAGACAGAGACACAGAGACAGAGGCACAGAGACAGAGACACAGAGACAGAGACACAGAGACAGAGACACAGAGACAGAGACACAGAGACAGAGACACAGAGACAGAGACACGGAGACAGAGACACGGAGACAGAGACACGGAGACAGAGACACGGAGACAGAGACACAGAGACAGAGACACAGAGACAGAGACACAGAGACAGAGACACAGAGACAGAGACACAGAGACAGAGGCACAGAGACAGAGACACAGAGACAGAGACACAGAGACAGAGAAACGGAGACAGAGACACGGAGACAGAGACACGGAGACAGAGACACGGAGACAGAGACACAGAGACAGAGACACAGAGACTGGGACACAGAGACAGAGACACAGAGACAGAGACACAGAGACAGAGACACAGAGACAGAGACACAGAGACAGAGACACAGAGAGAGACACTGAGACAGAGACACAGAGACAGAGACACTGAGACAGAGACACAGAGACAGAGACACAGAGACAGAGACACAGAGACAGAGACACAGAGACAGAGACAGAGACACAGAGACAGAGACACAGAGACAGAGACACAGAGACAGAGACACAGAGACAGAGACACAGAGACAGAGACACAGAGACAGAGACACAGAGACAGAGAAACAGAGACAGAGACACAGGGACGGAGACACAGAGACAGAGACACAGAGACAGAGACACAGAGACATGGACACAGAGAGAGTCACACAGAGACAGAGACACATGGACAGAGACACAGGGACAGAGACAGAGACAGAGAAGCAGGGACAGAGACACAGAGACGGAGACTGTGGGACAGACAAACAGAGACAGAGATTCAGATGCAGAGACACAGAGACGGAGACACAGAGACAGAGACTCAGAGACAGAGACACATAGACATAGACACAGAGACAGAGACCCAGAGACAGAGACACAGAGATCGAGACACAGAGGCAGAGGCACAGAGGCAGAGGCACAGAGACAGAGAAACGGAGACAGAGACACGGAGACAGAGACACGGAGACAGAGACACGGAGACAGAGACACAGAGACAGAGACACAGAGACAGAGACACAGAGACAGAGAAACAGAGACATAGACACAGTGAGAGAGACAGAGACACAGGGACGGAGACACTGAGACAGAAACACAGAGACAGATTCACAGAGACAGAGACACAGAGACAGAGGCAGAGAGACCGAGGCACAGAGACGGAGACACAGAGACATAGACACTGAGCCAGGGACACAGAGAGAGAGAAACAGAGACAGAGACACAGTGAGAGAGACAGAGATACAGAGATGGAGACGCAGAGACAGATTCAGAGGGAGATACACGAGACAGAGGCAGTGACACAGAGACGGAGACGCAGGGACAGGGACATAGAGACAGGGACACAGAGACAGAGACTCAGAGACAGAGACACAGAGACAGAGTCAGAGACAGAGACAGAGACAGAGACAGAGACAGAGACACAGAGACAGAGACACAGAGACGGAGACACAGGGACAGAGACACAGAGACAGGGACACAGAGAGAGTGACTCAGAGACAAAGACACAGGGACAGAGACACAGAGACAGAGACACAGAGACAGAGACACAGAGACAGAGACACAGAGACAGAGACACAGAGACAGAGACACAGAGACAGAGACACAGAGACAGAGACACAGAGACAGAGACACAGAGACAGAGACACAGAGACAGAGACACAGAGACAGAGACACAGAGACAGAGACACAGAGACAGAGACACAGAGACAGAGACGCAGAGACAGAGACGCCGAGACAGAGACGCAGAGACAGAGACGCAGAGACAGAGACACAGAGACAGAGACACAGAGACAGAGACACAGAGACAGAGACACAGAGACAGAGACACAGAGACAGAGGCACAGAGACAGAGACACAGAGACAGAGACACAGAGACAGAGACACAGAGACAGAGACACAGAGACAGTGACACGGAGACAGAGACACGGAGACAGAGACACGGAGACAGAGACACAGAGACAGAGAAACAGAGACATAGACACAGTGAGAGAGACAGAGACACAGGGACGGAGACACTGAGACAGAAACACAGAGACAGATTCACAGAGACAGAGACACAGAGACAGAGGCAGAGAGACCGAGGCACAGAGACGGAGACACAGAGACATAGACACTGAGCCAGGGACACAGAGAGAGAGAAACAGAGACAGAGACACAGTGAGAGAGACAGAGATACAGAGATGGAGACGCAGAGACAGATTCAGAGGGAGGTACACGAGACAGAGGCAGTGACACAGAGACGGAGACGCAGGGACAGGGACATAGAGACAGGGACACAGAGACAGAGACTCAGAGACAGAGACACAGAGACAGAGACAGAGACAGAGACAGAGACAGAGACAGAGACAGAGACAGAGACAGAGACAGAGACACAGGGACAGAGGCACAGAGACATAGACACAGAGACGGGGACACAGAGACAGAGACACAGAGACAGAGACAC
Source organism: Megachile willughbiella (assembly GCA_945859595.2). Taxonomy (NCBI): domain Eukaryota; kingdom Metazoa; phylum Arthropoda; class Insecta; order Hymenoptera; family Megachilidae; genus Megachile; species Megachile willughbiella. The sequence goes on from OX243806.1 coordinate 442,300, forward strand.
AGAGACAGAGACACAGAGACAGAGACACAGAGACAGAGGCACAGAGACAGAGACACAGAGAGAGACACTGAGACAGAGACACAGAGACAGAGACACTGAGACAGAGACACAGAGACAGAGACACAGAGACAGAGACACAGAGACAGGGACACAGAGAGAGTCACACAGAGACAGAGACACATGGACAGAGACACAGGGACAGAGACAGAGACAGAGAAGCAGGGACAGAGACACAGAGACGGAGACTGTGGGACAGACAAACAGAGACAGAGATTCAGATGCAGAGACACAGAGACGGAGACACAGAGACAGAGACTCAGAGACAGAGACACATAGACATAGACACAGAGACAGAGACCCAGAGACAGAGACACAGAGACAGAGACAGAGACACAGAGACAGAGACACAGGGACAGAGACGCAGAGACAGATACAGAGACACAGAGACAGGGACATAGAGGCAGAGACACAGACACGTAGACACAGGGACAGGGTCACAGAGACAGAGAGAGAGAGACACAGAGACAGATACACGGAGGCAGAGACACAGAGGAATAGACACAGAGACAGAGACACGGAGGCAGAGACACAGAGACAGAGACACGGAGGCAGGGACACAGAGACAGGGACACAGAGAAAGAGAAACAGAGACAGAGACAGAGACAGAGTCAGAGTCACAGAGACAGAGACTCAGAGACAGATACACGCACACAGAGACAGAGACAGAGACAGAGACACAGAGACAGAGACAGAGACAGAGACACAGAGACAGAGACAGAGACACAGAGACAGAGACAGAGACACAGAGACGGAGACACAGGGACAGAGACACAGAAACAGGGACACAGAGACAGAGTCACAGAGACAGAGTCACAGAGACAGAGACACAGAGACAGAGACACAGAGACAGGGACACAGACACAGAGACAATGAGACAGAGACACAGAGGCAAAGACACACAGACAGAGACACAGAGACCGAGACACAGAGACGGAGACACAGACTCTGGGACACAGAGACAGAGACACAGAGACAGACACAGAGACAGAGACACAGAGACAGAGACACAGAGAGAGACACTGAGACAGAGACACAGAGACAGAGACACAGAGACAGAGACAGGGACACAGAGACAGAGACACAGAGACGGAGACACAGAGACAGGGACACAGAGACGGAGACGCAGAGACAGAGACACAGAGACAGAGACACAGAGCCAGAGACACAGAGACAGAGACACAGAGAGAGACACTGAGACAGAGACACAGAGACAGAGACACTGAGACACAGAGACAGAGAAACAGAGACATAGACACAGTGAGAGAGACAGAGACACAGGGACGGAGACACTGAGATAGAAACACAGAGACAGATTCACAGAGACAGAGACACAGAGACAGAGGCAGAGAAACAGAGGCACAGAGACGGAGACACAGAGACATAGACACAGAGACAGAGACACAGAGACAGAGACACAGAGACAGAGACACAGAGACCGAGAAACAAGGACAGAGACACAGAGACAGAGACAAAGAGAGAGAGAAACAGAGACAGAGACACAGTGAGAGAGACAGAGATACAGAGATGGAGACGCAGAGACAGATTCAGAGGGAGAGAGACGAGACAGAGGCAGAGACACAGAGACGGAGACGCAGGGACAGGGACACAGTGACAGAGACATGGAGGCAGAGACACAGAGGAATATACACAGAGACAGAGACACAGAGACCGATACACAGAGGCAGAGGCACAGAGACAGAGACACAGAGACAGAGACACAGAGACAGAGACACAGAGACAGGGACATAGAGGCAGAGACACAGACACGGAGACATAGACACAGAGACAGAGACACAGAGACAGAGACACAGAGACAGAGGCACAGAGACAGAGACACAGAGACAGAGACACAGAGACAGAGACACAGAGACAGAGACACAGAGACAGAGACACAGAGACAGAGACACGGAGACAGAGACACGGAGACAGAGACACGGAGACAGAGACACGGAGACAGAGACACAGAGACAGAGACACAGAGACAGAGACACAGAGACAGAGACACAGAGACAGAGACACAGAGACAGAGGCACAGAGACAGAGACACAGAGACAGAGACACAGAGACAGAGAAACGGAGACAGTGACACGGAGACAGAGACACGGAGACAGAGACACGGAGACAGAGACACAGAGACAGAGACACAGAGACAGAGACACAGAGACAGAGAAACAGAGACATAGACACAGTGAGAGAGACAGAGACACAGGGACGGAGACACTGAGACAGAAACACAGAGACAGATTCACAGAGACAGAGACACAGAGACAGAGGCAGAGAGACCGAGGCACAGAGACGGAGACACAGAGACATAGACACTGAGCCAGGGACACAGAGAGAGAGAAACAGAGACAGAGACACAGTGAGAGAGACAGAGATACAGAGATGGAGACGCAGAGACAGATTCAGAGGGAGATACACGAGACAGAGGCAGTGACACAGAGACGGAGACGCAGGGACAGGGACATAGAGACAGGGACACAGAGACAGAGACACAGAGACAGAGACAGAGACAGAGACAGAGACAGAGACAGAGACACAGGGACAGAGGCACAGAGACATAGACGCAGAGACGGGGACACAGAGACAGAGACACAGAGACAGAGACACAGAGACAGAGACACAGAGACAGAGACACAGAGATCGAGACACAGAGGCAGAGGCACAGAGGCAGAGGCACAGAGACAGAGACACAGAGACCGGGACACACAGACAGAGACACAGAGATAGAGACACAGAGACAGAGACAGAGACAGAGACACAGAGACTGAGACAGAGACACAGAGACGGAGACACAGGGACAGAGACACAGAAACAGGGTCACAGAGACAGAGTCACAGAGACAGAGTCACAGAGACAGAGACACAGAGACAGAGACACAGAGACAGGGACACAGACACAGAGACAATGAGACAGAGACACAGAGGCAAAGACACACACACAGAGACACAGAGACCGAGACACAGAGACGGAGACACAGAGACTGGGACACAGAGACAGAGACACAGAGACAGAGACACAGAGACAGAGACACAGAGACAGAGACACAGAGACAGAGACACAGAGAGAGACACTGAGACAGAGACACAGAGACAGAGACACTGAGACAGAGACACAGAGACAGAGACACAGAGACAGAGACACAGAGACAGAGACACAGAGACAGAGACAGAGACACAGAGACAGAGACACAGAGACAGAGACACAGAGACAGAGACACAGAGACAGAGACACAGAGACAGAGACACAGAGACAGAGAAACAGAGACAGAGACACAGGGACGGAGACACAGAGACAGAGACACAGAGACAGAGACACAGAGACATGGACACAGAGAGAGTCACACAGAGACAGAGACACAGGGACAGAGACAGAGACAGAGAAGCAGGGACAGAGACACAGAGACGGAGACTGTGGGACAGACAAACAGAGACAGAGATTCAGATGCAGAGACACAGAGACGGAGACACAGAGACAGAGACTCAGAGACAGAGACACATAGACATAGACACAGAGACAGAGACCCAGAGACAGAGACACAGAGATCGAGACACAGAGGCAGAGGCACAGAGGCAGAGGCACAGAGACAGAGAAACGGAGACAGAGACACGGAGACAGAGACACGGAGACAGAGACACGGAGACAGAGACACAGAGACAGAGACACAGAGACAGAGACACAGAGACAGAGAAACAGAGACATAGACACAGTGAGAGAGACAGAGACACAGGGACGGAGACACTGAGACAGAAACACAGAGACAGATTCACAGAGACAGAGACACAGAGACAGAGGCAGAGAGACCGAGGCACAGAGACGGAGACACAGAGACATAGACACTGAGCCAGGGACACAGAGAGAGAGAAACAGAGACAGAGACACAGTGAGAGAGACAGAGATACAGAGATGGAGACGCAGAGACAGATTCAGAGGGAGATACACGAGACAGAGGCAGTGACACAGAGACGGAGACGCAGGGACAGGGACATAGAGACAGGGACACAGAGACAGAGACTCAGAGACAGAGACACAGAGACAGAGACAGAGACAGAGACAGAGACAGAGAGAGAGACAGAGACACAGAGACAGAGACACAGAGACGGAGACACAGGGACAGAGACACAGAGACAGGGACACAGAGAGAGTGACTCAGAGACAAAGACACAGGGACAGAGACACAGAGACAGAGACACAGAGACAGAGACACAGAGACAGGGACACAGAGACAGAGACACAGAGACAGAGACACAGAGACAGAGACACAGAGACAGAGACACAGAGACAGAGACACAGAGACAGAGACACAGAGACAGAGACACAGAGACAGAGACACAGAGACAGAGACACAGAGACAGAGACACAGAGACAGAGACACAGAGACAGAGACACAGAGACAGAGACGCAGAGACAGAGACGCCGAGACAGAGACGCAGAGACAGAGACGCAGAGACAGAGACACAGAGACAGAGACACAGAGACAGAGACACAGAGACAGAGACACAGAGACAGAGACACAGAGACAGAGGCACAGAGACAGAGACACAGAGACAGAGACACAGAGACAGAGACACAGAGACAGAGACACAGAGACAGAGACACAGAGACAGTGACACGGAGACAGAGACACGGAGACAGAGACACAGAGACAGAGAAACAGAGACATAGACACAGTGAGAGAGACAGAGACACAGGGACGGAGACACTGAGACAGAAACACAGAGACAGATTCACAGAGACAGAGACACAGAGACAGAGGCAGAGAGACCGAGGCACAGAGACGGAGACACAGAGACATAGACACTGAGCCAGGGACACAGAGAGAGAGAAACAGAGACAGAGACACAGTGAGAGAGACAGAGATACAGAGATGGAGACGCAGAGACAGATTCAGAGGGAGATACACGAGACAGAGGCAGTGACACAGAGACGGAGACGCAGGGACAGGGACATAGAGACAGGGACACAGAGACAGAGACTCAGAGACAGAGACACAGAGACAGAGACAGAGACAGAGACAGAGACAGAGACAGAGACAGAGACAGAGACAGAGACAGAGACAGAGACAGAGACACAGGGACAGAGGCACAGAGACATAGACACAGAGACGGGGACACAGAGACAGAGACACAGAGACAGAGACACAGAGACAGAGACACAGAGACAGAGACACAGAGACAGAGGCACAGAGACAGAGACACAGAGAGAGACACTGAGACAGAGACACAGAGACAGAGACACTGAGACAGAGACACAGAGACAGAGACACAGAGACAGAGACACAGAGACAGGGACACAGAGAGAGTCACACAGAGACAGAGACACATGGACAGAGACACAGGGACAGAGACAGAGACAGAGAAGCAGGGACAGAGACACAGAGACGGAGACTGTGGGACAGACAAACAGAGACAGAGATTCAGATGCAGAGACACAGAGACGGAGACACAGAGACAGAGACTCAGAGACAGAGACACATAGACATAGACACAGAGACAGAGACCCAGAGACAGAGACACAGAGACAGAGACAGAGACACAGAGACAGAGACACAGGGACAGAGACGCAGAGACAGATACAGAGACACAGAGACAGGGACATAGAGGCAGAGACACAGACACGTAGACACAGGGACAGGGTCACAGAGACAGAGAGAGAGAGACACAGAGACAGATACACGGAGGCAGAGACACAGAGGAATAGACACAGAGACAGAGACACGGAGGCAGAGACACAGAGACAGAGACACGGAGGCAGGGACACAGAGACAGGGACACAGAGAAAGAGAAACAGAGACAGAGACAGAGACAGAGTCAGAGTCACAGAGACAGAGACTCAGAGACAGATACACGCACACAGAGACAGAGACAGAGACAGAGACACAGAGACAGAGACAGAGACAGAGACACAGAGACAGAGACAGAGACACAGAGACAGAGACAGAGACACAGAGACGGAGACACAGGGACAGAGACACAGAAACAGGGACACAGAGACAGAGTCACAGAGACAGAGTCACAGAGACAGAGACACAGAGACAGAGACACAGAGACAGGGACACAGACACAGAGACAATGAGACAGAGACACAGAGGCAAAGACACACAGACAGAGACACAGAGACCGAGACACAGAGACGGAGACACAGAGACTGGGACACAGAGACAGAGACACAGAGACAGACACAGAGACAGAGACACAGAGACAGAGACACAGAGAGAGACACTGAGACAGAGACACAGAGACAGAGACACTGAGACAGAGACACAGAGACAGAGACACAGAGACAGAGACACAGAGACAGAGACACAGAGACAGAGACACAAAGACAGAGACACAGAGACAGAGACACAGAGACAGAGACACAGAGACAGAGACACAGAGACGGAGACACAGAGACAGAGACAGAGACAGAGACAGAGACAGAGACAGAGACAGAGACAGAGACAGAGACAGAGACAGAGACAGAGACAGAGACAGAGATAGAGACAGAGACAGAGACAGAGACAGAGACAGAGACACAGAGACAGAGACTCAGAGACAAAGACAGAGAGACAGAGACACAGAACCGAGACACAGAGCCAGAGGCACAGAGACAGAGACACAGAGACCGGGACACAGAGACAGAGAAACAGAGGCAGTGGCACAGAGACAGAGACACAGAGACAGAGACACAGAGACAGAGACACAGAGACAGGGACATAGAGGCAGAGACACAGACACAGAGACATAGACACAGCGACAGGGACACAGAGACAGAGACACAGAGACAGAGACACTGAGACAGAGACACAGAGAGAGTGACTCAGAGACAGAGACACAGGGACAGAGGCACAGAGACATAGACACAGAGACGGGGACACAGAGACAGAGACACAGAGACAGAGACACAGAGACAGAGACACAGAGAGAGAGACACAGTGGCGGAGAAACCGAGGCAGAGACACAGAGGAATAGACACAGAGACAGAGACACGGAGGCAGAGACACAGAGACAGAGACACAGAGACATTGAGATAGACACAGAGAGAGTGACTCAGAGACAGAGACACAGAGACGGAAACACAGGGACAGAGACACAGAGACATGGACACAGACAGAGTGACTCAGAGACAGAGACACAGAGACAGAGACACAGAGACAGAGACACAGAGACGGAGACGCAGGGACAGGTACACAGTGACAGAGACATGGAGGCAGAGACACAGAGGAATATACACAGAGACAGAGACACAGAGACCGAGACACAGAGGCAGAGGCACAGAGACAGAGACACAGAGACAGAGACACAGAGACAGATACACAGAGACAGGGACATAGAGGCAGAGACACAGACACAGAGACAAAGACACACAGACAGAGACACAGAGACCGAGACACAGAGACAGACACACAGAGACAGAGACACAATGACAGAGATTCAGAGACAGACACACAGGGAGAGAGACACAGAAACGGAGACACAGAGACAGAAGCATAGACACAGAGACAGAGACACAGATAGTGAGACACAGAGACAGAGACACAGAGACAGAGACACAGAGACAGAGACACAGAGACAGAGACACAGAGACAGAGACACAGAAACACAGAGACAGAGACACAGAGACAGAGACACAGAGACAGAGACACAGAGACAGAGACACAGAGAGAGACACTGAGACAGAGACACAGAGACAGAGACACAGAGACAGAGACACAGAGACAGAGACACAGATACATAGACACAGAGGCGGAGACATAGAAACGGAGACAGAGACACAGAGATATAGACACAGAGACAGAGACACAGAGACAGAGACACAGAGACAGAGACACAGAGACAGAGACAGAGACACAGAGACGGAGACACAGGGACAGAGACACAGAAACAGGGACACAGAGACAGAGTCACAGAGACAGAGTCACAGAGACAGAGACACAGAGACAGAGACACAGAGACAGGGACACAGACACAGAGACAATGAGACAGAGACACAGAGGCAAAGACACACAGACAGAGACACAGAGACCGAGACACAGAGACGGAGACACAGAGACAGGGACACAGAGATAGAGACGCAGAGACAGAGACACAGAGAAAGAGACACAGAGCCAGAGACACAGAGACAGAGACACAGAGAGAGACACTGAGACAGAGACACAGAGACAGAGGCACTGAGACACAGAGACAGAGAAACAGAGACATAGACACAGTGAGAGAGACAGAGACACAGGGACGGAGACACTGAGATAGAAACACAGAGACAGATTCACAGAGACAGAGACACAGAGACAGAGGCAGAGAAACAGAGGCACAGAGACGGAGACACAGAGACATAGACACAGAGACAGAGACACAGAGACAGAGACACAGAGACAGAGACACAGAGACAGAGACACAGAGACCGAGAAACAAGGACAGAGACACAGAGACAGAGACACAGAGAGAGAGAAACAGAGACAGAGACACAGTGAGAGAGACAGAGATACAGAGATGGAGACGCAGAGACAGATTCAGCGGGAGAGAGACGAGACAGAGGCAGAGACACAGAGACGGAGACGCAGGGACAGGGACACAGTGACGGAGACATGGAGGCAGAGACACAGAGGAATATACACAGAGACAGAGACACAGAGACCGATACACAGAGGCAGAGGCACAGAGACAGAGACGCAGAGACAGAGACACAGAGACAGAGACACAGAGACAGGGACATAGAGGCAGAGACACAGACACAGAGACATAGACACAGAGACAGAGACACAGAGACAGAGACACAGAGACAGAGACACAGAGGCAGAGACACAGAGACAGAGACACAGAGACAGAGACACAGAGACAGAGACACAGAGACAGGGACACAATGACAGAGATTCAGAGACAGGGACACAGAGAGAGAGAAACAGAGACAGAGACACAGTGAGAGAGACAGAGATACACAGATGGAGACGCAGAGACAGATACAGAGGCAGAGACACGCGACAGAGACAGAGACACAGAGACGGAGACGCAGGGACAGGGACATAGGGACAGGGACAAAGAGACAGAGACTCAGAGACAGAGACACAGAGACAGAGACAGAGACAGAGACAGAGATACAGGGACATAGAGGCAGAGACGCAAGGACAGAGACACAGAGACAGGGACACAGAGAGAGAGACTCAGAGACAGAGACACAGAGACAGAGACAGAGACACAGAGACAGAGACACAGAGACAGAGACACCGAGACAGAGACACAGAAACAGAGACACAGAGACAGAGACACAGAGACAGAGACACAGATACAGAGACACAGAGGCAGAGACACAGAGAGAGAGACACAGTGGCGGAGAAACCGAGGCAGAGACACAGACGAATAGACACAGAGACAGAGACACGGAGGCAGAGACACAGAGACAGAGACACAGAGACAGTGATATAGACACAGAGAGAGTGACTCAGAGACAGAGACACAGAGACGGAAACACAGGGACAGAGACACAGAGACATGGACACCGAGAGAGTGACTCAGAGACGGAGACACAGAGACGGAGACAGAGACACAGAGACATAGACACAGAAACGGAGACACAGAGACAGAGGCATAGACACAGAGACAGAGACACAGAGAGTGAGACACAGAGACAGAGACACAGAGACAGAGACACAGAGACAGAGACACAGAGACAGAGACACAGAGCCAGAGACACTGAGACAGAGACACAGAGACAGAGACACAGAGACAGAGACACAGATACAGAGACACAGAGACGGGGACACAGAAGCCGAGACCCAGAGACAGAGACACAGAGACAGAGGCACAGAGACAGAGACACAGAGACAGAGACACAGAGACAGAGACACAGAGACAGAGACACTGAAACAGAGACACAGAGACGGAGACACAGATACAGAGACACAGAGACAGGGACACAGAGGCCGAGACCCAGAGACAGAGACACAGAGACCGAGACACAGAGACAGAGACACAGAGACACAGACACAGAGACAGAGACACAGAGACAGAGACACAGAGGCAGAGGCACAGAGGCAGAGGCACAGAGACAGAGACACAGAGACAGAGACACAGAGACAGAGACGCATGGACAGAGACACAGAGACAGGGACACAGAGAGAGAGACACAGATACAGAGACACAGAGGCAGAGACACAGAGAGAGAGACACAGTGGCGGAGAAACCGAGGCAGAGACACAGAGGAATAGACACAGAGACAGAGACACGGAGGCAGAGACACAGAGACAGAGACACAGAGACAGTGATATAGACACAGAGAGAGTGACTCAGAGGCAGAGACACAGAGACGGAAACACAGGGACAGAGACACAGAGACATGGACACAGAGAGAGTGACTCAGAGACAGAGACACAGAGACGGAGACAGAGACACAGAGACATAGACACAGAGACAGAGACACAGAGACAGAGACACAGAGACAGAGACACAGAGACAGAGACACAGAGACAGAGACGCAGAGACAGAGACACAGAGACAGAGACAGAGACACAGAGACGGAGACACAGAGACAGAGACACAGAGGCAGAGACACAGAGAGAGACACTGAGACTGAGACACAGAGACAGAGACACTGAGACAGAGACACAGAGACAGAGACACAGAGACAGAGACACAGATACAGAGACACAGAGACAGAGACACAGAGACCGAGACACAGAGACAGAGACACAGAGACAGAGACACAGATACAGAGACACAGAGACAGAGACACAGAGGCAGAGGCACAGAGACAGAGACACAGAGACCGGGACACAGAGACAGAGACACAGAGATAGAGACACAGAGACAGTGACGCAGGGACAGAGACACAGAGACATAGACACAGAGACAGAGACACAAAGACAGAGACACAGAGACAGAGACACAGAGACAGAGACACAGAGACAGAGACACAGAGACAGAGACACAGAGACAGAGACACAGAGACAGAGACACGGAGACAGAGACACGGAGACAGAGACACGGAGACAGAGACACGGAGACAGAGACACAGAGACAGAGACACAGAGACAGAGACACAGAGACAGAGAAACAGAGACATAGACACAGTGAGAGAGACAGAGACACAGGGACGGAGACACTGAGACAGAAACACAGAGACAGATTCACAGAGACAGAGACACAGAGACAGAGGCAGAGAGACCGAGGCACAGAGACGGAGACACAGAGACATAGACACTGAGCCAGGGACACAGAGAGAGAGAAACAGAGACAGAGACACAGTGAGAGAGACAGAGATACAGAGATGGAGACGCAGAGACAGATTCAGAGGGAGATACACGAGACAGAGGCAGTGACACAGAGACGGAGACGCAGGGACAGGGACATAGAGACAGGGACACAGAGACAGAGACTCAGAGACAGAGACACAGAGACAGAGACAGAGACAGAGACAGAGACAGAGACAGAGACAGAGACACAGGGACAGAGACCGAGACACAGAGACGGAGACACAGAGACTGGGACACAGAGACAGAGACACAGAGACAGAGACACAGAGACAGAGACACAGAGACAGAGACACAGAGACAGAGACACAGAGAGAGACACTGAGACAGAGACACTGAGACAGAGACACAGAGACAGAGACACCGATACAGAGACACAGAGACAGGGACACAGAGGCCGAGACCCAGAGACAGAGACACAGAGACAGAGACACAGAGACAGAGACACAGAGACAGAGACACAGAGACAGAGACACAGAGACAGAGACACAGAGACAGAGACACAGAGACAGAGACACAGAGACAGAGACACAGAGACAGAGACACAGAGACAGAGACACAGAGACAGAGACACAGAGACAGAGACACAGAGACAGAGACACAGAGACAGAGACACAGAGACAGAGACACAGAGACAGAGACACAGAGACAGAGACACAGAGACAGAGACACAGAGACAGAGACACAGAGACAGAGACACAGAGACAGAGACACAGAGACAGAGACACGGAGACAGAGACACAGAGACAGAGACACAGAGACAGAGACAGAGACACAGAGACGGAGACACAGGGACAGAGACACAGAAACAGGGACACAGAGACAGAGTCACAGAGACAGAGTCACAGAGACAGAGACACAGAGACAGAGACACAGAGACAGGGACACAGACACAGAGACAATGAGACAGAGACACAGAGGCAAACACACACAGACAGAGACACAGAGACCGAGACACAGAGACGGAGACACAGAGACAGGGACACAGAGACAGAGACGCAGAGGCAGAGACACAGAGACAGAGACACAGAGCCAGAGACACAGAGACAGAGACACAGAGAGAGACACTGAGACAGAGACACAGAGACAGAGACACTGAGACACAGAGACAGAGAAACAGAGACATAGACACAGTGAGAGAGACAGAGACACAGGGACGGAGACACTGAGATAGAAACACAGAGACAGATTCACAGAGACAGAGACACAGAGACAGAGGCAGAGAAACAGAGGCACAGAGACGGAGACACAGAGACATAGACACAGAGACAGAGACACGGAGGCAGAGACACAGAGACAGAGACACAGAGACATTGAGATAGACACAGAGAGAGTGACTCAGAGACAGAGACACAGAGACGGAAACACAGTGACAGAGACACAGAGACATGGACACAGACAGAGTGACTCAGAGACAGAGACACAGAGACAGAGACACAGAGACAGAGACACAGAGACGGAGGCGCAGGGACAGGTACACAGTGACAGAGACATGGAGGCAGAGACACAGAGGAATATACACAGAGACAGAGACACAGAGACCGAGACACAGAGGCAGAGGCACAGAGACAGAGACACAGAGACAGAGACACAGAGACAGATACACAGAGACAGGGACATAGAGGCAGAGACACAGACAAAGAGACAAAGACACACAGACAGAGACACAGAGACCGAGACACAGAGACAGACACACAGAGACAGAGACACAATGACAGAGATTCAGAGACAGACACACAGGGAGAGAGACACAGAAACGGAGACACAGAGACAGAAGCATAGACACAGAGACAGAGACACAGATAGTGAGACACAGAGACAGAGACACAGAGACAGAGACACAGAGACAGAGACACAGAGACAGAGACACAGAGACAGAGACACAGAGACAGAGACACAGAGACAGAGACACAGAGACAGAGACACAGAGACACAGAGACAGAGACACAGAGACAGAGACACAGAGACAGAGACACAGAGAGAGACACTGAGACAGAGACACAGAGACAGAGACACTGAGACAGAGACACAGAGACAGAGACACCGATACAGAGACACAGAGACAGGGACACAGAGGCCGAGACCCAGAGACAGAGACACAGAGACAGAGACACAGAGACAGAGACACAGAGACAGAGACACAGAGACAGAGACACAGAGACGGAGACACAGGGACAGAGACACAGAAACAGGGACACAGAGACAGAGTCACAGAGACAGAGTCACAGAGACAGAGACACAGAGACAGAGACACAGAGACAGGGACACAGACACAGAGACAATGAGACAGAGACACAGAGGCAAAGACACACAGACAGAGACACAGAGACCGAGACACAGAGACGGAGACACAGAGACAGGGACACAGAGACAGAGACGCAGAGACAGAGACACAGAGACAGAGACACAGAGCCAGAGACACAGAGACAGAGACACAGAGAGAGACACTGAGACAGAGACACAGAGACAGAGACACTGAGACACAGAGACAGAGAAACAGAGACATAGACACAGTGAGAGAGACAGAGACACAGGGACGGAGACACTGAGATAGAAACACAGAGACAGATTCACAGGGACAGAGACACAGAGACAGAGGCAGAGAAACAGAGGCACAGAGACGGAGACACAGAGACATAGACACAGAGACAGAGACACAGAGACAGAGACACAGAGACAGAGACACAGAGACCGAGAAACAAGGACAGAGACACAGAGACAGAGACACAGAGAGAGAGAAACAGAGACAGAGACACAGTGAGAGAGACAGAGATACAGAGATGGAGACGCAGAGACAGATTCAGAGGGAGAGAGACGAGACAGAGGCAGAGACACAGAGACGGAGACGCAGGGACAGGGTCACAGTGACAGAGACATGGAGGCAGAGACACAGAGGAATATACACAGAGACAGAGACACAGAGACCGATACACAGAGGCAGAGGCACAGAGACAGAGACACAGAGACAGAGACACAGAGACAGAGACACAGAGACAGGGACATAGAGGCAGAGACACAGACACGGAGACATAGACACAGAGACAGAGACACAGAGACAGAGACACAGAGACAGAGACACAGAGACAGAGACACAGAGACAGAGACACAGAGACAGAGACAGAGACACAGAGACAGAGACACAGAGACAGAGACACAGAGACAGAGACACAGAGACAGAGACACAGAGACAGAGACACAGAGACAGAGACACAGAGACAGAGACACAGAGACAGAGACACAGAGACAGAGACACAGAGACAGGGACACAATGACAGAGATTCAGAGACAGGGACACAGAGAGAGAGAAACAGAGACAGAGACACAGTGAGAGAGACAGAGATACACAGATGGAGACGCAGAGGCAGATACAGAGGCAGAGACACGCGACAGAGACAGAGACACAGAGACGGAGACGCAGGGACAGGGACATAGGGACAGGGACACAGAGACAGAGACACAGAGACAGAGACACAGAGACAGTGACACGGAGACAGAGACACGGAGACAGAGACAGGGAGACAGAGACACGGAGACAGAGACACAGAGACAGAGACACAGAGACAGAGACACAGAGACAGAGACACGGAGACAGAGACACGGAGACAGAGACACAGAGACAGAGACACAGAGACAGAGACACAGAGACAGAGAAACAGAGACATAGACACAGTGAGAGAGACAGAGACACAGGGACGGAGACACTGAGACAGAAACACAGAGACAGGTTCACAGAGACAGAGACACAGAGACAGAGGCAGAGAGACCGAGGCACAGAGACGGAGACACAGAGACATAGACACTGAGCCAGGGACACAGAGAGAGAGAAATAGAGACAGAGACACAGAGACAGAGACACAGAGACAGAGACAGAGACACAGAGACGGAGACACAGGGACAGAGACACAGAAACAGGGACACAGAGACAGAGTCACAGAGACAGAGTCACAGAGACAGTGACACAGAGACAGAGACACAGAGACAGGGACACAGAGACAGGGACACAGAGATAGAGACGCAGAGACAGAGACACAGAGAAAGAGACACAGAGCCAGAGACACAGAGACAGAGACACAGAGAGAGACACTGAGACAGAGACACAGAGACAGAGGCACTGAGACACAGAGACAGAGAAACAGAGACATAGACACAGTGAGAGAGACAGAGACACAGGGACGGAGACACTGAGATAGAAACACAGAGACAGATTCACAGAGACAGAGACACAGAGACAGAGGCAGAGAAACAGAGGCACAGAGACGGAGACACAGAGACATAGACACAGAGACAGAGACACAGAGACAGAGACACAGAGAGAGACACTGAGACAGAGACACAGAGACAGAGACACTGAGACAGAGACACAGAGACAGAGACACCGATACAGAGACACAGAGACAGGGACACAGAGGCCGAGACCCAGAGACAGAGACACAGAGACAGAGACACAGAGACAGAGACACAGAGACAGAGACACAGAGACAGAGACACAGAGACGGAGACACAGGGACAGAGACACAGAAACAGGGACACAGAGACAGAGTCACAGAGACAGAGTCACAGAGACAGAGACACAGAGACAGAGACACAGAGACAGGGACACAGACACAGAGAGAATGAGACAGAGACACAGAGGCAAAGACACACAGACAGAGACACAGAGACCGAGACACAGAGACGGAGACACAGAGACAGGGACACAGAGACAGAGACGCAGAGACAGAGACACAGAGACAGAGACACAGAGCCAGAGACACAGAGACAGAGACACAGAGAGAGACACTGAGACAGAGACACAGAGACAGAGACACTGAGACACAGAGACAGAGAAACAGAGACATAGACACAGTGAGAGAGACAGAGACACAGGGACGGAGACACTGAGATAGAAACACAGAGACAGATTCACAGGGACAGAGACACAGAGACAGAGGCAGAGAAACAGAGGCACAGAGACGGAGACACAGAGACATAGACACAGAGACAGAGACACAGAGACAGAGACACAGAGACAGAGACACAGAGACCGAGAAACAAGGACAGAGACACAGAGACAGAGACACAGAGAGAGAGAAACAGAGACAGAGACACAGTGAGAGAGACAGAGATACAGAGATGGAGACGCAGAGACAGATTCAGAGGGAGAGAGACGAGACAGAGGCAGAGACACAGAGACGGAGACGCAGGGACAGGGACACAGTGACAGAGACATGGAGGCAGAGACACAGAGGAATATACACAGAGACAGAGACACAGAGACCGATACACAGAGGCAGAGGCACAGAGACAGAGACACAGAGACAGAGACACAGAGACAGAGACACAGAGACAGGGACATAGAGGCAGAGACACAGACACGGAGACATAGACACAGAGACAGAGACACAGAGACAGAGACACAGAGACAGAGACACAGAGACAGAGACACAGAGACAGAGACACAGAGACAGAGACACAGAGACAGAGACACAGAGACAGAGACACAGAGACAGAGACACAGAGACAGAGACACAGAGACAGAGACACAGAGACAGAGACACAGAGACAGAGACACAGAGACAGAGACACAGAGACAGAGACACAGAGACAGAGACACAGAGACAGAGACACAGAGACAGGGACACAATGACAGAGATTCAGAGACAGGGACACAGAGAGAGAGAAACAGAGACAGAGACACAGTGAGAGAGACAGAGATACACAGATGGAGACGCAGAGGCAGATACAGAGGCAGAGACACGCGACAGAGACAGAGACACAGAGACGGAGACGCAGGGACAGGGACATAGGGACAGGGACACAGAGACAGAGACACAGAGACAGAGACACAGAGACAGTGACACGGAGACAGAGACACGGAGACAGAGACAGGGAGACAGAGACACGGAGACAGAGACACAGAGACAGAGACACAGAGACAGAGACACAGAGACAGAGACACGGAGACAGAGACACGGAGACAGAGACACAGAGACAGAGACACAGAGACAGAGACACAGAGACAGAGAAACAGAGACATAGACACAGTGAGAGAGACAGAGACACAGGGACGGAGACACTGAGACAGAAACACAGAGACAGGTTCACAGAGACAGAGACACAGAGACAGAGGCAGAGAGACCGAGGCACAGAGACGGAGACACAGAGACATAGACACTGAGCCAGGGACACAGAGAGAGAGAAATAGAGACAGAGACACAGAGACAGAGACACAGAGACAGAGACAGAGACACAGAGACGGAGACACAGGGACAGAGACACAGAAACAGGGACACAGAGACAGAGTCACAGAGACAGAGTCACAGAGACAGTGACACAGAGACAGAGACACAGAGACAGGGACACAGAGACAGGGACACAGAGATAGAGACGCAGAGACAGAGACACAGAGAAAGAGACACAGAGCCAGAGACACAGAGACAGAGACACAGAGGGAGACACTGAGACAGAGACACAGAGACAGAGGCACTGAGACACAGAGACAGAGAAACAGAGACATAGACACAGTGAGAGAGACAGAGACACAGGGACGGAGACACTGAGATAGAAACACAGAGACAGATTCACAGAGACAGAGACACAGAGACAGAGGCAGAGAAACAGAGGCACAGAGACGGAGACACAGAGACATAGACACAGAGACAGAGACACAGAGACAGAGACACAGAGACCGAGAAACAAGGACAGAGACACAGAGACAGAGACACAGAGAGAGAGAAACAGAGACAGAGACACAGTGAGAGAGACAGAGATACAGAGATGGAGAGGCAGAGACAGATTCAGAGGGAGAGAGACGAGACAGAGGCAGAGACACAGAGACGGAGACGCAGGGACAGGGACACAGTGACAGAGACATGGAGGCAGAGACACAGAGGAATATACACAGAGACAGAGACACAGAGACCGATACACAGAGGCAGAGGCACAGAGACAGAGACACAGAGACAGAGACACAGAGACAGAGACACAGAGACAGAGACACAGAGACAGGGACATAGAGGCAGAGACACAGACACGGAGACATAGACACAGAGACAGAGACACAGAGACAGAGACACAGAGACAGAGACACAGAGACAGAGACACAGAGACAGAGACACAGAGACAGAGACACAGAGACAGAGACACAGAGACAGAGACACAGAGACAGGGACACAATGACAGAGATTCAGAGACAGAGAGACAGAGAGAGAGAAACAGAGACAGAGACACAGTGAGAGAGACAGAGATACACAGATGGAGACGCAGAGGCAGATACAGAGGCAGAGACACGCGACAGAGACAGAGACACAGAGACGGAGACGCAGGGACAGGGACATAGGGACAGGGACACAGAGACAGAGACTCAGAGACAGAGACACAGAGACAGAGACAGAGACAGAGACAGAGACAGAGATACAGGGACATAGAGGCAGAGGCGCAAGGACAGAGACACAGAGACAGGGACACAGAGAGAGAGACTCAGAGACAGAGACACAGAGACAGAGACATAGAGACAGAGACACAGAGACAGAGACACAGAGACAGAGACACGGAGACAGGGACACAATGACAGAGATTCAGAGACAGGGACACAGAGGGAGAGAAACAGAGACAGAGACACAGTGAGAGAGACAGAGATACACAGATGGAGACGCAGAGACAGATACAGAGGCAGAGACACGCGACAGAGACAGAGACACAGAGACGGAGACGCAGGGACAGGGACATAGGGACAGGGACACAGAGACAGAGACTCAGAGACAGAGACACAGAGACAGAGACAGAGACAGAGACAGAGGTACAGGGACATAGAGGCAGAGGCGCAAGGACAGAGACACAGAGACAGGGACACAGAGAGAGAGACTCAGAGACAGAGACACAGAGACAGAGATACAGAGACAGAGACACAGATACAGAGACACAGAGACAGAGACACAGAGACACAGAGACAGAGACACAGAGACAGAGACACAGAGACAGAGACACAGATACAGAGACACAGAGGCAGAGACACAGAGAGAGAGACACAGTGGCGGAGAAACCGAGGCAGAGACACAGAGGAATAGACACAGAGACAGAGACACGGAGGCAGAGACACAGAGACAGAGACACAGAGACAGTGATATAGACACAGAGAGAGTGACTCAGAGACAGAGACACAGAGACGGAAACACAGGGACAGAGACACAGAGACATGGACATAGAGAGAGTGACTCAGGGACAGAGACACAGAGACGGAGACAGAGACACAGAGACATAGACACAGAAACGGAGACACAGAGACAGAGGCACAGACACAGAGACAGAGACACAGAGAGTGAGACACAGAGACAGAGACACAGAGACAGAGACACAGAGACAGAGACACAGAGACAGAGAAACAGAGACATAGACACAGTGAGAGAGACAGAGACACAGGGACGGAGACACTGAGATAGAAACACAGAGACAGATTCACAGAGACAGAGACACAGAGACAGAGGCAGAGAGACAGAGGCACAGAGACGGAGACACAGAGACACAGACACAGAGACAGAGACACAGAGACAGAGACACAGAGACCGAGAAACAAGGACAGAGACACAGAGACAGAGACACAGAGAGAGAGAAACAGAGACAGAGACACAGTGAGAGAGACAGAGATACAGAGATGGAGACGCAGAGACAGATTCAGCGGGAGAGAGACGAGACAGAGGCAGAGACACAGAGACGGAGACGCAGGGACAGGGACACAGTGACGGAGACATGGAGGCAGAGACACAGAGGAATATACACAGAGACAGAGACACAGAGACCGATACACAGAGGCAGAGGCACAGAGACAGAGACGCAGAGACAGAGACACAGAGACATAGACACTGAGCCAGGGACACAGAGAGAGAGAAACAGAGACAGAGACACAGTGAGAGAGACAGAGATACAGAGATGGAGACGCAGAGACAGATTCAGAGGGAGATACACGAGACAGAGGCAGTGACACAGAGACGGAGACGCAGGGACAGGGACATAGAGACAGGGACAGAGAGACAGAGACTCAGAGACAGAGACACAGAGACAGAGACAGAGACAGAGACAGAGACAGAGACAGAGACAGAGACACAGAGACAGACACACAGAGACGGAGACACAGGGACAGAGACACAGAGACAGGGACACAGAGAGAGTGACTCAGAGACAAAGACACAGGGACAGAGACACAGAGACAGAGACACAGAGACAGAGACACAGAGACAGAGACACAGAGACAGAGACACAGAGACAGAGACACAGAGACAGAGACACAGAGACAGAGACACAGAGACAGAGACACAGAGACAGAGACACAGAGACAGAGACACAGAGACAGAGACACAGAGACAGAGACACAGAGACAGAGACACAGAGACAGAGACACAGAGACAGAGACACAGAGACAGAGACACAGAGACAGAGACACAGAGACAGAGACACAGAGACAGAGACACAGAGACAGAGACACAGAGACAGAGACACAGAGACAGAGACACAGAGACAGAGACGCAGAGACAGAGACGCAGAGACAGAGACGCAGAGACAGAGACGCAGAGACAGAGACACAGAGACAGAGACACAGAGACAGAGACACAGAGACAGAGACACAGAGACAGAGACACAGAGACAGAGGCACAGAGACAGAGACACAGAGACAGAGACACAGAGACAGAGACACAGAGACAGAGACACAGAGACAGAGACACAGAGACAGTGACACGGAGACAGAGACACGGAGACAGAGACACGGAGACAGAGACACAGAGACAGAGACACCGAGACAGAGACACAGAGACAGAGACACAGAGACAGAGACACAGAGACAGAGACACGGAGACAGAGACACGGAGACAGAGACACGGAGACAGAGACACGGAGACAGAGACACAGAGACAGAGACACAGAGACAGAGACACAGATACAGAGAAACAGAGACATAGACACAGTGAGAGAGACAGAGACACAGGGACGGAGACACTGAGACAGAAACACAGAGACAGATTCACAGAGACAGAGACACAGAGACAGAGGCAGAGAGACCGAGGCACAGAGACGGAGACACAGAGACATAGACACTGAGCCAGGGACACAGAGAGAGAGAAACAGAGACAGAGACACAGTGAGAGAGACAGAGATACAGAGATGGAGACGCAGAGACAGATTCAGAGGGAGATACACGAGACAGAGGCAGTGACACAGAGACGGAGACGCAGGGACAGGGACATAGAGACAGGGACACAGAGACAGAGACTCAGAGACAGAGACACAGAGACAGAGACAGAGACAGAGACAGAGACAGAGACAGAGACAGAGACACAGGGACAGAGGCACAGAGACATAGACACAGAGACGGGGACACAGAGACAGAGACACAGAGACAGAGACACAGAGACAGAGACACAGAGATCGAGACACAGAGGCAGAGGCACAGAGGCAGAGGCACAGAGACAGAGACACAGAGACCGGGACACACAGACAGAGACACAGAGATAGAGACACAGAGACAGAGACAGAGACAGAGACACAGAGACAGAGACAGAGACACAGAGACGGAGACACAGGGACAGAGACACAGAAACAGGGACACAGAGACAGAGTCACAGAGACAGAGTCACAGAGACAGAGACACAGAGACAGAGACACAAAGACAGGGACACAGACACAGAGACAATGAGACAGAGACACAGAGGCAAAGACACACACACAGAGACACAGAGACCGAGACACAGAGACGGAGACACAGAGACTGGGACACAGAGACAGAGACACAGGGACAGAGACACAGAGACAGAGACACAGAGACAGCGACACAGAGACAGAGACACAGAGACAGAGACACAGAGACAGAGACACAGAGAGAGACACTGAGACAGAGACACAGAGACAGAGACACTGAGACAGAGACACAGAGACAGAGACACAGAGACAGAGACACAGAGACAGAGACAGAGACACAGAGACAGAGACACAGAGACAGAGACACAGAGACAGAGACACAGAGACAGAGACACAGAGACAGAGACACAGAGACAGAGAAACAGAGACATAGACACAGTGAGAGAGACAGAGACACAGGGACGGAGACACTGAGATAGAAACACAGAGACAGATTCACAGAGACAGAGACACAGAGACAGAGGCAGAGAGACAGAGGCACAGAGACGGAGACACAGAGACATAGACACAGAGACAGAGACACAGAGACAGAGACACAGAGACCGAGAAACAAGGACAGAGACACAGAGACAGAGACACAGAGAGAGAGAAACAGAGACAGAGACACAGTGAGAGAGACAGAGATACAGAGATGGAGACGCAGAGACAGATTCAGAGGGAGAGAGACGAGACAGAGGCAGAGACACAGAGACGGAGACGCAGGGACAGGGACACAGTGACGGAGACATGGAGGCGGAGACACAGAGGAATATACACAGAGACAGAGACACAGAGACCGATACACAGAGGCAGAGGCACAGAGACAGAGACGCAGAGACAGAGACACAGAGACAGAGTCACAGAGACAGGGACATAGAGGCAGAGACACAGACACAGAGACATAGACACAGAGACAGAGACACAGAGACAGAGACACAGAGACAGAGACACAGAGGCAGAGACACAGAGACAGAGACACAGAGACAGAGACACAGAGACAGAGACACAGAGACAGGGACACAATGACAGAGATTCAGAGACAGGGACACAGAGAGAGAGAAGCAGAGACAGAGACACAGTGAGAGAGACAGAGATACACAGATGGAGACGCAGAGACAGATACAGAGGCAGAGACACGCGACAGAGACAGAGACACAGAGACGGAGACGCAGGGACAGAGACAGAGACAGAGAAGCAGGGACAGAGACACAGAGACGGAGACTGTGGGACAGACAAACAGAGACAGAGATTCAGATGCAGAGACACAGAGACGGAGACACAGAGACAGAGACTCAGAGACAGAGACACATAGACATAGACACAGAGACAGAGACCCAGAGACAGAGACACAGAGACAGAGACAGAGACACAGAGACAGAGACACAGGGACAGAGACGCAGAGACAGATACAGAGACACAGAGACAGGGACATAGAGGCAGAGACACAGACACGTAGACACAGAGACAGAGACACAGAGACAGAGACACAAAGACAGAGACACAGAGACAGAGACACAGAGACAGAGACACAGAGACAGAGACACAGAGACGGAGACACAGAGACAGAGACAGAGACAGAGACAGAGACAGAGACAGAGACAGAGACAGAGACAGAGACAGAGACAGAGACAGAGACAGAGACAGAGACAGAGACAGAGACAGAGACAGAGACAGAGACAGAGACAGAGACAGAGACAGAGACAGAGACAGAGACAGAGACAGAGACAGAGACAGAGACACAGAGACAGAGACTCAGAGACAAAGACAGAGAGACAGAGACACAGAACCGAGACACAGAGGCAGAGGCACAGAGCCAGAGGCACAGAGACAGAGACACAGAGACCGGGACACAGAGACAGAGAAACAGAGGCAGTGGCACAGAGACAGAGACACAGAGACAGAGACACAGAGACAGAGACACAGAGACAGAGACACAGAGACAGAGACACAGAGACAGGGACATAGAGGCAGAGACACAGACACAGAGACATAGACACAGCGACAGGGACACAGAGACAGAGACACAGAGACAGAGACACTGAGACAGAGACACAGAGAGAGTGACTCAGAGACAGAGACACAGGGACAGAGGCACAGAGACATAGACACAGAGACGGGGACACAGAGACAGAGACACAGAGACAGAGACACAGAGACAGAGACACAGAGAGAGAGACACAGTGGCGGAGAAACCGAGGCAGAGGCACAGAGGAATAGACACAGAGACAGAGACACGGAGGCAGAGACACAGAGACAGAGACACAGAGACATTGAGATAGACACAGAGAGAGTGACTCAGAGACAGAGACACAGAGACGGAAACACAGGGACAGAGACACAGAGACATGGACACAGACAGAGTGACTCAGAGACAGAGACACAGAGACAGAGACACAGAGACAGAGACACAGAGACGGAGACGCAGGGACAGGTACACAGTGACAGAGACATGGAGGCAGAGACACAGAGGAATATACACAGAGACAGAGACACAGAGACCGAGACACAGAGGCAGAGGCACAGAGACAGAGACACAGAGACAGAGACACAGAGACAGATACACAGAGACAGGGACATAGAGGCAGAGACACAGACACAGAGACAAAGACACACAGACAGAGACACAGAGACCGAGACACAGAGACAGACACACAGAGACAGAGACACAATGACAGAGATTCAGAGACAGACACACAGGGAGAGAGACACAGAAACGGAGACACAGAGACAGAAGCATAGACACAGAGACAGAGACACAGATAGTGAGACAGAGAGACAGAGACACAGAGACAGAGACACAGAGACAGAGACACAGAGACAGAGACACAGAGACAGAGACACAGAAACACAGAGACAGAGACACAGAGACAGAGACACAGAGACAGAGACACAGAGACAGAGACACAGAGAGAGACACTGAGACAGAGACACAGAGACAGAGACACAGAGACAGAGACACAGAGACAGAGACACAGATACATAGACACGGAGGCGGAGACATAGAGACGGAGACAGAGACACAGAGATATAGACACAGAGACAGAGACACAGAGACAGAGACACAGAGACAGAGACAGAGACACAGAGACGGAGACACAGGGACAGAGACACAGAAACAGGGACACAGAGACAGAGTCACAGAGACAGAGTCACAGAGACAGAGACACAGAGACAGAGACACAGAGACAGGGACACAGACACAGAGACAATGAGACAGAGACACAGAGGCAAAGACACACAGACAGAGACACAGAGACCGAGACACAGAGACGGAGACACAGAGACAGGGACACAGAGATAGAGACGCAGAGACAGAGACACAGAGAAAGAGACACAGAGCCAGAGACACAGAGACAGAGACACAGAGAGAGACACTGAGACAGAGACACAGAGACAGAGACACTGAGACACAGAGACAGAGAAACAGAGACATAGACACAGTGAGAGAGACAGAGACACAGGGACGGAGACACTGAGATAGAAACACAGAGACAGATTCACAGAGACAGAGACACAGAGACAGAGGCAGAGAAACAGAGGCACAGAGACGGAGACACAGAGACATAGACACAGAGACAGAGACACAGAGACAGAGACACAGAGACCGAGAAACAAGGACAGAGACACAGAGACAGGGACACAGAGAGAGAGAAACAGAGACAGAGACACAGTGAGAGAGACAGAGATACACAGATGGAGACGCAGAGACAGATACAGAGGCAGAGACACGCGACAGAGACAGAGACACAGAGACGGAGACGCAGGGACAGGGACATAGGGACAGGGACACAGAGACAGAGACTCAGAGACAGAGACACAGAGACAGAGACAGAGACAGAGACAGAGGTACAGGGACATAGAGGCAGAGGCGCAAGGACAGAGACACAGAGACAGGGACACAGAGAGAGAGACTCAGAGACAGAGACACAGAGACAGAGATACAGAGACAGAGACACAGAGACAGAGACACAGAGACAGAGACACAGAGACACAGAGACAGAGACACAGAGACAGAGACACAGAGACAGAGACACAGATACAGAGACACAGAGGCAGAGACACAGAGAGAGAGACACAGTGGCGGAGAAACCGAGGCAGAGACACAGAGGAATAGACACAGAGACAGAGACACGGAGGCAGAGACACAGAGACAGAGACACAGAGACAGTGATATAGACACAGAGAGAGTGACTCAGAGACAGAGACACAGAGACGGAAACACAGGGACAGAGACACAGAGACATGGACATAGAGAGAGTGACTCAGGGACAGAGACACAGAGACGGAGACAGAGACACAGAGACATAGACACAGAAACGGAGACACAGAGACAGAGGCACAGACACAGAGACAGAGACACAGAGAGTGAGACACAGAGACAGAGACACAGAGACAGAGACACAGAGACAGAGACACAGAGACAGAGACACAGAGACAGAGAAACAGAGACATAGACACAGTGAGAGAGACAGAGACACAGGGACGGAGACACTGAGATAGAAACACAGAGACAGATTCACAGAGACAGAGACACAGAGACAGAGGCAGAGAGACAGAGGCACAGAGACGGAGACACAGAGACACAGACACAGAGACAGAGACACAGAGACAGAGACACAGAGACAGAGACACAGAGACCGAGAAACAAGGACAGAGACACAGAGACAGAGACACAGAGAGAGAGAAACAGAGACAGAGACACAGTGAGAGAGACAGAGATACAGAGATGGAGACGCAGAGACAGATTCAGCGGGAGAGAGACGAGACAGAGGCAGAGACACAGAGACGGAGACGCAGGGACAGGGACACAGTGACGGAGACATGGAGGCAGAGACACAGAGGAATATACACAGAGACAGAGACACAGAGACCGATACACAGAGGCAGAGGCACAGAGACAGAGACGCAGAGACAGAGACACAGAGGCAGAGACACAGGGACAGGGACATAGAGGCAGAGACACAGACACAGAGACATAGACACAGAGACAGAGACACAGAGACAGAGACACAGAGACAGAGACACAGAGACGGAGACGCAGGGACAGGTACACAGTGACAGAGACACGGAGACAGAGACACAGAGACAGAGACACAGAGACAGAGACACAGAGACAGAGAAACAGAGACATAGACACAGTGAGAGAGACAGAGACACAGGGACGGAGACACTGAGACAGAAACACAGAGACAGATTCACAGAGACAGAGACACAGAGACAGAGGCAGAGAGACCGAGGCACAGAGACGGAGACACAGAGACATAGACACTGAGCCAGGGACACAGAGAGAGAGAAACAGAGACAGAGACACAGTGAGAGAGACAGAGATACAGAGATGGAGACGCAGAGACAGATTCAGAGGGAGATACACGAGACAGAGGCAGTGACACAGAGACGGAGACGCAGGGACAGGGACATAGAGACAGGGACACAGAGACAGAGACTCAGAGACAGAGACACAGAGACAGAGACAGAGACAGAGACAGAGACAGAGACAGAGACAGAGACACAGGGACAGAGGCACAGAGACATAGACACAGAGACGGGGACACAGAGACAGAGACACAGAGACAGAGACACAGAGACAGAGACACAGAGATCGAGACACAGAGGCAGAGGCACAGAGGCAGAGGCACAGAGACAGAGACACAGAGACCGGGACACACAGACAGAGACACAGAGATAGAGACACAGAGACAGAGACAGAGACAGAGACACAGAGACAGAGACAGAGACACAGAGACGGAGACACAGGGACAGAGACACAGAAACAGGGACACAGAGACAGAGTCACAGAGACAGAGTCACAGAGACAGAGACACAGAGACAGAGACACAAAGACAGGGACACAGACACAGAGACAATGAGACAGAGACACAGAGGCAAAGACACACACACAGAGACACAGAGACCGAGACACAGAGACGGAGACACAGAGACTGGGACACAGAGACAGAGACACAGGGACAGAGACACAGAGACAGAGACACAGAGACAGCGACACAGAGACAGAGACACAGAGACAGAGACACAGAGACAGAGACACAGAGAGAGACACTGAGACAGAGACACAGAGACAGAGACACTGAGACAGAGACACAGAGACAGAGACACAGAGACAGAGACACAGAGACAGAGACAGAGACACAGAGACAGAGACACAGAGACAGAGACACAGAGACAGAGACACAGAGACAGAGACACAGAGACAGAGACACAGAGACAGAGAAACAGAGACATAGACACAGTGAGAGAGACAGAGACACAGGGACGGAGACACTGAGATAGAAACACAGAGACAGATTCACAGAGACAGAGACACAGAGACAGAGGCAGAGAGACAGAGGCACAGAGACGGAGACACAGAGACATAGACACAGAGACAGAGACACAGAGACAGAGACACAGAGACCGAGAAACAAGGACAGAGACACAGAGACAGAGACACAGAGAGAGAGAAACAGAGACAGAGACACAGTGAGAGAGACAGAGATACAGAGATGGAGACGCAGAGACAGATTCAGAGGGAGAGAGACGAGACAGAGGCAGAGACACAGAGACGGAGACGCAGGGACAGGGACACAGTGACGGAGACATGGAGGCGGAGACACAGAGGAATATACACAGAGACAGAGACACAGAGACCGATACACAGAGGCAGAGGCACAGAGACAGAGACGCAGAGACAGAGACACAGAGACAGAGTCACAGAGACAGGGACATAGAGGCAGAGACACAGACACAGAGACATAGACACAGAGACAGAGACACAGAGACAGAGACACAGAGACAGAGACACAGAGGCAGAGACACAGAGACAGAGACACAGAGACAGAGACACAGAGACAGAGACACAGAGACAGGGACACAATGACAGAGATTCAGAGACAGGGACACAGAGAGAGAGAAGCAGAGACAGAGACACAGTGAGAGAGACAGAGATACACAGATGGAGACGCAGAGACAGATACAGAGGCAGAGACACGCGACAGAGACAGAGACACAGAGACGGAGACGCAGGGACAGAGACAGAGACAGAGAAGCAGGGACAGAGACACAGAGACGGAGACTGTGGGACAGACAAACAGAGACAGAGATTCAGATGCAGAGACACAGAGACGGAGACACAGAGACAGAGACTCAGAGACAGAGACACATAGACATAGACACAGAGACAGAGACCCAGAGACAGAGACACAGAGACAGAGACAGAGACACAGAGACAGAGACACAGGGACAGAGACGCAGAGACAGATACAGAGACACAGAGACAGGGACATAGAGGCAGAGACACAGACACGTAGACACAGAGACAGAGACACAGAGACAGAGACACAAAGACAGAGACACAGAGACAGAGACACAGAGACAGAGACACAGAGACAGAGACACAGAGACGGAGACACAGAGACAGAGACAGAGACAGAGACAGAGACAGAGACAGAGACAGAGACAGAGACAGAGACAGAGACAGAGACAGAGACAGAGACAGAGACAGAGACAGAGACAGAGACAGAGACAGAGACAGAGACAGAGACAGAGACAGAGACAGAGACAGAGACAGAGACAGAGACAGAGACAGAGACAGAGACACAGAGACAGAGACTCAGAGACAAAGACAGAGAGACAGAGACACAGAACCGAGACACAGAGGCAGAGGCACAGAGCCAGAGGCACAGAGACAGAGACACAGAGACCGGGACACAGAGACAGAGAAACAGAGGCAGTGGCACAGAGACAGAGACACAGAGACAGAGACACAGAGACAGAGACACAGAGACAGAGACACAGAGACAGAGACACAGAGACAGGGACATAGAGGCAGAGACACAGACACAGAGACATAGACACAGCGACAGGGACACAGAGACAGAGACACAGAGACAGAGACACTGAGACAGAGACACAGAGAGAGTGACTCAGAGACAGAGACACAGGGACAGAGGCACAGAGACATAGACACAGAGACGGGGACACAGAGACAGAGACACAGAGACAGAGACACAGAGACAGAGACACAGAGAGAGAGACACAGTGGCGGAGAAACCGAGGCAGAGGCACAGAGGAATAGACACAGAGACAGAGACACGGAGGCAGAGACACAGAGACAGAGACACAGAGACATTGAGATAGACACAGAGAGAGTGACTCAGAGACAGAGACACAGAGACGGAAACACAGGGACAGAGACACAGAGACATGGACACAGACAGAGTGACTCAGAGACAGAGACACAGAGACAGAGACACAGAGACAGAGACACAGAGACGGAGACGCAGGGACAGGTACACAGTGACAGAGACATGGAGGCAGAGACACAGAGGAATATACACAGAGACAGAGACACAGAGACCGAGACACAGAGGCAGAGGCACAGAGACAGAGACACAGAGACAGAGACACAGAGACAGATACACAGAGACAGGGACATAGAGGCAGAGACACAGACACAGAGACAAAGACACACAGACAGAGACACAGAGACCGAGACACAGAGACAGACACACAGAGACAGAGACACAATGACAGAGATTCAGAGACAGACACACAGGGAGAGAGACACAGAAACGGAGACACAGAGACAGAAGCATAGACACAGAGACAGAGACACAGATAGTGAGACAGAGAGACAGAGACACAGAGACAGAGACACAGAGACAGAGACACAGAGACAGAGACACAGAGACAGAGACACAGAAACACAGAGACAGAGACACAGAGACAGAGACACAGAGACAGAGACACAGAGACAGAGACACAGAGAGAGACACTGAGACAGAGACACAGAGACAGAGACACAGAGACAGAGACACAGAGACAGAGACACAGATACATAGACACGGAGGCGGAGACATAGAGACGGAGACAGAGACACAGAGATATAGACACAGAGACAGAGACACAGAGACAGAGACACAGAGACAGAGACAGAGACACAGAGACGGAGACACAGGGACAGAGACACAGAAACAGGGACACAGAGACAGAGTCACAGAGACAGAGTCACAGAGACAGAGACACAGAGACAGAGACACAGAGACAGGGACACAGACACAGAGACAATGAGACAGAGACACAGAGGCAAAGACACACAGACAGAGACACAGAGACCGAGACACAGAGACGGAGACACAGAGACAGGGACACAGAGATAGAGACGCAGAGACAGAGACACAGAGAAAGAGACACAGAGCCAGAGACACAGAGACAGAGACACAGAGAGAGACACTGAGACAGAGACACAGAGACAGAGACACTGAGACACAGAGACAGAGAAACAGAGACATAGACACAGTGAGAGAGACAGAGACACAGGGACGGAGACACTGAGATAGAAACACAGAGACAGATTCACAGAGACAGAGACACAGAGACAGAGGCAGAGAAACAGAGGCACAGAGACGGAGACACAGAGACATAGACACAGAGACAGAGACACAGAGACAGAGACACAGAGACCGAGAAACAAGGACAGAGACACAGAGACAGGGACACAGAGAGAGAGAAACAGAGACAGAGACACAGTGAGAGAGACAGAGATACACAGATGGAGACGCAGAGACAGATACAGAGGCAGAGACACGCGACAGAGACAGAGACACAGAGACGGAGACGCAGGGACAGGGACATAGGGACAGGGACACAGAGACAGAGACTCAGAGACAGAGACACAGAGACAGAGACAGAGACAGAGACAGAGGTACAGGGACATAGAGGCAGAGGCGCAAGGACAGAGACACAGAGACAGGGACACAGAGAGAGAGACTCAGAGACAGAGACACAGAGACAGAGATACAGAGACAGAGACACAGAGACAGAGACACAGAGACAGAGACACAGAGACACAGAGACAGAGACACAGAGACAGAGACACAGAGACAGAGACACAGATACAGAGACACAGAGGCAGAGACACAGAGAGAGAGACACAGTGGCGGAGAAACCGAGGCAGAGACACAGAGGAATAGACACAGAGACAGAGACACGGAGGCAGAGACACAGAGACAGAGACACAGAGACAGTGATATAGACACAGAGAGAGTGACTCAGAGACAGAGACACAGAGACGGAAACACAGGGACAGAGACACAGAGACATGGACATAGAGAGAGTGACTCAGGGACAGAGACACAGAGACGGAGACAGAGACACAGAGACATAGACACAGAAACGGAGACACAGAGACAGAGGCACAGACACAGAGACAGAGACACAGAGAGTGAGACACAGAGACAGAGACACAGAGACAGAGACACAGAGACAGAGACACAGAGACAGAGACACAGAGACAGAGAAACAGAGACATAGACACAGTGAGAGAGACAGAGACACAGGGACGGAGACACTGAGATAGAAACACAGAGACAGATTCACAGAGACAGAGACACAGAGACAGAGGCAGAGAGACAGAGGCACAGAGACGGAGACACAGAGACACAGACACAGAGACAGAGACACAGAGACAGAGACACAGAGACAGAGACACAGAGACCGAGAAACAAGGACAGAGACACAGAGACAGAGACACAGAGAGAGAGAAACAGAGACAGAGACACAGTGAGAGAGACAGAGATACAGAGATGGAGACGCAGAGACAGATTCAGCGGGAGAGAGACGAGACAGAGGCAGAGACACAGAGACGGAGACGCAGGGACAGGGACACAGTGACGGAGACATGGAGGCAGAGACACAGAGGAATATACACAGAGACAGAGACACAGAGACCGATACACAGAGGCAGAGGCACAGAGACAGAGACGCAGAGACAGAGACACAGAGGCAGAGACACAGGGACAGGGACATAGAGGCAGAGACACAGACACAGAGACATAGACACAGAGACAGAGACACAGAGACAGAGACACAGAGACAGAGACACAGAGACGGAGACGCAGGGACAGGTACACAGTGACAGAGACACGGAGACAGAGACACAGAGACAGAGACACAGAGACAGAGACACAGAGACAGAGAAACAGAGACATAGACACAGTGAGAGAGACAGAGACACAGGGACGGAGACACTGAGACAGAAACACAGAGACAGATTCACAGAGACAGAGACACAGAGACAGAGGCAGAGAGACCGAGGCACAGAGACGGAGACACAGAGACATAGACACTGAGCCAGGGACACAGAGAGAGAGAAACAGAGACAGAGACACAGTGAGAGAGACAGAGATACAGAGATGGAGACGCAGAGACAGATTCAGAGGGAGATACACGAGACAGAGGCAGTGACACAGAGACGGAGACGCAGGGACAGGGACATAGAGACAGGGACACAGAGACAGAGACTCAGAGACAGAGACACAGAGACAGAGACAGAGACAGAGACAGAGACAGAGACACAGGGACAGAGGCACAGAGACATAGACACAGAGACGGGGACACAGAGACAGAGACACAGAGACAGAGACACAGAGACAGAGACACAGAGATCGAGACACAGAGGCAGAGGCACAGAGGCAGAGGCACAGAGACAGAGACACAGAGACCGGGACACACAGACAGAGACACAGAGATAGAGACACAGAGACAGAGACAGAGACAGAGACACAGAGACAGAGACAGAGACACAGAGACGGAGACACAGGGACAGAGACACAGAAACAGGGACACAGAGACAGAGTCACAGAGACAGAGTCACAGAGACAGAGACACAGAGACAGAGACACAAAGACAGGGACACAGACACAGAGACAATGAGACAGAGACACAGAGGCAAAGACACACACACAGAGACACAGAGACCGAGACACAGAGACGGAGACACAGAGACTGGGACACAGAGACAGAGACACAGGGACAGAGACACAGAGACAGAGACACAGAGACAGAGACACAGAGACAGAGACACAGAGACAGAGACACAGAGAGAGACACTGAGACAGAGACACAGAGACAGAGACACTGAGACAGAGACACAGAGACAGAGACACAGAGACAGAGACACAGAGACAGAGACACAGAGACAGAGACAGAGACACAGAGACAGAGACACAGAGACAGAGACACAGAGACAGAGACACAGAGGCAGAGACACAGAGACAGAGAAACAGAGACATAGACACAGTGAGAGAGACAGAGACACAGGGACGGAGACACTGAGATAGAAACACAGAGACAGATTCACAGAGACAGAGACACAGAGACAGAGGCAGAGAGACAGAGGCACAGAGACGGAGACACAGAGACATAGACACAGAGACAGAGACACAGAGACAGAGACACAGAGACCGAGAAACAAGGACAGAGACACAGAGACAGAGACACAGAGAGAGAGAAACAGAGACAGAGACACAGTGAGAGAGACAGAGATACAGAGATGGAGACGCAGAGACAGATTCAGAGGGAGAGAGACGAGACAGAGGCAGAGACACAGAGACGGAGACGCAGGGACAGGGACACAGTGACGGAGACATGGAGGCAGAGACACAGAGGAATATACACAGAGACAGAGACACAGAGACCGATACACAGAGGCAGAGGCACAGAGACAGAGACGCAGAGACAGAGACACAGAGACAGAGACACAGAGACAGGGACATAGAGGCAGAGACACAGACACAGAGACATAGACACAGAGACAGAGACACAGAGACAGAGACACAGAGACAGAGACACAGAGGCAGAGACACAGAGACAGAGACACAGAGACAGAGACACAGAGACAGAGACACAGAGACAGGGACACAATGACAGAGATTCAGAGACAGGGACACAGAGAGAGAGAAACAGAGACAGAGACACAGTGAGAGAGACAGAGATACACAGATGGAGACGCAGAGACAGATACAGAGGCAGAGACACGCGACAGAGACAGAGACACAGAGACGGAGACGCAGGGACAGAGACAGAGACAGAGAAGCAGGGACAGAGACACAGAGACGGAGACTGTGGGACAGACAAACAGAGACAGAGATTCAGATGCAGAGACACAGAGACGGAGACACAGAGACAGAGACTCAGAGACAGAGACACATAGCATTGACACAGAGACAGAGACCCAGAGACAGAGACACAGAGACAGAGACAGAGACAGAGACACAGAGACAGAGACACAGGGACAGAGACGCAGAGACAGATACAGAGACACAGAGACAGGGACATAGAGGCAGAGACACAGACACGTAGACACAGAGACAGAGACACAGAGACAGAGACACAAAGACAGAGACACAGAGACAGAGACACAGAGACAGAGACACAGAGACAGAGACACAGAGACGGAGACACAGAGACAGAGACAGAGACAGAGACAGAGACAGAGACAGAGACAGAGACAGAGAGAGAGACAGAGACAGAGACAGAGACAGAGACAGAGACAGAGACAGAGACAGAGACAGAGACAGAGACAGAGACAGAGACAGAGACACAGAGACAGAGACTCAGAGACAAAGACAGAGAGACAGAGACACAGAACCGAGACACAGAGGCAGAGGCACAGAGCCAGAGGCACAGAGACAGAGACACAGAGACCGGGACACAGAGACAGAGAAGCAGAGGCAGTGGCACAGAGACAGAGACACAGAGACAGAGACACAGAGACAGAGACACAGAGACAGGGACATAGAGGCAGAGACACAGACACAGAGACAGAGACACAGAGACATTGAGATAGACACAGAGAGAGTGACTCAGAGACAGAGACACAGAGACGGAAACACAGGGACAGAGACACAGAGACATGGACACAGACAGAGTGACTCAGAGACAGAGACACAGAGACAGAGACACAGAGACAGAGACACAGAGACGGAGACGCAGGGACAGGTACACAGTGACAGAGACATGGAGGCAGAGACACAGAGGAATATACACAGAGACAGAGACACAGAGACCGAGACACAGAGGCAGAGGCACAGAGACAGAGACACAGAGACAGAGACACAGAGACAGATACACAGAGACAGGGACATAGAGGCAGAGACACAGACACAGAGACAAAGACACACAGACAGAGACACAGAGACCGAGACACAGAGACAGACACACAGAGACAGAGACACAATGACAGAGATTCAGAGACAGACACACAGGGAGAGAGACACAGAAACGGAGACACAGAGACAGAAGCATAGACACAGAGACAGAGACACAGATAGTGAGACACAGAGACAGAGACACAGAGACAGAGACACAGAGACAGAGACACAGAGACAGAGACACAGAAACACAGAGACAGAGACACAGAGACAGAGACACAGAGACAGAGACACAGAGACAGAGACACAGAGAGAGACACTGAGACAGAGACACAGAGACAGAGACACAGAGACAGAGACACAGAGACAGAGACACAGATACATAGACACAGAGGCGGAGACATAGAGACGGAGACAGAGACACAGAGATATAGACACAGAGACAGAGACACAGAGACAGAGACAGAGACACAGAGACGGAGACACAGGGACAGAGACACAGAAACAGGGACACAGAGACAGAGTCACAGAGACAGAGTCACAGAGACAGAGACACAGAGACAGAGACACAGAGACAGGGACACAGACACAGAGACAATGAGACAGAGACACAGAGGCAAAGACACACAGACAGAGACACAGAGACCGAGACACAGAGACGGAGACACAGAGACAGGGACACAGAGATAGAGACGCAGAGACAGAGACACAGAGAAAGAGACACAGAGCCAGAGACACAGAGACAGAGACACAGAGAGAGACACTGAGACAGAGACACAGAGACAGAGACACTGAGACACAGAGACAGAGAAACAGAGACATAGACACAGTGAGAGAGACAGAGACACAGGGACGGAGACACTGAGATAGAAACACAGAGACAGATTCACAGAGACAGAGACACAGAGACAGAGGCAGAGAAACAGAGGCACAGAGACGGAGACACAGAGACATAGACACAGAGACAGAGACACAGAGACAGAGACACAGAGACAGAGACACAGAGACCGAGAAACAAGGACAGAGACACAGAGACAGAGACACAGAGAGAGAGAAACAGAGACAGAGACACAGTGAGAGAGACAGAGATACAGAGATGGAGAGGCAGAGACAGATTCAGAGGGAGAGAGACGAGACAGAGGCAGAGACACAGAGACGGAGACGCAGGGACAGGGACACAGTGACAGAGACATGGAGGCAGAGACACAGAGGAATATACACAGAGACAGAGACACAGAGACCGATACACAGAGGCAGAGGCACAGAGACAGAGACACAGAGACAGAGACACAGAGACAGAGACACAGAGACAGGGACATAGAGGCAGAGACACAGACACGGAGACATAGACACAGAGACAGAGACACAGAGACAGAGACACAGAGACAGAGACAGAGACACAGAGACAGAGACACAGAGACAGAGACACAGAGACAGAGACACAGAGACAGAGACACAGAGACAGGGACACAATGACAGAGGTTCAGAGACAGGGAGACAGAGAGAGAGAAACAGAGACAGAGACACAGTGAGAGAGACAGAGATACACAGATGGAGACGCAGAGGCAGATACAGAGGCAGAGACACGCGACAGAGACAGAGACACAGAGACGGAGACGCAGGGACAGGGACATAGGGACAGGGACACAGAGACAGAGACTCAGAGACAGAGACACAGAGACAGAGACAGAGACAGAGATACAGGGACATAGAGGCAGAGGCGCAAGGACAGAGACACAGAGACAGGGACACAGAGAGAGAGACTCAGAGACAGAGACACAGAGACAGAGACATAGAGACAGAGACACAGAGACAGAGACACAGAGAAAGAGACACAGAGACAGGGACACAATGACAGAGATTCAGAGACAGGGACACAGAGAGAGAGAAACAGAGACAGAGACACAGTGAGAGAGACAGAGATACACAGATGGAGACGCAGAGACAGATACAGAGGCAGAGACACGCGACAGAGACAGAGACACAGAGACGGAGACGCAGGGACAGGGACATAGGGACAGGGACACAGAGACAGAGACTCAGAGACAGAGACACAGAGACAGAGACAGAGACAGAGACAGAGGTACAGGGACATAGAGGCAGAGGCGCAAGGACAGAGACACAGAGACAGGGACACAGAGAGAGAGACTCAGAGACAGAGACACAGAGACAGAGATACAGAGACAGAGACACAGAGACAGAGACACAGAGACAGAGACACAGAGACACAGAGACAGAGACACAGAGACAGAGACACAGAGACAGAGACACAGATACAGAGACACAGAGGCAGAGACACAGAGAGAGAGACACAGTGGCGGAGAAACCGAGGCAGAGACACAGAGGAATAGACACAGAGACAGAGACACGGAGGCAGAGACACAGAGACAGAGACACAGAGACTGTGATATAGACACAGAGAGAGTGACTCAGAGACAGAGACACAGAGACGGAAACACAGGGACAGAGACACAGAGACATGGACATAGAGAGAGTGACTCAGGGACAGAGACACAGAGACGGAGACAGAGACACAGAGACATAGACACAGAAACGGAGACACAGAGACAGAGGCACAGACACAGAGACAGAGACACAGAGAGTGAGACACAGAGACAGAGACACAGAGACAGAGACACAGAGACAGAGACACAGAGACAGAGACACAGAGACAGAGACACAGAGACAGAGAAACAGAGACATAGACACAGTGAGAGAGACAGAGACACAGGGACGGAGACACTGCGATAGAAACACAGAGACAGATTCACAGAGACAGAGACACAGAGACAGAGGCAGAGAGACAGAGGCACAGAGACGGAGACACAGGGACAGGGACATAGAGGCAGAGACACAGACACAGAGACATAGACACAGAGACAGAGACACAGAGACAGAGACACAGAGACAGAGACACAGAGACGGAGACGCAGGGACAGGTACACAGTGACAGAGACACGGAGACAGAGACACAGAGACAGAGACACAGAGACAGAGAAACAGAGACATAGACACAGTGAGAGAGACAGAGACACAGGGACGGAGACACTGAGACAGAAACACAGAGACAGATTCACAGAGACAGAGACACAGAGACAGAGGCAGAGAGACCGAGGCACAGAGACGGAGACACAGAGATATAGACACTGAGCCAGGGACACAGAGAGAGAGAAACAGAGACAGAGACACAGTGAGAGAGACAGAGATACAGAGATGGAGACGCAGAGACAGATTCAGAGGGAGATACACGAGACAGAGGCAGTGACACAGAGACGGAGACGCAGGGACAGGGACATAGAGACAGGGACACAGAGACAGAGACTCAGAGACAGAGACACAGAGACAAAGACAGAGACAGAGACAGAGACAGAGACAGAGACACAGAGACAGAGACACAGAGACGGAGACACAGGGTCAGAGACACAGAGACAGGGACACAGAGAGAGTGACTCAGAGACAAAGACACAGGGACAGAGACACAGAGACAGAGACACAGAGACAGAGACACAGAGACAGAGACACAGAGACAGAGACACAGAGACAGAGACACAGAGACAGAGACACAGAGACAGAGACACAGAGACAGAGACACAGAGACAGAGACACAGAGACAGAGACACAGAGACAGAGACACAGAGACAGAGACACAGAGACAGAGACACAGAGACAGAGACACAGAGACAGAGACACAGAGACAGAGACACAGAGACAGAGACACAGAGACAGAGACACAGAGACAGAGACACAGAGACAGAGACGCAGAGACAGAGACGCAGAGACAGAGACGCAGAGACAGAGACGCAGAGACAGAGACGCAGAGACAGAGACGCAGAGACAGAGACGCAGAGACAGAGACACAGAGACAGAGACACAGAGACAGAGACACAGAGACAGAGGCACAGAGACAGAGGCACAGAGACAGAGACACAGAGACAGAGACACAGAGACAGAGACACAGAGACAGTGACACGGAGACAGAGACACGGAGACAGAGACACGGAGACAGAGACACAGAGACAGAGACACCGAGACAGAGACACAGAGACAGAGACACAGAGACAGAGACACAGAGACAGAGACACGGAGACAGAGACACGGAGACAGAG
Organism: Megachile willughbiella; assembly: GCA_945859595.2. NCBI lineage: Eukaryota > Metazoa > Arthropoda > Insecta > Hymenoptera > Megachilidae > Megachile > Megachile willughbiella. The sequence continues at coordinate 482,262 of OX243806.1, forward strand.
ACACGGAGACAGAGACACGGAGACAGAGACACAGAGACAGAGACACAGAGACAGAGACACAGAGACAGAGAAACAGAGACATAGACACAGTGAGAGAGACAGAGACACAGGGACGGAGACACTGAGACAGAAACACAGAGACAGATTCACAGAGACAGAGACACAGAGACAGAGGCAGAGAGACCGAGGCACAGAGACGGAGACACAGAGACATAGACACTGAGCCAGGGACACAGAGAGAGAGAAACAGAGACAGAGACACAGTGAGAGAGACAGAGATACAGAGATGGAGACGCAGAGACAGATTCAGAGGGAGATACACGAGACAGAGGCAGTGACACAGAGACGGAGACGCAGGGACAGGGACATAGAGACAGGGACACAGAGACAGAGACTCAGAGACAGAGACACAGAGACAGAGACAGAGACAGAGACAGAGACAGAGACAGAGACACAGGGACAGAGGCACAGAGACATAGACACAGAGACGGGGACACAGAGACAGAGACACAGAGACAGAGACACAGAGACAGAGACACAGAGACAGAGACACAGAGATCGAGACACAGAGGCAGAGGCACAGAGGCAGAGGCACAGAGACAGAGACACAGAGACCGGGACACACAGACAGAGACACAGAGATAGAGACACAGAGACAGAGACAGAGACAGAGACACAGAGACAGAGACAGAGACACAGAGACGGAGACACAGGGACAGAGACACAGAAACAGGGACACAGAGACAGAGTCACAGAGACAGAGTCACAGAGACAGAGAGACAGAGACAGAGGCAGAGAGACAGAGGCACAGAGACGGAGACACAGAGACATAGACACAGAGACAGAGACACAGAGACAGAGACACAGAGACCGAGAAACAAGGACAGAGACACAGAGACAGAGACACAGAGAGAGAGAAACAGAGACAGAGACACAGTGAGAGAGACAGAGATACAGAGATGGAGACGCAGAGACAGATTCAGAGGGAGAGAGACGAGACAGAGGCAGAGACACAGAGACGGAGACGCAGGGACAGGGACACAGTGACGGAGACATGGAGGCAGAGACACAGAGGAATATACACAGAGACAGAGACACAGAGACCGATACACAGAGGCAGAGGCACAGAGACAGAGACGCAGAGACAGAGACACAGAGACAGAGACACAGAGACAGGGACATAGAGGCAGAGACACAGACACAGAGACATAGACACAGAGACAGAGACACAGAGACAGAGACACAGAGACAGAGACACAGAGGCAGAGACACAGAGACAGAGACACAGAGACAGAGACACAGAGACAGAGACACAGAGACAGGGACACAATGACAGAGATTCAGAGACAGGGACACAGAGAGAGAGAAACAGAGACAGAGACACAGTGAGAGAGACAGAGATACACAGATGGAGACGCAGAGACAGATACAGAGGCAGAGACACGCGACAGAGACAGAGACACAGAGACGGAGACGCAGGGACAGGGACATAGGGACAGGGACAAAGAGACAGAGACTCAGAGACAGAGACACAGAGACAGAGACAGAGACAGAGACAGAGATACAGGGACATAGAGGCAGAGACGCAAGGACAGAGACACAGAGACAGGGACACAGAGAGAGAGACTCAGAGACAGAGACACAGAGACAGAGACAGAGACACAGAGACAGAGACACAGAGACAGAGACACCGAGACAGAGACACAGAAACAGAGACACAGAGACAGAGACACAGAGACAGAGACACAGAAACAGAGACACAGATACAGAGACACAGAGGCAGAGACACAGAGAGAGAGACACAGTGGCGGAGAAACCGAGGCAGAGACACAGACGAATAGACACAGAGACAGAGACACGGAGGCAGAGACACAGAGACAGAGACACAGAGACAGTGATATAGACACAGAGAGAGTGACTCAGAGACAGAGACACAGAGACGGAAACACAGGGACAGAGACACAGAGACATGGACACCGAGAGAGTGACTCAGAGACAGAGACACAGAGACGGAGACAGAGACACAGAGACATAGACACAGAAACGGAGACACAGAGACAGAGACACAGAGAGTGAGACACAGAGACAGAGACACAGAGACAGAGACACAGAGACAGAGACACAGAGAGAGTGACTCAGAGACAGAGACACAGAGACAGAGACACAGAGACAGAGACACAGAGACAGAGACACAGAGACAGAGACACAGAGACAGAGACACAGAGACAGAGACACAGAGACAGAGACAGAGACAGAGACAGAGACAGAGACACAGAGACAGAGACTCAGAGACAGAGGCACAGAGACATAGACACAGAGACGGGGACACAGAGACAGAGACACAGAGACAGAGACACAGAGACAGAGACACAGAGGCAGAGGCACAGAGGCAGAGGCACAGAGACAGAGACACAGAGACCGGGACACAGAGACAGAGACACAGAGATAGAGACACAGAGACAGTGACGCAGGGACAGAGACACACAGACATAGACACAGAGACAGAGACACAGAGACAGAGACACAGAGACGGAGACACAGGGACAGAGACACAGAGACAGGGACACAGAGAGAGTGACTCAGAGACAAAGACACAGGGACAGAGGCACAGAGACATAGACACAGAGACGGGGACACAGAGACAGAGACACAGAGACAGAGACACAGAGACAGAGACACAGAGACAGAGACACAGAGACAGAGACACAGAGACAGAGACACAGACACAGAGACACAGAGACAGAGACACAGAGACAGACACACAGAGACAGACACACAGAGACAGAGACACAGAGACAGAGACACAGAGACAGAGACACAGAGACAGAGACACAGAGACAGAGACACAGAGACAGAGACACAGAGACAGAGACACAGAGACAGAGACACAGAGACAGAGACACGGAGACAGAGACACAGAGACAGAGACACAGAGACAGAGACACAGAGACAGAGACGCAGAGACAGAGACGCAGAGACAGAGACGCAGAGACAGAGACGCAGAGACAGAGACGCAGAGACAGAGACGCAGAGACAGAGACGCAGAGACAGAGACGCAGAGACAGAGACACAGAGACAGAGACACAGAGACAGAGACACAGAGACAGAGGCACAGAGACAGAGACACAGAGACAGAGACACAGAGACAGAGACACAGAGACAGAGACACAGAGACAGAGACAGAGACACAGGGACAGAGGCACAGAGACATAGACACAGAGACGGGGACACAGAGACAGAGACACAGAGACAGAGACACAGAGACAGAGACACAGAGACAGAGACACAGAGACAGAGACATAGAGACAGAGACACAGAGACAGAGACACAGAGACAGAGACGCAGAGACAGAGACGCAGAGACAGAGACGCAGAGACAGAGACGCAGAGACAGAGACACAGAGACAGAGACACAGAGACAGAGACACAGAGGCAGAGGCACAGAGGCAGAGGCACAGAGACAGAGACACAGAGACCGGGACACACAGACAGAGACACAGAGATAGAGACACAGAGACAGAGACAGAGACAGAGACACAGAGACAGAGACAGAGACACAGAGACGGAGACACAGGGACAGAGACACAGAGACAGAGACACAGAGACAGAGACACAGAGACAGAGACAGAGACAGAGACAGAGACACAGAGACAGAGACTCAGAGACAGAGGCACAGAGACATAGACACAGAGACGGGGACACAGAGACAGAGACACAGAGACAGAGACACAGAGACAGAGACACAGAGATCGAGACACAGAGGCAGAGGCACAGAGGCAGAGGCACAGAGACAGAGACACAGAGACCGGGACACAGAGACAGAGACACAGAGATAGAGACACAGAGACAGTGACGCAGGGACAGAGACACACAGACATAGACACAGAGACAGAGACACAGAGACAGAGACACAGAGACGGAGACACAGGGACAGAGACACAGAGACAGGGACACAGAGAGAGTGACTCAGAGACAAAGACACAGGGACAGAGGCACAGAGACATAGACACAGAGACGGGGACACAGAGACAGAGACACAGAGACAGAGACACAGAGACAGAGACACAGAGACAGAGACACAGAGACAGAGACACAGAGACAGAGACACAGACACAGAGACACAGAGACAGAGACACAGAGACAGACACACAGAGACAGACACACAGAGACAGAGACACAGAGACAGAGACACAGAGACAGAGACACAGAGACAGAGACACAGAGACAGAGACACAGAGACAGAGACACAGAGACAGAGACACAGAGACAGAGACACGGAGACAGAGACACGGAGACAGAGACACAGAGACAGAGACACAGAGACAGAGACGCAGAGACAGAGACGCAGAGACAGAGACGCAGAGACAGAGACGCAGAGACAGAGACGCAGAGACAGAGACGCAGAGACAGAGACGCAGAGACAGAGACACAGAGACAGAGACACAGAGACAGAGACACAGAGACAGAGACACAGAGACAGAGGCACAGAGACAGAGACACAGAGACAGAGACACAGAGACAGAGACACAGAGACAGAGACAGAGACACAGGGACAGAGGCACAGAGACATAGACACAGAGACGGGGACACAGAGACAGAGACACAGAGACAGAGACACAGAGACAGAGACACAGAGACAGAGACACAGAGACAGAGACATAGAGACAGAGACACAGAGACAGAGACACAGAGACAGAGACGCAGAGACAGAGACGCAGAGACAGAGACGCAGAGACAGAGACGCAGAGACAGAGACACAGAGACAGAGACACAGAGACAGAGACACAGAGGCAGAGGCACAGAGGCAGAGGCACAGAGACAGAGACACAGAGACCGGGACACACAGACAGAGACACAGAGATAGAGACACAGAGACAGAGACAGAGACAGAGACACAGAGACAGAGACAGAGACACAGAGACGGAGACACAGGGACAGAGACACAGAGACAGAGACACAGAGACAGAGACACAGAGATCGAGACACAGAGACAGAGACACAGAGACAGAGACACAGAGACAGAGACGCAGAGACAGAGACGCAGAGACAGAGACACAGAGACAGAGACACAGAGACAGAGACACAGAGACAGAGACACAGAGACAGAGACACAGAGACAGAGACACAGAGGCAGAGACACAGAGACAGAGACACAGAGACAGAGACACAGAGACAGAGACACAGAGACAGAGACACAGAGACAGAGACGCAGAGACAGAGACGCAGAGACAGAGACGCAGAGACAGAGACGCAGAGACAGAGACACAGAGACAGAGACACAGAGACAGAGACACAGAGACAGAGACACAGAGACAGAGACACAGAGACAGAGGCACAGAGACAGAGGCACAGAGACAGAGACACAGAGACAGAGACACAGAGACAGAGACACAGAGACAGAGACAGAGACACAGGGACAGAGGCACAGAGACATAGACACAGAGACGGGGACACAGAGACAGAGACACAGAGACAGAGACACAGAGACAGAGACACAGAGACAGAGACACAGAGATCGAGACACAGAGGCAGAGGCACAGAGGCAGAGGCACAGAGACAGAGACACAGAGACCGGGACACACAGACAGAGACACAGAGATAGAGACACAGAGACAGAGACAGAGACAGGGAGACAGAGACAGAGACACAGAGACGGAGACACAGGAACAGAGACACAGAAACAGGGACACAGAGACAGAGTCACAGAGACAGAGTCACAGAGACAGAGACACAGAGACAGAGACACAGAGACAGGGACACAGACACAGAGACAATGAGACAGAGACACAGAGGCAAAGACACACACACAGAGACACAGAGACCGAGACACAGAGACGGAGACACAGAGACTGGGACACAGAGACAGAAACACAGAGACAGAGACACAGAGACAGAGACACAGAGACAGAGACACAGAGACAGAGACACAGAGAGAGACACTGAGACAGAGACACAGAGACAGAGACACTGAGACAGAGACACAGAGACAGAGACACAGAGACCTAGACACAGAGACAGAGACACAGAGACAGGGACACAGAGAGAGTCACACAGAGACAGAGACACATGGACAGAGACACAGGGACAGAGACAGAGACAGAGAAGCAGGGACAGAGACACAGAGACGGAGACTGTGGGACAGACAAACAGAGACAGAGATTCAGATGCAGAGACACAGAGACGGAGACACAGAGACAGAGACTCAGAGACAGAGACACATAGACATAGACACAGAGACAGAGACCCAGAGACAGAGACACAGAGACAGAGACAGAGACACAGAGACAGAGACACAGGGACAGAGACGCAGAGACAGATACAGAGACACAGAGACAGGGACATAGAGGCAGAGACACAGACACGTAGACACAGGGACAGGGTCACAGAGACAGAGAGAGAGAGACACAGAGACAGATACACGGAGGCAGAGACACAGAGGAATAGACACAGAGACAGAGACACGGAGGCAGAGACACAGAGACAGAGACACGGAGGCAGGGACACAGAGACAGGGACACAGAGAAAGAGAAACAGAGACAGAGACAGAGACAGAGTCAGAGTCACAGAGACAGAGACTCAGAGACAGATACACGCACACAGAGACAGAGACAGAGACAGAGACACAGAGACAGAGACAGAGACAGAGACACAGAGACAGAGACAGAGACACAGAGACAGAGACAGAGACACAGAGACGGAGACACAGGGACAGAGACACAGAAACAGGGACACAGAGACAGAGTCACAGAGACAGAGTCACAGAGACAGAGACACAGAGACAGAGACACAGAGACAGGGACACAGACACAGAGACAATGAGACAGAGGCACAGAGGCAAAGACACACAGACAGAGACACAGAGACCGAGACACAGAGACGGAGACACAGAGACTGGGACACAGAGACAGAGACACAGAGACAGACACAGAGACAGAGACACAGAGACAGAGACACAGAGAGAGACACTGAGACAGAGACACAGAGACAGAGACACTGAGACAGAGACACAGAGACAGAGACACAGAGACAGAGACACAGAGAAAGAGACACAGAGCCAGAGACACAGAGACAGAGACACAGAGAGAGACACTGAGACAGAGACACAGAGACAGAGAAACAGAGACATAGACACAGTGAGAGAGACAGACACACAGGGACGGAGACACTGAGATAGAAACACAGAGACAGATTCACAGAGACAGAGACACAGAGACAGAGGCAGAGAAACAGAGGCACAGAGACGGAGACACAGAGACATAGACACAGAGACAGAGACACAGAGACAGAGACACAGAGACAGAGACACAGAGACCGAGAAACAAGGACAGAGACACAGAGACAGAGACACAGAGAGAGAGAAACAGAGACAGAGACACAGTGAGAGAGACAGAGATACAGAGATGGAGGGGCAGAGACAGATTCAGAGGGGGAGAGACGAGACAGAGGCAGAGACACAGAGACGGAGACGCAGGGACAGGGACACAGTGACAGAGACATGGAGGCAGAGACACAGAGGAATATACACAGAGACAGAGACACAGAGACCGATACACAGAGGCAGAGGCACAGAGACAGAGACACAGAGACAGAGACACAGAGACAGAGACACAGAGACAGGGACATAGAGGCAGAGACACAGACACGGAGACATAGACACAGAGACAGAGACACAGAGACAGAGACACAGAGACAGAGACAGAGACACAGAGACAGAGACACAGAGACAGAGACACAGAGACAGAGACACAGAGACAGAGACACAGAGACAGGGACACAATGACAGAGATTCAGAGACAGGGAGACAGAGAGAGAGAAACAGAGACAGAGACACAGTGAGAGAGACAGAGATACACAGATGGAGACGCAGAGGCAGATACAGAGGCAGAGACACGCGACAGAGACAGAGACACAGAGACGGAGACGCAGGGACAGGGACATAGGGACAGGGACACAGAGACAGAGACTCAGAGACAGAGACACAGAGACAGAGACAGAGACAGAGACAGAGACAGAGACAGAGATACAGGGACATAGAGGCAGAGGCGCAAGGACAGAGACACAGAGACAGGGACACAGAGAGAGAGACTCAGAGACAGAGACACAGAGACAGAGACATAGAGACAGAGACACAGAGACAGAGACACAGAGACAGAGACACAGAGACAGGGACACAATGACAGAGATTCAGAGACAGGGACACATAGAGAGAGAAACAGAGACAGAGACACAGTGAGAGAGACAGAGATACACAGATGGAGACGCAGAGACAGATACAGAGGCAGAGACACGCGACAGAGACAGAGACACAGAGACGGAGACGCAGGGACAGGGACATAGGGACAGGGACACAGAGACAGAGACTCAGAGACAGAGACACAGAGACAGAGACAGAGACAGAGACAGAGGTACAGGGACATAGAGGCAGAGGCGCAAGGACAGAGACACAGAGACAGGGACACAGAGAGAGAGACTCAGAGACAGAGACACAGAGACAGAGATACAGAGACAGAGACACAGAGACAGAGACACAGAGACAGAGACACAGAGACACAGAGACAGAGACACAGAGACAGAGACACAGAGACAGAGACACAGATACAGAGACACAGAGGCAGAGACACAGAGAGAGAGACACAGTGGCGGAGAAACCGAGGCAGAGACACAGAGGAATAGACACAGAGACAGAGACACGGAGGCAGAGACACAGAGACAGAGACACAGAGACAGTGATATAGACACAGAGAGAGTGACTCAGAGACAGAGACACAGAGACGGAAACACAGGGACAGAGACACAGAGACATGGACATAGAGAGAGTGACTCAGGGACAGAGACACAGAGACGGAGACAGAGACACAGAGACAGAGACACAGAGACAGAGACACAGAGACAGAGACACAGAGACAGGGACACAATGACAGAGATTCAGAGACAGGGAGACAGAGAGAGAGAAACAGAGACAGAGACACAGTGAGAGAGACAGAGATACACAGATGGAGACGCAGAGGCAGATACAGAGGCAGAGACACGCGACAGAGACAGAGACACAGAGACGGAGACGCAGGGACAGGGACATAGGGACAGGGACACAGAGACAGAGACTCAGAGACAGAGACACAGAGACAGAGACAGAGACAGAGACACAGAGACAGAGACACAGAGACAGAGACACAGAGACAGAGACACAGAGACAGAGGCACAGAGACAGAGACACAGAGACAGAGACACAGAGACAGAGACACAGAGACAGAGACACAGAGACAGAGACAGAGACACAGGGACAGAGGCACAGAGACATAGACACAGAGACGGGGACACAGAGACAGAGACACAGAGACAGAGACACAGAGACAGAGACACAGAGACAGAGACACAGAGACAGAGACACAGAGACAGAGACGCAGAGACAGAGACGCAGAGACAGAGACGCAGAGACAGAGACGCAGAGACAGAGACACAGAGACAGAGACACAGAGACAGAGACACAGAGACAGAGACACAGAGACAGAGACACAGAGACAGAGACACAGAGACAGAGGCACAGAGACAGAGACACAGAGACAGAGACACAGAGACAGAGACACAGAGACAGAGGCACAGAGACAGAGACACAGAGACAGAGACACAGAGACAGAGACACAGAGACAGAGACACAGAGACAGAGACAGAGACACAGGGACAGAGGCACAGAGACATAGACACAGAGACGGGGACACAGAGACAGAGACACAGAGACAGAGACACAGAGACAGAGACACAGAGACAGAGACACAGAGATCGAGACACAGAGGCAGAGGCACAGAGGCAGAGGCACAGAGACAGAGACACAGAGACCGGGACACACAGACAGAGACACAGAGATAGAGACACAGAGACAGAGACAGAGACAGAGACACAGAGACAGAGACAGAGACACAGAGACGGAGACACAGGGACAGAGACACAGAAACAGGGACACAGAGACAGAGTCACAGAGACAGAGTCACAGAGACAGAGACACAGAGACAGAGACACAGAGACAGGGACACAGACACAGAGACAATGAGACAGAGACACAGAGGCAAAGACACACACACAGAGACACAGAGACCGAGACACAGAGACGGAGACACAGAGCCTGGGACACAGAGACAGAAACACAGAGACAGAGACACAGAGACAGAGACACAGAGACAGAGACACAGAGACAGAGACACAGAGAGAGACACTGAGACAGAGACACAGAGACAGAGACACTGAGACAGAGACACAGAGACAGAGACACAGAGACCTAGACACAGAGACAGAGACACAGAGACAGGGACACAGAGAGAGTCACACAGAGACAGAGACACATGGACAGAGACACAGGGACAGAGACAGAGACAGAGAAGCAGGGACAGAGACACAGAGACGGAGACTGTGGGACAGACAAACAGAGACAGAGATTCAGATGCAGAGACACAGAGACGGAGACACAGAGACAGAGACTCAGAGACAGAGACACATAGACATAGACACAGAGACAGAGACCCAGAGACAGAGACACAGAGACAGAGACAGAGACACAGAGACAGAGACACAGGGACAGAGACGCAGAGACAGATACAGAGACACAGAGACAGGGACATAGAGGCAGAGACACAGACACGTAGACACAGGGACAGGGTCACAGAGACAGAGAGAGAGAGACACAGAGACAGATACACGGAGGCAGAGACACAGAGGAATAGACACAGAGACAGAGACACGGAGGCAGAGACACAGAGACAGAGACACGGAGGCAGGGACACAGAGACAGGGACACAGAGAAAGAGAAACAGAGACAGAGACAGAGACAGAGTCAGAGTCACAGAGACAGAGACTCAGAGACAGATACACGCACACAGAGACAGAGACAGAGACAGAGACACAGAGACAGAGACAGAGACAGAGACACAGAGACAGAGACAGAGACACAGAGACAGAGACAGAGACACAGAGACGGAGACACAGGGACAGAGACACAGAAACAGGGACACAGAGACAGAGTCACAGAGACAGAGTCACAGAGACAGAGACACAGAGACAGAGACACAGAGACAGGGACACAGACACAGAGACAATGAGACAGAGGCACAGAGGCAAAGACACACAGACAGAGACACAGAGACCGAGACACAGAGACGGAGACACAGAGACTGGGACACAGAGACAGAGACACAGAGACAGACACAGAGACAGAGACACAGAGACAGAGACACAGAGAGAGACACTGAGACAGAGACACAGAGACAGAGACACTGAGACAGAGACACAGAGACAGAGACACAGAGACAGAGACACAGAGACAGAGACACAGAGACAGAGACAGGGACACAGAGACAGAGACACAGAGACAGAGACACAGAGACAGAGAGAGTGATGCCCACTTGGACGTCGACCGTTTGGACGCGTCCCGATTGGACGCGTGCCGTTTGGACGCATCCCGTTTGGACGCGTCCCGATTGGACACGTTCGAATTCAAAGCGATGCAGATAAGACCTAACCAGGCCTAACAGAACCTAAAATAACCTAACTCCACCTTACATAGCCTAACGTAAGGGAAATTAGTGTTCAAACGGCATCGATTCGAAGTGGAAGACGTCCAATCGGGGCGCGTCCAAACGGGACGCGTCCAATCGGGACCGTCCAATCGGGACGCGTCCAATCGGTCGACGTCCAAGTGGGACACCCCCAGACAGAGACACAGAGACAGAGACAAAGAGACAGAGAAACAGAGACATAGACACAGTGAGAGAGACAGAGACACAGGGACGGAGACACTGAGACAGAAACACAGAGACAGATTCACAGAGACAGAGACACAGAGACAGAGGCAGAGAGACAGAGGCACAGAGACGGAGACACAGAGACATAGACACAGAGACAGAGACACAGAGACAGAGACACAGAGACAGAGACACAGAGACAGAGACACAAAGACAGAGACACAGAGACAGAGACACAGAGACAGAGACACAGAGACAGAGACACAGAGACGGAGACACAGAGACAGAGACAGAGACAGAGACAGAGACAGAGACAGAGACAGAGACAGAGACAGAGACAGAGACAGAGACAGAGACAGAGACAGAGACAGAGACACAGAGACAGAGACTCAGAGACAAAGACAGAGAGACAGAGACACAGAACCGAGACACAGAGGCAGAGGCACAGAGCCAGAGGCACAGAGACAGAGACACAGAGACCGGGACACAGAGACAGAGAAACAGAGGCAGTGGCACAGAGACAGAGACACAGAGACAGAGACACAGAGACAGAGACACAGAGACAGGGACATAGAGGCAGAGACACAGACACAGAGACATAGACACAGCGACAGGGACACAGAGACAGAGACACAGAGACAGAGACACTGAGACAGAGACACAGAGAGAGTGACTCAGAGACAGAGACACAGGGACAGAGGCACAGAGACATAGACACAGAGACGGGGACACAGAGACAGAGACACAGAGACAGAGACACAGAGACAGAGACACAGAGAGAGAGACACAGTGGCGGAGAAACCGAGGCAGAGACACAGAGGAATAGACACAGAGACAGAGACACGGAGGCAGAGACACAGAGACAGAGACACAGAGACATTGAGATAGACACAGAGAGAGTGACTCAGAGACAGAGACACAGAGACGGAAACACAGGGACAGAGACACAGAGACATGGACACAGACAGAGTGACTCAGAGACAGAGACACAGAGACAGAGACACAGAGACAGAGACACAGAGACGGAGACGCAGGGACAGGTACACAGTGACAGAGACATGGAGGCAGAGACACAGAGGAATATACACAGAGACAGAGACACAGAGACCGAGACACAGAGGCAGAGGCACAGAGACAGAGACACAGAGACAGAGACACAGAGACAGATACACAGAGACAGGGACATAGAGGCAGAGACACAGACACAGAGACAAAGACACACAGACAGAGACACAGAGACCGAGACACAGAGACAGACACACAGAGACAGAGACACAATGACAGAGATTCAGAGACAGACACACAGGGAGAGAGACACAGAAACGGAGACACAGAGACAGAAGCATAGACACAGAGACAGAGACACAGATAGTGAGACACAGAGACAGAGACACAGAGACAGAGACACAGAGACAGAGACACAGAGACAGAGACACAGAAACACAGAGACAGAGACACAGAGACAGAGACACAGAGACAGAGACACAGAGACAGAGACACAGAGAGAGACACTGAGACAGAGACACAGAGACAGAGACACAGAGACAGAGACACAGAGACAGAGACACAGATACATAGACACAGAGGCGGAGACATAGAGACGGAGACAGAGACACAGAGATATAGACACAGAGACGGAGACACAGAGACAGAGACACAGAGACAGAGACAGAGACACAGAGACGGAGACACAGGGACAGAGACACAGAAACAGGGACACAGAGACAGAGTCACAGAGACAGAGTCACAGAGACAGAGACACAGAGACAGAGACACAGAGACAGGGACACAGACACAGAGACAATGAGACAGAGACACAGAGGCAAAGACACACAGACAGAGACACAGAGACCGAGACACAGAGACGGAGACACAGAGACAGGGACACAGAGATAGAGACGCAGAGACAGAGACACAGAGAAAGAGACACAGAGCCAGAGACACAGAGACAGAGACACAGAGAGAGACACTGAGACAGAGACACAGAGACAGAGACACTGAGACACAGAGACAGAGAAACAGAGACATAGACACAGTGAGAGAGACAGAGACACAGGGACGGAGACACTGAGATAGAAACACAGAGACAGATTCACAGAGACAGAGACACAGAGACAGAGGCAGAGAAACAGAGGCACAGAGACGGAGACACAGAGACATAGACACAGAGACAGAGACACAGAGACAGAGACACAGAGACAGAGACACAGAGACCGAGAAACAAGGACAGAGACACAGAGACAGAGACACAGAGAGAGAGAAACAGAGACAGAGACACAGTGAGAGAGACAGAGATACAGAGATGGAGAGGCAGAGACAGATTCAGAGGGGGAGAGACGAGACAGAGGCAGAGACACAGAGACGGAGACGCAGGGACAGGGACACAGTGACAGAGACATGGAGGCAGAGACACAGAGGAATATACACAGAGACAGAGACACAGAGACCGATACACAGAGGCAGAGGCACAGAGACAGAGACACAGAGACAGAGACACAGAGACAGAGACACAGAGACAGGGACATAGAGGCAGAGACACAGACACGGAGACATAGACACAGAGACAGAGACACAGAGACAGAGACACAGAGACAGAGACAGAGACACAGAGACAGAGACACAGAGACAGAGACACAGAGACAGAGACACAGAGACAGAGACACAGAGACAGGGACACAATGACAGAGATTCAGAGACAGGGAGACAGAGAGAGAGAAACAGAGACAGAGACACAGTGAGAGAGACAGAGATACACAGATGGAGACGCAGAGGCAGATGCAGAGGCAGAGACACGCGACAGAGACAGAGACACAGAGACGGAGACGCAGGGACAGGGACATAGGGACAGGGACACAGAGACAGAGACTCAGAGACAGAGACACAGAGACAGAGACAGAGACAGAGACAGAGACAGAGATACAGGGACATAGAGGCAGAGGCGCAAGGACAGAGACACAGAGACAGGGACACAGAGAGAGAGACTCAGAGACAGAGACACAGAGACAGAGACATAGAGACAGAGACACAGAGACAGAGACACAGAGACAGAGACACAGAGACAGGGACACAATGACAGAGATTCAGAGACAGGGACACATAGAGAGAGAAACAGAGACAGAGACACAGTGAGAGAGACAGAGATACACAGATGGAGACGCAGAGACAGATACAGAGGCAGAGACACGCGACAGAGACAGAGACACAGAGACGGAGACGCAGGGACAGGGACATAGGGACAGGGACACAGAGACAGAGACTCAGAGACAGAGACACAGAGACAGAGACAGAGACAGAGACAGAGGTACAGGGACATAGAGGCAGAGGCGCAAGGACAGAGACACAGAGACAGGGACACAGAGAGAGAGACTCAGAGACAGAGACACAGAGACAGAGATACAGAGACAGAGACACAGAGACAGAGACACAGAGACAGAGACACAGAGACACAGAGACAGAGACACAGAGACAGAGACACAGAGACAGAGACACAGATACAGAGACACAGAGGCAGAGACACAGAGAGAGAGACACAGTGGCGGAGAAACCGAGGCAGAGACACAGAGGAATAGACACAGAGACAGAGACACGGAGGCAGAGACACAGAGACAGAGACACAGAGACAGTGATATAGACACAGAGAGAGTGACTCAGAGACAGAGACACAGAGACGGAAACACAGGGACAGAGACACAGAGACATGGACATAGAGAGAGTGACTCAGGGACAGAGACACAGAGACGGAGACAGAGACACAGAGACATAGACACAGAAACGGAGACACAGAGACAGAGGCATAGACACAGAGACAGAGACACAGAGAGTGAGACACAGAGACAGAGACACAGAGACAGAGACACAGAGACAGAGACACAGAGACAGAGACACAGAGACAGAGACACAGAGACAGAGACACAGAGACAGAGAAACAGAGACATAGACACAGTGAGAGAGACAGAGACACAGGGACGGAGACACTGAGATAGAAACACAGAGACAGATTCACAGAGACAGAGACACAGAGACAGAGGCAGAGAGACAGAGGCACAGAGACGGAGACACAGAGACACAGACACAGAGACAGAGACACAGAGACAGAGACACAGAGACCGAGAAACAAGGACAGAGACACAGAGACAGAGACACAGAGAGAGAGAAACAGAGACAGAGACACAGTGAGAGAGACAGAGATACAGAGATGGAGACGCAGAGACAGATTCAGCGGGAGAGAGACAGAGACAGAGACAGAGACAGAGACAGAGACAGAGACAGAGACAGAGACAGAGACAGAGACAGAGACAGAGACAGAGACAGAGACAGAGACAGAGACACAGAGACAGAGACTCAGAGACAAAGACAGAGAGACAGAGACACAGAACCGAGACACAGAGGCAGAGGCACAGAGCCAGAGGCACAGAGACAGAGACACAGAGACCGGGACACAGAGACAGAGAAACAGAGGCAGTGGCACAGAGACAGAGACACAGAGACAGAGACACAGAGACAGAGACACAGAGACAGGGACATAGAGGCAGAGACACAGACACAGAGACATAGACACAGCGACAGGGACACAGAGACAGAGACACAGAGACAGAGACACTGAGACAGAGACACAGAGAGAGTGACTCAGAGACAGAGACACAGGGACAGAGGCACAGAGACATAGACACAGAGACGGGGACACAGAGACAGAGACACAGAGACAGAGACACAGAGACAGAGACACAGAGAGAGAGACACAGTGGCGGAGAAACCGAGGCAGAGACACAGAGGAATAGACACAGAGACAGAGACACGGAGGCAGAGACACAGAGACAGAGACACAGAGACATTGAGATAGACACAGAGAGAGTGACTCAGAGACAGAGACACAGAGACGGAAACACAGGGACAGAGACACAGAGACATGGACACAGACAGAGTGACTCAGAGACAGAGACACAGAGACAGAGACACAGAGACAGAGACACAGAGACGGAGACGCAGGGACAGGTACACAGTGACAGAGACATGGAGGCAGAGACACAGAGGAATATACACAGAGACAGAGACACAGAGACCGAGACACAGAGGCAGAGGCACAGAGACAGAGACACAGAGACAGAGACACAGAGACAGATACACAGAGACAGGGACATAGAGGCAGAGACACAGACACAGAGACAAAGACACACAGACAGAGACACAGAGACCGAGACACAGAGACAGACACACAGAGACAGAGACACAATGACAGAGATTCAGAGACAGACACACAGGGAGAGAGACACAGAAACGGAGACACAGAGACAGAAGCATAGACACAGAGACAGAGACACAGATAGTGAGACACAGAGACAGAGACACAGAGACAGAGACACAGAGACAGAGACACAGAGACAGAGACACAGAAACACAGAGACAGAGACACAGAGACAGAGACACAGAGACAGAGACACAGAGACAGAGACACAGAGAGAGACACTGAGACAGAGACACAGAGACAGAGACACAGAGACAGAGACACAGAGACAGAGACACAGATACATAGACACAGAGGCGGAGACATAGAGACGGAGACAGAGACACAGAGATATAGACACAGAGACGGAGACACAGAGACAGAGACACAGAGACAGAGACAGAGACACAGAGACGGAGACACAGGGACAGAGACACAGAAACAGGGACACAGAGACAGAGTCACAGAGACAGAGTCACAGAGACAGAGACACAGAGACAGAGACACAGAGACAGGGACACAGACACAGAGACAATGAGACAGAGACACAGAGGCAAAGACACACAGACAGAGACACAGAGACCGAGACACAGAGACGGAGACACAGAGACAGGGACACAGAGATAGAGACGCAGAGACAGAGACACAGAGAAAGAGACACAGAGCCAGAGACACAGAGACAGAGACACAGAGAGAGACACTGAGACAGAGACACAGAGACAGAGACACTGAGACACAGAGACAGAGAAACAGAGACATAGACACAGTGAGAGAGACAGAGACACAGGGACGGAGACACTGAGATAGAAACACAGAGACAGATTCACAGAGACAGAGACACAGAGACAGAGGCAGAGAAACAGAGGCACAGAGACGGAGACACAGAGACATAGACACAGAGACAGAGACACAGAGACAGAGACACAGAGACAGAGACACAGAGACCGAGAAACAAGGACAGAGACACAGAGACAGAGACACAGAGAGAGAGAAACAGAGACAGAGACACAGTGAGAGAGACAGAGATACAGAGATGGAGAGGCAGAGACAGATTCAGAGGGGGAGAGACGAGACAGAGGCAGAGACACAGAGACGGAGACGCAGGGACAGGGACACAGTGACAGAGACATGGAGGCAGAGACACAGAGGAATATACACAGAGACAGAGACACAGAGACCGATACACAGAGGCAGAGGCACAGAGACAGAGACACAGAGACAGAGACACAGAGACAGAGACACAGAGACAGGGACATAGAGGCAGAGACACAGACACGGAGACATAGACACAGAGACAGAGACACAGAGACAGAGACACAGAGACAGAGACAGAGACACAGAGACAGAGACACAGAGACAGAGACACAGAGACAGAGACACAGAGACAGAGACACAGAGACAGGGACACAATGACAGAGATTCAGAGACAGGGAGACAGAGAGAGAGAAACAGAGACAGAGACACAGTGAGAGAGACAGAGATACACAGATGGAGACGCAGAGGCAGATGCAGAGGCAGAGACACGCGACAGAGACAGAGACACAGAGACGGAGACGCAGGGACAGGGACATAGGGACAGGGACACAGAGACAGAGACTCAGAGACAGAGACACAGAGACAGAGACAGAGACAGAGACAGAGACAGAGATACAGGGACATAGAGGCAGAGGCGCAAGGACAGAGACACAGAGACAGGGACACAGAGAGAGAGACTCAGAGACAGAGACACAGAGACAGAGACATAGAGACAGAGACACAGAGACAGAGACACAGAGACAGAGACACAGAGACAGGGACACAATGACAGAGATTCAGAGACAGGGACACATAGAGAGAGAAACAGAGACAGAGACACAGTGAGAGAGACAGAGATACACAGATGGAGACGCAGAGACAGATACAGAGGCAGAGACACGCGACAGAGACAGAGACACAGAGACGGAGACGCAGGGACAGGGACATAGGGACAGGGACACAGAGACAGAGACTCAGAGACAGAGACACAGAGACAGAGACAGAGACAGAGACAGAGGTACAGGGACATAGAGGCAGAGGCGCAAGGACAGAGACACAGAGACAGGGACACAGAGAGAGAGACTCAGAGACAGAGACACAGAGACAGAGATACAGAGACAGAGACACAGAGACAGAGACACAGAGACAGAGACACAGAGACACAGAGACAGAGACACAGAGACAGAGACACAGAGACAGAGACACAGATACAGAGACACAGAGGCAGAGACACAGAGAGAGAGACACAGTGGCGGAGAAACCGAGGCAGAGACACAGAGGAATAGACACAGAGACAGAGACACGGAGGCAGAGACACAGAGACAGAGACACAGAGACAGTGATATAGACACAGAGAGAGTGACTCAGAGACAGAGACACAGAGACGGAAACACAGGGACAGAGACACAGAGACATGGACATAGAGAGAGTGACTCAGGGACAGAGACACAGAGACGGAGACAGAGACACAGAGACATAGACACAGAAACGGAGACACAGAGACAGAGGCATAGACACAGAGACAGAGACACAGAGAGTGAGACACAGAGACAGAGACACAGAGACAGAGACACAGAGACAGAGACACAGAGACAGAGACACAGAGACAGAGACACAGAGACAGAGAAACAGAGACATAGACACAGTGAGAGAGACAGAGACACAGGGACGGAGACACTGAGATAGAAACACAGAGACAGATTCACAGAGACAGAGACACAGAGACAGAGGCAGAGAGACAGAGGCACAGAGACGGAGACACAGAGACACAGACACAGAGACAGAGACACAGAGACAGAGACACAGAGACCGAGAAACAAGGACAGAGACACAGAGACAGAGACACAGAGAGAGAGAAACAGAGACAGAGACACAGTGAGAGAGACAGAGATACAGAGATGGAGACGCAGAGACAGATTCAGCGGGAGAGAGACGAGACAGAGGCAGAGACACAGAGACGGAGACGCAGGGACAGGGACACAGTGACGGAGACATGGAGGCAGAGACACAGAGGAATATACACAGAGACAGAGACACAGAGACCGATACACAGAGGCAGAGGCACAGAGACAGAGACGCAGAGACAGAGACACAGAGACAGAGACACAGGGACAGGGACATAGAGGCAGAGACACAGACACAGAGACATAGACACAGAGACAGAGACACAGAGACAGAGACACAGAGACAGAGACACAGAGGCAGAGACACAGAGACAGAGACACAGAGACAGAGACACAGAGACAGAGACACAGAGACAGGGACACAATGACAGAGATTCAGAGACAGGGACACAGAGAGAGAGAAACAGAGACAGAGACACAGTGAGAGAGACAGAGATACACAGATGGAGACGCAGAGACAGATACAGAGGCAGAGACACGCGACAGAGACAGAGACACAGAGACGGAGACGCAGGGACAGGGACATAGGGACAGGGACAAAGAGACAGAGACTCAGAGACAGAGACACAGAGACAGAGACAGAGACAGAGACAGAGATACAGGGACATAGAGGCAGAGACGCAAGGACAGAGACACAGAGACAGGGACACAGAGAGAGAGACTCAGAGACAGAGACACAGAGACAGAGACAGAGACACAGAGACAGAGACACAGAGACAGAGACACCGAGACAGAGACACAGAAACAGAGACACAGAGACAGAGACACAGAGACAGAGACACAGATACAGAGACACAGAGGCAGAGACACAGAGAGAGAGACACAGTGGCGGAGAAACCGAGGCAGAGACACAGACGAATAGACACACAGACAGAGACACGGAGGCAGAGACACAGAGACAGAGACACAGAGACAGTGATATAGACACAGAGAGAGTGACTCAGAGACAGAGACACAGAGACGGAAACACAGGGACAGAGACACAGAGACATGGACACCGAGAGAGTGACTCAGAGACGGAGACACAGAGACGGAGACAGAGACACAGAGACATAGACACAGAAACGGAGACACAGAGACAGAGGCATAGACACAGAGACAGAGACACAGAGAGTGAGACACAGAGACAGAGACACAGAGACAGAGACACAGAGACAGAGACACAGAGCCAGAGACACTGAGACAGAGACACAGAGACAGAGACACAGATACAGAGACACTGAGACAGAGACACAGAGACAGAGACACTGAGACAGAGACACAGAGACAGAGACACAGATACAGAGACACAGAGACAGAGACACAGAGACAGAGACACAGAGAGAGACACTGAGACAGAGACACGGAGACAGAGACACGGAGACAGAGACACTGAGACAGAGACACAGAGACAGAGACACAGATACAGAGACACAGAGACGGGGACACAGAAGCCGAGACCCAGAGACAGAGACACAGAGACAGAGACACAGAGACAGAGGCACAGAGACAGAGACACAGAGACAGAGACACAGAGACAGAGACACAGAGACAGAGACACTGAAACAGAGACACAGAGACGGAGACACAGATACAGAGACACAGAGACAGGGACACAGAGGCCGAGACCCAGAGACAGAGACACAGAGACAGAGACACAGAGGCAGAGGCACAGAGGCAGAGGCACAGAGACAGAGACACAGAGACAGAGACACAGAGACAGAGACACAGAGACAGAGACGCATGGACAGAGACACAGAGACAGGGACACAGAGAGAGAGACACAGATACAGAGACACAGAGGCAGAGACACAGAGAGAGAGACACAGTGGCGGAGAAACCGAGGCAGAGACCCAGAGGAATAGACACAGATACAGAGACACGGAGGCAGAGACACAGAGACAGAGACACAGAGACAGTGATATAGACACAGAGAGAGTGACTCAGAGGCAGAGACACAGAGACGGAAACACAGGGACAGAGACACAGAGACATGGACACAGAGAGAGTGACTCAGAGACAGAGACACAGAGACGGAGACAGAGACACAGAGACATAGACACAGAGACAGAGACACAGAGACAGAGACACAGAGACAGAGACACAGAGACAGAGACACAGAGACAGAGACACAGAGACAGAGACACAGAGACAGAGACGCAGAGACAGAGACACAGAGACAGAGACAGAGACACAGAGACGGAGACACAGAGACAGAGACACAGAGACATGGACACCGAGAGAGTGACTCAGAGACGGAGACACAGAGACGGAGACAGAGACACAGAGACATAGACACAGAAACGGAGACACAGAGACAGAGGCATAGACACAGAGACAGAGACACAGAGAGTGAGACACAGAGACAGAGACACAGAGACAGAGACACAGAGACAGAGACACAGAGCCAGAGACACTGAGACAGAGACACAGAGACAGAGACACAGATACAGAGACACTGAGACAGAGACACAGAGACAGAGACACTGAGACAGAGACACAGAGACAGAGACACAGAGACAGAGACACAGATACAGAGACACTGAGACAGAGACACGGAGACAGAGACACTGAGACAGAGACACAGAGACAGAGACACAGATACAGAGACACAGAGACAGAGACACAGAGACAGAGACACAGAGACAGAGACACAGAGAGAGACACAGAGACAGAGGCACAGAGACAGAGACACAGAGACAGAGACACAGAGACAGAGACACAGAGACAGAGACACTGAAACAGAGACACAGAGACGGAGACACAGATACAGAGACACAGAGACAGGGACACAGAGGCCGAGACCCAGAGACAGAGACACAGAGACAGAGACACAGAGGCAGAGGCACAGAGGCAGAGGCACAGAGACAGAGACACAGAGACAGAGACACAGAGACAGAGACACAGAGACAGAGACGCATGGACAGAGACACAGAGACAGGGACACAGAGAGAGAGACACAGATACAGAGACACAGAGGCAGAGACACAGAGAGAGAGACACAGTGGCGGAGAAACCGAGGCAGAGACCCAGAGGAATAGACACAGATACAGAGACACGGAGGCAGAGACACAGAGACAGAGACACAGAGACAGTGATATAGACACAGAGAGAGTGACTCAGAGGCAGAGACACAGAGACGGAAACACAGGGACAGAGACACAGAGACATGGACACAGAGAGAGTGACTCAGAGACAGAGACACAGAGACGGAGACAGAGACACAGAGACATAGACACAGAGACAGAGACACAGAGACAGAGACACAGAGACAGAGACACAGAGACAGAGACACAGAGACAGAGACACAGAGACAGAGACGCAGAGACAGAGACACAGAGACAGAGACAGAGACACAGAGACGGAGACACAGAGACAGAGACACAGAGACAGAGACACAGAGAGAGACACTGAGACTGAGACACAGAGACAGAGACACTGAGACAGAGACACAGAGACAGAGACACAGAGACAGAGACACAGATACAGAGACACAGAGACAGAGACACAGAGACCGAGACACAGAGACAGAGACACAGAGACAGAGACACAGATACAGAGACACAGAGACAGAGACACAGAGGCAGAGGCACAGAGACAGAGACACAGAGACCGGGACACAGAGACAGAGACACAGAGATAGAGACACAGAGACAGTGACGCAGGGACAGAGACACAGAGACATAGACACAGAGACAGAGACACAGAGACAGAGACACAGAGACAGAGACACAGAGACAGAGAAACAGAGACATAGACACAGTGAGAGAGACAGAGACACAGGGACGGAGACACTGAGACAGAAACACAGAGACAGATTCACAGAGACAGAGACACAGAGACAGAGGCAGAGAGACCGAGGCACAGAGACGGAGACACAGAGACATAGACACTGAGCCAGGGACACAGAGAGAGAGAAACAGAGACAGAGACACAGTGAGAGAGACAGAGATACAGAGATGGAGACGCAGAGACAGATTCAGAGGGAGATACACGAGACAGAGGCAGTGACACAGAGACGGAGACGCAGGGACAGGGACATAGAGACAGGGACACAGAGACAGAGACTCAGAGACAGAGACTCAGAGACAGAGACACAGAGACAGAGACAGAGACAGAGACAGAGACAGAGACAGAGACACAGGGACAGAGGCACAGAGACATAGACACAGAGACGGGGACACAGAGACAGAGACACAGAGACAGAGACACAGAGACAGAGACACAGAGACAGAGACACAGAGATCGAGACACAGAGGCAGAGGCACAGAGGCAGAGGCACAGAGACAGAGACACAGAGACCGGGACACACAGACAGACACACAGAGACAGAGAGACAATGACAGAGATTCAGAGACAGACACACAGGGAGAGAGACACAGAAACGGAGACACAGAGACAGAAGCATAGACACAGAGACAGAGACACAGATAGTGAGACACAGAGACAGAGACACAGAGACAGAGACACAGAGACAGAGACACAGAGACAGAGACACAGAGACACAGAGACAGAGACACAGAGACAGAGACACAGAGACAGAGACACAGAGAGAGACACTGAGACAGAGACACAGAGACAGAGACACTGAGACAGAGACACAGAGACAGAGACACCGATACAGAGACACAGAGACACGGACACAGAGGCCGAGACCCAGAGACAGAGACACAGAGACAGAGACACAGAGACAGAGACACAGAGACAGAGACACAGAGACGGAGACACAGGGACAGAGACACAGAAACAGGGACACAGAGACAGAGTCACAGAGACAGAGTCACAGAGACAGAGACACAGAGACAGAGACACAGAGACAGGGACACAGACACAGAGACAATGAGACAGAGACACAGAGGCAAAGACACACAGACAGAGACACAGAGACCGAGACACAGAGACGGAGACACAGAGACAGGGACACAGAGACAGAGACGCAGAGACAGAGACACAGAGACAGAGACACAGAGCCAGAGACACAGAGACAGAGACACAGAGAGAGACACTGAGACAGAGACACAGAGACAGAGACACTGAGACACAGAGACAGAGAAACAGAGACATAGACACAGTGAGAGAGACAGAGACACAGGGACGGAGACACTGATATAGAAACACAGAGACAGATTCACAGGGACAGAGACACAGAGACAGAGGCAGAGAAACAGAGGCACAGAGACGGAGACACAGAGACATAGACACAGAGACAGAGACACAGAGACAGAGACACAGAGACAGAGACACAGAGACCGAGAAACAAGGACAGAGACACAGAGACAGAGACACAGAGAGAGAGAAACAGAGACAGAGACACAGTGAGAGAGACAGAGATACAGAGATGGAGAGGCAGAGACAGATTCAGAGGGAGAGAGACGAGACAGAGGCAGAGACACAGAGACGGAGACGCAGGGACAGGGACACAGTGACAGAGACATGGAGGCAGAGACACAGAGGAATATACACAGAGACAGAGACACAGAGACCGATACACAGAGGCAGAGGCACGGAGACAGAGACACAGAGACAGAGACACAGAGACAGAGACACAGAGACAGGGACATAGAGGCAGAGACACAGACACGGAGACATAGACACAGAGACAGAGACACAGAGACAGAGACACAGAGACAGAGACACAGAGACAGAGACACAGAGACAGAGACACAGAGACAGAGACACAGAGACAGGGACACAATGACAGGGATTCAGAGACAGGGACACAGAGAGAGAGAAACTGAGACAGAGACACAGTGAGAGAGACGGAGATACACAGATGGAGACGCAGAGACAGATACAGAGGCAGAGACACGCGACAGAGACAGAGACACAGAGACGGAGACGCAGGGACAGGGACATAGGGACAGGGACACAGAGACAGAGACTCAGAGACAGAGAAACAGAGACAGAGACAGAGACAGAGACAGAGGTACAGGGACATAGAGGCAGAGGCGCAAGGACAGAGACACAGAGACAGGGACACAGAGAGAGAGACTCAGAGACAGAGACACAGAGACAGAGATACAGAGACAGAGACACAGAGACAGTGATATAGACACAGAGAGAGTGACTCAGAGACAGAGACACAGAGACGGAAACACAGGGACAGAGACACAGAGACATGGACATAGAGAGAGTGACTCAGGGACAGAGACACAGAGACGGAGACAGAGACACAGAGACATAGACACAGAAACGGAGACACAGAGACAGAGGCATAGACACAGAGACAGAGACACAGAGAGTGAGACACAGAGACAGAGACACAGAGACAGAGACACAGAGACAGAGACACAGAGACAGAGACACAGAGACAGAGAAACAGAGACATAGACACAGTGAGAGAGACAGAGACACAGGGACGGAGACACTGAGATAGAAACACAGAGACAGATTCACAGAGACAGAGACACAGAGACAGAGGCAGAGAGACAGAGGCACAGAGACGGAGACACAGAGACACAGACACAGAGACAGAGACACAGAGACAGAGACACAGAGACCGAGAAACAAGGACAGAGACACAGAGACAGAGACACAGAGACAGAGAAACAGAGACAGAGACACAGTGAGAGAGACAGAGATACAGAGATGGAGACGCAGAGACAGATTCAGCGGGAGAGAGACGAGACAGAGGCAGAGACACAGAGACGGAGACGCAGGGACAGGGACACAGTGACGGAGACATGGAGGCAGAGACACAGAGGAATATACACAGAGACAGAGACACAGAGACCGATACACAGAGGCAGAGGCACAGAGACAGAGACGCAGAGACAGAGACACAGAGACAGAGACACAGGGACAGGGACATAGAGGCAGAGACACAGACACAGAGACATAGACACAGAGACAGAGACACAGAGACAGAGACACAGAGACAGAGACACAGAGGCAGAGACACAGAGACAGAGACACAGAGACAGAGACACAGAGACAGAGACACAGAGACAGGGACACAATGACAGAGATTCAGAGACAGGGACACAGAGAGAGAGAAACAGAGACAGAGACACAGTGAGAGAGACAGAGATACACAGATGGAGACGCAGAGACAGATACAGAGGCAGAGACACGCGACAGAGACAGAGACACAGAGACGGAGACGCAGGGACAGGGACATAGGGACAGGGACAAAGAGACAGAGACTCAGAGACAGAGACACAGAGACAGAGACAGAGACAGAGACAGAGATACAGGGACATAGAGGCAGAGACGCAAGGACAGAGACACAGAGACAGGGACACAGAGAGAGAGACTCAGAGACAGAGACACAGAGACAGAGACAGAGACACAGAGACAGAGACACAGAGACAGAGACACAGAGAGAGAGAAACAGAGACAGAGACACAGTGAGAGAGACAGAGATACAGAGATGGAGACGCAGAGACAGATTCAGCGGGAGAGAGACGAGACAGAGGCAGAGACACAGAGACGGAGACGCAGGGACAGGGACACAGTGACGGAGACATGGAGGCAGAGACACAGAGGAATATACACAGAGACAGAGACACAGAGACCGATACACAGAGGCAGAGGCACAGAGACAGAGACGCAGAGACAGAGACACAGAGACAGAGACACAGGGACAGGGACATAGAGGCAGAGACACAGACACAGAGACATAGACACAGAGACAGAGACACAGAGACAGAGACACAGAGACAGAGACACAGAGGCAGAGACACAGAGACAGAGACACAGAGACAGAGACACAGAGACAGAGACACAGAGACAGGGACACAATGACAGAGATTCAGAGACAGGGACACAGAGAGAGAGAAACAGAGACAGAGACACAGTGAGAGAGACAGAGATACACAGATGGAGACGCAGAGACAGATACAGAGGCAGAGACACGCGACAGAGACAGAGACACAGAGACGGAGACGCAGGGACAGGGACATAGGGACAGGGACAAAGAGACAGAGACTCAGAGACAGAGACACAGAGACAGAGACAGAGACAGAGACAGAGATACAGGGACATAGAGGCAGAGACGCAAGGACAGAGACACAGAGACAGGGACACAGAGAGAGAGACTCAGAGACAGAGACACAGAGACAGAGACAGAGACACAGAGACAGAGACACAGAGACAGAGACACCGAGACAGAGACACAGAAACAGAGACACAGAGACAGAGACACAGAGACAGAGACACAGATACAGAGACACAGAGGCAGAGACACAGAGAGAGAGACACAGTGGCGGAGAAACCGAGGCAGAGACACAGACGAATAGACACAGAGACAGAGACACGGAGGCAGAGACACAGAGACAGAGACACAGAGACAGTGATATAGACACAGAGAGAGTGACTCAGAGACAGAGACACAGAGACGGAAACACAGGGACAGAGACACAGAGACATGGACACCGAGAGAGTGACTCAGAGACGGAGACACAGAGACGGAGACAGAGACACAGAGACATAGACACAGAAACGGAGACACAGAGACAGAGGCATAGACACAGAGACAGAGACACAGAGAGTGAGACACAGAGACAGAGACACAGAGACAGAGACACAGAGCCAGAGACACTGAGACAGAGACACAGAGACAGAGACACAGATACAGAGACACTGAGACAGAGACACAGAGACAGAGACACTGAGACAGAGACACAGAGACAGAGACACAGATACAGAGACACAGATACAGAGACACAGAGACAGAGACACAGAGACAGAGACACAGAGAGAGACACTGAGACAGAGACACGGAGACAGAGACACGGAGACAGAGACACTGAGACAGAGACACAGAGACAGAGACACAGATACAGAGACACAGAGACGGGGACACAGAAGCCGAGACCCAGAGACAGAGACACAGAGACAGAGACACAGAGACAGAGGCACAGAGACAGAGACACAGAGACAGAGACACAGAGACAGAGACACAGAGACAGAGACACTGAAACAGAGACACAGAGACGGAGACACAGATACAGAGACACAGAGACAGGGACACAGAGGCCGAGACCCAGAGACAGAGACACAGAGACCGAGACACAGAGACAGAGATACAGAGACACAGACACAGAGACAGAGACACAGAGACAGAGACACAGAGGCAGAGGCACAGAGGCAGAGGCACAGAGACAGAGACACAGAGACAGAGACACAGAGACAGAGACACAGAGACAGAGACGCATGGACAGAGACACAGAGACAGGGACACAGAGAGAGAGACACAGATACAGAGACACAGAGGCAGAGACACAGAGAGAGAGACACAGTGGCGGAGAAACCGAGGCAGAGACACAGAGGAATAGACACAGAGACAGAGACACGGAGGCAGAGACACAGAGACAGAGACACAGAGACAGTGATATAGACACAGAGAGAGTGACTCAGAGGCAGAGACACAGAGACGGAAACACAGGGACAGAGACACAGAGACATGGACACAGAGAGAGTGACTCAGAGACAGAGACACAGAGACGGAGACAGAGACACAGAGACATAGACACAGAGACAGAGACACAGAGACAGAGACACAGAGACAGAGACACAGAGACAGAGACACAGAGACAGAGACGCAGAGACAGAGACACAGAGACAGAGACAGAGACACAGAGACGGAGACACAGAGACAGAGACACAGAGACAGAGACACAGAGAGAGACACTGAGACTGAGACACAGAGACAGAGACACTGAGACAGAGACACAGAGACAGAGACACAGAGACAGAGACACAGATACAGAGACACAGAGACAGAGACACAGAGACCGAGACACAGAGACAGAGACACAGAGACAGAGACACAGATACAGAGACACAGAGACAGAGACACAGAGGCAGAGGCACAGAGACAGAGACACAGAGACCGGGACACAGAGACAGAGACACAGAGATAGAGACACAGAGACAGTGATGCAGGGACAGAGACACAGAGACATAGACACAGAGACAGAGACACAGAGACAGAGACACAGAGACAGAGACACAGAGACAGAGACACAGAGACAGAGACACAGAGACAGAGACACAGAGACAGAGACACAGAGACAGAGACACGGAGACAGAGACACGGAGACAGAGACACGGAGACAGAGACACGGAGACAGAGACACAGAGACAGAGACACAGAGACAGAGACACAGAGACAGAGAAACAGAGACATAGACACAGTGAGAGAGACAGAGACACAGGGACGGAGACACTGAGACAGAAACACAGAGACAGATTCACAGAGACAGAGACACGGAGACAGAGGCAGAGAGACCGAGGCACAGAGACGGAGACACAGAGACATAGACACTGAGCCAGGGACACAGAGAGAGAGAAACAGAGACAGAGACACAGTGAGAGAGACAGAGATACAGAGATGGAGACGCAGAGACAGATGCAGAGGGAGATACACGAGACAGAGGCAGTGACACAGAGACGGGGACACAGAGACAGAGACACAGAGACAGAGACACAGAGACAGAGACAGAGAGACAGAGACACAGAGATCGAGACACAGAGGCAGAGGCACAGAGGCAGAGGCACAGAGACAGAGACACAGAGACCGGGACACACAGACAGAGACACAGAGATAGAGACACAGAGACAGAGACAGAGACAGAGACACAGAGACAGAGACCGAGACACAGAGACGGAGACACAGAGACTGGGACACAGAGACAGAGACACAGAGACAGAGACACAGAGACAGAGACACAGAGACAGAGACACAGAGACAGAGACACAGAGAGAGACACTGAGACAGAGACACTGAGACAGAGACACAGAGACAGAGACACCGATACAGAGACACAGAGACAGGGACACAGAGGCCGAGACCCAGAGACAGAGACACAGAGACAGAGACACAGAGACAGAGACACAGAGACAGAGACACAGAGACAGAGACACAGAGACAGAGACACAGAGACAGAGACACAGAGACAGAGACACAGAGACAGAGACACAGAGACAGAGACACAGAGACAGAGACACAGAGACAGAGACACAGAGACAGAGACACAGAGACAGAGACACGGAGACAGAGACACAGAGACAGAGACACAGAGACAGAGACACAGAGACAGAGACACAGAGACAGAGACACAGAGACAGAGACACGGAGACAGAGACACGGAAACAGAGACACAGAGACAGAGACACAGAGACAGAGACACAGATACATAGACACAGAGGCGGAGACATAGAGACGGAGACAGAGACACAGAGATATAGACACAGAGACAGAGACACAGAGACAGAGACAGAGACACAGAGACGGAGACACAGGGACAGAGACACAGAAACAGGGACACAGAGACAGAGTCACAGAGACAGAGTCACAGAGACTGAGACACAGAGACAGAGACACAGAGACAGGGACACAGACACAGAGACAATGAGACAGAGACACAGAGGCAAAGACACACAGACAGAGACACAGAGACCGAGACACAGAGACGGAGACACAGAGACAGGGACACAGAGACAGAGACGCAGAGACAGAGACACAGAGACAGAGACACAGAGCCAGAGACACAGAGACAGAGACACAGAGAGAGACACTGAGACAGAGACACAGAGACAGAGACACTGAGACACAGAGACAGAGAAACAGAGACATAGACACAGTGAGAGAGACAGAGACACAGGGACGGAGACACTGAGATAGAAACACAGAGACAGATTCACAGAGACAGAGACACAGAGACAGAGACACCGAGACAGAGACACAGAAACAGAGACACAGAGACAGAGACACAGAGACAGAGACACAGATACAGAGACACAGAGGCAGAGACACAGAGAGAGAGACACAGTGGCGGAGAAACCGAGGCAGAGACACAGACGAATAGACACAGAGACAGAGACACGGAGGCAGAGACACAGAGACAGAGACACAGAGACAGTGATATAGACACAGAGAGAGTGACTCAGAGACAGAGACACAGAGACGGAAACACAGGGACAGAGACACAGAGACATGGACACCGAGAGAGTGACTCAGAGACGGAGACACAGAGACGGAGACAGAGACACAGAGACATAGACACAGAAACGGAGACACAGAGACAGAGGCATAGACACAGAGACAGAGACACAGAGAGTGAGACACAGAGACAGAGACACAGAGACAGAGACACAGAGCCAGAGACACTGAGACAGAGACACAGAGACAGAGACACAGATACAGAGACACTGAGACAGAGACACAGAGACAGAGACACTGAGACAGAGACACAGAGACAGAGACACAGATACAGAGACACAGATACAGAGACACAGAGACAGAGACACAGAGACAGAGACACAGAGAGAGACACTGAGACAGAGACACGGAGACAGAGACACGGAGACAGAGACACAGTGAGAGAGACAGAGATACAGAGATGGAGACGCAGAGACAGATTCAGAGGGAGATACACGAGACAGAGGCAGTGACACAGAGACGGGGACACAGAGACAGAGACACAGAGACAGAGACACAGAGACAGAGACAGAGAGACAGAGACACAGAGATCGAGACACAGAGGCAGAGGCACAGAGGCAGAGGCACAGAGACAGAGACACAGAGACCGGGACACACAGACAGAGACACAGAGATAGAGACACAGAGACAGAGACAGAGACAGAGACACAGAGACAGAGACCGAGACACAGAGACGGAGACACAGAGACTGGGACACAGAGACAGAGACACAGAGACAGAGACACAGAGACAGAGACACAGAGACAGAGACACAGAGACAGAGACACAGAGAGAGACACTGAGACAGAGACACTGAGACAGAGACACAGAGACAGAGACACCGATACAGAGACACAGAGACAGGGACACAGAGGCCGAGACCCAGAGACAGAGACACAGAGACAGAGACACAGAGACAGAGACACAGAGACAGAGACACAGAGACAGAGACACAGAGACAGAGACACAGAGACAGAGACACAGAGACAGAGACACAGAGACAGAGACACAGAGACAGAGACACAGAGACAGAGACACAGAGACAGAGACACAGAGACAGAGACACAGAGACAGAGACACAGAGACAGAGACACAGAGACAGAGACACGGAGACAGAGACACAGAGACAGAGACACAGAGACAGAGACACAGAGACAGAGACACAGAGACAGAGACACAGAGACAGAGACACGGAGACAGAGACACGGAAACAGAGACACAGAGACAGAGACACAGAGACAGAGACACAGATACATAGACACAGAGGCGGAGACATAGAGACGGAGACAGAGACACAGAGATATAGACACAGAGACAGAGACACAGAGACAGAGACACAGAGACAGAGACAGAGACACAGAGACGGAGACACAGGGACAGAGACACAGAAACAGGGACACAGAGACAGAGTCACAGAGACAGAGTCACAGAGACTGAGACACAGAGACAGAGACACAGAGACAGGGACACAGACACAGAGACAATGAGACAGAGACACAGAGGCAAAGACACACAGACAGAGACACAGAGACCGAGACACAGAGACGGAGACACAGAGACAGGGACACAGAGACAGAGACGCAGAGACAGAGACACAGAGACAGAGACACAGAGCCAGAGACACAGAGACAGAGACACAGAGAGAGACACTGAGACAGAGACACAGAGACAGAGACACTGAGACACAGAGACAGAGAAACAGAGACATAGACACAGTGAGAGAGACAGAGACACAGGGACGGAGACACTGAGATAGAAACACAGAGACAGATTCACAGAGACAGAGACACAGAGACAGAGGCAGAGAAACAGAGGCACAGAGACGGAGACACAGAGACATAGACACAGAGACAGAGACACGGAGGCAGAGACACAGAGACAGAGACACAGAGACATTGAGATAGACACAGAGAGAGTGACTCAGAGACAGAGACACAGAGACGGAAACACAGGGACAGAGACACAGAGACATGGACACAGACAGAGTGACTCAGAGACAGAGACACAGAGACAGAGACACAGAGACAGAGACACAGAGACGGAGGCGCAGGGACAGGTACACAGTGACAGAGACATGGAGGCAGAGACACAGAGGAATATACACAGAGACAGAGACACAGAGACCGAGACACAGAGGCAGAGGCACAGAGACAGAGACACAGAGACAGAGACACAGAGACAGATACACAGAGACAGGGACATAGAGGCAGAGACACAGACAAAGAGACAAAGACACACAGACAGAGACACAGAGACCGAGACACAGAGACAGACACACAGAGACAGAGACACAATGACAGAGATTCAGAGACAGACACACAGGGAGAGAGACACAGAAACGGAGACACAGAGACAGAAGCATAGACACAGAGACAGAGACACAGATAGTGAGACACAGAGACAGAGACACAGAGACAGAGACACAGATACAGAGACACAGAGACAGAGACACAGAGACAGAGACACAGAGACACAGAGACAGAGACACAGAGACAGAGACACAGAGACAGAGACACAGAGAGAGACACTGAGACAGAGACACAGAGACAGAGACACTGAGACAGAGACACAGAGACAGAGACACCGATACAGAGACACAGAGACAGGGACACAGAGGCCGAGACCCAGAGACAGAGACACAGAGACAGAGACACAGAGACAGAGACACAGAGACAGAGACACAGAGACAGAGACACAGAGACGGAGACACAGGGACAGAGACACAGAAACAGGGACACAGAGACAGAGTCACAGAGACAGAGTCACAGAGACAGAGACACAGAGACAGAGACACAGAGACAGGGACACAGACACAGAGACAATGAGACAGAGACACAGAGGCAAAGACACACAGACAGAGACACAGAGACCGAGACACAGAGACGGAGACACAGAGACAGGGACACAGAGACAGAGACGCAGAGACAGAGACACAGAGACAGAGACACAGAGCCAGAGACACAGAGACAGAGACACAGAGAGAGACACTGAGACAGAGACACAGAGACAGAGACACTGAGACACAGAGACAGAGAAACAGAGACATAGACACAGTGAGAGAGACAGAGACACAGGGACGGAGACACTGAGATAGAAACACAGAGACAGATTCACAGGGACAGAGACACAGAGACAGAGGCAGAGAAACAGAGGCACAGAGACGGAGACACAGAGACATAGACACAGAGACAGAGACACAGAGACAGAGACACAGAGACAGAGACACAGAGACCGAGAAACAAGGACAGAGACACAGAGACAGAGACACAGAGAGAGAGAAACAGAGACAGAGACACAGTGAGAGAGACAGAGATACAGAGATGGAGACGCAGAGACAGATTCAGAGGGAGAGAGACGAGACAGAGGCAGAGACACAGAGACGGAGACGCAGGGACAGGGACACAGTGACAGAGACATGGAGGCAGAGACACAGAGGAATATACACAGAGACAGAGACACAGAGACCGATACACAGAGGCAGAGGCACAGAGACAGAGACACAGAGACAGAGACACAGAGACAGAGACACAGAGACAGGGACATAGAGGCAGAGACACAGACACGGAGACATAGACACAGAGACAGAGACACAGAGACAGAGACACAGAGACAGAGACACAGAGACAGAGACACAGAGACAGAGACACAGAGACAGAGACACAGAGACAGAGACACAGAGACAGGGACACAATGACAGAGATTCAGAGACAGGGACACAGAGAGAGAGAAACAGAGACAGAGACACAGTGAGAGAGACAGAGATACACAGATGGAGACGCAGAGGCAGATACAGAGGCAGAGACACGCGACAGAGACAGAGACACAGAGACGGAGACGCAGGGACAGGGACATAGGGACAGGGACACAGAGACAGAGACACAGAGACAGAGACACAGAGACAGTGACACGGAGACAGAGACACGGAGACAGAGACACGGAGACAGAGACACGGAGACAGAGACACAGAGACAGAGACACAGAGACAGAGACACAGAGACAGAGACACAGAGACAGAGACACAGAGACAGAGTCACAGAGACAGAGACACGGAGACAGAGACACGGAGACAGAGACACGGAGACAGAGACACAGAGACAGAGACACAGAGACAGAGACACAGAGACAGAGACACAGAG
Source organism: Megachile willughbiella (assembly GCA_945859595.2). Lineage (NCBI taxonomy): Eukaryota > Metazoa > Arthropoda > Insecta > Hymenoptera > Megachilidae > Megachile > Megachile willughbiella. The sequence continues at coordinate 518,170 of OX243806.1, forward strand.
ACAGAGAAACAGAGACATAGACACAGTGAGAGAGACAGAGACACAGGGACGGAGACACTGAGACAGAAACACAGAGACAGGTTCACAGAGACAGAGACACAGAGACAGAGGCAGAGAGACCGAGGCACAGAGACGGAGACACAGAGACATAGACACTGAGCCAGGGACACAGAGAGAGAGAAATAGAGACAGAGACACAGTGAGAGAGACAGAGATACAGCGATGGAGACGCAGAGACAGATTCAGAGGGAGATACACGAGACAGAGGCAGTGACACAGAGACGGAGACGCAGGGACAGAGACACAGAGACAGGGACACAGAGAGAGTGACTCAGAGACTGAGACACAGAGACGGAGACAGAGACACAGAGACATAGACACAGCCACAGAGACAAAGAGACGGAAACTGTCGGACAGAGACACAGAGACAGAGATTCAGCTGCAGAGACACAGAGACGGAGACACAGGGACAGAGACACAGAGACAGGGACACAGAGGCAGAGACACAGAGACAGAGACACAGAGACAGAGACACAGAGACTGAGACACAGAGACAGTGACACAGAGACAGAGGCACAGAGGCAGAGATACAGAGACAGAGACACAGAGACATAGACACAGCCACAGAGACAAAGGGACGGAAACTGTCGGACAGAGACACAGAGACAGAGATTCAGCTGCAGAGACACAGAGACGGAGACACAGGGACAGAGACACAGAGACAGGGACACAGAGGCAGAGACACAGAGACAGAGACACAGAGACAGAGACACAGAGACTGAGACACAGAGACAGTGACACAGTGACAGAGACACAGAGACAGAGACACAGAGACAGAGACACAGAGACAGAGACACAGAGACAGAGACACAGAGACAGAGACACAGAGACAGAGACACAGAGACAGAGACACAGACACAGAGACACAGAGACAGAGACAGAGACGGAGACACAAAGGCAGAGACACAGAGACAGAGACACAGAAACAGAGACACAGAGACAGAGACACAGAGACAGAGACACACAGACAGAGACACAGAGACAGAGACACAGAGACAGAGACACAGAGAAAGAGAAACAGAGACAGAGACAGAGACAGAGACAGAGACACAGAGACAGAGACACAGAGACAGAGACACAGAGACAGAGACGGAAAGACACAGACACAGAGATAGAGACACAGAGACCGAGACCCAGAGGCAGAGACACAGATACAGGGACACAGAGACAGAGACACAGAGACAGAGACACAGAGACAGACACACAGAGACAGTGACAGAGAGACAGAGTCACAGAGACAGAGACACAGAGGCAGAGGCACAGAGACAGAGACACAGAGACAGAGACACAGAGACAGAGACGCAGAGACAGAGACACAGAGACAGAGACACAATGACAGAGATTCGGAGACAGAGACACAGAGAGAGCGACTCAGAGACAGAGACGCAGAGACGGAGACAGAGACACAGAGACATAGACACACAGACAGAGACACAGAGACGGAGACTGTGTGACAGAGACACAGAGACGGAGACTGTGGGACAGAGACACAGAGACAGATCTTCAGATGCAGAGACACAGAGACGGAGACACAGGGACAGAGACACAGAGACAGGGACACAGACGCAGAGATTCAGATGCAGAGACACAGGGACAGATTCACAGAGAGAGAGACACGGAGAGAGACCCACGGAGACAGAGACACAGAGACACAGAGACAGGGACACAGAGACGGAGACACATGGACAGAGACACAGAGACCGTGACACAAGGAGACAGAGACGGAGACATAGACACAGAGACAGAGATACAGAGACAGAGACGCAGAGACAGATACACAGATGCAGAGACACAGAGACAGAGACAGAGACACAGAGACGGACACACAGGGACAGAGACACAGAGAGAGGGACCCAGAGAAAGAGTTACAGAGGCAGAGACACTGAGACAGAGACAGAGGCACAGAGACAGAAACACAGAGACAGATTCACAGAGACAGAGACATAGAGACAGAGACACAGAGACAGAGACACAGATACAGAGACACAGAGACAGAGACACAGAGACACACGGTCAGAGGCATAGACACAGAGACACAGACACCGAGACAGTGACACAAAGACGGAGACACAGGGACAGAGACACCGAGACAGAGACACAGATACAGAGACACAGAGACAGAGACACAGAGACAGAGACACAGAGACAGAGACACAGAGACAGAGACACAGAGACAGAGACACAGAGACAGACACACAGAGACAGAGACACAGAGACAGAGACACAGAGACAGAGACACAGATACAGAGACACAGAGACAGAGACACAGAGACAGAGACACAGAGACAGAGACACAGAGACAGAGATACAGAGACAGAGACACAGAGACAGAGACACAGAGACAGAGACACAAAGACAGAGAAACAGAGACAGAGACACAGTGAGAGAGACAGAGACACAGGGACAGTGACACAGAGACAGAAACACAGAGACAGATTCACAGAGACAGAGACACAGAGACAGAGGCACAGAGACATAGACACAGAGACAGAGACACAGAGACAGAGACACAGAGACAGAGACACAGAGACGGAGACGCAAGGACAGAGACACAGAGACAGGGACACAGAGAGAGTGACTCAGAGACAGAGACACAGAGACGGAGACACAGGGACAGAGACACAGAGACAGGGAAACAGAGAGAGTGACTCAGAGACTGAGACACTGAGACGGAGACACAGGGACAGAGACACAGAGACAGGGAAACAGAGAGAGTGACTCAGAGACAGAGACACTGAGACGGAGACAGAGACGCAGAGACATAGACACAGCCACAGAGACAAAGAGACGGAAACTGTGGGACAGAGACACAGAGACAGATATTCAGCTGCACAGACACAGAGACGGAGACACAGGGACAGAGACAGAGAGACAGGGACACAGAGGCAGAGGCACAGAGACAGAGACACAGAGACAGAGACACAGAGACTGAGACACAGAGACAGTGACACAGAGACAGAGACACAGAGACAGAGATACAGAGACAGAGACACAGAGACAGAGACACAGAGACAGAGACACAGAGACAGAGACACAGAGACAGAGACACAGTGACAGAGACACAGAGACAGAGACAGATACAGAGACACAGAGACAGAGACACAGAGACAGAGACACAGAGACAGAGACACAGAAACAGAGACACAGAGACCGAGACACAGAGACAGAGACACAGAGACAGAGTCTCAGAGACAGAGACACAGAGACAGAGACACAGAGACAGAGATACAGAGACAGAGACACAGAGACACACGGTCAGAGGCATAGACACAGAGACACAGACACCGAGACAGTGACACAAAGACGGAGACACAGGGACAGAGACACCGAGACAGAGACACAGATACAGAGACACAGAGACAGAGGCACAGAGACTGCGACACAGAGACAGAGACACAGAGACAGAGACACAGAGACAGAGACGCAGAGACAGAGACACAGAGACAGAGACACAATGACAGAGATTCGGAGACAGAGACACAGGGAGAGAGACTCAGAGACAGAGACACAGAGGCAGAGACACAGAGACGGGGACACAGGGACAGAGACACAGAGAAAGGGAAACAGAGACAGAGACAGAGACAGAGACAGAGACAGAGAGAGAGACACAGAGACAGAGACACAGAGGCAGAGATACAGAGACAGAGACGCAGAGACACAGACACAGAGACAGAGACACAGAGACCGAGACCCAGCGACAGAGACACAGATACAGAGACACAGAGACAGAAACACAGAGACAGAGACACAGAGACAGAGACACAGAGACGGAGACTGTGGGACGGAGACACAGAGACAGAGTCACAGTGAGACAGACAGAGACATAGAGACGGAGACACAGGGACAGAGACACAGAGACAGAAACACAGAGACAGATTCACACGGTGATGTGATTTTTACCCAGGTGTCGCCGTCCCCCGTGGAGCTGCATGCAGGGCGACCTGGACCCGCATCCAGAACGCCACGCCCCCCGCGGCAGCTCCGCAAGTGGAGACGTATGGCCTCCCCGGAGCCGCCGCAACCCCGCCGGTCCGAATGACGCGGACGACGGCGGCCTAAGGCCACCGAACAATTCGTCCCCTTCTTCTGGGGGTGGTTGACCGGGACCTTCCGTCCCCGGCACCACCCCTTCTCGCAACGGCGCGAGCCGTCATGCACCGGACCCGCTCCGCGGATCCGCTCAGAAGAGAGAATGGGGTATGAGATGGAAAGCTGTGAGAATGGTGTATAAAGGTTTGTTTGTTGCGTGTGTTATGTATGGTGCTAGTGTATGGTATGATGTGATGCAATATAAGTATGCTAGAGATTTGATGAATAGATGTCAGCGTGTTGTGTTGTATGCGTGGCTGAATGTGTGTTGAACCGTTTCGACGGAAAGTATGCAAGTGTTGGTAGGTGTCCTACCTTGGGACCTAGAGTGTGTGAGAAGAGGAATGTGTAGTAGAATAAAGAATGGTGTGGGTCTGTGTGTGAATGAAATCGTCGCTTTGAATGAGTTGTATGGACGGACTGTGAATGAGTGTTTGGAAATTGTGAATGAAAGAGTGTATGACTGCTGGCAGAGTAGATGGGATCAGAGCTAGAAAAAATGTGTGACGCATGAATATATTAAGAATATTAGGTTTGCTGAAAGTTTTGTGAATTTTGAGCCGAGTGTGTTTGCGTGTTACTTAATGACTGGACATGACAGCATGAATGCGTATTTGTATAAATGTGATCGGAATGAAACTGAACGATATATGTGTGTTGCTGTGTGTGAGGACTGGAAACACATGTGAGCTAAATGTAGTATGTATGATGATCTTCGAGATCTGAATGAATGTGGTCTGACAAGGAGAGAGGGTGGTAGTGTGGATGTGAGTGGTGTGCTGGAATGTTAGGCGAAGTATGAACGTTTCTGTGTGTATGCGAGAAGTGTGTTTTAGTGGAGAAGGAGTGTGAATGCGTAATTGTGTGTATGGGTGAATGAGGGTAACGCAGGGTGGCTGCGAGAAGGTTAAAGACCTTATGGTCGATTCCTGCTTGTGGCCTTGGAGGGTGGCGTCTCCACGTACCCGAAGCGCGGGCTGACCATTGCCGGGGGTTACGGGACCCCCAAAATGGAAGCGGCTCGTGTCGCGCAGATACTACCAGTGATCTTGACTGGTACCGTGGGGACCGAGGCGCCTACAGGGGCAACCCTGGCTCGGTCGTGGATTGGACCATCGCGGGGGCAGTGGTTAGGCCGTATGCTGGCCAGAGGGCCTGCGAGTCGGGCCTTCGGCGGGTGAGCTGCGCCCCAACAGCTCGGGAACCAGCGTGACATAGCTGGTAGAGTGTTGGAAAGTCACTCGGCCCCACCAGAGGTCTGGTACCAGTACCCGTAAGAGCCTAGTGCTGTTCTGGTAGTCCCTGCTTCGGCGGGGACACGCTAATTGGGCGTATCCCAATTCCGCGCCCATGGGGGCCGTGTAGTAGAGCTGTGATGGCGGGAACTGCACGTTAAATCACACACTACTTTCTACCTATGGGCGGTGATCGGGTCCTACCTGGAGGAGAGGTGGATCGAATACACAGGCCGGTGCGGCAGTGTGCGGAGGCGGCTCAATCGTTGCGTGCCCCAGGGTTTGGTATTAGCACCGATTTTATGGGGCCTGGGGTACGACTACGTCCTGCGGGTCGTACTCCCCGGCGGCATTTATGTCGTCTGCTATGCAGACGATACGTTCATCCTTGCCGTCGCAGAGATGTTTGAGGGGACCATCCGTCAGGTCGAGGTGGCGGTTGCCGCCGTCGTCGATCCTTGAGCTGGGGCTAAGCATAGACCCTCGTAAGACCGAGGCCACGCTTATTCATGGCGTGCCCCGTTCGGGGCGTCTGCCCCTTTCGTCGATCCGGGTAGGTGATGCGTGGGTCGAGGTCGGGTCCGAGATGAAATACATTGGCCTCGTCCTCTACAGCCACTGACGTTTTGATCGACACTTCGATTGCTTGGTCCCCCGAGTGTAGCGGGCAGCGGCCGCGCTTGGCCGCATTATGCCCAACTTCGGGGGGCCCAGCGAGAGGGTTTGCCTTCTATATATAGGGGTGGTACGGTCTATGGTCCTGTACGGCGCTGCCATATGGGCTGCCGCCCTGATGGCCCGTTGGTGCAGCGGTGTAATCTTGCTGCACCGGCTTCAGAAGAGGATGGCCATCAGTGTCATAAGGGGATACCGCACCATCTCCTACACGGCGGCGGTGGCTCTGGCGGGTTTGATACTATTTGTGGTGCTGGAGGCGGCGGACGCGTTAGTCTACACGGGCGTCTGTGCCCTCCGCAGGCTCGATGGTGTCCCGCCAGAGCCTAGAGTAATCGAATGCTGCAAGCACCAGGCCCGACAATTGACTGAAAAACGGTGGCGGCACGAATTGCGTCCCTACGCCGACAAGCCAGTTGTTCGGGCTCACCTGCCTCTATTGATACAGTGGCGGGAGAGGTGACATGGTAGGCTCACCTACCGTATGACGCAGATGTTACCGGGCACGGCTGCTTCGGTGAATATCTGCCTTGAATAGGGAAGAAGACGACGGCGGTTTGTCACCATTGCGCAGGACACGGCGCAGCACACGCTGGAGGTGTGTCCCGCCTTTTCAGCACTGCGCCGTGTTCAGTGCCGGGAAATCGGCTACGACCTCTCGCTACCAGCAGTCTTTAGGGCAATGCTGGCAAGCGAGAGGAATTGCAGAGCGATGGCCTCCTTCTACGAGCAGACGTCGGACGGGTGTTCGGCGGCCTGAGGCCGCCGATCGTCCGGGTTGTTTAACCTGGCGGGGGCGCGGCGGCTCCGAGGAGGTACTACGCCTCCCCTTGCAGAGCCGCCGCAGGGGCCGTGGCGTCCTGGGTGGGGGCGCAGGACGCCCCGCACGTGGCCCCGAGGGGGGGACGGCGACACCTCGGTGGTCCGGGTGTCGCCGTAAATTCTGGCCTGGAGGTTGAGGGAGGTCTTGCGCCTCCCCTGTGAAGGGCTCAATTGAGCGCGGGCGCCATGTGTAGTCCCAGTTGTGCTCTCTTAGATTTCCTGGGACTCCCCAATGCGCCATGGAAGACCACCGTGGGGGTTTTGCTGGGTAAAAAAATCTATAACATATTTCGATTAGAGCGAAATCGCAGATGGTGACTTCCAAAAGTGACCGATTTGGCATGGAATGACCCTTTTATATTCGTACTTATCGTCGTCATCGTCGTCCAAGTGTGTGTGTGTTTATTGTGTGACGTGAATTTCGTATTTATTAAGTGTTAATAAACCATAAAACCAGAACGGACGGGTAATTTTAACCCCCTGCTCCCGAGTCCACTTCCCAGTTACCGAACACTTTATATCACTGGACTTCGTTTATGTACATTGACTGGGGATATACAAGTTTGTATTTGGAACGCTGACTGAGTGTTTTTGGGTTTCGTAACTATGAAGTAAGTATTCCATTGTTGGGATGTTTGAAATGGGCTGCTGACTTGGTGAATTAATGTAGGCTCTAAACAGGACAAAGCGTGCGTTCCATATAACCTAAGTGCAGTCCCCTTTCTACCACGGCCGGCCTCCTCGCAAAGACCCCGGATGGCTGAAACGTCCAGCACCGGGAGTACTGACGTAGTAAATTATTCGTATTTTATAAATTATTGGAACTCAAATTTGCATAAGCGCTAGATCAAATTTGAGCGCATTTCCATCCATTACAAGAATATTGTAGGACCTCCTAAATGTGTCCGCATGTGCCATTCCTGTGTCCTGTCTATGCTCGATCTCGTAATCAAATCTTTGGATTTCTCTTGCCCTGCGCGCGATACGTGGATTCGCTTCTTTCTCATTTAACGTCACACGGAGAGAATTACAATCTGTTAAAATTTTGAATTTAATGCCCTGTAAATAAACTCCAAAACGTCTCAATACATATACTATGACTAATACATCTACTTCAAAAATACGATGAATTTGGACTTATGTAGTTCGTTTTGAAAAATAAAATACTGGATGAAACTTCATGTCACCCTTTCGTTGTAAAAGAATGGCACCAAATGCTATCAAGCTGGCGTTATAGTGGAGCTCGGTATCATCTTTCGGACTATAAATCACAAATACTGCGGTTTCTACTAATTTCGTCTTGAAAGTATGGAACACTTTTAATATCTCATCTCCAAATTTAAATTTCACGTCTTTTTTCAATAAACTATACAATGATTCGGCAATGGATGCAAATCCCGCGATAAGTTTTTTAAAATACGAACACAATCTTAAGAAGCTTCGAATATCACGTACACTTTGCGGTATAGGAAATTTCTCGACGGCTTGTATGCTATCTCTTACTGTGCTTATGCCGTCTTCATTTATACAATATACTCAATATTCTATATTTGTATACAAGAATTTACATTTGTATAACCTTAATTCCATTTTATTTTGTACTAGCAACGTGAAAATATGACGCAAAACTTGCAAGTAATGTTTCAATTTTCGCATGGCTATCAATACATCATCCACATACACGTTAACATCTCTCGATTTGATAACTTCTGAGAGGATATCATTACTGAATCTTTGAAAACGGGACGGTACAATCTCGAATCCAAAGGGCATCCGCAAATATTCCAATTGGTCCAGGGGCGTAACAAAGGACGTATATTTTAGGAAATCTTTCGCTACGCAAATGTGATGGAATGCATTTTTCATATCTAATAAACTAAAATATTTTTTCCCATTTGAAATATTTAAATAACCCTTAATGAGCGGTAGAGCATAATTATCTTGAACAAGGACCTTAATCAGAGTTCGACAGTCTATGAACGTACGAAGTTCTCAATTCTTCTTCTTAACCAAAGCAATTGGTGACGCATATTCGGAATCATTAGGCTTAAGGGCAGTGTCACGTTTTTGTTTACCTCCGAATCGATCGAAGCGCCGATGTTTATGAGCGGAGAATAGTGGAAATAAAAAGGCCGCAAATGAGACAATTCGCGTTGCGCCATCTAGCGGTCAGACCTACAACTGTACCTAAAATGAATTCCCATTACCCACCAACTTCTGGCAGAGAAACGGCGCGAGGCATAGTTGCCGGATCGTTGCGCCGTTGCCATATCTATCAATCTATTTTTAGACATCAAGAAACTGGTAGGAATACGGGCTCGAGCTAAGCTTCCCAATCGCAGCGAGCGCAAAAGGAGGAAGGAGGGAAGGAAAGTAGTCTAATGAAGTAAAAGGGTTAGAATGTATAATAGGGCAGGATTAGAATGTGAAATTTGTTCAAACACAGGTTGTGAATAAATTGAAATTATAAATTGACAAAAATTAGTTGAGTTAGGTTTATTCTGAAAGTACAATATTTATTAGAAATCACATTCATTTATTGTTCATTGATATATACATAGAAATCAATCACATTTTTGACACTTGCTGTCTCATAACAAGACACAATGCAATACAATAAAATTTATTAAAAATTACATTTATTCATTGATACATACGTAGAAATCAATGACAGCTTTTACAATTACATCTCGCTCTCACATTTTCTCTCTCTTCTTTCGCGTCTTTGTTGAATCCTCTTGTTAACTTTTATTTTTTTTTATTTTTTTTTAACGTGGGGGAAATCTTCTAAAGATACCCCACACCCTTGAGGGAGGGCGCGGGGTTATGCCGGATTTTTACCGGCTAAAACCCCCACGGTGATCCTTCCAAGACGCATTGGGGGTCCCAAGAGCTCTTGAAGAACACAATTGGGGCTCCCGCGCCAATGCTCTTTCGAGCTTTTCCCGGAGGAGGTCGGAAAGACTTCCACCCACTCCAATCTAATCTTTACTGCGGTGCCCGGACCACCGAGGCACCGCCGTCCCCTCCGGGGCAGCGTGCAGGGCGTCCTGGGCCCTCACCCACAACGCCACGGCCCCTGCTTGTTGATCCCAACCAAAATCTAATAATTTTTACCACGTGATGAAAGAAACATGAAGGCGAGCATTGTCGTGTTGAAAGACAATTCCCTTCCAATTGGTTATTGCTGGACCTTTTTGTTCAATTGCTGTTTTCAACTTATCTAATTTTGACAAATATGCCTGTAGTAACATCTTTCAGAATAAATAACAATGTTATTTGTTTTCGATCATGCTACTATCTTTAGACTTTTGTTTATGCTACCTATTGAAACGCGGCACGAACTTTCCGGACCACCCAATACTCTCCTCGTCGCACCGACCCGCTCGTAATGGAACGTCGCGTGCCCAAGCAAGTGGTGGGAGAAACTGCCTCTCTCCGTATCGCTGACTTCGTTTTATGTTCGTGTCGCACGGCCAACAGGTTGTTCTTTCAAAATAAAGAAAACATACGAACTCAGGGCATTGACCGTAGAAGGCAGATCAGCTGTTAGACGTCGTTGCTTGGCTTTCGTTCTTTATTTACTATCTGCAACAGATAAAATGATGTAAATACATAATTATTGTTGTTCGTACTATATCGAGTACTGTGTAAAATTTTATTTCATGAAATCTTTATGTTATTTTTTAACAAATAACTATAGTAAATAAAACTAAATCCTACATTGTGTTTTAAAAGTGTACAGCATTACCTGCGACGCAATACCTTCTTCATATACGAAGTGATCTTTTGCCTCTATTTCGTAACGAGAAACTGCACGATGGATTCCGCGAAATTCGTGCAATATAGCGTGCCGGCATACTCACGAAAATTCCTTTCCTCGAAAATCTTCCCCTCTAAAATCTGTAACAAATTATTATTAGTAATTATTATTATTAATTATTATTTTTTTTTTACATTTTCAACCCGTGAACAAGTCAACAGGCGCATGCCAATCAAGGGCATGCGGTGAGGCGTCGAGCGACTGCACTTTGCAGCGCAGTTCGACGCCGCATCGTTGCAACGTCTTTATTTTTTACATTTTCAACCCGTGAACAAGTCAACAGGCGCACGCCAATCAAGGGCATGCGGGGAGGCGTCAAGCAACTGCACTTTGCAGCGCAGTTCGACGCCGCATCGTTGCAACATCTTTATTTTTTATATTTTCAACCCGTGAACAAGTCAACAGGCGCATGCCAATCAAGGGAATGCGGTGAGGCGTCGAGCGACTGCACTTTACAGCACAGGCCGACGCCAAACGTTCCTATTTACTGTTGGAGCGAGTTCTCTTTCGCTTTTTCAAGCGCTCTCTTTCCTCCAATATGAATGGGGGTTCTCTTATGGGCATACCCCTAATGTACCGGCTATCAATGTACTCCGGTAACATGCATTCCATATAAAATTTTATCAATTTTGGCTCCATTTCGTTTTGCCAAAATACGTCGTCTCTTTGGACGGTAATGCATTTCATCCCTTTCGTGGTCCACATGCAAAATATGCAATATCTTCTACCTGTTATGTGCAGTTGTCCTTGCACTTGGTAGAAGTGTGCATGTGTTCTGTTTAGCTGTGTTCCTAATTCATCGGCAAATATCCGTCGGATAGACGGAATCGACTTAATTGCCTCTTCCGGCAACAAGTTCTCAGCATTTTTGGGGCATTTGATTTCAACAATGCCCTCTTCATCGATAACACCATCCGGTGATGCTCCCAAGAATGGATGGGAGCTATCGATAAAAAGTCCACATTCTTTGATTTCTATGCCTGTACTTTTTTGCAGTTCTTCAAGGGCAATTTCTTCACATTCTTGCCCGTATTTTATTGCAGGTACAGCAATAATTTTTTGATATATGATATCCTGCACTAAATTGCCACATAATGTGCTACTTCTGCGATGGCACACACTTCCAAAATTGGACGCCGTCAGAAGTTTTTTTCTATATATGTACCACTGTTGATTTTTTCTTTGTCCAACTGTTTCCTTTTCAACAGTATCTTTTCTTTCTTGCCACTTTCTGAGCATTTCCAAATGTTTTTGTTCTTCCAACTTATAAATATTTGGATCCATGTCTGCTTGTGCAGCGTTTGCTCCATAATCAAAATCTTTTTCAGAGCGCAATTTTTTCTGTACTCGCGCTGCAATATTCTTTTCACATTTTTCGCTGACTATTTTATTTGCATGTTTTCTTTTCTCTTCCATACTGCATACAACTGCGGGCGGCTTCTTGTTCATCGCCTTATTCAACTGGGATAGTGCTTCTTTGGTGTTGTATTGTAACACGGCAGCAGCACATCTTGCCGTGTACGAACCTCTTTCCCCGAGATTCAGTCTTTTTCCACCAATGTATTTGGCGACGATCCCGTTGAAGCTTTCAACGCTATTATTGTTGCAGTTGTATAATAAGCTCTCTGCATGAGCTGCTACTGGTCGAAGTGTGTCATTGATTTGTTGATATATTCCCATGTTCTTCAATTGGGGGACGATATTTCTTTCGTTCTCTTTGCTTTTCCCGTCGCAGAAGTACTTGATTTCTCTACACTCCACGTGTTCGCCAAATACGTGGCTTGGTATATTATATATATCGCCGTATAAATTTTTTATTTTTTCGGCGGTCGATACATTTTCTTTATCTCTGTACTGCGCGGCTTTTACAATAGCTGTCCGCATCCGCCGAATGCTACTTTCAACAGCTTTCCTCATACTTCCTGCTGTTGTTTTTTTTGCAATTTCTCGCATTTTTCTGCAGAAATTACGTAATAAATGGTTCGAACATTCAATTTTTTTGACACGAATTTCTGTTTTGTAGGGATCAGCGTCGATAATTTTTTTGTATACGCTGCTGTCTCCATCGGCAATTAGCGTGGAATAAATCAGTCCACGCTTTTCCACGCTGGTTTTAAAGCCTTCCACTATTGCGTCGCTTTCCATAGCGGTGGATGCTTGATTCGTTGTCCAGTTTTTGAAACATGTGTGTCTTCGGGGCTGTTTCTTATTTCTTTGAGCAAAATCGCAGATTTTACATCTTTTGTTCCGCACTCCGATGTGTAAAACTTTTTTGGTGTGATACCCAATTATTGCACCAACTCCAGACGCGGAGTTATATATACCGGTGCGGTACGACCTCTTCATCCAGCTCCCGTCGGCAACGACGGGAATGTGCGGGATTCCGGAACCAGGAAGAATATCTCCTCTTCTGATAGCTAATTGTTTTTCTTCTTCAGCCGCTGCTATCATTTCTTTTTCAGCAGCGGCAATCAACGAATTTACGATTTCATCGTGATGCTTTACATATTGCCTCTTCGACATACATTCTATGTTCATTGCTGCCAAAAATTCTTCCATCTGCGCAAAGCTGCCTCCAGTAAGCATTGTTCCAGCCACAGCACTACGGTTTATATCCATTTCTGGCACTTCTTCGGGTTGACTGTGGATTTCGGCTTTGTAGTTGCACATAGTGCACACTACGCTGAGCGTAGTCTTCAGGCCTGTCTGTTTCATACCGGTGATTTGTAAATATTTTACTCCACAGTCTTCCCTATTATCGGCATGATCGCCTATTTTTTTTATTGCCTCAAACATGTACTGCATGTTTACGATATTTAGCGTACTTGAAAGGGACGAGGTTTCTTCTGTCTTGGCTGTTACTCCTTTTTCTATAACCAAGTTATCTTCTTCGCCATCCGAAGACTGTGCCGATACGGTCCCTTCTAAACTTTCCTCTGTTTGCAGTGCTGGAGTTACTTCCCACGACGTAAACTCGGATGTTCGTCCATCCGATGTTGACGGCCGATTTTCGCATACCTCGGCAACTTCTCTTTCCTTGCCGATTACGTCGATATGAGTAATTTGCGTGTCACTTTCTGGGGAAAATAAGTAACGTCGCCTTTTGCGGCATGCTTTTTTCTTAGAAAATCTCTTCGAGGAAGGGTATAATTTTCTGTCTTCACTTTTCAACACCTTAATATTATTGTCACTTCCGTCTTGTGCATCACTCATTTTGTATTTCAAGTGTATTTGATTAGATGTATTTCAAAACCACTTTAGAAACTAATTTACTTAACGCACTCAATCACTTTAGGACCTAATTCACTCAATCACTTAAGGGACTCATTCACTAAATCACTTAAAAAAAACTATATGTGTAATACAAAAGTTTATATTTTGTCGTTTGAACTCTTTGTAAAACACTGTTTTCTGACCTCTACCCGATCTATTGTTGTCGGACGTTGCATTACGTAATATGATGTAATATTGGTCATCGAATTGCGTAATAGTGGTGGGGCTGTGGGTTGGAGGTGGGAGTGAGGAATGGGAGTGGGAGGCATAGCTTCGAATCCCGGCATCGATCGTCGATTTAGCCATTGCAAATCGACCAAGATGGCATGTGCAAACAACAACACTGTCGAAGAAGTAAGTAATTCAAGTATAATGACATGCCCACGATGTCTTGAAAGTGTTAGTTCCGACTTAATAATATGAAAATTATTTATTTATAGATGCAAATTGAAAGTGAAAATAAAGAAAATAAAAGCGAAAGCGATACGAAAATGGAAAGAAATGAAGAAAGAAAGGTGGTGGAAGAAAAGAAAGCCGAAAACAGGAACGAGTTGTCCCGTAATAAAGTAAGTACTTAATGTGTTTGACATTTATTTATTACGATTTATTTCCCTAGAATAGATTATACATCCTGTATCATATATGTGTAACGAAAGAGCTTCGTAGAATTCGTCGTGCCTTATACATGCGCATACATATATATATGTATAGCTATGTATTCATGTACACATACGTGCTCATACTCATGTATTTACTGTGCCTACTACACTTTATACTTCTTCAATATATTGTACTACAATTATATACTTATCTAATCCTGTTTATCGTAATATATTATATTGGCGAAAAATTATTGTAACTAGCATATTGAATTCTGAAGTGTGTGTCCATGGCGATGTACACTGCCGCTCAAAAGTATGTTGACACTTATATTTTCTTTAAATTTGTGTTACATATTGTATATTTTTATTGTTAAACAATATTTGTTGCTAAATTCTATTATGAATATGAATGTAATGTATTCTAATAGTACTAAATTAACAATTTAGTTATTGAATTTTCGTAAATAAATAAATGTCTATGGGACCACCTTGATAGACAATTTCGAAAATTGTCCAAAATTGGAAAAACATTTGTGGGAAATCCTAGAATCGGTGTAGAAAGCTGTTAATAGTGAAATACTGAAAAAGTTAATAGCCACGATTAGAAAACGCGGTTATAAAAGCACGCGGTGGATACGTGAACAAATAGAAAATATAATAAATTATTATTAAAATATGTTCTCTAACACTGTACGAACTGGAATACATACAGGTTAATCAAAATAATCAGAGGTATCATAACTTTTTTTTGAGGCATTTATAAGGATTCAGGAAGTGTCCACATACTTTTGAGCGGCAGTGTATGTGTCCATATTGTTTCCCCAACGAATTTGTTGACAAAAACTGACGAGAAACGTCGACGCAGACACACAGACAGAATTCAATGCGCTAGTAACAATAATTTTTTGCGATTTTTTTCAGAAACGTGTATAAGATTTTTGGTATCACACTTCTGAATTACATTCATCGATGTTTATCAGTGATATGGTCAAAAAAATATTTTACATTTTCATTTCTCTGTTTCAGATACGCAAGATGATAAAAAGGTTGTTACGGTATGGCCCAGGCGGCCGAGGACGCGGTGGCCGGGGTCGCGGTGGCCGGGGACGCGGTGGCCGGGGTCGCGGCGGCCAAGGACAAGGAACAGCGACAAAAATTTATAACTTTTATTAATTAATTTACAAATAACCATTTAATAAAAATAAAAATAAATAATAATGTAGTATTTCATTCGCGGATCTCTTTCCCTTTCGGCTGCGATATTCTTTTCGGATTATTTCACGTCAAATCGATCAAATGATTCGTTGAATTAATATAATTCCTTTTGTTTTTATATTGCGCAACTGCCCTGTTAGTCATATTTTCTGAAACTTTTTTAATTTGGATTTTTTGACATTTCATCAATAGGTTTTTGATATTCGATTTATATTGGGTAAAACATTAATCAATATAGGATCTATACGATATGAGCAACAGTTCAAACTCGAGAGATTTGCAAATGTCAAATATTTACTGTATTCTATAAATGTCAAACTCCAGACCCAAAGTTTTCACAATTACAGAGAGAATGCTGTATATATAATATCTTTTTATCCTGTAGAAATGTATAACGATAATTGAAAAAAATTTTTGCCTCTGAAGCTAATGCATTAATGTGAAATTTGGATAATTATTTAAAATATATTTTGTAATAAGAAGACAAATTAACAGAAGTAATGGGTTATATTATTTTGTATTATGATATAAATTCGGTGCAATGTGATTCAGTTATTACGACTATTAAAGAACAAAATTTCAAAAAGTTGTTTGGGTAAACGTGTAGAGTCGGCGATGCTACGATGCTGATAGTTCCGGGTTCGATTCCCGACAACAGAAATAGCAGTTTTTTCTCTCCTAATTTCATGCAATAAAATTCACTCACAGTATTGTTACAAGTTCCGTTATTCTCATAACAACAAATATTTTGCTTATTTTTGGGGTAATGATTTTATTTTGCTTTCTGTTTAAACTACGGAAATGGTATAGCCAATGAAAAAGTATACGAAATATAAACAAAACATGATGCGATTAAAACTATTTCTGTATTTTTAATTTGGCATGAAATGAATAATGTAATTTAATTTTATTTTATGTACTATATGTTTTACACTTTTATGAATACGTAAATAAAGTAGCCATTTACATTTAGCTGAACATTTTAATTATGTGACGTGCGCAGTGCAATGCGCAGTGTCATACCCAGTCCAGAAAACTGTATGCAGTTATCGACCGTTTCGTGTTTTCGTCGACGTTGTAGGTAACTTGGCCAAAACTACGAAAACATGCGGCCTATACTGCAAGCGCTCGTAGCGGATAATCGTGAAACTATTATTGTATGGCGGAACATCGTTGACAGGCGCCTGTGCACATAATCGTATTTTTCGTTTTATATCTTCCAGAAGTGATAAATTGACAAAAATCGTGTTCAGGGGATATTCTACCGCTTCAGTAAAACCCTGTCTGGTCAGTTTTCGGTGAGTAAATCTCTAAATTGTCTGTAAAACGAAAAATACGGCGCAACGTGTCTAGGAACCGCCATCTTGATTGTTTACATCTATGTCTGTCTCATGCTTACGTCCCATGAATTTTTCGTTTTGTTCAATCTGTGATGTTTGTTGGCGTCCAAACTGCCAAAATGTTAGGACTGCCCGCAAAAAGTGAATTTATGCAACTATCGAGGCTCATTTCGAAAAATACGAAATCGTCTCTCTCTCTCGCACATCGCCTATACGTGCATGCCCCGCTACGTGTGAGTTTATGCACACAGATACTGCGGGACACTGGCCTTAATAATTCCTTTTAATCTAATATCTTCTGTAGTTGTTCTCTTTTAGAGTAAGAAATTTGCCGCGGTGTCGTATGAAAGGGTGGGTCGTTGCAAATACTGTTCCGTAAATATTTTTGTAAATTCCGCGCATTCATTGTAAGATACTCGAGAGTCTTCGTTTTCGTTTTTAAGCGGCGTTAAAGTTAATTCTAATGACTTAAGAGGTAACACCACTCTAGTATTTTCAACAAATCCTCTATGGTAACACGTAGCCGTTTTTTGATTGAATGTAAACTTTTTTTTTATAAAAAATTCAATACACATTTTTCATGCAGAATGTCGATTCATTTCTTAAAACATGCATAACTTCTACGAAAATTGATTAAGCATAAAACCCCTACGAACTCCCAAAGTCAATTGTATATAGATTATAAATTTTTTTCATTTTTTATTCCAAGTCTCACACATGGCGAGAAATCCGTCCTCCCGTGGCGGTGTTTCTACAAAAGCTGTTTCCACAGATCGGCTCTGTCGACCTCATTTTGTACGAAAATGACAAAAAGAAATTATTTTGCGTACTTCAATATGTGTTAAATAAACCCTCTGTAAAGAAATTCATTTCCGCTTGTCGTACTTCCAAAATAAATTGTCAAATTTCGGTCTTTTTTTCTGGGTCTAGACTGGTGTTACCCCTTAAGAGCATCTGTAACGATTCTGGAGCTATGCACAGAAATTTTACAGCGCTTGTGAGGTAAATAGCGGTATTTACCTACTGAACGACTCGTTTTACAATAACTAATCTAAAGAATGTGGGATTCGTGTGGTGTGCGGTTAAGGAGTGAAATCCACAGGTCAATACCTTTCAACAAGCAGGTTTATTCAATAAAATAATAATGATGATTAACAATTAACAAAATAAGAAAATAAGAAAATAAGAAAAATAGGAAAAGTATATGAAATATAAATTGATATAATGAACGACTAGATAAATAACGAAATAGGTATTGTCGTATAATAAACAGAAAACTATATGAATTAAATATTACGCTATTCGTAATTATTAGAAGAATTTAATAGAATCCCTATTTTTGGTTATTTAACTCGAAGTCCTATAAATTAAATTTCAGCCAAGGCTAACTCGACTAAGCTTTTACAATATCAATAAGACTCGAAACGCAGTTGCAAAATTGAACAAAATTAGTACTTTAGAATCCAGCGCTATTACAAATCCTACCTAGGTCTGATTCAAATTCGGAAGTCGCCTAAATTCGCTTTTACAATATTTATGCAATCGATACTTTAAATCAATTTTCCAACGCGGTGTAGTCGAATACGTGTATTACGCTAGAGACAAAACAATAATCTTTAATAAATTAATTTAACTTGACTCAAGATCCTAAGATTGATATGAAGTTAATATTTTTCCATCGGAACAGTTACTCTTTTTAACTTGTGACTCAACAACTAATTGTTCATGATCCTTTTGCCAAATCATACACTGACACTCAAAACCAAATCGCTTAATTGGGGAGCTTGCTGTTCGCCAGCTACTAGAACGACTCAACGATTCAGAATCAAATGAACAATATACGTCTAACAGGGAGCAAATCAAAATTGACTCTAATTGTAAATTCGTAATTACTCGACTGCCACCCAAAAGACACGGGCTTCAGGTACCAAGCTGCTTAGATGGGAAGCCTAAATTACCCCAAGCTAACTCCGCGAATCTGACGGCGCGTTTAGTAATTCGATAAAAATTATAATATGTTTGAGTAGCTGAGAGCTCTCGTTTTGATATCTCAACCTTTCTTGGCGCTAAGCATAGCACTCTCCTGACGGAGTTTCAGATACAAGATCGCTTGAATGGGGAGCTTGCTGTTCGCCAGCTACTAGAACGACCTAGCGATTCGGAATCTAAATGGCATATACCCGCTCTTCCAGTCAAGAGTTAGAAAATCATTTCGGCTCTGACCAGCGAAAACTGTTCCGGGTTAATACTTGTCTAAGACATCTAGTTTGCTTGACTTCGAAAATTGTTCTGCTGTCTAGGCTGGTTTCGCTCGGTCTTTAATACTCGAAATCCCTACCCTTTTCAAGGTTATGACGTATACAATTTTGCGTATAATTTACATATAATTCTTAATTAAACGCTAATTAATAAAGTAATTGAATTTCTAATATTGCCAATAGTGGTTTCCGAGGAATAGTTAATGTTTTTAATACAAAAATTATTTATTAATAACATATTAGCGAGAAACATATTTTTTGTCCTTCTCTACACTTTACGCACGTACGCCAGTAAGGACCTGAACTATATGTCGAAGCATACGATACTTCGGCACATTCTATAGATCACGATTTCAATTTATTATTTATTCAGATTAATAAAATAGTATCTGACTTCGAGTATCGAGAATTAAACTTAATATGACATTTGCTAATTTTGTATATTGTTAGACTCGATTAATTAATGATTCTAATGGAAAATAATACTTGTTAATTGAAATTATATATTCTGTCTCTCTCTAGAGATCGCGAGCCAATTCCTGGAAATCCTGTCTATTCTTGTGTCACGTAGGCACGTAGCATTTCGGAATCTTCCGTACGAAATATTTACGATACGTTAATTACAATACATTATGTATTATTTACTCAATTAGAATAATATACGAATTTGGCCATCAATGATTCAGCTTAACATATGACTGAATTAATTTCTTACATTTTAATTTGACAAATAATTATTTAATAACTTTTATATTCAATAGCATTGTTAATGGAAAAATTTATATATATATTCTATCCCTTTCTAATATATCGTATTCTTTCTACGAGTCTTGACCTAGAATCGCAACGCGTGGAATATTCTATACAAAATTCTTATAATACATTATTTATTTAAACGAACGAAATAATAAATGAATCTGATAATTAATAATTGAGCTTAACATTTGACTAACTAATTTATATGTTCGCTAACTTAATAATTATTTAATATTCGCAAATCAAATATACATATATATGTATATATGTATTGCCGACTGTTCAACCCGAATTTGATGGTAATAGACGTATCTAATTGTCGCGGTCGGTAATAGAAAAATACTGTCGATAATCAAAATTGAAATACCTTTAAGGAGACGAAATATTTTAGCAGCAAGATAGTTCTGGGAGTGAAAGAAAGAGAAAAAAAAAAAAGAATTTCTCCAGGAATGTTACACATTGCCTGGGATTTCGCTAATGTCGCACGAAACAAACATTTCTTGAATGAAGTTCACCGGGCTTCCCGTGTCGAACAGACTACGTAAATTTACTTTTAAATCACCTAGCTCATAATTCGCTGTCTGGCGGTGGAGACGTCTGGACATAGGTGACTTGCGGCTTTATCCTTTTGGGACAGGTGTGTAATAAATGACTGCTCTCTCCGCAATGAAAACACAAACTTTTTTCCCTTTTCAGCAAACGGCATTCCGGAAAGCGATGACCCATCCGGTTGCAGTTGCAGCAGCTCATGGGGGTTACTGCTGGTTCCGCTAACCCTTTCGCTGTAGGCGGTTGCGTTATCCTCGGTCGAGCCGGTGATGTTCCTGGTGTCGCTTGACTTCTCGACACAAGGACAGCCTAATTTTGCTAAACGCTTTCAACAATGCCGACGTCGCACAGTGGCGTAAAACAGCGAAAACGTGGACAAAATTCAAAAAATGAAAATCGCAATTCTTGAAATCCGTTTAATGGAACTACTTTATAAGGAATCTGTGCATTATGTTCTGACTTTTAATGATTTTATTGTTACCATTTCGAAGATATAAGCTTTCAAAGTTGAACATTTTTTAAAATCAACTTTTCCGGCTAAAGTTTGGCATATTGCTATTCATTATTTTTTAAATGTTATGTTCATCCACTATTATTGGCAATTAATATGATACTTTATTATTATAATTACGTAAATTGCACAACAAAATGTTTATTTTTAACATTGTTATGGAAAGAGATATAAACCATAGTCATATTTAATGTTTATGTAAGGCAATAGTTTTGATCTTCACCTCGGTTCACTTACCAAATAGGCTTAAATGAAAGCTGGAAGCTTCCCGAATAAGAGTCTGTACGGATATTTTGCGGTAATTTGCGGTTTTCTGAGTTATTCGCATTTGTGTTCATACGCGCGCTTTATTATCATACGCGACAACAGCAGTTCCGGACGTTTTTCAAATATGTCGTCGTTATTGATGATCTATACACATTGAGTTACATATTTTAGGCATTATCTTACAATTTTTTGTCATAGCGGGATTTAGATTAGTAAATAACAAGATTCTATGTTAAGAGACAAAATCACGTTTATACTTTGTTTACATACCTTTTATTATTTCCGATATTTCTGAAACTGTTTGGTTTAAGCTCTTTATGAGGTAGTTTTTCCAGTTTCGTTAAAGCTAGTCGTCGAGTTTTTCAATAGTAAATTACTTGTCGTAAAATATATCCAAAAGTTATCACTTAATTCTTTGCTATTCCTGGTGTAGGTGATTTCGAAGCATCCGAAGAAGATGGCGATTAATTATTATACTATTTTTTTCTATTTTATTATTTTTTTTTTCTTTAATTATTATACTATTCCACTTGATTCATACTAACCTTTCCTATCCTTTCCTGGTATAACAACACCACCATCTCGCGGTTTCCATCGAGCAATGACACCTTTCTTATAAATAATCAACAATTAATGTACAATCAATTTCATATCTTTGAACTTGCTTTTTCTCTAAAAAAGGTATCATTGGCCAAGAGCGGCTATTAAAACACCTTCCCAGATGTAAATCTCCTAACGCATGTGAAATCTATTTATACTGCTCGCCAAAGACGGGGGTACAGTACTAGTACTTCTTGTATAGCTCATTGTGATGTCAATTTTAAATATTCAGTTTTGCAAAAGGTCTTGTTTTGTAGGTAAAATTTCAAGCTACATATTCATGTATATATTACATATTAGATATTTAAACTTCATACAAAAATTTAAAAAATAAAAATTTATTTACCATTTCTGATCTTAAAAAATTAATTTGTATATAAAAATAATATGATTAAAATAGTTCGAACATTCAAGATTACAATACATGAAGATTTAATTAATTTCGATAAATAGTTTCCGAGATAAAAATTCATACGTACAGTACTCCGTATTAGTTAACTAAGAAATCGAAATTCGATTTTCAACACAAAAAATTAATTTGTAACATTAATACAATCATCTTATCAAAAAACATTTAAATAATTTATCATAGAATCGAAGATATTAATTTTGTCCACGTTTTCGCCGTTTTTCGCCACTGTGCGTCGTCGTGAAATTATACAAGCGCGCGTGATTACGTGAAGGTCAGGTATTCCATCAATTATTGAATCGACTATTTCCGCATCTGCTACTGGAAGCTGTTTGCCAAAATGAACTTGTCGTGGAAATGTTCTCCAAACTTTTTTTTATCAATCGACCTTCTTAATTCAAACATTGCCCCCATACAGATGTTCTGTCTTGGACTGGAACTAGCTTAGTGCCTTTCCCTTCAATTTCGAGCCGAAAATTATCCTCGATAAGCCGTCGCTCAGGTTGTAAGCCGTTACTAACAAGTTTAGCTGCTTTCTCCAATTTTGGAAATATTGCTCCGCACCATTAAACTCCGGTAACAATTCATCAACGGCTTTGATGTTTATATTTGACCTTCTTTCTGATACATCTCTCGGATCAGGGGAACGCCTTAATGTGGTATCTTTCCGTTGTAGTAGTTAGAATTCCCGTTGCGTCAGCTTCTGTTACCATCGCATGAGATCCATCTTCACGTGCAGGAACCAAACAGGAGCGGTGCCTGCCAACGCGCCCTGCCACGAAGCTGCATCCACTCACATCCGGCAGATCACCACTTTCTTCTATAGGCATGTCACCTTCTTCAGGAACTGGAGTCCTGCCCCTCCTTGGCCGTAACACCCTAGCATCTTTCTATGATCGATTGGGAAAATGTTCATCGAGCCGTTGTATTAAATCGGCTTTATTGCCTGTTGCAGACAGTCCATGACAATGGAAAACTGGCAATAAAAAACATTGGTCCTTCGATCCGGATTAATTCGAGGTGAGCTAAGCCTTTACTAATCTAATGGTAATCGGCTTAAATTTAACTGTATACTTTTTTTGAGTTCTGAAACAATGGATAAATTCATCACAAAGCAACTCGATTTATTTAAACAGATAAAGTTAACTGCAGAAAATATGAAAAATCTGGGAACAGCGAAAATTACGAAAGGAGTGATCAATGCTTGTCTGGAGCATCTGGAGAAAAACTGGAGTGTCTTTTTCGAAACCCATAATGAGCTTATAATCGTCGGACTTTGTCCGGCGCTATTTATTCTATATACATATATATACAGCCGGCTCAGCCGGTATGCCGGGTTCGGTCCCGGGGGTACAACGCACTTATGAACTAGACGCGACTTACAAACTAACGCGGGTTTTACAATATCTAACGCCGGGTAGAGGGACGGTGGAAAAGGGAGTCAGACAGTTCGCCGCTATAGAGGTCGGAGTGCTGCGGGGAACGCACTTACACTCCTTCCCTGGCTGGAGACCGTTTGGCTCGAGCACGCGATCTACGCGTTCCTTCGGCGGTCGGAGGCCCCCGTCTCGTGGATCGAGCCACGACGTAAGGTAGGGAAACGGAGGCTTGGTGCGACCTGTGTGGCGACTGGAAGACCCTTTGCCGCGTAGTCGCCCTCCGGGGAGGAAAAGATATAAGGAGTACAGAAGCGCAAGAGAGCTGGCACGATTGCGGTTCGCTATCGGTCGCGGTTCGCTGTACGGTGCGGTTCGCTTGCCAGGTGCTCTCGTCGAGCCGGTCTTATATATGCCGCGGGCGCCGATTCTCTCGCGAGTATCGCGATCGCGGCGGTCGCCCTCTATCGGCGGCGGCAGTGGGTTCGCGCCTTTAACAGTCGTTACAAGCTTATCGATGTCTTTGCCAAAGAAACGGACAATTTTTACGGATTACCTTGCCTCTTCTTCTGATCTTGCGTGCAACTTTGACACAGTATTTAGCCTCCTTGGTTTGAGCTGGAATACTTCTTTGGATTGCTTCATTTTTAATGCTCATCCCCGGAATCTTACTGGAGCCATAACGGAGAAGTCAGTTTTTAGAGAAATCTCAGGCCTGTTCGAACCGCTAGGTCTTCTAGCTCCTGTGGTCATTCTGACCAAAATTTTCATGCAATCCCTATGGCTGATGAACTTAAATTGAGATGATCTGCTTCCAAACAATCAGAAAGATTTCGGAATATCTTAACTGTCGGAGTTAAGTGCTCCTTCTACCACACGATGACGATCTTCAACTGCACGGATTCGCCGATGCATTCGAAAAGGCTAATGCCGCGGTCATCTACATCAGAGTTTTGTCCCGGCGCCCTGAATCGACACCCACTGTGACGCTCGTAGCAGCTAAAACGCGAGTGGCTACCTTAAAACAAGTCTCACTACCAAAACTTGAACTATGCGCAGCCACTTTACTTGTCAGGCTGATAAAGAATGTGAGGAATACACTATATCTACACACCTGTGAGCTCTACCTATGGTCCGATTCCATCATAGTTCTCAGCTGGCTTCAGCAACACCCCTCCAAATGGAAGACCTTTGTCGCCAATCGGGTCTCCGAAATTCAGATCTCGTTGCCTGAAGCAGCCTTGCGTCATATTCCGTCTTAGGAAAAAGGTTGCTAGCTTGTAGTATTTGGTGCAAGGGGCCTACCTTTTTATCCTATCAAAACCTCAACTTGGATAATTACCTTTTTGTGAACTTAGTCACGGATAAGCAAGCTCGCGTTTCGAAACTAATCTGCTCCACTGTTACCGGTTCTTCCTTTTCAGAAGAATTCATATCCAGATATTCTTCCATAATAAAATTGTGTCGAATAACAAGCTTGTTTTGCAAAGAGAAAGAAAGAGTTATTCACCTCAACTCAATACCAATATTGGTGTTGACGAATTGCTTAATGCTCGACTTACCTTAATCAAATGTACACAAAACCTTGAGTTTCCGGTAGAAAAAGCTCTGCTTGACCAGCCTATTTCTATCTCCCGCGGACGATTAACTGGGTTAAACCCCTTTCTGGACAAAAGAGGAATTCTTCGCGTAGGAGGGAGACTAAAACACTCGCTTCGAGATTGTCAAGAAAAACACATTATTCTTCCTACAAAAGGACATTTTACCACATTATTCATTCGCGAAGCTCGCTTAGAAACCTTACACGGCGGAGTTCAACTTACCTTGGGGTTCCTTCATCAACGATACTGGATTCTCTGTGGCCGTCGCACTGTCCGGACCTGTGCATTTTCGTGCGTTACTTGCTGTTGATGGCGTGTGAGAACCGCGGAACAGCAAATGGGTGATCTCCCCCCTACTCGCGCGCAACCGTCCGGGCCATTCATCAACACTGGCATTGACTACGCCGGGCCATTTGTTATTAACACTAGTCCCAGGCGGTGCTTACGTTCTCGCAAGGCCTATGTTGCGGTCTTCGTGTGCTTAGCTAGTCGCGCACTTCATCTCGAGTTGGTATCAGATTACACAACAGACGCTTTCCTCGCAGCGTATCAGCGCTTTGTATCACGATGAGTAATATGTTCCTCTATTCGCAGTGGTCAAGGGACCATCTTTATCGGCGCTCAACGTGAGCTACAGCGCCTTTTTCAATCAGCTCAATTTGAATGGACCAAAGTGACTGATATATTGACTATCTTCGAAGAGTAGTAGGGGACACTATTCTCACTTACGAGGAATTTACTACGGTTCTTGCGCAAATTGAGGCGTCCCTTAGCGCCTCTCGGAGATAATTCGGATTCCTTTGATTTTTCAATGCCGGGTCATTTTTTAGTAGAAGGCTCTCTGGTGGCAGTGCCGGAGCCCACACTAATCGACGAAAAACTTTGGTGACTTTCTCGTTGGCAGCTCCATCAGCAGATGCGAGACCACTTTTGGCAACGCTGGGCAGCAGAATATCTCCATTCACTTCAAACGCGCACCAAATTATCTCAACCTCAACCTAACGTAAAACCTGGAGATCTCTGTCTGGTCACTTCGGAAGTCGGTCCACCAACCAAATGGACCAGTGCCATCTCTATTCGAAGATAGACTCTTCGAGGTCTAGAAATGGGGTGTGAACGTTGTGTATGCCCGACCGGCTGAGGAAACACGTCCGCGTCCTGCCTCGGTGGGCCGGACAGAGACTAATAATTTAGTATCATAATTGTACATGTTGTCCCATTTGAGTTGACATTGTGCAAAATCTCAAAGACGTGTTATTTAAGGAAAACAAACTGTTTGCACAAAACCTATCTTGCACTTTTAGTCTCTCGAATGCTACTACAGTAAATCCTCCCACAGTGCAACACTTGTCCCCCCCCCCCCCCCCCCCCCCCCCGTGCAAAACGTCTCTTCCTGCGCCTATGCGTGCGTTACTCCTGCGCCTATGTCATCCTCGCTCGAGCCAGTCCAAGTGTAACACGATTATCACCACGGTCCCTTTGATGTGGGCTGTCAGATCTCCAGTTCCTAATTTAGCAATATAATTCTTTAATTTTTATATTTTTTTGACTGCAAACTTTTTTAACATATTCATGAGGTTTTTCTGATTAAAATAAGACCAAACACGATATAATTTGGATAATACTTATCATTTATAAAAAGATGGGTTGCTCCAAAATAATAATACGTTAATATGTGTCCTGCCTTATTGCACCATGCTACCCGCTTTCTTTGTCTAAAAAATGCGAAGCAATTTAGTATAAATAAAATTACTTTATCGGAGTTTTTAAAATAATGTATGTAGATAAAAACATGCATTTACTAACCTTTTATTTTACCCTTTGCGGACGAGTGTCCTTAAAGGGTTAATCTTCTGTACCTAAAAAAAATAATCTAAGTGATGTTATAATGTGTTGTATGTATCCTGGAGCTCTTGTACCATAAAACGATAATCTATTAAATATATGCACAAGTTCCTCTTTCGCAGTGTCATCGGTATAGTACGGCGGTTCATCCTGCAACTCTTCGGCTGTGTCTCCTTCTTCTACTAATTGCCGGCTGTTTCCGCTTCCAATTTCTTCGCACGCGGATAAAAACGCAGTCATCAATTCCCTCGTACATTCATCTCCTATTATCGAACTGATGGCGTCCTGCAAATCCGTGTCTATCTCTCTGTCGTTTCTAATTGCAGCGACTGCCGATATTGTTATTTCTTTAATAGCTGCATTCCACGCATATTTTATATTATTTCTTGTGACTTCCTGCGACGAGGAGTGTAAAATATCTATATGATCTTTGATTGTATAATATTTATAAAACTCCTGAATTCCTCCGCCATATGTCAATACCCTCCTTAACATTTTATGCCGAAAGGACCTTTTTGTTTTTGCGATCACTCCCTGATCCATGGGTTGGAGGATCGATGTGGTATTCGGTGATAAATACATTATGCGGAAATTATCCGTATTTTCCACTCCAAATGGAACTTTGTGGGCCTCGCAATTGTCGACTATTAAAATCACTTTTCCGTCCAATCCTTCCTCTTCTTGGTATTCTACCACGGATGGCTTAAAATAGTTTTCGTACCACTCCAAAAACAATGATGTACTCATCCAGGCATTTTTTGTGTTTTCAAAATCACGAGTAGGGTATTCTGGCAGTGCTTCAATGCCCTTGGGTTTTTATATTTATATATAACCAGCGGTTTAAATTTATTAGTTTCAAACGCATTTGCACAAAATGCAACAGTAATGCGATCTTTGCGCATTTTATATCCGCCAACATTGCGTTCCGCCCTTTGTGCCAGAGTTTTTGTAGGAAGAGATTTCCATACAAGGCCGCTTTCGTCCATATTGTATATGTTTTCTAAATTAATGTTTTCCTCTTCTACTACTTTGTTGAAATTTCTGACAAATTCTTCCATGGCATCCACGTTGGCACTCGGTTTTTCACCATGTACATGCACCAAGCATATGTCATGGCAAGTTTTGAACTTTGCCAGCCATCCGTGACTTACCTTAAAATTGGTACAGGATCGCAAAGTATCTTTGATTTCCCCAGCTTTCTCCAAAAGTAAAGCGTCCGTCAAATGGTCGAGAAGTGTCCGCTTTTCAATAAACAGTTTTAACAATTGGCGGTCCAGATCGTCATACACAGCTTCTATCATATTTCTCCGTTTCTGTTGGCCCTTACTTTTGTTTGAAAAAGCACTAATTTTTGTTGCATTTTGTGCAATGCGACTAATGGTTGCCGTACTCACATTATATTTCCTGGCAATGGCGGAAGGTGGTTCCGAAGATTCATTTAAATCTTTTAAAACCGCTAATCGTTGTTGCATTGTAAGCACATTTTTCTTTCTTGCAACCATTGTTAAATAATTTAAATTTTACTATTTACAAATCACTATCACTATCACGAATAATTAATTAATATTTAATAAGTATGTTAACTATCACTATCATTACAACTTACCACTAATCCTTACCAGTAAACTTTACCACTAAACCTTATCACAAAAACTTAACACCAAAACTTACAATTAAAACTTATCACTAAAACTTATCACTAATAAAAATTGTTTGTAAATTTATGATTGAAATAAATAAAATAAATAGAAACGATAACGGCAAATGTTATAAAAGATTGTGCTGTCGAAAAGGAGCAGACTGCAGACGATGTCACGTAGTCAACGGTTGTTCGAATAATGACTTCATGGGACTTGGGAAAGTTTCCTGGCCCTTCGCGAAAACTCAAGGGCTTCGCAATAGTTTATGGCTCCGTTGTCGTGGTGGGAGTGCATTTAGCAAGAACACCGTTTACAGTGACAACGCAGCGGAATTTCCCAGAGTTCGAGGTCCGCGCCGCGACCGACTATGGTCACACGACCTAGCATCATAAACCATTGGGAAAACCCAAGTTTTATGACACCAGAGTTTTGCCGTGAAGGCTATTGACAAAAACTGCTTAAGGAGATGCTTTTAT
Source organism: Megachile willughbiella (assembly GCA_945859595.2). Lineage (NCBI taxonomy): Eukaryota > Metazoa > Arthropoda > Insecta > Hymenoptera > Megachilidae > Megachile > Megachile willughbiella. The sequence goes on from OX243806.1 coordinate 547,592, forward strand.
AACGTCCCTGGTACTAGACTCAGAAGTTTACAGCACTCATGAGGCAAAGAGCGGCTTTTGCCTATTGAGCGACTCGTTCTTATTATTACTAATTCTATAAGAATGTGGGGTTCGTGTGACGTGTGGTTAAAGAGTGAAATCTACAGGTTAATACCTTTCGTTAATTAGGTTTATTCAAATAATTAAAGGTAAAAAATATAGGATTACAATTGACAATTACTTTGGAAAAGATATAAAATATATGTACGTCTGATATCGTATTATTAGTATCGAAAACGCAAATCGGTAGCTAACTACTTCGGTTACGCGGTTTTCAATAAGGTACGTATTATTAATCAATTATTTGATCGTTTATTATGACGCGAAGTAAGAGACGCGGTTTGCAACAAGGTATGTATAGTTAATCAATTATTTCGTCGCTTATTGTGACGCAAACGTAAGAGACGCGGATTTATAATGGATCTAGATCCCAACTGGTGACAGAACAATGTTTGGTCTCACTATAATATCGAGATTTGAAACTTTATGTTAAAAATAGTTGGACATGGAACAGCTACTCTTTGCTTGAATCTAAAACTATTAGTTCAACTGCCCTTTTAGTCGGAGCACAAATTGACACCCAAAACCTGATCGCTTAATTGGGAAGCCTGCGTTAGCTGGCTACTAGAACGATCCAACGATACAAGAGTCAGATGAACAACGTATGCCCAATAGGGTTGCAAATTAGAGTGACTCGACTTTATTAACCAGAGTTAGCGAAACGCCAGCCAAAAAACACGGGCTTCAGAGACCAAGCCGCTCAAAATGGGAAACCTGCGTTAGCTGGCTACTAAACTACCCAGAGCGAACTCCGAGAATCTGACGGCGAGTTAGTAACTCGGCAAAAATAATAAATTTGTACGAGTGGCTGAAGAGCTCTTGTTTGATGTCTTAGTCCCTTCTGGGGCTGAGTATAGCACTCTCCTTTCGGAGTTTCAGAGACAAGACCGTTTGAATGGGGAGCCTGCGTTAGCTGGCTACTAAACGACCCAACGATCAAGTATCCAAATGGCTGATACCCGCTGTCCAGTCAAAACTAAGAATCTTGTCTTATCAGCTAAAACTGTTCCAACTTGTCTCTTGATACTTCTCCTAAGAGGTCCGTCACGTACTGCTTAAAAGATTGTTCTGCACTTGCAGCGTTCGCTGCACGCCCTTTTATACCCAGAGTATCATGGGTATTTCCCGCCAAGTGGCGAATTTAGACATGCATAAAAACTATTATTATTATATTACGCTTTATTTAATAAAGAATATATGTTAATTTGATTAAGAAAAATATGCTTTGATTTATCATTAATTAATACTTCACAAGCTAACTCGCTAAATCGTAGTTCAATCGTAAATTAGCGGGATTATACAAGTACTTTAATAAGAGAATAATTAATCGCAAATAATACATAAAATAATAGCTAAAAATACATCTTGATTTATAGTAAATAAATAAATAATAATGGGAATGTTTAAATGATAGTGTATAATAATTTATTCTCGATGTATATTTGGCATCTCTTTCTATCTAACGCGCGCGCCATCGATCGGTGATCCAATTTATCAATGTTGCACGCGTGATCTAAAGATTTTGCGACGTCTATGAATGCTATTGAAACTATCAATGAAATTTGGTGGAATATGTACTTTATCCAACGACAATTGCTAAAAAGAATTAAAATTAGTAAAGACCATTTGTTCGGGACACCGGTTACCTTCAATTTCAAATTGTCCGTTTGTTTGAAATATTTTGTTTTGTTCTTCTCTTTTGATTACATTTGACTACGTTTCCCGAACACCTTACCGGTCCCCTACCTCTCTGCTTCGAATACAACAGTTTGTTGTTTTTGTCGTAACCGAAATCGCGCCCATCCGAATCCGCGGTTCCAGAGAGGTTTAACCGCCAGTGTGCGATTATACGTTCCCAAGCGAACACTCGTTTCTTATCCAGTGTAACTTCATTTCAGTGCCAAAACCAAAATTGTTTGCGTTTAATTTGTGCTTTCTTTTTTTATTAAACGTTTTGTAAACTACCGAACTTTGTGCGATTTATAAATTTGGTTCCTTCGAGTATTCCCCTTCGCCAGCGTCCGAAACACCATTCAAATTATTAAACTTCGATTGAATGAATTAAATTTTGACAAACTATTAGGTTGGGGAATAAGTTCGTAGCGTTTTTATATTTTCCTTTGTGTTACAACGATTTTTTTGCTGTTTGATAAAGTGTATAATATTCATTCGATAGAACTCTTTCCACTCTACAAAACTGTGCTAATGGTTTTTTGAGTAATTTAATTTTTATTACTTTTGAGGCTTAGAAATGGAATATCCAGGAGGTAAAAAGCAACATTTTCGACACCTGCTCTTCTTCGCAATTCGATGTCAAAATCGCCGTTTTTGAACTTTACAAACCATTTCCGTACTGTAGACTTGCCTATGACACTTTCTCCGTATACGTTGCAAATGTCCCGGGCTGCTTCAGCAGCTTTTTGTCCTCGACGAAAAGCGAAGAAGAGCAGGTGTCGAAAATGTTCCTTTTTACTTCCTGGATATTCCATTTCTAAGCCTCAAAAGTAATAAAAAATTAAATTACTCAAACAAACCGTTAGCACAGTTTTGTAGAGTGGAAAGAGCTCTATCGAATGAATATTATACACTTTGTCAAATAGCAAAAAAACGTTGTAAAACAAAGGAAAATATAAAAACGCTACGAACTTATTCCCCAACCCAATAATTAACAATAAATCAAAGTACATTTTTTAATCATAATAAAGTATTTTTGTTATTAAATAAGGTTGTAACAACACTGTTCGTTCACCAACGAACAATCTAGAATATTGAGTCGCGAAAAGCAACAAATAGAAATTTCGCTAAGGCCGATAGCGAGCTCCCGGTTTGCGGTTTAGGAAACCGCGAGAGTGGGCCGTACATAGCGTCGCAAACCTGTTGATGAACGGTGAGTCACTAGCAACATCCTAATTTCAACATCGCTCTCGCGATGTACCTCGCGATTTGCCTGAGTAAGATAAATAGCACGGTTGCCCATTACGGTAAAGGAGACTACGCAACCTAGCTTTCAGATGCCTTCTTCAGCACAAGAAAATAAGGGGACTCTATCCTGTCCGCCTTTGGAATTGAAAGAATGCCTGGAGCATCCTCCGGTCGCCGACAGATGACAAAAAGTTATTGTGGCGTTTGAACCATTACAGTTGCATAATGGAATGTTAGAATAGGTTCGCAGAAATTTGTTAAGAGCACAATTATGTATGCAGCAACATGGAAATCACGTCCAGCAATTTATGAACTAAGCGAAACTACTTCTGAACTCCATGTACTCCATGTATACAATCATTGTATGTGTCGATAGAATGAAATAAAAATAGTTTAGAGCGAAGTCCATCAAACCGAATGTAGAATAAGTGCATGCGTACTTGACAAATTTTCACACCTGTTTTTCTCGACAACAAAGCCTTATATGAAAAAATTTTATTCTACATTTTCGTCTTATTTTTTGAAGTAGAATCACCGCATTTCCGATTGTACCATCAGTTACAGGACACCCTATATATTGTGCGCTAGCTTGAAAAAAAAGAGAAGAATGCGAGAAACGTCCAAATTTGCCTTCCCCTTGTGTAGGAGAGACGCGTCACGCGAATCAAGAAGGAGCAGGAGTGATAGCTCCAATTCTACTTGTGTCCGAAGATTCCTGTATCATGCGTAGTAAGAAAGAAAGGACTCGTACCGTCAAGGACTTTAATAAATAAATTTATGAGCTGTTTCTGAAATTCTTCTTTTTTATTAGTGCAAGTAATATACACATCCTCTCATGAACGAACTAAGTTCTCTGGCAAATAAGATTAGAATTGCGTTATGTGCAGTAATTATCATGTGTACATGTATGTATATGTAAAATGTGCATAAATAATCCTGTAATTATTGTACGGCAGAGTATCGAACGAGATACTTCGAGTCAAGTCATAAAATTCTTGAACTCAATAATAAGTCTTCGTTGATTGGATGACGTTAGCTTTTAAAAGATAGTATAAATACTGGCTGGTATAAATACTAGTCTTCTACTCGAACAACTGCATCAGAATTTAGTTCGCAAACTGATGACGAGAGGACGATTCTCTTACGATATTCAGCAATCGCTACAATCGTAAACAAGCCAGGAAGGTGCGCTGCAGACCGATCCAGAGTAAAAGAAGCCACTCGGTCGCATTTTCTATTCCCACCGTCAATAGTTCCAGCTTAACATATCAACAAATAAGAATAATAATGAAAATAACAACTAATAGAACGTAAATTTCGCTGAATAGAAGGAGACGTTGAGTAATTGTTGATCGAGAGTCAATTCTCAATAGTAATCATCGACCATAATCCCACAGTTGTAGATAGCGACTGAAAACGTTTAATTGTTGTAATGAGGCACCTTTTTTTGGCCTCGTTACGAGTGCCCACTAGGCGCGCCGGCCTCCCTCCTCCGCCCAGGCGACGTCCTCGCCGCCGGAGCGAATGGAGGGATGAGTGGTTTTTTTTTCTTTTCTTTTTCTTTTTTTTAAATCACGCCCCCCCCCCCCCCAAATGTCCCCCCATTCGACCCCCTTCGCAGCGGCCGCTGGCGGAAGAGGAACTACGTCCCCGGTCGCGAGGAACCCTGACCCGAGCGATGGAAGCGCGGCATAGACCCATCAAGGAGCCGCCAGCTGCCCGCTGACCGGTCACCGCGCCACTCCGACATCCTCCGTGGGGGCCACCGGCAGCCAAGGACGAGGAATGCCAGGCATGGGAACCAGCCACCACCCGAAGGGGGTCCCAGGACCTGGCCACAGGAGAAACGCGGTGGCCCATCTACAAAACCGAAGTCCTCGGGGAGGCGGGCACCCCGCGCACCGGGGGACATGGGAAGAAGCCAGGGGCTCATGAGAAGGGTGTCGAGTGGGGTGGGGTGGGGTGGGGGGGGGGGGGGGGGGGGGGCGCGTGATTTAAAAAAAAAGAATAAGAAAAGAAAAAAAACCACTCATCCCTCCATTCGCTCCGGCGCACAGTGGCGTATTTGGACCGAAAAAGCGGACATTGGGCAATTTTTAAAATTTTGCATTAAGTGTAAAATTTCTGGTGCTTCAGTTAGTTAAATATATGAGAAACAATGTACCAACATCCTTTTCTTGATTTATGCAATCATAAGGCGATGATGTTTAATGGAACTGAAGGATTTCGTGACGCGCTTTCCTTCCCTAACAATTGTCCAAAACGCGACGCTTACATATTAAAGATTTTTCAATATTTTGAAAAAATTGGATACATTGTTACTATATGCAAACTTTTGAGACAAGTATAACCTTCACTTTCAAACAGGTTTTACTTTGTTATCATACATATTTGTCTGATAATTAATGTTTGAATATGATCGGTAATTTTATTATCTTTTCTTACGATTTTAAAACTTTATTAACGATTTTGTTATACTTCAGGGTGAGTCCCGATGCTTTATTCGGTGTCATTTTATTCTGTGGCATTTTCTGATTGCAATGCAACAAAATTTGTTTCCGACCCCGTCCGACTGCAGATTTTAAAGCAATTTGAAACTTAATTGTCACCGCGTTTTACTCGTTGGCTTGTACGCCTGTGTTCATTGACCATCCATGAAACGCTCAGATATTCTTCGAAGGAATTGTTTAGACTATCGACGATTAAGGGTCCAAGTGATGTTTATACTATGATACAAATAAGACTTCGACTCTGTTCTTTATTTTCTAAATGCATTCAGTTGAATGCGATACTTTTTACATATGTGCGTCTCTACGTTCTTGCTAATACATCTTTTCTTCTAAACTTTTGTAACTTTCTCTTTTGTTTGAGTATTTCTAAGCACTTTCTGCCCATTTTGCAATCTTCAGTTTTCCCAGGGTCTCGTGCAGGTCTGGTCAATGTCAGATTGCACATTTGGCAGCCAGACTTGTGCGAGCCTACGTTTTTCCGTTGACTTTCTCTTTCACCCCTTCAACTTTCCACTCTGTACTTTTCCTTTTCTTTTCTATTTCTATCTCTTCTCAAAAAGGGCATAAAAACACTGGACATCGCACTGCTCGGGACATTCGTGATTTTTGTATCGACACGTTTACACCCGCGGAATCGCTGATACCCTCGTTACTTTTTTGTTAATTAACCTTTGTTTATTTTGTCCTCAGTATTTTATTCAGTTTACGTTTTGTGTTATGTATTTTATGTTTAGTTTATATTTATCCTATATTCATTAAGTGTGATTGGTTAGGTTATTTATATAAACTTTTATTTAGTGTTCTTTCTATTTCCATACTGAAGTTTATTTAATTTATACTTGGTAAGTACACTTCAACATGCAAGTATACTTTTTCGTGCAATTTGTGAGTTGTGAATATTATTTCACCCCAGTAACTTAACATATAGATATCAAAATGTCTGAAAATTCCTCGGAACCAACTGCAGGACCGTCTGGAGTTAAAATAATGACTCGGAGACAATTATTTAATATAATGGAGGAACAGGGGAACAAAAATATTAATCAAAAGTTAGAATACTTAGAACAGTTCCTTCTAACTGATCAAAATTATTCCCAAGAAGAATATCACGCGTTTAAACAAAGAATATCTTTTATGAAAACAGCATTTAAACACAGATGGACGCTTGCAAGGCACAAGATAGATCGATTTTTGAAACAAAATAAAAAATGGCGTGAAGGAACAATTGAAATTCCTATACCGCAAATGTATTCCCATCCTGCACGCAAAACATTTTTAAATTTGACAGAACGCAGCAAACGAAGGAAGACGGAATATCTTCGAAAGAATGTAAGTGATGATGAGTTGACGTTTGCTGCTCGGTCAAAATTAAGGTCTGAAGGTCTACTAGATGCTTCACATTTATTAAAAGAAATTACAAGATCGCCTACGCATGCAGCAAAGTGTAGAAAAATGTATGCATATCAAAAGCCTGAGGATCAAAGTAAAAGATTAACAAACCTGCGAGCTCTTAGTATTTTTGTGGAGGCAAGATTGTCAAAAAGACAATATGAAATAATTCGAACATCAGACAAAAAATTATTTCCATGTTATAGCATAATTCAGAATGCAAAAACAGATTGCTATCCTGTAAAGGAAGCATACACAATTACTGATACTAGCATCGAAATAAATTTACAAGATCTATTGGACCATACATTTGCCCGATTATTATTATATTTAGAGGAAATTATAAACAATTTGAGTGACGATGAAAGTTCCTTAAATTTAATAAGCAAATGGGGATGCGATGGATCGCAACAAGTGCAATACAAACAAACGTTCGTAGAAAATTGTGATTCGGACGCCAATATATTTCAAGTGTCATTTGTGCCCTTACAATTGGTTTCGAAGAATAAAAAGATAATTTGGCAAAATCCAACACCATCATCTCCGCGATATTGTAGACCGATTAAAATTAGATTTGTTAAGGAAACGGATGATATAACGAATGAAGAAATAAATTATATACAAACAAAAATTGACAATTTAAAGACTACGGAAATTCAATTAAATAGAAATATATCCATTTCACACACATTATTGTTCACAATTGTTGATGGTAACGTGTGCAATGCTGCTACCAATACAAAATCAACCATGAAATGTTTTATATGCGGTGCTACGGCTAAAAACTTTAATAACCTAGAAGAAATTAAAGAAGTAAACCCCGAAACTTCAAAATTTGGATTATCCACATTACACGCTCGAATAAGGTTATTCGAAAACCTTCTCCATATTTCATATAAATTGCCACTAAAGAAATAGCAAATACGCGACAAAAATGAACAAGATATTGTAGAAAAAAGGAAAAGGAACATTCAACAAGAATTTAAAGATAAAATGGGCCTTATTGTAGACGTTCCAAAACCTGGATTTGGAAGTTCAAATGATGGCAATACAAGTCGCAGATTTTTTGCAAATCATTTATTATCCGCAGTTATAACAGAAATTGACACAGAATTAATATATAGGTTAAAAGTAATATTAGAAGCAATTTCAAGTGGGTATAAAATTAATATTGAAAAATTTGCAACATATGCTTCCAACACTGCCAAATTGTATGTTAAATTATATTCGTGGCACCCGATGACACCCACAATGCACAAAATTTTAATTCACGGTGCAGTTGTGATAGAAAATGCTATTCTGCCTATTGGTTAATTATCTAAGGAAGCAGCTGAGGCAAGAAATAAGCATTTTCGCGAATATAGACGGAATTACAGCTGGAAATTTTCCAGGAAAACATGTAACGAAGACATTATGAACAGACTTCTATTAACGTCAGATCCTCTGTTAACAAGCCTGAGGCCCAAAAAAAAGACAAAGACACTGCCATTTTTAAAAGAAACTATAGAATTACTTGAACCTCCTAATCTTACACCTTCCGAAGCCGAAAGCGAGGACGAAGACGAAAATGATGGCGAGGACGAAGACGAGAACGAAGGTGAAGGTGAAAATGAAGATGAAAGCGAAGACAAAGAGAAATAGGTAGACGAAGACATATGTATAATAAGTAAGGAGTATTATCTGCAGAAATACAAAGTACTTTCTGCCACAAAGGTAAAAATAATCTTAAAATATATAACAAATACGATAAATTAGATTTCATATGTTATAAATAAAAATTTTTGTGATTAGAGATAATCGACTTTTATACATTTACCGCAGACTATGGCCAATGAAATTTATAGCAAAAAGATTTTAGTATGTTATTAATTTTACTAGAACTAAGAACTAGAACCTGTGCTCCTCAAATCAATTAACAATAATAGACAACTACACACACATTGTATAAATAATCGCTCACATTTTCACCGTTTAATCACGAACAAATATACATTTCAAGGGGTTTTTTATGCCGCAAGGCTTTTTCCCCTAAATCGTATCATACGAGCCAATAAATTATTATGATTTTTCAGGCTCAATTTTGTCTAATTAATTTTTTATTCATCCTTCTCCTCAATCAACTTCACACATTATTTTGAAATATGAAATTTCTCCATGTTGGAAAGATTTCGACGATATAGCAAATATTTTTCTTAACAATCATTTTTTTCACTGGCGATTAATTTATTTGAATATAAATGATAATACTCTGTAATAATATGTCTAAAAATTTGACAAATGTCGAGGAATTTATGCAAGTGAAAGTACTCTCACTTATATCCCGTTTCTTCCTTTTTCGTACTCACTGTGATAAAAATAGTTAAAAATCTAGAGAATAGATAGTTCAAGCTTTAAAATAGTCTTTGTTTCACTCATTTTGGACGAATTTTTATAAAGTTATAGAAGTTTAAAGAGCGCGTCAATTTTAAAATACTCATGTCCGCTTTTTCGGTGCAAATACTCCACTGTGCGGCGGCGAGGACGTCGCCTGGGCGGAGGAGGGAGGCCGGCGGGCCTAGTGGGCACTAGGGTGGCCCTTATTTTTCAACTTCCGATTTTTTTTGGTCTCACCCCCTAAAATTTTTACATTTGGTGAAAAAATGATAATGTCAAAATTTCAGCATGATTGGACAACTGGAACCCGTGCCGCAATCGAGTTGAAGTTTTGAAATTTGCACGATTTCAGGTTATCGTCCGATATGTTGGTGGCCCTTTATTTTAAAAGTATCAGTGAATATTTTTTAATGAAAATATAATTTTTCACACGTGCAATACTAGCATTTGCATTTAGCTGTAAACAATTTACACAAAATTATTAAATTTTAGCGTTAAACTTGATACGTAACGTAGCGTTTGATCCACCGGATAAAGTGACTGCTAGGTAATTGGGAGCTGTATACAATTTGTGCAAAAGTTGATAAATTATCTAAAAATCCTGATTGTATTATAAATGAATTTCTTTTATAATCGTTATAAACAATATATTCTTTATTAAAATTTAAGTTATATCTTATATAATGAATAAATTAGCCTATTATTAAATTATACATAGTTTTTAATATATATTCTGTGTTAATGTAGATTTGCTTACATCAGAATAAAGGCTTTTATAATTCTCAATTACTTGTAAAATGTATTGTGTTTCTTCTTCATTTTTGGTCAGTAAGTTATTATATTCAGACATAAGTTTAACACCACGTTCAGCGGTATCGTTTACCACTTTTAAATTTGTTGCAATTTGTAAACATTTTTGATGTGAAATATCATTGTTCTACAATGAAGGGTCTTTTTCTAAAAAATTTGCAAGTATATTGTATCCGGTAGACTTTTTTAGATTCAATAGAATTGGAGCTATCAATGTTCATATTTACATAATTTTGTATATTTTCTGGTAATATTAATAGTCTTTTTATTGTATGTTCCGTATTGTTATCTATGAGGGCCTCGATCATTTTCCTTTTAGTGTTCAACGGCACTACTTCATCGAAAAATGATAATGCCACGTTGTCTGGCCGGGAAATTTGCGTATTACTAATCTAGTAACAGAGTAAAGAAACTTTTAATACTTCCGGAAAATGTACAAAATTATGTAAATATGAATATTGATTGTTTCAACTCTATTGAATCTAAAAAAACTTTAACGGATACAATATACTTGCAGATTTGTTAGAAAAAGACCCTTCATCGTGAAAAAATGATATTTCTTATCAAAAGGGTTTACAAATTTCAAGAAATTTAAAAGTGGTAAACGATACCGCTGAACGTGGTGTTAAACTTATGTCTGAATATAATAACTTAATAACTTACTGACCAAAAATGAAGAAGGAACACAATACATTTTACAAGTAATTGAGAATTATAAAAGCCTTTATTCTGATGTAAGCAAATCTACATTAACACAGAATATATATTAAAAACTATGTATAATTTAATAATAGGCTAATTTATTCATTATATAAGATATAAATTAAATTTTAATAAAGAATATTTTGTTTATAACGATTATAAAAAAAATTCATTTATAATACAATCAGGATTTTTAGAAAATTAATCAACCTTTTCACAAATTGTATACAGCTCCCAATTACCTAGCAGTCACATTATCCGGTGGATCAAACGATACGTTACATATCAAGTTTAGCTGTAAACAATTTACACAAAATTATTAAATTTTAGCGTTAAACTGCAAGCGTTAAAATGCAAATGCTAGTATTACACGTGTGAAAAATTATATTTTCATTAAAAAATATTCACTGATGCTTTTAAAATAAAAGGCCACCAACATATCGGACGATAACCTGAAATCGTGCAAATTTCAAAACTTCAACTCGATTGCGGCACGGGTTCCTGTTATCCAATCATGCTGAAATTTTGACATTATCATTTTTTCACCAAGTGTACAAATTTTAGGGGGTGAGACCATAAAAAAATTGAAAAAAAAAATCGAGCTCTATAGCTAAGGGCCACCCTAGTGGGCACTCGTAACAAGGCCAAAAAAAGTGCCTCGTTACATTGTATATTTTGGCGTAGTACAACTCCCAGGCTCATGCAGGCAATTGGAAATATCGCTCGGCCCACGTAATGTGTCCCGCTGTATCTTCTAATTGTACCTGTGTGCCCTTGTGTAGAATAGGATGCTTTTTACCACATTTGATCGGGGCACAACTCACAGACTCGTTTGAGCAACCAGAGTATCGCTCAGCTCACAAAAGTGCCCTGCCGCTGCTCCTCGGTTGTACTCAAATGCCTTTGTCAAAAGGTGGACACGACCGTGTGGTACTGCTCTCTCGCTGTTTGGAAGTAAAATCGTACAAACATAGTTCATAATCGTATTGGGTAACCGAAGTGTTGCTTAGCCCACATATTGTGTCTGCCGTCATCTTCAAGTTGTTCTCAATAGGTTTATAAACTCCATAGCACAGGTACCGTTTGACTTTTTCCGAATTGTTCGACAAGGTTGATCTGAGTGTTTCTGTACTATACGCGTCGCGAATAATACGATCAGATTAGCACTGTTAGAATTAGGTGTCTGGCATCGGAGGAAGTCTTGAGCCCAACTACATTCCTCTTGACAAACTCTTAGGTGTCCCAATCTGGTTTTGACTTCGTGCGTGTCTCCACGGGAACAACTCCCCCGATTTCTTGGCCGAGTGTAAAAGCAGCTGTGACGGTCCCCAATCGTACTTTTCACCGAGATATTGACTCCAACAGCAAATTTTTTCTACAGAATCCATTTCTTACTTCGAAAATTCAATTTCTTTTCCACGCGCCATTGCGTGTTAATATATTAAAATTCATTAAAATTGATATCAAACATATTTTCGTACGTGTCGGAATTATCGTTTGGGAGAGGACTTCTTGAGAAATAAGCGTATTATATTTGTTCATTAAATAATGCGATCATATAACAAGGCAAGTTTGCTACTTAACTTCGAAATTAATGTAACTGTACTGATTTAACGATATATATTAATTAGTCTTACAAGCGACTTCACTTAAGTGTTACACACAGATTTTAATGAAATTTACATATGTGGTAGTTTTTCGAAAATTATTTGACTAATATTTTTTTATATCTGCTGACATACATGTTGAGGGGGTGAAAATAGCCCTCAAAGTTGCAGGTGAAAACACATTTTCTTTGATATCTCGCAAACTAGAGAGTGTAGGAGGGTGAATTTTTTTTTAATGTGTATTTTTGAGTAAGGAATTTAGTTTATTACGAAAATTTCGGGAGAAATTATTTATTTAAATAATATATTAAAAAATTGGATTTTTTTGTCAATTTTTTACCCCAAATGCCGTTCGATTTTTATGCAGATTTGTATACGTAAAATATGGATCAGAATGGGGGATACGTGTTTTTGGAATTTTTTGTTTATTGCAATTTAGCAATAATCATTACATATACAATTTTCTCCTATTTTTTACGGAGAAAATGTTGAGATTTGTTTTCGAAGAGGGTGAGCCCTTTTTATATAACCATTTTTCAACAAGTTTCAATCAGTTTTTAACAATTGGATAATATTACAGGAATTTACATTAATTTTTTTTATTTGTTTTTTTTTTTTTTTTTTTTATTATTTACTCTACATTTACAACTGGCTCTAGTGAGCCAACCATGGAATTTTATAATTTGAAGTTCGCATGCGTGTGGATAACACTCAGTAGTGTTACCACTCCCTTTCCTTCATTGTCTGTCAAGTAGGTCGTGTGGTTTCGTCCTCTTCAGTCTTCTGATTTTTGATGTTTTTGTCAGGTTTTTAGCCAGTTCGCTAGGACGTGTTCCCAGTTTATTGTTGTGTGCTGTTGCGTATTTTTGAATTTGTTCTTTTACGTATTTCATTCCTAGGTCTTTATGAAGAGTTTCCCCGCTGACATACCATGGGGCGGCTGTTATTGTTCTTATAGCCTTGTTTTGGGATCTCTGTATAATATTTAGATTGCTTTTTTTGCACAGCCCCAAAGCTGGATACCGTAAGACCATATTGGAATGATCGCCACTTTATATAGCAGCAATTTATTTTGTAATGAGAGAGGTGATTTATAGCCTAGTATCCAATACAGTTTTTTCATTTTTATGTCGAATTGTTTTCTTTTTAATTTGATGTGATTTTTCCATGTAAGCCTTTTGTCCAGATGCATGCCTAGGTATTTCACACTGTCCCTTGTAACAAGACTCTCCCCATTAATTTTGATTTCCGAGTCCTCAACATGTTTTGTTGTAAAAGTGATGTGACTGGACTTTTTAATATTGATTTTGATTTTCCATTTTTGAGTCCATTCAGCAATCTTGTTCAGGGATTCCTGTAGCAGCTTTGCTGCTTTTGATGGAGTTTTATGCGACGCTACAATTGCTGTATCATCGGCGTACGTAACTGTTATTACTTTCTCGGTACATGGGAGGTCAGCTGTAAAAATCTGATATAGTGTGGGCCCTAGTACACTTCCTTGTGGGACCCCAGCTAAGATTGGGTATATTTCGGAAAAGCTGCCATTTTGATTTACGTGAAAGTATCTTTCACTTAAATATGATTTGAATAAGGTGCAATAGTTATAAGGGAGGTTCTGTTTGATTTTATGTAGTAGTCCTGTATGCCAGACCTTATCGAAGGCTTAGCTTATATCTATGAAAGCAGCAGAGCAAACTCGGTGTTTATCAAAACTAATTTCAATTTCGTTTACTATACGCTGTACTTGTTCAATTGTGGAATGTTGCTTACGAAACCCAAACTGGTGTTGGGGTATTAAGTTTCTTTCTTTCATTATAGGTTCTAATCGTTGCAGGAGTAGTTTTTCAAACAGTTTTGATAGGATAGGCAGCAAGGAGATCGGTCTATAGGAGGTTACTTCGGATGGGGGTTTATCAGGTTTTTGAATGAGAATAATTTCGGCAAATTTCCATTGTATTGGAAAATATGTTAACCTGATAATTGCGTTGAATATTTGTGTTGTTGCAACTATTGCTTTTTTTGGAAATTCTTTTAGTAATCCTGCAGTTATTAAATCGTACCCCGGTACTTTTTTATTGTTGAGCAGCTTTATTTCCCTCACTATTTCTTTGGGACTGAAGTGTTTGATGGGATTACTGGGTTGTGATGGAGTGTTCTGATGTTCCAAGGAGATACAATCTTCGTTATCATTGTTGTTCGCATGCGTATTTGTGGTAGGAGACGTGTTTTCGTTGGGTTTAAAGACTTGAGAAAGGTGTTTAGCAAACGTTTCAACTATATCATAGTCCTCCCTGGCCCACGTATTGTTTTCTTTGCGTATGGGGGGGATGTATTTTTCTGGCCTTTTAAGTTTTTTTGTAATTTTCCACAGTGAATAGTCGTCCTGTGGATACGCGGACAGACTTTATATATACTCCTCCAATCTGTCATTGTTCATTTTGCTGAGCAATATTTTCAGTTCTTTCGATAATTTATTTAGTCTTTTCTTATCGTCTGAGTGTCTATAGTATAGGATTAATTTTAAGCGGCGTCGGATTAATTGGCTTAGTTTATTTAATTCTACACGTTTTACAATTCACTCTTATCACTTTCACTCGTTATATCTCTTGTGTCCTCCTCACTCAATCCTCTGTTTATATATTCGCTCGCTACACACATACTTGCATACGTACTTACATACAGGTATTCTAACCGCTATCGTACCTCGCATTCTCACTCTCTCACTCCATCACTCTCACTCTCTCACACACGCACTCTCGGTCGCGGTCTCCTTGTTCGAGTTTCGGCAACGGTTGCCTTTGCCAACCTTTCTACCCAACAGTGAAAAAACAGTTCGATTGAAAGGAGACAATAACCGCCGGTTATAATCTAACGGATCAACCCTCCTACAATAGTTCTGCCATCTTTTCCGAATGTTTCGCATTTCTGCAATTTTTTCACGTATGAATAGTGGGTAGTTTATTGTATTTATACCTGTTTTTATCTGCGGCGTAAATTGATATGCGGCTGTTTGAATTATTTTTGTTAATGATTGTACCGCTTCATCTATGTCTTCCTCTGTTTTTAGTGGAATTTTCAAATCTACATTTTTATCGATGTACGTTCTAACAGAAGACCAGTCAGTTTTTGTGTTGTATAGAGAAGGGCGCTTTTCTTTTTCTACTATTTTTGAACTTAATGTTAATATAATTGGCGAGTGATCTGATGAGAGATCGAAGTTTGGATAGATATTAAGATAGTTTATTGAAATGCATTTTCGGATGGCCAATAGGTTGGTTTGCCTGTACTGACATGGTTGTATCCTCTAGATAGCATTGCATTTTGCAGTTCTCTACCTTTTGGGTTTGTAAGCCTTGAACCCCACTATGGATGTTTTGCGTTGAAGTCCCCTCCTGCTATGAATCGTTCTCCCAAGGTGTTGAAGTAGTTATCGAACTGTTCCTTTGTTACTTGATGTCTTGGTGGACAGTACACTGCAGCCAGGACTAGTGTGCCACAAGCGTCCTTTATTTTAGTACTGCTGGACTGAAGATAATCTTTTTCGTATTTGTCAAATTCATAGTGTGAAATTCTCTCATTTATGATTATTGCAGTACCTCCGCGGACAGTTCCACTTGGGTGTGGAGTATGGTATGTTTTGTATCTGAAAATGTTTAGATAGTTTTTGTCCGTGAAGTGGGTTTCTGAAATTAATAATATGTCTATTTTTTGCGTATTGAGAAAGGATTCTATTTCCAGTTTTCGTTGCAGTAGACCGTTGGCGTTCCACAGAGCAATTCTAAGATCGCTGTCCATTGTTTTATGAGATTTTATTTTTGATGAGAGATGTTAATAGGTTTATTAGGATATTGTTTTGATTCATGAGCTGATTTCAGAGGACTTCAAATTTTTTTATGAATTGATTAAGTATTGATTCAGTGTTATTATTGTTATTATTGTCGTCGGCTTTCTGCGTATTACTTTTTGTCACTTGAGCATAGCGCAGGTTCTCCATTATTGTGTCGTTTTGAAATGTTGTTGCTCTGTTCTGTGTCTTATTTCTTGCTTTTTGTAAGTCTTTGTATACACTGCATCCCTTGTAATTTGCAGGATGCGAGCCGTCGCATAGGGCACATTTTGGTGGAATGTCCTTTGGTTTGCTGCAGGTGTACTATTTTGCACCTTTTCCCTATTTCTTTTGCATTTTCGAGTTTGTGTCTGTTGCCATGGAATACTTGAGTCTGTAATATCCATTGCGGTTTGTTGCTGTATTATATCATTTAGTATTGACGGGTCTCCTGGAATTATCCGTTTTCGTGTTCTGTTTGTATTGAGAGTCTCGAAAGTGGTCGTGTCTAGGTGAGATGAGTTGGTATGTGTGACTCGTGTCGACATAATAGGTATAGCTTGTTGTGTTTGCTGTCTATCGCGATAAGATGCTGAGATCGTAGTTGTTGTAATGACATCGGTAGTGGTACTGGTATATATGGGTGAGAAGGCTGGTCCTCCACTGGCTTGTGACATCGCTAGTGTTGACCACTGTGGTTATGTGTGGTTGTTTTATTGTTTATGCAATACTTACGCCCAAGCTATTTTCTTTCTAGCATCGTAAAAAAAAACGACGTTGCAACTTTGTTTGGGTGCTTTTAAAGGTGAAAATCTGCTCTATCGCGCGGTATAGTTCGATTTTCCACTAGACCCTTACTTTTTAAGATAAATTGAAAAATATACCTAAATTTGGTGCAAAATCCGTGCCTCTCGGCGTTCAATGATTGTTTAAACATGTTTAAATATTCAGAATGCATAAAAGCCAGATATCGTTGTATTCAGGAAAGTCTGTAGAATGTTTTGATACAAACAGAATCTTAGTATCTTTTATAGTTATCTCACAAAATTGGTTCAAATTTTAAAAATGTGTTTTTTTCTCAAACTCAAATTTCTCAAAAACTATACGTGCTGGAGAAAAACGGGTTGCAGATTCGTAATCAGCGCGAAAACCCCTATAAGAATCACTATACGAAAATAGAAACGTCGAATAAAAGTTAAAATTTGTTGGACAGTGTAGTCTGCACCAGTGTCAGATCAATTGGTATCCTCGAGAATGGTTTGTCGGTTCTTTTTGTTCCAAAACATCCGTTCATGAAATCATTTTTGAGTCCTGGATGTGTTTCATCTACTTTATTTAAATTGTCACAATATTTAACACACCATCCAGCATAATTCGGTCGATTTACTGCGAAAAACAAACTTGTGATTTTTGGAATAACATATTTGAACATTTCAAAATCACCCACGCGTATGCTTCTTGACAAGGTAATATAATAGTTTACAACTATATGAATTGAGCCGTTTTACCATGCTCACCTTGCTTTACCATGCTAATAGTCTTGATAATACATAACTGGGTAATTCTATTGTTGTAGATGAATGAGAAATGTAACTTCCTGGTAATGTAAGGGATCGTCAAAAACTTGTTCCTTTAGAAAATTGTATGCGATGTTGTCCATCTTTAAAAATTGATCAAAATATAATATTTGAAAGCCAAAAGCCATCAACGGGTGCAGACGTTTGCAACGATTAAAATGTTTAGCTTCAACTATCCCGTTCACTGAGCCAGGAGCAATAATATTACTCTCAATCATCATGTGAGATAGACCACACTCATTTGTAAAAACTCCTGTCTTTGAAGAAAGCCATCATTAAATGGAATGAACCAAGATGTATGAAGAGATTATTGAATTGTGGCTTTGATATCGATTGGATTTTATATCCTACTTTAGCTATTGCCAGATCATAAGTAACTTGCACGTATCTTTGATTACATTCCTCTCCAACACTTTGGGCCTGTTCCATTGTATGTTTAACCACCGATACATTTGTTGGTGAAAAATTAATAGGTGTAAGATAAGATACTTTTTGTTTGGGGCTAGTATCTTCAATGATTTTACAATTGAAACCTGTTCACATTGGAGTATTTGGCACATGGAAAACGTGTGAAAGTAAGTATAACAGATCTATTGTTTCTATCAAAGGTAAGTTTGCGGGCAGAGTTGGTTCATTGTCTTCAACTAGTGTTAAATTTTCTAACATTTGCAATCGATGACTAAACGACTGTAGCTCTGGAATTTCCTCGTTTAACGTTCGTCTTCTTTTTGTTGGTGGTGGCGGTATGTCAAGATTTTCACTAATATTGCTTGAATTTAATTCACTAATATATTTTGATAGTTAATTCCTACAATGTTATGCAAAGTATCTTTTCCGTTTAAGGTATCGACGTATCTATCAAAATTATCGAATACTACACCTGTGCATAGTGACAGACTTCGAATAATGTCAGAAGGACAAATTTCAGAATGGTTTACAGATGAGATCGTAGTTTCAGTTTCGAGTTGTTCCAGCGTATTGTAGTTGCAACAATGTCCAAGTCGATTTAAAATATTTATCATTTTTCGACTACTTGTAAGACTTTTCACGGTCATACCCAGAGTTATATGCTTCGATGGTTTAACAGTACCATTACATACGCAATAAATAGCATCAGAAGCCAACGAGTTACTTAACCTATGACAATTGACTCCATCTCTGCGACGCGACGGATATCTTTACCTCCAATTAATGCTTTAAAAAAGCGATCTATTTTTTCAGGAATAGTACACTCGCCATTTATCAAATCTTTCGTCTTCATTACGGCAGGTAATTTTGTTTTATCCATTTTCAAAATAGTATTTCGTAGAATTAACGCAACTTTATCGATGAGATCATGTTCTTCAAGTGTCATTAAATCTTTGTCTTCCAATAAGTTGCTATCTTTATGCATTATAATTTTTTTTTTCTTCTTTGTTACAATCTTAATGTGCTTGATGATGATTTGACATTAAATTTACATCTGCTTCCGGTTGATGTATTGACTCTTGTAATTCGTTATTGTAAGTGTCACAAAGGGAAGCTAATAACAAATAACTTTTTCTTTTAAGTACATCTTCCTCAATTACTGACACAATTTTATCAAAAATATTCTTATGAATATCTCTTACACTATACCAGGAGATACGTGCAGTATCAGCAATGATTCTCTTGTAGTCATTGTAATATTCCAGTTCACACAAATGGTGATAAAAAATTGGAGCGTTTGAGGTTTTAAGATTTTTAATTGTTTGTATTAACTCTTGATTTTGGTATTTTGTAACTCGCTCTGTTATTTTGTCATACATCTTGGCATCATTGGAAGAATGTAAACTTTGTTGTTTACCTTTGAATGGCTTTGTATTTTTTCCACAGAAAAAGCAATTTTTTTATATATTAAAACTTATGTCTATTGATTCATGATCCTCAGCCTCACTTATATCTATTGGAGTATTTGGTAACAACGCAGTAGAATTTGATGTGCTAGGAAGGTCTTTTGCTAAACTCGAGCTTCCATCATCAAATAAGACTGTTCCATTCATACCTACTGAAGTATCCGGCAATAACGGCGTAGAACTTGATGAACTAGGAAGATTTGTTGATGAAATAGAATTATTGTCACATATATTACGATATTTAGCCATTATGGCTGT
This sequence comes from Megachile willughbiella, assembly GCA_945859595.2. Taxonomy (NCBI): domain Eukaryota; kingdom Metazoa; phylum Arthropoda; class Insecta; order Hymenoptera; family Megachilidae; genus Megachile; species Megachile willughbiella. Next base: position 567,539 of record OX243806.1, read on the forward strand.
AAAAGAACTGTAACATTGTCTGTGGTATCCATCAGAAGTATTAATTTGCTCCGTTAACTTTATGTTGTTGTATTTTAAGTTAAACTTAACACGTATACTTAAAACTTCCTTACATTCTTCTAATTTTTCTTCCACAAAAGTTATTTTTTCATTTTTCCCATTGCAAAAAACACATTTCATTTTATTAGCCAATATTATATTAAAATTGCATTGTAAACATTGAAAAACAACGACAAACGTAAACATATGCTTGGGACTGACGCCAACTTGAATACGTGCGCTCCCTCAATTGTCGCTATCTTTCTCACGCAGCCAGCGATCGACTAGCTAAACTACTCTACATACATACTATTTTTACAGCAATAAATCGGTCTGGCTATTAAGTGAACAACCGAATTAATGTCCGGCAAATTAATTTTGTACTTATTTATGTATAAATAAAATAATATTAAAATTACAGATATCCTAAAATGGTTTAAAATTAATTTTTTTTTGTTTATAAAAAATAGCATCTGGAACCTTATTGTCAATAACAAAAATGTCTGGCAATAATAAATTCATGTTTCTAATAGTGTTTAGAAGTTAGTGAAAAAGAAACAATTCTTCTTAAAATTATTTAAATATCAATATTTTTATCTGTACAGGTGCGATGCGCATTAATAAATGCAACGTTTACCGGCAGCCAGGTAGCCCGCACATTGTTCGGGTGAGCAGGGGAAAAGATATAGGTGTAACGATTCTGGAGCAATTTACAGAAATTTTACAGCGCTCGTGAGATAAAGAGCGGTATTTACCTACTGAGCGACTCGTCTTGCAATAACTAAATATAAAGAATGTGGGATTCGTGTGGTGTGCGGTTAAGGAGTGAAATCCACAGGTCAATACCTTTCAACAAGCAGGTTTATTCAATAAAATAATAATGATGATTAACAATTAACAAAATAAGAAAATAAGAAAATAAGAAAGTAGGAAAAGTATATGAAATATAAATTGATATAATGAACGACTAGATAAATAACTAAATAGGTATTGTCGTATAATAAACAGAGAACTATATGAATTAAATATTACGCTATTCGTAATTATTAGAAGAATTTAATAGAATCCCTATTTTTGGTTATTTAACTCGAAGTCCTATAAATTGAATTTACAGACGAGGCTAACTCGACTATGCTTTTACAATATTAAATAGACTCGAAATGCAGTTGTAAAGTTTAACAAAATTAATATGTTTGAAATCCGGCGCTATCGCAAATCCTACCTAGGTCTGATTCTATTCGGACGTCGCCTAAATTCGCTTTTACAATAATTTTGAGAATAATACTTTATATTGAATTTTCCGACGCGGTGTAGTCGACTACGTGTACTTCGCTAGAGACAGAACAATAATCTTTAATGAATTAATTTAACTTGACTCAAGATCCTAAGATTGACATGAAGTTCATATATTTCCATCGGAACAGTTACTCTTTTTAATTTGCGACTCGACAACTAATTGTTCATGACCCTTTTGCCAGATCATACACTGACACTCAAAACCAAATCGCTTAATTGGGGAGCTTGCTGTTCGCCAGCTACTAGAACGACCCAACGATCCAGAATCAAATGAACAATATACGTCTAACAGGGAACAAATCAAAAATTGACTCTAATTGTAAATTCGTAATTACTCGACTGCCACCCAAAAGACACGGGCTTCAGATACCAAGCTGCTTAGATGGGAAGCCTAGACTACCCCAAGCTAACTCCGCGAATCTGACGGCGCGTTTAGTAATTAGTCAAAAATTGCAATATGCATTAGAGTAGCTGAGAGCTCTCGTTTTGATGTCTCAACCTTTCCTGGCGCTAAGCATAGCACTCTCCTGACGGTGTTCCAGATACAAGACCGCTTGAATGGGGAGCTTGCTGCTCGCCAGCTACTAGAACGACCCAGCGATCAAGTACCTAAATGGCATATACCCGCTCTTCCAATCAAGAGTTAAAAATCGTTTCGGCTCTGACCAGCGGAAACTGTTCCGGGCTAGTTTGTCTAAGACTTCTAGCTTACTCGACTTCGAGAATTGTTCTGCTCTGCTTCTAGGCTGGTTTCGCTCGGCCTTTTATACTCGAAATCCCTACCCTTTTCAAGGTTGTGACGTATACAATTTCGCACAAATTTACATATAATTCTTAATTAAACGCTAATTAATAAAGTAATTGAATTTCTAATATTGCCAATAGTGGTTTCCGAATCATAGTTAATGTTTTTAATACAAAAATGATTTACTAATTGCATATTAATGAAAATTACATTTTCTGTCCTTTTCTATACTTTACGCACGTACGCCAGTAAAGACCTGAACTATATGTCGAAGCATACGATGCTTCAGAATATTCCATAGATCACGATTACAATTTAATTATTTATCGGGAATTAAACTTAACATAACATTTGCTAATTTTATATCTTGATAGATTTTGTTAATTAATGATTCTAATGACCAATAATACTTGTTAATTGAAATTGTATATTCTGTCTCTCTCTAGAGATCGCGAGCTAATTCCAAGAAATCCTGTCTATCATTAGGTCACGTAGGCACGTAGCATTTCGGAATCTTCCGTACGAAATATTTACAATACATTATTTACAATACATTATTTACTCAAATAGAATAATACGCAAATTTGGCCGTCTACGACTCCGCTTAACATATGATCGAATTGGCTTTCCTACATTTTACTTCGAAAAGTAATTATTTAATATCTTTCATATCTAATATCATTGTTAATGAAAATATGTATATATATTCCATCTTTGTTCAATATACATATGTACATATCGTACTCTTCCTATGTGTCTTGAGCTAGAATCGCAACGCGTGGAGTGTTCCATACAAAATTTATATAGTACACTATTTATTTAAACAAAAGAAATAATACATAATCCTGATAATTCGTAATTAAACCTAACATTTGATTAGTTAACTTATATGTTTGCTAGCTTAATAATCATTTAATATTCGCGAATTAAATATATATATATATATATATATATATATATATATATATGTGTGTGTGTGTTACCGACAGTTCGACCAAATTTTGATGGTAACTGACATATCTAATTGCCGCGGTCGGTAATAGAAAAATACAGTCGATAATCGAAATTGAAATACCTTTAAGGAAACGAAACATCTTAGCAGCGAGACAGTTCTGAGAGTGAAAGAAAGAGAAAAAAACGAAAAATTTCTCCAGGAATGTTACATTCGTACACGACTAAATGACCTTGTTTATACCACGTAAAAGTATAATATTTATAATAATAATATTTTTTTTTTATTGACAAATTAATTTTTTAATATCAGAAATTGTAAATAAATTTTTATTTTTTAAATTTTTGTATGAAGTTTAAATATCTAATATGTAATATATACATGAACATGTAGCTCGAAATCTTACCTACAAAACAAGACCTTTTGCAAAATTGAATGTTTATAATTGACATCACAATGAGCTATACAAGAAGTACTGTACCCCCGTCTTTGGCGAGCAGTATAAATAGATTTCACATGCGTTTTAGGAGATTTACATCTGGGAAGGTGTTTTAATAGCCACTCTTGGCCAATGATACCTTTTTTAGAGAAAAAACAAGTTCAAAGATATGAAATTGATTGTACATTGATTGTTGATTATTTATAAGAAAGGTGTCATTGCTCGATGGAAACCGCGAGATGGTGGTGTTGTTCTACCAGGAAAGGATAGGAAAGGTTAGTATGAATCAAGTGTAATAGTATAATAATTAATCACCATCTTCTTCGGATGATTCGAAATCACCTGCACCAGGAATAGCAAAGAATTAAGTGATAGCTTTTGGATATATTTTACAACAGGTAATTTACTATTGAAAAACTCGACGACTAGATTTAACGAAACTGGAAAAACTACCTCATAAAGAGCTTAAACCAAACAGTTTCAGAAAAATCGGAAATAATAAAAGGTATGTGAACAAAGTATAAACGTGATTTTGTCTCTTAACATAGAATCTTGTTATTTACTAATCTAAATCCCGCTATGACAAACAATTGTAAGATAATGCCTAAAATATGTAAAGCAATGTGTATAGACCATCAATAGCGACGACATATTTGAAAAACGTCCGGAACTGCTGTTGTCGCGTATGATAATAAAGCGCGCGTATGAACAAAAATGTGAATAACTCAGAAAACCGCAAATTACCGCAAGATATCCGTACAGATTCTTATTCGGGAAGCTTCCGGCTTTCATTTAAGCCCATTTGGTAGATGAACCGAGGTGAAAATCACAACACAGCACAGGTTTCTTATAAAGTAGTTCCACTAAACGGATTTCAAGAATTACAAATTTCATTTTTTGACTTTTGTTCATGTTTTCGCCGTTATTCGCCACTGAAACGTCCGGAACTGCTGTTGTCGCGCGCGCTAATAGGATGCGCGTGTGCACAAAAATGTAAATAACTCACAAGACCGCAAATTACCGCAAGATATCGTTACAGATCCTTATTCGGGAAGCTTCCAGCTTTCATTTAAGCCTATTTGGTAGGTGAACCGAGGTGAAGGTCAAAACTATTACCTTACATAAACATTAAATATGACTATGGTTTATATCTCTTTCCATATCAGTGTTAATAATAAACATTTTGTTGTGCAATTTACGTAATTATAATACTAAAGTATCATATTAATTGCCAATAATAGTGAATGAACATAATATTTAAAAAATAATGAACAGCATTATGTCAAACTTTGGCCGGAAAAATTGACTTTAAAAAATGTTCAACTTTGGAGGCTTATATCTTCGAAATGGTAACAATAAAATCATTAAAAGTGTGTGAACATTATGACCAGATTCCTTATAAACTAGTTCCACTAAACGGGTTTCAAGAATTGCGATTTTCATTTTTTGAATTTTGTCCACGTTTTCGCCGTTTTTCGCCACTGTGCGTCGGTCAACGTGTTGTAAACCATGCGACAGGCCTTGGAAATAAACTGCGTGCATCTCACGGTTACTTGCCACATGGCAGGAAATAAGGAAAATTTCCAACCCCACCTTGACCCTCAAATTATTGGAAAGAGTGGAAGGGAAGCCTTCGGAGGTTCACTTCTTTCACTTCGGATTTAAGTTTTTAGCGAAGAGAAGATTTTTAGCAGCTGCAGAAGCTAGTGGTAGTCCGACAGTCGGCTACAGAGTTTTTTTTTTTGTACTTTGAAGGGACAGTCTTAATAACTCACGCGTCCAATAAATAATATACAGTCAAATCTTTTCAAACATCATCGTTCCGTCTTTCTATTGAAATTATAAACATCGAGTCTTCAGGCGGGAACAATATTAATGGAAGGGGAGAAGAACCGCCCTTACCAAACGCTCGTACTTAGGTTAAGTTTGACCCGAGATAAAAACCACTCCGTCGCTTGTCACCTAACAGTTCGATAGTCTTAAAACCATAAGCATGCTGGGTTTCAGAAAAACATGCAAAATAGAAAAAATTTGTAAATAGAAATTGCACGTAATAAACAACTACAAAAGGCTGTTGTTGTTTGTTGTAGAATATCTCAAGGATAAAAAACAGACCTGATGCCTTTACGATTTTAAGAGCTCGCAGTAACAATATCCAAAATAATCTCTCAACCGAATAAAAATACTTGAAATCAATGACTGTGTTGTGTAAATTTTTTCTGATATTTGTAGCACTTATAGTAATGAATATTGTAATATCGCAAATTTAAAAGGAAGACTTTGATTGACGGACGGTACCTCGATACTGCGATGTTTTTTGTAGGAATGCAGTGGGAGGCGAGAAGAGGGCTCGCGGGATTTTTCCTGATTCCTTAGTATATCAAGTCGCTGTACATTTACCTAATTCATTAAACTATTATTATTACATATATACAGGGTGTCTCATTATAATTTTTCCACGCGATTATATCGCAAAATATTCATTATTCGAACAAAATGTTTAAACGAAACATGCTTTATCCGAAGGTGGACATTCAATGGTGTACACTATTTCTTTCTGTGTGGAGGCGCCTCCGAGATTTGAACGAGACCTTTGTTTCTTTAAACGAAAACGTAGTTTTTGTCACGCTAAACCTAAACCTGACCTTGAAATGTCATTCAAGGTGTCATTTCGATAGCTTGATGTTTTCTTCTTCACCCCCCAAGAACCCTCGCGCCGCGAAACCTTTTCCTCGTTTGGTGGCTGCGTACAGTTCTCCCCGTGCCGGACTTTGTACCACGGGGATTCTGTTTCTTGTTTTGGAACGACCTGTTTCGGCCTTATTGAAGGATTTTTGTTGTGCTGAGTACTCGCGGATCATCTACTTTTTTGAACCTGCCCTGAATCTCGTTCTGGTCTTGAACTACCCAGAGGACGACTTCCCTTGACAAGTGTGAAAGCACTGGCGCCTGGAAAGGAAATCGTTCGTGGGTTGTGAACGTTGGTATTCCTTCCCCCGCAAGGAACCTCCTCCCCGTTCCCCCCGCCGTTACATCACAAACTACATTTAAAGTTGTTGTTATACAAGCTGTTTTTAACAAATATGCATGGATGCGTACTTTGACCGAACGTTTTACCGTAAAGTCTCGGTATGAGTAACAATAATGAACACGACATAAAGGAAAATATGATCCCTACATGTGACAGAAAGGCTTCTCAATACGCTAAAAAGCTCGCTCGCCGTAAAGTGTAACATAATTCGGGGGTTGGGCATATTCACGGGACAATACCACTGCAAATACAAAACATTTTTATGTTTAATTTTTTCGTTATAAAACTTTTGCTAGTACAGTATGCCGGGAGTCGGTAACCTAAATGACATTAGCCGAGAGGGCGCGAGACTTCACGATATGTTAAAACAAATGATAGTTGAAAATCAATTCCAATAATGACTTCCTGACGCCCAAACGTGTTTTACTTATTGTGAGATCTTGGTCACATGAGTGTAGGATTATAAGTGTAAAAGCTAACAAACATACGAAGTGCATGTACAAAAGATACAAGACATGCACGAAAAACAGTAAATTCGTAATCCGTAATCGTAACCCGTAAATCGTAATCGTAATTTTCATCGCTCCTGACACGTTACACCTTGATCTGCCGCACTGCGGTCGCGTCCTTTTATATGCGCGGCGCCTGAACATTCTCGATCTTAATTTTTAACCCTTTACGCGCGAGAGGTGCCTCTCAGGCACCACTGGATGTGATGCAGCAACTCCGGCGGTGCCTCTCAGGCGCCACTCGGATCGTGGTGGCAAATTGAGCGACAGCGGTGTTTATTTAGATTTGGTATAATGAATATCGCTTTACGAGTCTACCTCCTAGCTCTTTGTGTGTAATCTAATGAGGTAATGGTTACAAAGATGTCTTATCTTAAAAACACTCGCGACCGCGGGTCAACTCTGTTTTCGACATTAGTCCGAAGTCAATTTTCTTGGCGATCAGAATATTTCTCTCAAAATTAGTGAGACCAATAAGTATGGAATACGAAGAACAAATTAGTTCAAGTGAAGACGAGTTCAACTTTTCGTCGCTGACGAACGAAATAACATATGTATATACATAGACTGCTTGTCCATGGGGATGAAGAGGGAAGTGATGAAGACAGTGACGAAGTCAAAGGTGCAAGAAAGCGAAAAATCCGCATAATAGATAGTGAATCGGAAAGTGACAACGATGGTGTAGAAGAATACCATTTGTATCCGGCGAAAGACACGTAGGACCCAAGTACCATCACACATAAAAGAACCTATAGATTTCTTTAAGCTATTTTTCACGGAGGAATTAGTTACTGATATAGTACAGGAAACTAATAATTACGCTGCAAAGCAGCTAGAAGGGAAGACATTATCGTCTCATTCTATATGGCGATCTTGGTACGATATAACCATAAGCGAATTATGGGCATTCATTGTAGTAATCATAAATACGGGAACAATGCCGTTGGCAAACTTACGGGAATATTGGTCCAGAAATAATGTTAACTACATTCGATTTTACTCGGACACATTCACCAGAGACCGATTTAGTCAAATTTTTTAGAGATTTCATCTGAAGACAATACCCTCACAAAATACAACCCAAGAGTCCGTTTACAGTTAGCGTGTTGCTTCCTCGATTATATACATGCAAAATTCTTTAATTATTTTGTACCCGGAGAGCAGATTTGTGTGGCTGAGTCGGTATTCGGGTATTCGGGTTTATACACCAGCAGATTCCAATACCGGCTTCATTTGCGGCATTCTACCATATTATGGATCTCTAACAACAGAGACTTTGATAAGACCCGACCTTCCGGTTTCAACCAGAATGCCGCTGCACCTGTATAAGATGCGATTCGATAAAATTCCCGGTGCTCAGGGGCATCATATGTTTACGGACCGATACTATACCAGTTACATATTGGCGAAAGAATTATACAAACAAAAGTGTCACTTGACTGGAACAATCATGACAAATAGGAAGCGCCTGCCTTCTGACATAAGAAAACCAAAATTCCAGAATAAATCCACAGTTGCATATCGCAGAAGCAATACTTTGGTTGTTGCATGGAAGGACAAGAGGATTGTGACGGCTTTGTCCACGTAGAATAATGCGGGAATAACTCCCGTTTGTGTAAAAAAACCTAATGTTATTGTCAGTTACATCAAATATATGAACGGCGTTGATCGGACTGCCAATTGGCCTCGACATATTGTTCCCTAAGAAAATCCATAAAATGGTGGCGAATGCTATTTTTCTGGGGTTTAGAGGTCTATTGTATTAATTCATATATTCTCTATAATTCAGCAATGAAGCGGAGAAACGAACGGCCGCTTAGTCAACTGCAATACTTGAAAACTTTAGTTGATTAGTTGAGAGGAGATTTCCGGCAAAAATGATCGTGAGCTTCTACCTCGCAGAGCGGTTCTGAAGATATCCGATTGAATGGGAAGCTCCATGTTATACTAATGGGAAGTAAAGGGATTGCAAGGTTTGTTCCCAACGAACCACCCCTGCCAAAGGCAACAAACTGTGTATTACTGTGACACTTGCCCCGAGAAATCGAGGATGCATCTCGGAGATTGTTTTATAAAATACCATACGATGCAAAAATATAGAATGTAATGTTTAATCAATTTCTTTCTTTGAACTCTGGAAATATATAAAATGTTAAAATATACAAGATTTTACTGAAGTGTGTGACGTACTGGTCCGGGGAACGAAGAAAGAGTTCCCGGCGGGGGAGGGCGACCAGGGAAAGTGGCCCTCCTGTTACCCACGTACACAACCACGGACGATTTTATTTCCGGGCGCCAGTGCAAAGGCACTCGTCCGGGGTATTCGCCCTGCCGGCTGCTCAGGCGAGAGCAGAAATCAGGGGAGGTCAAGAAAATAATTAGACGACCCGCGAGTAGTATAGAAAGAGTAAACTTTAATGGAGGCCAAAATAGGCCAATCCAATGAAACCGAAAAGAGCCCCTCGCGGTACAAATTACGGCCGGGAAGAAGGTCCGCACTCGCCAAACGCGAAGAGGGTTTCGCGGCGCGGGGGCTCATGATACAAAAAAAAAGAAAAGAAGCGCAACAGTAAAACTAACGCGGACGCGTGCACGGGAGCACACCCTCTCGGTGGTGTGGACAAAAGGGGGACGCTGGTCCTAAACTCGAAATATAAAAAGGAAAAAAAACGAGTAAGAACGAGAAGTTATGGGACCGGTACCGAACGGCGCGGCGCGACACGGCACGACGCGGAGGCGCGAAAATAACGGTGACGGTACGCGGCCTCACGGGTCCTCGTCGCCGGGCGGGCGGTCCTTCCGGTGGACCCATCCCGCGCTTCCATCGCTCGGGTGGAGGTTCCTCGCGACCGGGGACGCGGGTCCCTCGTCGTCCAGCGACCGCCGTGCGTAGAAGGGGGGCGGGAAGAATGGGGGGACACGATGATAAAAAAAAAGTAAAAAAAAAAATAAAAACAAAAGAAAAAAAGAAAACTCATGCATCCCTCCATTCACTCCGGCGGCGAGGATGTCGCCTAGGCGGAGGAGGGAGGCCGGCGGGTGTGGTGACTCGTAACGAGGCCAAAAAAAAAAGTGCCTCGTTACAAGTGGCGTTATTACTCACAAACATATTTTTATTCTACTATTGAAATCTGCGGTAATACTTACAAGGACAGGCACTGAAGTATCTCCCTCTGAAGAATCATAGAAAAGAGAATATATTATGGCGGAATAATGTAATACAATTCTTTACGCCAAGGTGCAATTGTAATTACTAGTCGCGCAATGGGAAACCGTTCAAGTTCTCGAAGGTTGTAAATCTTCGTCCCATTGCGTCTCCGCATCTAGCTACAGTGATGGAGCTTATATGTTGGATTTTTTGTGATCTGAATTAAAGGGTTAGGTGTTGCTGTCGTGGAAAGGATTTGATTGTTGATTCGTAGTGGCTCAGGGATTGTCACAAAAGTATGTTCAGATCAACGAAGGTCGCAAAGCTTCGTTCCACATCATACAAATCGTACCCTCGTGCCCTGAGTGATAACTATGTGTCACTCGAATCTCTTCAAAGAGTAGTTCGTAAGTGTGAATACGTTTCTCAAGAGATACACCAAGACTGTCCGAGTTGCCCAGAATGTATATCACGCGAATTTCTGAGACAAAGGCTCATCAAGTGTTGTTCAAAAAGTATGACCTGAGAGCATGGAAGGAGAAGGTCGAGCTGTGGAGGGGTTTATCATACAGGACCCATCAGGGTCAGTCCATAATCTGGTAAAAACACCGATTGGTGACACGACTAAGCGAATAGGAACGCGAGACTTTTACTCTTCACTCTATGTGGTTGTAAGTGTTGATGGTGGATGTAAGTGACCCAAGCACTAGAGTGTTTTGGGTCTTAATGAGGGCCTCGACCATGGGTCATATTGCACGTGCAAGGCTGCTGAGTGTTTGAGCACGAGCGCGACTGCCAGCCAGATGGACATGGATTTTGTAAACACTGTACATCGCAGTGGATGCACAGTTTAGGACATGATAAAGTGTTTGAGATTCGGTCAGATCGCGCAATCAATCTCACTGCCGCCATCTCACGGCCTCTCATGAGGCCCAGTTGGACCTCTCAAGCGACCGTGCGAGGGAGTGACGAGTGCGTTACGCGAGCGCGGCGAGCGTTTTTGCGCATGCGCTCACGCTTCGTGCGGGCTTGTCCTCTCGATGCCGGAAGCAAAGCCATCTTGTCTTCTCTTCACTGCGCCACGTGCAAAGTCAACGGCTCGCGACTCGTTCTGCTCTCATTCTCTTGGTAATCAAAGATTACTGTGAAGGTCTAGTCAACTCAATCGTTCCACTCACTACAGTAAAACATTTGCTCAAGCTCATAATTGATTTAAAGAAAAACTCATTTTGTGAGAAAGTGTATTGCTCAATTCCTTCATCTACGCTGTATCCTTTCATCTTTCACGCCGCGCTCAAGGAAGCTTCTCGAACGCCCTGAACTGAGTTGGGCGTAAAGGGATTTCCCCAATATTTGGTCCTTCGAGCCGGATAACAGCGTGGTGAAGTGACGTAATATTCGTTTGCGAACATTAACACTCACAGCGTGCAACGAATTTAGTGCATTGATTGTGACTCTCTGAAATTGTGACATTGTGACTCTCTCAGCATTGTGACTCTCTGAAACTGTGACATTGTGACTCTCTCAACATTGTGCCTCTCTGAAATTGTGACCTTGTAATTCTCTCAACATTGTGACTCTCTGAGATACTTTTACTTTTGCGTTGTACAATCAATTGTCAAGAATCTCTCTTTTTTGCTCACTTACAACTCATTTCAGTACTGTTCACTGTGCTCAATAACTGCGTGTTCTCATTTTGCCCCGCTCACGATGGCTGACAAGGAAAGAACCTCCAAGTCAGATGAGGAGGAGAAGCAGCCTTCAGGCCGTCAGTCTCCTACCAAGCTGACAGTGCCTTCTCAACAGTCTGTCGCTAAAGGAAAAGCCTCGGGCTCAACTCAAGAGCGCAGCTCACGCCAGGCCTCACCAGCTCGCCTGCCAACGGAACTCTCAATCAAGGTGAGATCTCAAATAAGTCGTTTTCATACAATTCAGACCATTGCAGAGACTCAGCTCATCAGTCTCACTGACGCCTCATCAGAGGAGATCAGTGCCTTGGCAGCTCAATTAGACGAGGTTCACAAAGCATTTACGAAGGAACATGCCTACTTCGAGGTAACGTGGCCAGAGGCTCACTTGGATCACTACTATTTTACTAACGACATTCACGAGAAAGAGGCTCATCTCGTGATCTCAGCCAAGCTCATGCTCAGTCGTCTCAAGCGTAATCTCATTGGTACATCCTCATCTCAATCAGTCTCACGTGATCAGGAGAGTCAAGTTCACTCACGGCTTCCGGATATCAAGTTGCCAAAATTCAATGGTGACTATTCGAAGTGGCCATCCTTCCGTGAGCTGTTTTCTGCTGTAATCCTGCAGCATGCCAAGCTCAACGATGTGGAGAAGCTCCACTATCTACGAAGTTGTGTTCAGGGTCCAGCTGAACAACTCATCCGTGGCTTGCCTCTCACTGGAGACTCTCTTCGACCCTCATGGGATTTGCTCACTTCAAGGTATGAGAATAAAAGACTGATCATCCAATCTCACCTTGATAATCTTTTCAGCCTTGATCACGCTTCGTCAAAGAACGCAGCCTCTCTCACCACGCTGATCTCAACGGTTTCTGAAGCAAACAAGGCTCTCCACTCACTGGGAATGTCGGAGCACATGTGGGACTGCTTCTTGGTCCACCATGTGTCACGCTTCCTTGACCGAGACACAAGAGAGGCTTGGGAAACGTCATTAGGGCCTTCTCAAGAATATCCACGCTTCCAAGAATTTGAGAGCTTCCTAAATGCTAGAGGAAGAGCGCTGGAGAGACTGGAAATCACGCCAGCCCAGTCAGGCAACTCGGCGAAGGCCATGTCAAGCTCATCCAAATCATTTGCCAAGAAGGCAACTGCTCACCAAGTGACAGCTCAAGCATCGACTCAATCTCTCTCGTCGACAACGTACCCGTGTGATATGTGCAATGGGCAGCACTTCATCGTCTCCTGTGCGAAGTTCAGAGATCTCACGCCAGGTCAAAGGAGAGGCACTACCATTGACAAAAGGCTGTGTTTTAATTGCCTGGGACGACACAATGTTCGCTCATGTCGTTCTACTTTGAGTTGCAAGACGTGCTCAGCGAAACATCACACAATGCTGCACCTCGAGATACCCTCATCCTCACCAGTTCCCGCTCAATCTGCCTCCTCATCTGCTCAATAGGAATTTGGTGCAATCGTCAAGGAGTCTGCTCAAGGTCACTCAGAACACTCAACGTTACTGGTAACTGCATTTGCGTGTATCCACTCATCTGTCTCGACTCATCAAGTTCGGCTGCTCATCGATCCAGGATCTGAACTCACATTTATCACGGAAGATCTCATCAGACAGCTCAACATACAACGTCAATGTTCAACGATTTCAATCACTGGCATTGGTGGAAAAGGGACCACTCAAACGAAGGGTGTTGTCACACTCACTCTTCACTCCAACCATTCAAAGTACACTGCCAAAATACAAGCGCATGTTTTAAAAACGTTGACGACAATGTTACCGTCATTTGAAGCGCCTCAACAGATATGGCCACACATCGAGAAATTGAGATTGGCAGATCCGCAATTTCTCATTCCACGTCAAATCGAGCTCATAATTGGAGCAGATGCATATGGGCAAATCATCAAGCCCAATATTATCAGGCAATCTCCTGAGATGCCAATCGCTCAGCTGTTGATATTCGGCTGGTTGATCCTTGGTCCGATATGCTCATCATCGTCACGTCTAACGACTGCGCATCACATCAAGATTCAAAAACATGAATCAGACCTTCAAGAATTGTTGACAAGGTTCTGAATGCAAGAAGAATTGCCAGCTGAGTCAAGGACACAACTCACGCCTGAAGAACAACAATGTGAGGATCATTACAAGACCACTCACTCTCGAGACTCGACGGGACGATACATTGTACGAATACCACTCAAGCTCTCCGCCAGTGTCTTAGGCAACTCATACAATACAGCTCATCATTGTCTTCAGCGAACTCTCAAACGACTCAACAAGGACAAGGAATATCGGACTCTTTACACCAAGTTCATGACTGAATATGAAGAGCTCAATCATATGGTAAAGGTTACATCACAACCATCCATCGACTCGACGCCTTATTATCTACCTCATCATGGTGTACTCAGACCCGACAGCACAACAACGAAGCTGCGGGTTGTCTTCAATGGCTCTAGTCCGACTTCATCAGGATACTCAGTAAACGATCTCATGCACACGGGTGCAAACCTGCTGCTCAATGTCTCAGACGTTCTCACATGGATTCGTGGTCATCGTTATATTTTTGCCACGGACATAACGAAGATGTATCGACAAATTAAGGTACATCATTCAGACTGGGATCTGCAACGTATTCTGTGGGTAGACGAACATCACAACGAAACGTCATACCATCTCACCACGGTCACTTATGGAACGAAAGCTGCTCCATTCTTAGCAGTACGGACACTCATACAACTTGCTGAAGACGAAGGACATCGATTCCCACTTGCAGTTCCATCGATCACTCATGGAAGATATGTAGACGATATCTTCGGTGGTGCTGACACAGTGGAACAACTCACGGAAATCGCTCATCAACTAGAAGATCTCTGCCATGCGGGCGGGTTTCCTCTCGCTAAGTGGCACGCCAATCATCAATCATTGTTGAACGCAATCTCATCAATGGATTCAACCAACTCATCAGTCTCACTCGACGATTGCGCAACCAAAATTCTCGGATTAAGATGGCTTCCTCAACAGGATGCTTTTATATTCTCAACAAGCTCACCATCTCATCAAGAGCAATTCACAAAGCGTCGTGTGTAATCTGAAGTGGCACAGATATTCGATCCACTTGGTTTTGTCTCACCAATAGTCATTAGAGCCAAGATGGTTCTACAAGAGCTCTGGCTTCACAAAATCAACTGGGATGATCCATTACCATCTCAAGTTGGCTCACGGTAGCTCAACTTCAGAAAGGATCTCGCAAACCTGGCCAGGTTCTCAATTCCACGTTGGTTCAACACAATTGGCGACTCAAGTATTCAATTACATGGCTTTTCTGATGCATCTCAATTTGCTATGGCTGCAGTCGTATACATGGTCGTGCTCACACCGTCCACGGGCGCCAACACTTCTCTCATATGCTCAAAAACGAAGGTAGCTCCATTGAAGAAGCTCACTATTCCAAGGTTAGAGCTCACTGCAGCGCTGCTCCTTGCAAAATTAATCTCACATGTCCATGCCACACTCAAAATGGACATCAAAGATACATATTTATGGACGCACTCTCAAGTGACACTCACGTGGATCAAGACACACTCATCACGATGGAAGGATTACGTGCGAAATAGAGTATCACAAATCCAAGAACTCACAACACATGCTCATTGGAAATTTGTTCCAGGTACAGCCAATCCAGCGGATTGCGCCTCTCGTGGTATAACGACAGCTCAACTTGAAAATCATAAACTGTGGTGCGAAGGACCATCATGGTTACTGCAACCAGAAGATCAATGGCCCGCTCAACCAACTGGTTCGGACGAGCAGTGTGCAGTAGAATCACGCCCAGGAGTCTCACTTTTCACAACCAATGTGAAAGTGGATTATCAGTGGGATCTTGTTTACAGGTACTCATCACTCAATCGGTTGCTCCGAATTACAGTTCTGTGTCAAGGATTTGTCCTCCGATTGAAAGGGCAATATGATCGCACGCAGGCCACATGCATCTCGATCAATGACATCGAGAAAGCTAAGATCTTCTGGATACAGGCCACTCAAGCAGCATTCTTTGCTCACGAACTCAAGGTTCTCAGCTCACAGTCACACCTGCCAACCTCTCATCCATTCAGTCGTCTCACAGCATTTATCGATCATCAAGGAATTGTTCGTGTAGGAGGACGGCTCAGAAACTCTACACTCACTTATGAAGGCAAACATCCAGCCATTCTTCCTCGCCACTCAAGATTGTCTGAACTCATTATTGACTATTCTCACAAACAGACCTTACATGACGGCACGCAACTCACATTGGCTCATATCAGGCAATCTTATTGGATCATCGGTGGACGAGCTCCAGTGAAATCTCATGTCTTGCGGTGTGTGGTGTGTGCTCGACAAAGGGGGATCCGTGCACATCAATTGATGGGCCAACTACCTCTGCCTCGAGTCACACCCTCACGTGCATTCACTCACACTGGCATTGATTATGCCGGACCACTCACGCTCAAAACATGGAAGGGAAGAGGAGCGAAAACGTACAAAGGTTGGATTTGTGTGTTTGTTTGTCTCACAACATCTGCGGTTCATTTGGAAGTTGTTTCAGACTACTCAACTGAGGGATTCATTTCAACGTACAAGAGATTTGTATCAAGGAGGGGCATCCCGCACTCACTCTACTCCGACTGCGGGACGAACTTTGTTGGAGCTGATACATCGCTCAAAAAATTGTTCACAGAGAGCTCTCAAGAAAATCAACACATCTCATCCCTGCTTGCTCAAGACCGCACTCAATGGATTTTCAATCCACCATCTGCCCCGCACATGGGTGGTAAGTGGGAGGCAGTAGTGAAATCGCTCAAATATCACTTACGTCGTACCATCGGAGAGACACTACTCACTTTTGAGGAAACTACGACCCTGCTTATCCAGATCGAAGCGATCTTGAACTCACGACCACTGGAACCACTCAGCGATGATCCAGATGACATCTCAGCACTCACCCCAGGACATTTTCTCATCGGAAGTGCGCTTACAACAATATCTGAGCCATCTCTAGAAGACTTATCCATCTCAAGGCTATCACGATGGCAATTCATACAGCAACGAGTACAGCAATTCTGGTCTCAATGGTCATCACAGTATTTGCAACGACAGCAAGCTGTCTCAAAGTGGCATCATCCATCAAACACCATACAAGTGGGCTCATTGGTGCTCATCACAGATGAGAGGTTTCCTCCATGCAAATGGCCATTAGCTAGAGTGATTGCTGCAACGCCAGGAAAGGATGGACTCACCAGAGTGGTGACGCTCAAGACACCCGAGGCAACTGTCACCAAACCTATCACCAAAGTCACACCTTTGATCACTCTCACTAGACCAATTGCCAAGCTCGTGCCTTTGCCCATCGCTCAGCAGGATCACGATCAACGACCATAGGAGTGGACACATCATCAATCCCATTGCTGATGGCGGGCGGGAATGTTTGAGAATCCGTCAGATCGCGCAATGAATCTCACTGCCGCCATCTCACGGCCTCTCATAAGGCCCAGTTGGACCTCTCAAGCGACCGTGCGAGGGAGTGACGAGTGCGTTACGCGAGCGCGGCGAGCGTTTTTGCGCATGCGCTCACGTTTCGTGCGGGCTTGTCCTCTCGACGCCGGAAGCAAAGCCATCTTGTCTTCTCTTCGCTGCGCCACGTGCAAAGTCAACGGCTCGCAACTCGTTCTGCTCTCATTCTCTTGGTAATCAAAGATTACTGTGAAGGTCTAGTCAACTCAATCGTTCCACTCACTACAGTAAAACATTTGCTCAAGCTCATAATTGATTTAAAGAAAAACTCATTTTGTGAGAAAGTGTATTACTCAATTCCTTCATCCACGCTGTATCCTTTCATCTTTCACGCCGCGCTCAAGGAAACTTCTCGAACGCCCTGAACTGAGTTGGGCGTAAAGGGATTTCCCCAACAGAAAGTAACATCTTTAAGAAAAGATATAATGACCTTCGATGGATAGGCTATGTTTTGATTCGTTAACAAAATTGTTGACAATAGTTTAAACGGTCGAGTTGTGGAGACGTTCTTGAAAAATCATAAATACCTATTTAATGTTTCGTGAATGATGCGTAGACACGATTTAGATTTTAACCGAATGCCCATAAACACTGACCTAATATCTTCCGAATTACGAGAATCGTACAACTCGGAACAATTACCGAAAGCCGTTAGATTGGAAACATTTTTTAGGAATACCATTATTGTTGCGATTATGTTGCCTAAATTACTTAAACCGTTCGTTACCTAATAAGACCGACATATAGAATACATATAACTTTAACAATAAGTGTTTTGTAACATAATTTTAATCAAATTAACAGCTATGCATTATATAACACAAATATCATTGTTTTTCATCTATATTTATAAATAACGTTGATTGGTAGTCTAATATCGTCGGACATGGCCCGGTTCAATATCGTGCGATGGGTCAGTGGACACGCATGTGTAATATACAGAGTCTTCAAAAAGTCCCGGACCGGTTGAATAATTTGAAACGTAGGCGTTGCTCAAAAAAATGGCTGAGACAAAAGTTGTAGGAAATTTCCCTGGCTATCCAACCGCGACCTCGACCGTGATCTTGACCTTGACCTTCAAGGCCGTTTCAAAGTCAAATGGTAACCCCCAATTTTGACACCGGAAATGAAAAGGGCGGAAAATTTTACGTACTTGCACTTGGTAGTAATCTTCCCCGGGGCTATCCACAGGACAGGGAAACCGGTTGACCGTTCCCTCGTGACTCCGCCGGCCACGGAGCGAGGGCTATCCATCGCACCACGGTCAATTTGGAGCCGCCGAGGGTTAGCGCGGCCAGCCCCGATGCGAGGTCTATCCGTCGCATCGACGCCAGCCTCCAGCTCGCCTAGCCCGAGGCTATCCGCAGACCAGAAAAGCCTTAGTGCCTTGGAGAGGACCCCTCCGGAGAGGTCCTGTCGGGGCCGAAACCCCAAGCCAACTCCTTTGATCGATCGCTTTCGAGGTAGTCTCGGTTTTCGGTGGGGGATCCCCACCTTGCGCTACGCGGCTGACGGTGCGCGGCTGACGGCGCGATGACAACGCGTCGTTGACGGTTCGTGACATATTCCTCACATTACTTTGTAACCGTGCGGGTTACATAATTAATTGTACACCCTGTGTATTTATCTATCTCAGCGGTAAGGGATATCCCTACTCCAGGCACAAGTCGTGATCATAGTCGCGGTGGTACATACTTAGAGTATTTGCCCCACTTTAGGGTAATTATGCGTGCACATCGATCTCTTCTCGATAGCGATCGAAGGAGGTCGATGCGAGGATGAATTTCGACACTCTACGTCTGGAAGCGAACTTAGAAGGATTTCTCTAAATCTATTCAGCGAAAAACGGTACGCGATCGGGAGGTCAAACCGACCTGGTAAGATAGACAAACCGGCTATCTACCCTCGACGCATACGCGCCTCAAACCGAGGAGTCACAAGTTCAAACCGAACTGTGGCACTGCTAGAATACGATTATTAAAAGCCTTTTTTGTCGTGTACAGCATAGTTGTCAAAACAAGAATTTTTATTATAATAAATTTAATTGCTAAAGTCGTTTCAGTATAAAGTTCGCTGAATAGAAGGAGACGGTGAGTAATTGTTGTTTGTAAGTCAATTCTCAAAAGTAGTCATCGCCGGTAATCCCACAGTTGTAGATAGCGACTGAGATCATCTAATCATACATTTTAGCGTGGTACAGCTCCCAGGCTCATACAGGCAATTGAAGTGTCGCTCGTCCCACGTAAAGTGTCCCACCGTATCTTCTAATTGTACCTGTGTTCCCTTGTGAGCGGTAGTCTCGCGGGTGTGGACTTGAAGGGTTTCTGCCATATTTCATAGAGGCACAGCTCACAGACTCGTTTGAGCAACCAGAGTATCGCTCAGCTCACGAAAGTGCCCTGCCGTCACTCCTTGGTTGTACTCAAACGCCTTTGTGAAGAGGTGGACACGACCGTGTGGTACTGCTGTCTCACTGTTTGGAAGTAAATTTGTTCGAACATAGTTCATACTGAAATTGGGTAACCGAAGTGTCGCTCAGCCCACATATTGTGCCTGCCGTCATCTTCTGGTTGTTCTCGATTGGTTTATGAACTTCATAGTGTAGGCACCATTTGACTTTTCCCGAATTATTCGACAAAGTCGATCTGAGTGTTTCTGTACTATCCGCGTCGCGAATAATACGATCAGATTAGCACTGTTAGAATTAGGTGTCCGGCATCGGAGGAAGTCTTGAGCCCAACTACATTCCTCTTGACAAACTCTTAGGTGTCTCAACCTGATTTTGACTTCGTGCGTGTCTCCACCGGAACAACTCCCACGATTTATCGGCCGAGTGTAAAAGGTGCTGCGATGGTCTTCAATCGTACTTTCCACAGAGATTTTGACTCCAACGACAGAATCACATTACTAGTTTATTTCTCTTATAAAATTCAATTTCTTTTCCACGTGCCATTGCGCTTTAATCTATTGAAATCCTTTAAATTTGATATAAAAGGTATTTACGTATGTGTCGGAACTAGAGTTTGGGAGAGAACTCCTCAGATAATAAGTCTACTATATTTGTCCATTAAATAACGTGATCATTCCATATTGAACTGACAATTTCTATACTGTGCTAAACAAAGCGTGCGTGTTACTTTCTTTCGACATTCATGTAGGGATATTGATGTTACAGAATATATATTTTTTTTATTATTTGTTATTACATAAATTGTGTCTAACTTTCTTCAACGAACAACAGACCACTCCGCTGTCCAGTACCTGGAGGCCCGAATCCCTCCAATAAAAACCCGTAGTAGAACTTGAATTATACTAACTTAGTGTTTATTTACGCATATACGCCCAACTTGGGCATCATTTGACAAAATTCACCATAAATATAATTATAACGTTTACAAAAGTGGTCCCCACCCTGGGGCACAACAAAAGTTAATAAATTACGTTTACAAAATTGTCGCCCAACGTGGGGCACAACAAAAGTTAGCAAATTACGTTTACAACTTTCAAGAACTGCGTGTCATTTTCTTTGATGATTTAGCCGTTTTCTTCATTCATACTTCCTTTCGTAATTTTTAGGTCTTACGATCTTATCGCTTTTCATATTGTTATCTTAAATTTAAATTTTTCTATTAGATTATACCTTCATCTGAATGTAACATGGTTCCTCTCACTGAACCAGAGCGAATAATTATTCTTATGATGAAAGGATACGGTGACAGGACGAGATCTAATGAAGATGTACGGATTTTATTCAACGATACTTTTAGGGTACGATTTGAACCGATATCCAAGTCGACAGTACAAAGGACAATTACGCGTTTCAATTTAAGTGCGGGTATAAAATATCTTCCTAGATCGGGTCGTCCAGTTACAGCAACTACTGAAGAAAAACAGCTAGATGTTGCTTTTTCAATCAATGAGGATTGTCATAGTACAGTTACGAAATTGCATCAGCAACATGATATTAGTATCGAATCAGTGGATAAAATTTTGAGAAGAAAGTTGAAATTCCATCCATACAAAATAAAACTTGTACATGAATTGCTTGAAGATGATCCAGATAGGCGCCTAGAGTTTTGTGACTTGATGATGATCCGAATAACTGCTGATGAATATTTTTTGAATAGAATTGTATCTTCAGACGAAGCTACCTTTGAGCTTAATGGCAATGTCAATAGACATAACTTTAGGTACTGGAGTGATATAAACCCAAGATGGATATCGGACACTCGCAGTACCCAATACCCTCAGAAACTGAATGTCTGGGCTGGCGTTATAAACAACAGTATTGTTGGCCCTTGTTTATTGAAGGAAATCTTACAGCGTTTAAGTATGAAGACATGCTCCGAAATGAAATCATCCCAGCGATTCACGCAATTGTGGGCAATGATTTTGATCAAACGTTGTTCCAGCAAGATGATGCACCACCTCATTATGAGCGAGGTGTACGTGCTTATTTGAATGGGATGTTTTCAGGAAGATGGATAGGAAGAAAAGGTGCAATAGATTGGCCAGCCAGATCTCCTGACCTTACTCCGCTTGATTATTTTTTGTGGGGTTACCTTAAAGATAAGGTATATCAAACGAAACCAGCGAACCTCGATGATCTTCAGCAGAAAATAAGGGATGAAATTATTACTATTGATAAAGGCATAATACGTCAAGCTGTAGCAGCATTTTAGTACCGCATAGCACATTGCCAGGCAATTGAGGGTGGAAACTTTGAGAATTTGCTAAAATAAAAAAAAATTGATTGATATTCGACTAAAATGATTCAACATTGCATTCACCTGATAATCTTCACTCTGCCTTGCCTTAGCTGGCTGGGTATCACTCTACCTCACTTTAACTCGATGGGATAGACCCTTGCCTCGCCTTCACTGGCTGGGAATCATACCACCTTGCCTTAACTGGCTGGGGTAAACTCTAGCCTTGCTTTTACTCGCTGGGCATCACACCACCATACCTTAATTGGCTGGAATGAATGCAAACCTCATTTTATCGAATGTTTTAAAGAAGTTGTTCCTTAATATGACCTTGAAGATCAAGATATTACCATGGGACAGCCAGGGCAATTTCCTACAACGTTTTGCTGAAACATTTTTTTTGAGCAACGCCTACTTTTCAAGATATCCAACCGGTCACTGTTCGACCTTGATTTGACCTTCCGAGGTAAAATTTCTCGAGTGGTCAATATCATATCTAGACATAAAATTTTCCGCATTTTTCATTTCCAATGTCAAAAACAGGGGTTGCCATTTAAAAAAAATTTGATTTGATTTGACCTTGAAATGACCTTGAAGGTCAAGGTCATGGTCACGAACGAGGTCGTTGTCGGATAGCCAGGGAAATTTCCTACAACCATTTTGTCTCAACCATTTTTTTTTAGCAACGTCTACGTTTCAAATTATTCAACCGGTCCGGGACTTTTTGAAGACTCTGTATATAATAAAAATCTGAGGAACTGTCGGAGGCAATTTCGTACATATACATATGTATATACGAGGGAAAGTCTAAAAGTAAAGGGATTTAATTGGTTGCAGATACAACCGAAAAACTTTTTTTCCGACGAAATGAAAAGACTTGTAAAATATTGGGAAAAGTGCATTGAAGCCCGGGGAGGTTATGTAGAAAAATGTTTCACATTTCTGTCATTAAAATAAATGTCCCTTTTCTCAAACGTCTCTTTACGCTTTGACTTCCCCTCGCATATATGCGGTGTGTATCTTTTTTTACGAATGGTCAGGGCCGGTGAAATAATCCAGTTACGAGCACACATTTTCACGGAAGCAAGATTATGTTTAAAGAATAAGCGAGTCTAATTTAAATTATTTCTCGGGCGTAGAAGCTCGCACTTGTTTTTTTTTCCGTCGAGGATGTTCATCGTGTTGCGATCGGCAGTTCAGGACACAGCGTCCAGTATTCAACATCGAAAAGAAAATGAGAAATCGGTCAAGTTATTTATGAGTAATTATTTACGCGTTTCACTTGTGTTCTTGTTTTGTGGTTATTCCATTAAACAATTAGTGAAAAGTGACAGTAAAATGTTGCAGTGAAACGTGAAATAAAGTGAGTTCATTGACCTAGCCGCGACATCAGCTGTTTTGCGGCATATATCTTTTTTTACGGAAGATCAGTTCCGGTGAAACGTCCAAGTCACGACAACACATTTTCACCGAAGCAGGATTATGTTTAAACAATAGGTGAGTCTGATTTAAATTATTTCTACATGTTTTTTAATTTAAAGTAGACAGGTATGAATAAATTTGTTAGTTATTAGATTTTGTTATTTTGCATCTTTGTAACGAGCGAAAGAATATTCGATATTTTATTCCTTGTTCCTTTTGAATAATGAATACAAATATTAAACAAATTCGATTGAGTCGGTTTAAGTTAATAACAAATCATTGGTGTCTCGGATGGTCATGGTAATTCGGTGAAAATGGAAGCACCAATCCGTAGGAATTTGCTGGTTTAGCGTTGAGAAAAAACCACTGGAGTTCAAGGAGGAAAAACCGGAACTTTGTTCTTTAAACGTTGTATTCAACACTTAATACAGCTAAACACAACTTGTCAATGTGTAACGATTCTGGAGCTATGCACAGAAATCTACAGCGCTCGTGAGGCAAAGAGCGGTATTTACCTACTGAACGACTCGAATCTATAATAACTAAATCCAAAGAATGTGGGATTCGTGTGGTGTGCGGTTAAGGAGTGAAATCCACAGGTCAATACCTTTCAAAAAGCAGGTTTATTCAGTAAAATAATGATGAGAATGATTAACAAATAACAATTATAACAAAATAGGAAAAGTATATGTAATGTAACTAATATAATGAACGACTAGATCAAAGAACTAAAGAAGTATTGTCGTATAAAGAACAGAACTCTATAAATTAAATAATACGCGATTTGTAAGTATATGATGAATTTAACGCAATTTATAGTTATCTATCTCAAAGTCCTATGTTTTGATTTATCGTCAAGGCTAACTCGACTACGCTTTTACAATATTAATAAGACTTGAAATTATAAGTATTTATGATTCGTACTCTTTCTGTTTTAACGCAGTTACAAAATCTAACAAAATTGATACGATTCTAGCTCTGCGATGAATCCTACCTAAGTCTGATTCTTTCTCGAGGCTAATTACGCTTTTGCAAAGTTAACAGTATTAATACTTCCGAAGTCTAGCGGTTTGCGGAATCCTACCTAAGTGTGATTCTCTATCAAGCTTGACTCGATTCGCTTTTACAATATTAATAGATTAATACTTCAAATCGATTTCTCTAACGCGGTGTAGTCGACTACGACAGTGACAGAACAATATTTCTTTTATAGATTCAAATCCTAAGATTCGCTCGATTCAAGATTCTAACTTTATGTAAAAATATATGTGATTCGTCGGAACAGTTACTCTTTTTAATTTGACTCGACAACTAATTGTCCATGACCCTTTTAGCCAGAGCGCACATTGACACCCAAGACCAGATCGCTTAATTGGGGAGCCTGTTGTTCACTGGCTACTAGAACGACCCAACGACCCAGAATCAGATGAACAGCATACGTCCGACAGGGTAGCAAATTAATATGACTCTAATTATAAAATCGTAATTACTTGACTGCCACCCAAAAGATACGGGTTTCAGACACCAAGCTGCTCAATAGGGAGCCTGCTATTAGCTGGCTACGGAACCACCCAGAGCTAACTCCGAGAGTCTGATGGCGCGTATAGTAACTCGACAAAAATTACAATATATGAGTAGCTGAGAGCTCTCGTTCTGATGTCTCAACCTTTCTTGGCGCTGAGTATAGCACTCTCCTGACGGAGTTTCAGATACAAGACCGCTTGAACGGGGAGCCTGTTGTTCACTGGCTACTAGAACGACCCAGCGATCAGGTATCCAAATGGCGTATACCCGCACTTCCAATCAAGAATTAAGAATCTTTTCGGCTCTGACCAGCGAAAACTGTTCCGGATGATATTTATCTACGACGTGTAACTAGCTCGACTTTGAAAATTGTTCTGCACCCTAAGCGGGTTTCGTTCGGCCTTTTATACTCGAAGACCTTTCACTTTTCAAGGTTCTGGAAAACTACCCTCTTGTTCGACGTGTATAATTTTGCGTACAGTTTTACATACAATTTTTATATATTTCTTAATTAAACGTTAATTAATGAATTAAATGATTTTCTAATATCGTCAATACTGTTCTCTGGATAGTAGTTAATGTTTTAAATACGCAAATAATAATTAAATAGTGTATTAAGCGAGAAACGTATTCGCTGTCTTTTTCGCACGCATTTCTATAAGGATATGAACTATATGTTGAAGCATACGAAGCTTCGGAATATTCCGTAAATTAATATTACAAATTATTATTTATCTGGATTAACAAAACAATATCTGACTTCGAGTGTCGATAATTATACTTAACATAACATTGGCTAACTATATGTATTAATGGATTTGATGAATTAATAGTTCTAATGACAAATAATAATGTTAATAGAAATTATGTACTCTGTCTCTCTCTTTAAAGATTGCTTGCTAAATTCCAAGAAATCCTGGCTAGCTTCGTGTCACGTAGGCACGTAGGCATTTCGGAGTATTGCGTATGAAACATTTACAATATATATTATTTATTTAAATAAACTAATATTTGATTTTGATTATTAATAATTCCACTTTAACATATCATTAAATTAGCTTTTCTATATTTTGACTCAACAAATAATTATTAATAACTTTTATTTCTAACATTATTAACGAAAATAAATATTCTATCCTTTTCTAAATATATAGCGCACTCTTTCTATTTCCCTGAGCTAGAGTCGCAGCGCGTGTAATATTCCATACAAAATTCTATATAATATACTATTTGTTTAAGTAAGTAAAATAATAAATGAATCTGATGCTTGATAATATAACTTAACAATTAATAAATTCGCTCATGTATTTGCTAAATTAAATAGCTATATAATATTCATAAATCAAAGTGTATATATATATATATACATTACCGACAGTCAAAACTAAATTTCTATGGTAATTGACATGTCTAATGTCGCGGTCGGTAAATGAAAATTACGGTCGATAATAGAAATTAAATATACCTCTGGAGAATGAAATAAAAGTAGCTTTTAGGCGCTTAAGGGGACGAAAAAAAACGAAAATTCTTCAGGGATGTTACAAATGTTACAATAACTATAAGACACAAATAAAGAACAGAAATAATCGAGAATGAACTAATTACTGGTCGCCACGAACACTTTATAACAGACAGTTTTTATTTTGATGCGGTGCGTTTGGTAGATCAAAACGAATGACTCGGTGACCGTTTGGGCGCTCGGAGTTTGAATTTAGCGGCGCGCTAATCGCGAACCGACGGCTGACGATTTGTATATACCGACCGAGACGCTAACTCGAGCTCATCGTCGGTACTGCTCGAGACGCGTACAATTGGTTTATCTTCTATGTAGAAGTCATTCATAACCCGTTTATATTCTTGATTGTTTTACTCGTTATTTCAATTAACGTTGACGTAGCGGTTTTCTGTTAGCAATTACACGGTCATAGTGCAATCATGTTTGTTTACGATCACGCTCAGCTGTCAAGCTCGAAGCTGTCGCTCTCGCGTCTGGGCGCGCGCTATTCTCGCGCTCTGATTGGTCAGTGTTTTTCATTAATAATTCGAAAACTAAACTTCTGTCAACATTTTGGTAAAGGAAAAAGTTGTTCAGTACCACCCCAGCTACCATCCGCTGAAATTATGCCCACCAGTAGCCGAACACCCTGTATGTCGTTTAAGTGCAACTTCGGCCGCCCAATCAGTGAGCCGAAGTGCGATCGTGTAGACGTTTTATTGCACTTACTACCTGCAAGTGCGCCGGGGCTAAATTATTTATAAAAAATGTCTCGCTACAGACTCCCCCTCTGGACCCGTTAGTCGTACCGACGAGGAGTCCAGGATGTTTCTTAATCTTGACGGGCCTTCCGTGGTCGTCCTCGCTTTCTAATCGGGACAACGAGTGACGATACTTCTTCCCCAGGTCGTTCCGTGTATTGGGTGAGGGCTGATGCATGGTAGGTTCCTAAGAGGGTGTTGGTATACTCCTGAGTAGCTACCTCGTAGGTGGTTGCTCCGACTCGTTGCAAAATCACATAGGGTCCCTCACGACGTGAAGCTAGTTTTGACGCTATGCCCCGAGTTGCCCGACTTTGTACATGGCTGGTTACCCATACCAGATCATCGGGTTGGTACAGAGGTGCAAACAACTCTGTCCAGCGGCTAGCAACATCCTCAATGATGAGAATCCAACGATTTCCTTGATAAGATATCCGAAGAGGTCCACACAGATCAATCGCTATC
Source organism: Megachile willughbiella (assembly GCA_945859595.2). Taxonomy (NCBI): domain Eukaryota; kingdom Metazoa; phylum Arthropoda; class Insecta; order Hymenoptera; family Megachilidae; genus Megachile; species Megachile willughbiella. The sequence continues at coordinate 595,328 of OX243806.1, forward strand.
ACGTTAAAACGCCGTTTCATGGCTGGAGTCTGTAATAATCCTGCAGGTTTTAAATTCATGATTTTATACCTTTGGCACTGTTGACATCCTTTTACGTATTCGGTGATCTCCTTGCGCCAGAGTTCTATCGCGTTACAATGGGCGGGACACGGAACGGCCGCTCTGACGCAGAGTACCACTGTCCATTTTCCGTCTCCCGCGCACCTATTTTGCTTCTAGCATCGTAAAAACGACGTTGCAACGTTGTTTGGATGCTTTTTAAATGTGAAAATCTGCTCTATCGCGTGGTATAGTTCGATTTTTAACTAGACTATTACTTTTTAAGATAAATTGAAAAATATACGTAAAAATTGGTGCAAAATCCGTGTCTCTCGGCGTTCAATGATTGTTTAAACATGTTTAAATATTCAGAATGCATAAAAACCAGATACCGTTGTATTGAGCAAAGTCTCTAGAATCTTATGATACAAACAGAATCTTAGTATCTTTTATAGTTACCCCACAAAATTGATTCAAATTTTAAAAATGTCTTTTTTTTCAAACTCAAATTTCTCAAAAACTGTACGTGCTGGAGAAAAACGTGTTGCAGATTCGTAAGCAGCGCGAAAAAAGCTATAAGAATCACTGAACGAAAATAGAAACGCCAATTGGCTGTTGGACAGTGTAACTGGTTCAAAAAATTGGCTAGCTACGCTCATCTTGGCCCCTGTATCAAAAAACAGTACATTAGACAGCACGACAGTACATTAGACGGCACGAAGTGCAATATTTGGGGTCTTGACCTTACCCTAACATTGGTCCTTCGAGCCGGATGCAGTGGCTTATGGATCTGAATTAGATTGGAGCAGCAATCAATTCAACAGCAGTTTGCATATCGAATGGACAAAACAGTGTTTAACGAGTAGTGTGTGATAATCATTGTGTGAACAATAGACAATTCTTAGAAGACGAAAGCAATCTTCACAGAGGGTGATTGTTTCTAGAATTTGAACGAGAGCGTTGATTTCGACTCAACGGACAGCAGTAGAGGACATCGTGCCGAGTGCAGCAGTAGAGGATATCGTGCCGCGTCTAGCAGCAGAGGATAACGTACCACGTCCAGCAATAGAGGATAACGTGCAGCATCCGACAAGAGAAGACCGCATCCAGCAGCCGAGCAGGATATAGAATCCAGTCAGAAGCAGCAGATACTGACAAGTGCAGCGTTACTTGCATCAGGCAGTGCCACTATACTTCCGTTCCCGTCACGTAAGCCAAAATTCCTATTTTTATCTGAGTTAGTAACGTTAAAATGGAGCAAGAATTAAAGAAATTAACTACTGAGCGCGGACAAATAAAATCTGCTTTGACACGTTTTAGTCGGTATTTTTCGGAATCCGCAACAACAGTCTCCGTTAGGGTTTTACAAAAACGTTTAGAGGCTAATGTAGATTTATATAATAGATATAATGTAGTTCAGAATCGGATCGAGCGCGTAGTTGAGGGAACAGACTCGGAAGCATCTCACGCAGCTGATAGAGATGCGTTTGAAGAAACGTACTTCAATTTAATTGCCGAGGTAGAGATGTATATAGAACGCGCACAGGGCAATAGTAGAAAAACACATCAAACCGCAGGACAGACAAGTTCTCCCACTCTTACAAATTCACCGGCCACGGTAAAATTACCTACAATCCAGCTGCCATCATTCGATGGGAGTTATAGTGACTGGAGTAGGTTTAGGGATACTTTCACGAGTTTAGTACATGAAAGTGAACTTTCAGATGTACAAAAATTCCATTATTTGAATTCCGCTTCAAAGGGTCCAGCCGCGCGGGTAGTTCAATCTTTGGGACTTTCTGAGGCAAATTACTGGTTAACGTGGGAAGCATTGAGATCGCGGTACGAAAATTCAGTAGCAATTAGAAAGCATCATGTCTCAGCTCTATTAGATATGCCTAGCATCCAAAAACAATCATCATCAGCGCTTAGGAATTTAGTTGATGACGCAAGGAATCATTTAGCAGCCTTAAAGCCGTTAAATGAACCGGTAGAATTATGGGATACTTTGATTGTTCCAATTTTGTCTAGAAAGTTAGATATAGCGTCACTAAGAGAATGGGAAAAGGGAGCGACGACTTCAGATAGAGTTACATTTAATAAATTTGCAGTATTTTTAGAAGAACGGTCACTGTATTTAGAAAGCGTTAATGTCTCAATTCAAAACATGAAGACCGAACCCCCAATAGGAACAGCAGGTAGTCGTAAGCCTTTCCGTGCAACGGCGATCGTCGCAAGCGCGCCAAGTACCTGCCCAGCGTGCGGTGCTGGGCACCCATTGTTTCGATGTGACAAATTCAAGTCGTTATCCATCGACGAAAAAACAAAAATAGTTCAGGCATCTCGCAGTTGCTACAATTGTTTGCAAACAGGTCATCGGGTACAAGCTTGTACACGAAAACACTGTGATATTTGCACTAGGAAACATCACATATTGTTGCATCGGGAAGTTGCTCCTCAAGCAACCAATGTTTCGACCGAGGAAGCGGGTCCTTCTGACTCCAATAAAATAACATCGTGTGTAGCTAACGTTGATGATAGATCATGGGAGCACAGTGTACTGTCCACTGCAGTCATCTACGTACAGGATAAAGGGGGACAAAGTTTAGAATGTTGAGCGTTGCTTGATTCAGGGTCTCAATCAAATTTTATCACGTATGAATTATGCAGAAAATTAGGTGTTAGTTATGAGCCGACAGAAATGCAAGTGTCAGGAATAGGCGGAAAAGTAAAAATAGTACGAGATAGGGTCAACATAAAGATAACTTCACGACTTAATAATTTCAACGCCGACATTTCGTGTTTAGCAATAGATAAAATTACTCAAGACATGCCGAACATTAGTATAGAAAAACTAGCGATTGCCGTACCAGCACATGTTAGATTAGCAGATCCGGATTTCAACAAGTGTCGGCCAATCGACATGTTAATCGGTGCCGGATTGTTCTGGCATCTCTTATATGTCGGCCAACAAAGAGCAGGGACCAATTTACTGTGTCAAAAGACGCAGCTAGGTTGGGTTTTAGGGGGGACGGTCAGTTGGCCCATTCAGAATAAAGGCTCCGATTCAGCGGTGTCATCTCGTTACCAATTATGACCTGTCCAATCAATTAGAACAATTTTGGAAGGTTGAAAATGTAACGGTAGAGCATAAAGACAATATAGATGACTGTGAGTTACATTTTCAAGCCACGGCACATAGAGACGAAACTGGACGGTACATAGTACAAATTCCGTTCAATGAGCAGGTCGGAAAATTAGGATCGTCCCGGCAGCAAGCAGAAAATAGGCTTAAGTCATTAGAAGCTAAATTCATTAGGCAACCGCAGTTACGTGAGGAATACGTGAAATTTCTTAATGAATACGAAATGCTGGGTCATACGTCGCGAGTTTCAATTTCAAAATCAGATACCGGGTTATCATTTTACTTTCCTCACCACGCCGTAATCAAGGAAGGGAGTACAACAACGAAACTTCGTGTTGTATTCGATGGATCGGCAAAAACAAGCACGGGCATTTCACTAAACGACACTCAAAAGGTCGGCCCAACAGTTCAGAGCGAGTTGATAAACATCCTCTTACGGTTTAGAATACACCAATATGTGTTATCAGCGGACATAGAAAAAATGTACAGGCAGGTCTTGGTAGAACCAAAGCAGCGTCGTTTGCAAAGAATTCCATGGCGGTCAAATCGTGATTCTCCAATTGAGACGTACGAATTAAATACAATAACATATGGCACTGCCTCCGCGCCATTTCTACCCACGCGTGTTCTGAAACAAATAGGGTTAGATTGTGCACTAGAAGCTCCAACCGTTAGCACAATTATTATTAATAATTTTTATGTCGACGATTTGCTAACTGGCGTGGAAACGGTATCAGAATTAGAGCAAATTAAAGCGACTTTGTCGGACATTTTAGGAAGGGCAGGGTTTAAATTACGAAAATGGGCTACAAACAGTCCGACGTTCTCAGAGAATTTAAATATAAACGACAAAATGTCAAGTGCTGATAAGAACCCAAAAACACTCGGGTTACAGTGGTCACCAGCTAAGGACGAGCTTTGTTTTGCAACTATGCCGTCGTTACATAAACGTGTGACAAAACGCACAATTTTGTCTCAGATCGCACAAATTTTTGACCCATTAGGTTTAGTCAGTCCAATAATAACCAGCGCAAAATTAATAATGCAGCAATTGTGGCAACTGCAGACAAGCTGGGATGAATCAGCGTCCCAGGATTTGCATAACCAATGGATGGAGTTTGTCAAAGAACTAGGTTTTTTAAATGAGTTAAAGATTCCCCGTCGAGTAGTCATCGCTACGAAGAGAATAGAGTTAGTTGGTTTTTCCGACGCATCAGAGAAAGCATATGGGGCGTGCGTTTACCTACGGTCGAGCATTAGACCAGGTAAATGGGAGTCTAGGCTTTTATGCTCGAAATCAAGAGTTGCCCCTCTAAAAACTATAACTTTGCCTAGGTTAGAGCTTTGCGGCGCGTTGCTACTTGCGAAATTAGTTCATAACGTAAAATCGTCACTTAAGATTTTAACAGATAGGGAATGGTATTTTTCTGATTCAACAATTACCCTTGCGTGGATTCGCGGGCATTCAAGTAAATAGAAGATTTTTGTCGCAAATCGAGTCAGGCAAATTCAATTATTAACCGACAAACGGAATTGGTCTCATGTTCGGTCACATGAAAAACCCGCAGATTTAATAACTCGTGGAAGTACCCCCAAATTACTGGGCACTAGTGAAGTATAGTGGTCAGGTCCGTTTTGGTTACAGAATGAGGCGAACCTCTGGCCACAATCAGTAGAAGAGACGGTTAATATCCCAGAGCAAAAGAAACAAGTAACATCAGTAGCCATCGTCACCCTTGCCAACAACAATTTCATTAACCGGTATTCTGACTTCGACCGATTACTGAGAATAACAGCTTATTGTCTCCGATTCATTAACAACGCGCGGAAATCCAAACCAAGTTTGGATTAATGAGGTCAGGAAACAGTAGTCTATCAGTAATCGAATTGCAAGAAGCTCAGAAAACGTTAATAAGGGTGGTACAAAGAGCAGTATTTCCCAGCGAATATCTCGCGTTAAGTAAAAATCAACAGATACAGAAACAGAGTCCATTACAGGCATTGGCCCCGTTTATAGATAAAGCAGGAATTATTAGAGTCGGTGGGCGTTTGAGTAATGCACCTATTGCATACAACAAAAAGCATCCCATTTTATTGCCTGCAAAACACCATTTAACTGATTTAATTATTAAACGTGAGCACAATAGATTACTTCACGCGCGTTGCCAACATGTTATTGCATCATTGCGTGAAAGCTTCTGGCCGATAAATTGTACGAGAAATGTAAAAAGAATAATTAGAAGCTGTGTTAGGTGTTTCCGAGCTAACCCACGGGGAGTGCAGTACCCTATGGGTCAATTACCTACTGCCAGGGTGACACCTGCACGACCATTCGCCACTTGTGGCGTAGATTACGCAGGTCCATTTTTAACTAAGGAACGTAGTCACAGTAAAGTGACAATAAAGTCGTATATATGTATTTTTGTATGCTTCGCTACTAAAGCGGTACACATAGAATTAGCAGTAGATTTAAGTACAGACGCATTTATAAATTGCCTCAAACGTTTTATAGCTCGTCGAGGTCGCTGTCATACAATTTTTTCGGATAATGGAATGAATTTTGTAGGGGCGAAAAATAAGCTAAGTGATTTAGATGCATTAGTAAGAAGTAATAATTATAACACGCGCATCAATAATTTCTTGAAGAAAGATCAGATACAATGGCAGTTTATACCTCCCCAAGCTCCACACTTTGGAGGGTTATGGGAAAGTGCGGTCCGATTAACAAAATATCATTTGAATCGCGTCATTGGAGAGCAGAGATTGACATTCGAGGAGCTATACACGCTACTAACACAGATAGAGTCATGTCTAAATTCCCGTCCGCTCAGTCCTATCTCCTCAGATCCTGGAACCACGTCACGAGTTCTTGGGAAAACCCAAAATTTTCCCAAGAAACGCCATCCTCCCCTGTAGAAATTTCTGTTCCCCTTCCAGAAAAGTACCACGCCAAGGGCGCAATGGAAGGGAGAACAGAGGTTTTAAAGATAGCGAAAAATTCCAAAAAGGGCAGAGTAAAACACAGAACAGAACAGAATAGTATAGACTAGAGCATCATAGTAGAGAAATCGTTGCTGAGTATTCAGATTCACAACCAACTAGTTAGAATCTAAAATAGACGTTCACGCACATACACACCTACAATTTCAACTACACGAATAAACTGTTTTATTATTAACCAGTGTTAATTCCTTACGGTCACAATCCGTATAAAATTGGGTGGTCCTTCGACAGTACATTAGACGGCACGAAGTCCAATATTTGGGGTCTTGACCTTACCCTAACAACAATGTACGAGGAAAATAATACTAATATCCTTATTTTGAAGCAACAACATAACATTGTTAAGTTTTAGGCCAAGTCGTGTCACAGTAATAGTAAAATGTATAGATGTTACATTGATTATGCTTCAAATTCGCTAAGTTCTATTGGAATTAATCATTATTGCTGCGAATCTGCAAATGGTAATCGTACCATCGGTTGTTGTTCATATGTAGCAGTAATTATTTATTATTTAAGTTATGTACAGTACCTGTCAATAAATCCAAGACCTGCAAAAATATTGATAAAAACATCTGAAACAGTCCAAGTGATTCCAGTAATCAATGAGGGTGACGATGAAGATTGGCCCGCTAAATATGATATTTTTTCAATAATAGAAAGTAGTAAGTTACAGGAAATAAAATGATTAAAAATCGGACTGATATACTTTTGTTTCAGTAGGTATTGGAGATTTTAGTGGGTAGTCTGCGCATAACGCATGAGTCCCACGCGAGTTCCAGTACATGAGGACTGTGTGTAAATGCAATTCCTCCACTGATAACAAAAATTGAAATGTGCGTAGAATATATTAAAGATGTTTTTAAATAACTACTGTTCGTTGGTCTATAAACAGAATATACATCAATCCACAATCAAAAATAAAAAGGAAAGAAAATTGGTTCACGTGGGATCAAACCTACGCACAAAATAATACATACCGGTTTTCACGTTGAGGTTTTTTTCTTAACCCTTTCGCTACTGCGGTCCTCGCCGCGGAGTGCCTTGCGTGATATGGAGCACCGTGCCGAAAGTGCGCGCAGTTTTCAGCATTCCAGGCTAAGACTTTTGTCTAAAAAACAATTTTGTAAAATTACTTTTAAAAGCAATATAATTTCTCTTCATAATTTTTCAATGAACATATTTTTAATTCAACAATACAATATTGTTACATTACACGACAAAATAATAACTATAATTATAACATAATATAGGCGGCGTTTTGTGGCGGGTGACTATAGTCACCCGTCGTGTCCAGGCGGCGTTTTGTGACGTGTGAGTATAGTCACCCGTAGTAGCGAAAGGGTTAAAAACATTTATTCAAAAAAGACAACAATTTTTTAGGATGCTCGTGATTTCGTGTTGGGTGGTGAATACTTCTTTGGGTTTTCGATTTGAGGGTTAAAAACTGGATAGTCTTTAGAGAATGTTGTGATGGATTTGTGGATTATGCATTATTCCGAAGTGAGCTCTCAATATGTTCAGTTGGGTTTGTTATTGTTATGTTGTTGGTACTTTGAGAGATTCTGTTGAGGTATTACTCTGCTGTTTATATAATATTGTAGCCGTGTTTGTTGATTGGGTACGTTTTTATGTTGGTATGAAGATATTTTTGTTTCTGAATATTTTATTTATCTGCCAAGAGGGGTTGGTGGGTCCTTTTTTTGATAATTTCGCTTATTTCATTTTTCTAGTAAGTTTTTATTGATTTTTTTAAACTTGATACTTAATATTGCTTTGAGGTCTCTGAGGAAAGTTAGGAGAGTGTTTCTGAAGGCGGTGGTTTTACTATCGTTGGTTTTATTTAGTCTGTTGATCTGTTTTATTAGATAATATTTGACCTTTTGAAGATTTTTAATTTCTTCCGTTTATGTAGATTTCTAAGGAGTTTGGAGTCAGGACTTTGATAATGCTTTATCTGTAGTATTTTGAATCGCTATCTCTATTAGTTCTAGGTTTTTATCAATTTCCTGGTTTGTTAGGTTTCGATCGTGTGGGATTTGTAGATTTTGTATTTCTCTTCTTGCTGCTTCTTTAAATTTCTCCCAATTTACTTTCGCGTAGTAATTTGCTTTCGGGTCGTTTTTTCTGGAATGGTGTGATTTAAGTGAAGTATGTTGCTTATTCACATGGTATAGATTAGCGCGTTTAGTTATATTAGTCGCTGTCAAAGGGCGTGGATTTTAGAGTTTGATTGTGGACGTCGTAGTATTGAATTCCTGGGCCGCATAGTGGTCTCATTTAAGCGCTTTGAAATATAACATTCAAATTTAATACAAATGTAATTCTTATTATAAACAACAATTATTTCATCAGCCATCAAAATTGGTTTATATGAAAAATCGAAATTTCAATTTCAAAAATTAAAAAATGACGACTTAAGTTTTATCAAATGTGTTAATTTAAGTACAATTTGTCTAAATATTTTTCATTCCAATTTGTTTGATACTAACCCCGAAGTGTGTGATTTAAACAGTTATAAAGATATGATCATTTTTGGTATTCAAATTGACTAAAATTTGAAACATTTACGTACACCGTCATGTAACATTACTCAAAACTTTTTCTATCTAAGATAATCCATTACACAGCATGCTGGGCTTTACAGGTGTTTATATTACGGTCAAATCTTTAAAATCCGGCAATCGTCTATTATATTTTTTCTGGTTATAAAAATCATATATACTCTACAAGATAATAATTTTGTTAGATATTTCCTAGGTGCGATAACTTGAAGCGTAACGTTAATACGTAAAGAGTTTTATTTATACTTTCAACTAACGTTTAACAATTAAATTTATATTTATACATATATATTAATAATTACATATATGTAGATGAATTATGATTCGCGCGCAGGCATAACGCGTTGATAATTATAGGGCCCGCCGTTGTCTATCGCTCTTGTCGATTGCGGGATCGAAGCGCGGGATGAGTTAGTCCGAAGAATCAACTGCCCGGATAACGGGTCGCCACGAGCTACCCGTTAGCCTCCGCGAGGGCGACCAGCATCCAGCTCCAGCGGAGGCCAGACCAGGGGACAAGCCACTGGCGGGCGAATGGTGTCAGTGGACACAAATCGAATCTCCCACCTCCTCGTAGTTGTCGCTGGGATAGAGGCATTCTATGCCCTCCGGTATTTCGACTTTGTTCGAATGCCCGAGGGCGAGGGCCTCTATGCTAACGGGAGAACGGCGCCCCAAGGGCTACAGGTTGCCTGATGGCACCTCCAGTATGGGATTAGCGCTCCCAAGGTCCTGAGCTTCTATCATACCGTAAGCCTGTTGTCATGTTTCGCAGGAACGAGGTCTTGCCTTAAGGGGTAACACCACTCTAGGATTTTCAAAAAGTCGATTTTTTTTTTGGCTTAAACGATGCTGTAGGGTCATAGAAACAGAATGCCATTTTATTTATAGTGGAAAAAAAATTTTAAAAGAGTCAATTATCAATTCTGCCGCAGCTTCTCAGAGCGCGCACTGAGTACTTACGCGGCCTGCTGTGATTCATGGCTTTTGTATTACTTTTACCATTTAAAATAATAAGTACATCTGTTACCTACAAAACAAACGGTTGTAGAGGAAGGTAGAGGAGGAGGCGAACATCGACCTGGATGACCAAATGTATGGTGCAGGAATCACAGACTAGAGGTGAACAAGAAATTGAAGGATTAAAATGGTCATAAAACTTTATACGCGTTTTTCTCGAAACCACATTTGTCATACTGGGAGGACGGATTTCTCGGTGACTATTGTATGCATCGAATTGATATTTATACAATAGCTTCATAACAATATCCTCTATGGTAGTACGTAGCCGTTTTTTGATTGAATGTAAACTTTTTTTTTTGTAAACAATTCAATGCTCATTTTTCATGCAAAAAGTCGATTCATTTCTTAAAACATGCATAACTTCTACAAAAATTGATTAACCAAAAAACCCCTACGTACTACCAAGGCCAATTGTATATAGATTATAAATTTTTTTATTTTTTATTCCAAGTCTCACACATGGCGAGAAATCCGTCCTCCCGTGGCGGTGTTTCTACAAAAGCTGTTTCCACCGATGGGCTCTGTCGCCCCCATTTTGTACAAAAATGATAATAAAAAAATTATTTTGCTTACTTCAATATGTGCTAAATAAACCCTCTGAAAAGAAATTCTTTTCCGCTCGTCATACTTCCAAAATAAATTGTCAAATTTAGGTCTCTTTTTCTGGCTCTAGAGCGGTGTTACCCCTTAAGGTTAATTGCTTTCGATCAAACTCGTGTCCGGTTAAAATTCACCGCCATTTACACGGCTCGACCATTTTTTAATCGGACGCAGTTGCTGATTGTACGCGAGTCAGCACAAATTATATTAATTCAATTCATCATTTTAATGATTTCGATGTTTCTGCAGAATGGCAATCTTTTGCAACAACTCATGGTAAGGGATAGTATTGGAGGGAGCATTGAAAACTTGCAATGCCCATTGGCTTACAAAGACTGTTAGGAAATCAAATTCTCACTCCTAAAGATATATTTGAATGTGCAGAATTATCTTTTTCAAACCTAACATTTAATTATGTAACACAAAATGAATACATTATACATGCTGATTGTTTACCAGCTCACTTTTTACACGCACTAGAACACTGTTATTACAGGCACTAGAAGTTTTCACAGCTTTGGGCTATTATCAAATAAAAAAATGTTATGTAAGACTTGCCAGTACGATAATGATAATTCTGCGTTTAGTGTGATGAAATAGCTTCCATTAAATTTTTTCCACAATTCTTAAGTCCACCCCGCACAATGAAACTCTCCATACTTTTGATCATAACCCGCCTTATCCCATTCCGATAAGAGGAAAGAACCACCTTCTCGCGGTTTCCATCGAACAATGGCGCCTTTTTTGTAGAACATGAACAATAAATGTAAGAACTAATATCTATAAATGATTAAAAAATGTGTCATTGACCAAGAGATCATAATAGCTGAGCGCGCGACTTGCCTACCTGAAACGGGGGTACCCCGCGTCCTTTTCCAGCTTGTAGTGACGTCAATTTTCGTGGCTCCATCGTTCTGAAGGGCTCATTTAAAAGGGGAAGCTTCAAAGAATATAACCATATTTTTTTCAAAATTTAATCCTTCACGCCCCTCATTGAGGAAAACGCAAAAAAGGAATTTAAAAAAGACAAATTTAGACAAAGTTAAAAAAAAAAATATTTTAAAATAGCCCGATCCTTCCCGAATAAAACAAAAAAAAATATAGCTAAATTGGTTGAGTATTTTTTGAGAAAAAAATTCGTAAGTGAAGCCTATTTTTGCAAAAATGGGCAAAAATTGTAAACTTTAAAGACTTGTCGTTCCTTAACAAATTCGAAACCGGCAAAACGATAATTTAAACCCCCCTTAATTTCACATGGACTACAACATATTTCGATTACAGCAAAATCGGAGATGGTGACTTCCAAAAGAGATCCACTTGGCGTGGAATGACTCAATAGTGTTCTATGGAATATTCCAACGTATCATATGCTTCAACATATAGTTCAGATCCTTACAGAAATACGTGCGTAATATTTAAAAAAGTACAGAGAATATGTTTTTCGCTAATACACTATTAAATTATTATTTTTACATTACAAACATTAACTACTCTTCAGTAAACACTATTGGCAATGTTGGAAAATCATTTACTTCATTAATTAACGTTTAATAAAGAAATATATGTAAATTGTACGCAAAATTATACAAGTTATAACCTTGAAAAAGGGGGGATCTCGGGTATAAAAGGACGAGCGAAACCCGCCTAAGAAGCAGAACAGTTTTCGAAATCGAGCAAGCTACATGTCTTACAATTAGACAAGTATAATCCGGAACGGTTTTCGCTTGTTAGAGCCGAAACGATTCTTAACTCTTGATTGGAAGAGCGGGTATAGGCCACTTGGATACTTGATCGCTGGGTCGTTCTAGTGGCTAGCGAACAGTAGGCTCCCCAATTAAGCGATCTGGTTTTGGGTGTCAGTATATGATGTGACTAAAAGGGTCATGGACAATTAGTTGTCGAACCAAAAATTGAAAGAGTAACTGTTCCGACGAAAATATATTAACTTCATATCAACCTTAGGATCTTGAATCAAGTTAAAACAATCTATTAATGAACATTGTTCTGTCACTATCGTATCACACGTAGTCGACTACACCGCGTCGGGAAATCGATTTAAAGTATGAATCTCGTAAATATTGTAAAAGCGAATTTAGGCAAGTCCAAAGAAAAAGAATCAGACTTAGGTAGGATTCATTGTAGCGCCGGACTTCAAACGTATTAATTTTGTTAAAACTTGTAACTGCGTAATCTTTGGAAAGAGTACAATACAATAGACACTTAGAATTTCAAGTCTTACTAATTTTGCAAAAGTGTAGTTGAGTTAGCCTCGACTGACATTCAGAATATAGAACTTTGAGTTCAATATCTAGAAATTGCGTTTCTGTTAAATACCTCTCATATTTACGAATAGCGCATTATTTAATTTATAGAGTTTCCTGTTCATTATACAACGATATCTATTTAGTTCTCTGATCTAGTCGTTCATTATGTTAATTTATATTGCATATACTTTTCTTATTTTCTTATTTTGTTAATTGTTAATCATTATTTTATTGAATAAACCTACTTATTGAAAGGTATTGACCTGTGGATTTCACTCCTTAACTGCACACCAGACGAATCCCACATTCTTTAGATTAGTTATTGTAGAATCGAGTCGTTCACTAGGTAAGTACCGCTCTTTACCTCACGAGCGCTGTCAAATTCTGCGCATAGCTCCAGAATCGTTACACAAGCCTATCGATACCGCGTCAAAAAGAGTAAATTCTCATTTTTGAAAAATTAAATAACTTTTCCATTTAACAAATAAAAATTTAAATAGAATAATAAACAAATTTAAATGTAACTTACCCAATGATCCGCAAATAATCACGATGAAAATGCCTTTCCGTCACCGTGTCCTTCCACCAATTCTTACCGTTAGAAAAAATAAATCACCACATAGAATCTCTCAAGTTACTTCGCTGTCACCTATCACTGTCATCTTTCATTATTAGCTTTCATTATCACTTTTCCCTGTCATTTTTCAGTAATTAGTCACTGTGAGCCCGACACGTAAATCGGCCGAGTACGTGAACGAATATTTATAAATAATTTTAACAATACTGTTTTGAAAGCAAGAAAGCGGAATTTTCGATTAAAAACTACGATACATTTTATTTCAGCTGGTTTCTTTCGACAATAAACGATAACTGTATCAATCAACGTCGCAGTCGTTCAACAGGTCACCGTTGCATGGCAACCGTTTGCGACGTACGCCTCACGATCGAGAACGAAACAGGGATCCGTGGCCCATTCAACAATGTCTCCTATTAAAATATAATATAATATAATATAATATTGTATAATATTATAAAATATATATAATATAATATAATTAAACATACATATCTATAAATAATTGTTCACGCGTTTTCATTCGGTCCGTTTATTGGTCGTGCTTATGTCGTACGATTATTAGAAACAGACGGTGAAATAAATTGAGAGTTCATTAACCTTGCCAGGACATCGGCTGTTGATACTCTGATCGGTGGATCTACCCGGTGTCACAAATATTTTTCATCGAAGCTAGTTTTGTCATGGATCAATGGGTAAGTTTTATACACGTTGTTTTTGCATTTTTAAAATTAAACAAAATGCCACCTGGACATGTAGGTGGGCGCCGTCAAGATAGGAAAAAAAACGTCCTGATGGTGGCCGGGGAGAGTCGGGACCCACGCTGCACTCCCACAACACGTACACAAAAACAGGAAAAACGAAAAAAGAGAGAAAGAACAGATGAAAGAAGAACGAAAAGGCACGAAACTTTGAGCGTTCGCGGGGTGTCGCCTGCTCTTTCCTACGGATCGCTAGCTTCTCCTTTCTTTGGTTTCGCCGGCTCGTGTCCCCGGTACGCGGGGTTCCCCGTCCCCGAGGATTTCGGGTAGTGGCTGGGGGTGGCTGGTCCGCAGGCCCGGCATTCCGCAGGGATTTGCTGCCGGTCGCCCCTGTGGAGGTTGATGGGCGGCTCGGCGACCGGTCAGCAGGCGGCTGGGATCTTCATGAGGGCCCATCCTGCGCTTCCGTCGCTCGGGTGGAGACTCCTCGTGACCTGGGACGCGGGTTCTTCATCCTTTGTGTCCGCTCCCGCGCGAAAGGAGGATGAGTGGGGGGAGGAATACGCAAAAAAAAACTCACGCATTCAAAACACAAAAAAAACCACTCATACAAGCATTCCGGTGCCCCAGCGGCGAGGGAGTCGCTGAGCGGAAGAGTAAGGCCGGCGGGCCTGGTGGCCACTCGTAACGTGGCTAAACGTACCTCGTTACCCCCCCCCCCCCCCCCAAAAAAAATTGGCCTGCATCTCCTCCTCGCTTTCGCGTCCGCTCCTCAAGGCCGCGCGTCGAGGCAAGCGAGCGGCCGGCAGTGTGGCGAAAAGGAAAAAAAACTCCGGTCCTGTAACTAACTCCTAGGGAGAGAGAAAAAAAGACAAACAAAAAAAAAGTGTTGTGGAGCTGGGGTTATTTCCCCACGTCCAGGAAGGACTTATGCCTCCCCTCACTCCTACACAACAGGCACCTGCTTACCCACTCGGCGAACCCGACTTTGTTGTCGGACGGTGGGGTACGATATACGATAAATTCGCGCCTCGACGAGCGTCGGGTCGCGAAATAAGAACTGGCGCAAGAAACAATCGCGCCGCCTTAATCCGGGCATTCCAAGCCTTCATAATTTGGAATAATTGGCTTAGCCAAATTCAATTTCAAGGCTTGGCTTCTTCATCGGCGTTGGTTTACACTCAGTATTCTTCGGTAACGGTACTTTCTCACATTCGCTGATTAGCTGTTTCGGGACGTGAGTTCTTCAACGTCGTTTCTAACTGCGGGGACTCAGCGTTAAAATCCGAAACCCCAAATTCCTCTCGACATCCAGGGTGGAGACGTCGAGTGGCATGGGCGATCAGCAGAGCTGCCTTCAATTTCAAATGCCCCCTTTTTCGGCACTGGAAGCAGACCCCTGCCGTGGCCGGACCTGCTGCGGAGGTCGTCCCGGATCTCGTCCGTGTTGCCAACCTAGTCAGGACAGCGGCGATTTCCACTGCAGCGACTATCACTTTCCCCGACAAGGAGGCGGCCGCGGGTCTCTCGGCCGTGGGCGCCACAGCCTTGGCGGGGGCGCTTCTTCCTTGGCGCGGAGGCGGGCGCTGGTCCGGTGGGTTTTTGCCGGTACTGTACTTGAGGTCGCTGCTGCTTTCCTCCCGCGGCGCCTCCTCCCCCTTTCCGCCTTTCTCCAGGGGGTTACGGCGACGGCCTCTCCGGTCGCCCTTAGCCTGGGCCGGACCTCCGTGGCGGGTAGCCGGTAACTGGCCGTCGTCGGGATCATCGCCGACGAACGGCTTCAGATTGGAGACATGTACTTTCAGAACCATTCGAGTTCAAGGCGTCTCTAACTCATACACTACCGGCGACAAGACCTTTTTAACCCGGTACGGGCCAGCGTAAGCTGCCAACAGCTTCGCGGCCACCTTTCCCACGGCGGACGAGAGGACCCTGTCCCAGTGCCAAACTAAATCGCCTACCCGGTATTTAATGTTTCAGTGACGCGCGTCATAATATTTCGCCTGTCGCTTGTGAGCACGCTCTCATGCACGCTGATCTCCGCGGGAGAGCAGGTGTTCTCCTTCCACGGCGAAGCAAAGACTGCAGATAAGCCGAGGAACTCTTCCGAAATTGAAGGCCGGTGGAGAATCGCCGGCTGAAGAATCCACAGCGGTATTAGAGCACTGGCGCCAAAGTGTTCCCGGTAAGCTCGGGAAAACGCACGCCAGGTTTGACAGCTCGCTCATCGGAGGCGACACCATTTCGACACCTCTCCACAGAATACGGCAGGTAACGCGGCCAACATATGCTGGTCAAGCAGTCCGGCACTGTCCAGGTATCGTTCGAGGCGGTCCAGAAAACTTTCGGCCCCCTCCTCGATCTCGTTGGAGATGTGCCACTTATTCAGCACATCGACTTCTCTGTCCCCGCGGAAATAACCGCTACGGGATAGCCATCGTGGAACCAGGCGTCTTTCTCATACTCCATGTCCACATCCCGATGTCGCACAACACGGCGGGAGCAGGAGGAGGATGGCTCGCCCGAAAGTGAACGAGCTTCTCCCTCCCTTCTCCTTGTCGCCTGTGAGGGGACATGGGGCGCCTCCATGGGCACCCTCGGGTCAAGGTCACGGTACTTCACGTGTCGTGACGGTACGTGTCGGCGGTAATCACGTTCGCGATCCTCGTACTTCGAAGAATCATCCCCGTGGGAGGAGGGAACACGAGAGCGACCACGGGATGCCAAGTTCTTGGTCCCGGAATCGTAACCGGTCACGGGGGGAGAGGTCGCGAGTCTCATACCCCTTTGCGTCTGACTTCACGTCGCGCTTCGCGTTGATTTTCACATTGCGATACACGACGGCTGACGCGGGACTCGTCGACTGCTGGTAGTGGAACCTCTCCGTCGCTCCCACTGCTCTCGATGCTGTCGTACCGAGTTTGTCAGCGAGAGTTCCGAACCGTCTTTTTTTTTTTTTGGTGCACTCTTCTCGCCCTTGCGTCTGTACCAGTGCGAGTTCTGTGTGGGAGAATTCAGAGCGTGGTGTTTTCACATGTACAGGTAGAATTTTTTTTGCCTCCTAGCGTGCTTTCTTTTTTTTTTTTCTTCGGTGTGTGAGCGAGCGAAAGTGTGTGTGCGGGTGGTACCACGCGACAAGACCATCAGCCCCGGCAACGAGAACCCTAGAGGCCGCATTCCTTTTTTATTTTTACGCTTTCTCGTCTCCGTACCGCGTATGGGTCCCGTAATTTTTTTTTTTTTTTTATATATATATTTGGTATTTAAGACCAGCGTGCCCTTTCTGTTCACACTCCGGAGAGGGTGTGCTCCCGTCTTGCGTGCGATCGCGAGCTTCTTTGTACCATTTGTGTCCGCGTTTTTTTGTATCGTGAGCCCCCGCGCCGCAAACCCCCTTTCGCAACTGGCGAGCGCGTTCCTTTTTCCCGGCTGTGCTCTGTACCGCCTGGGGCTCTTTTTCGTTTCATTTACGTGGCCTGTTCCGGCCTCAATTAAAGTTTCCCGTTATCAAGTACTCGCGGGTTTTCTATTCTTTTCTCGACCTCCCTTGATTTCCGCTCCCGTCCGAGCTACCCGAAGGCCGTATACCTCGAACGAGTGACCGTTTCTGCCGAATTGGCGTTGGAAGTCTTGCGAATCCAATTATGGAGGGCGCAGCAAAGTTTTACAACATTGTCCACGGTTGTAAGAGCGCAGAAAATTTTTTTTGAAATATGTGCAAGCGTGACGGTCAAATCCCAGACGTGCTTACCACTGTTTGACGAGCACGACTCAACCGATAATTGAAAATTTTTTTTCTCTGTTGAGAGGCGCACCTTTGTATGGCTTTAAGATGTATGTCTTCGGAGGGAATGCATCATCACCAACGATACAGTGACCCTTTAGAAGCATACCTCCTTCTAAGTCGGAGTGTAGGGTGCTGTTATTGAAAACCCCGTGTTTGAGAAAACGC
The DNA here is from genome assembly GCA_945859595.2 of Megachile willughbiella. Taxonomy (NCBI): domain Eukaryota; kingdom Metazoa; phylum Arthropoda; class Insecta; order Hymenoptera; family Megachilidae; genus Megachile; species Megachile willughbiella. The sequence continues at coordinate 613,190 of OX243806.1, forward strand.
TTGCTATTGTTACGAACGCGGTAGACCCCCTGTCTCGCTCTCGCTCGCTATCTAGTTCAAACCGGCTAGTTAGACTCACGGCGAGGGTGACGCGGGGAGGCGGCGGCTGTATCGCCTATCTATTTAGCGCTTCGTCCGTTACGGTTCAGTGGTTACGATTCTGACTTTGTTCGAACGCGCTTCGAAATCGCGCCTTTGATTTTTGTACGCGATAAAAGTTCTGTACATCGTAGCGAAACACCGAACGTACTACTTCGGGAACTCTTAAAACATTTTTCCTTTATTATAACATTAATTAGATATAACACATTATGTGACTGTATTATAAACTGTTTTATTGTTGGTGACTTTTGTAAATACACAAAGAATTTTGAAACTGTGTTTTTTCGTTCCGTCGGAACTCCGGCAATTCCCTTGCGGGGTTTTCTTTGGGTCAATCTCTAACCCTTCGCTAGCTTTCCGAAGGGCGATATTGCCCAACACCCCGCCATCCAATGTAGGTGAAACAACTGTTGTGGTTCACAACAGCCATTAATATCGTCGAATTGAAACCTTTGTAATTATAAAATTGAGTCCCGCAGTTGGGTGATGCCTGGATAGCGATGTGATTTCCGTCAATCGCTCCACAGCATCTTGGGAAATTCCACCGCTGTTCAAAATCTTGAGCAATATCGGTCCACTCTACAATACTGGAGACCTATAATAAATTAAATACCAATATATGTATACCTGATACATTACACTAGGAAGAATGTATACCGTAAAAGTATGCAAGTTGCATAGTATGCTAAATACATCAAATGTTACGTACCTTTATCAAAGATTTTAGTGCGTCGAAAATGTTGTTTAAGACTTCTGGCAGGAACTTTGAAAATGTTGCTTTTGGAATGCGGAAGCGGTGTTCTACAGTGCTATCACTGTATGCTATCACCAAAAGATTCAATATTACCTCTACTTTTCGCGGGAGGATAGTGCCTGCCGGAATAATGTATCGGTGCGTTGTATGCAAGGAAGCATAATAAATATTTTGGAGGCATAACAAATTATCTACTTGTTCCGGCGTGAGGCGGAGGTGCAACCAATATTCTTGCGGATCTTCTGTTGAAATTTCCCACAACAGCAGAGCTGGTGGCCCTTTCTCACTCCGTTGCGAGACCGACTGCCTCATCCACCGTCTTCTGCGTAGTGTGCGCAAGTCTTCAACTTCGTCTTGCGCGATTTCACCGCAATGCTGTATTATTTGAATAGAGTGTCTTTGAATTGCTTTGCAGTGGAACGTCTTCGCGATGAACTCATGTTACTTGTATACCAAAACTGACAGTGAAGAGGATACATCTGATGTTTGCCATTTTATAGCAAGAGTCCGTAGCATTTTCTACAAAAATCATAAAAATTGTCCACATCTGGCTGGCAAAATTGATGCGTATGATTGTAGCTTGTTTTTTTGGCGGTACAGTGCATCACCTGTGTGCATTGCCAGGTTAAAGTCATCCTTACCATATGTGTCAGGCAATATACAACATCCAACATCGTTACTTTCGAAATCAAATTCTTGAAATACCAAGGCTCATTGAAAAAAGGAGTTGTAATTCACGAGCTTAGCAGAAATGTATGTAAACATTAGTAAAAAATTGTACTAAAGTTAGGCGATCATTGAATATTCCTGAGAATGATACATGCAGGGTGTTCGGCTACTGGTGGGCATAATTTTAAGGGGTGGTAACTGGGGTGATTCTGAACAACTTTTTCCTTTTCCAAAATGCTGATTAAAGCTTAATTTTTCAATTATTAAGGAAACATACTGACCAACCAGAGCGCGAGAATAGTGCGCGCCCAGTCGCGAGAGCAACAGCTTCGAGCATCACGGCTGAGCGTGATCGTGAACAAACACGATTGCACCATGAAGATGTAATTACTAAGAGATAACCACTACGTAAAGGTTAAATCAAATAAAGAATAATGCAACTAAAAATAAGATCCAGTTATGTATTATTTACAGATAGGGGTTAAACTAATTATTTGTTATTAACTTAAACCAAGTAAATTGAATTTGTTCGATATTTGTATTCGTTATTCGAAAAGAATAAGGAATAAAATATCGAAGATGGTTGTTGTCGTTTGTTACAATGATGCAAAATAACAAATGTATTAATACTTGTCTATTTTAAATTCACAAAATATGTAGAAATAATTGAAATCAAACTCACCTATTGTTTAAAAATAATCCTGCTTCGGTGAAAATGTGTTGTCGTGACTGGGTCGTTTTACCGGAACTGACCTTCCGTAAAGAGGATATACGCCGCAAAACAGCTGATGTCGCGGCTAGGTCAATGAAGTCACTTTATTTTACGTTTCACTGCAACATTTTACTGTCACTTTTCACTAGTTGTTTAATGTAATAACTACAAAGCAAGAACGCAAATGAAATGCATGAACAATTATTCATAAATAACTTGACCGATTTCTCATTTTCCTTTCGATGTTGAATACTGGACGATGTGTCCTGAACTGCCGATCGCAACACGACGAACATCCTCGACGGAAAAAAAACACGTGCGAGCTTCTACGCCGCGACGCAACAATTCCTTGAAAAACAATATTTGACACTGGGAAGAGAGAGAAAGACAAATTGAGGGGGTCACGCCGATCATGTTACGATCGCCAGTTTAGGACAAAACGTTCGAAGCGCAACGTTAACAAGAAAAAAAATAATCGCTGAAGTTATTTTTGGATAATCGTTTCCACGTTCTCGCTTGTTTATCCACCGTTATTACATTAGGAAGTTATTGCCGTAGACACAACCAATGGCTCTCATAGGTCACTGCACTGTCTTCACTTCAAAACACGGTCACTTTCGCTCTCACTTTCCGGCAAATCCCTAAAGATATTGTTCCTTCCGTTGACCGTTGGCTCCTTGTGACTCCGAAAGGGGCCGATTATTTTAAGGCAACATTCATTTAACGTTTGATTAATAATGAATGGCCCCGACAGGGGCCGATTGTTTCATGTTTAGTTCGAGATTGTTTCTCGTATGAAGTATGAGTGGCCCCGACAGGGGCCGATTGTTTAATGTTTCTTGTTTAAACGAGATTGTTTCTTGTAATAAGTAATGAGTGGCCCCGAAAGGGGCCGATTGTTTAATGCTTCTTGTTTAAACGAGATTGTTTCTTCGATTATGTAATGAACAGTAACATATTGTAATAATGTTATGAGAAAGGAAAATATACGAAACGAATGTCAGGACTGAATTTGTAAACGAAATTTTTACCGACTTATTATTGCAACCGTTTCGTTCAGAAGAAAGCGCGGTACTGAGGAACGGTCGCGAGTTGTGTTGCACGTGGAGCGGCGACTACGAACTTGTAAAGTCCTTACTGCAGTTCGCAGCAGTTACAAGGAAGGGACTGTTTTATGGCTCCTTTTCGATTGTATTTAGTTTTCTTGCTATCGGGGTACGTACTAACGAAAGGCATGTAATAAATGGACAGGAAGGATATGAATTGAAGACGGGGAAAGCTAGCAGCGTTGCAAGGAAACCGTGAGCTATAGCAGCATGTTTGGCGTCTAGCGAAAACGGTCATCAACGACAATTAGCTTTTCGTTAGTTTGCCTTCGTCGAATTTATGACACGGTCATGTCCACACGGGGCAATGGGCAATTCAGACGTCGATTACGGTGACTTCAAGTCCCGTAGCTAACGGCTTTCGTAGGATTGACTGTTTGGAAGAACACGTGCGAATGTTGAAAAATGGCAAACAGATTCGTTGGAGACCTTCAGGCAATAAGGACACATTTGTTAAAAAATCAAGCTATGGGGTGGGGAAAGTCAGAATTTTTTCTGGAAGGAAAATCCGTGAGCATTTTTCTTACAACTGCCGAAAAGAGCACTTCGCGGAAATGTCCGGCCCAAGAGATAACGCCGAGTATTACAATATGTTCTTCACGTACGCGCAGTGTGACGGTAACGCGGAGCTTGCTGCGGAACGCTACGCGGAACAATATTGTAGTGCGAATCCTCCCACTGCGAGCTATTTCCGCAGATTAGCGAATAGATTATATTCGGACGGCTCGTTACAACCTGCACGATCTCGTGCAGATCGCCCGTATCAGATTCCTACAGCACGGGCGGACGAGGTGCTCGAAGAGTTTGAACGCGACGGAACGCTAAGCGTACGGGACGTCAGCAGTCGTTTGGGGTAAGTAATGTGAATGATATTAAAACGTTTTATGCAGATATTAAAACATTTATTAATAGATGTCTGTATTATTTTCAGTATGAGTCGTTCCACGGTACACCGCGTTCTTCAAGACCACCAGATGCATCCGTTCAAATATGCACGGGTGCAACATTTAAATCCAGAGGATTTCAATAGACGTATGGAATTCTCAAGGTGGATGTTGGGGGAAATCGAGCGGAATCCGTCGTTCCTCTCATGTGTTTTGTGGACAGACGAAGCCCTCTTTACAAGTCAGGGGTGCTTCAATGCCCGCAACTCACATGTGTGGGACGTAGAGAATCCGATCGCGGTTCGTCCATGCGCTGCGCAAAATCACTGGTCGGTCAATGTGTGGGCTGGCACATGCGGGGATTTTGTTGTGGGGCCGTACATTCTGCTTAACAGATTGGACGGTCGTTCATACAAAATTTTTGTAAAAAATGTTCTTCCGACTCTTTTGGAAGAAATTCCATTAGAGACTCGGAGGAACATGTTTTTGCAACAGGATGGTGCGCCTGCCCATTTTGCCGCATGTGTTAGGTCATACCTAAACAGAGCCTTTAGAGACAGGTGGATCGGCCGCGAGGGCGCAGTGCAGTGGCCCCCCAGGTCCCCGGATTTAACACCCCTCGACTTCTTTCTGTGGGGTTACTTGAAGGTATAATTGTTAATCAGTACTCTCACAAATTTGTAAATTATACATTTTAACATTTTGCATTTTATTTTGAATGTTTTAGAATGAGGTGTACCGCGTGGAGGTCCAAACACAGGAGAAAGCAATAGCCCGCCTCCAGGCCGCAGCAGCACGCATAACACCGGACATGCTGCGGAACGTACGGGAGAACATAGTGAAACGTCTAAAAGCATGCGTCGCGGTCGGCGGTGGCCACATTGAGCCGATCTTATAGCCTTTTCGGCAGTAATCGGCCCCTTTCGGGGCCACTCATTACTTATTACAAGAAACAATCTCGTTTAAACAAGAAACATTAAACAATCGGCCCCTGTCGGGGCCACTCATACTTCATACGAGAAACAATCTCGAACTTAACATGAAACAATCGGCCCCTGTCGGGGCCATTCATTATTAATCAAACGTTAAATGAACGTTGCCTTAAAATAATCGGCCCCTTTCGGAGTCACAAGGAGCCAGCGGTCAACGGAAGGAACAATATCTTTAGGGATTTGCCGGAAAGTGAGAGTGATAGTGACCGTGTTTTGAAGTGAAGACAGTGCAGTGACCTGTGAGAGCCATCGGTTGTGTCTACGGCAGGTCAACATCGGTGGGACGACCCAGTGGCAAGGACCCCATCACTTTCACTGCAGGATTATTTTCAAACAGGATTATTTTCAAACAATGGGTGAGTCCTATTTTAATAAAATTCCTGCGAACGTAAAGTAAACGAATTAATACGTTTATCAAGTATTACATTGAAATACTTTTTTCGTGAGAAAAATAATTATTTTCTATTAACAAGCGTAAATTCGTAGCCTAATATCATTGTCAAAACTGAAACAAAAAATATTCAATATTTCAGTTCGCACTCCTTGTCGATAACGAACGCCGGCATTCTAAACATTTCATTTGCACAATTTGTATTAACTACACATAACTAATTCGGACCCTCCTTCATGAGGAATGAGTAAATGAACACTACTTTCAATTATTCAGTTCATTATTTAACTGAGTTTCGATGTAAAGACTTCTCGTTAGACGGTAGACTATTCCGAGGCAAAGGCACTTGATCACGCTCGCGCTCAGCAACCAGGCTCGAAGCTGTCGCTCCCGCTTCTCGGCGCGCGTAATCCCTGCGCTCTGATTGGTCCGTGTTTTTCCTTAATAATTCAAAAACGAAGCTTCAAACCCCATTTTTGCAAAGGAAAATCTTGTTCAGAATGACGTCCTCTACAACCCCTTTCAGGGACTTACACCTGTCGCGGGACACCCTGTATATTAATCAAAGATATTGTAATTACTCTTGATCAGGCACACTCTCTTTACACTCTTCACTCGTGCACGCGTTCCTTAGTATTACGCGCGTTCCATACGCCTCTCGCATTCGTTTGTTTCTCCCTCTCTCTCTCACTCTCACACTCTCTCTCTCTCTTTCTCATGTTCAACTGTTCTTTCTCGATCTTTCTAGATTCTCACACACACACACACAAATTTGTCTAGTTAATTTTTTATTAACCCTCCTCCTCATTCAACTTTGAACATTATTTTGAAACACGAAATTTCTCCATGTTGGAAAGATTTCGACGATACATAGTAAAGAAATTAATATATCCACGAATTATTAATGTACCCTCTGTTCGATACGGGTAAGAATGTGGAATCTTCATCGATAGTTCTCATGCATTCATCGAAACATCGTCGGATGGTTTCATCGATGAAGAGGGCATTGTGGAAATAAAATGCCCAAAAACAGCAGAAAATTTGTTGCCGGAGGAGGCAATTAAGACGATTCCGTCTATCCGACGGATATTTGAAGATGAAATAGGTTCTGTGCTAAGCAGAACCCACCAATACTTTTATCAAGTGCAAAGACAACTGCACGTAACGGGTAGATCATATTGCATATTTTGCATTTGGACCTGGAAAGAGATAAAATGCACGACTATCGAAAAAGGGGACAGGTTTTGGCAAAATGAAATGGAGTCAAAGGAACATATATATAACTGGTACAACAGAAGAAAAAGATCTCTCTCCGAAAGAAATACGAACGTTGCAACGATTCGGCGTCGGACTGCGCTGCAAAGTGCAGTCGCTCGACGTCAGCCCGCACGCCCGTGATTGGCGTGCGCCAGTTGACTTGTTCACGGGTTGAAAATATAATTATTTTATCCAAATTATCTCATCCACTCTGCCCGATTTTATCCCATCCCGATAGAAGAAGCCCGCCTTCTCGTGGTTTCCAACGTGCAATAACACTTCTTTTAAAACAATTTGTTCGAAAATCCAAGCAAGGAGGCAAGGTAAAGCCGTTAGCGGCTCGAAAATCACACTTTTTTTTCTTGCCTTCAATAACACCGGCAAACTTCCTTGGAGGTTTTTCTGGCGTGATTGTTGTCGCTGCTCCAACCGTCAAACCGACGCAGGGTAACAGCTAAGCCAATCAGGTCACCTGATGAACTCCACTGCTTGTTTGGATTCTTGAACTACCGCAACTGCGAAAAATTAAACTGTTCAATAGCGATGTTCCGGACATTTCGATATGACGAGCGTCGAACCATAGATGAACTCTACTCGTATCGATTCACGCAAGCAAGAACAAGGTACTTAAGTTTACGTCTCGGCGAAACTGACATTTTCCACATTCGTTGTCTAAGCGCGACTGCGTCGCCACGTTAAAGTCCCTTTTTCGCTCTTCAATACCTTCGTTCGAACCAGCAATCGCGAGGCCGGCCAAGGTTCAATTATTAAATACACTGCTCAAAATAAATATGGCATAGAAAAATTTTAGGCAGAAATTGGCCAAATGTAACTGACGGTAACTCCGTGAAAAATCATCGTAAAATTATGTACTTTTTTTGTAAATTAAAGCTTGAAATCTCTATTTCAAGATACTGTAGTTCGATTGTAGGTTTGATGCATCCCTACCACTATAACACCATAAATGTGAGGGTATGTTTGCTGTATTGAAAATTACAAAGTTTGACGAAATGCATGGACTCGCTACATTTTTTTTCGGACATTCTATTTGCAGGAGCATAAAGAGGAACCTTCATCTTCAATTTTCAGTAAGTAAAAAATCGCTGCTATTTTTTTTCGCAAAGATACAGCACTTTAAAGTAACCCTTGCATTTATGGCATATACCGCCGGCATTGGCATTATGCGATATGCACCACGAGGAGGTTGCCGAACGGATTTTGCACATCATATGGCTCTGAAAAGAGCTGTTTTTCTCTGTGTGTGTGTGTGTTTAAATTCTAATAGACAGAAAAACGGTTCATTTCAGAGCCACAACACAATTTTAGCATTAAGAAATATTCTTCCTTTAAACTAATAATAAAGTAACAGAAAGTTGTTGAAATTTGACAATCATATAAGAAGTGTTATTGGCTAAGAATGAGTTTCTATCATAATTTTCTTGCGTATCAATAATTTGTTACAGAGTTTAGAGCGGAAAATTTCCGAGGAACTGAAGTTTCGTGAGTACGGCGGCATGCTATATTGGGCGAATTTCGCGGAGTCCATCGTGCAGTTCCTCGTCACGAAAGAGAAGAAAAAGATAACTTCGTGTATGAGAAGGGTATTGCGTTGTAGGTAACGTTGTACACTTTTCAAATACAATTTAGGATTTCGTTTTATTTATTATAGTTATTTGGTAAAAAATAACATAGAAATTACATAAAATAAAATTTTACACATTAGTCGATATAGTATGAACAATAATGTATTTATATCAGTTTATCTATTGCAGATACATCGTAAATAAAGAATGCAAGCCAAGCAACGACGTCTAACAGCTGATCTGCCTTCTGCGGGAAACGCCTTACATTTAGAGGTTTTGTTTACTTTGAAAGACCTGCCTGTTACCCGTGCGTCGCGAATATCAAACGAAATCAGTGACACGGAGAGAGGCAGTTTCTACAACTCTTGCTTGGGCACGCGATGCTCTATTATTAACGGGTCGATGCGGCGAGGCAAGTATAACAATCAACAAGAGAAATCAACAAAGACGCGAAAGAAGAAAGAGAGAAAATGAGAGAGCGAGATGTAATTTTTAAAGCTGTCATTAATTTCTACATGCGTATCAATGAACGGTAAATAAATGTAATCTTTAATAAATTTTATTGTACTGTATTGTTTCGTGTTATGAGAGAGCAAGGATTTTAAAAAATGTGATTGATTTCTACGTACATATCAATGAAGAATAAATGAATGTAATTTCCAATCAATTTTATTGCATTGTCAGAATAAACATAACCTAACCAATTCTTGTTAATTTATAATTTCAATTTATTTACAACCTTTATTTGGACAAATTTCACAATCCAATACTGCCCTATTATTCCTTCCTCCTTTTGTGCTCGCTACGATGGGAAGCTTGGTTCGAACCCATATTCCTACAAGTTTCATGATGTCTAAAAATAGGTTGATACATATGGCAACAGCGTAAGAATCCGGCAACTATGCCTTCGCGTTGTTTCTCTGCCAAAAGTTGATGGGTAATAGGAATTCATTTTAGGAATATTTGTAGGTCTAACCGGCAGATGGTGCAACGCGAGTTGTCTGATTTGCAGATTATTTATTTCCACTTTTCTCCGTTTATGTACATCGATTCGATTGATTTGAAGGCAAACAAAAACGGGGTGCTACACTTAAAAGCAATCAAAATACATTTAAAATACTTCAACGATTACAATTTATTAAGTAATGTTAAATAGATTCACGTTCATAATTGATATAAATGATATATTAGTTAAAGAATGAGATTCCAAGTAAAACGCTAATTAATAAGTATCGATGCGGCCGCTGTATGTCGGCGAATCTTGGTGCGCACTTCGGTGAATAAGAACAGCGACATCCTTCGGCGACGTCTCCTGACGGGCATTCTCCAGAAACATGTGCAAAAGTGCGCACCGCTCCGTTTGATGGCGGATACCGACAAGTTGTAAGGTCTGGCGGAGGGAGCGCTGCTGATTTCTTGTGAAATCGTGGTTGCTAGGTCATGTCACAGGGGGATGTACAATATAAAATGAGAGAGGGCCTCGGAGCCCTCACTTTTGGTTTACGAGTTTTATAGATCACTTTGGTTTACCATTTTTAACGGGCACTTCGGTTACTACGAGTTGTAAAGTTGACTTCGTCTTTACGATTTTTAAAGATTACTTGGCTACGAGATTACTTGGCTACGAGATTACTTGCCACTTAGTTACTTCGGTACTGTTTGTCGAAACAGTTAGACTTGTCAAATTTGTATCGTCAAAATCTTTCCAACATGGAGAAATTTCGTGTTTCAAAATAATGTTCGAAGTTGATTGAGGAGGAGGGTTAATAGAAAATTAATTAGACAAAATAGAGCCTGAAAAGTCATAACAATTTATTAGCTCGAATGATATGATTTAAGAGGAAAAGCCTTGCGGCATAAAAAACCCCTTTCAAATATATATTTGTCGTGATTCAACGGTGAAAGTGTGTATGTAATTGAGTATGATTGTTAATTGATTCGAGGAGCACAAGGTCTTACTCAAATAATGATACGATTCGTGTTATAATCCACATTGTATAGGATTATCCACGACAATCTATTCGAGGAGTGTAGGGTCCCATTCAAATAGTGTTATGATTTGTATTTGATACCATCCTACACTGGTTACTCATATGAGTATATTCGAGAAGTGCAGGGTCTCCCTCGAATAATGTTGCATTTTGTATTAGGAACCACCCTGTATTTGATCTACGTTAGTCTATTCGAAGAGTACAGGGTCTCGCTCGAATAGTGTTAGGATTGTATTGGAATCCACCCTGTACTGGATATTCTACGTTACTCCACGATACGCGGAGGTTTTACGTTACTCCAAGATACACGGAGCTTTTACTCTCGATCCGACCCACACAAAATTCAACGAATGACTGTCTTCGATATACAGGGTGTTTCGTAACTAGTGTTACTCCCTGATAGGGGTGGTAGAGGACGTCATTCTGAACAAGATTTTCCTTTGCAAAAATGGGGTTTGAAGCTTCGTTTTTGAATTACTAAAAAGAAACACTGACCAATCAGAGCGCGAGAATAGCGCGCGCCCAGACGCGAGAGCGACAGCTTCGAGTATGACGGTCGATCGTGATCGTGAACAAGCGTATCGATACCGCGTCGGTACAATAGCAAGCTGTAAAATAAAAGTTGCATCGAATACAATGAATAGAAAAATCTGGATTATTGTTGAATTATCATTCATTCATGGATAAGAAATAAAGAAATTAGTCCTTACTTACGTTATCAAAATAAATCGAATTTATTCGATACGTTTATTCTATTTTATAAAATAGAAGTCCGTTTACCGGTCGTGCTTATGTTGTGCGATTATTAGAAAGAGACAGTGAAATAAATTGAAGTTCACTGACCCTGCCAAGACATCAGCTGTTGATGCTCTGATCGGTGGATCTACCCGGAGACACAAACATTTTTTATTGGCTAGTTTTTTCATGGATCAATGGGTAAGTTTTATTTAAGTTGTTTGTGAATTTTTACAATTAAACGTACGCAGGAATTGATTTATTTGACTTTAGTGAGTTACTGTATTACATATTCCGTTTCAGTTCTATCTCATTTCATAGACAAGGTACTCATTCGTTTTAAAACGTGAATTTATTCGTTTGCTTCATTAGAATAGTTGACAAAATTAATTTTCGTGAATTTATTCCTTATTCCTTTTCGGAAGCATAAAATAAATACAATATAGTTGGTCAGGGTAAACAACAACTAATTGGTTTATATTCTATTTAAGAATAATGAAGATCTTAACACTTTGCCGTCCGCACGTCTCGTAAAAATTTATTCCCGTGGCGCTGGCAGCGCTAATTCGGATTACTTGTAATAATCAGGAGATTATAAATTGTTAAGTTTTACTAATCTCATCGTTAGCTCTCATGAGTTCTCAACCCTGTTCCCCTACTTTCATGAAATTTCGAAGATATACATGTAAAGAAAAACCTGTTCAACGGTATTTCTTAAGTTTGTCTTTACCGCGCTATCGACAGAGACCACCAGAGGTCACGACGGGGATGGATAGGCTTTTGTTTATAAAATATAAAGGACGACAATTTGTGATATCGAATAAGATTTTGTTAGAGGAAACTCATCGAGATTAAAATATAAAAGGAAGACCTAAAGTAAAAGCTTTAAATGTTGTTTCTTTAAGTATTACACGTGAGCGAATATTTTGTGAATGTAAATACGTTGTGAATAAATAATCTTTAATTATTACAGAGAAATGCAATTTTGGCTTTGTTTCATTGGTTTTCAAATTGCTGGATAAAATCCCATTATATACATACGTAAATAAATACAAAATTTGTTTGTTTATTGCATTCGCGCACGATACCACTGTGGTGTCGCCGGACGTCATAGTGTTAATATTATTCTTAACTTCTGAATTCATTATTCGATTTAACTTTCACCTAATAGCTTCCTGTTATACCGACGCGGTAACGATACGCTTGTTCACGCCGATGATCGGCCGTCACACTTGAAGCTTTCGCTCACGCTGTCACGTGCCGGTCTATGCGCGCTCTCATTTGTCAGTGTTTTTTGCTAATAACTCGAAAATGGAGCCTCAACCAATATTTTGGCAAAGGAAAAAGCTGTTCAGAATAGCCCCACCTACCTCCCCTTTTCGGCTCTTACACTTATTGTGGGACAGCCTGTATTGTATGAAGTAATACTTTCATTATTTTCGGCCTTTTAAAAAATTACACGAACCAATAGTAACGTCAGCGCTTTTCAAACCTCCCATATCTTTATAAACGTGAAACATCTTGGTTTCAATTGCCAAAAATTTGAAAAAATATGGGTGCAGTAGCCCCCTCAATAAAAGCCTTGTGGCAGCGAGGAAAAACCTTAACGGTCACTGCCGGCTAACTCTTATACCTGGGACGGTAATTCAGACCCTAATTGAAAAAAATTTGTCAAGTTCACTGTTATACAGTTATCAGTAAAGACGTAGAAGTTTTTTACATACTTGATTATATGCATTTGAGGACTGCGTCCCGCAAAAGTACGATAAAAATACAACAACGTTAACAATATTTACAATGTAAAAATGAAAATTCCATGTTATTTTTAATATATTGTTTAAACGTATTTTTTAATATATTATTTAAACAAATGTGAATTTTTTAAATGCATTTGCATATTTGAATTCCTCATTAAAAAAGACACAACTTTGCAATTTAAACCATCTCTCTAACTCTGCTGGTTCACGAGATATTCCACAAAATGTGATTCGCCCACCCTACTTTGGGGGCTATTTTCACCCCGTTAACATGAATGTCGGCAGCTAAAAAAGAAATATGTATCGAATATTTTTTCGAGAACTACATTATATATAAGTTTAATCAAAATCGGAAATTATCACTTCATGATGGTCCTTGTAAATGATACATGTATAACTAAAGGAAAAATTTCAACAGCAGGGTACATAAAAATGAAGATTTTCAACACCGAAACCGTTCTACATAAAGCTGAAAATTTGCTAATTGAACAAGATGGAATTTTTGGAAATGAATTCTTTCAAAATCCCGGAGCAATAATAAATTACCCTAAATCGGTGATAATAACAAAAGATTTCACGGTACCATTTTAAAAATCTATAAGTGAAATAAAAGCCAGAGAGGGAAACATCATTCTGGTAAATGTATGAAACACAAATCTCAACACCCGATATGTTCAAAAATTAAACATAATTAAACATACATCTACAATTACATCCTGGTAATGCTATCGTAATAATAAATAATAAATAATTGTTTCCTCTGAAGAAATTAAAATAGATATGCCAGAAGTAGAGCTGCAATCCTATGAAGAATAATCAATTGAAGACTTACATTCTCAAGTGTTGGGAAATTCCAAATTACCATCCCCAGTAAACTGGGGACGATGAGCACGTGGCCACGAAACTACGACCACCATGATGGCGAGAACCGACGCTGGGACGTCGGGGCCATGCAATAACCTCGAGGCTCTTAAGTTTTGCGGGGGATTAGGAAACCTCCCGGAACGAGAAGAGGTCCTGCCGTCAAGTCCTTAATTTACCTTAATAGATTCATTTCTCAAAATGAACACACCAACTTCACTAAGTTATAGGGGTGCCGCAAGCACGATTGTATCCCGCATAGAATTAATATACTCCCGTTGTCCAACAACCAGCTCGCATATTGCTGTCTGACCTGAGTGTCGTTCGGAAGAAAATTTAAAACACGATATTTCGTAATTTCAAAATCCTTGCAAAAAATATGCTAGTCTTGAGATCTGATTTTCAAGAAAGAATAGCGACTAGTCTCATTTAGAGCTCGACGACAAGTGATCAATCGCCGGATCGACACACATCTCGCTAGATACAAAATTCGTGATAGAGGAGGGAATGGACTCGTGCTTGCGCTATTAATTTCGCGAAAACTGATGTGTCCCTATAATTATGTCACCCTACGTTTAGATCATTTGAATACTGAAGAAAAATCCAGCGTCGCAAGATTAATTAAAAGACACGCAGATAGATTTAGTTTGCCAGAAAAAAATTTACAAGTAACTAACAAGGTCTATCATCGAATCATTACTACTGATGATGTACCAATAAATGTTAAACAGTATCGTTATCCACAATGCCACAAAGAAGAAATTAATAGACAAATTAACGATGCATTACAAAAGGGAATTATAGAATATTCAACATTACCCTATAATTCTCCCTTATGGATCGCTCTTAAGAAAGAGGACTCATATGGGAAGAAGAAATGGAGATCACCAAAAAGTATTGGTGATGCCTACCCTCTACCTAACATCACGGACATTCTGGGCCAACTTGGTGGTGCCAAGTATTTCTCAATCTTCAACTTAAAGTCAGGCTTCCGTCAGATCCCCATGCATCTGAACGACAAAAACAAAACGTCATTTACCACACCTTATGGCCATTATGAATTCAATAGAATACCATTCGGACTAAAAAATGCCCCAGCGACTGATGAACAATGTTTTAGCTGGATTCCAGGGATTGGAAGTGTTTGTCTATTTGGATGACATTTATCCAAGTTCATTGCAAGAACACGAAATCAAGTTCGACAAATTAACCCTTTCGCTCCGAACGACGGATATATCCATCATCCACATGAAAACCCGCGAAGCCGAACGCCGGATATATCCGACATATATAAATATTATTATTATTATTTCTTCACTTTTTTTAATTGTTAATGAGACTTTCTTGCCCATTAAATAAGTTTATATCTTATGTAGATATTATTGTAAGAGAATACTATATCGGGCAGGAGAGTGATACATTGTAATATTATTGCGTGGCCGAAAGCGGACATAGAGTCCGCCCGAAATTTCCGAAGAGACGATCGGCCTTTGTGGCCGACGTTGTCCGTTACGGCATAACGGACAAAAACACACAGTCGATCAAAACCTGTCGTGACACGCAGTCACCGTGCGGGATTTTTATTAAAATATATACATATTAACGTTCAATCTATCACGAGTCTTTAATTTCCTTTTCCGTCATCCTGATTAAGAACCTTACATTATGAGTATATATTGTTCTAGAGAAAAATCCCTTTTCTTCCAAAATACACTATCCACGCGCAATGTGCACACTTTCGGCGGGAGGCCCCGTTCAGGGGTGGCGCTATGGCGGACCGAACCGCCGTAGCGAAAGGGTTAATAGGAAAACTGAGAGAAGCAAATCTTAGCCTGCAATCCAATAAGTGTGAATTCTAAAGAAGAGAGTAATTTATTTGGGTGACATAATCGATGAAAATGAAGTTAAATCGAATCCTAAAATACTAGATACAGCAACCAGAAGAAATCTGTTGGTGCAATGGGAAAGGTGCAGGTCAACGAACATGCCATTTGTGCGGTGGCCGCGATCACCTGGCTTCCATTTGTCCAACGAGGGAAAAAGGTGTAAAGTGTTTTGAGTGTAGGGAATATGGACATATTTCGGCGTTGTGACCAACAAAACAAGCGGCGAGGAACGTGTGCAGTGTTACGCGACCAGCGCATGGTACATATTTCAAAAAAGTGGCAATTAACTCCAGAAAATAACATCAGTTGATACGGGAAGTGACACATGTTTAATGCGTACGGACAGATACATTCGGAGAAAAGATGGTACAACGCGGTTGTGCGTAGATTCTAGACAGCTTAATAATAAAGTCGTGAAGGATCGATATCACCTGCCCTTAATAGAAGATCAGTTGGATATGTTGCAGGGGGCTAAAATCTTTAGTACGCTAGATTTAAAAAATGATTTTTTCCATGTTGCAGTAGATGAACGGAGTCGAAAGTATACCGCTTTTATTGTACCGGATGGTCTGTATGAATCTCTTAGAGTACCATTCGGCTTATGTAATTCACCGGCCGTATTTCAACAATTCATTCGCACAGGGTTTAAAAAATTAATAGCAGATGGGGTAGTATTAGCGTTTATAGATGATTTACTTATATCATCCGAAGACTGCGAACGTGGTTTGGAACGACTAAAAGCTATGTTGACCGCGTCCAAACTCGGATTAACTATTAATTAGAAGAAATGTCGTTTGTTGCGAAGACGCGTTGAATACTTGGGTTCTGTTGTCGAAAATCTCGCCCTGCTACTCCAGAAACAAAAAATTAATAAAATCAGCTTACCAGATGGAAACAATATTAAGAAAATTTTATACACTGTCTTTACCGATACATTCATTAAAATCCACTACAAGATGAAAGGACCCACATTATTAACCCATTTGCATCATAAGCGCATATATGCGCGCATTTTGCCTGGCCACTATCACCAGAGCGCGCATATATGCGCTCATTCCACTTGGGCATTTATTACTAGAACGTATATTATACCCATGCGTATTAGGCTCTCAATCAATGAAAAGAGGTGATCGCGAATAGTTTCAGGGTAAAATAACTTAGAAAAATAAAAAAAAATGGATGGTTATATTTCCGACAGCAGTGAAGAGGTATCATGTTGTGCAAAATAATTAGATTTTATTCCTCTCATAATTATGAATCTATTATGAAATAAAAATTCTTTATTTATGTAATATTGCTTTTATTTTTAACATTTAAAAACATTTTCATTTAAATACAATCAAAAAAAATTTTGGTGATAAGAACGAATTTTTCACTTTTCTGTGTGATGCAAATGGGTTAAAGAAATGCATGTGACTCTAATGGGAGTACATAAAGGGATATGTAAGACTTACCAACGCATTAGAGATAATTATTACTAGAAAAATATGAAAAGTGACATAATCGACTACATCAAAACATGGACTGATTGTCAAAGGAATATATTAGTACGCATGGAAAATAAGGAACCAATGGTAATAACTGATACTCCCATCGATGCATTCGACGACATATTTCTAAATATCCTGGGATCATTATCATTGACCACCAAAGGTTACAGCTACATATTGGCAATTCAAGATAATTTAACAAAATATTCCATAGTAGCACCTCTTATATTGTAGGAACACAAGGGACGTTTATTAAACGGATGGTTTATTTTAAAAGGAAAACGATCTTTATTTGTCTGTGGCTTCGACGAGACTGCTCCTCGACCGAAAACGTCGTTCAAACAAAAAAGCAACTCGCCTCTTCGGCGCCTAAACAATGCGTGCGCCTTCTTCCCCGCACTTGTACCCGATATGGTCTCTGGGACGGCCAACGGTACGGTGTACCGCTTACAATATCAATAACTTCAAAGGGTGTTGTGAAGGCTTTCACTGAACACTTCAACTGCAAATTTGGATGTCTAGAAGCAATCCTTACAGATCAAGGAACATGTTTTATCAACACCTTAATGAAAAAGTCAATAAGGATATTGCACATACAAGCATTCAGGACAGCAACCTTCCGCCCTCAATCTAATGGATCCCTTGAAAGAAGTCATCAAACCTTAATAGAATATCTTAAATACTTTATGTCTGAAGAAAAACAATGGGATGTATGGCTACCACAGGTAACGTTTTCATGTAACACTCATATTCGTGAAGCAACAAAATTCACGCCTCATCAATTGATATTTGGCAAAAAGGCACGGCAACCATCAAATATCCTTACAAAAAAATAATATCAGTACATAACCGGACTGTATCGACAAACTAATTTCCAAACAACATAATCTCCTTAATGCCGCAAAAAACAATTTACGACAGGCCAAACATCGGCAAGGATACTATTATGATAAAAAAAATCCACCACGGAAGTTGTTCGAGAAAAACGGTTACTGTTTGGACGAGCGCGATGGACCCGCTGTCTCTCTCTCGCTCGGGATCTAGTTCGAACCGGCTACTTAGAGTCATGGCGAGGGTGACGCGGGGAGGCGGCGGTGATCTCCAAAACCTATCTATTTAGCGCCACGTCCGTTACGCTTGAATTATTACGATTACGAAGTTGTTCGAGCTCGCTTCAACACCTCGTTTTGCTTTGTCTGCGAGAAATTGATCTAAATCATTAAAAAACCGAACGTCCTGCTTCGGGAATCTCTTAAGACATTTTTTTCTTCCATCATTTAATTAATTAGACATTACGTTTTTGTGTGATTTTATTATTCGTGGTTTAAGCGTGTTGACTTTTGTAAATACATCAAAAATAAACTGTGTTTTTCGTTCCGTCGGAACTCCGGCAACTCTTTGTGTGATTTTTCTTCGGGTCAATCTCTAACCCTTCGATAATTTTGCGAAGAGCGATATTGCCCCAACAGAAGTATAAATTACAGAAAGCATACTCAGAATCATACAGGATTATTAGGAATATAGTACAGAACAATTAAATGTTGATGGAAAAAACAGAAAGAGAATCGTGGATAAAGATCGTTTAAAGAGGGTCTTTATGCCAATGAAAGATCGAGAATCTATTATAAAATGAAGATAGCCGTATGAAAGGGAGGAAGAAATTCAAATTAAAAGTAAAAAATGGATAATGATAGTAAAGCTCAAAATATTTTATCGGCCCTTTGCGTTAAGGATAAAGGGATTGTGTTCTCTTTCAAATTTGATACTGATATGAAGAGATTGTGCGTTAATTGCACTGCACGCACAACACTTGAGGCAAAAACCCAATGGTGGAATACAGGCAAGTATCAAATATCTTTTTTAAGAATTTTATAGCGATGATAATACTAATTTAATATATAGGAACTCCTCATTTTATACATCAAGACCACGCACAGGAAAAAATAAGATGCGTCCGATGTAAAATCAGAATAAGCAATTTGAGACCAGCAATATCTTGCACCGAATGCAGGAGTAAAGTCTATAATAACGATGAAGAAGAGGTGGAGTGTTACTAAGCAGGGGTTTTATTGTCATCTGAAAACATCTTCCCTATTGTAGAGTTAAAAAATGTAAATTATAGAAATGGCAGATTATTTGTTGAAATAATTTAAATATTATAATATCCATATATATAAAATGAAATCTTAATATATCTTAATAATATGTAATAATAAAAAAAAAAAAAACAATGGAAATGAACAGTAATTATAATTATTACCCTCTAATTACTTAATTATATAAAAAAAACTCTCCACTTGGTGCCATATTAAGGTGATCGCGTCGCATTTCTTTATTTCCAAATTGATCGTATCACCGATGTAAAAAAAACGAGGATTGGTGGAAGTATAAAATCTGTAAATCAGAAAACTTGCGTTGCATCATTTACCAGTTATACGTACAAAAGTAAATTGTCGTCCCTATTACTCACCAAATTTAATCAAAGAAATGGCACAACGGCACCGTTGCCAGATCGTTACTATGTTGCCACATGTGTCACATTCATTTTTATACATGAAGAAATTGTAGGAATTCGAACTCGAACTTAGCTTGCGAAGTATAGCGAGCGCAAAAAAAGGAATTGTAAGGAAGCCCAAGGAGGCGGCTAGCGTGACGGCCATGATCGCACTGTTTATATAATCTAAATAAAATATAATAATTAAATTAACACGTAAATTGTATTATTAATTTAATGACGAATTATAGTTACTAAAATATTTCCAATAGCATCATGTTTCGTTTATATTTTATACACTTTTTCATTGACTGCACCATTCTCATAGCCTAAATAGAAAGTGAAATAACATCTTTATTGCGATAACTGGTATTTTCTATTTATAATGCATCCATGCGCCGCGCAGCAGTCCGCATATACAGGCATTCGGGACAAAATTTATAATTTTTCTTCCGTAGAAAATTTTCTCATGATTATTTTTTTAATTTAATTTTATATCGTTGTTTTTTCAATCCTCTATGTTGTTGAAAGTTTAAAGTTTGTATAAAATATTTGTAATAATTTATTGGTGCAATATGTTCGGTACAACCGGAACGCTTGGAATTACAAATAAATATGTCTCGACGTGTCGTATTTGGTCTCGTTTTAATCAGGAAAATGTCACAAACATGTTTTACAATTATCAACGGATTTATATTTTTGTCGATATTGTCGATAACTTGGCCAAAACTGTGAAAATGGGTGAAAAGTACTACGAGCGTTAATATCGGATAATCGTCGAAGTATTTACGGCCATCTTGTTTGTTTACATCTGTGTAACGTCCCCAGTCCATCATGAAAAACATCCGTGTAGATAAGTAGAGTAGTCCTAATACATGTACCTTTATTTTTGATTATCAACCGCGAATTACTGACCGCACCATAAAAATTCGCGCGGTAATGGTCAAGAGTAGATCACGCGTGCAACATTGTTAAATTAGATCACCGATCGATGGCGCGCGCGTTGGATAGAAAGAGATGCTAAATATACATCGAGAATAAATTATTATAAATCATCATTTAAACATTTCTATTATTGTTTATTTATTTACTATAAATCAAAATATATTTTTAGTTATTGTTCTATGTATTATTTGCGATTAATTATCTTCTTATTAAAATACTTGTAATATTCCGCTAATTTGCGTACATAAAAATCCATTAAAACTACGGTTTAGCGAGTTAGCTTGTGAAATTTTAGTTGATGATAAATCAAAGCGTATTTTTCTTAATCAAATTAATATATTTCCTTTACTAAATAAATTGTAATAAAATAATATAAAAAAATATGTAAAAATACTACGCATTAAACATAAGGGTAAGCCCCTGCGTGGCCTTGAAAAGTGAAAGGCAAATTGGCCGTTTTCGGGGTATAAAAGGGCGAGCGAAAAACCCATAGGGTGCAGAACAATCTTTGAAGCAGTACGTGACGGACCTCTTAGGAGAAGTATTAAGCGACAAGTTGGAGCAGTTTTAGCTGGTAAGAGCCTACAAGATTCTTAGTTTTGACTGAACAGCGGGTATCAGCCATTTTGATACTTGATCGATGGGTTCTTTAGTAGCTAGCTAACGCAGGCTCCCCATTCAAAACAGTCTTGTCTCTGAAATTCCGAAAGGAGAGTGCTATACTCAGCCCCAGAAGGGACTAAGACATCAAACAAGAGCTCTTCAGCCACTCGTATAAGTTTATTATTTTTGCCAAGTTACTAACTCGCCGTCAGATTCTCGGAGTTCGCTCTGGGTCGTTTAGTAGCCAGCTAACGCAGGCTCCCCATTTCGAGCGGCTTGGTCTCTGAAGCCCGTGTCTTTTGGGTGGCGTTTCAGTAATTCCGGTTAATAAAGTCGAGTCATTGTAATTTGCAACCCTGTTGGGCATACGTTGTTCATCTAACTCTTGTATCGTTGGGTCGTTTAGTAGCCAGCTAACGCAGGCTCCCCAATTAAGCGATCAGGTTTTGGGTGTCAATTTGTGCTCTGACTAAAAGGGCAGTTAAACCGATAGTCTTAGAGTCAACCAAAGAGTAGCTGTATATGTCCAACTGCTTTTTACATAAAGTTTTGAATCTCGATATAATAGTGAAAGCAAACATTGTTCTGTCACCAGTTAGGATCTAGATCCACCATTGTACGCGTCTCGAGCAGTACCGACGATGAGTTCGAGTTAGCGTCTCGGTCGGTATATACAAATCGTCAACCGTCGGTTCGCGATTAGCGCGCCGCTAAATTCAAACTCCGAGCGCCCGAACGGTCACCGAGTCATTCGTTTTGATCTACCAAACGCACCGCATCAAATTAAAAACTGTCTGTTATAAAGTGTTCGTGGCGACCAGTAATTAGTTCATTTTCGTTTATTTCTGTTCTTTATTTGTGTCTTATAGTTATTGTAACATTGACAAGTTGTGTTTAGCTGTATTAAGTGTTAAATACAACGTTTAAAGAACAAAGTTCTGGTTTTTCTCTGGGAGAACGCGTCGTTATAAAAAAATTGTAACAAAAAAAAAACACATTCATCCCTCCATACGCTCCGGCGGCGAGGATGTCGCCTGGGCGGAGGAGGGAGGCCGGCGGGCCCAGTGGCCACTCGTAACGAGGCAAGAGTGCCTCGTTACAATATATATATATATATATATATATATATATACAGTTACTCGATTTAATATTCGGACACTATGGTATTTGCGAAATTAAAGCTTTATGTACTTACTTCCAATGTGATTATCGAATTTTCTGGTCCGTAATGAGTTGAAGCGCATATTCTAGTTTAAAAATATGTAAAATTAAGTACTTAATTTTTTATTGTTTTCCACATAATAAATCATAAACGAAATTAGACCCGATATTGGTGTCGAAAAAATATTCGGACACTTAATATTACATTTTTCTTATTTAGAGTGTAGGTAACAACAAAGTTATAGTAATTTTAATATTTTGTGGGATATCCCTTTTGTCTGATAACGTGTTGCAAACGTGTTGGCATGTTTGAAATTATTTTATTTAAGTAATTTTGGGTAATGCGTTTCCACTCTTGCGTAAGTCGTATTTTTAATTCTTCATTTGTTTTTATAGGGGTGGTTCTAATATTACGATCCAATAAGTCCCATAGATTTTCAATTGGATTTAAATCCGGTGACTCTGGTAGAGGATGGAGCACTTTCGGACAAGCATATAATAAATATTCTTGAACTATTCTCGATTTGTGTTTCGGATCGTTATCTTGGTAGAACTTAAAACTGTCCCGTATACCCATATTCGTTGCACTTTTTAATAAATTTTGCTTTAATAAGTCTAAATATTTATTCTTGTCCATAATACCTTCAACAAAAACCAGCTCTCCTACTCCAACAGTAGAAATGCAGCCCCATACCATCAAACCTCCATCACCGTGTTTCATCGTCGGTCTCATATTATTTATTTTGAATTGTTCATTCGGTTTACGCCACACTAATTTTCGTCTGTTACACCAAGTAACATAAAATTGACTTTCATCCGCAAAAATCACATCATTCCACCATGATTGTATTTTAGAAATAAATTCTTTAGCGAACGTTATACGTATCTTTCGATTGATCTTGTTTTTGTATGGCTTTTTACGAGCTGCTCTACCATTCTAGCCAGCATCTTTTAAAACGTTGCGAACTGTATCCACGTGTACTTTCTTTCCAATTTCTGCAGCTAAGTCTGCAGTTAATGTAGGGGCACTTAATCCTGGATTAATCTTTACCTTTCGAACTATTACACGCTTATCATGACTGTCAAGAAGACGTGGTCGTTCTTTTTGAGGAATAGATTCAATACGATCTTGATGTTTATATCTTCTTATATTATCCGCGACAGTACTTTTACTTAAATTTCACAACTTCCCAATTTCCCGATATGATTTTCCATTTTTTTTGTGAAATATAACAAGTTGTCGAAGATTTAATGAAGTATTTTTACTTTTGCGATACATTTTTACAAATGCGTGTGAAAGCGATGAAATTTATTATGAAACTGACTACTAGAAGTTAACCGAATTGCAGCACGTGCTTGGTGTTTACAAACAATCACAAGGAGTCTAGAAACGGAACTTCTAAAGCGAATAATCGCGAAATATACTAAGTGTCCGAATATTCTTTCGACACCAATATCGGGTCTAATTTCATTTATGATTTATTATGTGAAAAACAATAAAAAATGAAGTATTTAATTTTACATATTTGTAAACTAGAATATGCGCTTCAACTCATTGCGGAACAAAAAATTCGATAATCACATTGCAAGTAAGTATATAAAGCTTTAATTTCGTAAATACCATAGTGTCCGAATATTAAATCGAGTAACTGTATATATTTGATTCGCGAATATTAAATGATTATTAAGTTAACAAACATATAAGTTAAGTAATCAAATGATAAGTTCAATTACTAATTCTCGGATTCATGTATAATTTCGTTTGTTTAAACAAATAATGTATTATAAGAATTTTGTATGGAATATTCCACGCGTTGCGATTCTAGCTCAGGACACATAGGAAGAGTACGATATATATTGGACAAAGATAATATAGATATTTTGTTAACAATAATATTAAATATGAAAGTTATTAAATAATTATTTATCAAATTAAAATGTAGGAAAGCTAATTCGATCAAATGTTAAGCCGAGTCGTTCACGGCCAAAGTTGCATATTATTCTATTTGAGTAACTAATGTATTGTAAATATTTCGTACGGAAGAATGTGAAATGCTACGTGCCTACGTGACCCAACGCTAGACAGGATTTCTTGAAATTAGCTCGCGATCTATAAAGAGAGACAGAATATGTAATTTCAATTAACAGTATTATTGGTCATTAGAATCATTAATTAATCAAATCCATCAATATATAAAATTAGCAAATATTATGTTAAGTTTAATTCCCGATACTCGAAGTCAGATACTATTTTATTAATCTGGATAGATAATGAATTGTAATAATGTTCTATGGAATATTCCGGCGTATCATATGCTTCGGCATATAGTTCAGGTCCCTATGGGAGTACGTGCGTAAAATGTAGAAAAGGACAGAAAATATGTTTTTCGTTAATATACTATTAATTAATTATTTTTGTATTAAAAACATTAACTACTCTTCAGAGAACACTATTGGCAATATTAGAAATTCATTTACTTTGTTAATTAACGTTTAATTAAGAATTATATGTAAATTGTACGCAAGATTATATACGTCATAACCTTGAAAAGGGTAGGGATTTCGAGTATAAAAGGCCGAGCGAAACCAACCTAGACAGCAGAAGAATTTTCGAAGTCAAGCAAGTTAGAAGTCTTAGCCAAATGTTATCCGGAACAGTTTTCGCTGGTCACGACCGAAACGATTCTTAACTCTTGATTGGAAGAGCGGGTATACGCTATTTGGATACTTGATCGCTGGGTCGTTCTAGAAGCTAGCGAACAGCAGGTTCCCCATTCAAGCGGTCTTGTATCTGAAACTCCGTCAGGAGAGTGCTATACTCAGCGCCAAGAAAGGTTGAGACATCAAAACGAGAGCTCTCAGCTACTCAAATACATATTATAATTTTTGTCGAATTACTAAACGCGCCGTCAGACTCTCGGAGTTAGCTCTAGGTAGTTTAGTAGCTCCCCATTTTTGAGCAGCTTGGTGTCTGAAGCCTGGGTGTCAGTGTATGATCTGCCTAAAAGAGTCATGGACAATTAGTTGTCGAGACACAAATTAAAAGAGTAACTGTTCCGATAGAAATATATTAACTTCGTATCAATTTTAGGATCTTGAATTAAGTTAAATTAATTTATGAAAGATTATTGTTCTGTCTCTAGCGTAATACACGTAGTCGACTACACCGCGTTGGAAAATTGATTTAAAGTATCGATTGCATAAATATTGTAAAAGCGAATTTAGGCGACTTCCGAATTTGAATCAGACTTAGGTAGGATTCGTTGTAGCGCTGGACTTCCGAATTATTAATGTTATCAATTTTGCAACTGCGGTTCGAATCTTATTAATATTGTAAAAACGTAGTCGAGTTAGCCTTGGCTGAAATTCAATTTATAGGACTTTGAGTTAAATAACAAAAAATTGCGTTTCTATTAAATTCTTCTTATACTTACGAATAGCGTAATATTTAATTTATAGAATTTTCTGTTCATTATACGACAATATCTATTTAGTTCCTTGATCTAGTTGTTCACTATATTAATTTATATTACATATACTTTTCTTATTTTCTTATTTTGTTAATTGTTAATCATTATTATTTTATTGAATAAACTTGCTTGTTGAAAGGTATTGACCTGTGGATTTCACTCCTTAACCGCACACCACACGAATTCCACATTCTTATAGAGTTAGTTATAATAAAGACGAGTCGCTTCAATAGGCAAAAGCCGCTCTTTATCTTACGAAGTGCTGTAAACTCCTGAGCCTAGTTCCAGGGACGTTACAAAGGTACTACATTTCGAGCGAAGACGCCCGAACGTAAACAAACAGTGTCACATCGGTCGGACAATCCTAATGAAAGAATAGAACTTTTTTATTTTTTATTTTTTTTTTTTGAAACTTTCCATCATATTTGTAACATTTTCCTTATTAAAATAAGACCAAACACGCCGTAATTCGGGACATATTTATTAATAATTACAAATGTTACGAGTACATCGATGACTTCTTTTCTCCAGTAAGATATTGCCAGTAAATATAACTCGAATTACGTCGTGTTTGGTCTCATTTTGATTAGGAAAATGTCACGAATATGATGGAGAAAGCTGTTTAAAAAATGCATAAAAAATAAAAAAGTTTGCAACGCATTAGCATTATGAACAATTGAACAGACTTTTGATCTTTGCCGACTGCCACGATCGCAGTGTTAGGAAAATAGAAATCGACGAACAGTCGAAAATGGCCATGTGCCTTTTGTCAGCGTACTTCCCCTTCCTAAGGAAAATTTCTCCGGGCCCAAGTGCCCTAAAGAACGACCATGCTAACGGGGGTGTCCTCAAGACTAGATTGTGTCTACGAAGACACTCTTGTATTGGCATTTGCCGAGAACAGTCTTCATTAAAAACAGCCTTAATATTCTTAAAAACGCCCACAAGTTATTCGGTAAACCTCACCTTTACCGGAACATTCCTGATAATTTCTTACAAATATCAGAAGTGGGATTTACCGTTTGTGTACGTGTACATTTTAAGAGTTTACTCGCGTATATTATATTATTATATAAAGACAATTCGAGTGCTCTGAACTGCAAAGTGTGCATTTAGTGTTAATTGTTGGTGACTTTAATAACAGTTTTAGTGATAGTTAGTAACTTTGATAAGACTAGTGTGTAATATATATATTTTAATTAAGTTTCGAACATTGCTATATTATTAAACATGGATCGTGCATCGTGCAGTCGTGATGGAGAAAGTGCGACTGAGAAAAGAGACACCTCAGTGGAATCGCGGCTGGGACGTGTCGAAAGCATGCTGGAGGAATTTTTGAAACGTTCCCGTTCCCGCGTACGATCACGTGTGTCCCGACGGCAGGATTCGAGTTCGCGTTCGCGTTCGCGTTCGCGCAGCCGTGGAAGGCGTATTTCGCGTGTGCGATCGCGTAGCCCGCGAAAAGACAATAATGAATCCCGAAACGTTCGTCTCGATCGTGTCGAAGAAGGATTTATTGCCACGCATAGGACGATGGTGGTTAGAAAGTCAAGAGTATACCTTCGAGATTGTATACCGACCAGGGACGAGGATGGCACATGCGGATGCACTTAGCCGAAATCCTCAACCGGTCGCTCTCGAGGTCGCTTATGTAGATATTACAGAGGCTGAATGGATAACGACCGCCCAGATGCAGGATGAGCAATTGTCACGGATTCGAACAATTCTCGCCAACAAGGAAAAATCTCCGGAAACGAAACACTATTTTAAAGAATATGTGTTAAAAAATAACAAATTGTATCGCCGTCTATCAGACAATAAGACAGCATGGGTTGTGCCGAAACATGCAAGATTGCAAATATGCCGAATATGCCATGACGACGCTGGACATTTAAGTGTGGAAAAAACATTAGAGCGGATTCAGCGCAATTATTGGTTTGCCAATATGCGACGTTTTGTCACAAAGTATGTGAATGCATGTTTGAGTTGTGCATACTACAAACACACTGCTGGGAAAAAACAGTGTAAATTAAACACAATTGAAAAGGTACCGATACCGTTTCACACACTGCATATCGATCATGTAGGACCATTTGAAACGAGTAAAAAAGGAAATAAGTATTTACTCGTGATGATAGACGCGTTTACGAAATTTGTTATTGCAGAACCTGTGAAAAGTCAGAAGATACGTCACACCGAAAAGGTATTATTAAATTTCATGTATTTGTTTGGTGTTCCAACAAGGATAATTAGTGATCGAGGCACAAGTTTCACGTCGAAAAGATTTACGACACTGTGTACAACGTATGGGATCAAGCACATACTTAACGCAGTGGCTACGCCAAGGGCCAACGGACAAGTCGAACGATATAACAAAACAATCGTTGACGCCCTAGCGACAAGTGCCGCAGGTCAAGATCCACGAGACTGGGACACGCAGGTCAAGAAAGTGCAAAGTGCATTGAATACAATGCACAACAAGAGTATAGATACCACACCGATGAAGGCATTAATCGGGTGTGATACGAGGACGATAGCGGAAGGAACCATATTAAGTGCGATACAAGGAGAGATGGATCGGCTTAATTTAAAAGAGCTTCGAGAGGATATTAGTAAACATATCTCCGAAGAGCAACGAAAGCAGAAGGAGCGGTACGACCGTAAGAGAAAAGAAGCTCGCAGGTATACCGTCGGAGAACTGGTGTTAATACAAATAACCAGCGACCCTTCTACCGGGAGCAGTCGGAAGCTGTTACCGAAATACAAAGGACCGTTTAGAATTAGAGCAGTTTTGCCCAACGATCGATATGACGTAGAAGATCTACGAGAAGGAGCGAAACGGTTACGAACAATCGTTGCAGCTGATAGAATTAAACCGTGGATTACAATCCAAGGGGATGATCACGACGTATCCAGCTGAAAATGTTTTATATTTTCTTTTAAAAAATAATGTATCGTTGTAGTTTATTTAGGGTAACCGTTAACCAGTAGTCGGTTACCGCACGAATCGAACATAGTCTCACGTGTTTTTGAGTTTGTTTACAGAAAGGCCACAGTAGATCGGAGGCGTAGAGTCCCGACAGGCAAGAAAGGGGGATGCTTGCCCGACGACCAGGCAAGGCCCACCACGTGAGAGCAACGGTCTAAACACCTGACCAAGGGCGAGGACGGCAGAGTCGTCATCCGCTAGAGTTCCGACGGGAACAAGTAAAGAAAAGGACGTAACGAGCGTCAAGACACAAAGTGTGTCAAAGCTGCCGAGCGTAGATACGACAGGTATCTTAGGCAGACACCAGTCACGGATACAACGGTATCTTGTGAAAGACCGGCATCGAACCAGATGGACACAAAGTGTGTCTCAGGCAGGGTGGTGGCCAATAGGGGATGCAAAGTGCATCAGAGATCAGTAAGGGATACAACGGTATCCGTAGTTGATCGTGAGTGATACAACGGTGTCATGTCACGACAACAAACTTTTATTTCCAGCTAGACAATTAAGATTAATTTTGTTGTAAGTCTGGGGACAGACCTAACGTCAGTATGGCCGAATGTTAGGAAAATAGAAATCGATGAACAGTCGAAAATGGCCATGTGCCTTTTGTCAGCGTACTTCCCCTTCCTAAGGAAAATTTCTCCGGGCCCAAGTGCCCTAAAGAACGACCATGCTAACGGGGGTGTCCTCAAGACTAGATTGTGTCTACGAAGACACTCTTGTATTGGCATTTGCCGAGAACAGTCTTCATTAAAAACAGCCTTAATATTCTTAAAAACGCCCACAAGTTATTCGGTAAACCTCACCTTTACCGGAACATTCCTGATAATTTCTTACAGCAGCGTCTTTCTTTCACTCGCTATCCTTCTCTATGTTAGAAACTTTTATCGTCAATTAAACCAATAAATATAATCCAAATTATATCGTGTTTGGTCTCATTTTAATCAGAAAAATGCGAAAAATCTATGGGTAAAAGTTTGATAACGAAAGAATAAGAAATAAAAAAGTTTTATATTTGCATTGGTATTGTCTCACAGATATACCCGCTCTTTGATATTGTTACAGTTCTCAGCAAGCGAACTTCGGGCGTCTCGAGGGGTCTTGTCCCCTCATTTTTGCGTATATAGAATGATTACTGTAGTCACAATGAAAATGCATCTCTGGCACCGGGTCGATCCACCGATCCTTATTACTAGAAAAAATAAATCACCACAAAGAAACTCTCTTACTTCACCGTCACCTATCACTGTCATCTTTCATTATTAGCTTTCATTATCACTTTTCCCTGTCACTGTTCACTAATTAGTCACTGCGAGCCCGACACGTAAATAGGGCGAATGAAAACATGTGAATGAAAATTCATAAATAATTTTAACTATATTGTCCTGAAAGCAAGAAAGTGGAATGTTAGAAATTTAGTGTTTGTATAGATGCGGACGGCGAGAGTGAGCCATGTGCGTTGTGTCAGGGTATTTTCCTGTTCGCAAGGGAAAGTTTTATGAGGCTAAGAAATACTGCGTAATTTATTATAGATATATATACAGCCGGCTCAGCCGGTACGCCGGGTTCGGTCCCGGAGATACAACGCACTTATAGACTAGACGTGACTTACAATCTAACGCGGGGTTAGCTCCGACCGAACGGAGCTTGGAACGCGTGTTTAACACGACGGAGCACGGAACGCGGTTTGTACAGGTCGGAGCGTGGATCGCGGTTTTATACAAGACGGAGCGCGGGGCGGAACGCGGTTTATACACGACGGTGCGCGACTTACAAACTAACGCAGTATTACAATGTCTAACGCCGGGTAGAGGGACGGTGGGAAAGGGGAACAGACAATTCGCCGCAATGGAGGTCGGAGTACTGCGGGGAACACACTTTGCACTCCTTCCCTGGCTGGAGACTGTTGGCCCGAGCACGCGATCTACGCGTTCCTTCGGCGGTCGGATGGCCCCCGTCTCGTGGATCGAGCCACGACGTAAGGCCTAGGAACAGAGGCTTGCTGCGACTCGTTTGGCGGCTGGAAGGCCCTTTGCCTCGTGGTCGCCCTCCGGGGAGGAAAGGAAAGGAGTACAAAAATCGCAAGAGAGCTGGCACGGTTGCGGTTCGCTATCGGTCGCTATTTGCTATACGGTGCGGTTCGCTTTACGGTGCGGTTCGCTTGCCAGATGCTCTCCGGCTTATCGCTCATCGAGCCGGTCTTATATATGCTGCGGGCGCCGATTCGCTCGCGAGAATCGCGGTCGCGGCGGTCGCCCTTTATCGGCGGCGATAATGAATTCGCGCCTTTAACAGCCGTTACAAGTCGTCAAGGGCCATGGTGACGTTGGTGTCCTCACGGTCAATGTTTTGCTGAAGAGGCATTCTTGTGCTGACTGTGATCGTGGAAACACGTCCACAGAATATACGAGACAGTTTGCCCAGTTAAATCGCATTATTAATTGTAATAATATACCTTTCGGTCCTTTTCCTGATTTTCCTATAGGAATTTGCTCACTTCGGGCCGATTCTTGAGTAACCGCCTCTTGGTACCCCCACTACCGCTCTAGACTCGATAACTGAGCCGTCGATCGCGCACGTGACATTGTGTCCCAGGGGCGTCCTACAATAGATACATACAGTCGGTCACGAAAATATTCGGACACCATTATAGTTTTGACTATTGTATTCCGTTCTTCAGAAATGTAAACAATAAGAACAAAAAAAGGTTTCGCATATGTTACTATGCAGCGTATAGTTTACAAAAACGTAAGAAATATTTGTTTAAGGTACGTGATTATTTAACTAATAAAAGAAAAATGGAAAGTACGCTTATTTCCATGTCACGGAAATATTCGGACACAGCCAAAACTAAGTTTATATCACGATATATAAATCTTGTTTTTATTAATTAGTATTTTGTTGAATATCCCATATGTTTTATGACGTGCCGTAATCGCGTTGGCATATTACAAATTATTTTTTTTAAATAATCTTGCCCAATATGTAGCCATTCTTCTTGCAGACGTCTTTTTAGCTCTTCTTTTGTGTTTATGGGAGTTGTCCGAATTCGGCGATCTAATTCGTCCCATAAATTTTCAATGGGATTCAAGTCTGGCGATTGCGGTGGTGGATGGAAGATATTCTTGCAAGTGTATAATAAGAATTCTTGCACAATTCGCGATTTGTGCTTTGGGTCATTGTCTTGATAAAACTTTATCCCACTTTGAAGTCCCATATTATCAGCACTTTTCTTCAAATTGTTTTGCAAAATCTGTAGATATCTGTTTTTATCAAGGATATCGTCGATGAAAACTAATTCGCCTACTCCATGGGCCGAAATACAGCCCCACACCATCACAGACCCACCACCGTGTTTCACACTCGGCTGCAAATGTCTCGGATTCAGCTCTTCCTTTGTCTTCCGCCATACCCTAATTCTTCCGTCGCTTCTATAAATATTATATTTTGACTCGTCCGCAAAAATTACGTCCTCCCACCACTCACTATCCTTTGCAATGTAGTCCTTTGCAAATTTCAGTCTCTTCATTATGTTCGCCGCGTTAATATACGGCTTCTTTCGAGCTATTCTTCCATTATAGCCCTCTGATCTTAACACTCGTCTTATGTTCTCCGGATGCACTGATATTCCACGGTGTTTATTTAATTCAGCTGCTAACTTTGGAGCACTTATCCGAGGATCACATTTGATTCTCCTAATTATGGAACGTCTATCGCGAATATCTAGGATCGGTTTGCGTCCGCTTTGAGGGATAGATTCAATTCTATCTTCATTCTTGTACCGTCACACAATATCTCATACCGTGCCCTTACCAATATTTAATAAATCAGCAATTTTACGAATCGATTTCCCTTTCTCATGATGAAAAACTACCAATTGTCGCATATCAAGCGATGTATTCTTCCTTTTGCGACCCATTTCGCACAAATTTTGAACAAGACTGACAAATATTCGATCTATAACATACTTTGTACATAGTATGAATGATATGTTTACAAACATTGTTTCAGTCAGTTCCAGGAACCTGGAAACTTGAGAAGTATAGCAAGTGTCCGAATATTTCTGTGACATGAAAATGAGCGTACTTTCCGTTTTTCTTTTATTAGTTAAATAATCACGTATCGCAAACAAATATTTCTTACGTTTCTGTGAACTACACGCTGCATTGTAACATATGTGAAACCTTTTTTTGTTTTCATTGTTTACATTTCTGAAGAACGGAATATAATAGTCAAAACCATAGTGGTGTCCGAATATTTTCGTGACCGACTGTATGTAGGGATCCATCCATGATTAAAAATTCCCTTGCACTGTCAATAATTTTTATTTTTATAGATCAGTAAAGTTATTAATACTATGTTTACGTCTATAAACATCTTTTATAATACACATAATAACAATAGCACATGTTATAATAATAATTTTGTCAATAGTTTCCTACATCACCCAGGAATTTTCTGTATGTTTAGGTTCACATATTTAAGAGAATGCTCATTTTCTAAAATGAAAAATATAAAAACAGAAAGACGTTCGTGTTTAAGCAATGCATCATTATCCTCGTTAATGCGAACTAATTCTTCTAAATTATCTGTGTATATACCATCATTTTTAGAATTGTGCAAATGAGCCAGACAATCGACTGAAAATTAAAACGTTTGTGGTTTCGATTTCAGTTTGCCTGTCAAGTCGCATAGCTTATAATCGTTCTTATTAGCGATTAGTAGAATAAGCCTGTAGGGGAAACCACATAAAAAAAAACAACATATCAACAATAGTATTTCCTGGGTGATGTGGAAAGTTATTGACAAAATTGTAATTATTATAACATGTATTATTGTTATTATATGTGTATGTAAGAGAAAACACGACACACCTAGGAAGTGTCGGGATTTCTTTAATTAGGTTTCAAATTATATGGCATTACCAACGGAGTACTGAATTATCGACGGGGAAAGACATACGAGAGGAGAAGGTTAAGAAGAGGAGAGAAGTGAAAACACGTGCTGTAGCCATGGTTGTTAGGAAAATACGTGGAAATCAGGATATCAGGATAACTGGAAAACAGGATTTATTTTTCGATTTTAGGACTTGGTACAAGGAATAAATTTCTTTCTTTCGCATCAACGTCATGACTACTTTATACAATGCTCTACAACTTTGTTCAATCAGGCGTCCAGGAGTAACTCTGTTCTCTCCCGTTCGAATGGCGTCCAGGTAATTTCTCCGAACTCTCCATAACGAACGGGCGACCAAGAGTATTCTCCCGTACTCTCCTGTGCTTTACTCGGGGCGTCCAGGAGATGCTCTGTCCTCTCTCGACCGACAGGCGTCCAGGAATATTCACCGAACTCTCCATGTCGGACGAGTGTCCAGGAACAAACTCCCGTACTCTCCCCCTATTCACCAGGCAGGCGTCCAGGAAGGTTTCGCCGTACTCTCCTGCCTGGGTCTTAAATCTTTCTACTCTTCTCCAGGCGGGCGTCCGGGAATTGTCGCTGTACTCTCCCGCCGGAGGCTTAAACCTTTCTCTCATCTCCAGGCGGGCATCCAGGAATTGTCGCCGTACTCTCCCGCCGGAGGATCTCTTTTACTCTATTATACTCCAAGCAGGCGTCCAGGTATTTTCGCCGTACTCTCCTGCTGGAGTTTCCTTTCTAACTACTCCCCGAGCAGGCGTCCAGGTATTGGTCGCCGAACTCTCCTGCCGGGGCTACTCTACTCTCTACACTCCGAGCAGGCGTCCAGGTATTGGTCGCCGAACTCTCCTGCCGGAGTTACTCTACTCGCTATTCTCCAGGCAGGCGTCCAGGTATTATCGCCGAACTCTCCTGCCGGAGTCCCTAACCAGCTAATTTTTTCTCCAGGTAGGCGTCCAGGTATTATCGCCGAACTCTCCTGCCGGAGTCCCTAGGCTAGTCTAAGAGCGGCCGATGGTCCTTACCTCGTCCTCTCTCTCAGACTGCCAAATAGGCCGGCTCCTGTCGCGAGCCCCTAATTTATATTCGCCGGTTGCTATCCCGCGGCCGCGCTATCAACAGTTCGTCGCTAAGTTCGCGGCTCGCGGCTCGCGGCTCGCGTGTCGCGAATTGCCTCTCGCTCCAATTGAGCGGCCCACAAGCTCTCGCGCCTGGATACAACTTGATTATTCTAGATGTTTCGTTTTTCTAGAATATTCGCGACGCTATATGATATTTCGATCGAAGCTAGACTATTTCGATAGGAATTCGTATACATTTTATATCTGATTATCAACGAATAATCTATTTTATTTGCTCGCATTTTACATAAAAATTCTTGTACGCTACAGTGCTATGAAGACAACATCGGAATAAAGATTTGAAGTAAGAAAAAGGGGATAAAAGAAACATAACGGAGTAAAAGCTTTAATTGTTGTTTTCTCATTATTTCAGGTAATGAATATAAACTTGCAAATATTGTAAATAACCTACCACTTAAATTCAATAAATCTCATTATTTCAGAGCAAACCCAATTGGTTTTTATCTCCACAAAAATTTTATATCAATCACTATAGTGATATATAGGAGTAAGAAAAAAAAAGAATATTACATGTATACGAAAGATGATTTTTTATCACGGATGGATCCCGACAAATCTATCGTAGGACGCCCCTGGCAAACAACGTCACGCGTGCAAACGGCGGCTCGGCCGTCGAGTCTAGAGCGGGAGTGGGGGTACAGTAGGTGGTTACTCAGGAATTGGCCCGAAATGGGCAAATAATTCCGAGCACTGCATTAAACGATTCCCGAATTGCATGAACAAAAGAGGAGAAAAAAAAACAAAAGAACAAAACGCGTCCATCACGTCATTGATCGCCTGTCGGTAATGACGGATATTATCATCAATTATCCATCAAATGCAGGGTGTCCCGCAACAAGTGTAAGTCCCTGAAAGGGGTTGTAGAGATCGTCATTCTGAACAAGATTTTCCTTTGCAAAAATGGGGTTTGAAGATTCGTTTTCGAATTATTATGGAAAAACACGGACCAATCAGAGCGCAGGGCTTACACGCGCCGAGAAGCGGGAGCGACAGCTTCGAGCCTGGCTGCTGAGCGCGAGCGCGATCAAGTGCCTTTGCCTCGGAATAGTCCATCTGTAACGATTCTGGAGCTATGCACAAAAATCTTACAGCGCTCGTGAGGCAAAGAGCGATATTCACCTACTGAACGACTCGAATCTACAATAACTAAATCCAAAGAATGTGGGATTCGTGTGGGGTGCGGTTAAGGAGTGAAATCCACAGGTCAATACCTTTCAATAAGCAGGTTTATTCAATAAAATAACGATGAGAATGATTAACAAATAACAATTATAACAAAATAGGAAAAGTATATGTAATATAAACTAATATAATGAACGACTAGATCAAAGAATTAACGAAATATTGTCGTATAAAGAACAGAATTCTATAAATTAAAGAATACGCGATTTGCGAATATAAGAAGTCTTTAATAGAAACGCAATTTCTAGTTAATGAACTCGAAGTCCTATGTTTTGATTTTCGGTCAAGGCTAATTCGACTACGCTTTTACAATATTAATAAGACTTGAAATTCTAAGTGTTTATGATTTGTACTCTTTCTAAATTAACGCAGTTACAAAGTCTAACAAAATTAATACGTTTCTGGCTCTACGATGAATCCTACCTAAGTCTGATTCTTTTTCGAAGCTAATTACGCTTTTACAAAATTAATAATATCGATACTTTAAAAGTCTAGCGTTATGCGGAATCCTACCTAAGTGTGATTCTCTATCAAGCTCGACTCGATTCGCTTTTACAATATTTATGAGACTAATACTTCACATCGGTTTTCTAATGCGGTGTAATCGACTACGTGAAATTCGCTACGAAGGATTCGATAGTGACAGAACAATATTCTTTTATTGATTCAAAATCCTAAGATTGACTCGATTCAAGACTCTAAATTTTATGTGAAAAATATATTATTCGTCGGAACAGTTACTCTTTTTGTTTTTGATTCGACAACTAATTGTCCATGACCCTTTTAATCAGATCATACACTGACACCCAAAACCAGGTCGCTTAATTGGGGAGCCTGCTGTTCGCTAGCTACTAGAACGACCCAAAGACCCAGAGTCAGGTGAACAACATTACGTCTAACAGGGTAGCAAATTAAAAATGACATTAATTGTAAAATCGTAATTACTGCACTGCCACCCAAAAGACACGGGCTTCAGAAACCAAGCTGCTCAAATAGGGAGCCTGCTGTTCGCTAGCTACGAAACGACCCAGAGCTAACTTCGAGAATCTGACGGCACGTTTAGTAATTCGACAAAAATTGCAATATATGAGTAGCTGAGAGCTCTCGTTTCGATGTCTCAATCTTCCTTGGCGCTGAGTATAGCACTCTCCTGACGGAGTTTCAGATACAGGACCGCTTAAATGGGAAGCTGTTCGCTAGCTACTAGAACGACCCAGCGATCAGGTATCCAAATGGCGTATACCCGCACTTCCAATCAAGAATTAAGAATCTTTTCGGCTCTGACCAGCGAAAACTGTTCCGGATTATACTTATCTAACGACGTGTAGCTTACTCGACTTTGAAAACTGTTCTGCACCCTAGGCGGGTTTCGTTCGGCCTTTTATACTCGAAGTCCTTTCACTTTTCAAGGCTCTGGAAAACTACCCCTATGTTCGACGTGTACAATTTTGCGTATAATAGTACATACAATTTTATATATACTTCCTAATTAAACATTAATTAATGAAGTAAATGAATTTCTAACATTGTCAATCGTGTTTTCTAAATCGTAGTTAATGCTTTAAATGTGAAAATAATAATTTAATAGCGTATTAAGCGAGAAACATATTCGCTGTCTTTTTCTACATACTACGCACGTATTTCTATAAGGACTTGAACTATATGTTGAAGCATACGAAGCTTCGGAATATTCCGTAGATTAATATTACAAATTATTATTTATCTGGGTTAATAAAACAATATCTGACTTCGAGTATCGATAATTATACTTAACATAACATTGGCTAACTGTATATATTAATGGATTTAACAAATTAATAATTCTAATGACAAATAATATTGTTAATTGAAATTATATACTCTGTCTCTCTTATGGGATGGGGTGTTGCGCATGAGGAAAGAATAAAGACCCTCAATGTACGTATGCTGCAATTTCGGACTTTATTTTATACAGAGTCGGTCTCCGACCGATCTCCTCAAGACGCAGCGACTAACTAACTAAAACTAAGCTTTCATTCCATGAACTCTTACCCCCACGCACCCAAACGCATTCAAACTCAGAATCATTCTATCTTTTTCCAAACCGAATCGCTTTCCCTCTAAACTAATCATTCAACGATACACGCGTATTTCTCAGGCACTCCTCGAACTCGGACACCCAACGCGACACTCGAACCGATCATCCAAACATCCTCTCGCAAACACCACTCAGCATTCACTCGGACTCGTTCAGGCAAACAACTCATTTACCCATTTCATTCACACCAATGATCTTAAACCTAGACTAAATAATTATGACTATGGCAGGGACGTGGCGGCCGCATATCGACGTCACACTCTCTTTAGAGATTGCGCGCTAAATTCTAAGAAATCCTGGCTGGCGACGTGTCACATAGGCACGTAGGCATTACGGAACATTGCGTATGAAACATTTACAATATATATTATTTATTCAAATAAACTAACATTTGATTTCGATTATTAATGATTCAACTTTAACATATAATTAAATTAGCTTTCCTATATTTTGATTAAGCAAATAATAATTTAATAACTTTTGTATTTAACATTCTTAACGAAAATGTATATTCTTTCCTTGTCTAATATATATAGTACTCTTTCTATTTTCCTGAGTTAAAGTCGCAGCGCGCGGAATATTCCATATAAAATCTATATAATATACTATTTGTTCAAATAGGTAAAATAATAAATGAATCTAACGTTTGATATTCTAACATAACAATTAATTAATTTCGCTCATATATTTGCTAAATTAAATAACTATATAATATTCATAAATCAAAGTATATATACAATAAGTGTTACCGACAGTCAAAACTAAATTTCTATGGTGATTAACATGTCTAATGTCGCGGTCGGTAAATGAAAATTACGGTCGATAATTGAAATTAAATATACCTTTCGAGAACGAAATAAAAGTAACTTTGAGACGCTTAAGGGGACGAAAAGAAACGAAAAATTCTTCAGGGATGTTACACATCGTCTAACGAGAAGTCTTTGCATCGAAACTCAGTTAAATAATGACCAGGATAATTGAGCAAATTAAATTTCTGTAATTTTAAATTTACACAAAACTTATTAACCATTAAAATAAGACTCACCAATTCTTTGAAAATAATCTTGCTTGATTGAAAATGGATCCTCGTAACTAGATCGTTCCATTTATCCTAACTATTCGTAAAAATAATATGCAACCCACAATAGCTAATATCACAGCCGGTTCACTTCACTATTATTTTTTATTATCACTGTTCACTGTAATGTTTTGTTGTCACTTTTCACTAATTTCCTAATGTAAGAACGATGGATGAACAAGCGAAGACACGTGAACGATTATTCGAAAATAACTTCAGTGATTTTTTCTCCTTAACGTTTCGCTTCGAACGTTCTGTCCTAAACTGCCGATCATGACTCCAAATGTGCCGAGTTTAAAGAAGGTGAGAATTCTGGACATCGTCTTCGGCCATTCGGACCGTCCAGGCAAAAAATCTCGCTTCATAGGCGTCCGAGAAAAACCTTGTCCCTTTCCCTTTCTAAAAGGCGAAAACGGTTTTCGCCTTTTTATAAAGAAAGGCATACTCTCACTTTCCTTCGAGTGTCAAACGTCCTTCTTGCAAGGGACTGTTGCCTAAATTTCCAGTCGAAGATGTTCATCGCGTTGCGTTCGGCAGCTTAGGACAGATCGTCGGGTGTTCAACATCAAAGAGAAAATAAAAAGTCGCTCAAATTATTTATGAATAATCGTTCAGGCGTTTGCATTCGCGTTCTTTATCTGTGATTATTTCATTAGGAAATTAGTGAAGAGTGGTAGCAGAATATTACAGTTAAAAATAGCAATTAGAAGTGACAGTGAAGTGAAATGAGTTCACTGACTAGGTTGTGACATTAGATATTGTGCAGTGTGTCCTTTTACAAAAGATTAGGATCGATGAGAGTCATAAAAACACAATTTTACTGGAACAGGATTTTTAAACAATAGGTGAGTCTGATTCAAATTCGCTTATCGCGTATTCACGAAAAATGAATAAGAGAACATTAGTTGTAACTGTTCTGTTCATTATTTAACTGAGTTTTGTCGTAAGGGCTTCTTATTAAACATTTAGACTGTCGCGGCGCATAGGTACTTGATCGCGCTCGTGCTCAGCAGCCAGGCTCGAAGCTGTCGCTCCCGCTTCTCGGCGCGCGTAATCCCTGCGCTCTGATTGGTCCGTGTTTTTCCTTAATAATTCAAAAACGAAGCTTCAAACCCCATTTTTGCAAAGGAAAATCTTGTTCAGAATGACGTCCTCTACAACCCCTTTCAGGGACTTACACCTGGCGCGGGACACCCTGTATTTCTCCTAGGAGTCCCGCTTTTAGTACTTTGAAAATTGTTCTGCACACTATGGGTTTTCCGCTCGCTCTTTTATACCCCGAGAACGGCCAATTTGCCTTTCACTTTTCAAGGCCACGCAGGCTTACCCTCATTCTAAATGCGTACTGTTTTTACATAATTTTTAATATTATTTTATTATGCTTTATTTAGTAAGAAAAATATATTAATTTGATTAAGAAAAATAAGCTTTGATTTATCATTAATTAAGATTTCACAAGCTAGTTCGCTAAATTGTAGTTTTAATGAATTTTATGTACGGAATATTACAAGTATTTTAATACAAAATAATTAATCGCAAATAATACATAAAATAATAGCTAAAAATACGTTTTGATTTATAGTAAATAAATAAATAATAATATGAATGTTTAAATGATGATTTATAATGATATCTTCTCGATGTGTATCTGGCATCTCATTTTATCTAACGTGCGCGCCATCGATCGGTAATCTAATTCAACAATGTTGCACGTATAATTTACCCGTGACTATTACCGCGCGAATTTTATGGTGCGGTCGGTAACGAAAAATCGGTCGATAATAAAAATAAAAATTAAATAATCAAAATAATCAAAATAGCGAATTAACAATAAGAAACGAAAAAATATACATCAAGATTCTTCACTGGTGATTTGCTTGGGATGTTACAAATG
This sequence comes from Megachile willughbiella, assembly GCA_945859595.2. NCBI lineage: Eukaryota > Metazoa > Arthropoda > Insecta > Hymenoptera > Megachilidae > Megachile > Megachile willughbiella. The sequence goes on from OX243806.1 coordinate 654,315, forward strand.
TTCCTGAGTAATTAAATAGTTTATTTATTAAATAAGTAAATATTGCATTTTTCCAAACACCACCTACTATCCTGAACACTGTAAAAAGTCCTAGAGAAATATACGGTTTCGTTGTTGGTTAGAAAATCAGGCAGAGATTTACAACCTTAGTCGAATTCGGCTCTTAAGGCATCCCTACAGTCGCAACGTACCGCGTATTGCATAAAAAACAGAATTCGTATAAGAATCGAAAAGTGGTGATAGGTGGGACGATTCTAATCAACTTTCTCCTTTACTTTTTGGCGATTTCTGGGACCTCTGGCAGGAAATTGGTTCGCTCCGGCGGTCCTTATTTATCTTTTGTTGTCGACTTCACCCCTATTACATGCCTCACAAATTGTGAGCATAATCGTAAATTATCTTTGAATATCCTTCTTACTGTTGTTAACATGTATTACAAATATCAATCTGTACTCTTAGAAAAGGAGCTATTGAATATCCTCCTTGCTGTTGTTGATATTTTTTATAAATTTCAATTTCGTTGTACCCTGTTAACAACAAGAGCTGCACATAGCGACAATATTCAGATCATTATGCAACAACTATGGAATGGTCATCGTCAGCCCCGATAGTAAGGCACCATTGTCAGCACTAAAACTAGAGCGAACCTGGTCAAAGCCCCAAACACGAAAGATATAAAAAGCGATACACCTCCAAGTCGCAAAGTTTGAAAACACTGTATTGCTCTCATCACGAATAAAGTCTTTTTCTATATTATACTCGACGACCGGTGAAGTCTAGTACTTTAACGCTTCCGACCCTAAACTATAAACCCTAATCCTACATTCATCAGTGTATTCCGAGGAGCACAACAATTGTACTCTTCAAAAATAAGACAGTATACGGTAGGTTATCCTACAAATAACTTGTTTAACTTTCTAAAAATGAAATTTTATGAATTTGTCGCAATAACAAAAAATTCTAACGAATTGTTAAAATATTTATGCACAAAACATGTTATTCGCGCAAAAGTGAAATACATAGAACACTTATGGAGAGATATTCGCGGAGGTATTACAGAATGTGGTCATAAAGAGTACCATTTTAACCATTAATTAGCAGAATTTATGATTAAAAAGACATACGATCTCATGAATAGTTGGATGCGTTTTTCGAGATAACATTTATTATGTATCCTTTAACTGAAAATATCAATGAATAAAATAGTAATTATTATCGTTGGTAAATATTTAGATTAACGACCCCACCTTCAATCGCTTCAGGTTAATTGAGAGATAAAATACTAAACTTATTATTATTAAAACTATACATATATGTTAAAAGATAGGTTAGATTACACATTTAAATTCGGTCGTCGTAAAGTGACCTTCATAAGTAGTAATTTTGTTATTACTATTTATTATTTCGGCGTGATAAGGTACTGATAGCGAAAATTGGTAAGACTCAGCCTGTTATCGAAGACGCTCCAAAATCAGAGCAGCTATAACATTACTACGAGTAGCGTCGCATCGTCCCGAATGAAACGTTAGAAAATATCGATTTGCAATTTTTTTATATATGATACACTTCTTTAAAGAATTTGAAAAATTGTAGATTAATATACAATTCAATTGTTAAAATAATTTTAACAAGTTATTTAAACTATAAAAATATGAACATGGTTCCGTGATAAATTAAAATAATAATATAACCAGATATCGGTTTTTGATTTTTGCAACTGTGATTCATCTCATCAAAAAATTTGACAAAATTACAGATTAATAATCATGACAAAGCATGTCTACTACAAAAATATAAACGTGGCCACTTGAAAATTTCTAGTGAAAAAAAAATTAAACTCTTAGAATATTTTAAAAATTCATTTTGCGTTTAAAAATTCTGGAAAAATTCACAAACACGTACTCCATAGAGCAAAATATTCCTGATTTTTTCAAAATTTTCCGTACGGCACAACAAAAGATATAAAGCTTAAACTATAAATTGCGTTTCGCTCTGTAACTACCCTTCAGGTAGGGATAGCGACTTAATATTTGGTAGAAATGATTTCCTGTCAAAGGTCTATTAACTGATACGTTTATTCATCAATTTGGTCTAAGGGCAATTTTCACCCCCTTATTCGGTTATACACTTTATTGTCGTCAAAATTGATTTTCTTATGGATGAATGGATAAGTTTAAACATTTAAATTAAATGTATACAGGAATTGATTTACTCCATTTCAATTAGTTATTCCATTACATACTCAATTTCAGTTCCATTTGATCGCATTGAAGAGGACTCACTTGTCTTCAAACGTGAATTTGTTCGTTTGCTTCATTAGAATAGTTGAGAAAATTAATTTTCGAAAATTTATTCTTTATTTCTTTTCGAACGCACAAAATAAATACAATATACTTGGTCTGGATAAACAATAACTAATTGTTTATCTCGTATTTAAGAATAATGAATAACTTAATATTATTCTTAAATTCTTAATTTATTATTCGATTAAACTTTTACCTAATAGTTTCCTGTTATACCGACGCGGTATCGATACGCTTGTTCACGATCACGATCGACCGTCATACTCGAAGAAGAACAGTGTTTTTTCTTAATAACTCAAAAACGAAGCTTCAAACCCCATTTTTGCAAAGGAAAATCTTGTTCAGAATGACGTCCTCTACCACCCCTTTCAGGGAGTAACACTAGTTACGAGACAACCTGTATATACAATAGTATTTAATACATATAATAATATATAATATATATATATATATATATTATTATTATTTTATACCATGTGATTGCAGAAATGTATAATAATTATTCAGAAACAGTTCGAAACTGTATTAACATTATTAAAAACGAAAAAAAGAAATGGAAAACGTATCATGGAAACAACCAAGTCCAGTGGGCTCGAACCTGCGACCAAAAAACATGCAGAGATTACGAGGCAGAACCCCTAACCACTTAGCCAATTGTTTCGTTGAAGGAACATCTTACGTTTAGGAATATAACCAATTACGACGTAAAATTAATTAATAAATGACTTTTATTTCTTTAACTAATATGTCATTTGTATCAATTATGAATGTGAATCTATTTAAGATTGCGTAATAAATATACTGAGTAAAGAAGGCATGTAAATTCGAAACGGAAAGTACTTTTTTAAAGGATTATATCGGTTTTTGATTTTTTTAACTATGCCGCACCTCACCGAAAAATCTGAGAAAATTAGGGGATAATAGTTGTACCAATACCTAACTACCACATTAATATAAAAGTAGTGTTCCGACATCTTCAATAAAAAATCGCATTTTTTTCGATTTTTTTTCGGTTTTTGATTTTTCACAACTACAATTTGCAATCAAAAAATCTGAAAAAATTATATAACATGCGCCATGTGGACCTCAATGTTTCAGAATTTTTCCAGAATTTTTGTACGAAATTAAATAGGCAAAATAGGCCAAAAACCGGAATTTCATTTTTTCCCTTTTACTACCTCCACGGACGAGATAGGGGGTTGAAACTTGGTGTGAGATGTTTTTTTTTTATATGCTACCGACTGGCGTATTGGGTTTTTCATTTGACTCAAGAACACATTTTACCACAGCTAGACCCTTTGTTAAGAAGAGTACAATTATGTATGCAACAATATGGAAATCACTACCAGCAGTTTATGAATTTAGTGAAATTACTCTTTGATATTGTGGCCTTCACTCCCAATGTATTCCATGTATCCAAACATTGTATATGGTTTGTTACGTGTATTTTTTACACGTCATAAGGAACCTCCTCTGGAGACGGGATGGGTCAGAGAGCACCGCCAAAGGCCGTCTAGAGAGAGAACGCATTGCGCGTAATTCCGTATGAATCTGTATACCGACGTATGCCGAGAGAACGTGCCGCTACCCTGCCGCTACCTCGCTCGACCATACCATGGACCAGGAGGAGGCCGCGGGGTAGGAGGAGGTCTTGCCAAGAAAACATCGCAGGAAGATGGAGACTCCGGCGAAGAGTGGGGGGGGGGGGGGGGGGGGCGATCTCGAGGTGACCTCGTACCGGCACAAGGGCTCGCGCTTCATTATTCTGTTTCTGGCAATTGCCGTGTGTATCTCAGAAAGTATTTGTCTCGACTTTGCAAAAATTACCGTGCCGGCCGAACACCAGGACGTCTTGGTAAGCCCCCCTCTATTAAATTTTGTAAGATCACGAAACCGGGTCTATCGTACCGTGGGTCGTCGGCAATCGATCGGACAATTACCGGTCAGAATCTGCAGAATGTAATACCTGAGTATCGGCCTTTGATTACGTAGTATATAACTAGTTTTAAGTTAGAAGGGCGTATCGTTGTCGTTTCGTAACTAACAAGTTTCGAAGAGTAAGAGTTTTTACTTATATGTGGCTCATTTTGATTTCAGCCTGCTTGGTTCGTACATTTCTAATTTCGAACTGCTTCGTGTGTGCTTTTTATACATTTTCTCACGTTTTGCGCTGTTTTATTAATTTTTGCTTCTTTTTCTGTTGTTTATTTGGTGCATCTGTTTTCTTCTTCTTTTTTTTTGTTAATAAAATTACATTTTTTTTAGCATAAGTTATTTTATATTTTTGTTTCTTTCTGTGGCTTTTGCTTGTCTTTGTCAATATTTTTTTTTCTTATTTTTTTCTTATTTTGATTTTTTGTTTTATTTTTTGCTTCCTATATTATATATTATAAATATTAAAATGAATGCTAAAAAGCATGATGGTGTCGCATGCACATTTAAAAATTGTAAAAGTACTTTTACTAACAAGGATGAAGGAATGCGCTTCTTTAGATTTCTTAAAGGTAAAGTTTTGTAAGTCATATAAAATCATAAAATGTTTGAAATCATATTCAAAATTATCTATCATAGAAATACTGCTGTTGAAACAACAATATTGTTCATATATGTATTTATACAATTATTTTATTTAGGTGCAAGGCTTGGCTTCAGGCTTGAGGCAGAGAAGATCTTCCTTCTAGTGAATACGAGAAGTATTACAAAATACGCAGAGCGTGCAGCAAACATTTTGAGGACAAAATTTACATACATAGGCCTTGCAAAAACAAGATTGTTACCATCGGCTATTCCAAGGCATATTGAGAATGGTATGAATATTATAAAAATATTTACTTTATTAAACATTTCATTGCACTAATTAAATATTGTTTCCTACAAAAAGCAGATAAAAGACTTATTTTCAATATATAATATATTGAATTTCTATTTAATTTGGCTATAAATATCAAAGAAGAAACCAGCCATGGTAACATAGATTGTGAACCCCCGGTAAAAAGAATGCGTATTGTAGAAGGTAAAAATAAATTGTTATAAATACAAAAAAGCAAAGGATTTAGGCAAAATAGAATTAATTTTTTATATTTGTTTTTTTTAGCAATTGCAGTGCCATCATGGCAGTAGGATACACCATCAGAATTAACATCATCAACTGGATGTCAGCGTTCAAACATCCCAACGATTATCTGCAGCTTTACCCAGGAAGATAAAAATGCAAAGGATTATTAAGGATATACAAAAAAAGAATGCAACCCTAAGGAAACAAATTGAAGACATTACTAAAAATCAGTCAGATAGAAGAAATTTTCATAGTCTTTGCAGAAGGTTTTTGTCACCTAATGTAGCTAATTTCATAGACATGCAAGTAGTTCAAAATAAAAGAAACATTCATGGTAGAAGATATACACAGGATTTAAAAAAGTTCGCATTGTCTTTATACCTTGTTGGTCCAAAATGTCATCACCAGTTACAAAAAACTTTTGCCTTGCCATCCACTAGAGTATTACAAAGATATTTAGAAATATTACAGTTTTCTACGGGATGTAACAATAATTTATTTTTAATTTTAAAATTAAAAATCCAAAATATGGATATTTTAGTCTAAATGTCTCTAAAATGTAATTTATATTATGATTATGGTTCGGACATAATTATTGGTTTTGAAGACGACGGTAATTGTAGAAGATACAAACCTGCTAATTATGCTACCGTGATAATGTAGCATAATGAAAAGAAAGCTGGATACAACCATTAGCATATATATATATATATATATATATATATACATCAACTGGTGTAAATTCATAATCTTTAAAACAATATTTGGACCTTTTTATTTCAAAATTAAGTGAACTTGGTTTAACGGTTGTGAGTTTTGTAACGGATATAGGCTCATATTTTGTGGAACTGGTGAACATTTTGGGCGTAACGGAAAATAATTGTAAAATATTGTTAGACGGCAAAGAATTATTTTACTTTTTCGGTCCGATGCATTTAATTAAAACCAATCGAAATAATATGTTAAAATACGCGTTTCGCTGGGAAAATAAGAAAACATCATGGTCTTTCATAGAAGAATATTATCATAAGTGTACGGTTTGATGTTTCGCCGACCTCGGTACCTTTGTGGCCGACTTAGAGGTGGGCCGGGCATTGAGGTCGGCACAAAGGACGAGTCGCGAGAAGGCAGTACGCGGTACGCGGCGATAGGCGGCACGCGGTCCACGACGATCGGCGGCAAGCGGTACGCGGCGATCGATGGCGGCATGGGACTAGCAGCAGCTTGCGTATTTGTAAAAACCCGATCAAAGAACGCGACGGTAATATATTAGGGTAAATTAGAAGACGACAGTCAGTTGCAAACACGACGCGTTCTGGCGAGCACATTGTACGAGCCGTTTAATAAAGTTACTTTTACTTTTGCTTAACCTCGCTCAATGATCCCTTTTATTTAGTGGGACAACACCATCCTTGCAAATCCCACATAAGGATAAGCAATTAACTAACAAATTAGCTCCAAAATTAACAAACAATCATATATGTCCCACTAATTTTGAAAAAATGCGAGTGAAATATGCTACGCAAGTCTTAAATGCAACAGTTTCAGCAGCTCTGGGAACATGTTTAACATTGAGATGTTTGCCAACAGAAGCAATGGGAACAATTGAATTCATTTCTTTGTTTGACAAATTATTTGATTCGTTGAATTCTTCCAACCTAACGTCAGTAAAAACCTTCAATAGAGTTTTTCATGGCCAGCATGAATATATAGATTTTTTAAATAATGCCACACAATTTTTAAATAAATTAAAAGTATTTAACGAGAATAATAGAAATGTTACAAGTTACATCAAATGTATTAGGGGGTGGAAAGTCTCAATCAATTCTTTAATAAATTTATAGGATCATTTGAAAAATGAAAATTTTCGCTTTCTTTTGACAAGATGGTTTAATCAAGACTGTCTTGAAAACTTTTTCGGTACTATTCGCCAACAAGGCGGAAATGCTGTTAATCCAACAGCAATTCAGTTTGCAAGAGCATTTAAAAAATTATTTTTAATCAGTTATTTTCATTCGAAACATATGAATTGAATGGATGATTTTGATACAGTATTAAATAGTTCAGATAAATTTTACAGAACAGGTACAGAACTTCTTAATTGTTCCACATGTTGCTGTATCATTGCGTGTTGAAAATTACGACTATCATTAACAAACTTTGCCAGAGCAAAATGCTTCCAAATATATTGCAGGTTGTTTATTACATAAATGTTCGCTTGTCTTGTGACATATGCATTAAATTTTCAACTGAAAACAATGATATAGATGAAAGTAATTTATTTACACACTTCAAAGCTTATAACACAGAGTATAGTTTGTATGTGTAACATCCCTGGGGAATTTTTTGTTTTTCTGTCGCCCTCAGAACTGTCTCACTGCTAAGATATCTCATTCTTCAAAGGTATTTCAATTTCGATTATCGATGATATTTTTCTATTACCGACTGCGGCAATTAGATACATCAATTACCATCAAATTTGGGTTGAACTGTCGGTAACACATATATACATATAGATATGTACACATATATATATTTAATTTGCGAATATTAAATAATCATTAAGTTAGCAAACATATAAGCGAGTTAATCGAATGTTAAGTTCAATTATTAATTATCCGATTCATTTAATATTTCTTTTGTTTAAATAAATAATGTATTATAAAGATTCTATTCCACGCGTTGCGACAATAGCTCAAGACTCATACGCTGTATTAGAAAGGATAGCATATATACATATTTTCATTAACAATGATATTAAATACGAAAGCTATTAAATAACTATTTGTTGAATTAGAATGTAGGAAAGCGAATTCGATCATATGGTAAACCGAACCGTTGACGGCCAAATATTCATATTGTTCTATTTGAATAGATAATGCACTGTAAATAGTGCATTGTAAATAATGTATTGTAAATATCTCGTACGGAAGATTCCGGAATGCTACGTGCCTACGTGACACAAGAATAGGTAGGATTTCCAGGAATTGGCTCGCGATCTCTAGAGAGAGATAGAATATATAATTTCAATTAATAAGAATTATTGGTCATTAGAATCATTAATTAATCAAATCTATCAATATATAAAATTAGCAAATGTTATATTAAGCTTAACTCTCGATACTCAAAGTCAGATATTATTTTATTAACTCAGATGAATAATAAATTGTAATCGTGATCTATGGAATATTCCGAAGCATCGTATGCTTCGACATATAGTTCAGGTCCTTACTGGCGTACGTGCGAAAAATGTAGAAAGGACAGAAAGTGTATTTTTCGTTAATATGCTATTAATTAATAATTTTTGTATTAAAAACATTAACTATTCTTCAGAAAACACTATCGGCAATGTTAGAAATTCAATTGCTTTGTTAATTAGCGTTTAATTAAGAATTATATGTAAATTGTACGCAAATTATATACGTCATAATCTTGAAACGGGGGGGAATCTCGAATATAAAAGGCCGAGCGAAACCAGCCTAGAAGCAGAGCAGAATAATCTTCGAAGTCGAACTAGTATTATTATCGTAAATATTGTAAAAGCGAATCTAGCCAAGCTTAAAAGAGAATCAGACTTAGGTAGGATTCCGCGTAGAGCTAGAAACTTATTAATTTTGTTGGAAATCCTAACGAACTATCCGACTTTCTCTTCTACATCTGGCTCTTCCTTTATTTCCTTTACCCTATTGTCCACTTTCTGCGCTTTCCTGTCTGTCTAATATCACCAAAACATGCCTCTTTAGAATTTCCTACAGCTTCAAGATTTTTCCAAGGTCCCGCTAAAGCATTTTCACATTTTCTAATAAATCACTCCTCTTCCTAAGCCACCTCCTTCGCAAATAATCTAGCCAATGACTTTTCCTGTTCCCACACCCTTATCTAAAATATCAACCAATAGTTTCCTTCCAATAGTTTACATTTTCCTTTTCAACATCGTTTCTCTTTAGATTTTATCCAAACTTCACCGTGTCAAGTACAACTTTTTAAAACTAGAGTCCTAGATTAAGGTTCAACCAAGTATACTGTTGAATAATAAATTGTTATTAAATTCATCTTGAGTTATTCCTGACTCTGGAACTCCAACATAAAATTTTTGGTGTCAGAAGTGGGATCTCTGATCAACACTTGGCGTAGACAGCTGAACGTTTGAATTAAATTCATCGCTGAGCGCGAGTGACAATTTATATTGTTAAATTTGGATCAGCGGTTCAACCCCCAAGTAAGGACTACAACTTGTCTGAAGTTTCTGGAACTCAATTCGACCCAGCAGCAGTTGTAAAACCATACCAGGAGGAAGAATAAAAGTTGCATGGTGAGTACCGAATTTAGATAATTTCTCAATTTCTACGATATTGTAAGGACGAATTCCAAATCATAATCCTATATTCCTAAGTCGAAGTTTGTTTGCTTAATTCACTAAATTCAAGTTCGAATTCAAAATACTCAATACAAATTGTATGAATATGTCTCAGCCTATGGAGTCTACAAGTATGGAAACCGAAAAACTTAGCTTAGAATTTTTAATACGTTTAATACCGGACACATTTGATGGGGATAGATTCAAGCTCCGAAGTTTTATCAAGCAGATCGATGGAGTTTTTGAATTAGCAAAACCTGAGCAATATGCAGCATTGCTATTATTCGTTAGAAGTCGAATTACGGGTAAAGCTAGGGAACAAATTGATGTTCATTGCAATTTAACCACTTGGTCTGAAATTTCGGGACTTTTGATGCGGTTATATCAGGATAGGAAGTCAATAGATCAAATGTTTGAAGAGTTGAGTAGTATACGTCAAGAGCGAAATGAAAGCGTGTCTCAATTTTATCAAAGATTAGAGGATCTCGCATCTAGGATTTTAGGCGCTGTTCATGCAACAAGTTCAGAAGATGATTTGTTAAAAGGACGATTATCAATGATAGAAGAGCTCACATTAAATAGATTTATTTATCATAGTCATCCACAAATCTCGCAAATGCTTAGATATCGGCAATTTGATACGGTAAATAACGCTCTTACAGCCGCGGTCGCAGAAGAAAAGGCGTTACGGTTAAGTTACGATAATTCACAAACGCGTGGTTGTAAAATTTGCTTCAAAACTAATCATAGTACCAGGGATTGTTATCAGAATAGAAATCGAAATTCTGCACCATTAGATTCACGGGGAAATAGTTATAGTGGTTCGTACAGGCCAATGAATCCATCGGGTTTCATTAATTCAAATGCCAGATTTCCAAGACCGGGAGTAAATAATTTCAATCAGTCTCAAAGTTATAATCGATCTCAAACTGTTAGTCGACCCATAAATATGACAATTAAACAGTGCAATTATTGCAAAAATTTTGGACATTTGATTAGCGAATGTAGAAAGAGGCAATATAATAATAATATTAGACAACAAGGCTTATCGCAATCCACTGCCAATGCTTCCGTCGCTACTAATAGGAACGTTCATTTTCAAAGTCAGGATTTTCGCAATGTTCATCACAACCCCAATCCACCGAATCGATCCTTAAATCAACTCCCATCGACAGAATCACAAGCAGTAAATCAGATTACTCAGAAATTCAACGATTTCCTCCTTTAAATGTTTATAGTTCATCTCATCAAGGTAATTTGATATATGTATTATTCGAATCTGGGATGGCAAAGTCCGAGGACAAAGTTCTAAAATTTTTAATTGATTCCGGCGCTTCTATTTCTTTGGTAAAAGAGTCAAGTTTAAACAATTTCCAAATTCACGATTCATCTACTCTCATTTTAAATGGAATTTCACCAAATTCAACTATTAGCACGTTAGGAGAAACAGAATTGAAGCTTGAAATTCATAGAGTAAAATTCAATGCGAAATTTCAGGTAATTTCTTCAATTACCAATATACCATTTGATGGCTTAATTGGTACTGATTTTCTTAAATCACGGGACTGTAAAATCGATTACGCAAATCTTACCATTTCAATTAGTCCAGTTCCTTTTCCAGTACCGATATATCTAAATACACCACAATCAGTTAGTTCATTTGTTGTATTAAAGCCAAGAACAGAAACGGTAGTTAGGGTAAATGTTCAGAATCCGCTAAATCTAGTTGAAGGAATTATTTCTTCTCAAGAATTGGAAAATGGATTAATATTGATTCCAAATGCAATTGTCAAGATTGAGAAACAAAATACATGCCTTGTTACAATTATTAATTCATCTGCCGAAATTAAACAAATTCAAATACCCAAATTATCGCTCGAAAGGGTATCAACTCAAGCGCAAATTTTTAAATTAGCACCCGGACAAAGCAATAATCAAGTATCCGAAAGACTAAAAGTTTTGAACGAAAATCTTCGTCTTAATCATTTAAATTCTGAGGAACAATCTTCTATTAAAAGTATTTGCAAAGAATTTCATGATATATTTCATTTACCGACCGATTTATTAACTTGCACAAATACGATGTTTCATGATATTAAGACAAATGACGATCAGCCAATTCATGTAAAATCCTATAGATACCCGGAGATCCATAAAACAGAAGTCAGTAAACAAATAGAGTCAATGCTTCAGCAAGGTATAATAAAACCTTCCACTAGCCCTTGGTCTAGTCCTTTGTGGATAGTACCAAAAAAAACGGACGCTTCAGGTAAACGCAAGTGGCGTATTGTAATAGACTATAGGAAGCTTAATGAAAAGACAGTTGGGGATGCCTACCCGCTTCCTAATATTGAAGAAATATTAGATCAGTTAGGTCACGCACAATATTTTACAGTCTTAGACCTGGCAAGCGGATTCCATCAAATTCCTATGGATCCGAATGATGGTCCCAAAACCGCATTTACTACGCCACAGGGGCAATTTGAATATACACGTATGCCATTTGGTCTCAAAAATGCTCCGAAACGGTTCCAACGGTTAATGAATGCAGTTTTGGCTGGATTAATAGGCATTCACTGTTTTGTATATATAGATGATATTGTTATTTATGCAGCAACCTTAGAGGATCATAACAGGAAATTAAAGAATGTATTTTCAAAACTTCGTGAAAATAATCTCAAATTACAACCGGATAAGTGCAATTTCTTACAACGTTCATGCGAGTATTTAGGTCATGTAATTTCTGATAAGGGTATTGAACCAAATGCTAAAAAGGTAGAGTCAATCGTAAATATGCCTCGTCCCCAAAATCAAAAACATGTAAAAATGTTTTTGGGCATGGTCGGATACTATAGAAAATTTATTCCTAACTTTTCTTCAATTGCAAAACCCCTAACATCTTTATTGAGGAAGGATGTTTGCTTTGAGTGGACAAATGAGCAGGAAGGAGCATTCCAAGCTTTAAAAAACAAGTTAATTGAAAAACCTATTTTACAATATCCAGTATTTTCTGAACCCTTTGTATTAACGACAGATGCATCAAATGTAGGTATAGGAGGTGTATTATCACAAATTAAGGATGGTCATGATTTACCGATTGCTTATTATTCAAGGACCCTCAATAAAGCTGAGGAAAACTATTCAACTATAGAGAAGGAGCTGTTAGCTATTATAAGTTCAGTAGAACATTTTAGACCCTATTTATATGGACAAAAATTTACGATTTTTACTGATCATCGGCCTTTACAATGGCTATTCAATTGCAAAAATCCAACCTCTAAATTAGTACGCTGGCGACTTCGGTTAAATGAATACGAATACGATATTAAATATAAGCCAGGACGTGTTAATTCAAATGCAGATGGTTTGTCGAGACTCGTTGAAAAACAAGAAACTGTAAATTTAGTTACTATACCAACTTATCAGGATTTTGTCAAGTTTCATTATACAAATCAGGATACGATCATTTATGAAAAGGAGAATAGTCCTCTTATTAGAATCACCGATCCAATTGTGCTTATATGGTCTCAGGATTTAGACGAAGCCAATCCTTATTCTGATTATATAACTTCTCATTTTGACATAACTAATCTTAAACCAAGTATAAACGGTATATCCGAATTAAAAAATCAAAAGCAAACTGTGTATTTAATATATCCATTAAACTTGCATTTTGATAGACTAGAATATAAAAATCTTTTTGCCACTTTATTGAATTTAAAACAAAGACTTAAAAACCAAAATTTTGTGCTAGTTCCTCCAGAAAAACATACTAATATTAAAAATCCACAATTATATGAAATGATTAAGTTTTTATTTCCACAAAATAACATAAAAATATTTAACACAATGAAAATTATACCGAAAAATCAGGATGAAATTAAAAAGATTCTACAAGACAATCATGATAGTAAGTTAGCAGGTCATTACGGATTTCATAAAACATATTCTAGGATTAAGGAAAATTACTTTTGGCCCAATATGAAATCTGATATTAGGAAATATATTGAATCGTGTCATTCTTGTCAAATTAATAAGACTAACTTTAAGCCAACAAAACAACCGATGGAGATTACAACTACTTCCGGAGTACCATTTGATAGAATAGCTATAGATATTGTAGGACCGTTACCTCTTACTGAATCCGGTAATAAATTTATTCTTACGGTGCAAGATGATCTAACAAGATTTTGCCTCGCTGAACCAATTCCTAATCATGAATCTGTAACTATTGCCAAAATTTTAACAAAATTCTTTATGCACTTTGGAATACCAAAAACCTTCTTGACTGATCAAGGCCCTGATTTTATGTCCGACTTAATTAAAGAACTCAGTAAAATGTTTAAAACCAAGCATATAACTACCACACCGTATCATCCCCAGACTAATGGCGCATTAGAGAGATATCATCTGACTCTAAAGGATTATTTAAAACACTATATTAAGCCTAATCAGGTAGATTGGGATGAGTACGTTCCGTTTGCAATATTTAGCTACAACGTTTCTATACAGAAGTCGACAAATTATACTCCGCACGAGCTTTTCTTTGGACGTAAACCATACTTACCCTCATCTATAACAAACGAACCTCAATTTCGCTATACCTACGATGACTACCTGCAATCCCTTCAGTATCGTATGAATACTTCTTTCAAAATAGCTCGAGATAATTTAGTACAATCAAAAATTAAAAGTAAGGAATATTATGATAAGAAATCCAATCCTGTCAATTTTAAATTAGGCGATCTGGTATGTATTTATCAAAAACAAACTAAACCGGGATTAAATAAAAAACTTAGTCCGAATTTTAAAGGTCCTTTTAAAATAACTCGTGTATTTCCCAATAGTACGGTAGAAATTCAATTAGGCAATAAAACTCAAAAGTATCATACTAATCTTTTAAAACTTTACGTTGCAGATGAAAATTCTGACAATGCTGCAATTCCTTCTACTTCTAATTCCCATAGCTAGCTATTATTTCACCAACACACTTATCAATAACTCTGGCGGAATATTTTATAATAACATAGGTGTTGTACGAATCTCTAACTCAGAATTAACTTTATTAGTACATAGTAATATAACATGTTTAAGGGAAGCAAGAAGCGCGTTAGAAGTAAATTTTCAAAAAATACAAAATCTATGTAGTGTAGCTTTGAAGAATTTTCAAAATCAAAATAATATAAAAAGTAAATGTGAGCAAGAATTACGCTTATTAGAGTCAGACTTGCAAGTTGTCGATGAAAATCATGAAATTCTATTTAAATTAATGGGAAAAAAATCAAATAAAAGAAATCGTCGTGGATTAATTAATGGCGTCTCATACGTGTTTAATTGGATCTTTGGAACGCCTGATGCTGAAGATGCGAGATACTATATGGATAGTATTAATATGTTGTTGAAGGATAATGAAGAAACACAAAAATTATTAACATCACAGGTCCAGATAATTTCTAATACAGTCCGAAATTTTAATAATTCTTTTTATTTACTTAAACAAAATGAAAATATTATAAATGATAATATTAAATTAATCAATATGTTCACTAGCGATATTAATGCACATTTTGATCAACTTAAGTTAGAGTCATTAATTGCTCAACAATTTACCCTTTTAAATTCTTTAACGCGGAAGTTACTAAATGAATATAATAAAAACATAGAGGCCATTAATTTGGGTATTCATAATATTATTTCACCCTTATTATTAACACCCAAAGAGTTATGCGAGAAATTACAGCAATACGATGGAGAATTTGAATTGGCAATAGAGGTGAATTACAAGAATATACCTATTTTCTATAAATTAATGAAAGTACAAATTGTAGCTATTGACGAAACAATTATTTTTGCATTGAAATTTCCATTAAGCAAACAAATGTCATTTGATCTTTTTGAACTTATTCCGATTCCAATTCCACATCAAAATTCTTCCATCTTTTCCTATATTCAACCCAGATTCCGTTATCTCTTATTATCCCAATCTAAGACCGTATACTCGTCCTTGCAAGTATTGTCAGATTGCGAGGAATATCTAGATGGAAGGTACCTGTGTACAAATGTACATGTCACCGAGATCATGAAGCCAGTATGTGAAACACAATTGCTATCATCATTGATTACTCGAATTCCTGAGGATTGCATCACAAAGTCAATAACAGCCAACACTGAATCATGGAAATATATTGGACATAATAATTGGATTTATACACTTCAGAAGGCAACAACACTCACAGTCCTTTGCGGTGGGGACACTGATTTTATGGAGGACATCATCATAAAGGGAACTGGTATTTTACAGTTGCAAAGTCGGTGTAAAGGATACACAAATAATTATCTTTTAGAACCGACAAGGTATGCGGAAAAAAATATCACGTATTACATTCCAGCAATTAATATTACTGAAGACGATTGTTGCATTCATCTTCCGCAATCTCATCACACGAATACGGTAGTATTAAAACCGATTCGTCTTTCAAACATAGATCTGTCTGATATTAAGTATTCAGACAACAAATTGAAAAAAATGGATGAAGCATTGTCAAAGAGGGCGAAGGAACCCTTTATGATTGTTCATACGCACTGGTACAATGTAATATTTTATGCTATAGGAGCACTATTAATGTTTATTGTCTGTGTAAGCAGTTGGCGCTGGTTGGGTAGATTGAAATTTTTGCAACGGATCTTCAATTTTTCAAGAGGGCAAAATAACGGGTTACCATCGCAAACAATAAAGAATTATGTAAACTGTACATTCGACTCAGATGTTCGTAGTGAATATCGTGGGTCATCACGGGACGTTATAATTCACAAGGCAAAAAGGGATGGAATGAGGACTACTACTGAGGTTACATACCTGGAGGAGGACATGTTGGGATCTGGAGTCAACCTGTTGTCACAACCAACTTGCAGTTTCGGTCAGGGCACAAAACTACGAAGAAGCACTACCCCATTATAAATTGTAATCCCTAGCAATAATGTTTTTAACTTCTTTTGTATCGCTATATTATGTAATACGGTTGTGTTTCTATTATTATGTAAAAATAGCATTAAGTATCCTTAAGTTCAATATTAATAATTTGATTCTATGTCCTGTTATAATGTAGTTATAGGTTCGTAGATCTATTATTGCAAGTATCAAATTAACAAAATTAGTACTAAATTTTTATTGTTGTTTAAATTCGCTGCGTCAATTGGTTCAAATTTTAATGTTTCAAACTAACGTTTTCAATCTAACGGAGGGAGGTGTTGGAAATCCTAACGAACTATCCGACTTTCTCTTCTACATCTGGCTCTTCCTTTATTTCCTTTACCCTATTGTCCACTTTCTGCGCTTTCCTGTCTGTCTAATATCACCAAAACATGCCTCTTTAGAATTTCCTACAGCTTCAAGATTTTTCCAAGGTCCCGCTAAAGCATTTTCACATTTTCTAATAAATCACTCCTCTTCCTAAGCCACCTCCTTCGCAAATAATCTAGCCAATGACTTTTCCTGTTCCCACACCCTTATCTAAAATATCAACCAATAGTTTCCTTCCAATAGTTTACATTTTCCTTTTCAACATCGTTTCTCTTTAGATTTTATCCAAACTTCACCGTGTCAAGTACAACTTTTTAAAACTAGAGTCCTAGATTAAGGTTCAACCAAGTATACTGTTGAATAATAAATTGTTATTAAATTCATCTTGAGTTATTCCTGACTCTGGAACTCCAACAATTTTGTTAAACTTTGCAACTGCGTTAATCTTTGAAAAGAATACGAATTATTGACACTTAGAATTTTGAATCTTATTAATATTGTACAAGCGTAGTCGAGTTAGCCTTGACTGTAAATTCAATTTATAGGACTTCGAGTTAAATAACCAAAAATAGCGATTCTATTAAATTCTTCTAATAATTACGAATAGCGTAATATTTAATTCATATAGTTTTCTGCTCATTATACGACAATACCTATTTAGTTATTTAATTAGTCGTTCATTATATCAATTTATATTTCATATACTTTTCCTATTTTCTTATTTTCTTATTTTGTTAATTGTTAATCATCATTATTATTTTATTGAATAAACCTGCTTGTTGAAAGGTATTGACCTGTGGATTTCACTACTTAACCGCACACCACACGAATCCCACATTCTTTATATTTAGTTATTGCAAGACGAGTCGCTCAGTAGGTAAATACCGCTCTTTATCTCACGAGCGCTGTAAAATTTCTGTAAATTGCTCCAGAATCGTTACATATGGATCATTAAAAAATCCCCATGAAACATTCTTCAATTTCTTATTTTCCTTAGAAACTGTATTTTTTTCAAATGCGGAGTCCCTTTTACCAAACAAAAATATATGAAAAAGTTTGAAAAATATTTATTGAAATTATTTATTCGGCTAAAAATTCATTACACTGTTGGATTCCGATTTATTGATCAGTTTCCTTTACAACAAGCACTTAAGATCTAGTATCTCGCTGCGATTCCACTTCTGTCTACTCTTACGTATTAGAATGATTATACTCAAAAGGCTGTTCTGGGGAGCTTCGGAGGTTCTTTTAAGGATTTGGGTTTTGGTTTTGGAGGTAGTGGGAGTGAAGAGAAGGACCAATAGGGATTGTCGGATATCAAGGAGTCAAGCGTATTATTCAGAGTCAGTGAGTAAGGGTTCAAGGGTCGTGTGACTAATTGTGTACGGAAAGATGACAGGATTTGGATTTAGTTCGGAACATAAAAATATTGACTATCCTAGAGTGTTACAAATACTGACTAATCTAAAGAAATAAAGATATTGACTAACCTAAAGCGATATCCAACACCTCCCTCCTCAAGATTGGAGGGTAACCGACAATAACTAGTCTAACATAGATACATAATTATTCTAAACCGATAATAATGAATACATAATTTTCTAACGCAAAACGGATAATACATATACAATTACAAAAGAAAAATTTTTTTTCCTTAACGCAGTAATTAATCTTTCTTTTTTTTTTTTTTATATATATATACACATATACATATAATATTATACTTAATTTCTAATTGTAATATATAGT
Organism: Megachile willughbiella; assembly: GCA_945859595.2. Lineage (NCBI taxonomy): Eukaryota > Metazoa > Arthropoda > Insecta > Hymenoptera > Megachilidae > Megachile > Megachile willughbiella. The sequence goes on from OX243806.1 coordinate 673,079, forward strand.
TCTTAATTAATCATTATACAATGGAATTATGTTTTTTTTCACAACGGGGTTGTACTTTTACGTACTCTTGATCTTGTTAAATACCTAATTGGTTGTGGTGATTCTTCATTTTCAGTGATTGCTGATGTGGCACTTGTTGTTGGTTGAGTTCTTGAACAAGCGTTGAAAGTTACGGTTTCTGTTGGTGTCATCGATTGACCAAAGTTACAATTCACAAAATTCTTTATGATTGGTGGTAGCGTTTGTCCTGTCGTAGGATGAGTAGTGGAACAGCATAATCGTCGGATCCAATGAAGACATCTGGAACAATTCTTCAGTATGATGAGTAGTAAAATTGCACCAATTACTCCAAGGACGATGGTATACCACTTAGTGTGTGTTATTATGAAAGGTTCGTTTATTTGTTTCGTAAGGATATCTTCGAATTCATTAAGCTTTTTATTAGCATATTTTAAATCAGAGAGATCCATGTTGGTCAGATGAATAGTCCTTAACTCCGGAGATTTTATTTTTTCCAAATGTGGAGTTAAAATGCAGCAGTCGTCGTTTATGATATTAATATTTGGAATGTAATAAGTAATATTACTATTAATTTTATAAGTTGTTTCGAGTGCAAAAAGGTTTGTATAACCCTTGCAGTTGCTTTGTAACCGAAAAATTCCGGTTTTCTCCAATATGACGTCTTCCATATGATTTTCGTTACAAATTATCGTTAGCGTTGTTGGATTTTGGAGGACGTAGATCCATTGGTTATTCGTGATGTATTTCCAGGTTTCGATTGTGGCTTTTATAGTTTTGGTTTCGCAATCATCTGGAATCTCCTTGACGTGTGGTGACAACATACTGACTTCACAAACTTGTTGCGTTGTCGTTTGAGTCGTGTGGAGATCGTAACAGATGTAGAGCTGATCTAGATACTCGATGCATTCAGACAATTCCTTTAGGAAAGTGACTTGTGTTTTGGACTGAGATATAAGGATGTAATTGTTTCGAGGAACTATGTAGGAATAAAAAGATGAGTCATTATGTTGGATTGGGAGTGGAATGAGCTCATAGATATCAAAAACCATTTTTCTCACAAGAGGGATATTAAGAACAAAAATAACTATATCAGTAGATGTAATCATTTGAAGCTGAATTAATTTATAAAATGATCGAATGTGCTGTGGTTCTGGTTTCATGATTAAATTTAATTCTCCTTTATAGTTTTTTAATTCTTCATATAAGATTTCAGGGGTTATAATCAATGGTGAGATGATATTGTGCTCGGCCAGATTAATTGCTTCAATATACTGATTGTATTCACGAGTGATACGATTTGAAAGCGCAAGAAGCGAAGTAATTTGTTGAGTAACTACTGTTTCCATCGTTAATCGTGTTATGTATGAGTTTGTTTGAATAGTGAATTCATTAATTTTTTGAACATTCTCATTCATAACTGCTTCTTGGTATTTCAAGGAAGAAATAGAATTATTAAAATTTCTAATTGTACTGGCTATCACTTGTACCTGAGACTTGAGCAATGTCTGCGTTTGCTGATTATTGTTTAATAGAGCCTTGATACTATCTTCATAGTATTGGGCATCAGCGGCGTCAGGTACACCGAAGATCCATTTAAGCGCATATGACACACCATTAATAAGTCCTCGCCTTTTCCTAAGTGAAGACTGTCGACTCAGTTGTTGTAAAATATTATGTTTTTTTGCTATTTCATCTAATTCATTTTCAATCAATTTGAGAGTTCGCTCACAGTGATAACTGACATGATTATTATGAGAAGGATCTTTAACAACTGACGTACAAATGCTTTGTGTTTTTATAAAATATTCATTTAACATACGAGTAGCATCATTTATATAAGTGACATTGATATGAGCTAATAATGTTAATTTAGAATTAGTAATTTGGGCGATACCTTTTTTATTATAAAAAATTCCGCTTGAATTAATAAGTGGTTGGTTATGATAGTAATGACTCGTTATCAGGAGAGGTAATAGGAGGAGGAATGGAATCGTCAGATTCATCTGGAAAAAACATATTGAGAAGGTTAGTATGGTATTTCTTTTTCTTTTTGCCGATTAGAAGTTCTACTGTACTATTTGGAAATACTCGAGTGATTCGATAAGGTCCATTAGCTTTTGGAGAAAGTTTCTTTGATAATCCTAATTTAATTTGAACATTTTTAATTTTTACGAGATCATTAACTTTAAATTTTACTGGTTCAGAGCTACGATCGTAATATTTTTTACTTGCTTTCTTTGCTTCAATGATATTTTCTCGCGCGTGTTTAAAGCCTGTATTTAATTTATATTGGAGAGATCTAATATAATCGTCATAAGTATAATGGAATTTAGGATCCCGCGTGATTGAAGAAGGTAAATAAGCTTTCCTACCATAGAGTATTTCATAGGGTGAAAATTTAGTGGACTTATGAATTGAGGTGTTGTAACTAAACATTGCGAATGGTACAAATTCGTCCCAATCTTGTTGTTTATTATTAACATAATGTGTAAGATAATCCTTCAAAGTTAAATGGGATCGTTCAAGGGCACCATTGGTTTGAGGGTGATAGGGAGTAGAGGACAGATGTTTTGTTTGAAATAGTTTATTAAATTCCTTAATTAACTTCGACATGAAATCAGAACCTCGATCAGATAAAAGTGTTTGGGGAATTCTAAAATTAAGGAATATTGATAATAAGGATTCTGCTACTGTTTTAGCCTCGTGATCCGGCACAGGAAATGCAAATGAGAATTTCGATAAATCATCTTGCGCGGTGATAATAAAACGATTCCCTTTTTCCGTCAACGGAAGGGGACCTACTACATCGATGGCAAGCTTCTCAAATGGAGTTTCAGAAGTTGTTGTGATTTCCATTGGTTGCTTTGTTGGTTTAAAATTTGTCTTATTTAATTGGCAAGAACGGCATTTCTTTATATAATTTCTAATATCTTGCTTCATTGTGGACCCATAATAACGTTCTTTTACTTTAGAATATGTTTTATTGAAGCCAAAATGTCCTGCTAACTTGCTATCATGACATTCTCTTAATATAGAGTTTACTTCATCTTGATCTTTTGGAACTAATTTAGTGGTATTCAAAAATTTTATTTTATTACGAGGAAAAATAAAGGTTATCATTTCATTTAACATATGTGGTTTGATACTATTTCCTTTCTCTGGTGGGACAAGAACAAACGATTTTTCTTTTATTCAATTCTTTAGTTTTATTAGACATTCAAAAATATTTTTATATTCAATCCTATCGTGATGTAGACTTTTAGCGAAGAGAATATACAACGTTTGTTTTTCATTTTTTAATTCATTTAAGCCATTAGTAGCTGGTTTTAATTCATTAACATCGAAATTTGACTGGACATAATCAGAGTAGGGGTTACTCTCATCTAGATCTTCAGACCAAAATATTACAATTGAATCATTTACTTTTTGTAAGGGCGTGTTTTCTGATTGGAACTCAAATATCTCTTGATTGGTATAATGAAATTTAACAAAATCTTGATATGTTTTATTAGATTTCGGAATTATATTAATGTTAATAGGTGCTTCTTCAACGGCTTCCGGGGTAAGACGCGATAACCCATCCGCGTTAGAATTGACTCTACCTGGTTTATATTTAATTGTATATTCGTACTCATTTAAACGTAATCGCCATCTGACAAGTTTAGAAGACGGATTCTTACAATTCATTAACCATTGAAGAGGTCTATGGTCAGTGTATATTGTGAAATTTTGTCCATATAGATATGGTCTAAAATGATCAACGGTGTCAACAATAGCGAGCAACTCCTTTTCAGTAGTAGAATAGTTTTGTTCGGCATTATTTAATGTTCTTGAATAATATGCTACCGGTAAATCTTTCCCATCTGTAATTTGTGATAATATTCCTCCGATTCCTACATTTGAAGCATCACAAGTAACTATAAAAGGTTTAGAGAAATTAGGATATTGTAATAATGGTTCTTGTATTAAAGCAAATTTGAGTTTTTGAAATGCATTTTCTTGTAATTCAGTCCAATAAAAAGGGGTATCTTTTTTTAATAAAATTGTTAGGGGTTTAGCAATTGTTGAGAAATTGGGAATGAATTTACGGTAGTAACCTGTCATTCCTAAAAATATCTTTACACCTTTTTGATCTCGGGGACGTGGAAGTTTTTGGATTGATTGTATTTTAGCTGGATTTGGTTTAACTCCTTTATTTGAGATTATATGACCTAAATATTGGCATGTCTTTTGCATAAATTCGCATTTATTGGGTTGTAGCTTAAGGGAATTTTCACGTAATCTTGAAAATACATTAGCCAATTTTCTATTATGATCTTCTATATCTGATCCATATACAACAATATCATCAAGATAAACAAAGCATTGCTTATTAGTTAATCCCGTTAGTACTACATTCATCATTCTTTGAAAACAAGCTGGGGCATTTTTTAATCCAAATGGCATACGATTAAACTCATAGTGACCATCTGGTGTAGAGAAAGCTGTTTTAGACGAATCTTTAGGGTCCATTGGAATCTGATGAAAGCCTTCTATAAGATCTAATGTTGTAAAATACTGAGCATGACCTAACTGATCTAAAATATCTTCAATGTTCGGCAATGGGTATGCGTCACCAATGGTTTTTTCATTCAATTTACGATAATCGATGACTATTCTCCATTTTTTTATACCCGAAGCATCAAGTTTCTTTGGAACCACCCAAAGTGGGCTAGACCATGGACTAGTAGATGGTTTTATAATTCCCTGTGCTAACATCCTTTCTATTTGTTTTGAAACCTCAGTTTTGTGAATTTCAGGGTATCGATACGACTTTACATGGATAGGTTTATCATCATGAGTAGGGATTTTATGTGTTATAGCTGTAGTAGTGGTTAAAGTATCATTAGGAAGGAAAAATATGTCTTCAAATTCTTCACATAATTTCTTAATTGACAATTTTTCTTCTTCATTGAGATGATTAAGGCGAAGATTTTCATTTAATAAATTGATTCGTTTCGATTTCTCATTTATCTTTTCTTCTGATACTTCAAAAATTTGAGCCTTTTCGGGTAACGGTTCGATTTTAATAGAAGGTTTACCAAAGGATAGTTTTTCCACTGATCTATTTATAATTGTAATAAGAGCTTCATCATTAGCTGTGATTTTAACTATAGCATTAGGAATTAATAATGTTTTTTCTCCGTTTAAAGCAGTAGCATGAATTACTCCTTCTTTAAGTTTAGATGGATTACATATTTTAATTTTCGCAACCATTTCTGATCTTGACCCAATAGTAATTAATTCTTCCGATTTTTGAGCCGTATTAAAATTTAAAGGAATAGGAAATGGGATACAATTGATATTAATGCAATTATTCTTATAAGATATTTCGGCATTTGTTGTATTGAAAAAATCATTGCCTAATAAACCATCGAAGGGTATATTTGATTCATCATTGTCATCAATTAATTGAAGATCGACTAAAAATTTATTTTGGTGAATACTTAATTCTATTTGGATTTCTCCAGAAGTTTGAATAGGTGCATTTTTCTTTATGCCCGTTAAAATTATAGTTTTATCATTGGAAATTCGATAATCACTAAGACTCTTCTTTTTTATTAAGGAGACTGAGGCTCCTGTGTCTATAAGAAATTTTAGAACCTTATCAGGAGAGTTGGCAGAAGAACATTCGACTAATATGTATGTTAGATCATTATTATTAAGATTGACATGAGCAAAATTAGAATTTGAGAATTCACTTATGATAGATTGTTCTATTTGTTTTATATCACGTTGAGGAACGAAAGACTCATTTTCTTTATGAAAATTGATATGGTGAGAATCTGAATTTTGTCTTTGTAAATTTTCGACCGTGTTATTAGTTTGAGAAGTACTAGGGAATTGAAAATTGGATGTTTGCATCTCCGTTTCATGGAAATTAATTGATTGCTGATTGTGAGAATTAGAGCTAGTTTGACCATTCCTGTTTCTTTTAACATTTGACAAGAATCTTTTAACACACTCTTCAATCGAATGACCTGATTTTTTACAATAGGCACACACAGTGATCTGTCTGTTAGGTTGTCTACTACCTGACTGTGCATTAAATCTATGATTTTGTTCTGGTCGTTTAATGTAAATATTTGAATTTTGTGAGTATGAGGGTCTGTAATTGGGTTGTCCTTGAGTAAAATGAATTGATCTGGAATGATTTATAGGTTTAGGATTATTGAAGCTACTTGAATAATTTTGTGAATGTTCATATCGTATTTTAAGAGCTTTCTCTTCGGCAATTGCAGCAGTAAAAGCATGATTAATAGTATTAAATTGTCTATAACGAAGCATTTGAGATATTTGTGGATGAGAATGATAGATAAAACGATTTAATGTCATATCAGTTACCATTGCAATACGCCCTGCAAGTGTATTTTCTTCTAATTCAGAACTATGGATAGTTGCTAATATTCTAGACGACAAATCTTCTAATCTTTGGAAAAATTGAGAGATATTTTCGGTTCTGCCCTGTCTCATTGAGTTAAGATCTTCAAGAAGCTGATCAAGTGATTTTTTATCTTGGTACAAATTTAATAATAATTCCGAAATTTCTTCCCATGTCGTTAAATTACAATGTATATCGATTTGTTCCCTGGCTTTTCCCGTGATTTTACTCTTTACGTACAGCAATAAAAGAGATTTTTGTGATTCATGAGCGTTTTCAAATACTGCATCTACTTGTTTAATGAAACTTCGAATTTTAAATCTATCACCATCAAATGTATCGGGAATTAATTTAGTGAGAAATTCAAGACTAGCACGTGGTGCGTCTACAACTTGATTATGAGCCATAATTATAAAATTATTAGGGTAAGAGAAAATAACAGAAGGAAGGAATCGTGAAAACAAACGAATATCTAGAGAACTGTGTCACTCACGATGATGGAAAATTCTTTGCTGTTGGGGCTGGAGTTGCTAATTCCAGTTATATTCTCCCAGGTTGCAGTGCCTTTCCGTATCAGTTGTCGTGGTTCCTTGTGCCTTGTTTCCTTCGTTGTCCAGTTCCGCAAAACCGCCACTTGAATTCCAGGAGTGAAGTTGCTAAGTTCACTTTTTATCCACTGGTAATTAAAGTACTGGATATCCCATCCTCGTCGCCAAATTTTATGTTGGATTCCGATTTATTGATCAGTTTCCTTTACAACAAGCACTTAAGATCTAGTATCTCGCTGCGATTCCACTTCTGTCTACTCTTACGTATTAGAATGATTATACTCAAAAGGCTGTTCTGGGGAGCTTCGGAGGTTCTTTTAAGGATTTGGGTTTTGGTTTTGGAGGTAGTGGGAGTGAAGAGAAGGACCAATAGGGATTGTCGGATATCAAGGAGTCAAGCGTATTATTCAGAGTCAGTGAGTAAGGGTTCAAGGGTCGTGTGACTAATTGTGTACGGAAAGATGACAGGATTTGGATTTAGTTCGGAACATAAAAATATTGACTATCCTAGAGTGTTACAAATACTGACTAATCTAAAGAAATAAAGATATTGACTAACCTAAAGCGATATCCAACAACACATTGAAATATAATAATAGAAATTTTTTAAATTTTACTTGTAGGAATAGACAACTTATTGTTAGTATTAGCATGAATCTATAAATTATAAATTTGTAATTGTTTATTTATAAGAAATACCTTGTTACAGTTAATATTCGATATCTGCAACTCTCTCGGGTCTGAACTGTTGCACATATCGTACACGTCCTACATTGATTGATGTTTTGCCAAACGTAGAAAAGGACAGCGAGTGAAGGATACCAAACGTAAAGAAACAATAACATATCGGTGGGACAATCCTAATGTAATTATAAAACTTTTTTATTTTTTATTTTTTTCATATGAAACTTCTACTATTAGATTTTTTATATTTTTCTGATTAAAATAAGACTAAACACGACGTAATTCGGAATATATTTATTTATAATTTCAAACATTACGCTTACATCGAGGACTTTACTCGAATAAGTTATTGCAAGTAAATATGAACCGAATTACGTCATGTTTGGTCTTATTTTAATCAGGAAAATGTCACGAATATGATGGAGACAGTTGTATGACACATTAATTCAAAATAAAAAAGTTAGCAACGCATTAACATTGTAAACAATTGAAGAGACTTTTGATCTTTGCCGACTGCGAACGATCGCAGCGTCTCTTTCTTTTTAACTCGCTATCCTCCTTTGCGTTAGAAACTTTTATCGTCAATTAAACCAGTAAATATAGTCCAAATTATATCATGTTTGGTCTCATTTTTATCAGGAAAATGTCACAAATATGTTGGTGGAAGTTTTATGTAAAAAAAGTCAATAATAGCAAAGTTTTACATTTTCATTAGTACAGTATTCTCTCCGTAAATGTGAAAACTTCGGGTCTGGAGATTCACATTTATGGAATAGGTACTACATTCTTTGTAGTGTGCCGAACGTAGAAAAGGATAGCGACACAAACAACAAAGAGGGACTGAGGTTCGAGAAGTTCGGCAAACATGAAAGACACGTGTGTGTTCTTCTTTTAAATTCAAAAATCAAAATTCTTTATTTTTGGTTTTTCGTCAATGGAACTTTTACCATCGTATTTGTCTCGTTTTTCTTGTTAAAATGATACCAAACATGATATAATTACGATCATAATTACTTGTGTAACAAACAATAAAAGTTACGGACTTTCACACTTACGGCAGACTTTACATTTACGGCAGAGATACGAATTCCTCCTAACAGTTTGCTACACAAGTAATTATGATTTTAATTATCTCGTGTTTGGTATCATTTTAATCAGAAAAACGAGACACATAAGATGGTAAAAGTTCCATTGACGAAAAACCAAAAATAAAGAATTTTGATTTTTGAATTTAAAAGACAGAACACACACGAGTCTTTCATGTTTGCCGAACGCTTCAACCTTCTGCCTCTCTTTCTTTTCCATTCGCCGTCCTCTTTTACGTTAAAAACTTTAATCACTCGTTACACACGCAATTGTTAACGTAATTATATCATGTTTGGTGTCATTTTAATCAGGAAAACTAGACGAATACGACAGTAAAAGTTTCATGAAAAAATAGTAAGAAATAAGAAAGTTGCAATCTTTTCCTTTGCTTGCATTAATATGTGTCTCACCGATATTCGATCCTCGTCGTTTCGGCGACCGTTCATGTTTAACGCTTGACTGATTTCGATGGGGATCCCCCCAGTAGTGGGGATAAAATTTTAACATTTACGGTAGAGATCTTTTTCACATTTACGGAGAGAATACTGTACTGTTTCATGGATATACACAACCAGGCTCACGTTACACTCCTCGACGCTCAAGCTTCTGGGCGTCTAGAGGGGTCTTCCCCCCAGTGGTGGGGATAAAAATGTTGCACATATCGTATAGGAGATTTTTGCAGATATCGAATGTTCACTGTATTTACTTGTACTTTGCAATAAATTTAAATAAATGTTTCGTGCCTTCCCTAAAACATATTCATCGGTAATATACTTGTAATTTATTTATAAGGAATACCTTCTTGTTGATTTGTAGTTTGCAATAAATAACTAGTCATTTCTTTGAAACTTATTTGTAATAATCATTTCTATAATATATACTCCAAAAATACATTTTATAGAGTAATTATTTTTGTACCTTCCTTTCTTTTTCAACTTTTCAATATTGTATAATTGATATATATGTATGTCGGAAACGCAGCGCGCCCGAGGTGCGGAGCATTGGCGCGCCCAATAATAATAACAACACGGCGTAAATCCATTCACACCGGATTATACGCGATAAGCGAAAGGAAAGCGAGTCGGAGCAGGACGGCAATCAGTCCGGGTTTACCTTTTAAACGCGAAGGATTAACTCAGGCTAGATATTCTGTAAAGTTTCTAGAAGTAAAATAAAGAAAAAGAAAAAGAATTTGTGTAACGTGTCTAAACCTATCCCTCCGCTTCCGACATGTATAAACATACTTCGAAAGCCAATATGAGTAATATAGAGTAAAATTTATTGAAAAAATTGACTACAAATACATTTTAAATTATTAGAATTTGACATGAAAGTAGATTTGCTTGATTTAAATTTCACGCTCGTTTGTACAACGAATTTAAAGGGACAGCGTTTTCGAGAGATCGAAAGTGCCGACAGAGAGTGTCGCCTCTGGTATCTCTACTCTGTGCCGAAGTGATATCGGCTATAGTTTTGTGTACGTTTGGCACAAACAGTTAGTAAGTCGATAGAAATAGTTTAGCAATCCATAGAAACATTTAGTCAACTCTTAGAAACATCTTACAAGGGAACATATCCAAGTGTAACACACCAATTTTAATGAAACTTATGTGAAAGATAGTTCTCAAAAAAATATTCGACACGTATTTTTTTATATCGGCAATAGTGCACATTGAAGGGGTGATAATAGCCCTCAAAGTTAAGGGCTGAAATCATATTTTTGGGAATATCTCAGGAATTAAAGGAGATAATTGGCATCTTTTTTTTTCAATTGTTGGTCTCTCAATAGGGAATTTTTCTGCAGAAAAAAATTTTAATAAACTTTGTTTGTTTAAATAATATTTTGAAAATTTATAGTTTTTGTTTAAATTTTTTGACTAAATGTTGATTTATTTTTTTGCAACTTTGTGTTCGTAAACTATGAACTAAAATAGAGGATACGTGTTTTTGGAATTTGTTGTTTTTTGCAATATTTGTTAGATATATAGCTTGAAGTCACCTCCTGTGATTGCCCCTAATCAGCATTTTTATTAAAAATATCATAATTTTTACAATCTTTTGCAATATTCTGAACATTATATACCTCCTCATATGCCGTTAATTGATTTTTCAACAATTATTGTAAGCATCGCAGGTATGAGCGTGACGCGGTTCTAATCACCGCCGCAAGGAGCATAGGCTTTTATGCAAGAAGAGGACATTGACATGTGTAGAATTTATAACATGGACGAAACGGGCCTGTATGGAAGGCTGTTCCTTCCAAAAGTTTAGTAACTTCAGACGAAAAAAGATTAACGGGGAAAAAAACAAAGAAAGACAGGGTGTCCATTGGATTATGTGCGAATGGAAATGGCACCCATAAACTGCCACCAATTTTTATACATAAATACAGAAATCCACGTGCATTAAGAAATTGCAGCGAATTACGTGTAATGTACACATCGCAGCAGCAGGCGTGGATGAATTCGGAGATTTGCAAAAATTGGTATGAAAATCGTTTCAAGCCAAGTGTACGCCAATACCAATTAGAGAATGGAATAGCTGGTAAAGTCATATTATGTGTGGACAATTGTTCCAGCCATAGAGGTATCGAAAACGAAGACAATTTTGAAATTATATATTTGCCACCTAACACTACATCTCTTATTCAGCCGATGGACCAAGGTGTGATTGCAAAGTTTAAGGCACTGTACCGTCATAGAGTTCTTCGCCGTATTTTACAGTTAGAGGGGGGTGTAAATGACTTTAATAAATTATTTAACATAAAAGAATGTATTGATTTTGTGCACGAATCATAGATGGATGTGACTCCCACCAATATTCGAAATAGTTGGCACGAAATTCTTGCACGGGATGGCAGGGACGAGGAAGAAGAAGGTGCAAATGAATTAGATATTTCAATACATTCTGCCATAAGTGATGCAATACAAACAATAAGTGGGGAAAGTACGAGCTACGAAGAATGTAAGAAAATATTAAAAGCCTTGGAAAACGACGAAATTCTGAATAAAAATGATACGGAGCAACCTATTACACAAGAAGAGGAAGAAGAGGACGAAGAACAGAAAGAAGCAGAAAAAGAGGATGAGCACGAAGAACAGAATTCAATACAAGTCGACAGGAATGAAGAAGGAATAGAAGATCCAGTGGCAGGGACTGAAAGCGAAGATTACAATGGAATAGAAGGAAAAAAGAAAGACTTAGATGCATTGCAAGACACTATAAGAAGATATGCAAATAATAATCCGGCAATATTACTGCTGGGAGACGCGATAAGAAAATTTTTAGAAAATGAAACGCCACAAATAAAGGACGGCAATCATTGACAAGACTCATTTGACTGGTTCGTGCTCCCCTTCTGAAGAATAGCCCTGCTGGTGGACCAAAAATTCTAATAATTCGAAAAAGATAAGTTTTAAACTATTCACAACAAAAATCTTTGAACATTAAACTTAATTATGTCTCTTTTTACAGGTTCATTTGACTGTTCGTGCTTCCCTTTTGAAGAATAGCCCTGCTCGTAGACCGAAGATTTCATGTTGCTTATACATTTTTTACATTGTATATATTGTACCTGTTGTATAGAAATTGTATATTTCACGCGTTGCATATTGCATTAATTATTGTTCATTGTACATGGTTCATATAGTATTATATATTGTATACAGTGTATTACACTTAAATAATTTTTCTTTCAACTTTTTTTTATTTTTGTTAAATAAATTTATTAAAATTATAGATAAAAATGTACCTCAAATTATTGACCACTGTCAGTCATTAGATTTAAAAAAAAGCATGTTGATTGTAATAGAATTTCGGAGAATATACTTTTCATAATACGACAGAATCGCTATGTATCAGAGTGAGAAAACAATATACATGTTCTGCCCTTTTTCCACTACACTGTTCGGTCGACCGTGAAAATTTATGACTTCTCCGGTTTCTCGGACCTCTCACTTTTTCTCGGATCTCTCACTCAGCGGCCGACTTCGAATAAAGTAGGAGGGATAGAAATTTGCTTGTTACGAATCACGAAACTGTTGCTTGTTACGAATCAATACTGTATCTATTCCATAAATGTTAATCTCTAGACTCGAACTTTTCACACTTATGGAGAGAATACTGTATTTACTCATATTCATTACAAATTACAAATAAATAACAAACTATGTGTTATAAATAAGTTACAAATAAATTACAGATTAGCGTGAACGTATAAAGTATAAACCATTGTTTGCCGAACGCCATGCTTGCACACTATGTACATTCAATTTTTACAATACCGTGTCGAAATTGTATTTCCACGCCGTTTCATTTGGTATGACTATTTAAATTGGTTGTATTTTACTGTCTCCCTCTAAAAGTAGTTTCAATGTGAGAGGGCTGCCTCTTGCTGTACCTACTTTTTAGTTCAACGCAGTTGATTCATTTACACGATGGAAATATCTGAACACGAACTACTGAATTTATCAATGTGTAACATTTCGGAAGAATCGTTGAAGAACAATGTCGACATAAACGAAATTGTTTTTGCCTTTGTGAATATTTGTTAATCAATTACCGACCGCGCAATGAACAATGGATAAGGGAGAGATCAATGATCACGCGTACTGAAGTTTAACTCAAATTCCCGATGGATGGCGCGCGCTTTAGTTAGAAAAGGATGGGAAATCTACTCCGAAGTATATTCTTATACATTGCTATTTAATTACACTGTCCAACAAATTTTAACTTTTTTTCGACGTTTCTATTTCCGTTCAGTGATTCTTGCAGGTTTTTTCGCGCTGATTACGAATCTGCAACCCGTTTTTCTCCAGCACGTACAGTTTTTGAGAAATTTGAGTATGAAAAAAAAAAACACATTTTTAAAATTTGAACCAATTTTGTGATATAACTATAAAAGATACTAAGATTCTGTTTGTATCATAAGATTCTATAGACTTTCCTGAATACAATGATATCTGGCTTTTATGCATTCTGAATATTTAAACATGTTCAAACAATCATTGAACGCCGAAAGGCATGGATTTTGCATCAATTTTTAGGTATATTTTTTAATTTATCTTAAAAAGTAAGGGTCTATTGGAAAATCGAACTATGCCACGCGATGGAGCAGATTTTCACGTTTAAAAAGCACCCATACAAAGTTGCAGCGTCGTTTTTTTTACGATGCTAGAAACAAAATAGCTGCGTTTTATAGTACCGTTACGTATTGTTATAGTACCGTAATACTTCTAGATATCTGGCGCCTTTATTAGTGAATCGCGATAGTTAGCGTAGCATTCTGAAGCAGCATTTTTATAATTTGTCAGATCAATTCGTTATAGTATTCGCCGATTACCTAGTTACCAATCTCTCTCCCTGATTATAACGTGATAACTATTGAACATTAATTTACTTATTATATCTTATATAAAACATATACAGGGTAGGTGATGACCACAGGTGCATTTGGGGGACGATGAATAACTCTAAGGGGCGCTGATAGTATAAAAGAAAGAAGAGAAGATTTAGAAAAATTTATTTATGTATTCGGCTCATAACGCTTAATTTTTCTTTGAACAACGTACTGAACATTGGCTCGGTTCCCGCATACTCCCTCACTTGCATTGAGGTATGTGCAATCGCGCACTGCTACTGTTCATGTGGTGCCACTGAATTGCCGGTCCAAAACACGTGAGCACTACGAGCATTGCTGCGGATAACTCCCACACATGCGATTGGTCGATCGCAAGGCCAAAGCCTGGAACTGGCTACTGGCAGTATTACCAGCAGATTTTGGAGCACGTATAACGTTCCTAGAACTAGGATCAGGAGTTTACAGCACTTCGTAAGGCAACGAGCGGCTTTTGCCTATTGAGTGACTCGTCTTTATTATAGCTAACTCTATAAGGATGTGGGATTCGTGTGGTGTGCGGTTAAGGAGTAAAATCCACAGGTCAATACCCTTCAATAATTAGGTTTATTCAATTAATTAATAGAGAGAGAGAGTATTACAGTTAACAATTATTGCTGTGAAAAATATAAAAAGCATATGTATCTGATTATTTAGCAAAAGAACAAAACAGACTTTTATCGCGCAATGATTAAATAATGAATCTAATTGAGAATGTTAAATGAACCTAAGTAAATAAAACGCAATTCGCAAATTATTTGTCTCGGAATTTGGGTTTTAAAGTATTACTATGAGCCCTATCTAATTTGCTTCTAAATTCGGAAATTAACGGGTTTGTGGTCGACTACTATAACGCTACGCAAGATTCGCTGTTTTACAAAAGTTAATCGCAATCCTAACTGGTCAGAACAATATTCTTTAGTTAGTTCAGTTCAAGAATTATTTCAAGTTCAAGAATTTATATAAAATTAATTTTAATACGGAACAGTTACTCAGTACTTTGACTCTGCGACTACTGGTACATTCGCTCTTTTTGTCAGAACATGAATTGTCACCCAACCCAGATCGCTTAATTGAGGAGCCCGCTTTCGCTAGCTGTTAAAACAACCCAACGATACTGGAATCAAATGAACAACCAAGTCCAACAGGGTTGCAAATAAAATGACTCTATAGGTCGTGATTACTGAACCGCCACCCAAAACACACGGGCTTCAGAGCGAACTACCCAGAGCATAATATTTATTTACTTTATTTTTCTTAACGAAATATAATATTTTCTAATGCAATAAAAAAATTAAATTTGGATTTTCAGTTTCAGTATTTTCTTATTTTTGTTCAACTTAAAAATTAATTCATTTTTGTTTGGGGAGGCAAAGTTTCATCTCGCCTACACACAGAATTCAGTAGAACTGGGCCTGTTTAACGGCCCCACCGGTAGTGGTGACAGATAGGCAGGCCGGAAAACCGGCCCATAGGGTTCAAAGGGTTAACAAATTTATTTTTTCTGTAGATAATAATGGCTCAACCAAAGAAAAAATGTAGACAATATAATATCAAATATTTGAAATATGGCTTTATTGAGTCGCATGTAAACAATACATTACCAATATGCCTGATGTGCCAGAAAGTTTTATCAAACGAAGCTATGAAACCTTCCAGACTACAAGAACATTTGACTAAAATTCATGCTGATAAAAAAGATAAGGATTTATCTTATTTTCGAACACTTAAAGAAAAATTTATCAAACAATCGACATTAGCAAAACTCTTTTCAACCGCAACCACACAAGATGGCGATGGCTTGCTTGCTTCTTACAATATTTCGTAAATGATTGCCAAATCGGGAAAACCTCATATTATTGCTGAAGAACTAATTATACCGGCTATAACTGAAGTAATGCGTACTGTGCTACACATGCCAGCATCTGATATTATCAAGAAAATTTCGTTGAGCAATAATACAGTACAAAGAAGAATTGATGAAATGGCTCAAGATGTTGAAGATTTATTGTGTGGATATTTAAAAACATCTCGGTTTTCTATTCAGCTTGATGAGTCAACTTTGCCAGGAAGTGAAGCTTTACTTTTAGCATACGTGCGGTTCACAAATGAGGAACAAATTTCCAAGAATTATTATTTGCAAAATATTTGCAAACTGATACTAAAGGAGAATCAATATTTCATGCATTAGATGAGTTTTTTAAAGAAAAAGAAATACCTCTGACAAGGGACCTCACTTAAGTGTTACACGCGGATTTTAATGAAATTTACATATGTGGTAGTTTTTCGAAAATTAGTTGACCCATATTTTTTTATATCTGCTGACATGCATGTTGAGGGGGTGAAAATAGCCCTCAAAGTTGGGGGTGAAAACACATTTTCATTAATATCTCGCAAACTAGAGGGTGTAGGAGGGTGAATTTTTTTTTGTAACGTGTATTTTTGAGTAAGGAATTTAGTTTATTACGAAAATTGCGGGAGAAATTATTTATTTAAATAATATATTAAAAAATTGGATTTTTTTGTCAATTTTTTACCCCAAATGCCGTTCGATTTTTATGC
This sequence comes from Megachile willughbiella, assembly GCA_945859595.2. NCBI lineage: Eukaryota > Metazoa > Arthropoda > Insecta > Hymenoptera > Megachilidae > Megachile > Megachile willughbiella. The sequence goes on from OX243806.1 coordinate 689,796, forward strand.
AGATTTGTATACGTAAAATATGGATCAAAATGGAGGATACGTGTTTTTGGAATTTTTTGTTTATTGCAATTTAGCAATAATTATTACATATACAATTTTCGTCTACTTTTTACGGAGAAAAGTGTTGAGATTTGTTTTCGAAGAGGGTAAGCCCTTTTTATGCAATCATTTTTCAACAAGTTTCAATAAGTTTGTAACAATTGGATAATATTACATGTTTATTTTTCCTTCGGTAGCCAGAGAAGGTCCAGCGGGCAGGTATAAATCCGCCGCTGCACCGATCGTCGTTGTACAGATGCAATCAACATGTATAAAGAATCGACATACGGATATAGAAATGCAACAAGAGTTTATATTTGACGTTTTGACTTATGACCAAATCTTACCTTTTTCTGTCAATGAAGAGGAAATGGAAGAAGCTTCTACATAAAAATTTGTCAAAGTTTTCTTTCCGCGTGCAACAGAAAATACTGTTGTGCTCCTCAACTCATGAAAAGGTGTAGCAAGAAGGAGTTATGACGTGCAATCCCAATATCAAAAACAGATTAAGAAACTGGATATATTAAAAATACCAAAACATGCCACACCATTTGTTCAACCATTTGGCGTCTATAGGTTTCAAATTTGGAAAAACTTTGGTCGAAAAATTTCTGATCCTTTGATCGTATTGAATGTAGATATGAATTAATTGTAATAAAAAGAATAAATTTTTGAAATTAATATAAAAATTAAAAGTTTTAAATTCTAATAAAAATAATAAAGCTAAAATGGAATGAATATTTTTGAAACTTATGTTATATAGTGTGTACAGTAATGAAATTCAACGAAGAAATGCGTAAAATACAAATGCTGGACTCACCACGAACAGTTTATAGAAACTACATCAGTATATTGAGAATAAAACATAGTTTCTAAATCATTCAAGTAAAATCAACTGGGTTATTAAATTCATCAAGTACGACGCTGACATATCTATAACGGAACCAGACATATCGGAATAAATTTTTCTATCTTGGTGATGAGTGTTGATTATGTATCAGAGATTGTAATTTAATTATGAAATTTTTTAAATGTAAGGTCATATCCAAATTTAATAAAATTATTATCTCAGAAATCTTATGTGCAAAATTCTTCCATATTATAAAACTGAACACATGTAATGGCTGTATAAATCTGGTAGTATCTTTTGGAATTTGCAATATTTTTATACTTCGATTTCTGCATTACCCTGAATACCATAACAAAATTAGCAGCTTTCAGAGATAACAAATCATTTAAATGAGAAACATTTTGGTTCAAATTATTAAAAGTTAAATAGCTAAACTTTTACCTTCGGCTAAAAGTTCCATTGCCTATAAAAACCTACGTTCCGTACAACGTCGACTGGTACCGCGGCGGATGTATACCTGCCTGTTAGACTTTCTTTGGCTACCGATGGAACAATAAACATATAATATTATCTAATTGTTAAAAACATGGCAAATGATTGTATAAAAAAGGCTCACCCTTTTCGAAAACAAATCTCAACACTTTTCTCCGTAAAAAGTAGACGAAAATTGTATATGTAATAATTATTGCTAAATTGCAATAAACAAAAAATTCCAAAAACACGTATCTCCCATTTTAATCCATATTTTACGTATACAAATCTGCATAAAAATCGAACGGCATTTGGGGTAAAAAATTAACAAAAAAATCCAATTTTTTAATATATTATTTAAATAAATAATTTCTCCCGAAATTTTCGTAATAAACTAAATTCCTTACACAAAAATATACGTTTCAAAAAAAAATTCACCCTCCTACACCCTTTAGTTTGCGAGATATTAAAGAAAATGTGTTTTCACCCCCAACTTTGAGGGCTATTTTCACCCCCTCAACATGCATGTCAGCAGATATAAAAAAAATATGGGTCAACTAATTTTCGAAAAACTACCACATATGTAAATTTCATTAAAATCCGCGTGTAACACTTAAGTGAGGTCCCTTGTGAGTAATATCTTATCAATAGCCACAGATGGTGCTCCAGCGATGGTAGGGCGCTACAGAGGTTTTCTTTCATATTTAAAAAAGGAGGTGCCGAATGTATTAACAGTACACTGTATCATCCATCGTCAACATCTAGTTGCCAAAAATTTAAGTGTAATTAAAGCTATCAACATAATCAGAAGCAAATCATTGAATGACAGATTATTTAAACAGCTTTGCATTGAAAACTATGAAGAATTTAATCGTTTGCTGCTTTATACAGAAGTTCGTTGATTGTCAAAGGGTGCCTGTTTAAATCGGTTTTATAAACTGTTTAATTCGGTGCTGGAGTTCTTGAAAGAAAAAAATGATGCTTTACGATCCAATTTAATTCAATCCAAAAGTGACATTGCTTACTTGACAGACTTATTTAAAAAATTTAATGAAAGCAATCTTCAGCTTCAAGGTCATGAAGTGAATTTAATAAAAACAAAATGTGTTATTTCTCCATTTGTGACAAAACTTCTTCTGTACAAACGAAACTTTGGACCAGGGGAATTCAGTCAGTTCCCAAATTTATCAAGAGCAGAAAATAAAGATCAAGACATACTTTCTTATTGCGAGCACTTGGATGCTCTCCATTCAGATTTTAATCAATGATTTGATGATATTTTGAAAATGAACATACCTGATGGATTTTGGATCCTTTTCCAAGTGTAAACACAGAAGAATTTCCACAGTTACAAGAAGAACTGATGGAAGTAACTACAAATGATGAATTGAAATTTAAATTCAAAAGCGGCTACCAACAATTCTGGCTGCAAAAGGAGATCCGTATGGCTTATCCTAAAATATGTGCTGTAATTCAAAAGTTCTTAATTGTATTTCCTTCATCATATTTAGTGGAACGTGGGTCCAGTGCGGTAACCAATTTATTAACAAGAAGAAGAAACCAATTGCAAATAGTCAATTGCGGTGATTTAAGATTACTGCTGACGAAAATAGAGCCGAGGATTACTAAATTGGTAGCAGCACACCAGGTTCATCCTTCTCATTAAGATGATTTTGAATGTTTTAACTTTTTTTGTATTACATTCTATTCTGAATTCAATAAATAGTTTCATAATTTCAAAGTTCAATGTTTCTAATTTACACCTTTCTTTATTATATTTTACGAAAAAGGTAGAAACATTAATACATATACAGGGTGTCTCGTAACTAGTGTTACTCCCTGAAAGGGCTGGTAAAGAACGTCATTCTGAACAAGATTTTCCTTTGCAAAAATGGAGTTTGAAGCATTGTTTTTGAATTATTAAGGAAAAACACTGACCAATCAGAGCGCGAGAATAGCGCGCGGTCAGACGCGAGAGCGACAGCTTCGAGTATGACAGTCGATCGTGATCGTGAACAAGCGTATCGATACCGCGTCGGTATAACAGGAAACTATTAGGTGAAATTTAAATCGAATAACGAATTAAGATGTTAAGAATAATACATTGTAACCGTGCGGGTTACATAATTAATGGTACACCGTGTGTATTTATCTATCTTAGCCGTAAGGGATATCCTTACTCCAGGCACAAGCCGTGATCATAGTCGCGGGGGTACATACTTAGAGTATTTGCCCCACTTTAGGGTAATTATGCGTGCGCATCGATCTCTTCTCGATAGCGATCGAAGGAGGTCGATGCGAGGATGAATTTCGACACTCTACGTCTGGAAGCGAACCTAGAAGGATCTCTCTAAATCTATTCAGCGAAAAATGGTACGCGATCGGGAGGTCAAACCGACCTGGTATGATAGACAAACCGCCTATCTACCCTCGACGCCTACGCGCCTCAAACCGAGGAGTCACAAGTTCAAACCGAACTGTGGCACAGCTAGACTACGATTATTAAAAGCCCTTTTTGTCGTGTACAGCGTAGTTGTCAAAACGAGAAATTTTATTATAATAAAGTCAATTTTTAAAGTCGTTTAAGTATAAACTTCGCTGAATAGAAGGAGACGGTGAGTAATTGTTGTTTGTGAGTCAATTCGCAAAAGTAGTCATCGCCGGCAATCCCACAGTTGTAGATAGCGACTGAGATCTTCTAATTATACATTTTGGCGTGGTGCAGCTCCCAGGCTCATACAGGCAATTGAAGTGTCGCTCGGCCCACGTAAAGTGTCCCGCCGTATCTTCTAATTGTACCTGTGTGCCCTTGTGAGAGGTAGTCTCGCAGGTGTGGAATTGGATGGTTTCTGCCATATTTGATCGAGGCACAGCTCACAGACTCGTTTGAGCAACCAGAGTATCGCTCAGCTCATGAAAGTGCCCTGCCGTCACTCCTTGGTTGTACTCAAACGCCTTTGTGAAGAGGTGGACACGACCGTGTGGTACTGCTGTCTCACTGTTTGGAAGTAAATTTGTTCGAACATAGTTCATACTCAAATTGGGTAACCGAAGTGTCGCTCAGCCCACATATTGTGCCTGCCGTCATCTTCTGGTTGTTCTCGATTGGTTTATGAACTTCATAGTGCAGGCACCATTTGACTTTTCCCGAATTATTCGACAAAGTCGATCTGAGTGTTTCTGTACTATCCGCGTCGCGAATAATACGATCAGATTAGCACTGTTAGAATTAAGTGTCCGGCATCGGAGGAAGTCTTGAGCCCAACTACATTCCTCTTGACAAACTCTTAGGTGTCTCAACCTGATTTTGACTTCGTGCGTGTCTCCACCGGAACAACTCCCACGATTTATCGGCCGAGTGTAAAAGGTGCTGTGATGGTCTTCAATCGTACTTTCCACAGAGATTTTGACTCCAACGACAGAATCACATTACCAGTTTATTTCTCTTATAAAATTCAATTTCTGTTCCACGTGCCGTTGCGCGTTGATCTATTGAAATCCTTTAATTTTGATATAAAAGGTATTTTCGTACGTGTCGGAATTATAGTTTGGGAAAGAACTCATCAGATAATAAGTCTACTCTATTTGTTCATTAAATAACGCGATCATTCCATATTGAACTGACGATTTCTATACTGTGTTAAACAAAGCGTGCGTGTTACTTTCTTTCGACATTCATGTAACGATATTGATGTTACACAATATATTTTTTTTTTATTATTTGTTATTACATAAATCGTGTCTAACTTTCTTCAACGACCAACAGACCACTCCGCTGTCCAGTACCTGGAGGCCCGAATCCCTCCAATAAGAACCCTTAGTAGAACTTGAATTATACTAACTTAGTGTTCATTTACGCATATGCGCCCAACTTGGGCATAACTTGACAAAATTCACCATAGATATAATTCTAACGTTTGCAAAAGTGGTCCCCACCCTGGGGCACAACAAAAGTTAACAAATTACGTTTACATGTTATTAAATAATTATTGCGTACAACAAACACATAAGTTAAGTAGTCAAATATTAAGTTCAGTTATAAATTCTCGGATTCATGCATCATTTCGTTTGTTTATATAAATAATGTATCATAAGAATTTTGTATGGAATATTCCACGCGCCGCGATTCTAACTTAGGAAAATAGAAAGAGTGCGGTATATTTAGGAAAGGATAGCATATACATTTTCGTTAATTGTATTAAATATAAAAGTTATTAAATAATTACTTGTTGAATCAAAATATAGGAAAGCCAATTTAATGATATGTTAAAGTTGAAGTATTGATAATCAAAATCAAATGTTAGTTTATTTGAATAAATAATATATATTGTAAATGTTTCATACGCGATGCCTACGTACGTACGTGACACGACGCTAGCCAGGATTTCTTAGAATTAGCGCGCAATCTTTAAAGGAAGATAGAAAATATAATTCCAATTAACAATATTATTTGTCATTAAAATCATTAATTAATCAAATCCACCGATATATAAAATTAGCGGATGTTGTGTTACGTCTAATTATTACCGATACTCGAAGTCCGATACTATTTTGTTAACCCGAATAGATAACGAACAGTAATAACGTTCTATGGAATATTCCGGCGTGCCGTATGCTTCGGCATATAGTTCAGGTCCTTACTGGCGTACGTGCGTAAGATGTAGAAAAGGACAGATAATATGTTTTCGCTAATACACTATTAATTAATTATTTTTGTATTAAAAACATTAACTACTCTTCGGAGAACATTATCGGCAATGTTAGAAAATCATTTGCTTTATTAATTAACGTCTAATTAACTATTATATGCGACATTACATAAGTCATAACGCCTGGAAAAGTGGGGAATTCGAGTATAAAAGGCCGAGCGAAACCGGCCTAAGGAGCAGAACAATTTTCAAAGTCGAGCTAGTTAGAAGCCTTACCCAAATATTATCCGGAACAGTTTTCGCTGGACAGAGCCGAAACGATTTTTAGGGTCTAGTAGGCAGTGAACAATAGGCTCCCCATTCAAGCGGTCTTGCATCTGAAACTCCGTCAGGAGAGTGCTATACTCAGCGCCAAGAAAGGTTGAGACGTCAAAACGAGAGCTCTCAGCTACTCAAATACATATTATAATTTTTGTCGAATTACTAAACACGCCGTCAGACTCGCCGAGTTCACTCTGAGCCTTCGCTCCCCACTTCGAGCAACTTGGTGTCTGAAACCCGTGTCTTTTGGGTGGCGGTCGAGTAATTACGAATTTATAATTAGAGTCATTTTTTAATTTGCTACTCGGTTGGTCGAATGATGTTCATCTGATTCTGGGTCGTCTAGTAGCCAGTGAACAATAGGCTCCCCACTTAAGCGATCTGGTTTTGCGTGTCAATGTACGCTCTAACCAAAAGGGACATGGACAATTAGTTGTCGAGTCAAAAATTAAGAAGAGTAACTGTTCCGACGAAACATATATTTTTCTCACAAACTTTAGTGTCTTGAATCGAGTCAATCTTAGGATTTTGAATTAATTAAAGAATATTGTTCTGTCACTATCGAATCTTGCGTAGCGAATTTCACGACTACACCGCGTTAGAAAATCAATTCATCTCGTAAATATTGTAAAGGCGAATCTAGACTAAATTAAAAGAGAATCAGACTTAGGTAGGATTCCGCGCAAAGCTAGATTTTAAATGTATTGATATTGTTAATTTTGCAAAAGCGTAGTTAGCCCCTAAAAAAGAATCAGACTTAGGTAGGATTCATCGTAGAGCTAGAAACGTATTAATTTGTTAGATTTTGTAACTGCGTTAATTTCGAAAGAGTACAAATCATTGACACTTAGAACTTCGAGATAATTAATTAGAAATTGCGTTCTGTTAAATTCTTCATATACTTACTTACGAATCGCGTATTATTTAATTGAGTTTCTGCTAGTATGCAATGAAAGTTTATTTAGTTCTTTTGATTTAATTGTTCATTATATTAGTTTATATTGCATATACTTTTCCCGTTTTCTTATTTTCTTATTTTTGTTAATTGTTAATCATTACTATTTTTGTATCGTCGAAATCTTTCCAACATGGAGAAATTTCGTGTTTCAAAGCAAGGATTGAAATTGATTGAGGAGGAGGGTAATTAAAAAATTAACAATGCAGAATTGAGCCTCGAAAATAATCATTTATTGGCTCGAGTTAGGGGAAAAAGCCTTGCGGCATAAAAAACCCCTTGAAAATTGTATTTATTTATAATGGAATGGTGAAAGTGTGTTACTTGTTATTTATTATTCGAGGAGACTAGGGTTTCATTCGAACGGCCCTGGTATGAGAATAGAGCGACTTGTGTCGCTCATATGGTATGAGTCTATTCGAGCAGTGTAGGGTCTCGAATAGAATTGCGTATGTTTGAGGAGCGCCCTACATCGGTCCTATCGTGTAGTATGAGTCTATTCGAGCAGTGTAGGGTCTCGAATAGAATTGTGTATGTTTGAGGAGCGCCCTACACCGGTCCTTTCGTGATTATAAATCACGGAGATATAGTATTGCGATTCGCGAATTCGACGCGATTCGAATTGTCACTCGCGATACACCAACTTTCCTGAAAATTACGATATCAAAAGACTTTCGGTTCCCGATCCGCTCCGCGTCACGTTTACGAATCGACTGACTTCGATATGAAAAAATCGCCCGAGCGCCCCCGCGGTTAGAATTGACCTTTACAAAATTCAATGCCTTGTTTTCCGACGAAGGCGAGAAAAGTAAGCAAAAGAGGAAATATATCCATTAACCGATTTATGGCACGCACATGTTTATCAAGTTCGTAATAAATTGTTTAGTCGCGACAAAGCCTACGTTCGGGTCCGAACAATTTTATTGAATAAACCTGTTGAAAGGTATTGACCTGTGGATTTCACTCCTTAACCGCACACCACACGAATCCCACATTCTTTAGATTAGTTATTGCAAAACGAGTCGTTCAGTAGGTAAATAACGCTCTTTACCTCATGAGCGCTGTAAATTTCTGTGCATAGCTCCAGAGTCGTTTCACATTGAGTACCACTGGCAGCGGCGCGTGTTTTGCCGAACTATTGTTTTTATAAAAAGAAAACGAAAATGATTTTGTAACTTTGTAACATTCCTGAAGAAATTTTTTGCTTTTACGTTCCTAGAAATCTCTCAATGATAATCACATTTTCGTTTCGTCAATGATATCCTTAATTTACCGTTGTTACGTACGCCAATGAACTTTTCTATTTTGGAGTTGGGTGTTCGAGCATAGTTAAAGACCACAGCGAAGATAGAGTCTAGTCTTGCCTAGTCTTTCCCAGCTACCAGGGTTTCCTTATTAGGATGCGCTCATGAATCTCTAACGTCTTCGGACCAACGCGATGAAAATTCGTTAGACGAAAAGCGTCGCGTTGATCCGTACCCACCGTTTCCACCACTACTCGTTTTCCACCCATTTTTCGGGTATAAAAAGGGTTGTGGAGAAGACGTGTTGGGCCCAGTCAATTCTTGAACGTAGTCTAACGCGGAAGCTCTGTCCGAGTTCTAGTACGCTTATTACGTCAAGTTTAGAGTAGAGTCTTTCAATCGAGATCGGGTTAAAGTCCCTTTCGAGAAGCTAATTAACCATACAGTACGTATAATTGCTGTTAAGCATTTTTATATTTGACTTATACTCACGGGTCCCCGTTTCGCTTGTTTTTCGTTAAAACTAGGCAGGACTAGATTCTCGCTTTGTCGGAGTCGAAACTACTCAAACTCAGTAAATTCGAATCAAAGTAATCTTTTAAACTCTTGTATAGTAGAGTCACCTTTCAACCGACACGTACACTACAACAAGTCCAAACAACCCACCAGTCGGTATATCTTGGCCGCTCGAGGTATACTGGCAAAATCTACGTTACGAGTTCTAATACTAACATTTCTTGTGACACCCGGCGTTAGCCATACGTCGGCTAGTTCACCATAGCCAAACTCCTGGGGCACCCGGCGTTAGCCATACGTCGGCTCATCCCCGCGTCTACTTTCCTTTGGCGCTGAGGTTAATTAACAAACTTGAGTTAGCCTAGTAACAACACCATAACCTAAATACAGCCCCCAGCCACGCGGCTGTACCCCTCCGGCTCGTAACACCATTATCGACCGTAATTTCTTCTTTTCTTACCGACCGCGGCAACTAGACATGTCAATTACCATCAAAATTTGGTTGAACTGTCGGTAACACATATATATACATATATATATATATATATATATATATATATATATATAAATATTGGACAAAGGTAATATATATATAGATATTTTTGTTAACAACAATATCAAATATGAAAGTTATTAAATAATTATTTGTCAAATTACAATGTAGGAAAGCTAATTCGATCATATGTTAAGCCGAGTCATTGATGGTCAAATTCGCATATTATTCTATTTAAGTAAATAATGTATTGTAAATAATGTATTGTAAATATTTCGTACGGAAGATTCCGAAATGCTACGTGCCTACGTGATCCAACGCTAGACAGGATTTCTTGGAATTAGCTCGCTATCTCGAGAGAGACAGAATATATAATTTCAATTAACGATATTATTTGATATTAGAATTATTAATTAATCAAATCCGTCGATATATAACATTAGCAAATGTTATGTTAAGTTTAATTCCCGATACTCGAAGTCAGATACTATTTTATTAATCTCGATAGATAATGAATTGTAATAATGTTCTATGGACTATTCCGGCGTGTCATATGCTTCGGCATATAGTTCAGGTCCCTATGGGAGTACGTGCGTAAAATGTAGAAAAGGACAGAAAATATGTTTTTCGCTAATATACCATTAATTAATGATTTTGGTATTAAAAACATCAACTACTCTTCAGAAAACACTATTGGCAATGTTAGAAAATCAGTTACTTTGTTAATTAACGTTTAATTAAGAGTTATATGTAAATTGTACGCAAAATTATATACGTCATAACCTTGGAAAGGGTAGAGATTTCGAGTATAAAAGGCCGTGCGAAACCAGCCTAGACAGCAGAACAATTTTCGAAGTCGAGCAAGCTAGAAGTCTTAGACACGCATTAACCCGGAACAGTTTTCGCTGGTTAAAGCCGAAACGATTCTTAACTCTTGATTGGAAGAGCGGGTATACGCCATTTGGATACTTGATCGCTGGGTCGTTCTAGTAGCTAGCTAACAGCAGGCTCCCCAATTAAGCGATCTGGTTTTCGGTGTCAATGATTTGACTAAAAGGGTCATGGACAATTAGCTGCCGAGTTACAAATTAAAAGAGTAACTGTTTCGATGAAAATATATTAACTTCATATCAATCTTAGGATCTTGAGTCAAGTTAAATTAATCTGTTAAAGAATATTGTTCTGTCTCTAGCATATCACACGTAGTCGACTACACCGCGTCGGAAAATCGATTTAAAATTATTACTCTCGCAAATATTGTAAAAGCGTACTTAAGCAAGTCCAGAAAAGAATCAGACTTAGGTAGGATTCGTAATAGCGCCGGACTTCAAACATACTAATTTTGTTAAATCTTGTAACTGTGTAATCTTTGGAAAGAGTATAATACCACAGATACTTAGAATTTTGAGTCTCACTAATATTGCAAAAGCGTAGTTGAGTTAGCCTCGACTGAAATTCAGAATATAGGACTTCGAGTTCAATATCTAGAAATTGCGTTTCTAATAACTTACAAATAGCGTATTATTTAATTTATGGTATTTCCTATTCATTATACGACGATATCTATTTAGTTCTCTGATCTAGTCGTTCATTATATCAATTTATACTTCATATACTTTTCTTATTTTCTTATATTTTGTTAATTGTTAACCATCATTATTTTATTGAATAAACCTGCTTATTGAAAGGTATTGACCTGTGGATTTCACTCGTTGACCGCACATCACACGAATCCCACATTCTTTAGATTAGTTATTGTAAAACGAATCGTTCAGTAGGTAAATGCCGCTCTTTACCTCACGAGCGCTGTAGATTTCTGTGCATAGCTCCAGAATCGTTACACATGTTCAAATGCACAACAGAGGTTGATCAATTTGATTAAATCGTATAAAATAGAAATCAACTATGACGATGTTGATGATAATAATAAAAGTAAATGTAATATTACATTAGATACTGACACAAATTACAGTAATAATTTAAATATTTTTTTTAAATTCCTTGATGTGGAAAATGAAACATCATTCATTAATGTTTCTATCTCTGATAGATTAAATCCGTACTGGTGTCCTGATATTCTTCCAAATTTTCGTCAGATTTGTAAACATTTTCCTCTTTGTACATCATTGATATCAAATCCAAATGATGTACCAACCTCATCCTACGTAGAGGAATATTTTAGAGAATTAAAACAATTAACGTTAAAAAATTCTAAAAATATTCGCCTAGATAAATTTATATTACAGCATATTGCATCTATAGCAGGGCATATGAAAATTTTAAATGCTATGCAATTAAATAAAAATCAGCTACGTAATATAATACCCGTGAATAGTACCATAAACGAAATTGAAGAAAATAATATAATCCGCGAAAATAGCGCATTACTTTCCTTCAATTCTGAGCAAACAGATAATAGTTTCATTGATATCTCTATACCTTCAGCTGGTAACAATTTAAATAAAAATGTAAAAATAGATAAAGTAGAAACTAAAAGGAAACTTATTAATATAGACGATAGTAATAAGGAAAATATAGATTTTACTCATTCTGATGACACTTACGAGTCAGACCACGATAATATTTTAAACGAAATTGAAAATTGGAAAGGAAAAGTAAAAGAACCTACCAAAAAACGAGGAAAATATTTAACTATTTGTCCGGACATTAAAGATATATATTTAAAACCTAAATTAAGTAGGAATCTACCTCTGCTAGAGAATGGTATTTTACTAGGGCCACAGTTAATTGCGTCAAAACATGTATCAATGAAAAATACGTGCGCATTTGATTCCTTTGCACAAGCACTTTTAGTAGCTTATCGTGATTGGTGCTCGTATAACACATATATTAACGAATCGGAAAACATTATGTTAATATTTATAAAAAATTTATCTGCACTTGGCATTTGCAAAAAAATATATAAAGAACGAGCCATAATACTTAGTGGCATATTTAAATCAGAAGTAAATTATATAGATTGTGCATGTAATATTAGTAATTTAATTAGAAAACATTTATTGCAAAAAGAAAGTTCATACACAATTATACAGGAATGCTCAATCTGTAAATATTTGAAGGAAAAGTTTGAAGTAGTTGTAAATATAAATATACGACCGTTTTATACGAACGGTATACAAGCATTAAAAAATTCATTTCAAGATATTATAACATTTAAAGAATCAAAACAATGCACCAAATGCAATAATAACACCGCTGGCACTAAAATTATTCCAGGGAAACAAATTATTTTTGATATCGAACCGCTACAGCATAATCATTTAGCTTTAACAGAAAATATCTGTAATTGGGAAGGAACTTTCACATTATTACAAATACCAGAGGAAATAATAGTAGAAAATATAAAATTTAAGTTAGTGTCAGCGATCGAATATACAGGAAGCACGAATTCCCAAAATGTAGGTCATTACATTTCTCACTGTAAAAGAATAACAGGTAGTTGGGAAATATACAATGACCTGTCACAGTCAAAAAAAGGTGCTATAGCTACATCCAGGCAATTATTACAAAAACGAAAGCTATCGATATTAATTTACATTAAATCCGACAATTAATATTACTAATATTACTATTAATATTACTAATAACATATAAATATATTATTACAAATAAATTGTCCAGTGTCGCACTACACTGCAAAATGTAGTTCCACCGACTTTGTCGGTGGTTGACAATTGCAAATAACAGCAATTGTACTCGCGGATCGTAAGATCATGTGAGTTGATCGACACTGGACTGTACACTTTTGAATAGTGTGCACTCCGCTGACTTGTTCACGGGGAAAGACATAAAAATAAAAAACGTTGCAACCGGCCAGTGTCGCACTACACTGTAAAGTGTAGTTCCACCGACTTTGTCGGTGGTTGACAATTGCAAATAACAGCAATTGTACTCGCGGATCGTAAGATCATGCGAGTTGATCGACAATGGACTGTACACTTTTGAATAATGTACACTCCGCTGACTTGTTCACAGGGAAAGACATAAAAATAAAAAACGTTGCAACCGGCCAGTGTCGCACTACACTGTAAAGTGTAGTTCCACCGACTTTGTCGGTGGTTGACAATTGCAAATAACAGCAATTGTACTCGCGGATCGTAAGATCATGCGAGTTGATCGACACTGGACTGTACACTTCTGAATAGTGTACACTCCGCTGATTTGTTCACGGGGAAACACATAAAAATAAGAAACGTTGCAACGATCTAGCGTCGCACTACACTGCAAAGTGTAGTTCCACCGACTTTGTCGGTGGTTGACAATTGCAAACAAAAGCAATTGTACTCGCAGACCGAAAGGTCATGCGAGTTGTACGACGTTAATTATCATCATAACCATCATAATCATCATTAAACCTAACCTAACCATCATAGCCATAATCATCACAATCATCATGATCAACACAACACAGAAGCAGAACAAGAAGAGTATTTCGCGCATAGGAAGGGAAATCACATTTCAGGTAACGTTTTACAACTTTCAAATATACTGTATAATTAATTTCATTAATACGTTTACAATAAATCATTTACAAATTATAAATAAACGAAAATTGCTTTTCAGTTGTTGCAAAAAAGGAAAAGAAGAAATTCTCATTCTAAATATATGAGGAACTTCCCAATTCAACATCGAGAAATTGAAACGCAGTAAAAAAATTACACCGTTGAAAAAATGTACACTGCACAACAGCTGATGTCACGGCCAGGACAATGAGTAGTCTACTTTCCGTCGCCGTACAACGGCGATCCGCTGGACGATTCCGTCGACCATCAAACAACACAAAAATGGAGATCGCCTTTGTTGACGATCAAACAACATACAACATCAGGCACAAACATCAACGAAAAGACAACAAAGTGTTTCAGTCAAAATTTGTCTGCTACACTGTTTCAATTGTATGTAATTACCGCTATTCTTTTATTATTGCAATTTTTTAGTTTTAATCCTTTATATTCCACACAAAATTTTAGAACAAATGAACTAACTAGGAAATAGCGCCCCCAAGAAGAGCTAAAAAATCTCCAAAAATGGCGAAGTCGGTACAAGCGAACCCTTTGAGGTACATCCGGAAGTAAAGGCGTTTAACATCCCGGAAGATTCGACACGGAAGAATTTCGATGTAAATTTTATTTCTTCCATTGTACATTTTTTATTGCGTTCCTGTTCAGTCATATTCATTTCACATTCCCACATGATTTAATTTTTTGAGTTCCCTTCTTATTGCGCGATACAATTCTACTTTGTACTTTCCCAAACTCATTAATTTCACGAAATTGTAATAAATCAAATACATATACTTTTTATACCAATAATAATTGTTAATTATAATATTCATCTTCACCACTAATTAATTGAATAAAAATAATTATTGAAAGGTATTAATCTGTGAATTTCACTCCTGAACCGCACACCTACGAATCCAACATTCCTTTTAGACATAGTTATTGTAAAAGGCGATCGTTCAATACGTAAAAGTCGTTACCTCATTAGCGCTATTAATTTCTGAGCTCAGTACCAGAAACGTTACAGGTGGTACACACGGATATAAACGATTAAGATACAGCACGTGCAAAAAGATTTGAAAAATCGTAGAAAATGGCGGAGTGTCCCCTAGCGGATTTTTTCAGAAGTCGATACAAACGAAAGTGAGGGTGGTACAAATCGGTACAAACGAATAGGAAACAGCACGCGCAAGAAGATATGAAAAATCGCAGAATATGGCGGAGTGCCCCCTAGCGGATTTTTTCAGAAGTCGGTACAAATGAAAGTGAGGGTGGTACAAATCGGTACAAACGAATAGGAAACAGCACGCGCAAGAAGATATGAAAAATCGCAGAAAATGGCGGAGTGCCCCCTAGCGGATTTTTTCAGAAGTCGGTACAAACGAAAGTAAGGGTGGTACAAATCGGTACAAACGAATAGGAAACAGCACGCGCAAGAAGATTTGAAAAATCGCAGAAAATGGCGGAGTGCCCCCCAGCGGATTTCTTCAAAAGACGGTACAAACGAACCCTTTGAGGTACAAACGAAAGTGAAGGTGGTACAAACCTCTACCAGTGAATAGGAAACAGCACCCCCAAGAAGATTTAAAAAATTTCAAAAAATGACGAAGTTACCTCTAGGGGATTTTTTCAAAAGACGGTACAAACGAACTCCTTGAGGTACAAACGAAAGTGAAGGTGGTACAAACCTCTACGAGCGAGTAGGAAACAGCACCCGCAAAGAGATTTCAAAAATTTCAAAAAATGGCGATGTTACCTCTAGGGGATTTTTTCAAAAGACGGCACAAACGAACCCTTTGAGGTACAAACGAAAGTGAAGGTGGTACAAACCTCTACGAAGCATTGGGAAACAGCATCCGCAAAGAGATTTCAAAAATTTCAAAAAATGGCGAAGTTGGCTCTAGGGGATTTTTTCAAAAGACGGTACAAACGAACCCTTTGAGGTACAAACGAAAGTGAAGGTGGTACAAACCTCTATGAGCGAAGAGGAAACAGCACCCGCAAGAACATTTCGAAAATTTCAAAAAATGGCGAAGTTACCCCTTGGGGGTACTTTCGGAAGGCGGTACAAACGCACCCCTTGGGGTACAAAGGAAAGTGAAGGTAGTACATCCCTCTACGAGCGAATAGGAAATAGCACCCGCAAGAAGATTTGAAATATCTCAAAAAATGGCGAAGTTACCCCTTACGGGTACTTTCGGAAGGCGGTACAAACGCACCCCTTGGGGTACAAACGACAGTGAGGGTGGTACAAACGGGTTCAAACGTCTCTTTTTATGATGGCGTTGAAAGAAATAAAAAATGTTAAAGTGGGGTGCTGGGGTATTTTCAACCCCTAGTAACTTTTCACCCCTTAGGGTACAAACGAAAAGAAAGGTGGTACAGACGGGTACAAACGAAGGCGAGTACGATGCAATTAAAAAAAATTAAATTTTTGAAAGTCGGGTGCCAGGTTCAGGTAGGTCGGAAAGTTTATGGACGCTTATTATACAATATCGTTTATTCGAAGATTTATTGGCATGTGCAATACATTGCCTTCAAAATATTTTCCTGCTACATGCACACATTTGAACCGTTCTTTCGAAAGTGGTAGAAGTCCACTTTTGGAGAAAAAAATGTATTAATCGTAATTTTAGTAAAATATAGGTAACCTCTGTTTGTATTTATAATCATACATTCCACGGAGTATATTGTAGGAGTACAGCGGTAACCGTCGCACCGCGAATATGTTAGAAAGATCGCGAACACAAACAACAATAACACCAGGTAGTCAAACAGCTGATCCGGCGAAGCCGTTACCGACGAGCGCGTCGACCCGAGTGTGTGTGCGTGTATGAGTGAGTGCGTGAGTGTTGACGAAGCGGCAAGCGAAGCGAGCGTTAGAAAACGGTCGCGATCCTAACGACTATCGAAAACTCGCGAAGGGTTTGAACACAAAAATCGAGAATGTTCGGGCGCCGCGCCGCGCGAATATAAGGACGCGACCGCGGCGCGACGACAGAGAGCATAACGAGTCACGAGGCGAAATTACGAGTGCGAGTACGATTACGGCGACGATTACGATTTTTGGACTGCGATTTGCGAATTACGATCTACGGGCTTCGACTTTATTGTTTCTCGTGCGTGTCTTGTATCTGTTGTACGTGTACTTTGTATCTTTTCCGTGTGTTCTTTTGTGTGCTGTAAAATAAAGGGTTAGTTTAAAAAAATTCTAAACCTACAATATTTTCTTAAAAAAGTAATCGAAAGAATTTTAGGTATAAAATGTTATCGCAAAAATCTTTTTTTTGAAAGTGCTAAAGTCCATTTGCAATAATCATATGTTACGTACGCTGAATGTTTTTCTTTTTTGGAGCTGGTTGTACGGGCGTAGCCCAACGCGAAGCAAGAGTTTAGTCTAGCTTTCCCACCGATCCGGATCTCCGTTATTACGGGACACCGTGCCTTTTAGGCTAACGTTTGAACCAACGTGTTACCGCGTGGGCAAAATGATCAATTTAAATGTGAAGGAAACTTTCGTCGTATGCTCACTTCACACGCAGAATTAACGGCGAATGAATTATTGGAAAATTGGATAGTGAAACACAGGTATTAAATGTAACACTTAGAGTATTTAATGAAAAACCACAAATAAATTTAAAGTATGTTTTTTGTTACAAATGTGTCGGACGGCAACTTAGAAATGAGAAAAGAATGTTGTTTGTATGCTAATATGTTTGAATTTCTCCTTTTTCGCAAAACATTTCTTCCGAAGTAAACTTTATTTGGTAGTGGGGTATTTTCTAACGATGCTTCGGATTGGTTATTTGAAATTTTATAAATTTTTTGGAGATGGAACCTACTCCGTGGGGACTACCGTTAGACCCAGGTAAGGTCTCTGGAAGTTTAACTGGTCGAGGGCAGTAATAATTATAAATACTTGGGTTTTTCCCAAACGTATAAACCGGTGACCTTTTTTATGGCCATTTCATATTACAGGTAATAACATCATTTAGTTTGACTATTTCTTAAAAATTTTGCTTTTACTGCCTTGGAACATGTTTTCTTTGAAATATGATTTTAAATTGCTTAAATGAATATTAAATGTTTTCTAAATATTTCGAAGGGTCACAAGTCAGCAAACGGACTGTGAATTTTTTGTTTTTTCTTTTGTTACGCAGTAACACAACGTTTTTTCTGTGTAACGGTCGACCGAAATTCCATCGCTGTAAATATCATGTGATCGTGTTATTGTCGCCTCAAATTCCCGTTTACCTGTATTTGCTTATATTTCTTTTCATGTTTTTGTACTCGCGTTAAATTCGTCTCAATTTATTGAATCTCTTTCTTAACTTTCCTTAAATATTTCAATATTCTCACGTACCCGTTGTAGGAAGGGTGAACTGTTACACGCTTGGTTCTCTGTTTACTCGTTTTTATTAAACTTAGGATGGATTAGGTTCTTCCTCCGTCGGAAATGAAACTAATTGAAGTCAACTTAAAGTATTACTTAAGTTTTGTAAATTACAGTCAACCTTTAACCGTCAAGTATACTTAACACTTGTAAAACACGGTTTTCGAAGAACATGCTCAATTATTCA
This sequence comes from Megachile willughbiella, assembly GCA_945859595.2. Classification (NCBI taxonomy): domain Eukaryota; kingdom Metazoa; phylum Arthropoda; class Insecta; order Hymenoptera; family Megachilidae; genus Megachile; species Megachile willughbiella. The sequence goes on from OX243806.1 coordinate 708,437, forward strand.
TTTTATATTTAAATATTGCCTCATTTAATTATAATCACAGCCCAAAAAATCAACCTGTGGGTGTATTGAGTGCTCAAGGTATACCGTCAAAATCTAGTTACAAAACCTATTACTAACATTTTTTGTGACTCCCGGCGTTAACCATACGTCGCGTCAGCTAGTTCACATATCACTTCCTGGAGCACCCGGCGTAAACCATATGTTAGCTAATCTCCACGGCAAAAAACCTTGGGCGCTCAGGTTAATTAACAAACCTAAGTTGGTCGACTAACAAATACTATAATCTATATGCAGCTTCCTGCCATGTGACTACATCAGATTGAAATTCGTAATGGTAGCATACAAAACGTTACAAAGAAATTCCATAGAATTACCAAGTAAGTTAAAAATGCCGTGAGTGTATTACAATATTATCAACAAGATAACGATCCGAAACATTCTTCATATTCTATACTAATATCTATACCTACAATGCAAATAAAACTTAAATAAACTTTACAATATCATATTGTTTGCAAATTGCAATTGATGTAGAAAACTATGCGACGTAATTTCAACAAGTTAAATCTCATAATATGGATGCTATAAATATTAATTAATTCTATGCATAGGCTTAATTTTGTGTCGTTAAAATTAGAGTATTTTTACGTGTGTTGTTTATTAAATATGAAAAGTTGATTTTATTTAAAATTTTATTTGTGAATCCTTTGTTAGAACACATGAATAAAGTATACATTATTTAAACTGTACGTATATATTTAAAACATATATGTTTTTATTTTCGAATATGGGTGATGTTGGAGCGCACTCTTAAATTGGTAAAACCATCGAGTTTATTTTTATTGTTTGGAATATTCTTGAACAAACGATTGTTGCCTTTTCCAGCCGTTTATTACGGACGATTTGCAGTTTCAAATTTTTCTATTTATCATATTTCGTCAAGACCGAGCACACTTTATGGTTTTATTACTGTCGAACCATTGGGTGACGAGCGACGACGTAGTCTTTACCTCAGATCACTGAGGTGACCTCAAAACGAACATTTTGTAAGAGGAGTTCGTGTCCCCTTCCCTTAATATTGTGTTAGCCAATCCAATAGTTAATTTTAACAAGTCGTAATTTTAAAGTACTATAAGCAAACATTCATTTTTAAATAAATTCTACATATTTATTCTGAATCAGTTATTTATTCATTTCGTCTGACAATGAGTGGTGTCACTGATATACAAACTGAACGAGTTCACGTTTTTCATTAAGGGGTAACGCCACTCTAGAATTTTGAAGAAATCGATTTTTTTTTGTTCTTAAATGATGCTTTATTATGTGTAGAATATGAGAAAAAAGTTTTAAGTGGGGGACAGGTCGGGAACACGAATTTTTTTAAGTGGACTGCAACCACTCGCAGCGCACTGCGGGCGTGCTTACTGTAACTGGTGGATACGCGCGCAATAATCATTGTAGAGAACAGTACCTGGCTAAAGGCAAAAGGCGCAGACTACAGGTACATTAGATAATTATAAGCACAAATCGCCAATGTCGAATATAGTATTCTCAGCTATGAGGAATTTACTAGCAACGACTTACTGACGCGCTGTATTGGTGGCTTCACGCAAAACAGCAACGAAAGTTTTAATTCAATGGTGTGGTCTATGGCTCCAAAAACCGTATCCAGTGGCAAAAATGTACTTGACATTGCCGCAAATATGGTTGTTTGCATATTCAACGACGGACTATCCACCATAATGCAAGTAATGAAAGCCTCGGATATGTCTGTCGTAGAAAATTGTTATAATTTTTGCCTGAAAGTTTTCAAAACGATCTTTAAATGAAGCTACAAAAATGGCGAGATTGAATCTCAGATCTAGCAAGAAGGAAAAGGACGTAGAGGATGTTAACATAGAAGACCAAATATATGGTGCAGGCATCGCTGATTAAAAGTATATAACAATTTTCTTATGCTGAATGGCAATCAAAACTTTAAACGCGTTTTTCTCGTAATCACTTTATTTGAACTCGCCGGACACATATCTCGAAAAGTTTTTAACTAATCGACTTGAAATTTTGTGGAGATGTGCAAAATAACATATCTCAGTGAACATCGTACAGGTTTTTTGATTAATTAACTACTTAACTTTTTATTAACAATTTAATGCTAAATTTTCTGTCGTTTTTTCCAAACTTGTCTTCATATCTACACTAAATTAACAATTATTAATATTTTTTAATTTCCGTACGATGTTCCATAGATTTTGGCATTTAATATGAGAAAATTTTGGATTTTTCGTTTTAGGACCATGTGTTAATGAAAAAACAGTCCGGTCATGTAGCCCATTCAAAGAAATGGTGTTGTTGCTTGCCAGCACCTACAGCAGCCATTTTTAATCCAAATTGTTTATAAAAATTTAGAAACCATCTTCAAAACATATATAACAAAGCCTTTTTTAGTCTGACCTTATCTGAACTTGTACGATTATTACTTTAAAAATTCCCGAAAATCACCTTTTTTCTGACTTCTAGAGTGGCGTTACCCCTTAAGTTGATGCGCAAGCAACACAACAGGTGATTTTATTCGTTTTTCTACCTATTCTTGTTACCAGTATAAGTTTATGCCCAATTTTGTAAGTAACTATATGATAATTGTGAAATGTATAAATAATATGTACGATAAACATAGCAAAATGACATATGAAAATAGTGAAAGGTATAATACATAGATCGTTTATGAGTTTTTAGCAGTGAATTAATAAAAGGGTTAAATATAACAAAAGATAATTTGATTTTTCCTTCATTTCTAGCATATTATCCTTCTAAATCTGTAAAACAAATTAATGATACTACTGGTATGATAAATAAATGATCACTATAGAACTTGTGCATTTTTCTTCAAAATAACTTTCATTTAAGTGGGACTTCAATTTGGAACATAAAAAAAATAGCCGCTGATACTAAATTCGATTAATAAGAGATAAGAAATGTAATGTTTTTACTTTATTTTTTTCTCAATAATCGTACTACAAAATGAAACATTGCCGTACAACACGAGCAAATAAATGAATTTTACAATTTCAAGCATTACTTACATTTTATTATGTTACACATAACATTCTAGCAATTTTGGTCGCAAATTTTTCCGCTTTAAAATAAAACTTATTTGTCATTTTTTTAAATTCGTTATAAAACACTATCAAAATGTTCTGTTTAGATATTGCATGTTTATGCAAATGTATATTTTTATAGAAAACAGGAAAAGCAGTGGTGTGAGGGCAAAAATTTGTCTTGTGATTGGAGCATTCCAAATATATATTTTTCAGTTTACACATTTGCATATGCAAGAATATATCGTATATGTTATTTCTCATGTATATGCATGAACCGTGTGTATCTGGGTTCCCTGGGGAAAATGGCGACCAGAGGGAAACGATCCTCACTACCCGCCACTGCACAAGAGTAATTGACAGATATTATGCATAATTCACAGGAAGCATTTTCGTAGTCGATAAATAACAAAATTTAACCGAGTAAAAGTTTACTTTTAAAAGAAAACTGGTTCATTTCGTAATGGATAAAATTAATTCTGAATTCGATTTACTATGTATCATATCAAATTGATTTCAACTATTAGCAAACTTTTGTACTGTAACTGTGTTGTCGATACCAATAACATGTAGTTAAAGCCAATTATGATCTGTACTAAATACTGTTTTGATTGTATCTAATTGCTAATGGCGCAAGTGTGAAATGTAATAGTTCGTATTTGGAATTCAAATAGCTGTGTCCAATTGTCGCAGTTATTATGACTTATGTGAAAAATTAATTCACCTCAGTATTATGTACTTTTTTTCTAAACTGAAAAAAATGGTCATAATTCATTGTAATGTACATTACAATGTAGTAAAAATCCAGGAATTAAATTGTATGCCTATTGCTATTAATAGGCAGATCATATGCTTGTCGAAAAATTCGCGAATACCAATGTGCTCTACATTTAAAAATATTGAAATGTGAAACTTACTTAATTTATAAATTTCGATGTGTAGAAATACAGGAATATTACATTTAAAAGTGTAAAAATATAGAATTTTAAATTTCGTAATTGTTAAATTTACAAATTTCTCATCTCATTCTAAAAATTTCACATCTACAAATTTCTCATCTTTTGAATTTTCAAATTCAGAAATTTAAATATATAAAAAGTTTTGAAAACAAATATTTAAATATTTAGAAATTTAGAAATTTGAAGTCCAGAAATTATGTAATTCAGAAATTTAGGAACCAAAACATTTACAAATTCAGACATTTGGAAACTTGAATAGACGAAAACTTAGAAATTTAGTAATTTAATAATGTAACAATTTACTAATTTGGTAATTAGGTAATTTAGTAACTTATTAATTAAACAATGTAGCATGCGAGAAGAGGAATCATATTAAACGGGAGCAACAAAAAAACAATAAAAAGAACAAAATTTTTAAACTTGTAACTTCCAATAAAACATTCATCGAATAAATTATAAATCGACATAGTTGAAAAGAATAATCACACATGGCAAAGTTTATTATTGGCATTTATATGATACTTTAGCATTATAATTGCGTAAGTTGCACAACAAAATGTTTATTTTTAACACTGATATGGAAAGAGGTATAAACCATAGACATATTTAATGTTTATGTAAGGAAAAAGTTTTGAACTTCACCTCGATTCACCTAACTAAATAGGATTAAATAAAAGCTGGAAGTTTCCCGAAAAAGAACCTGAAATGATACCTTGCGCTAATTTGCGGTCTTCTGAGTTATTCACATTTCTGTGCACACGCGGACCCTATTAGTGTACGCGACAACAGCAGTTTCGGACGGTTTTCGAATATGTCGTTACTGTTGATGATCTATACACATTGTATTACATATTTTATACATTATTTTACAATTTTTTTGTAATAGCGGAGATCAAATAAGTAAATAAAAAAATTCTACGTGTTTCGCGACATCGCGAAGTAACATATATGTATAGTATAATGTGGAGCAATAAATAAAGTCGGACGTAATCACTTGTATTAGAAACATTAATTTACAGTTCACTAATTTATCTTAAAGTAATCTCTTCAAGAATCTTGGAAATGAAAACCGACCTACGTATAATTCAGAACCGCAGTTTCGAAGTATAGTCTTTAGAATTCTAAAACGTGACTTTAATTTCTACAACTCTTAGGGTAATTGACACATACTTAAGCAATAACCTTTTAAGTTTTAAGGCTTCTTTAATAGTGAAATCACACAGTCAAGTATTTCAGCAGAAATAGCCGGAACTGTCGCGGAAATTATAAAACGTATTCACGTTATTTTATTGATTAATCCAGCTTGTATCAAATAAAAGTGGAGTCCTTTCAAAATTATTGGCTTGAAAATGCAAAGAGGTTTGGTGATTTATATTCATGGTACAACATGCCCACCGCAGTCCATAAAGGATTATTTCATTGTAAAGATATAATCAATTACGCAATTCTTCCAATTGGGCAATTGTGAGAAGGAGCGCAAGAATCCCGAAACAAAGATATAAAAAGATATAGAGAAGGTTATTCGTAAAAATTTTGTAGAGTTAAAAACATGGAGGATATTGTTCATAATTTGTTAGTGTCTTCAAATCCATAAATGTATAATCAATTTGAGAAAGCAACCTTTCAAAAAAACGAAGAAATATCCAAAAGCTGTCAATCAATTCTTTGATATTCCTGGTAAGGTGATTCCGAAGTGTCCGAAGAAGATAACGATTAATTATTATACTATTTTTGATAAATAATCAATGAACAATCAATTTCATATCTTTGAACTTGTTTTTACTCAGAAAAGGATGTCATTGGCCAAGAGTGGTTACTATGACCCTTTCCCAAACGTGAATCTCCTGAAACGCATAAGAAATCTATTTATACTGTTCGCCAAAAACGGGTGTACAGTATTTCTTTTATAGTTCATTGTGATGTTAAATTTACACACTCAGTTTTGCAAAAGGTCTTTTCTTGTATGTAAGATTTAAAGCTGCATATCCATATATATGAATATTACCTATTAGATATTTAAATTTTATACAGAAATTTAGAAAATAAAAAATTATTTATAATTTCTGGTATTAAAAAAATAATTTGTCAATAAAAGAAAATGTTGTTATGGTAGTTAAAACATTCAAGATTAAAACGAAGAAAGATTTAACTAATTTCGATAAATAGTTTCCGAGATAAAAATTCGTACGTACAGTACTCCGAATTGGTTAACTTACAAATAAGAATTCGATCTTCAACGAAAAAAATTAATCTGTAACCTTTATGAAATCATTTTATCAGAAAACATGTTAATAATTTATTTCAGAATCGAAAATATTAATTTCATCCACGTGTTCGCCGTTTTTCGCCAATGTCCGATTGTTTCGACCGTGTTAGCGACACATTCAAGTGTGACGGTTGACTGTGGTCATGAGCAAGCGTATTGATACTACGTCGGTATAATAGGAAGCTATTAGGCAGAAGTTAAACCGAGTAACGAATTAAAAAGTTCAAAGTAATATTAAGTTCTTCATTGTTTTTCAATAAACTAATTAGTTTTTATTTATCTAGACCGAGTAAATCGAATTTACTTGATATTTTCCAAAAGGAATAAAAAATAAATTTATAAAAATTAATTTTGTCAACTTTTTTTTCTCATCATCATAATATCTAGCGAGAATAATTTTCGATATTCTATTTATTATTCCTTTGTAATAACGAATAACAGTGTCACATAAATTTATTCAATATAATTGTCTTATAATTTTATTCAATGCATATCGCATTAATCTTATTTAATTGAAACTTTCTTTATATTTTAATTATAGTATGATTTTACCTCGTAGGAATATTTTGGTATAAATATAGTTAAGAAACAAATGAAAATCGAGCTGAGATGTTGCCGCCCGGTGTCGTCCAACGGTGGAACAATCGTCGTTAGTCTTTAGTTCTTGTGTAGCCGGCAATGGTGAATGATGTATTAAAGAAATATATATCCTTAAAGTTCAAATCAATTAGTTTTATGCTTATTCTTGGAACCTGGAACAATTCTTGCAACGAAATAAGTAGTATTGATTTGCGTATCATATAATTCTATGCATATGTAATATTATATCCTTATCTTACAATTAGTGATTTTTAGAGTATCTGGTAATATTGACCAGTAGTATATTTACGTGAACTTTTTTGTTCAGCTCCGATGTGGGCTTCGCACGTTATGAACTATTATTCTTTATACATCATCAGATTTCCGTGAAGGTATTTCGGCTATCACCGCACCATTCGATGGTGTATACCGTTATTTCGTAGGCTTTGCGTGCTAAGCTCATGCATACATCCGCACATATGTAAATACACATGTTCATATACCTACCATCAACGTTTTGCAGTGAACCGTTGCAAATCGATTCTTGGCACGTGCATTTGACAGTTTAAGATTATTTACACGTAGACTACAGAAGCTGCCAGGCCAGTTCGAACAGGGGTTATGAAAGACGGCTTGTATAATACATTTATGGAACATTCATGCAATAGCCAGACCAGATTGCCGCTCGTTATCATCAAGTAACTGGCAAGCTATAAGAGCCCTTTGAAACTGTGAAATGCACTGGGTTGTTTTAGGATGCAACCGATTCGTGATTGATCCTCATGAATATGAGGGGACGAAGTATGAAATTATGATCGGGTGTGTAACGACCACGAACAAGTTATAACGCGTTCGAACGCTGTTGACCGGCCTTTCAACGAGATAATGTATACAAATCGATATCCATAGTTTGGTCACGCTTTGAAACTTAACTTCTATGCACTCCAATGCAACTTTGATGTTACTTATCAAATTTCTGTTGTAAATTCTGAACTTCCGTGTTGCATACTATAATAATTTACATTTAGTTACCCCTTAAAGTTGAGTGAACACAGAACATAGAAGTCTTTGTTAAATAAATAGAAGGCGAACAGTTCTTTTTTGTAAATTTCATTAATTAAAGTAAGACATTAACATATTACTTATTATCCTCAAATAAAATATACGTTTAAGCTATACCTATAACTTACTAGCATCCGATGACTGGAAAGAGTAATTCTTACCTTAAATTTTTTCTTTAATTGAGTAAACCTAACCTTCATAAATTTTGCTTAATTATTGTTACTGAATTTTAATATGTGACGTTTTTTGTAAGACCGTGTTTTCGCATGTGAAGCCTTGTAAAAAATACTTGCAATGCCGTAGTTGTAATTGTTACAAATGCACAAAAACTAGTTGCTATCCGACAACATGTCAGACATTTATCGCAAAAGTTTTCTCGCATGTGGAAACATGACATAGGACTGGATGCATACAAGCGACTTCTGTGCGATATATCTTTCTTTGTTTTATTAATAAGATACAACGAAGTTATGAATATGAGCGCAGCAAAATTGCAAGGAAGAAAATTATTCGTGTGCATCCTGTATTATGTCGTTTAAAAATGGGATGAACGTACGAAAACAACTTTACGAGAAAGATGTACATATTTCAAATTACGTACTGAGTTATTCTAGCAAATTAGATTTGATATTATTACAAGAAGTATTTATATTATACATATTTCTCTATGAAAAGCATGACAACGTCAAAAATCCATTTTTGTTTTGCAGGTGACACGTTTTTATCCAGAATAAGTTAATTTTTTAAATGAAAATTTCAGTAAATATTTATCAGGTTGTGATTAGCAAGCACTGCATTAATTTAAATTTTGATTAAATTTTATGCGATCAAAATTAATTCACTATACTCACTAGCTTAATTTATGTAATTAATTTAATGTGAAGGGTTTATGGAACGAGTACAAAACAGTTTATTCTAAGTTAGAAATTACAAACTAGTACATGAATCGGTATATATATATATATATATATATATATATATATATATATATACCGTTAAACCAAAATTTTTTTTAAAATTCAGCAATAGTACGGATAAATGCACAGAAACAAATTTTTTTACCCAATAAACGGATTAGTGAAGGTTAGAAACAATAAATATGTTCCTTTAACTTTTACACACAAATTTCAAAGTTTGATCATTCGGGCCATACGGAACAAAGAATCAGAGCGATTTAAAACTATGCACACGTTTTATGGACAGTATAAGCTTAAAAAAAAATCCTGGGCTTAATCTTTGTGATGGATATTTACAAAGATATTGTAATTTTTGTAATTTACGGAAAAAAACGCCATTTTTTTATGTTTTTGTATATCAATGCCACACATCAAAGAAAAATATTTAATCAAAAATTGATATACCTATCTTGGAGGGTATACTCTTAGATTTTCAGAACAGCCCTTATAATTTCTGTTCGATGGTGGGTTCATGAGATAAAGACTGTCAAAGAAAAAAGTGTCAGTTTAGCTTTAGTAGCTGGTAACTTTGCAACCAATCATCGAAACGAACCCCATTGAAGTGCAAATTATAGGGGAAGGAACAAAGAAAAGCAGTCCTAAAGTGCCATTAATCAAAAAAAAATTTCCTGGGACTGTAGAAACTTTTAAAGGAAAAAATTTTCGAAAATTTTTCTATGTCGATTTTATGTTTGTTTCATTAATAAAAAAAGGTCAAAAAAATATGGAGATAAAGGGTTAAAAACTAGAGACTTGAAGCTTCAAAATGACTATTCTAGTTGTTTGCTACGATGACATTTAGCGGAGGCAGAGCAATTTGAATATGACCTAAAAATTTAAGGAATTTTTCTGTTCCCTTAATTCTTTTGAGTAGTGTATATTTTAATCCATTGTAACTGCTTTGCTTTTTCCTTTATACACAATATATTTAGAGTTTATAACAAAATTTCCTTTCATTTATTTAGTTAACTTATAATAAATTCCTTTTCGAACTATTTATTAAGCGATCTAGTGAAAGGGCCCGTATGGGACTAGAGTATCCACGAACCCCGAAACAATAAAAAAGATATTTACCCCGTTCCTGTACACCCAGTACGTTTAGGGACGCGCGTCATATTGATACATATGCTCGGTTACACTAACACTACCAAACACACAGTCTTACATTTAAATCCATACTTCCTCATTCTCACACATCAACCGGCCAGAGACGCGCGCGCCACACGTACAGGTACGTACAACGTAACAACTCCCACCGATAAGATAGGGGGTTGAAACTTGGTGTGAGATGTTTTTTTTTTTATATGCTATCGACTGACGTATTGGGTGTTTCATTTGGGTCAAGGACACATTTGGCTACATTATTCGGCTAGATCCTTTGAGCCAGATAATACAATATTTATTGTACAAATAGTCAAACATATTGCAACCTTCCTCACAGCCACCGGATTTAAGTCCGATTAAAAATTTTAAATGATCATCGAATCAGAATATCCCCCTTAAAGTCGAAAGAAGAATGACATTGGGATTATTCGAAGAATGGTCACCTATTCCACTTGCAGATCTAAATAAAATTATTTCTAGTATGTTTTAACGATTAAGTCATGTTATTAAACAAAAGGGCAATCTAACATACTAACATCGACATCTTTTTGTTAAAGTGAATGTAAATTATTAATGGAAAATTTGTAATTAGTAAAATGTCCGAACATTTTTGCGTCGATAAAATTAAGCATTATTTCATTAAACATTGTTTAACACGAAACGGGTATAAATTATATACATAAAAATGATATCCTTATCATCTAAGATAAGTGTTCTGACTTATTAAAAAACTGACTGACTTATTAAATGAATTCATTAATTCTGTAACCAGTGAAGATGTATGGCAAAATGTTCATAAGTACCATGGTGTCTGAATATTAACGTTGGCCCGCTGTAAATGTGAATTATACTTTACCACACTTCAGTCGTAATAAAAAATCATAAGAATATAATTATGGTTATTCGATACGATAGAGAGAAATGATTGGCTTTCAAGATTCTCAGACCTTACACTCATGGTTGTTTATTTATGGAAATACATTAAAGACCAAATATACAGTAAACATATTGTTACAATTGAAATTCGCGCGCGCCTGTCGCGCAAATTCGGAAACGGAGAGGCCCGGCAGGAGTCTTCCGCGAAAGGTCGTGACGCAGCCACCGACAAATCGAGACGCGTGTTATCCGTACATCTATACTTTATTAATTATAATTACCATTGTACTATTCTTAATAAACTACAAATATATATATATATATATAAAGAAAAGTGTAACAGAATCAGAAGTGGGATTACTAGAAACTCCCGTGTTTTAAACTAAAAGGTGAAAAGAGTGATAAAGTCGTTGTTGCAAAAACGTGGTCCCGTGAACGCGATAGTGTCGGCGAAGGAAGGCTGTGTTTGATGGAGATTGCGACTCGTGTGTCGATAGAGCACAAATGCGGCAATTAGTTGCGGGAGGAGTGACTAATTGCAAAAGTGAATAGAAATTGTCGGTTACATTTCGCCATTGTACGTATGAATACCAGGAGCAAAGCAACGGAAGATACGGTCTTCGAACAGCTAGAAGAAAAGCGAAACAGAAAGGAAAGACAAAGAGAGAAGGAACCAGAAGGTCAGGACGGTGAAGGAAATAAACAAGCGTCTGAGAGCGGGGGTACGAGCGGTTTCAGCGAGAGAGACAGCACGTTTGAGGACGAAACAATAAATACAAGTAACGAAAGTCACATTACCACTGTAAGTATTATACATAGAACTATCAATATGAATATTGACGATGAAGCGCGTAATTTGAAAGGTATACACGAACTTTTACCTACCTTTGATCCCGTAAATTCCGCGATAGATATAGACGCATGGATTGACAAAATTGAAGAGTATGCGTTGCTGTATGGGTGGAATGATGTAGCGAAACGTCATTATGCATTATCAAAATTAACCGGGGTTGCCCAAAAATGGAGGGATAGCTTACCTGTGCGAAGCGGTACGACGCGCACATGGGATCAATGGAAGGAATTGTTAAGAGAAGCGTTTCCACGAGACGAAAGTTGTGTAAAGAAACGATTAGACGCGCAAAATTATACTAGAAAACCAAATCAGAATATTACTGAATATTATTATGAGAAGCTTGCAAAGTGCAACCAAGCGGGGATGACTGACGCTGAGTCGATTGAATGGATAGTCCATGGATTGAATAATCTTCGTTTTCGTGATTATTTGGGACCGTTGCACCAATATGACAAACCGAGTAAATTGTTACCAACCTTAAAGGGTGCCACACATTTGTTGCAGGATCACGTGACACACCTTAAGGGTGAAAGGAGGCGACCTAACAACACCGACACACCGGTGAAGACAACGTGTTTCAATTGTAAGAGAGAAGGGCATACTGCGAAACAGTGCGACAAACCGAAGGGAAATCGCTGTTTCCGATGTGATGAAGTTGGACATTATGCCAAATATTGCAAGTCGGCTGCAGTTTCTGCTAAGCAGCATATAAGCAAAGAACAAACGCCGGTAGCGAAAGGTAGCGTTTTGCATATACAACAAGGTCAGAATCACGCTAAATATTTTAAAGATGCATATATTAATGGTAATCACATGAGGTGTTATGTCGATTTGGGTAGCTCCTGTGTCGCTCTACGCGAAGATGTTGCCCAAGAGGCTGGTTTAACTTATCTAGAAGGCAGCTTTGGTCAGCTTACAGGCTATGGTGACGGAACGGTTACCCCAGTCGGGATGATGACGGCAAGAATTACAATCGATGGCGTAGAAGCGAGGGTCCAAATCCACGTGGTACCGAAGAAATGTCAAGTAATTCCACTGATCGTAGGTCACCCGTTTACAGAACAAGAGGACATAGAAATAATTAGTAGGCCAAATGAACTGATTATTAAAAAGGTTGATCGTCCGATCGACGGTGTCGAGTCGGAGAGAAGTAAAACTCCATTGTGGAGTACCGAAGAGATGATTATTCCAAATAATTATTTGGGATGTATTGCGGCGTATACGAAGGTCAACAATCAAGACATTTGCATTGAAGGAGGCGTGAGAAATGATGGACAGCTAATACCGAGGTGCATAATATCAACAGATTCGGAGGGAAGGTCTCTGATTCCCGTATTAAATATTTCGGGAGCCGATCTACACATAAAGGAAGGGACGGCACTTTCACGTGGAGAAGTGGTAGAAGAAGGCCATGAACCAGCGGACAGAGAGGTGAACGTGGAACCCATAAAATTGGATGAAGTCAACACGGATTTACCCAAAGAGGAAGCCGAGCACGTCGTGAGTATATTGAATGATTTCAAGGATCTAATTGCAAGAAATATCCGGCAGGTCGGTCATACAAATATGGCGGAGATGAAGATTTCACTGATGGACGCAACTCCTATAGCCCATCGTCCATATAGGGTGTCACAGTACGAGCGACGGCAAATAAACGACATCGTTGCGGAACTGAAACAAGCGGACATCATAGAGGACAGTGATTCCCCGTTCTCAAGTCCTGTACTGTTGGTGCGAAAGAAGACTGGCGATGTGAGGATGTGTGTTGACTACCGGGCATTGAATCGTCAGACAATTAAACAATTACATCCGATTCCCCATATTGATGATAATTTGGATGGTTTGCAAGGTATGAATTATTTTACAACTCTGGATCTTAGTAGCGGATATTATCAAGTACCGATGGCGGAGGACTCCAAAAAGTATACCGCGTTCAGTACCGTGGACGGGCATTATCAATTCAAACGAATGCCATTTGGATTGTGCAATGCACCGGCGGTATTCCAGCGTTTAATAAAGACCCTAATTAATAAGTTAGATTATGCGACTGCAATGGCATATTTGGACGATATTATTATATCATCGCGAACTATCCAGGAAGGTATAAGAAAGTTGATAGTAATACTGAGGGCTCTACGTCAAGCCAATTTAACCTTGCGCTTAGATAAATGTTACTTCTTAATGAATAAAATTGAATATTTGGGTTTTGAAATTAGCAAAGAGGGTATCTCACCAGGAAAAGGAAAGTTACAAGCGGTATTACAGTATCCGATTCCTTGTGATGTTAGGGGTGTCAGAAGTTTTATTGGACTGGCAAGCTATTTTAGAAGGTTTGTGAGACATTTTGCTATGATCGCCAAGCCTCTTACTGAACTATTGAAAAAGGATGCTAAGTTTAGCTGGGGAAAACCGCAAGAAAATGCAATACGCGAACTAAAGGCACGATTATGTAATTCTCCAATTCTTAAAATGTATAATCCAGAGGCTCGCACTGAAGTGCATACGGATGCGTGCGCTGATGGCGTAGGGGGGGTGTTATTGCAGGAAGATGGAGAAAAATGTTTACATCCGGTATCATATTTTAGTAGGAAAACAACAAGGGAAGAGTCTAATTACCACTCATATGAATTAGAAGCGTTGGCGATTGTGACCACGCTTGAACGGTTTCGCGTATACCTTTTAGGCATTCATTTTACTATTAGGACGGATTGTAACAGCCTGAAACTGTTAGCATCAAAAAAATACATGTCTCCAAGAGTAGGTAGATGGTTTATAAGGTTAAGCGAATATAATTATACAATTGAGTACCACCGCGGCGAAAATAATCAGATAGCAGATGCGCTTAGTCGAAATCCGGTCGAAAATCCAAAGGAAACTGATTTAATAGGTTTACCAGTTTTGGGTATACATATCTCAACAGACTGGGTGGCAGCAATGCAGCGGGCGGATAAGGAAATAATGGAAATTCGTGATAAATTGGAACAAGGAGATCAAAATACCTTCGAAAAGTTTTCAATGCGAGACGGGCGAGTATACCGAGTTAAGAAGGGTTATTGGCGCTTATACGTACCAGAAAAGTTGCGATACGAGATTGTAGCGGAAACACACAAAAACTTAAATCACGTAGGAATAGACAAAACGTTAGGAGCGATAAAAGAAGCGTACTACTTTCCTCGGATGCGAGAATTTGTTACGGAATATATAAATAGATGTATAAACTGTTTGTATTATAAAAACCAAGGAGGAAAGCAACCGGGATTTTTGTACCCATTAGAGAAAGGAGATTCTTCGTTTTCGGTTATCCACATTGACCATATAGGCCCATTCGTAAAAACGGCGCACGGCAATATGTATATAATCGCGGCAATTTGCGGATTTAGTAAATATTGTATGTTAAAAGCAGTAGCGAACACTAGTAGTGAAGAAGCAATTATTTTCGTTCATGAATTCATATCTCACTACGGAAAACCGAAACGCATTATCACAGATAGGGGAACGGCGTTTACAGCGAATGATTTCGAAACACTGTGTGCAAAATACCATATCGAACATGTTAAAACCGCCACCGCGACGCCGCGAGCCAATGGGCAAATTGAAAGATTAAATAGGCTAATTTTAAGTTGTATATCTACTGTATGTAACGAAGAAGGCAGTGATTGGGATAGTTATGTTGCACAAACACAATGGTCGATAAATAACACTATACATCACGTTACCAAGCGTACTCCATATGAGATTGTATTTCATAAAAAGGGGATAGGTGTTCGTTCAAATCCATTAGAACGCGAAATTATTGAATTGAATGAGAGCTTGGATGCGCCTGATGAAAGAGAACCAGTTTCTAATTTGTTAGCGAAAAATCGCGAGAAACAAAAACAATATTATGATGCACGGCGTAAGAAACCTATATTGTATAAAATTGGAGATTTAGTTATGATTCGACACGATGCACCGAGCACAGGTCAAAGCAGAAAACTAGAAATCAAATATAAGGGACCATATGAGATTGTTAAATCGATAGGTAATGACAGGTATCTCGTACAAGACATCGAAGGGGAACAGCAGAGCAGTAGGCTATATAAAGCTATAGTGGCAGTCGATAAAATTAAGCCAATTGGTAATAGAATGTAAGAAAAGGTATATATCTATATGTTAATGTTAGGTTCAAAACGTGTAAATTAGATTATTCGCCAACTACTAAACGATAATTGTACTATCGGCGAGGGCGCCTCCAATGTCAGGAACGGCCGAGTTGTTACAATTGTAACGTCCCTGGTGCTAGACTCGGGAGTTTACAGCGCTCGTGAGGCAAAGAGCGGCTTTTGCCTATTGAGCGACTCGTTCTTATTATAACTAATACTATAAAAAGTGGGGTTCGTGTGGCGTGTGGTTAAAGAGTGAAATCTACAGATTGATACCTTTCATTAATTAGGTTTATTCAAGTAATTCAAGGTAAAAATATAGGATTACAATTAACAATTATTTTTAGAAAAGATATAAAATATATGAATGTTTGATATTATATGAAAGCGCAAATCGGTAGCTAACTACTTTGGTTACGCGGTATTCAACTGGGTACGTATTATTAATTATTTATTTAGTTGTTTATTATGACGCAACGCAAGAAACGCGGTTTTCAACAAGGTATGTATCGTTAATTAAGTATTTAATCGATTATTATGATGCAAACGCGAGAGGCGCGGTTTTGAACGGGGTACGTATAGTTAGTTAAGTATTCGATCGACGCAAACGCAAAAATATAATGTTTTATAATGTTTTATAATAGGTTTAATGGATCTAGATCCTAACTGGTGACAGAACAATGTTTGGTTTCGCTATAAAACTGAGATTTGACACTTTATATATGAAAACAATTGGACATGGAACAGCTACTCTTTGCTAGACTCTAAAACTAGTAGTTCAACTGCCCTTTTTGTCGGAGCACAATTGACACCCAAAACCCGATCGCTTAATTGGGGAGCCCGCGTCAGCTGGCTACTAAACGACCCAACGATACAAGAGTTAGATGAACAACATATGCCCAACAGGGTTGCAAATTACAATTACTCGACTTTATTAACTAGAGTTACTTAAACGCCACCCAAAAGACACGGGCTTCAGAGACCTGATCGCTTAAATGGGGAGCCTGCGTTAGCTGGCTACTCAACAACCCAGAGAATCCGACGGCGAGTTAGTAACTTGGCGAAAAATAATAAATCTGTACGAGTGGCTGAAGAGCTCTTTTTTGATGTCTTAGTCCCTTCTGGGGCTGAGTATAGCACTCTCCTTTCGGAGTTTCAGAGACAAGACCGTTTGAATGGGGAGCCCGTGTTAGCTGGCTACTAAACGACCCAACGATCGAGTATCCAAATGGCTGATACCCGCTGTCCAGTCAAAACTAAGAATCTTGTAGGCTCTTACCAGCTAAAACTGCTCCAATTTGTCACTTGATACTTCTCCTAAGAGATTCGTTATGTACTGCTTCAAAGATTGTTCTGCCTCTATGGGCTTTTCGCTAGCCCTTTTTATACTCCGAAAACGGCCCATTTGCCTTTCACTCTTCAAGGCCATGCTGGCTTACCCTAATATTAAATGCGTAGTATTTTTACATAATTTTTGGTATTATTTTGTTATAATTTATTTAGTAAAGAAAATATATTAATTTGATTAAGAAAAATACGCTTTGATTTATCATCAACTAAGATTTTACAACCTAACTCACTAAATCGTAGTTTAATGAATTTTCATGTACGCAAATTGGCGGGATTATAGAAGTACTTTAACAAGAGAATAATTAATTGCAAATAATACATAAAATAATAGCTAAAAAATATATCTCGATTTATGGTAAACAAATAAACAATAATAGAAATATCTAAATAATGATTTATAATGATTTCTTTTCGATGTATATCTTGCATCTCTTTCTAACTAACGTGCGCGCCATCGATCGGTGATCTAATTCAACAATGTTGCACGCGTGATCTACTATTAACCATTACCGTGCGAATTTTTATGGTGCGGTCGGTAATTCGCGGTCGATAATCAAAAATAAAAAGTATATATGCCAGAATCACCCTACTTATCTTCACGGATGTTCTTCCTTGCGGACTGGGGACGTTACACAATTGAAATTCGCGCGCGCCTGTCGCGCAAATTCGGAAACGGAGAGGCCCGGCAGGAGCCTTCCGCGAAAGGTCGTGACGCAGCCACCGACAAATCGAGACGCGTGTTATCCGTACATCTATACTTTATTAATTATAATTACCATTGTACTATTCTTAATAAACTACAAATATATATACATATATAAAGAAAAGTGTAACAATATCGACACTAAAGAGAAATGAGTATAAGCAATTAATTATATAATTAAAAAAATGAAAAGTTAAAGCATGTTACTTTAGAGTACACGCTTTGGTAATTAGACTGGCATAGTTATGTATGTCTTCGACAATGGGGATAACAGTTTCAGCAATTTTGCAATTGAAAGCATAAAATTTTTCTTATTGAAAACGTTATTCGTGTTTTGCTTTCAAGCCAATAGCGTACTGTGTAGACACTGTTTACAAGAACAATATACCGTTATGTCGTTTGACAGAAAACAATATTTCCATAACAACAAAGGAACGTATTCATATTTGAATATTTTCAAATATGATTTCGGCCAAAATTAAGCAGAGAATAAAAAAAGTCTGCCGTGTAATTCTTCATATTTTCCCGATAAGTAATCATACATAGTGTTCATTTTCTCATGTTGCTGGGTTGCTCTGTGTATATTACATACTGATTTCATTGACTTTTTTAAACCCCAATCCCATTTTTCCACAGCACATCACATATTTGAACTGACATTTCTTTAACAAATTAATATTACTTGTACGATATAATGACAACAATGCGATAACATGTGATAATATAGGGCCATACGAAATGTGTGGAATATGAAAAATATTTAACCCCTGGAACTTGGTTGTGCATCGAATTCCACATTTTGGAAACTTGAAGCGTATTTCACTTTAAGTACCCAATCCCAAAATTATAAAATCTGTAAACCCATAGGATAAATATTCTACAGTTAAGCGAGTTTAAAATATTGAAGATTGACCATAATAGCAATAAAAGGCTAAGGAACCATTACATGTTAGTTTTTACCCGAGTGGTTAGCACATGAGCTGAAGGTTGGCGGAGTCGTAATTTTTAGGTTCCGCATGTAATTTGAAAAAGGTCGAGGCGATCCTCGAATTTATTACTGCTATGGTAATTTGTAGACAGCTGTGTGCCGAAGGGTGAATTGTGTAACGGTTTGCGCCTGATCACCGTTGGCTGGGATATTAGGGAATTCCCAATTCGGGAAAGTCACCCCCTTTCCCACTTTTCGTTGTACCGGGAAGATATATATTTTGCGACCTAGTCAAGATATCCATGGATAAAGTTAAATCATTGTTATTTGTTATTATTAAAAATTAGTATCTGTCTCACTTTTGACTCACGTCCTCTTGTTTTGTGAACATTTATTCTACAAATTCAAAAATTTCGAAATTTCTAAGTTTCTGAATATATAAATTTTTTGTGTAAGTCTCAAATATCTATATCGCCAAATTAGGCATTTTCAAATTTTCAAATAATAAAATTCCTAGATTATTGTACAATTAAACGGATGCGTTTTCTATCACCAACACAGTGAAACGATAAAAATTCGAACAGGATCTGGTACATATAAATTAAATAGTGGAAACCGGAGTTAATTGAATAGTTGGGTAAGCTAGCTAATTTCCTATAACTTCTGCTCATATCGTATAGATCCTACATTGTTTGTTTTGCCGAACGTAGAAAAAGACAGCGAGTGAAGGATACCGAATGTAAACTAACAGTAACATATCGGATGGGACGATCCTAATGCAAGAATAAAACTCTTCATTTTTCATTTTTTTTTTTTTATGCAATTTTTATCAACCTACATATTTGTGACAATTTTCTGATTAAAATGAGATCAAATACGACGTAATTCAAGATATATTTACTTGTAATAACTTATCGGAGTAAATTCTTCAATATAGGTGGAACGCTTGGAACCAATTAATTTCTACAAATGATAATCAATTTCAGAGTTTAATGACTTAAATTTACAGGGACAACTAATAATAAAGACAATAAATAAAGACAATAACTAAGACAATAAATAAAGCCTATTAATGTAAGTAAAGGTACATGAGAATTTCGCTTGGGACATTTATAATAGAACCGCGACAAAAGGCCATTTCTGAGAAAAAGATTTCTCGTATTGTCAGGTAATAACAATTTATCTTTTTTCTAACAAAACATCAAGAATTTTAGTTTCCGCTTTGTCCTCAATAATCAATTCTGATCAGAAATTCGGTATTTCCAAAGGATAATTTCAGGGGTACAACATAGCGGGACTTTTTGATTATCGAGCCTTTATGGTCGGTGGAAAAATTCCGGCGCTGCCGGATTTGCGACGTTTTTTTTCGACCCTTTCCAAGAAATCTCGTTAAGGACGCAATGGAAAAGTGTTAGAAGGCCAAGGGGATATGCTGCTTGGTTTTCGTTTGTAAACGAACTTTGTATTTCCCTCCTCATAATTATTACAGAGAACGATGTGTACAAATACTGATAATTGTTGAGTAGCTCGATTCGAATTTGCACGTCAGTATCGCGACTGAGGACGTGGATAATGAAGGTACACATTACAAGAAAACGGTATACATTTCTTTCCTCGACCACGCGTAACGATCTCCGTAGAAAACAAAATTCCTTTTTGTTCTCTTTCCTCTCGACTACACGTTCAAATTAGAATTTCCAATCAGTGTGTACCTTATCTTGTACCTTGTTTGCTTGGCGGAACTAGAAATTGCGGATAGATTAGTTTTGCAGAAGAAATCAATTACAAAGTTACATTCACAAGCGATCCTTCAAATTCTACATTTATCGAAAAATATATTATTCTACATTGTGCGTGAAATTCGGAAGTGCGAAAAAATAGTTATCAATTGTTAATTATGTCGCGCAGCAAGCGAGTTGTTCTAACTATGCAACAGCGTTTGGGGATTTTAGAAGACTTAAAAACATTTTCTATTTCCACTGCTTAAAAAATATAAAGTGCATTATACCATCATTGGACACATAGTAGAGAAAGCACCAGAAGTTATAAATTCGCGGAAAACGATAAGACAAAGAAACGTCGGCAAAAAATAAGAAAACCAGTGTTCGAGGAATTGAAGCAACAGCTGCTTATGTAGTTTGCATAAAGGAGAGCTATGGGAGACTTCATATCCGATGCGTTGTTTTTAGAAAATGCAGAAGAATTAAAGAAACAAATAGGGGCTAGTACATATTTTAAAGCCAGTGCAGGGTGGCTTGCAAAGTTTAAAAGATGCTACGGAATAAGACTAGTCCACGTTTACGGAGAACAAGCCAGTGCCGATAAAACTGCAGCCGAAAAATTCGTAAATGATTTTAGGAAATTCTTGGATGAACAGAACATTGACTTAAACAATGTATATAACATGGACGAAAGTGGACTGTTATGGAAAGTATTGCCAACGAAAACCCTTGTGGGTGAAAATGAAGTGTGCGTAAGCGAACAGAACCTAAGAAAAGAAAGAATGACTATGGGGTGTTGTACAAACGTAACGAAGATGCACAAAATGATACCTCTTATCGTCGATAAATATAAGAAACTACGCGCGTTGTAAAATGTTATCGATCAATTACCAGTAATTTTTAAAGCTCAGTCAAATGCATAAACGAATCGAGCATTATTCGTTAATTGGTTCAAAAATTATTTTAAGAAAGTAGTACAAATATTTCAACTACAGAAAGGATTGTGTGGAAAAGTGACAACTGTTCAAGTCATAAATTTCCTGTAAATTACGCACACGACGATAATGCTCAAATAATATGTTTACTGCGAAATACAACAGCCTTGATTCAGCCAATGGATCAAGAAATAATAGAAAAAACTAAAAGATGTTTCCGACATAAACTAATGCAAGTAATTCAAAATGAAAACGGAGTCCAAGATTTTTATAAAAAATATACAATTCAGGATTGTATCGATATAACTAATGACGAGTGGAATGAAGTAACGTAGAATAGCACAAGAAATACGTGGAAAAAAATTATTACTCTACATCAAATATAAACTGAAATAGCTGCAGGAGAAGAAGAAAGAGAAGAAGAAGAAGCCATCATATCAGAAATGAAACAAACATGCACGTAATTTTTAGAACAGAATATAAGTGTGGATGATATTGCAGACTATTTATCTACATGTACAGCAGTAGAAAACAGATATTCAAAAGAAACTGAAGGAGCTGCCGAATGGAGGAACCAGGATGAACACGGAAAAATGGAGATAGAAATGAATGCGGAAATGGAGGAAGAAAGGAATGAAGAAAACATTGAAGAAAGGAAGAAACGCGAAGGAGTACGATTTCATGGAGTTGAATTTACGCAAGAAGAAAGAAACAGAGTAGAGGATGTGTTGAAATGTTTGGAAGAATTTAAAAATCGTTATCCCCTTCCAACACAATTCATATTAACAGAACTAAAATTATCACTTTTATGTAAGACAATTTTTAATTTACGTAATTAAATATTATTGAAGGCATCATATTATTCTAAGTATGTCGCAAAATTTTTTTCGTTTAGGTAATGTTCAGCAATGAATTCATGATGATTGAGAGAAAAACGAAGCCTATTCAAAGAACAGTTAATGATTTATATTATTAAATTAAAAATATCGCTGGAAAATATTTGTTCTTACTTTATTTGCAACCTTGCTGTTGTTACTGTAAATTTAGATAATTAAATTTATAAAACGCTTAATATTTGTAGCAGTTAATTGGTTACTCATGTTTTGCTTATAAACGCGAATTTTACTCCAATAAGTTATTATGTAGAATTAAATATATTCCGAATTACATCGTGTTTAGTCTCATTTTAATCAGGAAAATATCACGAATATGATAGAGAAAGTTATATAAAAAATGTATAAAAAATAAAAGAAGGTTAGCAACGCATAAGCATTGTAAACGATTGAACAGACTTTTGATCTTTGCCGACTGTCACGACCTCAGCGACTCTTTTTTTTCCACTCGCTGTCCATCTCTGCGTTATGAACTTTTATCATCAATAATACCACTAAATATATTCCAAATTATATCCTATTTGGTTTAATTTTAATCAGAAAAATGTGAAAAATATATTAGTAAAAGTTTGATAACGAAAAAATAAAAAAGTTTTGTAACACTAGAATTTTTTTTTATTAAGAAAAATGTAGAATGTCGTGCTAAGAGAGGGGCTCGACTCAGCGGAAAGGACTTCGGTTTTCCCTCGCGAGAAAGCGCGTTGAAGAGCAAGATTTCAGGAGACTTACTCAACCGGGCGTCCATGCAAGAATCGGTGCCGATTGGTGATTCCAAGTCTTTTCGGTTTGAGGAGTAAGCAGATTTCCAACTCTGATGTTTTCCAGGAGTGGTCGAGCCTTTTGGAGGACGAGGAAAGTTCTGACTGTTTTCGGAATTCCGAAGCCCTTATATGTATACTATTTTAATGCATCTTCGGCCGCCCAATCAGCGAGCCGAGGTGTGGGTTTTATTGCGCTTACTACCTGCAAGTGCGCCAATGTTGAAATACACTTTTTACATTTACTACTTTTTCTCAATACTTCGGAATACTACTTCAACATAAAAATTACCGTTCTGGAAATTATAGGAAAAAGAAGATATTTTCTGAATTACTATATTTTTCACAAACGCGGAACACTTCTCATGAACACATACAATCCTTTAATTGCATAATCTAAATTAATCATAAAGTCATTACACTTTATGCTCGTACAATTTACGCGTTTACATCTTCCGTGCGTCGAATACTGCCAGCAGTACGCACTCATAACGCGGGACAAACGAATACCTGTCTCGGGTCCCATGTTTTATAGGGACGCCTATGGACCTCCAAGTTTAAAAAAAAGAACTAGTATAAAAAATGGAATATAATACAATTTCCAGAATATTATGTATAGAAATCAGTCGTGTACCGAACGAAAGGTATACAATGTACGTATAATTCCAACCATAGTAATGTTTTTTCCACAAGGGAAATTAAAAATTCCAATTTATCCGTATTTTTTCTTTGGACCCATTGTTTACGTGTGTGAAATTTGATCAAAATAGGCCAACGTTTTATTAAATACATTTGGAATATAATGTTAATTTTTAACATATTTTTTAAACAAACAAATTTTTCAAAAATCCACTTGTGGCATACTAGTGGCCTTTTAAAACAAAAAAATTTGCATTTTGAATTTTTTGTCAAGGTCTAATAATTCCCGAGATATTTGCGAAAATAACTTTTTCAACCCCAACTTTAAGGGCTATTTTCACCACTTCAAGGTGGATATTCGCCGATAAAAAAATACGTGTCAAATATTTTTTCGAGTTCTATAACATCAAAATTTCATTAAAATCGGAGAATAACAATTGAGTGATAGCCTTGTAAGTCTTGCAAATTATTATATCATATTCCAGTGCAATGTTGACGTATCTGAACATTTTGAGATAAATGCTTTACTAGTTTTAAACATATCTAATCTCTCCAGTATACAAAATTTCATCATTTTCCGATTATCCGTGGCCATTAAATGGCAGTTACGTCGTTACTGAAATGTTCGCTGTTGTCTACTACACGCCGTAACAACAACGAGAAACGTAAGTGTTAATCAGGGTCGCCCCTTTTAAAGATGCAATATGGCATTTACGCGAAGCGGCAAAATTTATTTAAACTATACACAATTAAAATGTGATATAATTTAAAACAAGTAACAAAAAAAATCGGGAAGTAATAACCGACTCCGTCTTTAGTGGAACCACGTTTAAAAACATTATTGGTTAAATTTTTATATAACAAAATTATATAGCGTTTTAATGAAGATCTCAGATGATCAATATTGTCAATATTTCAAAGTTCCCACTAGTTATTAATAATACTGAAATATTAACAATATTATATTCGTATTACATGTTGATCGTAGAGTTTAGAATTTACGGATTTGCAAATTTAAAAATTTAGAATTTCGAGACTTAAACATTCCACAATTTTAATGTTTGGAATTTAAGAATTTAAAAATATCGAAATGAGATAAGAAAGTTGAATATTTACAAGTTTAGGTGCACCAGCATTTAGAAATCTAGGAATTTTGAAATTTAAGAATTTCAGAATTTCAGAATTTAAGAATTTAAACATTTTTGAACTTAGGAATTTAGCAATTTAAGCATTCCGAAATTTAGAAGTTTAGGAATTTAGGAATCTTCGATTTTGAAATTTAAGAATCTCGAAATTTTGAAATTTTGAAATCTAAGAATGTAGGAATCTAGGAATCTAAGAATCTAGGAATCTAGGAATCTAGGAATCTAGGAATCTAGGAATCTAGAAATTTAGGAATATAGGAATATAGGAATATAGGAATATAGGAATATAGGAATACGGGAATATAGGTATCTAGGAATATAGGAATATATGAATATAGCAATATATGAATATAGGAATATAGGAATATAGGAATACACTAATATAGAAATATATGAATATAGGAGTATGCGAATATAGCAATATATGAATATAAGAATACACAAATATAGGAATACAGGAATATAAGAATCTAGGAACCTAGATTCCCATATTAAAAAAGAATTTGATTGAAATATTATGATCTATTGAAAAATCATGTTTTGCTGAAAAAATTTGTGGAATATATATGTATGAAGTGATAATACACACTTCTTTCCTTCAATACTACATACAAATAATTGTCAACCTTTATATATTTTTTAATGACCTTTAGTAATACATTCAACAATCTGCAATCATATAAACATTTGATGTTATTTTTATTTAGAGAATGTACTAGTATAGTTATATGAACAAAACTAGAACACCCAGTATGTGATATCGAACAACGAAGCAAACCGTTGTCATTTCATATTTTTGTTATAACTGTTTAATGAACTGTTTCAAACTATATGTTGATATAAAATTCTTTATTTGTTGTTACGAAAAGAATATGTTAATAAAATTTAGCGATAAAAAACTGGAATTCTCTATAAGCAGGATATATAATTACTAGTTTGCATTCCTGAAGAGGACATAATAATCTAATAATAGTGCAATTTTGTGCTATTTCAATGAAAAATTCATGAATAAATGTTAGTAATAAAGTTGTGAACATAATTTCTTCATCATCCAAGCATATTATAACTTTGCCGGCATTTCCGGAATGTGTAATCATTATCATTAGATTTTACGTAACTCGTAGAATTATACGGCGTAAAAGATTTTCTAATTCGTGGAAATTCAAAAGAGAAACAGAGTGCAATATTGTAAAACTGCGTTCCGATGAAAGCGATGCTTCCACGCTCATGCTTAATTTTTCCAACTTTTCCATCATTGTTAATACTGACAGATTCGTGGAAACAGATAAAATTTTATTGCGAAAGAATTTTTTTTCATTCAAATTTTGAAATTTCAAAACAGATCATGACAGAGGAACGATGTTTACGATTATATTCATTTATTTACGCGTATTTATATTTTATATCTATTTTCAGTGTTGCTTCTAATTTTTCTTTTTTATTAATTAGTTTGCGTATTGAATGTTGCTATAATGTTACGTCCCTTAATTTTGTTATGTGTTAGTTAGCTTAGGCCTATAATCTATTATTTTTAATGAAGGCAAGTCAACGATGTAAATAACTTTGTAATTAGTAATTTAAATTAATCTGATAAACTTTAGTAACACAATAACGATACAAGGAACTTATCAAGAGACTCAATATAGTCTCCACGCCAAGTAGTTTAGGCCGATGATTGCTCTGTCTGCGACAGCGAAACTCTACCAAGTATGTCTGTCATGTCTACCAAGTAAGATTATAGAAATTATTATATTTTTAACAAACCAAGCCCGATTGTCCCTCATCACAGGAGGTGATTTCAAATTATATATCCAATAATCATCGCTAAAAACAACAAATTTGAAAACCACGTTTTCTCCATTTTAGTCCATAGTCTACATACAGAAAGTTGCAAAAAAATAGATCAACATTTAGGAAAAAAATTTGAACAAAAACTATAAATTTTCAAAATATTATTTATACAAATAAAGTTTACTAAAATTTTTCATGCAGAAATATTCTCTATTTACAGACTAACAATTGAAAAAAAAGCTCCAAATTATCTCCTTTAATTCCGGAGATATTCCCACAAATTTAATTTCAACCCTTAACTTTGAGGGCTATTAGCACCCCTTCAATGTTAACGATGATCGATATAAAAAAAATACGTATAAAATATTTTCTTCAGAACTATCTTCCACATATGTTTCATTGAAATCGGTGTGTCCCGGTTCGATATGTTCCCTTATAAGCTTCATTCTAGTAACACAATCTACTTTGACTTGTCTTTCTCATTTTTTTGATTTTATAACTTCCAACTATTTCCAATCTCTCATTCATATCCTTTCTATCCGCCATTTTATCAAGCACACAAAAAATGAACGAATATCTTATCTTCCTCATTGTGTTATATCGATATCATAGAAATCGGTTATCATCTACAACATACATATGTAAGGGATATGACAAGTAATAATTAATTAACGAATTTTATTTCGTTAATTTGTGTACTATTTGTGTCCATGTGAATGTGAATCCAATTAGGACTGCTTAATGAAAAAAAAAATACTCAAATTCTAATATACATTAGTATATTGATACCATAATAATATAAAAGTAATGTTCTTACATCTTTAATCTAAGGAATGTATTTTATAATGTATGACGTATGACGTGCGATGTATTTAATAATGTTTTCGATGATTCGAGGTGTCGAGAATTGTTATACACTCTGTATAATTTTAGTCACACTTAACCTAACCAAATGTTCATTCTCATCCGTCATCAACTCCCAACATTACTTACAGTTCACTTTTCAACTCTCCTTTCTTTCTGCCGTCATAGTCATAGTTCATAGTACACTTCCCGAAACGATCCTTTCTTTTCCACCTCCACAGCCACTATTCAAAGTGTTGCATCTCCTTAAAAATCCGATGCATCAATTTCCATATATTCATAAATAACCGTTCAAACCTCCGAAAACGAATTATACAATCCAGGAAGGGCAATAGACCGAAAATTTCGTACCGACCGTAAAGGCAATAAGTTTATGAAGCCATTGACCATTTTTCGTTAGGAAAAAATATTCTCGCGTCAACGACCCACGTTTATTGCTTGGGTCCAACATGTTAATTCTCAATTCCGTTATTTTCAACCATCATGGTTAGGGTCAGAGTGCTTTTTCACCTTATTACCTGCTACGGGTTTTTCCCAGAACACGCGGAATCCTTCGCGCGTCACCCCTTGGTCGCGGCCACTTCCAGGGGTGACCATTTCTTCTACGAGGGCGTCAACTTCAAAAACACCACAACCAATCAAAAATTATATCCTCTTCCAAAGCGCCACTTCCGAGGTGACGTTGATGGTCACCTCTGCGAAAATCGTTAGAAACAAATAACATCACGAACAAACTACATCACGAGTAGAAACAAATAACATCACGAACAAACTACATCACGAGTAGAAACAAATAATATCACGAACAAACCACATCACGAGTAGAGTCAAGTAATATCACGAATAAATAACATCACGAAAAGAAACAAACTAAATCACGAATAGAACTAAATACATACATATATCACGAACAAAACCAACTTATAACACGAACGCGAAAAACATCAAGTAGTAATAACGCGATCAAACAAATCAAACCACGGACGATCATCTGAACCAGGTCCAGGCTCATTAAATTGTGGCTGGATCAGAATTAGCGCTGGGTGTCCGAATCCGCGCAATTCACGCAACACAAAGTGAGTTCCCAAAATTTTTAAATAGCTTTTCCGTCCTGCAGGCAGTCCTAGATTTTCCGACCACGTTAACTGTTATAATCGTTTTCATCGTTTTGTCATAGTTTGTAATAAAGTTATACTTTTCTACGAACTTCGATCTTAAGTGCATTTATTTTAAGTTATACCCTATCCAGTGAACTCAGTTTCGAGAAAGTGTTCCCAAACCGGGCATCACAGAATGTTCGAAGGATCGTTAGGATTTTGTTTTTGCACGTGTATGGTTGACACGTGTTCCATCGAGAGAGAAACGCATGAGACGCAGAGACGAAGAGACTCTTGCGACGCGGTGATCAATTACCAAAAATCCATAATATTGATTATTTGCTCTTATTAAATATATTAAACCTATATTAATACAAAATCTCGTTTAAATTTCAGTTTTTAAAATAGGGTGTGCAATAAAAGACCCGGAGAAAATTCTCTAATGCGTGTTACTGGCCTCTGAATGTTTCAAATTGAGAATGTCACAATTTTAGAATTTTATCAACGTTTCAGCATTTTTTTTTTTAAATAGAAAGAAAATTTAAAAATTTGGAATTTTGTTTTTTTCTTATTATTACCATTTCCGGTAAAATAAGGGGTTACAACTTGGTATAAAATATCTTTTTTATCCTTTCGAATAACGAACAAGTTCAATCAACTGTAAATGAGTATCTTCGTCTTCTGAAAAATCACTATTTTGTAGTTGTATTATTAATCCACTGGAATGGCAAGATAGATTGATACATTTCTTTTTTATGAAATAAATGATTTTAAAAGTACATTATATTTGATAACCTCGGTTATTAAAGTCTCTAATTACTGTTGTTAATCAATGATTTAATATAATAATAAATAAAATATTTCTTAATTTAATGTTTTGAACTTTTGTTTAGCAGATCGCTTTATGGGTAATTTTAATAAAGTAAAATAAACAATCAGTAGATTTGCCAATGAGGATAAGATTCAAAATTAGATATTTTGTTATAAAAACTGTTATAGTTAAAATTTTGTATGTACAAATTGAAACGATTAAAGAAGGAAGCTTTATATGAAAAAGTCGACTGACGAAGAAACGAGAAATACTCGAACTCTTTCTAGAATTTATAAATGATACTTGCTAATAATGTACTATATTTCATTGTAATAAAATCGTATTTGGTCGGTGGAATTAAATAGATTTATGAGAGAAAATCCGTTCGGAATGTTTCTGATATACAGAAGCAAATTCCTTATTATTTATGGTATTACATTATACTGTATCACTGTCACGATAATTAATGGTTCCCGTTCCCATTTTGAAGTTTCCAGCATTAAACGCAAAACACTAATGAACGGTTTCAGTCGACACAGAAGAGACCTGCGTCAATTTACTTTGACGATTCTCTGAAGAGTCTAAATTATTTGCCAGCTTCTCATAAATAAGGATCTAATCTGGTTACAAATGCAACTAAAGCTAACGATGGTTCCATCTGCCACTTACACATATATATAGTATAGTTTAATACCTACAAATAGTACATTAAGGGTATTCCATCTAATTAGATCAAGTTACAATTCTAAAACAATGGTTTAGTAAACAAAATTCAATGAAATTAAAGGCAAATATTTACATTTTATAAAACTATTTGTATGTGCGTCGCACGTCGGCTGTACATATTAAGTGACGATTAAACGACGCGTGGGAATCAGTAGGATTCCCAATAAGTGAATATAAATGGACTGTTTCTAAGAAATGAATTAGACGTCGGACAATTAGAGTTTATTTTGCTATGTACTTGATGAGCATTTGTTCGAGAGTATGTCTTCGAAGATGTTTTACATTTTACAAAAGCTCGGAGTAGGCGTATAACAAATTTGCTCATTTTGAAGGAAAAATAACTTTTCTATTCATCAGGCAACATTTTAAATCTAATAACTAACAAATGCATTAACACCTGTCTACTTCAAATTCACAAAACATGTAGAAATAATTTAAATCAGACTCACCTGTTGTTCTAAAACAATCCGGCTTTGGTGAAAATTCGGTGTCCTCGTGACTGGATCATTTTATCTGGTTTGACCTTCCATAAAAAAGATATACAGAGCATTAGAGCTTGTCGAGACTAGGTCAATAAACTCACTTTATTTCACGTTTCACAGAAGAAGAATACAAATTAAAACGCATGAACAATTATTCATAAACGATTCTAACGATTTCTCATGTTCTCTTCGACGTTGAACATCGGACGTTGGGTCTTAAACTGCCGATCGTGACGTGATCAACATCCGTGGCGAAAAAAAAAACATGTGCGGGCATCTACGCCGTGACACAACAGTCCCTTAAGAAACAATGTTTGGCACGGGGAAGAGAGAGAAAGACGAATCGAGGGGGTCACGCCGATCGTATTATGATCGCCAGTTTAGGACAAAACGTTCGAAGCGAAACGTTAAAGAGGAAAAAACAACGGTTGAAGTTACTTTTGGATAATCGTTTATATATTTTCGCTGGTTTATCTATCTGCATTACATTAGGCAGTTATTTGAAAGTGACAACAAAATGTTGCAGTGAAAAGTGGTAATGAAAAGTGTCAGCAAAGTAAGTTTCACTGACCCGGCTGTAACAATTGCTGTTGTGCAATATGCGTCTTTTTTACGGAAAGTCAGGGCCCATAAAATAACCCAGTCACGACAACATATTTGCACCGAAGCGGGACTATTTTTGAGTAATAGGTGAGTTTGATTTCAATTATTTCTACATGTTTTGTGAATTTAAAGTAGACAGGTATTAACGCGTTTGTTAGTTATTAGATTTAAAATCTTTTCTGATGAATAGAAAAGTTATTTTTCCTTCAAAATGAGCGAATTAGTTGTTTTGCATTTTTGTAACGAACGACAAAAACAATTTTCGATATTTTATTCCTTATTCCTTTCGAATAACGAATACAAGTATTGAACAAATTTGATTCACTTGGTTTAAGTTATTAACAAATTATTGGTTTATTCCCTATCTGTATGTAATGCATAACCCGTTCTTATTCTTGATTGTTTTATTCGTTATTGGATTTAACTTTGACGAAGTTTCTTTCTGTTAGCAATTACACTGTCACGGTGCGAACGTGCTTGTTCGCGATCACGCTTAACCGTCAGTCTCGAAGTTGTCGCTCTTGCATCTGGTTGCACTCTATTCTTGCGCGCTCATTGGTCACAGTTTTTTATTAATAATTCAAAAACTAAGCTTCAGTCAACATTTTGGTACAGGTAAAAATTGTTCAGTATCACCCCAGCTACCACCCCTTGAAATTATGTTCACCAGTATTTGATATACTTTATTCCGCATTGGTTCGTAATCGGTTTGAAAGGTTACTTGTTTGATTCCTGAAGCGTTTCTAATACTTTTTGATTTTTGTAAACACAAGGTGAACAATTTTTCGGTTACAGAGCGATGGTCGTACCAGTCTGCTGTTGAGTGTAGAAATAGGGGGAGGGAAACTGGGTTAACGGTTCGCCTTTTCAGGTATATTCAAGAATTTCCGATTTTTAAGGACAAGTTTACAATGTGCCAGTATAAAAAATGTTGCTTATGTTCGAATCAAATATGGTATCCTAAATCACTTTTATGTTTTTGCCGTCATAAGGTGTTTCATAGTCTTCGGTTTTGCCTGCCATAAGACGCAGCAATACCTTTTTCCCGAGGCGCTTTGTCGACCTAGCTTATTGTAGAAAAAAATTTTGCAAACAAAATCATAAAATATTGCTTCTTGGTTTCAAGGTTCTAGCAAAGCAAAATCGCATTTTTCACATTTTTGGAAATTGAATAATAAACGAGGTAAACGAGGGAATTTGGTGTTCGAAAAATTGTTTTTATTAGGTAACGATTCACTATCGCCCGTTCGGCTTGCGTAAAAACAAAAGGGCGTCGATGCCGAACAATGCCCGAACGCCATGTGTTGTCATAGCTACATGTGTAACGATTCTGGAGCTATGCACAGAAATCTTACAACGCTCGTGAGGCAAAGAGCGGTATTTACCTACTGAACGACTCGAATCTACAATAACTAAATCTAAAGAATGTGGGATTCGTGTGGTGTGCGGTTAAGGAGTGAAATCCACAGGTCAATACCTTTCAATAAGCAGGTTTATTCAATAAAAATAACGATGAGAATGATTAACAAATAACAATTATAACAAAATAGGAAAAGTATATGTAATACAAACTAATATAATGAACGACTAGATCGAAGAACTAAGGAAATATTGTCATGTAAAGAACAGAACTCTATAAATTAAATAATACGCGATTTGTAAGTAAATGAAGAATTTAACGCAATTACTAGTTATTTATCTCGGAGTCCTATGTTTTGATTTACAGTCAAGGCTAACTCAACCACGCTTTTACAATATTAATAAGACTCGAAATTCTAAGTGTCTACATTTGTACTCTTTCGGAATTAACGCAGTTACAAAATCTAATAAAGTTAATACGTTTCTATCTCCGCGATGAATCCTACCTAAGTCTGATTCTTTTTCGAAGCTAATTACGCTTTTGCAAGATTAACAATATTAATACTTTCGAAGTCTTGCGTTACGCGGAATCCTACCTAATTGTGATTCTCTATCAAGCTCGACTCGATTCGCTTTTACAGAGTCAATAAATCAATCTTTCTAACGCGATGTAGTCGACTACGTGAGATACGCTACGCAAAATACGATAGTGACAGAACAATATTCTTTTATAGATTCAAAATCCTAAGATTGACACGATTCAAGACTCTAAACTTTGTGTCAAAAATATATGATTCGTCGGAACAGTTACTCTTTTCGATTTTTGGCTCGACAACTAATTGTCCATGACCTTTTTAGCCAGAGCGCACATTGACACCCAAAACCAGATCGCTTAATTGGGGAGCCTGTTGTTCACTGGCTACTAGAACGACCCAACGACCCAGAAACAAATGAACAGCATATGTCCGACAGGGTAGCAAATTAAAATGACTCTAATTATAAAATCGTAATTACTCGACTGCCACCCAAAAGACACGGGTTTCAGACACCAAGCTGCTCAATGGGGAGCCTGCTATTCGCTGGCTGCGGAACCACCCAGAGCTAACTCCGTGAATCTGACGGCGCGTTTAGTAATTCGACAAAAATTACAATATGTATATGAGTAGCTGAGAGCTCTCGTTCTGATGTCTCAACCTTTCTTGGCGCTGAGTATAGCACTCTCCTGACGGAGTTTCAGATACAAGACCGCTTGAACGGGGAGCCTGTTGTTCACTGGCTACTAGAACGACCCAGCGATCAGGTATCCAAAGGGCGTATACCCGCACTTCCAATCAAGAATTAAGAGTCTTTTCGGCTCTGACCAGCGAAAACTGTTCCGGATTATACTTACCTAACGACGTGTAGCTTACTCGACTTTGAAAACTGTTCTGCACCCTAGGCGGATTTCGTTCGGCCTTTTATACTCGAAGTCCTTTCACTTTTCAAGGCTCTGGAAAACTACCCCTATGTTCGACGTGTACAATTTTGCGTATAATTTTACATACAATTTCATATATATTTCTTACTTAAACATTAATTAATGAAGTAAATGAATTTCTAACATTGTCAATCGTGTTTTCTAAATCGTAGTTAATGTTCTAAATGTGAAAATAATAATTTAATAGCGTATTAAGCGAGAAACATATTCGCTGTCTTTTTCGCACGTATTTCTATAAGGATCTGATGTATATGTTGAAGCATACGAAGCTTCGGAATATTCCGTAGATTAATATTACAAATTATTATTTATCTGGATTAATAAAGCAATATGTGACTTCGAGTACCGATAATTATACTTAACATAACATTGGCTGACTATATATATTAATGGATTTAACGAATTAATAATTCTAATGACAAATAATATTGTTAATTGAAATTATATACTCTGTCTCTCTCTTTAGAGATTGCTTGCTAAATTCCAAGAAATCCTAGCTAGCGTCGTGTCACGTAGGCACGTAGGCATTTCGGAGTATTGCATATGAAACATTTACAATATATATTATTTATTTAAATAAACTAACATTTGATTTTGACTATTAATGATTCAACTTTAACATATTGTTAAATTAGCTTTCCTATATTTTGATTCAACAAATAATAATTAATAACATCTTACTTAATATTATTAACGAAAATAAATATTCCATCCTTTTCTAAATATATAGCGTACTCTTTCTATTTTCCTGAACTAGAGTCGCAGCGCGTGTAATATTCCATACAAAATCTATATAATATACTATTTGTTTAAATAAGTAAAATAATAAATGAATCTGACGTTTGATAATATAACTTAACAATTAATTAATTCGCTCATATATTTGCTAAATTAAATAACTATATAATACTCATAAATCAAAGTGTATATATATATATATATACAGGGTGTTCAGAGATTTACTAGCCAGCGCTTTTCTCGTAAACGACTGGTACGAAAAAAAAATGAAAGAGGAAAAAGTGATAATGTTTTTTATAATCAACATAATGAAGTATATCAATTTTTCGAGTTTATACTATTTTTTGAGAAGTGAAGGTAACCTTCAGTTTTTTAAATGGAATGTTACCGACAGTCAAAACTAAATTTCTATGGTAATTGACATGTCTAATGTCGCGGTCGGTAAATGAAAATTACGGTCGATAATAGAAATTAGATATACCTCTGGAGAACGAAATAAAAGTAGCTTTGAGGCGCTTAAGGGGACGAAAAGAAACGAAAAATTCTTCAGGGATGTTACACATGCTTACAGTTTAGTCATCCTTACCATGTGACTGTCCTCAGTCACACAAATTGATAATATAGGAAATACAGCTTTCAACTAACTTAATAAATAAATAAAAAATGAAATATATGTATCTCTATAAAACGCATGAATCATCGTCGCAATAAATATAACGCTAGAATACATGTATAAATTGTTAATTTCAATTTTCCTATGTACGGGTCTACAATTCCATTTGATGTGATCCTACGACCGTTCAAAAATATGTGCGCGTTAATTGGAAGCCATTTACGTCTTTTATTACGTATCTATCATGGTTTAAAATTTTTGCGATTTCATACGGTCCCTTGAATTTTGGAATAACTTTATTTATTGTTAGCGCCGTGAGTAGTATCGTGGTTTCTAATCATTACGTAACCAGCTATGTTATGATTTGTAGCTTTTTTGAGCTGTAAGTTATATCTACGACCGTTTTCTCTCAGATTAATTTCAAGCCTTTTCCACGCAATATCTCTAGCTTCCTCCAAATTTCAATTATCCTCAGCGTACGCTTCCAAAATCGCTTTCACATTATCGCTAATTTGACCAGTGTGGTTAAATCCAAAGAGTAATTCGCAAGGAGTTGATTCGGTCGACTTACAAAAACTATTATTTAGAGCGTATTCGATAAATTCGA
Source organism: Megachile willughbiella (assembly GCA_945859595.2). Lineage (NCBI taxonomy): Eukaryota > Metazoa > Arthropoda > Insecta > Hymenoptera > Megachilidae > Megachile > Megachile willughbiella. The sequence continues at coordinate 744,569 of OX243806.1, forward strand.
GAACGTGGCACCATTTATTAGAAGCTATCGCTAACATAGCTAACATTGGAGCTATAAACCGTTTGTATCTCTCTACTTGATCATTGGCTAGCGGTGTTCCGACCGCTAACAGCACATGATCTATACCTTCACTATTCGTAAAACACGTTTCGCTGTCACTAAATATCTGTCGCCACTTACTATAATTTTTAACATACTCGCGATGACATCGAATAGCCTCTTCGCTTTTAATTTCGAGGGAGGCAGTTTAATAAATTTCGTGAAACTGTCAATTACAGACAATATAGATTTATAGCCTCGACCGCTCTTTTTAAGGGGCCCAAAATGGTCTATGTGGTGTGTGTGAAATGGTATATTTTCTTTAGGGATACTATGTATGTAACCTTCGGTCTTTCCCTCAATGAGTGAAAAGTCGATACATCACAAATAGTTTTGAATGTAATTTATAATTTTCTCTCGCATTTTTGGGAACCAATATACTCTCTCGATATATTCAAAAACTTTATCTATACCAATATGTCCTAACTCGTTATGGCCAGATCTAATTACATTTGTTTCCATGCACTCCGGTACATAGAATAACAGTTTATTCATTTTAACTTTCCTATATGCTAAACCGTCTCTTAGTTCAAAGAAATTATCTTCACTATTTGTTAACCTACGCCGAATTTCGATAATCTTGGGATCTTGCACGTGTCTAAGAATCATCAGTCGATCAAAATATTCGCTTCTAATACGTGAATGCCGTGACATCTGCTTAACGCGTCGACACGACCTATTTTACTACTCGCTCTATGTACTAGCTTATACTTATAGTCCTACAAATATAATGCCCAAGGGATATTTCTGGATTAATACTCTGTTTACTGAACGTTAATTGAAAACTATCGCAATCTGTAACTATTGTAAATGGGATTCCGTACAAACAAACATGAAATCTTTTAATGGTGTAGACCACTGCTAAACACTTCAGCTCAAAGCTGCGATATTTAGACTCCAGAATGGATGTTCTTTTACTAAAATAAAATACTGACGTAAATATGTATGCCATTAGGTTGCTTCTGTGACAAAATAGCCCCGAATTCACTTGCACTTGTAATGCAATGTAATTCTGTTTCTAAATTAGGTGCATAAATAACTAAAGCCAGTTCGCTAGATAATCAGTCCTTTAAAAACTGGAAAATTCACAGTTCTTCGGTTCCAGAACAAAATTATGAATTTTTCCTTAACATATCGTATAATGGCTTTGCAATTATTGAAAAATTACATATGAAACGGCGGAAAAAACTGGCCTTAGAAACAAATCTGTGTACAGTAAGTCCTCCTACAGTGCAACACTTGTTTTCCTCCAAAAGTGCAGTGCCTTCCCGGTTTCTTTGCCTAAAAAATACGAAGCAATTTAGTATGAACAAAGTTACTTTACCGAAATTTTTAAAATAATGTATGTATGTGTAGGGTTTGATGTTTCGCCGGCCTCGGTATCCTTGTGGTCGACTTACAAGGGACCTCATTTAGGTGTTACACGCGGATTTTAACCCTTTGCACTCCGAACCATTCTGGACATTGGCTATCAGCTACTCAGCACTACTTTGTGGCAAAAACGTGTATCTACAGACCCCCGCATTATTCAGTATAGTTTTGGAACCAAGTAACGTATTATAATGATATTGGACTTATATGAATTGGTTGACATCGAGAAATGTATATTTGCAAAAAAATCAATATTTTATTTTTTATAATTTTGCGGGGTGCCTTCTTCCGTATCATTTTCATCGCTATCGCTATCTATGCGATCTCTTCGTCGCCTTGTTGGTTGGACGATATCACTACCACTCCTATCGTTTTCTTCTACATTTAGTCCTTCTAACATATCTGTATAAACGTCTATCTGGAGGTCATCTTCAGTACTACTTGTATCATGAGACTCATTCGTGTTTGAACGTTTTGCCATTGTTCTAATAAAAAAAATGAATAAATACATGGGTTGAAAATTTCTAATTGCTATTACTACCTCACAAAATGATATTTACCAAAAGAACTTTTACCAAAACAACTAATTTACCAAGAAAAGAATCACTTTTCCCATTTTCTCACTCGTCAGATCTATGTATACCGCTTTACGCTTCAAACCAGACTGAGCTCAGCTTTGAAAATCCTTTCCTTCAGTTTTAGACTTGTTTATTTATATTTATAAATCTCACTTTACAATGCGAGGTATGCTACAAACTCACCTTATCGCTCTTTTCAAGTGGCACCGAGAAGTGCTCGGACCGTCGTGAGCACACTTCTCACGTTCTCTTCTGACACAAAACCCGCTGACATTTTTTTTATATATCTTAGTAATTTTACTATATTTTTAATTGATTTCTTGTGCAATTTCAAGAGAAAACTTCAGAGAAACATGCATGTCTCAAGAAGTTGCGCTAAAATAACTTAATTCCCCGTAACCACTAAAAAACGTTAATGTCCCATGAGAGGGGACATCCGAGTGATATGCTAGAATTACGATGTCCCCTGAGAGGGGACAGCGGAGTGCAAAGGGTTAATGAAATTTACATATATGGTAGCTTTTCGAAAATTATTTCATCCATATTTTTTTATATCTGCTGACATGCATGTTGAGGGGGTGAAAATAGCCCTCAAAGTTGGGGGTGAAAACACATTTTCTTTAATATCTCGCAAACTAGAGGGTGTAGGAGGGTGAATTTTTTTTTAAATGTGTATTTTTGAGTAAGGAATACAGTTCATTACGAAAATTTCGGGAGAAATTTAAATAATATATCAAAAAATTGGATTTTTTTTAATTTTTTACCCCAAATGCCGTTAGATTTGTATACATAAAATGTGGATCGAAATGGGGGATACGTGTTTCTGGAATTTTTTGTTTATTGCAATTTAGCAATAATTATTACATACACAATTTTCATGTACTTTTTACGGAGAAAAGTGTTGACATTTGTTTTCGTAGAGTGTGAGTCCCTTTTATACGATCATTTGCCACGTTTTTAACAATTGGACAATATTACATGTTTATTGTTCCATCATCGGTAGCCAGAGAAGGTCCAGCGGGCAGGTATAAATCCACCGCGGTACCAATCGTCGTTGTACGGAACGTAGGTTTTTATGGCCAATGAAACTTTTAGCCGAAGATATAAGTTTAGCTGTTTAACTTTTAATAATTTGAACCGAAATGTTCCTCGCTAATGATTTGGTAGCTCTGAAAAGAGCTGATTTTGTTATTAAGGGTAGAGCTTTGTGTCCTCTATGAAATGAAACTAAAACGGAGCAAGTATTTATAAAAATGATGCTGTATAGCGTGCACAGTAATAACATTTAATAAAGAAGTATGTAAAATACAAATGCCATTTGTACCACGAACACAACATGCGAGGCTTTATAAAGACAGTTTATGACCGTTCGTCTAGCTATTATTGTGTTCGATATTTTGCTGTTGGCATTATTAGCAGTATTCATCTACCTTTTTTACAGAATAAAGACGAAATATAATTTTCGCTGCGTCCTCAATAGCTTTGCTCCCATCATAAACTCGGTATTTTCAGAAGGGTAATTTACCGATCAGCAGAATTGAATGGTGCTCTGACCATTGCGGGCCTATCTTTTTGGAAAAACCACGGTGTTGCCGGATTTTGGAAATCCTTATGTACGCACGGGTATTACTTCTCCCTTTCCTAATGAAGGTGTACTAAAAAGTGCAAAGGCAGTTGTCATTATCGTCTAATGCTGATTGGAAAATTAATATTTCGAAAGAAAACCAATCAGCATGTTTATTTGGGCTTCCGAGTTTGCGAGGACGTCTGGACGACAATGAGTTGTTATTCGATACGCACAATTGTCACGAATACTTCAATACTTTTGTCAGCACGGGAATTGTTGTTACGGTTTAAATAATAGTGCATCAGTGCTGTGTTTTAAGTGATTCTCAAGTGCATTATCTTATACTTTGTTAAAATGAAAGTTAATCCAAATAATATTATAAACATTTTAATGGAAGCATACAATTATGATAGTAGTAAACATTCTGACAAAAACGATAAGGAAATTGAATTGGCACAAAGCATTATTGATTTAATTGATAATTATAAGTTAAGTGGATATGGAGATGTAGAAGTTCATCAGGAGTTGGTATTTGATGATACTGTAGGTGAACCGTCGATTATGAATTTCGATGTGCACGAGGAAGGAATGAAAGAGCACAACGAATTATCATCATCAACGTATACAAAATCACCGTCGGGCTCTCCTCACGAGGGAAGTTCAGGACAGGCGGATGTTGATGATATTGATTTGAAATATAAAAAGGAGGTGGTAAACTATTGGCGAAGTGGAAAGAAGAGGAACTGTCATTTGATAGTGTGCAGTCAAGATTTAGAAAACTGAAAAGCACTTATGCAGATGAGAAACCCAAATGGACAGAGGTAGATCATTTTCTGATAAAATGAAACACATTGCTGAAACGACGTTTGATAAATTCACGGAAGCTAGAAACAGAAAGATTACCATCCACGATAATGACAAACGAAGATGGGCCTTACAAGAAAAGCAACAAGTGAATGTCGAAAGGTTTAAAGCTTCTTACAATTGGCTATCGAGATTTAAACAGACTTATAACGAAAATAATCACGCGGAATTATAGTCAAAATTTAACAGAAATAATAGGTGCAGCCGACAATTTTGTAATACAAGTAAAAGAATATATAGACAGACACGGAGGAACTAGTGTTGTTAATTCCGGCCAAAGTGGTTTTCGGTTAGAAATCCATTCCGGAAGAACACTCTCATGGAAAGGGGAAAAGAGTACGGAAAGCCTAGTTCAATCCAAGTCTTCTGTAACTCATCGTTATACTGTACAACCCACTATATCTGCCGAAGGGCAGTTATTATCACCCTTATTTATTGTTCTAAAAGAAGTTAGTAGAAAACTAGGACCTCGAGTACAGCAAACTTTATTCAAATCTCGTAATGTCTTTGTTGAAGTTTCGGTATCGGGAATATTAACAAAAGAACACATGAACATTTGGCTGAAAGAAGTACATTTACTCCACACACCAGAAAATTTAGTTTTGCTCTTGGATTCATGGAGCGGTCACAATGAACAATCAATACAAAGGAATGTACCGGAAAATCGAAGCATACAAATATTACAGATTCCTAAAGGTACTACCGGATTTATACAGCCATTAGATGTGTTCGGTTTTAGAATATGGAAGAATTTTGCACGAACGATTTCTGATTTAATAATTTTATTAAATTTGGATATAACCTCACATTCCAGGAATTCCATAATTAAATTACAATCCCTGATACACAACCAACTTTCGTCAACACGATATAAAAATTTATTCCGATATGCCTGGTTCCGTTGTGGCTATTTCAACATTAGACCCGATGAATTTAATAACCTAGTTGAGTTTTACTTTAATGATTTAGAAACTTTGTGTTGTTCTCAATGTACTGATGTAATTTCCGTAAAGTGTTCGCGGTGTAAACAGCATTTGTGTTTTACACAATTTTTCGTCGAATTTCATTATTTTGCAGACTATATAGCATAATCTTCAGAAACACTCATTCCACTTTAGCTTTATTCATTTTTATTACATTATCTTTTCTGAATAAATTTGTATCTAAATTCAATAAGACTAAAGGATTAGAAATTTTTCGAACACAATTTTTCCAAATTCGAAATCTATAATCGTCAAATGGTTGAACAAACGGTATGGTGTTTTTTGGTATTTTTAATATTTATGGTTTCTTACACTGTTTCTTACCTTGGGATTGAACGTCATAACTTCTTCTCGCTATATTTTTTCCATGAATTAAGGAGCAAAACAGTATTTTCTGGTGCACGCGGAACAAAAAAGTATTGACAGGTTTTTAAGTAGAAGCTTATTCCATTTCCTCTTCATTCACAGAAATAGGCAAGATTTAGTCTTACAACAAGCATTCATATTTGATGATTTGACGTATTTCTATATCTGTACATGCCGATTCCTTATACATTGCATCTGTCATGCTTTGTGCCAGTTTAATTTTGTTTCAGTTTATGGGTGCTCCCTGCTCATTACAGTTAAATATTTTCATTAAAATGTTTATAACATTAATAGGATTAACATTCATACTTATAAAAAATGCGACAGTATATTTTATAGATTTTCTAGCATTCTTGTAGGCGTAGTGGAATAATGTACTTATTTACCCAGTTGCGGATTACGACAACCAATAAACATTTCTGAACTTCTCCACTTCCACTTTAGCAACGTATAAAAAACCAAGAGACAACAGCACAGCACTGCTCAGACCTTCATGCTCTTTTCAGAATTACCAAAATCAACTCTTTTCAGAACTACCAAAATTAGCTCTTTTCAGAATTACCAAAATCAGCTCTTTTCAGAGCTACCAAATCATTAGCGAGGAACATTTCGGTTCAAATTATTAAAAGTTAAACAGCTAAACTTATACCTTCAGCTAAAAGTTTCATTGGCCATAAAAACCTACGTTCCGTACAACGACGATTGGTACCGCGATGGATTTATACCTGCCCGCTGGACCTTCTCTGGCTACCGATGATGGAACAATAAACATGTAATATTGTCCAATTGTTAAAAACGTGGCAAATGATCGTATAAAAGGGGCTCACACTCTACGAAAACAAATGTCAACACTTTTCTCCATAAAAAGTAGACGAAAATTGTATATATAATAATTATTGCTAGATTGCAATAAACAAAAAATTCCAAAAACACCATATCCCCCATTTCGATCCATATTTTACGTATACAAATCTGCATAAAAGTCGAACGGCATTTGGAGTAAAAAATAGACAAAAAAAAAATCCAATTTTTTAACATATTATTTAAATAAATAATTTCTCCCGAAATTTTTGTAATTAATTAAATTCCTTACTCAAAAATACATATTTTAACAAAAAATACACCCTCCTACACCCTCTAGTTTCCGAGATATTAAAGAAAATGTGTTTTCACCCCCAACTTTGAGGGCTATTTTCACCCCCTCAACATGCATGTCAGCAGATATAAAAAATATGGGTCAAATAATTTTCGAAAAACTACCGCATATGTAAATTTCATTAAAATCCGCATGTAACACTTAAGCGAGGTCCCTTGTTAGTCGTTTTGAGCAGCACAATACACAAAGTCTATGCAGTTTGGCCATATTGGCAGTTGACAGAATAATCTCAATAAAATGTCTTTCTGCCAATCGAAGCGGTGTGAGAGGAAGGCCAACCCCCTTTACTCGGGACTCGTACTTCCTTGTGGTATTTTGTTATTAATTTGTCTATTAGTTCAAGCTGAAACTGTAAATGTGCCATTGTTCTGCCTTCCTTTTTACACAATATACAGGGTGTCTCGTAACTAGTGTTACTCCCTGAAAGGGGTGGTAGAGGACGTCATTCTGAACAAGATTTTCCTTTGTAAAAATGGGGTTTGAAGTTTCGTTTTTGAGTTATTAAGAAAAAACACTTATAATGAGAATATAGAATATCGTTAAACATACATATCTATGAATAATCGTTCACGCGTTTTCATTCGGTCCGTTTACCGGTCGTGCTTATGTTGTGCAATTATTACAAGGAGACAGTGAAATAAATTGAGAGTTCATTGGCCCTGCCAGGACATTAGCTGTTGATGCACTGATCAGTGGATCTACCTGGTGACACAAATATTTTTTATCGAAACTAGTTTTTTCATGGATTAATGGGTAAGTTTTATTTAAGTTGTTTGTGCATTTTTTAAATTAAATGTACGCAGGAATTGATTTATGTCACTTCAGTGAGTTACTGCATTAGATATTCCTTTCCAGTTCTATCTCATTTCATAAACAAGATACTCATTCGTTTTGAAACGTGAATTTATTCGTTTGCTTCATTAGAATAGTTGAGAAAATTAATTTTTGAAAATTTATTCTTTATTCCTTTTCAAACGCACAAAATAAATACAATATACTTGGTCTAGATAAACAATAACTACTTGGTTTATCTCCTATTTAAGAATTATGAAGAACTTAATATTATTCTTAACTTCTTAATTTATTATTCGATTAAACTTTCACCTAATAGTTTCCTGTTATTCCGACGCGGTATCGATACGCTTGTTCACGATCACGATCGACCGTCATAGTTGAAGCTGTCGCTCTTGCGTCTAGGCGCGCGCTATTCTCGCGCTCTGATTGGTCAGTGTTTTTCCTTAATAACTCAAAAACGAAACTTCAAACCCCATTTTCGCAAAGGAATATCTTGTTCAGAATAACGTCCTCTATCACCCCTTTCAGGGAGTAACACTAGTTACGAGACACCCTATATATGCATTCAGTACGGCTTGGTTAACAAGGTGTATACAAATTTTGTAATAATATTTTTACCTTTGTTTCTTGTTGTGGAATAATACTGTAGATTCTGGTCAGCCTTGTCCACTCCTCCCATTGTCAAATTGTAATCGGATACAACCTTTGGAACTATTTTCATTTCATAGTTTTCCTGCACCGCTGTCATATCCGCGTAGTGAATAGTTTATAATGTTACAACATCCTTCTTATCTTTCCACTTGAGAATGCTGATTTTTCCGTCCTGGAAAGGTACTTTGTCCCTTCTTTTCAATTTTTCAGTTTTTATAGCTGCTGGTGTGTGTTTTCTATTTGGCCGTACGGTCCCATAAATGCCGGTATTGTGTGTGAGTAACATGCTGGCTTATTAGGGAGACGTGTAATAATTGCCCGTAATAATACAGTGTCCTTTATCCAGTAATGGTTCTGCAAGAGTCAGGGCAATGCTTGTCGGTTGTTATAAGTTTTTGTATTCTTTATTTATCATTGTGCCCTTCCCAGTATATATAAATAATAAATAAGAAGAAAGGGACAGAATAAGGAGGGACAAGTCAAGATGAGAAATAACAGACAAACAAATAAATACGTAAATAAATAAAACACATATATCACACAACCTAAACATCAAGTTAAATAAATAAATAAAACCTTAATTATAGTCTCTGAATATATTGGCCATTTCGATGGATGATCTTAAAGCTATTAGGGATGCTGTTAAAAGGTCATTTATACTGGCCCCTAGAATTTTTTTCCAATTTTCTTTCGTAAGGCTAGGAATAGCACCCCTGCAACCGGTCACTATAGGAACAACTTTGCCTTCTTTTATATAATATTTTTGTTTCAAATAATTAAGGCAGGGTGTATATTTATTAATTTTCTTCAAAGCCGCGTTTTTCAGGTACTCCCTATGTTCGTAGCGGACCGTAACGTCGACCACAAACACCTGCTTCTCATTTTTGACTATGAGGTCAGGTTTATGGAGTTTACCATTTATATTTAACGACGGCTCCACGATTACTTCATTTTTCGCTGCCAACTTGTTAACCATTAGGTCTCTTATTTCGTTATGGCGCTTAATTCTTAATTTTTTTGTATATGTGCATAAGCCTAGCACATGCACATTCTACATATGGTATCCATAGATTTGTTAGCCTTACTTAACGTTACTTTTGTTCCAAATGTATTTGTCCGTAGAGGTATTGCATCTATGAATCTAGAGGCTTTCAGCAGTGTGGGATACTTTAACCATTTATTTCCAATTGGATCCCACCTAAAATCTTTGACACCTTGCCCCTGGATGTGCAACAGGTTCCAGTCTTTTATTGGCTGTGCCTTTAATCTCTTTCTGGCAGCTTCAATATCCTCTATTGTAGCTGGCCAGTTGATTCGCAACGAATTAGCGATAGCTTTTAATGATTTATCCACTGAGCTGTCATTAACAACATCTCTAACTGCCGTGTCTGTCGATAACTTCATTTTAATTGCGTTTCTTAGAGTTCCCAGTTTTACTATATGTTCCAATCTCGGAATTCCTAACCCACCATCAACTTTTCGTGCGTAAAAAAAGTGAATTGTTGTCGATAGTGTTAAATGTAGGATCTCTTTTACTTGTTGTCTTATTTCCGAGTCTAACAGCTTTAAGGTCGATTCGCCGGGAGGGTAAGTTAAGAGGCCATATATAAACCTAGGTATAATATATAAGATAATAATATTCAATTTTTGGTGCGGTTTAAGCGGTAACTTACGGACTCTTTTAATAATATGGATGATATCCGGTACAACGATGCCACTTTCAAGTCCTTTCCACGGTCCAATTTTCGCACCTAAATATTTAAAGACTTTATCTGGTTCCGCGTATGGTATTTTATTAGACTCTAAGGCAATATTCGGATCTATGGTGTACCACGTGTCACCATATGGTCTTACTTCGAATATTAAGCATTTGTGAGGTGACAACGACATTCCTAGCTTTTGCAGGTAATGGTGCACTCGATTTAACTGTTCCTGTGCCTCTTCTCTATTTTCACTAAGCAACGCGAAATCATCCGCCAAAGCTAGGACTGCGACTTTGGAAGTACTTGTAGCATTCACACTTAATCCTGACGTATTTTGTTGTAAATTATCTATTAGGCGCTCCATACACAAATTAAATATAAGCGGGCAGAGGGGGTCCCCTTGTTTAACCCCTCTTTTTAATTTTATTTCGATATAACCTTTATTCGTTTTAATTTTAGTTATACAGTCTATATACATATTTTTAATTAAGTCACAGATAATCATTGGTACGCCTTTTTTAGCTAAACTAATTTTAATTATTTCATGGGGTATGGTGTCAAACGCCTTTAATATATCTAATATAGACACCACTCCACCATGCATACACTTTGCTAATTTTATCGCGTTATTTAGAAGCATTATATTATTTTTGCATCCATTTTCCGAAGTAAAACCTTTTTGGCATGGTGTTTGTTGAATCATTTTCCTGATTTTAGCATCAATTAACGCGGAGAAAATACGACTAAGGATAGAGCTCACAGTGATCGGCCGCCAGTTTTCTACTTTATTTAAGTCCTGTTCCTGCTTAGGGATCAGCGTGGCTCTATTTATTTTCCAAACGCGTGGGTAATAACTTTTATACAACGCGATATTATATACGATGGCAAGTATTAAATCTACCCCGTTAACTAATAAGTGTTTTTTTTGCAGCCCATATATACTAAGGATTGCAAGATATGGTGTGCAAGAAATACGTAAATTTCATTTGCCATTTGTTGTGTCACGACTGATTCTCATGTTGCTCTAATTGATCACGTGCGTATCTACTATTTGTTCGGTTTCAATCAAATGCAGTAAGTCCGGAGAAATGAAATATTCAAAATAGCTTAGTGCATCGCTGCTGTTGTTTCTTATATGGACAGACAGAGAACTGATGAAACGCATTCTGGATTGTGGAAGAGACATATTATTTCCGTCAATTCTTGTAAAATTATATTTGTGATCATTGTCAATTGCATTATTCTATCATGTGGTGAGGCTTTCCTCTTCTCGCCAAAAATAGTTTAAACGCTCCTAAACATGATTTTGTGGTTAAATCGGTAGCTAGCTCTAAATGTATGGCCTTTGACACAAAATGGACAAAAACAATAACATAACATTTTAATTTCTTTTGATTCCTAAATTTCTTTTCCTTTATAAGAAACGGTCCGCATTAATCGATCCCTACTCTTTCAAATGGACGCATTTGTGTGACACTATGTTTGGGTAAATCCCCCATCATATATTCTGGTGTCTTGGGGTTGTATCGACTGCAACGAATGCAATTATGAATTATCTGTTTTACTATGCTTTTGCTGGCTAACGGCAAATTTTTGTGTCATATCGTATGTAGTGTAGTTTGTACGCCCGAGTGAAATTGATCCTAGTGTACCTGTTTAATAATGAGCTTCGTGATATGGTGTTTATGAGACAAAACTATGGGGTATTTGAAGTCATGCCTGACTTCAGCGTGTTCCAGCCTACTGCCTATCCTAATCAGACCCTTATCATCAATAAACGGATATAAATTCTAGTTTTACTAATGTAATAATACGACGATGTGCGTCTTCAATTTCTGAAATTCCTAACGGACCTGAGATTTTATTGTTTCTACATCTAATATTATGTTAAAAACGAAAAATATATGCTACAATTCTAATTAAATAATTAATTGAGGTGTACCTTTCCAGTAAATCTAAGTCTAAATGTGTAGTTAGAACTACAGATTGTGTTTTTCTGAAATTTCTGTTAGATCTGTATATTACTCATTGGCCAATATAATTGATCCAAGGCTTACAAAGTGCTCCAAATTTCCATAAGCTATTTTGCACGAGCTGTCTAGGGAGTTGCCCTCGCGAAACGAAAACTGTAGGATTATCCGCTGTAGCAACTTGAAAGCAACTATCGGAATGCACTTCTGCTTGTGTTTCAGTAACCCTATTCGCGAAACGTCTTCAGCAAATGAGGAGAAGTCTTCATCCAGTGAATTGTAATGGTTGAAGCAGACCAAAATCTAATTTGTTTAAAAACGACCCGATACAATGATTTTCTAACTTTGTTCCGAACGTGCGACGAAACACAATTCGAGGAGGATTTCGTAAGTAGTTTATGATGGGTCTGGGACTAACAGTTATTTTTAAAAGACAGTTTTTAGCCATCGCCGGCAATTTAGTTTTACATTTTTTCGAACAATGCCTTTAGAATTTCTAACTTTCGTTTCGTCTTCAATAACTACTTTCGTCATAAACGGGGTTTTTCCCTAAGGGTACCGAGAACGGGCCTCGGTCCTTTCGTAGCGGTATTTTTTGGACAACGTGCAAGTCAGTCTTCCTTCAAAAGAAATTAATTTCCGAATTAGTTTGAGTCTATTAATTGAAACAGTTATATGTTTTCCTATGATATCTATGACAAATGTTTTTGAACCTCGCTTAACAACGCGGTAAGGACCATCGTATGTTTGTTGAAGGATTGTTTTGGATGCATCGTGTCTAACAAAAACATGCTCGGAGGTCGCGAGATCCTTGAAAACGAACACCTTGTTACTACCGTGATACGACCCTTGAACTGGACCCGCATCACGGAAGTGCTGCTGTAGATTTTGTACAAAACTAGCCCCGTCAGTGTTGGTCGATGTTGATGGTGCCAGGAACTGCCCAGGAAGACGAAGCGGTTCGCCATATACGAGCTCCACTGAAATCGCCTTTAGGCCTACCTTCCAGGCTGAGCGGATGCCCAGCAAAATGGTTGGAATGACTTCTGTCCAGCGATGGTGTTGATGACAGCGCAGCGCTGCTTTGAACTGTCGGTGGATGCGTTCCACCATACCATTGGCTGCGGTATGGTATGCTGTCGTTCGGAGGTGTCTGGTACCCATCAGCAAATTCAAACGCTCGGGCTACCGTGGCTGTTTCCTGGTCGCGAAGAGGAACGGCTTCAGGCCACCGGGTAAAACGGTCCACGCAAGTTAGACAGTACCTGAAACCCTCAGAAATCGGTAAAATTACGATGTCTAAATGTACATGCGCGAACCCCGCCGATGGTGACGAAAAAGTGCCAAGAGGTGCTGAAACGTGTTTCGTGATCTTTGACCGCTGGCAAGGTAAACATTTCCGTGTCCAGCTCCTGCAATCAGCCTTTACGGAAGGCCAAACGTAACGTTGGGTTACGAGTTTGGTCGTCGCGCTGGCTCCTGGGTGGGATAAGCGATGCAGAGAATTGAAAACTGCTTGACGAAAAGGCTTCATGACAAAAGGACGCATGCTCCCGGGAATTGCAATTTTCTTTAAATTCAATCCTGTATTACCATGTAGATAAATCTGAAGTTCTTCGTCTTCTTCTTGTGATTTTGCAAGCATCTCATAGCTGAACGATGCTTCCGTCTCCTCGATTCTCGATAATGCGTCTGCAACGACATTATCCCCGCCTGCTATGTGGCAAATGTCAGTTGAAAATTGAGCGATGAAATCTAAATCTCTAGTCTGTCTTGGTGTTACTTTGTCCAGTTTTTGTCGAAAAGCGAAAATTAACGGTTTCTGATCTGTATAAATTGTAAAATCTCGACCTTCGACCATGTGTTTAAAATGTTTTACTGCTGCGTAGATTGCCAATAATTCCCTGTCGTAAGCTGCATATTTTTGTTCCGTTGGACTAAATTTTTTTGAGAAAAATGCTAATGGTTCCCATTTTTCGTCAATTAGTTGGTGGAGTGCGGCACCGATTGCAAAATCTGATGCGTCGCAAGTAATGGCAAGTGACACGTTAGGCACAGGGTGGGTTAATAAAATTCCCTCCGCTAGACTTTCCTTGCACGTGTCAAGCGCTGCAAGTGCCTTGGGTGTCCAGATTACAGTTGATTTGCCTTTAATGTTGTCCGTCAGCATATTATTTAGCAGCGCCTGCACTTGCGCGGCCCCAGGTACGGAACGCCTGTAAAAGTTAACGATACCTAGGAACCGTTATAACTGCTTTGCGGTGATCGGCCTCGGAAATTGCCTGATAATTTCTATTTTTTCGGGAGACGGGCAAGTTCCTTTATCCGATACAATATACCCTAAAAACTGGAGTTCTGACCTGCCGAAAACACACTTTGTCGGATTTACGACCACACTGTATTTTTTCAACCGTTCAAATAGCAATTGTAAATGTTTTAAATGTTCTTCTTCTGATATAGAGGCAACAAGAATATCGTCGATTGTTTTTTACGAAAATACGCGGCACACTGCGACTACACGGTTTCAATGATCCGAAGTCGACAAGGGTCGTAAATCCTTGCCTCAATTTACTCAACAATACGACCGCGTATGTCCTTACGTCGTTTTACCGAGATAAGGATAGTAAGGATGTTGGTTGTATCAAAGAATACAAATTGCTTTGAAGTAACAAATTAAACTATTTTAATTTTGTTGAAAACTTACCTAAATCAGAATTATTATTACAAGTGTAAATGATGTACGTGTGAGGGAGGATACTGTTTCCCTTAAGAATTGATAAGAGAATGATCCTGCAGAGGTTTTCATGGTAGATGAAAACTTGCAGGGTCTTGAATTTTGCTGATTGGTTACAATGGTTGACCAATCATGAATTTTTGCACTAACCCCTCTCTAATTTTTACGTCCGAAACGTGGGTTTTTCCAAAGTAGGAGGTGTTAGTGCAAACAGAGTAAAAGGGATGAAAATTTTGATTTATGTGATGGAATTTCCGCCAGGCGTGGGTCCCGATACCTGATGAAGTCAACGGTCGTCGGGCCTGGGTTTAAGACCCTTTGGAAATTCACGTTTATGACACATGCAATTAGCCGTTGAGAACGAAGAAACTCGAGAAAAAATGTGCATGGCAGGATTAAGAAATAAACTAACTCTCAAAAACTACTCTGTTGATTTGCGTGTAATAAACGTGCTGGCGAATTGTACTTTGGATGCTGTCCCTTGTACAATTGCTAGCCATCTGTAGAAATTAATGAATTTACTAGGCCTTTTAACGGGCGATGGTTATTGACGTTAAAATCGTGACCGTCGAATAAGTTAAATTCTAAAAAGAGTAATAAAAATAAAAATAAATATAAACTAATGTTCATTCCGTGGATGCCACGGAACATCCTCCCCCCGTGGAGAGGATACCGATCAACATGTTAGTAGGACGTGTAAATGTGTATTCGTGTACTTAAAATTACCGTGTGTGGTCTGTGTGAAACAATGTGTGTATGTGTTTATGAATGTGTTAACAACTTCTGTGCATTTACGTGTGATTATTTACATGTGTCAATATATATATATATATATATATATATTCATAGTATATCCCCAGAATTTACGATAATAGATGTGGGGTTTCAACGGATTCGTCCGTAGATGCTGAATCCTCCGGGTTGTTGTCATCTTTTCCTGCTTGGATCAGAAGGGGAACGAGCCGCTTCACACTCCGATCAATCACATTCGTGACTCTTTTGAGTGTGACAGTCGGAATAATGTTGTCGGAGCCGGGGTGGACTTTCAGGATTCTGCCGAGGGGCCACTGCATTGGAGGTGTATGGTCCTCCCTGACGAGCACTGTGGTGCCCTCCTTGATATTGTGGTGACCTTTGAACCACTTACTCCGCCTAGTCAGTTCATTTAAATACTCTCGGTGCCAGCGATTCCAAAAGTGTTGTTTGATTTTTTGGAGATGTTGCCAACTTGACAACCGATTAGTCGGAGTATCAACGAAATCCTGATCGCGTAGGCTCGTAAGCGATTCGCCAATAAGGAAATGGCCGGGAGTTAAAACGAGGAGGTCGTTGGGATCAGAGGAAATGGGAGTTAACGGACGGGAATTTAGGATTGCCTCTATTTCGATTATTAGGGTATTAAAATCTTCATACGTAAATAAGGTCGCGCCTGTCAGCCTAACCAAGTGGTGTTTAAATGCCTTGACGGCTGCTTCCCACAGACCGCCAAAGTGTGCTGCACGCGGAGGTATGAAACTCCAATCTATTCAGCGATCGGCAAGGAAGGTTTTGACCTTTGTATTGTGATTTTCAGATTTTAGAATTTCGTGTAATTCGCGCAGTCTATTGTTCGCCCCGACAAAGTTTGTACCATTATCTGAGTAAAGATGTGTGCAAAATCCTCGCCGAGCAATAAATCCTTTAAGCGCTGCGATGAATGCTTCGCTCGTTAGGTCACTGACTAATTCTAGATGAACGGCTTTTACGGCTAAACAAACAAATACGGCTACGTACACCTTTACCTGCGTACGGTTGCGGTGTCGCCATTCCTTAATGAAAATGGGGCCGCAATAATCTACTCCGACCTTCGCGAACGACCTAACTTCGGTGACCCTCGCGGCAGGTAAGTCACTCATTACATACTCGACAGGTGGCGGTTGAGTTTTAAAACATGGTAGGCAATTTCGCAAACTTTTCCAGACTTGATTGCGCCCGTCAATGGGCCAATAACGGCGCCTGACTGCGTATAGAGTGTTTTGTACTCCAGCGTGCAAATGTGCCCGATGCTCTGATGTGATAATTAAATGGGTTACTTGTGACTTCGGTAAGATAATTGGATGACGTTGAGAAAATGGCATTAACGAATGTTTGAGTCTACCCCCAACTCGCATTATTCCATTTTTATCAATGAATGGTGCTAGGCGTTGCAGCTTCCCTCCAACGTTGGATCTGTTGTTTTTGAGATTGTGTAATTCCTTGGAAAAGTATGTTTGCTGAAGAATTTTTATTATTATATCATGCGCTTCCACCAGCTCTGCTGCAGTTATCTGTCCGGTTTGGTTGTTCGTTTTGCGCCATCGCAAGCAACGAGCGATAACTCTCTTCATTGTTTCCCATGACGAAAATCTAGTGAGGATGCTGGTGTCCATGACGGTTGTTGATAGACAGGTTGCTGTCTTCTGTTCTGGGATATCTTCATGTGTTGGTATATTTTGGATTGGCCATGCGGATTCCTCTTGCCGAAGCCATTCTGGACCGTGTTGCCAGATAGATGGCTGCAGGAATTCTTCGGGGTGTTGGCCGCGTGAGATTAAATCTGCAGGGTTATCCTGTGTTGAAACGTGTCGCCATTCTGCAATGTCTGTTCTTGTCTGTATCTCACACACCCGGTTTGCTACAAAAGTTTTGAGGATATGTGGAGAGGTTTTCAACCAATGAAGCACGATAGTTGAATCGGTCCAGAGAACGGTACGGCCGATCTCCACATGCAAGGCCTTCTTTGCTGTGACTATTAACATCGTCAGCGGCAAGGCACCACACAATTCTAGACGCGGTAGAGTTTGTGTTTTCAACGGTGCGACCTTTGATTTTGCTAATAATAATTCAGTATGTATTTCGCCGCTCTCGTCCATCGAACGGATGTAGAGACAAGCCCCGTATGCCTTCTCGCTGGCATCGCAAAAGCCATGCAACTCAATTCTCGACGGTGAGTTGGCGAGAACTCTTCTATGGAAAACTATGTTGTTTAATAGGGATAACTGTTGGTAAAACTGGTGCCATTCGGTATGGATGTCCATCGGTAATGATTCATCCCAACCCACCTTAATGGTCCAGATACGTTGCAGCAGCATCTTCGCCACTATTATGACTGGTCCAAGGAGACCTAACGGATCATATATTTTGGCGATTTCTGTGGTGATGAGCCTTTTCGTGACACGTGGGGTGCCGAATTCAACTTTCACCTGATATGAGATCGAGTCATTTGATGAGTCCCACATTATGCCTAACGTCTTTAACGTGGTTGACTCGCCCAGATGTAATTTTTTGTTAATTGCTTCTTCCGATAATCCCTGTAAAAGTGTTTTGTCGTTGGCGGCCCACTGGCGTATGTTGAGTCCCGCGAGATTCAAGAGTTGCGTAAAATCTTCCCTTACTGCTATGGCTTCTTCTATCGTAGATTCTCCGGTCAGTAGATCGTCAACGTAAAAATCCCGAAGTAGGACCTTCGCGGCAGTAGGAAATTTATGCCCTTCGTCTTGGGCCAGTTGAGCAAGACAACGTATCGCCAGGAACGGTGCAGAAGATAGTCCAAACGTGACGCGTTGTAACTCGTATGTTTGAGTTTCACCGTCAGCGTCGCGCCAGAGAATCCGCTGATATTTCGTATCTTCTGGTCGGATGATGAATTGTCTATACATTTTCTCGATATTACCGGTGAATTCGAAAACGTAGAAAAATGTATAGCAAGTCATCTTGTAATTTGGGTCGGGTATACAATGCATCGTTAAGTGAAATTCCGGAACTGGTTGTAGCCGAACCGTCGAAAACTACTCGCAGTTTCGTTGTTTCACTTGTTGTTTTTACGACTCCATGATGTGGAAGGTAGTAGCCACAGGGGGTGACTTGATTCGCTGGAATCTTGACCATATGCCCGAGGGTGATGTATATCTCTATGACAGCATGGTACTCCTTCTTCAGAGCTGTGTTACGCTGCAGCTTTCGTTCCAGAGCTTCTAATCTCTTCAAAGCTTGAGATCGTGATTCCCCCAATCGTGTTTGTTTGTCATTGAAAGGTAATGCAACGATATACCGACCATCGGATCTTCGAGAAACATTTTTCTGGTAATGAGCTTCGCACAGTTTATCTGTGTCTGAGAGATCGTGGATCTGCGGTCCTTCTTCAATCTCCCAAAACCGTGTCAGACTAGATTGAAGCTGGCTGTTGGAGTGGTAGGCGACACATGGTCCCTGTGACGATGTTGGTGGACTTCCCGCTATCACCCATCCGACTCTTGTTTTTTGCATATATAAGTCGGGACCGTTGGGAGGAGAAAGATTTATTTGTCCTATACTAAGTAAGGACAACGCTGCACCGGAGCCGAGTAATACGTGTATCGATCCTGGTCGATGAAAGTCTGGGTCCGCCAATTTTATGTTCTTTGGAATTTTGACGTTTGTGATGATAACTGCTTGGTCAGGCACCCGCTCTGCTATCGTAAGGATAGCTAAAAACGTCAGAGTCCGCTGATACGTGCTGACTCTGGACTGCATTGTGGCCGCGATTGTATGTTTCGCGACAGTGGACATCGAATTGAGAGCACCTATGGGGATATGACATTCCTTTTTTGGAAGGTCAAGCCGTCTCGCGAAGTCTTCCGTAATAAAATTTGTTGTGGAACCTGTGTCGATTAACGCTCGACATTTTACTGTTTGTTGATGTTTGTTTAGAATATAGATTTGTGTTGCAACGAGTAGGTCATTGTTTATGGTGTCGACTATGAATGAATGTGACCGGCTTTTCCCCTTTGTACTCCCAGGTAGCTGCCGTCATTGCTCTTCTACCTGCGCGACTGGTGATGTTACGTGGTTTGGTGACCGCGGTGATGTATAATTATCTTGGTCCGGGGACCGTCTTAGTTGATGTAGCAAGGTATGATGGGGTTGCCTACATATCCGACACGATCCTTTTTTGCATATTTCCGGATTATGTTCGGTCCTTAAACAATTGGGGCACAAAGCTGCTTTTCGTGCCGTGGCTATTCTGGTGTCTATTGACGAGGAATGGAATCGTTCACAGCGCCAAATTCCATGAGGCCCATTACAAACTGGGCAGTTCGCGGGTACTGTTACTGTTGCGGAAATTGTATCGTTTGATGACGAAGTTGAGGGTGCATTCACCGAGTTGAAGTGATCACGTTGTGTTTGAGGGTTATCAAATTTTCTCGTTGTTACGAATGCGTGAGGTCTCGTAGGGTATTTATTCGATGATGGTTTCGTGGGTGCCATGCGGAGGTTCTGGCTGGATGCGACGGGCTTGTGTTGGCTCGTGGGCGCGCAACTCGCTCGCTTTTCTAAGAAGTCAATTAGATGCTTGTACGAAGGCATCTCCTTGTCTTTCAGGGATAACTCCCACTGCCACGCGGTGTCGGTAGTTATTTTAGAAAGTATTATGGTGACGAGGATGCTGTCCCACGATGCAATGTCGACGCGTAGATTTTTTAACGAACGTAGATTTTGTCGGATGGTGTCTACGAGCTCACCGAAAGACTCCGGCGAATCTCGCGATAATCGAGGAAACGATAAAATCTCGTCGCAATGTTTTATTAAAATCTTCCGTCGACAATCGTATTTTTCTCGCAGTAACTCAATTGCGTCAATGTAATTCTCGTCTGTTGTGCTCAAAGATTGAATGGACGCGGCAGCCCTTCTGGTTAACGTAGATCGTAAATACTGCAGTTTTTGAACCGGTGATAAGTCAGGATTTTGGTCTATCATAGACGAAAAACTATCGAAATACGACGCCCAATTTTCAATGCTTCCGTCGAACGTCGGTAGACGCATCTCCGGTAGTTTAATTGCCATTGGGGCGGTCACGGTGTGTACGGAGTCTGATGTTTCTCTGCGCGGAGCTATCGATTCACTCAAGTCAAGGTCTTAAAGTTTTACACAGAAATTGAGCACTGTACACTGTTACACAAATGTTTAAAGTTTAAATGTCACTGTTCGTTATCCGGCTCGAAGGACCAAATGTTTTTTACGAAAATACGCGGCACAATGCGACTACACGGTTTCAATGATCCGAAGTCGACAAGGGTCGTAAATCCTTGCCTCAATTTACTCAACAATACGACCGCGTATGTCCTTACGTCGTTTTACCGAGATAAGGATAGTAAGGATGGTGGTTGTATCAAAGAATACAATTTGCTTTGAAGTAACAAATTAAACTATTTTAATTTTGATGAAAACTTAACTAAATCAGAATTATTATTACAAGTGTAAATGATGTACGTGTTGCATCTCCTTAAAATCCGATGCATCAACTTCAATATATTCATAAATAACCGTTCAAACCTCCGAAAACGAACAATACAATCCAGGAAGGGCAATAGACCGAAAATTTCGAACCGACCGTAAAGGCAATAAGTTTATGAAGCCATTGACCATTTTTTCGTTAGGAAAAATATTCTCGCGTCAACGACCCAAGTTTATTGCTTGGGTCCAACATGTTAATTCTCAATTCCGTTATTTTCAACCATCATGGTCAGGGTCAGAGTGCTTTTTCACCTTATTACCTGCTATGGGTTTTTCCCAAAACACGCGGAATTCTTCGCGCGTCACCCCTTAGTCGCGGCCACTTACGGGGGTGACCATTTCTTTGACGAGGGCGTCAACATTCAAAAACACCACAACCAATCAAAAATTACATCCCCTTCCAAAGCGTCATTTCCGAGGTGACGTTGATGGACACTTCTGCGAAAATCGGTAGAATCAAATAACATCACGAACAAACTACATCACGAGGAGAATCAAATAACATCACGAACAAACTACATCACGAGGAGAAACATTTAACATCACGAACAAACTACATCGCGAGTAGAAACGATTAACATCACGAATAAACTACATCACGAGTAGAAACAAATAATATCACGAACAACCCACATCACGAGTAGAGTCAAGTAATATCACGAACAAAAACAACTTACAACACGAACGCGAAACCTCAAGCAGTAATAACGCGATCGAACAAATCGAACAACAAACGATCTTCTGAACCAGGTCCAGGCTCATTAAATTGTGGCTGGATCAGAATTAGCGCTGGGTGCTCGAATCCGCGCAATTCACGCAACAGTACGTGTGAGGGAGGATACTGTTTCCCTTGAGAATTGGTAAGAGAGTGATCCTGCAGAGGTTTTCATGGTAGATGAAAACTTGCAGGGTCTTGAATTTTGCTGATTGGTTACAATGGTTGACCAATCATGAATTTTTGCACTAACCCCTCTCTAATTTTTACGTCCGAAACGTGGGTTTTTCCAAAGTAGGAGGTGTTAGTGCAAACAGAGTAGAAGGGATGAAAATTTTGATTTATGTGATGGAATTTCCGCCAGGCGTGGGTCCCGATACCTGATGAGGTCAACGGTCGTCGGGCCTGGGTTTAAGACCCTTTGGAAATTCACGTTTATGACACATGCAATTAGCCGTTGAGAACGAAGAAACTCGAGAAAAAATGTGCATGGCAGGATTAAGAAATAAACTAACTCTCAAAAATGACTCTGTTGATTTGCGTGTAATAAACGTGCTGGCGAATTGTACTTTGGGTGCTGCCCCTTGTAAAATTGCTAGCCATCTGTAAAAATGAATGAATTTACTAGGTCTTTTAACGGGCGATGATTATTGACGTTAAAATCGTGACCGTCGAATAAGTTAAATTCTAAAAAGAGTAATAAAAATAAAAATAAATATAAACTAATGTTCATTCCGTGGATGCCACGGAACATCGATATAAGCGTCACAAATGACTAATCCGTGCAGAACTTCATCTATAAACCTTTGAAAGGTTTGAGCTGCATTTCGTAATCCAAAAGTCATGTATAGAAATTCAAATAATCTGAAAGGAGTGGTTATGGCTGTTTTTGGAATATCTTCTGTGGCTACCGGAATTTGATTATATGCGCGGGTTAAGACTATTCTGGAAAATACCTTTTTACCGTGGAGTGTTTGCGCGAAATCCTCAATATGCCGCATCGGGTACCTGTCCGGTATAGTTCATGCGTTAAGCGCACGGTAATCTCCGCAAGGCCTCCATTCATCGTTTCCCTTTTTAGGAACCATGAGCAAGGGTGATAATCAACTGCTCTCTGAAGGCCTCGCGATTCCTTGCGGCATCATGGTCTCGAATTCCATCTTCACTATCTTCAGCCTATCCGGTATAAGACGTCGTGGTTTGCAAAAAACGGATGGACCTGGCGTTGTGCGAATGTGATGTGTTGTATTATGACTTGGTAGGGAAGGTGTTCCCTTTGGCTTTGTGATCTCGGGGAACCGCTTGAGAAGCTGATGATACACAGACTCTCCCGAGATGATTTTGACGCTGGACACCGTTTTGCGGGCAGGCATTCCCCTAGTCGAAAGCGATGTCACTTGGTCTAAGAGACGACGATTACGTACATACGTCTACCAATAAACCAAAGTGCGGAAGAAAATCGACGCCGATGATCGGCTTGGAGATGTCGGCGATGACAAATCTCCACGTGAAGACGCGGCGTAACCCTAGATTAAGGTTTAGGGTGGTTGTGCCATAGGTTGCAATGGGAGTACCATTGGCCACGAAAAGTTCATAATTTGACTCACGCAATCCTCGAATCATGTCACGGGGGAAAAGACAGAGGTCGGCTCCAGTGTCGACCAGGTATTGTGTTTTCGTATTGTGGTCTATTACGAAAAGACGGTGTGAAGTTGCACCGGAATCGTGAGCCGTCAGCAACGATTTCCTTGACCGTTTCCCGGCTGGAAAGTGCATGGCGCTACGCACCTTCTAGCGTCCGTTCCAAATTTCCAGTGGTACCAACATATCCCGTCTTTGCCATGTTGTCACGAATTAAAACCTGACCTAGATCGGTCCCGACGGCGTGAATTGGACAGGACTAGTCGTCGCGAGGGGCGGTTGCCCGACAATTCTTGCCGGATTGCCACGATTTCGTCACGTAACGATAACGCAAGCTGTGACACCTTGAGCTGTAACAGTGCTTCTATCGACGTACCTGCATTGACTACCTGCGGAGGGGAGGCTGATTCTGCGATAATTTGTTGACGCGGAGGCAGGGTTTCCGCAATGGCATCCGCGAGCTCTGTTAGTTTATCTAACTCGGCGTCCTCCTGAGTGGCCAAAATCACCTGCATGTTCGTCGGTAGCCACAGGGTTCGCAATAAAGCGTCCGATACCTGAGACCCTGCTAGTGCACGCAGGTGTTTTAAAAATTGCGATGGTTTGCAGTCGCCCATTTCTTCGTGCTCCAACAACCGGAGAGTCTTTTGTTCCTTCGACGAACTCAGACGACGGATAAGCTCGGTTTTCAGCTTCTCGTATTGACCGGTTGCCGGGGGTTTCATTATAATATCGCGAACCTCGACAGCGTAACGCGGGCTCAAAGCACTTAAAATGTACCCGAATTTGGTTGTGTCCGTATTGACCGCGGAAACATCGAAACTCCTTTCTACGATACTGAACCATAATTCCGGATCATTGGGGCAGAACTCAGGTACACCTGTTACTGTACTGTTTCTATTTCACTAAATACACTCACAGACCGAATAACTTTGCACGAGAAAAAAAACGTCACACACTGTTTAAAATGATCACGTTGGGGTCACCAATTTGAGGACGTGGGTGTGTGTGGATGAAGAAAGTCAGTTAATTAACAGTCACTCAACAAGAAATATATTTTTAACAAACAACAAATATCAGATAATAACAAGATAACAAGAGTGTCAGAGATTCCGCGGATGTAAACGTAACGGTGCCAAAATAACGAATGTCTTGAGCGGCGCGATGACCAGAGTTTTTATGTGCTTTTTGAATAGAGATGGAAATAGGAAAAGAAAAGGAAAAGTACAGAGTGGAAAGTTGAAGGGGTGATAGAGAAAGTCAACGGAGAAACTTAGGCCCGCACAAATCTGGCTGCCAAATGTGCAATCTGACATTGACTAGACTTGCACGAGACCCTGGAAAAATTTAAGATTGCAGAATAGGCAGGAAGTGCTTAGAAATACTCAGGCAAAAGAGAAAGTTAGACAAGTTTAGATGAAAAGATAAATTAGAAAGCACGCAGTGGTGGATATCGCTACAATGATAATTTATTATGAAAGTGACGCTGATTGGGATGGATCTATGCAATTGTGTCTCAGCAACAACTCAGAATCCAGGTGAGTCCAAAAGAAGTCAAAGAGCACTTGCTACAATATGTCTAAATGTAAAATCACATTGCCATACACGCTTACAAAATGTAATTACTGCAAGTGCGGCATGGACCAATTTGTTTAAAGCATATGAGGATAAAGGTCTAGCTAGAATGTTAGGATTAACGCGAGCACTATTAAAGATTGACTATAGTAACTTCAATAGAATGGAGGACTATGTATCTGCAGCCTTAACATTCGCCCAAAAATTAGCTGACGTCTAGGAATTCTAGCTAGGAAGTCCTATGGATGATAAACTAGTAGGAGTCATCATGTTAGCAGGACTGCCTAATGAGTATAAAGCAATGATAATGGCCTTAGAGAGTTCAGGTTCAGGGATAACCACTGATTTAGTTAATAATAAACTCCTTCAAGAGACCATTCCAGAAGTAACACAGGATAGATTGTCAGAGGGAGCTTTTGCAGCTAAAACTAACAAACGATTTTATAATGAAAACCATCGAAGAAAAGAATTGCACTGCTATGGTTATGGTGAACTAGCGCATAAAAAACCTGACTGCAAAGAGAAACAAATAGAGGCTACGTAAAAGAAATAATTCAAGGAAAGTAAAGATTATTAAGCAATCAAAATGTGACAAAAACAGAAAATGGAATCTACAATCTGTTTTAAGTGCAAAAATAAATGTAGTATATAGACTCTGGAGCTACAAATCACATGACTAGTGATAAAAACTTACTCTCTGAATATAAAGATGTAAAGAAAAGACCTGTTCGGTATTTCTTAACTTGTATTTACCGCGCTACCGATAGAGACCACGAGAGGTTAGGAGAGGGAGATAGGCTTTTGTTTTTATAAAATACAAGAGAGGACATTTTGGTGATGCTAAACAGGATTTTATTAGTGGAAACGCTCCGAGATCGGAACATAGAGAAAGACCTGAAATAAGGGCTTCAAATGTTGTTTCTCTAATTATTACAGGTAAGCGAATACTTGGTGGAACTAAATACATTGTAAATAAATAAACTCTAATTATTACAGAAACGCAATTCTAGCCTTGTTTTATTTGGTTTTAAATTTACTGGATAAAATCACATTATAAAGATATATTTAAGAATGAAATTGCGATTGCTGCCAATAACAAACTGTATACATATCGAGTAAGAAATGTAAAAGTAAAAGTAATGGGCCATTCTGAGTCAAAAACCATTTTAGATGTCTATTATGTGTCAAAGGGTCCAGCAGGATAAGCATGGGTCAGCGGCCCCCACCACCAATACCGGTATTTATACATTCTAAATATTTCTTTATATCCAGAAAGCAATTACAAAAAGTTTCAAGTGCCTACCCCCTCGTATAAGGGAGATATGGGGGTTACAACCCCCAGAGTTAACGCCTCTTTTCTCGGAAACGGCTTACGATATCTGCACACATTCAAAGGGAAATGAAAGATATTTATTAACTTTATTACATATATTTTGTTCAGAATTTTAATTTAATTACAAAGGGTGGAAAAAAATTATTTTAACTTTTGGGGATGGTTTTTGGGAACAATCCCTTGAGTGACAATCACAAAAAAAATCGCGCTGCAACAATATCGCTCCGAAACCGTGGATAGACGCATCGGTATGCAATTGCGTTTCTCGCTCGGGTCGGTAGAGCTGCAATACCGGTTCTTTAAGCAGAGCCTCCTTGAGTTGCTGGAATGCGTCTAGTTCCTCCGATTTGAATCGGAAGCGTTCGTTTGCCTTTAATAACCGCGTGACTGGACGCGCTATTGTGGAATAATCCCGGATAAATTTCCGAAAGTATCCGGATAGCCCAAGGAAACTCTGTACCTGTTTCACGGTCGTTGGGGTCGGGAAACGAGCCACCGCTCTCGTCTTATTCTCCGAGGGACGGACCGTACCCCCCTCCACTATGTGCCCGAGGTACTCCACGCGTGTTTTAAGAAATTTACACTTTGCCCAGTTTATCGCCAATCTGTATTCAGCCGCCCGTTTAAGGACCTCTATTACGCGCCGCACACCAGTTTCGCAATCCTTTGCGGCAACAATCAGGTCGTCGACGTATAAGATCACAATTTTCCGCGCCACGAGATCCCTAAACGCGGCATGCACATAACGCTGGAAAACGGCGGGAGAATTGGACAGGCCAAAGGGAACTTTTAAAAATTCATATTGTCCGTCGAGCACTATGAACGACGTGTATTTTCTGCTTTCGGGCTCTACTTTAACGTGGAAAAATTCGTTGCGCAAATCCAATTTGCTATATACTGCGGCGTCTTGTAAAAGATCTAATTGGTCCTCGATCAGTGGAAGTGGATATCGGTCACGTGCTATTTTCGCGTTCAGTCGCCGGTAATCAACGCATAAGCGGGCGGTACCGTCTTTCTTTTTGACGAAGACGATTGGGCTCGCATACTCCGACAGAGAGGGTTGTACAATGCCGTCGCGTATCCACTCCTCGATTTGCCGGTTAACCTCTTCTCTCTCGGAGGGAGCAAGCCGTCTCGCCCGCTGGTACACCGGCTCGTCGTCTTTTAATACAATTTTCATTGTTAGGTTGCTTTCGCGGCTTCGGTCGGGTTTGTATTCGCGAACGGCGGTCTCGATTTGCTCGCGAATCTCCGGGTTTCTGACGTGAACCAGATCGATCGCGTCGTGGTCTCGTTTGCAGTCAACGTAAAAAATTTCCGCAGGTGCATCACGCGTGTTCGGCCGCGTCGTGAGCGTCATGGATCCGTCCTTTACTGCCCATTCCGCGGCGTCGATAAAATCGAAGCTCAGCAGTACCCCGTATTCTAAGACCGCGTCTTCTACTACCCGCTAGGTGACCCCGCGCTTCTCCCCATCGATTAAAACTTCGCCGTCGAATTTCCCGAGGGTTTTATGTTCTTCCGACCCTATGCCGCAGAGACGCATTACCTCATTCGTCAGCGGAGGTGCCACAATGTCAATATAAAAATTTTTCCTAATCAACGAGACGTCGCTACCCGTATCTAACACGGCTACCGCGACGCATCCGTTTACGCGTACATCTTTTCGATATTTACTTTCCGCAGCCACCGTGGCGGCGACGACGTTTTTCGTAACCGCTTTTTTCGTGGGACAATCGCGCGAAATGAGGCCGAACTCGTTGCACTGGAAACACTTACGACCCTTTCTTTGCACGGGGCAGTTCGACGTCAGGTGTCCTCGGTCGCCGCAGTTGATGCACCTCTTAGCTGCGTCTGTGGGTGGCCGTCCGGCTTGCGGTTCAGCTGCTTGTTTCCCTCCTCTGGATGCTGCAGCGGTCGCTCTCGGTCGGAGCGTGATTTTACCGAATGCCTCCAGCAGATCGGCGCTCGTCCTAAACCGCTGAATCCTCGCCTGGTCCTGGAGGACGGGGTCGGGTATCCCATCGATGAAACAATCGATGAACTCCTCCTCGTTGACGGAGATATGGTTCGCCAGTATCGTTTTTTGGTGGAGGTAGTCAGCAAAGGTTTCGTCCCGGTGCCACGTTCTCTCTTCAAACTGCCGCCTTGCTGCCAGTCGACTGGTTCTCACATGGAACATGGAGCCCATTAAATCTAGTAGCTGGTCCACCGGTAATTCCATGTGTTCGGGTCGGGAATGGAACCAGTTCAACACCTTCCCCTGGAGCTTCGAGACGACGAGGATGTGGCTGGCATCGTCTCGCAGGCCATACGTGTCCCGTAATAAGCGGAGTTGCCTTCTCCATGTCGCGAAGTTGCCCTTTGTTCCATCGAAATGGCTTAGGAGGTCCGCAATGGCTGTAATGTTCAGGCGGAGGGGCTCCGGGGTTGCAATTGTCACCTCCGGTCTCACAGGTTGTGGTGTCTGACTTGCCTGCATTGCGCGCATTACTTCTAATTCGCGTCGTGCCAGCTCTGCCTCTCGAATGGCCATCTCCTTTTCCTTTTCTAAGAGCTCGAGACGTAACCTCATTAACTCCACCTCTGTTGATTGGGACGCGATGCGTGGTGCCTGCACTATTTTGATGTCGTCCCGTCCGGATGCTTTCCCTCCATCGAAAGCACTTTCTAATTCGTCCCCATGTTCGAGCAGTCTTGCCACTAGCTCGTTTTCCGTGCCGCTGGTGGACAGGGCTCTTTCCCGCAGCAGCTCCTTCAAACGAGCCGTCGTAAGATCCTGAAGCACTTTTCCTTCCATTTCCACAAGAATATTTGTTCCGAAAACACTGTTCTATCACGCACTCTTGGATCGCTGTCAGTATCCCGAACGAGCCCCCAATTGTAGGTTTAGAATTTTTAAAACTAACCCTTTATTTTAGAGAGCACAAAAGAACACACGGGAAAGATACAAAGTACACGTACAACAGATACAAGACACGCACGAGAAACAATAAATCCGAAATCCGTAAATCGTAATCCGCAAATCGTAGTTCCTAAATCGTAATCGTCGTCGTAATCGTAATCGTAATCGTCGTGATCGTACTCGTACTCGTAACTTCGCCTCGTGACTCGTTATATCTGTGTGTCCCGGTACGATATGTTCCCTTGTAAGTTTGGTTTTAAATAACAATTTAATATTTTAACACTTAAACCAAGTTACAAGTGATTGTTCTGTAAATGTGAGTTGTTTCTGCGGTGTACATGTGTTGGAAAAAAGAAAGTGGATGTAACATACAATTTTCTTTGGGATGTCAATAAAGATGACCTGGCTAATGTCTCCTAGGTCCTGTCCTAGTACCCTCTGGAAATTCACATTTATGGCATCTGCTATTAACTGTTGAAACCGTTGAAAGAACTTGGACATACAAATCGTAAATTTAAAAATATAAAAGGACTCTCAAAAACAGCTATGGTACTTGCATGCCATAAACGTGCTAGCAACGTGTAGGCTAAATGTTATTCCTGTGTACAAATTGTTTGCTGCCTTCGCGACTGTAACGAACTCCATCGTAAATCTAATGTTCTGTTCACAAGAGATGTTTGTTAAAAAGAGAAACTTTGATTTTATCCTGTTTAACAACCTGAGTTACCACTTATTTATTTGTACTGGCAGACGATTATACTCGCATGACTTTCGGATACTTTCTGAAAAATAAATCCGAAGTAAAAACCATCTTTCCGCAATTTAAAGTAATGGTAGAGAATCAACTGGATCACAAAATAAAAATTTTAAGGACAGGTAATGGAAAAAAATTTATTAATACTGAAATGGATGCATTTCTGAAGCAAACTGGGTTAAGGCCGAGTGTGCAAACAGAACCATCATTGGGAAGGCACGCTGCATGCTACACGACGGCAAGTTAAAAAGGGAATTTTGGGAAGATGCTGTCAGTACTCTTATTTACCTAAAAAATCGTTCTCCTACTAAGGCTCTTATAAGAAAAACGCCGATTGAAGCATGGTGTGGAGACAAACCGAATTTGAAGCATTTGAGAGTCTTTAGATGTAGAGCCTTTGCTCACATAGAGAAGAATTAAAGAAAAAAACTAGATTCTAAAAGTAAAAAAATATATTTTTATAGGATATTATACCGACACTAATAATAAGGGATATAAGTTAGTAGATCTCGAAAATCCTAAAAAGATAATGAAAACCAGAGATGTAATATTTATAGAAAATGAATTTGGGAGACAACCACGAGAAGAGT
Organism: Megachile willughbiella; assembly: GCA_945859595.2. Taxonomy (NCBI): domain Eukaryota; kingdom Metazoa; phylum Arthropoda; class Insecta; order Hymenoptera; family Megachilidae; genus Megachile; species Megachile willughbiella. Next base: position 775,210 of record OX243806.1, read on the forward strand.
TAACTGAACAAGATGTCACGGAAACAATGTGGATCCCACTTCAGATAAACGAACCTTTTGAAGTTCAAGTAAACAGAAGCTTAGAAGAAACTGTAGGTGGCGAACGATCGGCTACAGATCAAACTACTGAAACTCCTGAAGATGAATACACTGAAGCTGAAACAATGATGATGGTAGCGACGTCTATGAAAGTCCTACTCAGGAGACCAGATGATATTCTAAAAGGAAAAGAAAATCCAGAGTATTTCCAGATATGATGAGACATCAAGCTTCCTTAAGCAATATGAGCGAAACACGTACGGTACAGGGAGCGCTTACAGGTAAAGATAGAAAAATTTGGAAAAAAAGCAATTAATAAGGAATTTATCTCAATGATAAATAATCATGTATGGGACTATGTATCATTACCCCCAGGAAAGAAAGCTATTAAGTGTAAGTATGTATTTAAAATAAAAAAGGATATCGAAGGCAAGGTTAGTTGCTAAGGGTTGTTCACAAAAACCCGTAATAGATTTTTTCGAAACATTTTTGCCAGTAGTTAGATACTCAAATATACGCTTTTTGTTCTCTTTAGCTGTGCAGTTAGATTTGAGTATAGATCAGCCAGATGCGACTAAAGCATTTTTAAATAGTAAATTGAATGAAGAGGTTTATATGGAGCAGTCAGAACATTTTGTTGTTGAGGAAAATAAAGTTTGTAAATTAAAAAAAGCGATATACGGTCTAAAACAAGCAGCAAATGCGCGGTATAATAACATAGATTCCATATTAAAAAAATTAAAATTTAATAGTTGTAAATCTATATCCTGTGTGTATACAAAATTGAAAGGAAATATAAGGTTAATAATTGTGGTCTATATTGGCGATATTTTGATTTTAAGTAATAATGAATTAAAAGTTGAATTAATGCAATATTTCAATGTACAAGATCTAATTGCCAGCTATCAATGTCGCATGCCATTAGAGGCCCACTGTCACAAATGAAAACCATCTGCCCTAGCTAATCCAATACATTGATTTCTGATCCATAGTGTGGTTTCAAAAACATCCGCTCCGGCCAACAAATCATTGATATAAAATCCTTTAAAAATATCTCTGATGCTATAGGGACTTGATCTGCTTCATCTAAAGCTAGTTGTTGTAGTGATCGCGTAGCCAAAAATGGAGCAAGCGCGGTGCCATATGTAACGGTGTTTAATTTAAATGTTCTAACCGCGTCATTTATCGAATTTCGTCATCATACCTTGTGATAGTTCCTATCATCAGGATGCACTTAAATCTGTCTAAAAATTTTGTCTACAACTGCTTTAATAATTAATGCATGTTGTCCAAAACGTATGAGTATCGAAAACGATGAATACTGTATTGTAGGCCGGATTAATAACGCTTCATTTAATGTCAATCCGGAACTGGTCTTCGCTGAAGCATCGGAAACTACTTGACTCCATAACGACCGCGTGGTGTGGTAAATAATACTCTAAATTATTTTCAACCTCGATTTCCCACATATGCTCCAATTCTAAGTATTCTTTCAAAAAATTTGTATATTGCTTTTTCAATTCTAGATTTGTCTGCAATTTGCTCTCTAAATTATAAAATCATTTTGAGGCCATTGTCTTTGAATCACCGAGAAGACTGCGCCTATCATTAAACGGTAATCAAACCATAGTTAGATGTATTGTCCTTGTGTATCCCGTATTGTAGTTTCCACGAAATGGTTTCCTTTCTTCCACGGACAAAAACTTCCTTTCTGGAATCTCGTCCATGGCTCAAAATCGACTGATTTGGTTATGGAAGGAGGACGTTGAGAAATTACAAAAAATGGCGGAGTTAGCCCTAGGGGTTTTTTTCAGAAGTCGCTAAAAACGAACCCTTTAAGGTACAAACGAAAGTGAGAGCGGTACAAACGGGTACAAGCGACTAGGAAACAGTACCCGCAAGAAGATTTGAAATATCTTAAGAAATGGCGAAGTTACCTCTTGGGGGTACTTTCGAAAGGCGGTACAAACTCATACCTTGCGGTACAAATGAAAGTGAGGGTGGTACAAACGGATACAAAGGTCTCTTTTTATGATGACACTGAGAGAAATAAAAAATGTTAAAGTGGGGTGCTGGGATATTTTCACCCCCTGATAACTTTTCACCCCTTAGGGTACAAACGAACAGAAGGGTGGTATAAAGGGGCACAAATGAAAGCGAATATGGTACAATTTAAAGAAATTAAATTTTTAAAAGTCGGGTGCTAAGTTCAGGTAGGTATTGCCTTCTGTCGCGTTTAAAGATTCGATTACTGCGGACGCTTCTCCTGGAAGTTCATTTTTTAAAAGATGGAATTTTCGAACACCGATTAGATCCTCGTTGTCATGTACTAAAGATTTAAATGTGTCGTGGAGACTATACCATTCTTGTCGTCAAATGGCTTGATTTCGATTTTGCTTAACAGAGAACTGGTTGGTTTTACTGTACTTGGTGATTCTACTACTTTATTGTTGGATACTGCTCTACCAATACTGCGCAAATCTTTCAAACGATTGCTAATCTTTTCCGCGGCCCTATAATATTGCTCCCACTCCGCTGAGTGGTTAGTAGCTTCGTCCCTAACCTCTAACGCTATTTGTGTTTCTGAAAATATATTGTACATCTGCTCTACTTTAGCCTGACGTATCTTTAATGCGGCGCTAAACGTTTCGACGTTTTCTTCTAAAAACGATAGTATGCGTGTTGCTTAAGCCTTAGCATTAGCACGCTGTCTTTTCAACATTTTAAGCTCGTTCGAATCCGACGGGGAAGTCATATCGATTGAGATAAAAAGCAAACTGAGAATGGGAAAAAAGCGAAAGGAAGATGAATCGTTAGCACTTACCGACATGAAGTTGGCGATATAGCTGTATCTGCGTACTGCTGACCTTGGATGCTGCCTATCCTGGTCTGACGGTCGATCACCGTAATTAGTGTGTGCCCAATAGGGTAGCCCTTAGCTGTAAAGCTCGATTTTTTTTTTTTCAATTTTTTTTGGTCTCACCTCCTAAAATATTTACACTTGGTGAAAAAATGATAATGTCAAAGTTTCAGCATGATTGGATAACAGGAACCCGTGCCGCAATCGAGTTGAAGTTTTGAAATTTGCACGATTTCAGGTTATCGTCGGATATGTTAGCGGCCTTTTATTTTAAAAGTATCAGTGAATATTTTATAATGAAAATATAAGTTTTTACATATATAATTTTAGTATTGGTGTATGATTTTCAAAAATATACTAAAAATTACTAAATTTTACCGCTAATGTTAGCATGAATCTTACTCTGTAGTTGCCGAAGCGGTCATCCCGAATACGAAAACTAATCTCCTATTCAGTTAGCCTTTAGAGGTCTTATATAAAATGAGACAAATATTCCAGTACTAAAGAAATGTATAGTAGGAGCTCTGCATGATAGATATACAAAAAGATTCCCGGCAGTGATGAATATTACCGTGTATTACCTGATCAAGGGATCAGCGGGGTCATAGGTTTCTTGGTTTTCCCCAGCAGAATGTTTTTTGCTCGAGGGTGTTTTATGATTTTATCTGGTAAAGTCTCTAATGACTAAATGTATCTACTGTTAGTCACAGTGATCATTTTTCATTCTGTTTTGTAATTATGAAGTGTTCGTATCGTGAATTTAGTTTGAGAATATAGTGAAATTAAAAAGATGGAAACCAGAAGCGCTGATAGAATATTTTTGTTGGGGCATGATGAGAGCCAAATTATTGGTTCCAAATTACCAAGCAACGGACAAGTTTTACGTGTTCTGTTTCATAATGTGCGTAAAGTTAAGCTGGAGCTCCGTCAAAGTGCAGCAATAGTAATAATGGAAGCGGAAGTTTTCTGGGATAAAGCATGGATTCCTACCAGAACAACGTACCACAGCATTGATAAGTTATAAAAATTACATAGTAATTGGCGTTTGTTGCAAAAATCTCGAAAACGCCGGAATGATGTACAGGAAAAAAAGGAAAGAGAGTTTCTCGATTCATTAGATGACCTTTTCGACATCGCGCATTCTGACGCTCTCAATATTATTAAAATCGAAGAAGATAAGCTTTTTTTATTAAATCAGCGAAAAAAAGGACGACCAGGGCTAATGCTCGGTGCAGACAAAAATACACTGGAGAAGGAAAAGCGAATAGCAGTTCGGCTGCAGCAAGAAGGGACTCGAAAAGCACGATTTGAAACCATGATGGAAGTGCAAGGAATGATATATTTTTAATGAACCGTTTTTTTTAAATCTATGCACTCTATATCTTGTTTATGTATCTGTATTATAGAAGAGGTAGAACTCCAGTTTTCATCAAGCAGTGGTGCAGAACATATTGAACACCATGCTACAGATGTTTCGTTTGCGCCTGAATTTCTTGACGAACCGGGCCCAAGTAACGCAATGAAACGAAGAGGAAAAATACCAGTCATTACCGAAAAACTTGTGGCAGTGTTAGACAATTGTAAAATAAGTGATCGTGATGCAGTTCGTGTTATAATTACTACTGCTGAAGCGCTAAACCATAATTTAAATGAACTAATAATAAATAGATCGTCGGTACAACGTTGTCGACATTGCCTTCGTGCAGAACGGACCATAAAGCTGCGGGAAGCATTTGAGAAAAATTTACCGTCGACGGTTACGGTTCATTGGGACGGGAAAATGTTGCCGTCCGGAATAAATATCGAAAATGTAGAGAGATTGCCGATCATAATTACCTACGACAGCAAGGAAAAACTTTTAGGAGTTCCAGCAATTCTAAGCAGTACTGGCAAAGAACAAGCATCAGCCATTTATGGTTTATTAGAGGATTGGAACCTCACAGACAGAGTACAAGTTCTCTGTTGTGATACCACATCCTCAAATACAGGACGATTGCAAGGTGCTTGTGTTCTGTTGGAACAATTAATTGAACGGGATTTATTACACCTTCCTTGCTGTCATCATATTTACAAACTAATTTTAAGAAGTGTGTTTGGGGAGAAACTCGGAAAATCATCCGGTCCTGAAACAGCTCTTTTTAAAAAATTTCAAAAACATTGGCCTAAGCTCAATTTATTAAATTTTAAAACAGATATAAAAGATACTTATGTTTATGGGAAGCTCCAAAATGTAGAAGAAAGAATGAATTTCTGCTTCTACCATTTACAACAAAAGCAGCCGAGAGACGATTACGAAGAACTTTTGGAGTTGATGATAATTTTTCTTGGTGGATCTCTTCCATGAGGAAATACTTTTCATGTTCCTGGAACTTTCCATCGTGCTAGGTGGATGGCTAAAGCAATTTACGTGCTAAAAATTTATTTATTCCGCCAAGAATTTTTATTGGACAGTAGCGAAATAGTGGGGATAAGTGATATATGCATTTTTTTAGCTAATTTGTACATTCAGGTCTGGATTAATGCACCAATTCCCGTAAAAGCGCCATTACAAGATTTAAAATTTCTACAAAATTTATACTTGTATTCTACAGTTGATAATAATATTGCTAAAATAGTAATACGCAAATTTTCCAACCATTTATGGTACCTTGCACCTGAGAACGTGGCATTATCCTTTTTCGATGAAGAAATACCATTGAACACTAGTCTAAAAGTGATCGATTTGGCGCGGAATGACCTCGAAACTATCGCGCTATCATTATATTCTTTAATTTATTTAACCATGTTCCACCCATCCGACGATCTTGACGATTTTATACATAATAATTCGATAACAGTGGATCATTTCTAATTTTTTTGGTGATTGTCACTCAAGGGGTTGTTCCCAAAAACAACATCCAAAAGTTAGAATAATTTTTTTCCACCCCTTGTAATTAAATTAAAATTCTGAAAAAAATATATGTAATAAAGTTAATAAATATCTGCCATTTCCCTTTGAATGCGTGCAGATATCATAAGCCGTTTCCGAGAAAAGAGGCGTTAACTCTGAGGGTTGTAACTCCCATATCTCCCTTATACGACGAGGTAGGCACTTGAGACTTTTTGTAATTGCTTTCTGGATATAAAGAAATATTTATAATGTACAAATACTGATATTGGTGGTGGGGGCCGCTGGCCCATGCTTATCCGGCTAGACCCTTTCAAAACTTCAACTCGATTGCGGCACGAGTTCCTGTTATCCAATCATGCTGAAACTTTGACATTATCATTTCTTCACCAAGTGTAAAAATTTTAGGGGGTGAGACGAAAAAAAATCGGAAGCCGAAAAATAAGGGCCACCCTAGTGCCCAAGTGAGGTCTTCTAACTCGCCTGGCTGCTACTATTGAAATGATTGCGTATATGTAAACCACAAATTGGCACCACAACCAAAATGATAAGTTGGAAATGACAACGCAAACTGCTATTGAATTGAATAATCTGAAGTTACGTCGGAACAACTATCCGCACTGATGAATTGTATGTTTCTAACCCGGACCAATTATCCGAAACGACAACTTGTATATTTCAAGCTGAACCAAATATTCGGCTCGAAGGACCAGAAATCTATGTGCGCTGCAGTGGCAGCAGTATAAAGTGACGATTAAACAATGCGTGGAATCGGTAGACACCCAATAAGTGACTAAGTGGACGGTATTTAAGTAAATATATCTGACTTCGTGTTCCGAGTTGTACTCTACTTATAATGCAACGCAATAACGACAAATCAATTTTTATGACCATTTAGTTGAAACCCAAATCATAATACTCTAAAATGTCATTCTTTTCGAAAGAACTTTCTTAGACTGATCGAATTGGTTATTTACCATACAGAAAAAAACATCAAGCATGGATTAAAAAAACTTCTTTTGAAGCTAAACTATTTTGAAAAAGGAAAAACCCTCTTAAAAGGAAGCTGGACACCAGATCCAAATTATGTTTCACTCGCGCAACATTAAACTACATAATTTATGACTTTTCAAGAATGTCTCCACGATTCGATTTTCTAAACTATTGTCAATACAGATTTCCTTTAAAAAGTTTCTTTCCCACGTCCTAAACTGTGCATCGCCTGCGGTGTACAGTGTTTACAAAATTCATATCCATCCAGCTAGCAGACGCATTCGTGCTCAAGCACTCAGCAGCCTTGCTCATGCAGTATGCCCCATGGCCGAGACCCTCATTAAGACCCAAAACACTCCAGTGCTTGGGTCACCTGCATCCATCATCAACGCTCACGACCACATAGAGTGAGGAGTGAAGGTCTCGCGTTCCTATTCGCTTAATCGTGTCACCAATCGGTGTTTTTACCAGATTATGGACTGACCCTAATTGAACCTGTATGGTAAACACCTCCACGGCTCGACCTCCTCCTCTCATACTCTTGGGTCTTATTTTTTGAACAACAGGGCAGTCTTAATACGCATGTCTCGTGGACACCAGTTCACTCGACGAGCCTTCGTCTCAGAGATTCGCATGATAATCATTATCACTCGGCGACCTACGTCATCATGACATGAATCTACACCTTCGATTGTGAAACGAAGCTTTACAACCTTCGTCGACCTGATCGTCCATCGTGAAGGTCCCATCAATATCAACCTTTCCTGTCAGTTTTACCACTCAATTGCCAAAGACAATCAATTGCCTCTTATCTATTGGCTAACTAAATTCCAGTAGAAATAAAAAAAATCAGTGACGTATAAAGTAGTCTGGGCTTTCCCCAAAATGACCGTAGCGAGTAATAAACCTAAGGAGTACTTCGACATAAATGGAAACTGCAAACAAAAGACTCTACTGCTAAGGCTAAGGGTTCTGACACCAGATGTGACTGACAATAAATCAAGGAAAAAACTCGCTAGAATGTAATGTCCTTAGGTCCTATTTCTGCTACGACTAAAGAAATATTGATTGTAAACTACAAATGTTTCTAAAGAAACGAGAAAACTGTTGAACTATTGTATTGCTAGAAACTTGGACTGATGTCTAATTCTCTCGCTGCAATATTTTAAAACCTAACAGCTTCTGTACCTCGTTGAGCCTTGGAAGAATCCTCCTTCTACTGATCTTCAAACGGCGATCTTCAGCAACCTGATTGTGATGAATGTTCTCAGCAGTTTCTCGCTTCTGTTCCTTACTGAATCTCGAATTAATCTTCAACAGCGACCTTCAACAATCTGATTGCTGCTGCTATCTTCCTTGAAGTTCTACTCAACATGACACGGCTTATTACGTAACTATCTCTTACCACCTCTTGACACACTCCCACACACCTCTATGTCCTATGTAACTGTACTATGTACCACTGTAATTTCCACTATCTGATTGTTTTAATTTTTGACGAATAATTCCAATGTGATGAACCACTGACTGTCACCAATACACTGGCTGTTCTATTCCCAAGTTGTAACGCCTGTAAGACCGCGACCGTCTCGCGTCGGGATCCGGCGTCCCGCGGAAACCGCGGCCGCTAGAGGGCCCCGAGAGGTACGCGTTTCTCGCGGTTCCGCGGTCGCAGCTTATATATATATACAGGGTGTCCCGGGTTGTAATGGACAAACTTAAGGAGCATATCCTGCATGCGAAAATAGAAAGAAAATGTTATTTGAAATTTTCTCGAAAATAGTTTATTACAAAGTTATAAGCAAATAAAGGTAGATTTGATACATCGGATTTTACTTTACTGAACATTGAAAGGACGAACGTGTTTATGTTATTTGTCTATTCGTGACATGTTTACTATTTCGATATGATTTGCTATTAGTGTGAACGACCAGTTAGATCAAGAATACGTGAGAATGTTTTACGCTGATATTCATTTCATCTACGGATTTTGTGACGGAAATTCTCGAGCTGCTGTATGAGAGTACCACCGCAGATTTCCTGGAAGAAGAGTACCTCATTCCTCTGTATTTATTAATACTCATCGGCAATTATGCAGTTTGGGTTCATTTAGTAGTAGGAATGAATATCATGATGTTCGGTCAGCCTTAGGACAGCGACGACGCACGGAAAGAATCCTAAAGTTGTTTGATAATACTCCTACGCAGAGTATTCGACGTGCTTCATCTCAACTACAGATACCACGAAATACGATTTGGAGAACATTGCGAGCCGACGAAAGGTTCGCATATCATTATATACCTGTTCAAGAATTACTTCCATCTGATTACCGGAAACGAGTTCAATTTTGTAACTGGTATGTAAATGCAGTAGACACGGATGAATTTTTCCCATTAAGGATATTATAGACAGACGAAGCAACTTTTACAAGACGAGGCATATTCAATTTTCATAATAATCATATATGGGCTCACAATAATCCATATTTGACGCGACAAAGAAATTTTCAACACGATTTTCGGTGTAATGTTTGGATGGGTATGCTTAATGACCAGCTTATTGGCCCTTTCTTTCTCCCTGAGAGATTGAATGGACTTCTTTTTCAAAGATTCTTATCGAACGATTTACCAATTTTGATGGAAGACGTGCCATTAACCCCTTGCACTATGACCTATTTGTCAGGTGCGTCAGTAAGAACTAACTAAACACAGCTACAATATTGAAACAGACAAAGAATGTTGGAATGTTATGACAACATGGTATTATGCAATCGTTGACTATGCAAATTATAATTAGAGTTGAACTACAAATTGAAGCATATTCAAAATTCGAGTAAAATTGATCACAACTGAAGTACCAGTGCGTCACGAGTCAGACTCGTCAAAATAGTGCAAGGGGTTAATACTTCGACAAAACAGTTGGATACAGTTAGACGGTTATCCATCACATTATGCCAGACCAGTTCGAAATTGGTTAAATGAAAATTATGGTGATAGGTGGATTGGTCGAGGAGGGCCAGTTCTATGGCCTCCAAGATCCCCCGATTTAACTCCTCTTGATTTTCATTTATGGAGAACTCTAAAAGATAGAGTCTACGGTGCAGAAGTTACTTCGCGTGAAGAATTAAAGCAACGGATTAATATCTCTATTGCTGAAGTGCAACAAAATTATGAAGAGATTTATTCTGTAATAAGGTCCATAAAAAATCGATGTCAAGCTTGTATTTCCGCCGAAGGACGATATTTTCAGATAATCCGGTAAATACGTTCTACCTTCTAATATTCAGTGAAGTAAATTCCGCCGACATCAAGTCTAACATTATTTGTTTATAACTATGTAATAAAGCGTTTCTGAGCAAACTTTAAATAACATTTTTTTCTTATTTTCATTTGTAGGTTATACTCCCTAAGTTTGTCCATTAAAACCCGGGACACCCTGTATAAGGCCAGAGCAGAGGGAAACGGCGACCAGGACCTCGCTCTGAAAAATAAGCCTCACCGAGCCGATATACGTCACAACGAGACCGTCCTGCTCCAATTTTTGAAAAGAGTCTTCGGCTCTACTCCCCATCCTCCGATGTTGCCTCAAACGGATAGTCCTGCAACCGGGAGAGGTCAAACCACCGGTTCCTCCGCCGTGCCCGATAATATTGTGGTGGCAAACCCGACCGCCAGAAGGACGAACACCGTGAGGGAAGCGTCCGCCGGGTCACCGGTCCTCGATTGTCAAGGCTTCAACGGATTGCCCTGCAACCGCTGCCCTAGTGGCATCCTCCAACCTCCCGCCATCCGTCTGTCCCAGCGCACCGTACACGCGACCCGCGACCCGCGACCGTCGAGCCCTCGACCGACACTTGCGAACCGTCCTTCCGATCCGTGTTAGCTAGTAGGTCCGCTTTCGACACAGCGTCCGCGTCCGATTCGCGTTAGTTAGTAGGTCCGCGTCCGCGTCCGATTCGCGTTAGTCCGTGATTGTATTTTGGAATCAGAAATAAACACCGTACAAACCAACCAAACTCTACTCATTCGCCCTGCCCCGACCTGGCGTACGGATTTCCTTACATTGGCGCCCGAACAGGGTTTTTCTGGCAAAGGTGAATGAGTCGGGTCGGGTGGATCTACGAGTGCCGGAAAGCGGAGCTAATCGAGCAGGCGACCACTTGGGGCCTAGACGCTACTGGGACTATAGAGGATCTAAGGGCTCGTCTAGTACGTCACATTAGAGCCATGGTCAACCAGGACAAGGGCACCACCTTGGGGCAAGGTCCCGCCCCGCAGGAGGAGGATCAAGCACTGACCGCCCCGGATCTACCCGTAATTGACTACCTGCGGAAGAGCGGACTCAGCTTCGACGGCAAGGACGCCGCCAATTTCCTAGACCGACTCGAGGGTCTCTGCCGGGCACTGGGCCTAAAAAGGGACAGAATCCTGCGATGCCTACCAGCACTCTTCCGTGGAGAAGCCTTCAACTGGTATCTGAACCGGCAACACGCCTGGCCAACCTGGGATGCCTTCCTCAAGGAGTTCCAGAGACAATTCCTCCCCTTCCAGAGGTCTATGGAAGCCCTCGAGGAAATTATCCGCCGAGAGCAACGAGCAGGGGAGTCAGCCAGGGCCTATATCATCGCACTAGAGACCCTGATGCGCCGCTACGGAGGTCTTAGCCAGGAGGAACAACTCGACCGTCTCCACCGCAATCTCCGGCAAGAGTACCATCGGTACGTCCGAAGGGACGACGACCTTCTTTGCTTAACAACTGAGTTCGAAGAGATAGAGAACCGCATTGCCCGGACTACAATACCACCGGCCAGACCAACCACTATCCGAAGAGGGGCAGCCGCCGAATTAGTCCCAGCATACGACCGTAGTACCTGCTGCTGGCGCTGCGGGCAGCGCGGCCACCAGAGGTCAGAGTGCCGACAACCCGCCAGACTATTCTGCAGTTATTGCGGCACGCCGAACCGCCAAACACTGGACTGCCCATGTCACCGGGCATCGGGAAACGCAATTCCGGTCAGCGAACGAGGTGCAGCCAGGCCAGGAACTTCACAGCCGCCTCTAAACGAGAAGACGACCGCATCTACCTCCCGTTCGAGGTCTATGGTAAGACCTACCGAGCACTAGTGGACACAGGGGCCACCCGGTCATATGTTCGGAGTGACATTGCCGAATCATGCCAACGTCTAGGGGCGACATAGCGCCGCAACCAACAGACCGTCCGCGTAGCAGATGGAGCCGTAGCAAATGTCAAGGGGGATGTAGAACTCAACGCAACCATCAATGGACAAAGGGTCACGCACCGGTTCGCTGTGTTACCGATGCTTAGCCAAACGGTATTGCTGGGGATGGATATATTGGGGCACATGGATACCACCATTCGGATCGGTCATCGTCAGTGGAGGGTCCCTCAAAAAATCGATTGTCTGGACCTAGCCGGACCGACCAAATGGACACCCGAGCAGGATCAGGCCCTCCAGAAACTGTTAGAGGAGCAGCTCCCCAAGTTCCAAAGCGTACAAGCCACAACACCCTTGGCCACACACCGACTCCGTCTGAAAGAAGGAGCAGAAGCAGTAAAACAGCGATACACACCACGGAATCCGGCAATGCAGGCTATTGTAGACCAGGAGGTAGACAACATGTTAGCGGCAGGAATAATAGAACCCTCCCACAGCCCGTGAGTTCACCAGTAGTCCTGGTCCGCAAAAAGAATGAGGCACACCGGTTCTGCATAGACTATCGCCAGGTCAACAAATTAACGGAAAAGGACGCATACCCGCGACCTCAAGTACAGGCAACGCTAGACAAACTCCGGGAGGCACGATTCATATCAAGGACCTAGCTAACGGTTACTGGCAGGTGCCACTAGAAACAGCCAGCCGACCCATCACCGCGTTCACAGTACTAGGAAGAGGTCTCTACCAATTCCGAGTCATGCCCTTTGGTCTCCATTCGGCGTCCAGCACGTTCCAGCGATTATTAGACGAGGTTATCGGACCAAGCCTCGCGCCTTGGTGCTTCGCCTATTTAGATGACATCATCGTTTTGGGACGAACCTTCGAGGAACACCTGGCTAATCTCCGAGAAGTACTCACAAAGTTACAGAACGCCCAGCTCCGGATTAATGTAGAAAAGTGCCACTTCGGGCGCACCGAGCTAAAGTACTTGGGACACGTGGTAACTGCCCAAGGAATCCGTACCGACCCGGAGAAAGTCCAGGCCATACAAGGTATACCAGTCCCGAAGAATATCAAGGAACTCCGCCGCTTTCTGGGGATGGTATCATGGTATAGACGGTTCATCCTACAGTTCGCCGACCTAGCAGCACCACTGACACAACTGCTCCAAAAACGTCACCGCTGGAAGTGGGGACCGGAGGAAGACACGGCCTTCAGTGAGCTACGCCGGCGGCTAGCGACCTCACCAGTCTTGGTTTATCCGGACTTTTCGAAACCATTCGTCCTCCAAACGGAGGCATCCAACGTGGGCATCGGGGCGGTACTGACCCAGGAAAGCGAAGGCAAGGAACACGTGGTCGCATACGCCAGTCGGGCGCTGAATCCAGCCGAACGGAATTACTCTGCCACCGAACGGGAATGCCTGGCCGCTGTATGGGGGATAAGGAAAATGCGGCCATATCTGGAAGGTTATCACTTTACGGTGTTAACCGACCATCAGGCATTAAGGTGGCTCAGATGGAGAGACAGATACCATGGACATAACACGAAAGGACATGGTACAAAAAACTAAGCCAGGCAGTAGAAAACCAACCCAACCAGCACTCGAACTACCGCCAGGAAAACGGCCAGATATACCACTACATACCAAATCGTACGGGACCAGATTGGAAGCGGTGCGTCCCTCGGAAAGAACGAGAACGGATCCTCCAACAAAGTCACAACGCCCCAACAGCGGGACATCTGGGAACACGGAAAACTTGTGCACGATTGGCACAACGATTGTTCCGCGATGTCGCGAAATTCAACCTAAAATAAAGTAATAAATTATGTCGGACATAGAACCTTACGTTAGAAAAGAAACGACCGTTAGAAATTAGTTTACGTTGATTTACAGTCCACTCGTTCGTCTTAAAGTAACCTCTTCAAGGATCGTCGTATTTAGAAATCCGACTTACATTTAATTTATTGCAGCAATTTGAATTGTATAGGCTTTAGAATTCCGGAAACGTGACTTTAGTTTCTACAAGCTTTTCGGGAAACGACACATACTGAAGCAATAACCATCTAGGTTTTTAAGGCTTCTTTAACATCGAACAGAACCTACCTGAAAGAGGTTCTCGTATATTAGAAACTTTGCTTTTCGTCGCGTATTGTTCAAGTCTCGTAGGATAGACAATTTATGATTTCCGGACACTTTCGTCTTTTCATTCATACTCGGGAAAAACCCAAAGTATATTATTGAACTGGCTTGCAACGTCTCTGACTCTCTGTCTCTTGTCTCCAACGGACCTCCTGTGGTGCTTTCCGCGAAGTCAGAGATGAGACCTATCAAGGGGTCCTCTCATTGAGCATGCTTCAAGGACGTGGGTTCCCAACGTGACGGGCTAGAACCATATACCAGTTACCACGTGCACCACAGCAGCAGGATTTACAGCGAGCATACAAGGGAAGCGTCTACGGCGTTTAAGAGGCTAGCGCAAGCTAGCCTATCACATTTGTCAAAGGCCAAACAACCATACTCATTGGTTACCTTCATGACACCCATGCTAGACCAACCCCCTGAAGCTCTTTTGCTAGTTAAGTTGGGCGGGGACAGAGAGGTGAATTGGTTTACAAGAAACCGAAAAGAGGTCAAGTCCAGTTCAGACAACCATAGAGTTCGTTTCGGTCCTTAGCGAACGGTCATACCGAGAACTTAAAACGTTGATTTGCACACAGTTGCACTTAGTTAGCGATCCTAACAGAACGTAACGCAAGCCACCGTGAATCTTGCTCGTGATATTTCTCTTTACAATAACATTCAATTCAACAAAACATTTGTACTACACTCAATCAATAATAAAAGACATTTATTCAATCCGGTAACACTTTAACTATCCTTATTACTGTAACAGGGGTAAGGAAGCGCGACAGTGCGGGTCGTTTAGCATTGGTCCTTCGAGCCGGATTGGGAAGTGACGTGTAAACACAAACTATAATGCATATTTGAGTGATACAAACAGGAGTGAATGCAACAGTGAGTGCATCGAACAGTGAACATTTAGTGTGTAGCAACACACGCAGCTTGAGAGCAACAGCCCATTACGAGGACGAGTCTCCGTCGGTATCACAAAGGATCACGGAAAGGCCTGTCCATTGGGGGTATCCAGATTATCGTTGGATCCAAGCTTGGATTTTCGCTCAAACTCTCTGATCACAAGAACAGACAATCTTCGTCAGAAAGGTAGGATCAATCCTCTGTAATAGTATTTCCGATCACCTTCACGATGCCGAACACTTCAGCAAGTTCCGCTCAGCCTCAATCCGCAACCGCCGGTTTACCGATTAGTACTTTACGACGCAAACGCGGTCATATCATCGGACAGATTTCATCTTTGACGACCTTTCTGGATTATTTTGAGGAAACGAATTCCAACGATACATATTTACTACAAATGCATATCAATGGCTTGAATGAAGCTTGGAAAAAATTCGATGACATCCAGTTTAATATTGAAGAGCTTGATGAATCCGAGGAGACGCGACGATTTGAAATCCAAAATAGTTATTACGAGGTAGTGGCTCGAGCTAATCGACTTTTGCACAATAGTCAAGCACCGGTTCCTTTTACAACGCATGCCAATCCTTCACCTGCAACGACGGTACCTGCGCCAATGGCCATTAAACTGCCCGAAATGCGGCTACCGACTTTCGACGGGTCAATCGAAGGATGGTCGTCCTTTTACGATATTTTCTCGGCAATGATCGACCGTAACGAGGACCTTACTCCGGTGCAAAAATTGCAATACCTGCGATCAACCCTGACCGGCAAGGCCGCAGCTTGTATTCAATCGTTAAGCACGACCGACGCTAATTATAACGACGCCCTAGACATTTTAAAGGAAAATTCGATTGCCCACGGCGGATAATTCTGAGCCATTGCGACGCATTACGTGATATTCCGAAGTTACCCAAAGACACTCCGGAAGCATTAAACAATCTAATTGACCTTGTTACCCAACATCTTCGTGCGTTGAAGAATTTAGGCGAAAACGTGGCGTCATGGAATAGCCTTCTGCTATCTATGATACTGTCTAAATTAAATGCGGACACGGTTTGGCATTGGGAACTGACCCTCAAGGACAAGAGGAAAATTCCGGCGTACACGGAACTATTACAATTTTTGGAAAGACGAGCAAGTTGTGCGCTTCCTTCATACTCGAAGCCTACCACGTCAACAGGACGACATGAAGCGAGGAACCATGACAATACGAAACCATTTAATAAACAGCGACCATCACGAGGTCATGCATTTTTATCAGCGAAGGCTCATCGAAATCATCCATACGAACGTACGTCAAATAATAAATCTCCAGGAACAGGTTCAATCCAAAATTGCCCAATTTGCAAGCAAAACCATGTGATCTGGACGTGCGAACGTTTCCATGGCCTATCGGTCCAAGATAGGAGGGTGGCTGCGGAAAACGCATCACTATGCTTGTCTAAGGGAAGGGCATAGTGCTAATTCTTGCACCAAAACAACTTGTCGAATTTGCCACCGTCGCCACAACACATTGCTGCACTTAGCGACAATGGCTACCAACTCTTCATCTCAAGGTTCGTCAACTTCACGTCAAACCATAAACCATCAGAAGTCAACAAGTTGACTATCATTGGAGGCTTCAAGGGAAGCTAAATATCATAAAGCATTCACCGTGAATACAGTCACTCATGACCTGTTGGTGACCGCACAGGTGTACGTGTCAGACAAGTACCACCAGCCGGTCCTTTGTCGGACACTCGTTGATACCTGTGCATCCACAAATTTTATGAGCGAGCGCCTCGCCAAAAGGTTGGGCATACCGTTAGGCAAGTGCTCAATTCCCATTGGAGTCCTTAATACATTATCGACAATAGCTAAACATACAATTACAACCACCGTATCTTCAAGAATTAATAACTATAGACGCACACTAACATTTTTAACAGTTCCAAATATCGCATCAAACATTCCAGATCAGCCCATTGACAGAACATTATTAAATATACCGAACAACATAAAATTGGCTGATCCAAATTTCTCGACACCCGCTCCAGTTGATTTATTACTGGGCTCTGGAGTGGCTCTATCCCTATTATGCATAGGCCAAATAAAATTATCGCCTCCTGACGGACCAGACTTGTACCTGCAAAAGACAAAATTAGGCTGGATAATCGGGGGGAGTGCTCCAGTTCCACGATCGCCTCAACAAATAATCTGCCATACAACTACGCCGATACAACTTGACCTGACTCGGTTCTGGGAACTAGAAGAAGGACCGCAGGTACGATATTTTTCTGAAGCAGAACAAGATTGTGAAGAGTTTTTCCAAAGAACCATTGCACGGAACACCGATGGCAGGTATATAGTGGCATTGCCGTTCAATAATAAACTGCCACAACTAGGAGAATCCAAATCGAGAGCGTTAAAACGACTAATGTCTCTAGAGGCGAAATTGCGACGCGATGAACAACTATCGCGAGACTATCAAGCAGTGTTGCAAGAATATCTTGATCTAGGACACATGTCAGAGATATTAACCCACAATGGAAAGGACCATGGATATTTCCTCTCACACCACGGAGTCACGAAGGTCACCAGTGACACAACGAAATTGAGGGTAGTATTCGATGGTTCGGCGGCAACTAACACTGGCATTTCTCTCAACGACACCTTACATATTGGCCCAAAAATACAAGACGACTTGTTACATATTTTAATTAGATTCCGGAGCCATCGGTACGTTTTAACGGGGGATATAGAAAAGATGTACAGGCAATTTTTAGTACGGCATGAAGACAGGAAATATCAACAGATCCTATGGCGGAACTCAGACAATGAATTGAAGGTTTTCCAACTAAATACGGTCACTTTCGGACTGTCCGCAGCGCCGTATTTAGCCATCCGTTGTCTAGCCCAGCTAGCTCAAGATGAAGGACATCAATTTCCCCTAGCCGCACATATTTTAACCCGGGATTTTTATGTTGATGATTTGTTAACTGGAACAGCGACGATCGATGAGGCGTTGGTGTTGCGGGACCAACTGATAGAACTGTTGAGAACGGCAGGCTTAAATATCCGACAATGGGCATCCAACCATAGTTCATTACTGAAAGACCTTCCAGATCAGGCAATAAACAAACGGTTACATTTAGGCGAATCTTCGACCATTAAAACATTGGGAATATTCTGGGACTCGTCTGATGATGCGATCAGATATTCCATTACAAACTGGTCGACAACTAACCTTGTCACTAAACGAAGTATTAGTTCTGTAATTGCACGAATCTATGATCCTTTAGGACTGTTAGGACCAGTTATTATTTTAGCCAAGATAACATTGCAGAAAATATGGACTTTGAAAATAGATTGGGACGAATCCCTGCCGATGGACATACATACCGAATGGACACAATTTTACAAGCAGTTACCATTATTAAATAACATATCATTTAACCGGCAATCATTAATTGATGAACCCAGCGTAATCGAATTACACGGCTTCAGTGATGCCAGTGAACGGGCATACGGGGCCTGTGTCTATCTCCGCTCCATCAACAAATATGGTCACTGCCAAGTACAGCTGCTTATGGCGAAATCGAAGGTGGCTCCATTGAAAAGTCAGTCCATACCACGACTGGAATTGTGCGGAGCATTACTTTTATCTTCGTTAGTTATGACAGCTCAGAAAGCCTTGAACATCACCATCAGTCGAACAATTTTCTGGTCAGATTCGGTGATAGTACTCCATTGGATACAAACATCACCGCATTTATTGAAAACGTTTGTAGCAAACAGAGTGTCTGAAATCCAGAGCAGAACAAAAATGGCAGATTGGCGGCATGTCCCAACAGCAGACAATCCTGCGGATTTAATATCCAGAGGGCAACTGCCCGAAGAATTTTTACATCCGTCGATATGGCACCATGGACCGAAATGGCTGTGCGCACATGAGGATTTTTGGCCGACCATTTCAATTGCACCTCCGAACACTGTTCTTGAACAACGAACAGTAACCTGTTTATCAACGACTATTCCGAACAATGATTTCATCGACCGATTTTCCTCATGGGAAAAATTAATACGGGTGATTGCTTGGTGTCTCCGATGGAGGCCAGCTAACCGTACTAATGGAGCACTAACGGCTTCAGAACTGCGACGTGCCCATGACGTCATAATAAAAATTATACAAAGGGTTCATTTTGCAGAGGAAATCGAATTACTATCTCAAGGCAATCATCACCAAATCAAAGACAGGTTAAGGAGGCTGACTCCGTTCTTGGACTCCGAGGGAATTTTACGTGTCGGGGGTCGTTTAAAACAACGATACTACTGGCCAGGGATGTTTAGGAGTGCCGCTCGACACGTCCGCCAATGCCACAGTTGTCAGGCACACAAGGCATTGCAAAAACCACCCGCCGGGTATATGTTCACCACCCCAACAGAAGAACCATGGACGGTGGTATCCATTGACCTAGTAGGACCTCTCCCACGATCAGCGAAAGGCCACACCATGCTGCTTGTGATATAGGATAAATTCTCCAAATGGGTAGAGCTGTACCCACTCCGGCAAGCAACAGCTCCAGCGGTGACCCGAGCATTCAGGGAAGGAATCATTCTCCGGCACGGGTGCCCCCGGTGTGTCATATCGGACAATGGAAGTCAGTTCGAAAGCAAATACTTTTGTCCCTGCGATTTCTTACAGTCTCGTGAATTTCAAGTCAGTTCAAGTTACTACATGATGTTATTGCCTTCTGTTTTGGGTCATTTGTTGCTGTAAGCGCAATGTTTAATATACAGCTATATACGATTCAATATACTTAATAATATAGAAAATATTGTTCTTTTTATTTCTACAGGGTGTCCCGCGACAGGTGTAAGTCCCTGAAAGGGGTTGTAGAGGACGTCATTCTGAACAAGATTTTCCTTTGCAAAAATGGGGTTTGAAGCTTCGTTTTTGAATTATTAAGAAAAAACACGGACCAATCAGAGCGCAGGAATTACGCGCGCCGAGAAGCCGGAGCGACAGCATCGAGCCTTGCAGCTGAGCGTGAGCGCGATCAAGAGCCTTTGCCTCGGAATAGTCTATCGTCTAACGAGAAGTCTTTACATCGAAACTCAGTTAAATAATCAACAGAATTATTGAAAGTAGTGTTCATTTACTCATTCCTTATGAAGAAGGAACGGAATTAGTTATGTGTAATTAGTAGAAACTGAGAAAATTAAATTTCTGTAATTTTAAATTTACACAAAACTTATTAACCATTAAAATAAGACTCATCAACTGTTTGAAAATAATCTTGCTTGATTGAAAATGAATCCTCGTAACTAGATCGTTCCATTTATCCTAACTATTCGTATAAATAATACGCAACACACAATAGCTGATATCACAGCCGGTTCACTTCACTATTATTTTTTATTATCACTGTTCACTGCAATATTTTGTTGTCACTTTTGACTAATTTCCTAATATAATAACAATGGATGAACAAGCGAAGACGCGTGAACGATTATCCGAAAATAACTTCAGTGATTTTTTCTCTTTAACGTTTCGCTTCGAACGTTCTGTCCTAAACTGCCGATCGTGACTCCAAATGTGCCGAGTTTGAAGAAAGTGAGAATTCTGGACATCGTTTTCGGCCGTTCGGACCGTCCAGGTAAGGAATCATAAAACAATTAAACGGTTCCGTTTTGCTCGCTCGACAGTCGCTTCATAGGCGTCCGCGAAAAACCTTGTCCCTTTCCCTTTCTAAAAGGCAAAAACGGTTTTCGCCTTTTTATAAAGAAAGGCATACTCTCACTTTCGTTCGAATGTCAATCGTCCTTCTTGCAAGGGACTGTTGTCTAAATTTCCAGTCGAAGATGTTTATCGCGTTGCGTTCGGCAGTTTAGGACAGATCGTCGGGTGTTCAACATCAAAGAGAAAATAAAAAGTCGCTAAAATTATTTTTGAATTATCATTCAGGCGTTTTCATTCGCGTTCTTTATCTGTGATTATTTGATTAGGAAATTAGTGAACAGTGGTAGCAGAATATTACAGTTAAAAATACCAATTAGAAGTGACAGTGAAGTGAAATGAGTTCACTGACTAGGTTGTGACATTAGATATTGTGCAGTGTGTATTTTTACAAAAAATTAGGATCGATGAAGTGATAGAAACACAATTTTACTGGAACAGGATTATTTTTAAACAATAGGTGAGTCTGATTCAAATTTGCTTATCGCGTATTCACGAAAAATGTATAAGTGAACATTAGTTGTCACTGTTCTGTTCATTATTTAACTGAGTTTTATTGTAAGGGCATCTTATTAAACGTTTAGACTGTCCCGGCGCGTAGGCACTTGATCGCGCTCACGCTCAGCTGCAAGGCTCGATGCTGTCGCTCCGGCTTCTCGGCGCGCGTAATTCCTGCGCTCTGATTGGTCCGTGTTTTTCCTTAATAATTCAAAAACGAAGCTTCAAACCCCATTTTTGCAAAGGAAAATCTTGTTCAGAATGACGTCCTCTACAACCCCTTTCAGGGACTTACACCTGTCGCGGGACACCCTGTATATTTCGAGTGTACGAATACTTTTGTCTCCCACTGTATAATAATATATTGTAGTAAGTCAGACTCCGAGCATAAAGAAAAGAAAACACTAATTACTTTAACACCGTAAGGACATTTATTGACACATAATTCGCCGTTGGCGGCTACCGAATAACGCAAAAGCTGAACGACGACTCTCTGACCGTTAGACGTCTCCGGGCGGCAAAGTCGTTGTTCGATTTTCGTTTGTTTTGCGGTAACAGAATGTATTCTGGAATATTGCATCGACTGGAATATTCCAGCGACGTAAATAATACTATAATTCGGCATATCCTGACCTTCGATTGACCTCAATCGCCAAGTCATGCCAGTCTGTACGTATAAATGTCTCTAACATAAATCTATGACATAATGACATAAGGTAAGTACATAAGGTAATCATAAATCGTAAGAGGAACATATAGGTTCTCAACGTAATGAGTGATATACGACAGATAGCTGCATAACATTGAAACATAAAGTAAGCGTTAATAATTTTCGGAACAGTCGGACTTCGTCATGTGCTTTTACAACACACTTACGTAACAATAAGGTATTATAGTTATACCTAACATTCTATTAAGTATATCTAACTTACAACATATAAAATATATACATACATGTATGTCGGAGATGGAGCGCGCCCGGAGTGCGGAGCGTTGGCGCGCCCAATAAGAATAACAACACGGGGTAAATCCATTCATGCCGGATTATACGCGATAAGCGAAAGG
This sequence comes from Megachile willughbiella, assembly GCA_945859595.2. Classification (NCBI taxonomy): domain Eukaryota; kingdom Metazoa; phylum Arthropoda; class Insecta; order Hymenoptera; family Megachilidae; genus Megachile; species Megachile willughbiella. The sequence goes on from OX243806.1 coordinate 797,490, forward strand.
AGAACGAGTCAAAACGGGACGGCAGTCAGTCGAGGTTTACCTCTCAAACGCGAAGGATTAAATCAGACTAGTAATTCTGTAGAGTTTCTGGAAGTAAAATAAAGAGAGTCGCGACTAAATAATTTATTACAAGACTTGTTCAAACCTGAACGTAGACTTTTTAGCGCGACTAAGTAGTTTATTACAGGGCTCGAGTGGGTCGGCACGTAGGCCACCCTGGGTCGCTCTATGCTTCGACGCACGGTTCAACGAAATCCTTTGTCTGTCAAGTCTCGTCCGGATCGGTCCGAAAGTAAACATGTGCGTGCCATAAATCGGCTAATGAATATATTTTCTCCTTTGCTTACTTTTCTCGCCGTCGTTGAAAAACAAGGCATTGAATTTCTTTAACGGTCACTTCTCAACGCGGGGTTGCTCGGGCGATTTTTACATATCGAAGTCAGTCGATTCTTAGACGTGACGCGGAACGGATTGGGAACCGAGAGTCATTCGATATCGTAAGCCTCGGGAAAAGTTAGTGTATCGCGAGTTACAGTTCGAATCGCACCGAATTCGCAAATCACACTATCATATTACCGTGATTTATAAATCACGATAGGACCGATGTAGGGCGCTCCTCAAACATACGCAATTCTATTCGAGACCCTACACTCCTCGAATAAACTTATACAACATGAGCGATGCAAGTCGCTCTATTATCGTACAGGGACCGTTTGAGTGAAACCTTACACTCCTCGAATGGTCATCCATTGCGGGATGGATTACGAAGCGTGCCATCAGATTTGAGCGAGACCCCGCACTCCTCGAATAATGAATAACGAATAACATACTTTCACCGTTCAATTATAAATAAATACATTTGTCAAGGGGTTTTATATGCCGCAAGGCTTTTTCCCCTAACTCGAGCCAATAAATTATTATTTTTGAGGCTCAATTCTGTATTATTAATTTTTTATTCACCCTCCTCATCAGTCAGTTTCAATCCTTACTTTGAAACACGAAATTTCTCCATGTTGGAAAGATTTCGTCGATACAATGAACATTTCCTAATTGATTTATACCGAATAATAATCTATTTGGAGTATCTCCGATGGCTCGATTTACACTATTATTCAACGCATATTCAACGTCTTCTAATACCTGATTCCATGTACTTGTGTTGGTACTTAATTTCGCTAACATCGGTGTTAAAGATCTGTTAATTCGCTCTATTTGTTCGTTAGCATGCGGAGTTGCTGTCGCAATTAAAATAAGTTGTATTGAATTTTCCGCTAAAAATTCTTTAAATTTATGAGAAGTAAGTGCGCTACCTCGGTCTGATACTATTTTTCGCGGCTTGCGATAAATTCTAAAATACGTTTAAAATGTCTAATTGCTTCATCAGAATTAGTCGTAATTGCCCAGTAAAATTTTACGAATTTTGTACGTGGGGCAATCAAATATGAACAAGCCTTTGTACTCTGTGTATTGGGAAATATTTTTATGTGTGATTAAACAGTTGAAGACGTTTGGTAGGCATTTTTCGAGTAAGGAAACAACAGCAGTCGGCTAATCCCGTGGTTCGTTCAATACTTCTAACGATGAGTGAGAAAATTGTGCCCGTCTCCATTGAGCAACGTGTAATAATAATGTTTTTATCTCGTGAAAATGTAAAACCAGCCGATATTTACCGCAGACTCCATACCCAGTTTGGGGTAGATACCCTTTCATGGCCACGAATGAAGGTATGGTGCAATAAGTTCAAACAATGTCATAAACGCGTTGCAAATGAAGCGCATGCACGTCGTCCTCGCAGCAGTACGACTAATGAAAACATTGCACGCATTCGTGAGCTAATCGAAAGTGATCGACGCCTTACAGTGCTCGAAATTTCGGGAGAACTTGGTATTAGCTATGGCAGTGTCCAATCTATTATTAGGAAGCAGTTAGGGTTTAGAAAAATCTCAGCTCGTTGGGTTCCAAGGCTGTTAAACGAAGATCAAAAGGCTACACGAGTTCGCATGTCTCAATTGCTTCAAACACGTTTTGAAGAAGAAGGGGAAACATTTTTGGATAAAATCGTCACCTGTGACGAGACGTGAGTGCATCACTACACTCCAGAATCAAAACGTGCAAGCATGGAATGGAGGAGGACAGGCGAAGGAAATCCTGTGAAAGCCAAAACTCGACTGTCGGCGGGGAAGGTGTTGGCCACGGTTTTTTGGGATTGGAGAGGGGTTCTACTGGTGGATTTTTTACACGATCGTCGAACCATCAACGCAGCTTACTATTGCAACCTCTTAGATCAAGTTAGGCTTCAGTATCGACGCAAAAGGCGAGATAGTCCCATCCGCGAGGTATTGTTTCTCCACGACAACGTCAGGCCGCATACAGCAGCTGTAACGCTGAAGAAGCTGGTGGAAATGAAATGGACAACGCTAGATCACCCACCTTACCGCCCAGACCTATCGCCATGTGATTTTTATCTGTTCGGACCCCTAAAAGAAGCACTTGGGGGTGAGCGATTTGAAAACAACGATGAGGTGGAAACATTCGTGCGCGACTGGTTGGGTACGCGCACAGCTTCATTCTATGAAAACGGAATGAAGAAACTACCCAAACGTTGGGAAAAATGCATCACAAAAGGAGGAGACTACGTAGAAAAATAATTCGTACACCTATAAATAATATCTACAAAATAAATTCTATTTTAAAAAAAGGCTCGTTTATATTTGATTCACCCACGTATATGCATCGGTAATTTCAAATATATGTATACTTTTGACAATTTCTAGTACGTTCTAAAGGACCATAATAATCAATATGTAAACAATAAAAAGGTACCGAATCTTTATCCGGACACTGTAAACTTCCTTCAACTCTGTTCGCAATAGTAGAATACGTGATACATTTTACACAGTTCATTATAAATTTTTTCACTTTTTCTTTGCTCCCGGGGAACCAATAAACTCGAGATAAGTAATCTAATGTTTTGTTCACGCCTTGATGCCCAATTTCTTCGTGGTTTGTCCGAATTATATTATCCTCCATCGATGAAGGTACATAAAATAACAATTTATTATTTAGTTTGCTATAAATAATTCCATTATTGAGTTCGAAAAGTTTATGTTCTTTATTTTGTAATTCGTCCCATAGTTTTTTAATTTGAGGATCCTGATTCTGTAAAATTGCTAAGTTGCGTTCAAAACTATTTTCCGTAATTACAAGTACACTAAATTCGCAGCTTAATGCACCGGCATGCTTTAATTTATCTCCTGGTCGATGTTCTAATGTGTATTGATAATTTCGCAAAATCAGAGACCATCTTAAAATTCGTGGATTTATTTCTTTCCGTTCTAATGTCAGTTTTAAACTGTTGCAATCCGTGATGATTTTAAATGCAATTCCCTGTAAGTAAATTCGAAAACGTTTCAACGAATAAATTATTGCCAATGCCTCTAATTCAAAACTGTAATATTTTGCTTCGGTTTGTGTTGTTCTTTTACTAAAGTAACATATTGGGTGAAATTTTGCATCTAACTGTTTTTGTAATAATACTGAGCCAAAACCATGCGTGCTCGCATCACAGTGTAATTCCGTTTCGGCGGTCGGAGAATAAATTGCCAATAATGGTTCAAACATTAATGATTATTTTAAATTTTCAAAACATTTTAACATTTCATCATCCCATTGAAACGCGACTTTTGACTTTAATAAACCATATATTGGTTTCGCTCTTAACGCAAAGTTTCTTATAAATTTACGAAAATAGGAGACTAATCCAAGAAAACTTTGTAATTCTCGGTAATTTCTCGGTATTGGATATTCGCATACGGTTTAAATATTATCTTTACTCGGCCTAAAACCTAAGGAATCTATACAATAACCTAAATAAACAATTTCACTTAATAGAAAAGCACATTTCTCCAACTGTAATTCTAAACAATTGCTGACTATAACATTCAATACTTGTTCTAATATTTCTAAATTTTCATCAATTGTTTTCGTGGCAATTAACATATCGTCTAAGAAAATGAATATTTTCCGTTCATCTAATAATTTTCGAAAAGCATTGTTAATGAAACGCATAAAAAATGATGGACCGTTCGATAAGCCGAAAGGCATACGCACATATTCATATTGTCCCATAAATGTAATAAATGCAGTAAATCGAATAGAATTTTCTTTCATATAAATGTGGTAACATGCGTCTTTCAGATCTAACCGGCTAAAATAATTCTTATTCTGCAATTGATCAATTTGATCATTTATTATGGGAATTGGAAAATGATCTCGTAACGTTAATTTATTAAAATCTCTATAATCAACGGCCATTCGATATTGTTCAGACTTTGTCTTAATTAATACAATCGGACTACAATATTCGGACATACTGGGGCGAATAATTCCCCTTTCCAATAAATCTTTGATAATTTCCTCAACCGCGTTTTTCTCACAATATGATAATCGTCTAGGATTATAGTAAAATGTCTGATGATTTGTTTTAAGTACTAATTCCATTTCTAATTTTGTAACTGGTGACTCTGGTCTTTCTGGTTTCACATAGCATTTATTAATAAGATTTTTAACTTGATTTTGCGATTTCCAGTCTACTTTTCCGTCAATGTTAAGATTAATCGGTGGATCGCTCTCGATTACATCAATTTTCAAAATTTCTGATACCGGATAATCATCACTTCCCGTCTTAAATTTACGTTGAACTCGCACAGTTTTTCCTAAAGTTATTTCTATATTATCGTTTGTAGTAAAGTCTCCTCATAAACAAGAACAACTCATAGTATTTTCTGGAATAACATAAAAATCAGTCGGAATTTCGCAATCGGCTACTAAAATTGTCTGTTTCCTAAAATATTTATTTTACTTCGATTCACGCCTTCAAATTGGACGTCATCTTGATACGACCTAATAGCTACGTTTGGCTTAATTGATGAATCGACTAAAAATGATACAGGACTACCTGTATCTAAAATAGCGTTTACTTTACCCACAGTGTTCAATGTTGCTTCGATAACGTAACACGGTACCACACTCGTATTGAACTGCACCAAATGCGTTGTCGTCGATATGCTTGCAGGTTTTGAGATCCGTTCCTTCGCTGTCATGGGCCGCTGTGGACAATGTTGCTTCTTATGATCCAAAGCTCCACATAGATAGCACATTCCTCTCTCCCTCTTTGGCTTGGAACACGCTGCATGCAAATGTCCCGTTTCGATGCAATTAAAACATCTGCTGGATGACTTCGATTCCGCTTGCGGGTAATACATCCGGCTTGCTGGTCTATTCGTAATTTCTGCGTTTGCAGGGGTAACTTTTCTTATTGGCTGATGACTCAAATTGCGGATTCTGTCGTAAATTTTTAATTTATTTTTCAACTCGCTTAATTGTGTTGCTTCGTAAAGTTAAGTTTTTCTAATGGGATTGTCTGGAGTTCCGTCGACGATGTATTGAATAAAGACCTCGGCCTCGATATAACCTCTCGCGGCGATTTCTTTCATTACCAGAAAATATTCGTGTACCAATTCGTTCAGTCGCATTTTCCGGCTATGTAACATTTGATGTAACTGCGCACTATTTATTTTCGACGAAAATTCTTCTAACAGGAGAGATTTCAATTTCTTCTATGTCGTAATAGCTCGCTCGCCCTGCATAAATAATTTTGTCAGACCCGTTAAACGTTTTTTCGCGAACAATAATTTTTGTAAATCCGACTAACCAAGCAACTCGGTATTATCTTCAAAATTCCGGATCCAACTTTCCACTGGATATCCATCCAATCCATTCAATTGCCGGATTGAATCTTCAATGTCGCGAAAATTTAGCATTAATTTTGGTGTTTCTCGATCGGCTATAACATTTTGTGCAACTAAATCTGCCTGTGACATGGTTCTCACGAACGCTGGTCGCACACTTGTATTCGTTGGCCATTGTTGAACTGTCTCATCCATCGCATCGTCTTTCGAATCTTCTTCAGATTCTGAGACGGTCGATGCAGTAACTAACTTCACTCGATTCGGATCTACTAAATGTCTGCAAATTCGATGAGCCACTTCTTCATTTTGCCCAGTAAAATTGAGGTTCAACACAGTACATATAGCCACTAAATCGCCCAAACTAAATGTTGTCACAGCCCACGCCACTTTCTCGTCAAACTCTTTGGATCCTATTTCGAATCCTAGTCCCGAAAAATTACGCAAATACTTCCGATTATTACGGTCACCTTCATCACCTCGAATAAATTTATACAGCGTACGAATTGCTTTCGTTGACGCTTTCCGCAAGTTCTCTCTGATAACCGGAATATCGTTTAACGTTGTCATTGTTCTCTTATCTAATTAAAATTGTGTCTTAACTAAATAATGCACTATTCACTACAATAAAGTTCGTAAAACTACACAGCACGTTTGTTTGAATCCCACTTCTGAAGCTGCAGTAGGTCAGGCTCCGAGCATAAAGGAAAGAAAACACTAATTACTTTAACACCGTAAGGATGTTTATTGACAAAGACACATAATTCACCGTTGCCGGCTACCGAATAACGCAAAAGCTGAACGACGACTCTCTGACTGTTGGACGGCGCCGGGCAGCGACGTCGTTGCCCGATTTTCATTTGTTTCACGGTAACATAATGTATTCTGGAATATTCCAGCGACGTAAATAATACTTTAATTGTATATGTATATTATTATTATTTTATACCATGTGAATGAATATATGTATAATAATTATTCAAAAACACTCTGAATCTATATAATATTATTAAGAACGACAAAAAAAAAAATGAAAAACGTATCATGAAAAAAACCAAGTCCAGCGGGCTCGAACCTGCGACCAAAAAACATGCAGAGATTACGAGGCAGGACTCCTAACCTCTTAGCCAATTCTTTCGTTGAAATAACGTCTTACGTTCCGGAATATAACCGATTAAGACGTAAAATTAATTAATAAATGAATTTTATTTCTTTAACTAATATATCATTTGCGTTTAGCGACATAAATTTAAAGTTTATCTTTTTAACAAATATCTTTGGAAACAAAACATTAGATTTACGATGGGGTTAGTTACGGTCACGAACACAGCTAGCAATTTGTACACAGGAATAACATTTGGCCTGCACGTTGCTAGCGCGTTTATGGCATGCAAGTACTAGGACTGTTTTTGAGAGTCATTTATATTTTTAAATTTACGATTTGTATGTCCAAGTTCTTTCAACGGTGTCAATTGCCAATGCCATAAATGTGAATTTCCTGAGGGTCCTAGGACAGGACCTAGGAGACATTAGCCAGGTCGCCCTTGTTGACAACCTAAAGGAAATTCTGCCTTACGTACACTTCCCCTTTTTCCACCTACACACGACACATCGTACTCCGCACGGATCCCGCTAAGGGCGCACGGGGTAGGGTGATGTCCATTTTTAAACGTTATTATTGGTACATACAAGCACCAATCAGGACAAGCACCCCGTCTTCCGAGCTTTTCTCCTCAGGAACTAGTTCTGAAGGAGACAGTCTTAAACAATCTTTGGAACAGTCTAAAACAATCTTAGGAACAGTCTTAAACAGTCTACAACAAAACCTACACAGTCTAAGAACAGTCAATCTTAGAACATTTTCACTGATTTCACATCTCTGTATTTTAATAACACTGTTCAACAAATATAAACTTTTTATATGTTTTCCAATACCTATTGGGTGATCCTTGTAGAGTTTCTCGTCCTGAACAAGGATCCGAAAACCGAATTGTTCCATCACCCTCAGTTTTTGAAAAACACGAGCTTTTGTAAAAACGCGTGTTTTGTGTAGAAAATGCGAGGAAACTAAAAAATCTAGGACCTTCAAATTAATTTTAAAAGATTGAGGAGAGTGTCCTGAATAAATTGATATATATAGTTGTTAAATTGCGTGATTCTAAAAAGATGTAAATATTGATGAAAGTTCAAAAAACGGCCGTTGTACGCATTTCCTACGTGTTATTTTTGCATTTTTAGGAAAAGTTATTTATCTAGCACGAATTCGCTATACAGTATCGAATTCTATAGACATTTCTGATGAAGAAACTATGTGGGGTAAGTGTTGTAGCTGTATGCAATCCCGGTAAATCGAAAAAATATCTGTCGGTAGCACGCGCACGGCTTTTTGGCGCCAGACGGCCATAGCTCGCTCTCCTCGCTAAGTCAGTGCCGTAGCTACGCGCAATTAGCGTCAATGATGGGGCTTAATAGACATCCACTTTTTATATGTACGTTTAATTTGTTTTAGTATTATTATTTCATAATTATTATTATTCATCTTTTGTTATTATTCATTATTATTTTCAGCTACCAACAATACAATTATAAAATACTATAACTACAAAATTTAAAAATCAAATGATGAGCATTACAACTTCATCAAACGATAACCGATTGAAGACAGTTTTGAAATCTGTTTATAATATAGAAAAAATAAAATGTATACGATAGAAAGTTACCTGCAGTAAGCGAAGTTAGAAGTGTTTCCTTCTTGCTTGACGATTGTATGTTGAATCTTTATTGTCCTGCATTAAGGTCCAGCAATAATCTGCTAGCATTGCACACGATTGTTTACCTTGATACCGTTTTTCTATTCTGTAAATATCTTGATGAAAACGTTCTCCATGTTCATCGCTCACGTCACCGAGATTTTGTGGAAAAAAGTCCAAATGAGAATGTAGAAAATGTAATTTTAAGGACATGTTACATCCAGGTTCTTAGCACGCTGTTAACAGTTTATTAACTATTGAAACGGAATTTTTTGATCTAAAGTTTCTGAAAAAATTATGAATTGTTTTTTTAAATGCAAGCCACACTACCTTCTCCAAATTGTTTAATTTCGGTGTGAAATTCTTATCATTGACAAGACTTCTGATCTGAGGACCAACGAATATTCCCTCTTTTATTTTTCCCTCGGATATGGATGGAAATTTTTTTCTTAATATTCGAATCCGGGTCCTGATTTATCCATTACCTTGACGAAATTTTTCATGATGCCTAATTTTATATGCAGTGGTGGTAAATAAATGTTTTGCGGGTCAATGAGGTTTTCGTGTTTTACATTCTTCTCGCCGGGAATCAGTTCTTGTCGTAGTGGCCAATCTTTTTTAATATAGTGCTGTTCTCTTGCCCTGCTGTCCCACTCGCAAAGGAAACAGCAATGTTTTGTGTAGCCGGATTGCAGGCCAAGTAATAAACCAATCACTTTTAGATCTCCACAGACCTTCCAATTATATTTTTCATATTGTATACCAGATATTAATTTCTTGAAGGTATCATAACTTTCGGTCATTTGTGCAGCATACGCTATGGGAATAGATGGATATTTATTTCCAATATGTAATAATACTGCTTTTAAACTCAGCTTCGAAGAGTCTATAAATAATCGCCATTCTTTTGGGTCATGCTCAAAACCTAATGTTCTTACTAATGCATTAATGTCTATACAAAAATGTAATTTCTCCTGTGTGTTGAAATATTGCACTAATATATTGTTCCTAGACCTGTAATGTGTCACTTTTGTTGCCTTTTCTAGTAAATTTCATTGTTTTAAACCGGATCCTAAGAGTTCTGCCTGCCCTTTTGACAACTGCAAATCACGTACCAAATCATTAAGATCGCACTGTGTTATGAAATGTGGCATTTCCGAGAGAGAGGAAGTATTTCTGTCAGATTCTTTCGTTTCTTGAATTTCTGTTTCTATCACATCTTCATCTATGTCTGGTATGGTTGATGGTGGGGTCGGTATTGGTAGTTCTTCGCAATGTGCAACAGGTCGAACAGCAGTAGGCACCTTTGGATACACTATCCTCTTTTTTCCTTTTTTATTAATGCCAGAAATCTTACATAGGCAGAAATAACAATCTGTGGCGTGATTGGTTGATTCCCTCCATATCATTGGAATCGTGAATGGCATAGCTTTTCGCTTACCTTTTACCCAAGCTAAAAGTGTCGTTGCACAACGTTGGCAATAAACGTGTGGAGCCCACTGCTTATCTTGATCACTGAGTGCAGATTCAAAATACTGTTCGTATGCAAACTTTATTAACGGTGTTATTATTCTACACTGAGATCGTAGAACTATCTCCTCACAAATATAACAAAAAGAATCTGGCGGATTTAAACACGTTCGCGACATTATTACGTTATACAATATTTAAAAAACACTATAACTTACAAAATACTATAATAACTCAAATACTATAATAACACAAAAAACACGCTATACACTATAATAAACACAAAATATGTACTAAAGTGTCTGTACGATCGACACTTTTTAAACTGTGTAAAATGATTGATCTGGACAATTTTCAAAATGGTAATACAAATCATGTTGTAGGAATATTCTCATATATATTTAGGAAACAAATGAAATCAGACAGCAATGAAATCGCTCGGTGACGATCACACGGACCAACAGTCATCGTTAGTCATTAGTCGTTTTGCGATCGAGAAAAAAGTTTCGTATAAACATAAATATGAAATAAAGTAAAAGTACATGAAGAAATATTTGCTAGACCGAAAATTAAGGCCGATGACAGAAACAAATTTGACGGTAAAATTCAATAATTTGAAAAAAAACAATGTAGTTTGCTTTCATAAAAGCTTCTTTTAATTTTCTCGAAAATCACAGAGTTCAAAAATTATATTTTCATGATAAACAAAGTACCATATTTTTACATTCCCTTACTGCAGGTAACTTTCTATCGTATACATTTTATTTTTTCTATATTATAAACAGATTTCAAAACTGTCTTCAATCGGTTATCGTTTGATGAAGTTGTAATGCTCATCATTTGATTTTTAAATTTTGTAGTTATAGTATTTTATAATTGTATTGTTGGTAGCTGAAAATAATAATGAATAATAACAAAAGATGAATAATAATAATTATGAAATAATAATACTAAAAAAAATTAAACGTACATATAAAAAGTGGATGTCTATTAAGCCCCATCATTGACGCTAATTGCGCGTAGCTACGGCACTGACTTAGCGAGGAGAGCGAACTATGGCCGTCTGGCGCCAAAATGCCTTGCGCGTACTACCGGCAGATATTTTTTCGATTTACCGGGATTGCATACAGCTACAACACTTACCCCACATAGTTTCTTCATCAGAAATGTCTATAGAATTCGATACTGTATAGCGAATTCGTGCTAGATAAATAACTTTTCCTAAAAATGCAAAAATAACACGTAGGAAATGCGTACAACGGCCGTTTTTTGAACTTTCGTCAATATTTACATCTATTTAGAATCACGCAATTTAACTACTATATATATCAATTTATTCAGGACACTCTCCTCAATCTTTTAAAATTAATTTGAAGGTCCTAGATTTTTTAGTTTCCTCGCATTTTCTACACAAAACACGCGTTTTTACAAAAGCTCGTGTTTTTCAAAAACTGAGGGTGTTGGAGCAATTGGGTTTTCGGATCCTTGTTCAGGACGAGAAACTCTACAAGGATCACCCAGTGGGTATTGGAAAACAAAATTCGTGTTGAACAGTGCAATTTACACAGTTTACATTTTATATTCACGAATCCGGAAACATTTTACACTTTACACACCATCATTTGTATTTAGCTTAAGTGTTAACGTATTAAATTGTTATTGAAAACACAACTCAGTTTAAACAAATCTAACAACCAATCAGCTCTATCGCAGTAAAACGCCGTAGAGACACGCGTGCGGAAAGTATTAATTTTTTCGTCGTGCGTGATGACATTTTTTGGTCCTTCGAGCCGGATTTCGTGAAACTGACTTTAAAGGCTTTTTTACAAGTGTACAGTGCTCAAAGGTTTACAAGACATTAAGACCCCGTGTTTGAGTGTGTTACAAGTGCTCGTTTGAAGATCATTCGTTAATTGATAACGAATTATACAATCTACGCGACGCTGTCACATTCACAACGACAGCCAACTGCATCAACACAACAACAGCAGTCAGAGGATTACAGAAGTGGTATCACTCATCCTCGATCGACGGTACATCCTGAGGAAACAAACACTGACGCCGATCAAGCAGCAATTAGGGCCTGCAACAGCGCAGCATTTTCATCAAGGATCACCTGGTCAAGGATTTCGCAGCGGACATCAACGGCTGTGAAATAGTCGCATCGCAAAGGTAGGCTCGTTTATTTCGCCAATTCCACGACCAAACACGCGATCTATCTCAATCCACCTCACTCGGGATTAATCTCAGTTCTCTGCGACGCAAACGGGGAAATATAATCGGGCATATAACCTCTTCTAACAAATTTATTGGCAATATGCAACACCCCGAACAACGCGACATCGGTCTCTTGCGAGCGCATTTAAACAGTTTGAACGACGTATGGGATCGGTTTGATGAGGTCCAATTCGAATTGGAAACTGCCAACGAATCAGAAACCACGCGCCGTTTCGAGATTCATAACCATTACGTAGCCACCATCGTGAGAGCCAACAAGATAATCGAAGGAGAACACGCTACCGTTCCGTCGCGACGCAACACGACGGAGTCAACCGTGCCTTCGATTTCGGCCCCTATGACCATAAAATTACCTGAAATGAGATTGCCAACATTCGACGGGAAAATGGAAGATTCGGCCTCTTACTTCGATAGCTTTTCTTTAATGATTGATCAAAACCTAGACCTAACACCTGTTCAAAAACTCCAATACCTGAGATCTACGTTAACGGGAAGGGCCGCCGCTTATATACAATGCCTTAGCACCACAAACGCAAATTACGCGGACGCAATAGAACTCTTGAAGGAAAAGTTCGACTGTAAACGACGAATTCCGATCACGCATTACGACGCGATTTTAACACTACCAAAGTTAACACGAGACTCGCCGACAGCGCTAGGAGAACTAGTTGGCTCTCTCCGCCAAAATTTATGATCACTGAAAAATTTACAAATAGACATAGCTTCTTGGGATTGCATTTTGATATCAATCATACTATCAAAGATAAACGCTGACACCGCATGGCATTGGGAGGTCTGATTAAAACACAAGCAGATGCCATCTTATAACCATTTACTTGACTTCCTTGAAAAAAGAGTTACAGTAAATCCTCCCACAGTGCAACACTCGTTTCCCTCCTACAGTGAAAAACGTCTCTTCCTGCGCCTATGAAACACGATACTCACCGCGGCCCCTTTGATGTGGGCTGACAGATCTCCAGTTCCTAATTTAACAATATAATTTTTTAATTTTTACATTTTTTTGACTGCAAACTTTTTTAACATATTCGTGAGGCTTTTCCGATTAAAATAAGACCAAACACGATATAAATTGGATTATACTTATCATTTATAAAAAGATGGGTTGCTTCAAAATAGTAATACGATAATATGTGTCCTGCCTTGTTGCACCATGCTTCCCGCTTTCTTTATCTAAAAAATACGGAGCAATTTAGTATAAATAAAATTACTTTATCGGAGTTTTTAAAATAACACTGTACAACAGCCCACCGATTTCGTAACCGCCACTATGAAATTCTTATAGATTTTTGCGAGCTGAATACGAATCTGAAATCCGTTTTTCTCTAGGACGTACAGATTTTGAGAAAATTGATGTTTAAAAAAATTGCAAATTTTCAACTTTGGAAATTTTTTGTGCTTTTACCATAGCAGGTATTCAGTGGCTTTTTACACGAGAAAAATCTGTGAACTTCCCCGAATAAAACGATATAAATTGTTATTACATTGTAAACATTTAAATATGTTTAAATAATGGTCAAAGTAAGAAAGACACCAAAAACGCACCAATTTTTGCTGATATTTTTCAATTTATTTAAAAAACTATGGGTCTAGGCGAAAATCTAACCATCGTACGCGATAGAGCAGACATTTCTGCTGAAGAAACCATCAAGTGAAGTTACAAAATCACTTTCGTTTTTTTCTTATAAAAAAAATAGTTCGGCAAAACACGCGCCGCTGCCAGTGGTACTCCATGTTAGCGCAGCGCGGTAGTCGCCCTGCCTACTGTCTTGTAACGGAATAATTGAACGACGCAACTCGTCAACATTGAGTACCACTGGCAGCGGCGCGTGTTTTGCCGAACTATTTTTTTTATAAAAAGAAAACGAAAGTGATTTTGTAACTTCGCTTGATGATTTCTTCAGCAGAAATGTCTGCTCTATCGCGTACGATGGTTAGATTTTCGCCTAGACCCATAGTTTTTTAAATAAATTGAAAAATATCAGCAAAAATTGGTGCGTTTTTGGTGTCTTTCTTACTTTGACCATTATTTAAACATATTTAAATGTTTACAATGTAATAACAATTTATATCGTTTTATTCGGGAAAGTTCACAGATTTTTCTCGTGTAAAAAGCCACTGAATACCTGCTATGGTAAAAGCACAAAAAATTTCCAAAGTTGAAAATTTGCAATTTTTGTTAACATTAATTTTCTCAAAATCTGTACGTCCTAGAGAAAAACGGATTTCAGATTCGCATTCAGCTCGCAAAAATCTATAAGAATTTCATAGTGGCGGTTAAGAAATAAAAAAAAAGTCCAAATTTGTTGTACAGTGTAATGTATGTAGATAAAAACATGCGTTTACTAACCTTCTATTTAACCCTTTGCGGACGAGTGTCCTCAAAGGGTTAATCTTCTGTACCTAAAAAGAATAATCTAAGTGATGTTATAATATGTTGCATGTAACCCGGGGCTCTTGTACCATAAAATGATAATCTATAAAATATACGACGGTTCACCCTGCAACTCTTCGGCTGTGTCTCCTTCTTCTACTAATTGTCGGCTATTTCCGCTTTCAATTTCTTCGCACGCGGATAAATACGCAGTCATCGATTCCCGCGTACATTCATTTCCTGTTATGGAACTGATGGCTTCCTGAAAATCCGTGCCCATCTTTCTGTCGTTTCTAATTGCAGCGACTGCCGGTACTGTAATTTCTTTAATAATTGCGGTCCACACATTTTTTATATTATTTCTTGTGACTTCCTGCCATGAGGAGTGTAAAATATCTATACAATCTTTGATTGTATAATACTTATGAAACTATTGAACTCCTCCGCTATATGTCAAGACCCTCCTTAACATTTTATGCCGAAAGGATCTTTTTGTTTTTGCGATCACTCCCCGATCCATGGGTTGGAGGATCGACGTGGTATTCGGTGGTAAATACATTATACGGAAATTATCCGTATTTTCCACTCCAGGTGGAACTTTGTGGGCCTCGCAATTGTCGACTAGTAAAATCACTTTTCCGTCCAATCCTTCCTCTTCTTGGTATTCTATCACCGATGGCTTAAAATAGTTTTCATACCACTCCAAAAACAGTGATCTACTCATCTAGGCATTTCTTTCTGATTTAAAAATCACGGGTAGGGAATTCTGGCAGTGCTTCAGAGCCCTTGGGTTTTTGTATTTATATATAACTAGCGGCTTTAATTTATGAGTGCCTAACGCATTTGTACTGTAACGAGGCACTTTTTGCCTCGTTACGATTGGCCACCAGGCCTGCCAGCCTCCCTCCTCCGCCCAGGCGACATCCTCGCCGCCGGAGCGAATGGAGGGATGAATATGTTTTTTTTATTACGTTTATAAACAACGCGCCTCCCCCCCCCCCGTCCACCCCCCCCCCCCCCGTCCACCCCCGTCCCCCCCCAAGTCCACCCCTTCTACGCACAGCGGCCGCCGAGCGAAAAGGAGCCACGTCCCCGGTCACGAGGAACGTCCACCCGAGCGATGGAAGCGCGGGATGGGCCCATCGGAGAACGTCAACTGCCCGCTGACCGGTCGTCGTGCCACCCCGTCAGCCTCCGCGGGGGCAACAGGCAGCCCAGCTACCACCCGAAGGGGGCCCCAGGACCTGGCCACCAGAGGAGCGCGGTGGCCCATCTCCAACGCCGAAATCCTCGAGGAGGGGGAACTCCGCGCACCGGGAGACAAGCGACGAGGATTGAAGAGAAGCAAGCGGGCTGCCAACGAGAAGAGACGCCGCGACACCCAGTCATCCCCTCGCCCCCTCCCAGTTTTTTTTTGTACGCGTGTGTTTTTTGTGTGTGGGTCACTGTGTGGGAGTGTGAAGACGCCGCCGCCCAACTTTTGTCGAACTGGAAGGACCTGCACTTGTCCAGGTAGGGTTGATCTCCTGGCGATCTGCGCCGTTCCTTTTTGTGGGTGTGCGCGAGAGTGCGTGTGTGCGGGTGGTACCTTGTGAAAGGACCGTCAGCCCGGCGACAAGGACCCGTGAGGCCGCGAACCGTTACCGTTTATTCTCGCGCCTCCGCGCCGTGCCGCGTCGCGCCGCGCAATTCGGTACCGGCCCGAAATTTCTCGTTCGTTTCCGCTTTTCTTTTTTTTTTTTTCTTGTAATTTCGAGTTTAGGACCAGCGTCCCCCTCTTGACCACACCACCAAGAGAGTGTGCCCCCGCTTGCGTGCGTCCGCGTCCGTTTGTTACCGTTGCGTTTCTTTTCTTTTGTATCGTGAGCCCCCGCGCCACGAACGCCCCCCCCCCCCCCCCTCCCCATCGCGTTCGGCGAGTGCGGACCTTTTTCCCGGCCGTAATTTGTACCACGAGGGGCTCCTTTTTATTTTGGGTTAAGTCGGCTTATTTCGGCCCCGATTAAAGATTACCCTTTTAGTATTACTCGCGAGTCGTCTAATTATTTCTTGACCCCCCTGATTTCCGGTTTCGCCTGAGCAGCCGGAAGGGCGAATACCCCGGACGAGTGCCTTTGCACTGGCGCCCGGAACCAAAATCGTCCGTGGTAGTGTACGTTGGTAACCGGAGGGCTACTTTCCCTAGTCGCCCTCCCCCGCAGGGAACTTATTCTTCGTTCCCCGGACCAGTACGTCACAGCACAAAATGCAACAGTAATGCGATCTTTGCGCATTTTATATCCGCCAACATTGCCTTCCGCCCTTTGTGCCAGAGTTTTTGTAGGAAGAGCTTTCCATACAAGGCCGCTTTCGTCCATGTTGTATATGTTTTCTAAATTAATGTTTTCCTCTTCTATTATTTTGTTGAAATTTCTGACAAATTCTTCCATGGCATCCACGTCGGCACTCGGTTTTTCACCATGTACATGCACCAAGCATATGTCATGGCAAGTTTTGAACTTTGCCAGCCATCCGTGACTTACCTTAAAATTGGTACAGGATGGCAAAGTATCTTTGATTTCACCTGCTTTCTCCAAAAGTAAAGCGTCCGTCAAATGGTCGCCAAGTGTCCGCTTTTCAATAAACCATTCTAATAATTGGCGGTCCAGTTCGTCATACACTGGTTATATCATTTTTCTCCGTTTCTGTTGGCCCTTGCTTTTGTCTGAAAAAGCACTAATCTTTGTTGCATTTTGTGCAATGCGGGTAATCGTTGCCGTACTAACATTATATTTCCTGGCAATGGCGGAAGGTGGTTCCGAAGATTCATTTAAATCTTTTAAAACCGCTAATCGTTTTTGAATTGTTAGCACAACATTCTTCTTTCTTGCAGCCATTGTTAAATAATTTAAATATCACTATTTACAAAACTCTATCACTATCACGACAAATTAATTAATATTTAATAAGTACGTTAACTATTACTAACTATCACTAAAACTTACCACAAATCCTTAACAGTAAACTTTACCACTAAACCTTATCACAAAAACTTATCACCAAAACTTACAACTAAATCTTATCACTAATAAAAATTGTTTGTAAACTTATGATGAAACTAAATAAAATAAATAAAAACGATAACGGTAAACGTTATAAAAGATTGTGGTTTCGAAAAGGAGCGCAGACTGCAGACGATGTCACGTAGTCAACGGTTGTTCGAATAATGACTTCATGGGACTTGGTAAAGTTTCCTGGCCCTTCGCGAAAACTCAAGGGCCTCGTGATAGTTTATGGCCCCGTTGTCGTGGTGGGAGTGCATTTAGCGGGAACACCGTTTACAGTGACAACGCCGCGGAATTTCCCAGAGTTCGAGGTTCGCGCCGTGACCGACTATGGTCACACAACCTAGCATCATAAACCATTGGGAAACCCCAAGTTTTATGACACCAGCGTTTTGCCGTGAAAGCTATTGACGAAAACTGCTTAAGGAGATGCTTTTGTATATTTTATTTTAGGCATAATTTTATTTGTCAACCGTATCATAAATTGTTTCCAGTTGTCCCTGTTTGCCTGCTTTCCATGGGTCATATAGGTTTGTTTCTGACAAAAACGGAAAGCAAGCCAGGTTAGAAAACGTGCAGGCGAATAGACGCGCCTGTAAGAGGATGTTAAAATTCAATGACTGTGTCCACTTTTTCAGTACCTCTTACAAATTGACTCGGGAATCGTGAGTGAGTTCTCACTTTGCAACAAGAAGCGCGTATCCCCCCTCTAGATCGGCCCGAAAACACATACCGAATTCTCACTTTGCAACGAGAAGCGCGTATCCCCCCTCCAGATCGGCCCGAAAACACATACCGAATTCTCACTTTGCAACGCATCCCCCCTCAGATTGGCTCGAAAACACACACCGAATTCACACTTTGCAACGTATCCCCCCCAAATCCAATTCCCGTATTGTTTCTGGAAACACTGTTGGAACATCGTCAGACAATTAAATGTCTCGCCGTCTTATATTTCACTTGATAGATTGGCGAGCCAACGACGGCTCGTTTTTGCCGCCGCCGGCAAAGGCGAGCCGCGGCGCGCAAGGGACAGCCGCCGGGTTTCAATTTTCGTGTCCACTATTCCCACAGTGCGTATTTTCGATTCCGGCCTCCGTTGCACTTTGAGAAGAATTACTGTAATTGCGCGGCAACAATGCAACCAATTTCAGCTCCCTGTACAGGTCAAAATCGCGTAACAACCGCCAAACCTTCAATTAATAAAACTACAACACGTGCTCACGCCTTTGTCACCACAAATACAGTCCGTAACACACAATATCAAAAGACGAAAACTAACAACGTTCCCGCGACTTCAACGACATTCGCCTCTTCTACAGCCAACATTATCACAATCAAATGTCCATTATGTCAGGAAGGACATTGAATCTGGAGATGTGAAGGATTCCACGCGTCATCAGCGGATCTACGTTTAGAAGCCGTGAAAAAAGCGTCACTTTGCCAAAACTGCCTGCGACATGAACACAATCCCGACCTATACAAAAAGGGGTCATGACGTATTTGTCAGCAACCTCACAATACACTCCTACATCAACTGAAACAGGTCTTGCAACCTGTAAATACCACATCGACAACAAGATCGGTGCCTCGGGACGAACAGGTAGCGGCGCGCGATTGACTCGACGTACCTGAGACCCCGATGGGAACGAACACACAGAGAACATTCATCGAAAACACAATAAATAATGAGCTACTTGTTATCGCTCAAATTTTCATACTAGACAATAAAGAACAACATATTTCTTGTCGTACACTCATCGACACGTGTGCGACCACCAATTTCATTACCGAAAATCTTGCAAAAAGGCTTAACATACCGCGTCAAAAATGTTCAGTTCCCATCGGTGTTCTCAATGCTTTATCAACGGTCGCGAGACATTATATCACAACTTCAATACGTTCGAAGGTCAGCGATTACCAACGAACGCTAACATTTTTAACTATTCCGAAAATTGCATCGCCTATCCCGGAACAGTACATTGATCGATCCATGATAAACATTTCAAACAACATAAAGCTGGCAAACACGGACTTTCACCGCCCAGCTCCAGTAGATTTGCTACTCGGCTCAGGAGCTGCGTTATTTCTCCTTAGTGTCGGGAAAATCAATCTAACTCCTCCAGAAGAACCCGGGTTGTACCTACAAAAAACAAAGGTCGGATGGGTTATCGGGGGGAGTCCTCCAGCTGACGATTTGCCTCACAGCGCGACGTGCCATACTATCAACACGTTACAATTTGATATGGCTCGGTTTTGGGAGATCGAAGATGGTCCACAGATGCAACATCTCTCGGACTCGGATATACAGGCTGAAGCGCATTTTGTAAAACATACAACACGGAACGCCGATGGACGTTACGTCGTAGCACTTCCCTTCAAAGAAAACATCTTTCAGCTTGGGAAATCAAAGTCACAAGCACTCAAGCGGTTGGAATCGCTCGAAAGGAAGTTACAATGTGACCCAATTCTAAAACAGGAGTATCGCACAGTCATGAATGAGTACCTTGACCTCAATCATATGGAACAGGTCACTGAGGATTAGGACTCATCTGACGAATACTATCTGCCTCACCATGGCGTTAGAAAGGTATCGAACGAGAACACGAAACTACGGGTGATTTTCGACCCATCGGCAGGTACAACCAGTGGAATTTCTTTAAACGACACCCTACACACAGGGTCGAAAATTCAGGAAGATCTGTTATACATTCTTTTCCGATTCCGCATCCACCGCTATGTCCTAACAGGTGACATAGAGAAAATGTACCGACAGTTTTTAGTTCGTGACGAGGATCACAAATTCCAACGCATACTTTTGCGCGACGAGTCGAATCAGATCACCACGTATCAACTGAAGACCGTTACATTTGGTTTGTCAGCTGCCCCGTTTCTGGCAATACGTTCATTAGTCCAGCTCGCCCATGATGAAAGACATCGCTCTCCTACGACTTCAAAAATCCTTTTACGCGACTTTTACGTGGATGACCTACTTACAGGAGCAGCAACAATAGAACAGGCACGCATGATTCGAAAAAAGTTGACATTTTTGTTAGATACAGCCAAGTTAAACATAAGACAATGGGCATCTAATAATAACGCTCTTTTGGAAGATCTACCTGAACAGGCAATAAACAAGAAGTTGCACATAGGCGAATCTTCCACATTGAAGACGCTAGGTGTTGTGTGGAATTCCTCGCAAGATACAATGACTTACGAGGTCATACCACAACTTAATAATAGATACATAACTAAGCGATTTATCTCTTCGAAAATTGCAAACATCTATGATCCATTAGGCCTCCTAGGGCCAGTCATTATCATCGCGAAGATCTTAGTACAGAAGATTTGGACGATTAAAATTGACTGGGATGAATTCCTTTCCATGAATATACACACTGAATGGACCTCTTTCTACAAACAATTGCCGTTATTGAACAACACCGTTTTTAAAAAAAAAAATCATTATTACCTCTCCAGTTTCCATTGAACTGCATGGCTTTTGCGACGCTAGTGAGAAGGCCTCTGGAGCGTGTATTTATGTGCGTTCAACAAACGCGAACGGGCACATACAAGTATACCTTCTCATGGCAAAGTCCAAGGTCGCTCCGCTGAAAACACAGTCAATACCACGGCTTGAATTGCATGCAGCTCTCTTATTAACAACATTGATGACAACCGCTAAGAAAGATTTACATTTACATATACAACACATCATATTTTGGTCAGATTCTACCGTCGTTCTTCATTGGTTACGCACATCACCACATCTTCTTAAAACATTCGTCGCAAACAGAATTTCAGAAATACAGACAACAACCGACATTACAAATTGGCAACATGTTCCGACCGATAAAAATTCCGCACATTTGATTTCACGTGGTCAAACTCCAGAAGAGTTTCTTCGACATTCCATATGGCAACACGGTCCAGAATGGCTTGTGAAGGAAGAAGATTTTTGGCCAACCAACGACATAATTTTAACATCAAGGGATACAGTTATTCCCGAGCAAAAAACTGCGATTTGCTTAATCACAACTTTGATAGACACAAGCATTCTAGACTCTTACTCATCATGGAGTAAGATGCAGCGGATCGTTGCACGCTACCTCCGTCGGAAAACAATAAAAGCAATTAAAGGCAGTCTAACAGTAACAGAACTTCGGAACGCACATAATGTTCTTATACAAATACTTCAACATGTACATTTTGCTGAAGAATTGCATCACCTTTCTCGCAATAAACTCGAAGTCGGTGGTAAGTTGCAACGACTCAATCCGTTCATCAACAAGGATGGAATATTACGAGTTGGAGGACGTCTAAAACATGCAATGATTCACAGCGCGTGAAAGGCACGCGTAACCTTGTTAATTATCGAATCAGAACATCGTACACAATTACACACAGGGGTTCAAAATACTTTATACGCGGTTAGGCGCCGATACTGCCCATTGACGGCCGAAGTCAGGTATGGCGAGCCATAAAGACCTGTACGCGCTGCGTTCGAGCCCGACCGCCGCCGGTGGACTATGTAATGGGTAACTTACCAGAAGCAAGGATTACAGAGTCCCGTCCATTTACATTCACGCGGGTTGATTAATGTGGGCCATTTTACGTAAAGGAGAAGAAACACAGAATTCGAACGCGTGTGAAGGTTTACGTGGCAGTTTTCGTGTGCCTGGCGGTCAAGGCGGTTCACGTAGAACTTGTTAGTGACCTCACGACTGACGCTTTTCTGGCCGTGCTTCGCCGTTTCATTGCCCGGCGAGGATATTGCAAGCGTATACATTCGGACATCTAATCAGTTGCGAGAAGTACAGGAATTCTTAAAGTCACAGGATCACCACGACAATATCCAGACTTTTCTCGCGGACAGGGCGATTGAGTGGAGTTTCATATCACCCCACGCACCACATTTTGGTGGGTTGTGGAAGGCGGCGGTGAAGGCGTTTAAACACCACCTGATACGTGTCGTAGAGAGTTAATCACGTTTGAGGATTTGAACACTCTAATTATTGAGATAGAGGCAATCCTCAATTTCCGTCCGTTAACATCTATTTCCTCGGACTCTAATGATCTCCTTGTCCTTACACCTGGCCATTTCCTCATTGGCGATTCCTGCACGAGCCTACGCGAGCACGATTTCCAGCAAACCGACTGTCGAGCTGGCAACACGTCCAGCAAATGAAACAACATTTCTGGAAGCGGTGGCACCGGGAGTACTTGAACGAGTTGACCCGGCGCACAAAATGGACCAAGGGCAATCACTCAATCAAGGAGGTCACGGTAGTCCTTCTTAGGGAAGACAACATTCCTCCCATGCAGTGGGCGTTAGGTAGAGTTACAAAGGTTTACCCCGGCTCCGACGGTATAGTCCGCGCTGTTACAATTAAAACAGCAACTGGCGTACTCGATCGGAGTACGAAGAAGCTCGTCCCGTTACCTAATCAGCCCGAAGAGGTCTCTGATGGCAACGTCGACCCAGCATCCTCAGAGAGAGCTGGACTGTCGTAGTGTCACTACATTATTTTACAGACATTCTTTGTTACAACATTCATACATATATCTATATATCTATATACGTTCACTCCAACGGGTAAATTCAAGAAGATTCGTCTAGAACGTTCGGACGAAATATACATAAAAGGACGCGCTCGCGGAACGGGAGGACAGTATACAGTTTACAGTCTGCGATTTACGATTTTGAAACGGACTACGATTAGACATTCGATTTTTTACGGAACTTTATACGATCTTTGGTGTGTCTGTACGTGCGTATAATTGTTGTATTCTCTTGTATTTGTATTTCATCTGCCTATTCTTAAATAAACGGATAGATCCACAAAATTCTATTCCTACACATATTTACTCTTAGCATAGACACTTAGGCTTAAGGACACTTCATACACTTAACACATTTAAGAGTTGATCGGCAGCCTCTCAACGGGGGGAGGATGTTTAGCGGCATAAATTTAAAGTTTCTCATTTTAACAAATATCTTTGGAAATAAAACATTAGATTTAGGATGGGGTTCGTTACGGTCACAAAGGCAGCTAGCAATTTGTACACAGGAATGACGTTTGGCCTGCACGTTGCTAGCGTGTTTATGGCATGCAAGTACTAGGGCTGTTTCTGAGAGTCATTTATATTTTTAAATTTACGATTTGTATGTCCAAGTTCTTTCAACGGTGTCAATTGCCAATGCCATAAATGTGAATTTCCTGAGAGTCCTAGGACAAGACCTAGGAGACATTAGCCAGATCGCCATTGTTGACAACCCAAAGGAAATTCTGCCGTACGTACACTTCCTCTTTTTCCACCTCCACACGACACATCGTACTCCGCACGGATCCCGCTAAGGGCGCACCGGGTAGGGTGATGTCCATTTTTAAACGTTATTATTGGTACAAACAAGCACCAGTCAGGACAACCACCCCGTCTTCCGAGCTTTTCTCCTCAGGAACTGGTCCTGAAGGAGACCGTCTTAAACAATCTTTAGAACAATCTAAAACAATCTTCGGCACAGTCTTAAATAGTCTACAATCAGATCTACACAGTCTAATTGTAAGAACAGTTGTTCCGTTCGACGGTACATCTGGGTGAGGATTTCGAAAGTTTATTTATGATTAAACCGTTAGATAGCCGTTTTTGAGCGAAAACATTTCGGATTTTTCCAGCACTTTGTTTTATTACATGTCCTTGCCATAAATTTAGAGTTAATTTTCGCTTCGTCCTCAACGGCCACTTCTGGATCATAAATACGGTTCTTTCCGAAGGGTAACTTTAGAGAAGGTCACATACGGACCTAACGGTGATTTCTGTTTGCCAAATGTGTACCTAGAAGAAAAAATCGCGGCATTGTTGGCCGTTCGGGGTCCTCCCGCCAACCAACCGGGTTCCTCACCCTTCCTAGACGAAGACGCTCTAAGGGAGCTATGAAGGGTGGGCCCAATCATCAAGGAGGTACACTGATTGCAATTTGGGTAAAAATGTCAAATCCAATCAACGTACGATCTCCGACTCCGTCGTTTTCGTGGGAGTCAAGACGACAACAAGTCAACATTCGCAAACAAATAGTCCAACTATGGAGTCAACCATTCGGACAAAATAGATTCGCTTAGCAGTTAAGAATAGTCCCTCGTTCGGGACTTGTTAAGACATTATCGTACAACGATCAGTCCATCTTTCGGGACTTTGAAATTATTCGACGTGACTAACCATCCTTTACCGTTCGAAAGGGGGTTAGCATCTTTTAATCACTGCTCTAATGTTAGTTCGGCAGAGCAGCGCGTTGTGAGAAACCGTAACCATACGCGACGCGAGATTTACAACCTTGCGTCACGGAAAATAAAATTCCGTGCGGTTAATCGCGACGCGAGTACCGTCGATCAAACGGTACATTTTTTTATTCTTCGAACCGGATCCAGTGACTAGTGGATTTTAACAGACATTTCGTGCGGACTTTTTAAATAATATTAAGACACAACAGTGGAACAGTGCGTGTGACAAACATTCGTGTCAACTTAGAATCACACTTAGTCCAACCCGTTCAAGTTGGTGTTCTACGAGTCTGATAGAGTCACGAATCCGAAACATCCTACAACCGAACACAACCGAGAAGTTCGGACAAGGGACTACGAGGAAGCTGATCTTGAGGAACCGATACGGCCACGAGCACTGCAATCATTCGAGCCAACAACCATTGCGCCAAAATCATCTGAAAGGTAGGCTCGTTAAAGATTACCAATCAGATTCCTGTCATTCCTTTTTTTTTCAATTTCCGTTCATACAATTTCGATAATCGCAACGATCAAAAATGCCGAATACCAATCCAGGCCCGAGCGTACCCAACGGAACCTCGCAACGAATCCACGACATCAAACAAAAGCGCAGAACATTCAAGTCACAGATCACGATGTTCGGGATTTGGATTGAAAATTACCGCGATTCCGAAACCGAGCGGGTTAAATTACGCGAGCGCACGCAGCGAATTAGTAATCAATTTGCAACATTTAATCAAGGACAAGGCGAATTATACCTGCTGGAGAATTTTGTAGAAGCAGAAGCCGAACGACAAACAACGACAGATTCTTTCGATGACGTTATTAGCAAGGCTGTCGTCTTAGCCCAACGCGTAGAGCAAGCTGCTGCACAGACACAATTCGCGAGTTCGGTCCGTTGTCAGTAAACCTACCAAAAATAGATTTGCCAAAATTCGACGGATGCATCGAAAAATGGGTTACATTCAAAGACAAGTTTAATACATTAATTCATTTACAAGCTGGTTTAAATAGGATACGAAAACTGCATTAACTCCGCCTATCGCTCTCCGGAAAGGCCGAAACCGTTATCACGGCTTTTACGATTTCAGAAGATAATTACGAAGCTGCGTGGAATCATTTGAACGAAATTTACCATAATAAATGCGCACTCGTTTTTCGGCATGCAGCCCTTTTACGCGAAACGTCCGTAATGCCCGATGACTCATCAGAGTCTCTCCGTGATCTCGCGAATCACATGCAATTGCATATCCGATCGTTGCAAGCGCTTGGGAGATCATAGGCCGACATCGCGAACGACTTATTGGCTAGCATCGCGTTGTCAAAAATGAAGACGGACACTCGTAGGGCTTGGGAACGGACGTTAACGGATACAGAAGTACCGAAGATCGATGACATTTTAAAGTATTTGCACAACGCTTCGTATCAATCGAAAGATTATAACGCCGAGACAGCGAAACCGCGATCGTCACCGAGTTTCCAGAAACCATACCACGCAACCCCTCGAACGAACGTTTCGCGATTTCAGCCGAATCGCCCATATTCATCGTTTTCACCGCCGCAGCATCCGAAGCGACAAACATACGTGACGAACACACCGCGACACACGCCTTCGCCACCGTCATCGCCGCGTGCTCATCGTCGGTCAAATCCGCTGCCGCAAGGATCGACGAAAAGTGAAACAGCCATCGAATCAAGATGTCCGATATGTAAGGAAATGTGTAACGTCCCCAGCCCACAATGATGAACATCCGCGTAGATAAGTAGGGCAATCCTAATATATGTACTTTTATTTTTGATTATCGACCGCGAATTACCGACCGCACCATAAAAATTCGCGCGGTAATAGTCACGGGTAAATCATACGTGCAATATTGTTAAATTAGATCACCGATCGATGGTGCGCGCGTTAGTTAGAAAGAGACGCCAAATATACATCGAGAATAAATTATTATAAATCATCATTTAAACATTCATATTATTACTTATTTATTTACTATAAATCAAAATGTATTTTTAGCTATTATTCTACGTATTATTTGTGACTAATTATTCTCTTATTAAAATACTTGCAATATCCTGCCAATTCGCGTACGTAAAATACATTAAAACTAGGATTTAGCGAGTTAGCTTGTGAAATCTTAGTTGATGATAAATCAAAACGTATTTTTCTTAATCGAATTAATATATTTTCATTACTAAATAAAGCGTAATAAAGTAATATCAATAAATATGGAAAAATACTACGCATTTAATATGAGGGTAAGCCTGCATGGCCTTGAAAAGTGAAAGGCAAATTGGCCGTTTTCGGAGTATAAAAGAGTGAACGAAAAACCCATAGAGTGCAGAACAATTTTCAAAGTACTAAAAGCGGGACTCCTTGGAGAAATATAACCGGAACAGTTTTAGCTGGTAAGAGCCAAAAAGATTCTTATTTCTTGACTGGACAGCGGGTATCGGCCATTTGGATATTCGATCGCTGGGTTATAGCAGCTAGCTGACGCGGGCTCCCCAATTAAGCGATCTGGGTTGAGTGTCAATTCAGGTTCTGACAAAAAGGGCGAATGTACAGTAGTCTTAGAGACAAAATACTGAGTAACTGTTCCGTATTGTCGAATTACTTTAAATTCTTAAATTTGAATTAAACTAACTAAAATTGTTCCGACCAGTTGCGATTAACCATTATAAACAGCGAAACTTGCGTAGCGTTATAGTAGTCGACTACAAACACGTTAATTTCCGAACTCATTATAATACTTTAAAGCCTAAATTCAGAGACAAACAATTTGCGAGTTGCGATTCTGTTGAATTAGATTCATTAGACTCATTATTTAATCATTACGCGATAAAAGTCCGTTTTGTTCTTTGCTAAGTAATCAGATACATATTCTCTTTTTATATCTTTCATAGTAATAATTGTTAACTGTAATACTCACTCTTTACTAGTTAATTGAATAAACCTAAGTTATTGAAATGTATTGACCTGTAGATTTCACTCTTTAACCGCACACCACACGAATCCCACATCCTTTTAGAATTAGTTATAATAAAGGAATGAGTCGCTCAATAGGCAAAAGCCGCTCTTTGCCTTACGTACCGCTGTAAGCTCCCGAGTCTAGCACCAGGGACGTTACAAATGCACGCCGTTTATCAGTGCTCCAGATTTTTTTAAGTGCCCATACCGCGACGCATAGATGCTGTTCGAAAGGCACGTTTATGCATGAATTGCTTGCAATCTGATCACCAGGTCGAAGATTGTAAAGCCGGAAGGTGCCATGTTTGCAACCAACGTCATAACACGAAGTTACATCAAGATTCTACACTCGAACCAGGATCTTGACTACAGCCTGCACAAACCGATCGAATCACGTAACGTTTTCGTCGTCAATGGTTCCACGACAAAATGGCGGACTTTAATTGACACGTGTTCGAGCGCAAATTTTATCACAAATGACCTGGCTACTAAATTACGGCTTCTGACGAAAGAAAACGCGACAACTATCGAAACGCTGAACCAGTTGAACACCGTCGCGAATCAACTGGTTTCAACGACTATGAAATCGCGTCTTTGTAATTACAAGCGAGATCTCACCTTTTTTACCATCCCGCGAATTTCGGAACCGACACCGGATGAACATATCGACCGTTCCAAGATTGCGATTCCGGCAAATCTGAAACTCGCGGATCCACTGTTCCATCGACCGGCGAACGTGGATATGTTGATTGACACCGGCCCTGCTTTGTCCTCACAGTGTATCGGACAACATAGTCTCTCTCCTCGCAATGGACCAGATCTGGTCCTCCAAAAAACCCAATTTGGATGAATCATCGGGGGGAGTGTCGCAACAACAACGCGCGGAGGACATCGGACGCACCTCACCACCCCGAATTTTGACTTACAGAAATTCTGGGAGTTGGAAGAAGGACCGCGAATTCGACATTTTATCGACCACGTTTCTCGCGATCAAACGGGTAGATATATTGTTGCCCTTCCATTTAACGAGAATAAATCACAACTCGGAGAATCTCGTTCGCGCGCCGTTAATCGGTTCTTTTCTCTTGAGCAGAAACTGAAGCGCAACCCAGTGTTACTCGAATAATACACTGCGGGCATCAATGAATATCTGGCACTTGGGCATATGACACAGGTAGAAACTTTCAATATGCCGGGTTTATACCTGCCACATCACGCGGTGGAAAAACAAACGAGTACGACCACCAAGGTACGGGTTGTATTCGACGGTTCCGCGAAAACAAGCAATGGAATCTCGTTGAACGATGCACTAATAACGGGTCCTACTATCCAGGACGATCTTTTTTCGTTGCTCCTGCGTTTTCGTATGTACGCATATGTAATGACCGGTGACATCGAAAAGATGTACCGGCAATTCCGCGTTCGACCGGAGGATCGCGCGTACCAAAGAATTATATGGAGAGACAATTGTGGTAATTTAGCAACGTTCGAGCTAAACACGGTAACGTTTGGTCTCTCATTGACTCGATTCCTCGCTATTAGGTGCCTTCATCAGCTGGCGGATGACGAAAGAAGTAGGTTACCTGAAGCGGCGGAAATTGTAAAAAGAGATGTGTACGTCGATGATCTTCTTACCGAGGCGGACACATTCAAAGAAGCTCAAGAATTATTGTACAGACACAAATTTGTGAGATGTTGACGAAGGGAGGCCTCAACATTCGGCAGTGGGCTTCCAATGATCCTAATCTTCTTCGCGGGCTCAGAGAAGATCAGATCCATCCGAAGATCTTAGGAGAGCACCACAATGAAAACGTCAGACATCGCCTGGGACGCGCGACAGGATACGATCCGGTACACCGTCGACATTCTAACGAGTAACAAAATCAGCAAGCGCACCATCCTATCAGACATTGCTAAAATTTTCGACCCGCTAGGTTTGCTAGGGCCGGTCACAATTCTAGCAAAACTTTTAATACAACGTCTTTGGAAATTGAAGATAGATTAGGACGAGTCGCTTCCTGCCAACATCCATACCGAATGGACCACGTATTTGAGTCAACTTCGGACGCTAAATGACGTTGAATTCCCGCGACACGTATCACTACGGGAATATCGGCGAATAGAAATACATGGATTTTCTGACGCGAGCGATCTAGTATACGATGCATGTCTATACATACGCGCAATAAACAAATTCGGTCGTATCGAAACGCAACTTCGTTCCGCAAAATCTCGCGTTGCGCCTTTGAAAACCGTAACGCTTGCTCGTCTCGAACTGTGCGGTGCAGTTCTTTTGGCCTCCTTATATGCAACCGTGCGAAGAGCCATTACCCATGTCATTCACGAGATATATTTGTGGACTGATTCGACGATAGTCCTCAACTGGATTAACAATCAACCCTGCATGTTGAAAACGTTCGTAGCCAATCGGTTAGCCGACATACAGGAAAAAGCCGACGTAACGAGTTGGCGCCATGTCAGGTCAGACGACAATCTAGCCGACCTTATATCTCGTGGAGTGATGCCCGCGCAATTCCACAACATCATGGATCCAAATGGTTACGTAACGACGCAACAACGTGGCCAGAACCAAAATTCAAACCCACCAGCGCCGTGCCGGAAATGAAGAAGACGATCTGCCTCGCTACGTCAATTGTTCGGATCGACGAAATCGTAAACCGGTACTCGGAAGCTTACTCGAGTCGTAGCATATTGTTTATGCTTTCGTCCAGGTCGTCGATTCACGGGTCCACTAACGATCGAAGAACTTCAAGAAGCCCATAAACGCATCATCAAGCTTGTTCAATCCGTCGCGTTTGCTTAAGATTTAAAAAATCTCGAGACTGGAGAGCTGCACCCGAAAAGCAAGCTTCGTTCACTCCATCCGTTCCTTGACAGTGAAGGACTTTCACGCGTCGGAGGAAGGCTTCAAAACGCGACGATACCTTTTGTGCAAAAACACCCCATTCTTTTGCCTAAGGGGAACTACGTGACGGACCTCATCATTCGCGAGGCTTACGTGCAGAACCATTATGCAGGTTTAACGGCCACATTGTACGACGTACGTCAAAGGTACTGGCCCATTGATGGGACAAACGGAACTCGCAACGCCATTCGACAATGCGTGCGATGTTTTCTGGTTCGTCCACCTGATGTAGAGTACCTGACGGGAAATCTACCTGCGGCGCGTGTCACTGGTTTTCGACCCTTTCATAACTGCGGCATAGATTATTGCGGACCTTTCTACGTGAAGGAACAGCGCTACCGCAATCGAGCGCAGATCAAAATATACGTTGCTGTCTTTACCTGCTTCGCAACTAAAGCGGTACATCTCGAGGTAGTGAATGACTTGACGACCGAAGGTTTCGTCGACCGACGTGGACTGTGCAAAAACATACAGGATGTTCGGCTACTGGTGGGCATAATTTTAAAGGGTGGTAGCTGGGGTGATTCTGAACAACTTTTTCCTTTACCAAAATGCTGGTTAAAGCTTAGTTTTTGAATTATTAAAGAAAAACACTGACCAATCAGAGCGTGAGAATTGCGCGCGCCCAGACGCGAGAGCGACAGCTTCGAGCATGACGGCTGAGCGTGATCGTGAACAAGCACGTTTGCACCACGACAATGTAATTGCAAACAGAAAATCACTACGTGAAAGTTAAACCAAATAATGAATAAAACAATTAAAAATAAGATCCGGTTATGCATTATTTACAGATAGGGGATAAACTAATTATTTATTATTAACATAAACCAAGTAAATCGAATTTGTTCGATATTTGTATTCGTTATTCGAAAAGAATAAGGAATAAAATATCGAAAATTGTTCTTGTCTCTCGTTATAAAAATACAAAATAACAAATGTATTATTACTTGTCAATTTTATATTCATAAAATATGTAGAAATAATTTAGATCAAACTCACCTATTGTTTAAACATAATCCTGCTTCGGTGAAAATGTGTTGTAGTGACTGGGTCGTTTCACCGGAACTGACCTTCCGTAAAAGAAGATATACGCCCCAAAACAGCTGATGTCGCGGCTTGGTCAATCAACTCACTTTATTTCACATTTCACTACAATATTTTACTGTCACTTTTTACTAATTGTTAAATGTAATAACCACAAAGCAAGAACGCAAATGAAACACGTGAATAATTATTCATAAATAATTTGACCGATTTCTCATTTTCTTTTCGATGTTGAATACTGGATGCTGTATCCTGAACTGTCGATCGCAACACGACGAACATCCTCGACGGAAAAAAAACACGTGCGAGCTTCTACGCCGCGACGCAACAATTGCTTGAAAAACAATGCTTGACACTGGGAAGAGAGAGAAAGACGAATTGAGGGGGTCACGCCGATCATGTTACGATCGCCAGTTTAGGACAAAACGTTCGAAGCGCAATATTACCGGGAAAAAAATAATCGCTGAAGTTATTTTTGGATATTCGTGTCCACATTCTCGGGTGTTTATCCGCCGTTATTACATTAGGAAGTTATTTAACAGTGACAACAAAATATTGCAGTGAAAAGTGGTAATGAAAAATGTCAGCGAAGTAAAGGTCACTGACCTGGCTGTGACAACAGATGTTATGAGATTTGCATCTTTCTTTACGGAAGGTCAGTTCCGGTGAAATGACCCAGTTACGACAACACATTTTCACTGAAGCAGGATTATGTTTAAACAATAGGTGGGTTTGATTTAAATTATTTCTACATATTTTGTAAATATAAAACAGACAAGTATTAATACATTTGTTATTTTGCATCTATGTAACAAGCGACAACAACCATCTTCGATATTTTATTCTGCATTCCTTTCGAATAACGAATACAAATATCGAACAAATTTGATTTACTTGGTTTATGTTAATAATAAATAATTAGTTTATCCCCTATCTGTAAATTATGCATAACCGGATCTTATTTTTAATTGTTTTATTCATTATTTGGTTTAACTTTAACGTAGTGATTTTCTGTTTGCAATTACATTGTCATGGTGCAAACGTGCTTGTTCACGATCACGCTCAGCCGTCATGCTCGAAGCTGTCGCTCTCGCGTCTGGGCGCGCGCAATTCTCACGCTCTGATTGGTCGGTGTTTTTCCTTAATAATTCAAAAACTAAGCTTTAACCAGCATTTTGGTGAAGGAAAAAGTTGTTCATAATCACCCCAGCTACCACCCCTTAAAATTATGCCAATCAGTAGCCAAACACCCTGTACATTCAGATAACGGAACAAATTTCGTCGGTGCGGATGACGAATTGACCGTCCTATACCCATCCTTATGGAAGAATGAGAAGATGCAGCGATTTCTCACAGACAAGAAAATCTCGTGGCATTTTATTCCCGCATTGTCTCTTCACTTCGGCGGATTGTGGGAGGCTGCGGTAAAATCTTTCAAAAACCATTTGAAACGCGTAGTCGGGCCTGAAATATTTACGATCGAACAATTCATTACGTTGGCTATCGAAATTGAGGCAATTCTTAATTCACGTCCTCTCACCCCGCTTTCCTCCGATTCCGATCCTTCCGCACTAACTCCCGGCCATTTTCTGATTGGGAGTTCTTTAACGGGCATTGCCAAGGATGATTTCAGCGATACACCATCCAACAGGCTATTGCTGTGGCAGCACATCCAGAAAGTCAAACAGGACTACTGGGCTAGATGGTACAAGGAGTATATCCAGCATCTGAATGTGCGCCACAAATGGACCAAGGGATCCCACAGCGTCCAGGAAGGAACAACCGTGGTCCTGAAAGAGAACCACCTTCCACCTTTGGCCTGGCATCTCATAAGGGTCGTGGAAATACACCCCGGAGCAGACGGCATCATTCGGGCAGTCACCGTGCGGTGAGCCATGGACGATACAAACGGTACGTCAAAAACATGGCACCTCTTCCGATCGAAGAAGAGGATCATCCATCGTCGCGGTTTTTGATTTTTCACAACTACAATTTGCGATCAAAAAGTCTGGAAAAATTCTATAATATGCGCTATGTGGACGTCAATGTTTCAGAATTTTTTCATAATTTTTGTACGAAATTAAATAGGCAAAATAGGCCAAAAACCGGAATTTCGTTTTTTCCCTTTTACTACCCTCACGGATGAGATGGGGGTTGAAACTTGGTGTGAGATGTTTTCTTTTGGATATGCTATCGCCTGATGTATTGGGTTTTTCATTTAACTCAAGGGCACATTTGACTACTTTATTCGGCTAGACCCTTTGGAAAGTAAATCTATGAACTGCGAAACTGAACTAACTGGGAAAATTGTACTGTGTATCCTCGTACCCTCCCTTCCAGTACGCTCTTAGCGCGTTTTCGCTATTGAAGGGGAATACGAGCATCTTCTAAGTGGGCGAAGTCAGGACCCACGGCAAGAGTCCCAAGTGGTGACTATTTATGATAACTATTCACAACGCTGGCCATTCCTACCATAAATCTGTTGGTAGAGTATAGTCTAATGCTGTACATAGTACAATATTACCGCTTTTCTTCCAAACTAGTGCTATTGAATTGGTGTAAGACGAGTTACTTGGCCGAATAATTTTTTCCTTTAAGGATGTATTTAGTGGCGCTTGTAATTTATCTCTATCCGCGAACGAGAAGCGTCTCGGACCATAACTAATTGATTGCGTCGACTTCAATTCAATAGACATTTCGATTGGAGATACACCCTCATCATCTTAAAAAATTTTTTCCGATGCTTCATTGCAAAGCCTCTGAACAACCGCCAAAAGATGCGGCAAATCTGAATTTACATTAACGTTTTTGAAAGTCGTGGTAGGATGATCCATATAATCAATTTGCAAAATTTGTTCAATATAATTATCGCGTTCTTCTTGCTTTGCTTGCTGTATTTCAAATTTCTGGCCCAAAATTGCCGTTATATAGGAATTCAGCAAATAATCGCGACCTAAAATAGCTGCATAAAACATAGTGTCGTCCAGAACAACTAAAAATCTCATACCATATTCAGAATTCTCGATCTGAACTTTACTTTAAAAAATGGTTTCGTCTCTCAGTTGCGTGCCGTTAATGCCATTGAGCGATTCAGCACCAATATACAAACTACGGAACTAGATGAGGATCAAAGATGATTTAATAAAACTTACGGGGGAGCCAGAATCTATCATCGCCGACATGATATAATCGCAAATATCTACCATATCTAATCTACCATTTTTAGCGATCTAGCGAAAGCTGCACAGGTATCGTAAACGCGGAGTGCGGTGAAGTAGGTTGCACCAGGGTTGTCGTTGCAGGTGCCGAAAAGTTGTGCGCCGCCGCTGGCGAAGAGCCCTGTATCGCCGTTGCCAAAGCCGGGGAACTATGCGTCGCTACCGGTGTCTGTTGCTGATTTTTCGGACAGTCGCTGATATAACACAAACCCCAATCCCGCGACGGCTGCGGACAGTTCCTTCTTAAGTGGCCCACTGTATTACAAGTATAACATCTTAACTCTTCGCGGCGATGTTCCGAACTTTCGTCCAATTCCGCTGCTGCATTTCTCCTTGCCTCTTTCCTTTCTCGGTCTGCTTTAGAGGAATCCAGTGTTAGTTTCGAGCATACCTTGAACATTTGGTTGGTAGACGAAAAACAGTGCATCCGCGCTTGATTTCTTAATTCGACATCCAATACACCATTGATTATGACGTCGATCAATTCTTTCTCGTCGATACGCACATCTTCGGCCAAAGTTAATTTGTCGTAGAAATAATCAGCGACGGATTCATTCTTCCGCCACACACGCGTCTCCAATTTCCGTCTCACCTCTAACTTATTCGGACGATGGTCTAATAAAATTTGCAACTTTTCTAATCACTAACCGCATCGCGTTCTCGTCGAAATTGTATGTCTCTGGCAATAATATGGCTTGTTGTTGCCAATTCGCAAAACTGTCATCATCGTCGGAAAATTCATTCAACATTTCGGCTACATTTCGCACATTAACTCCACGCGGTGAAAATTCAGTAGCTTCGAATCGCGGTGTCTGCACTTTCTTCTTGAAATGTACGAATCTTAGTTCGCGTTCGAACAGCTCCTTTTTGGGACGAAGTAGATCAAATTCCCGGGCACTATTACAAATACCTTCTACCATATTACCGTCTGAGCAATTGTCCTGATCAGGAGCTACCTCTTCCTATTTCAACGTCGTATTTCGTTTCGGCGGAACATCCAGTTGTTGCAAGTGCAGCTCTTCCGGAAGAACCGACATTTGATTTTGCCAGTCCGGTACTGCTGCTTGCAAACGCGTCAATCATGCTCATTGTCATATTGATCGTAATTTATCCAAATTATCGAAGTATGAAAGCACCGTTTATTATTCTCCGATCTTCTTAACCGCACAAAAGTTTCAAAAGTCACAAAAAGTCACAAAAAGTTCACAAGAGTTCACAGCAAACGGAATATCAAAATAAACCCGAATAACGCGGCAAAACCAGACCTGGCGATTTGTTCATCAGAATGATTCGATATACCACTATTACACTAATCCCACTTCTGAACTGTGAGGATGAGATGCGATGATGGGCGAAGATCAAAAGGAAAGAGAGAATCCGATGTCCGAAAATCGTCTTTATTATGTAACGATTCGATGGCGACTGTTTCGCGGTCGCGCGTTTAGCGTGCGTAAAAACAAAACGGCATCGATGCCGAACAATGCCCAAACGCCATGCCTCCCTGACCAAAACAACATAATGTAACATCCCCGAAGAATTTTTTTATTTTTGTTTCCCTCATTCGTATCTCCATGCTAATTTTATTTCGTTTCTTCAATGGTATCTTAGTTTTCAACTATCAACTGCATTTTTCTTTTACCGACCGCGACATTAGACAAATCAAGTACCATAAGAATTTAGTTTAACTGTCGGTAACACATATTTATATTACTTGATTTACAAATATTATGTTATTAAATAATTATTAGGTCTAGCAAACATACAAGCGGATGAATTAAATGTTAAGTTGAGTTATTAATCATCCGATTTATGTATTATGTTATTTATTTGAATAAATAGTAAATTGTAAAGGTTTTGTATGGAATATTCCACGTGCTGCGACGCTAGCTCAGGACGTCGTAGAAATAGTACGCTATATCTAGACAAGGATAAAGTATATATATTTTCCATTAACAATACTATTAGATATTCAAATTATTAAATAATTATTTGATGAATCAATATATAGAAAGCTAATTAATGATATGTTAAGCTGAATTATTAATAATCAGAATAGGATGTTATTTTATTTGAATAAATAATATATTGTAAATGTTTCGTATGGAATATTCCGAAACACGACGCGCTACGTGCTACAACGCTAGCCCGGGATTTCTTAGAATTAGCGCGCAATCTCTAGAAAAAGATAGAAGACATATTTTCATTTACGATATTATTAGACATTAGAATTATTAACTATCTAGATCAATCAATATATATGAAGCTAACTAATAATATGTTAAATTGAATTATCAATAATCAAAGTCAGATATTATTTTATCAATCTAAATAGATAGTGAATTGTAAAAGTATTGTACGAAAAATTCCAAAGCACCGCATGCTTCGACGTTTAGCCCAGGTCCTTGTACAATTCGTGCGCAATATGTAGAAAAGGACAGCAAATATATTTTTCATTTAAAAAGCTATTAAAGCATTATTTGCGCGTTAAAAACATTAACTATTAATCAAAATACGATATTAACGATGTAATGAAATCATTCGCTTCCTTAATTAACGTCCAAATAGAATAATTAAGAATTATATGTAAAATTATACGCAAAATTATGTACGGTTAGCGTAGGGCTAGTTTTCCAGAGCCTTGAAAATTGAAATGACTTCGAGTATAAAAGGTCGAGCGAAACCCGCCTAGGGTGCAGAACAGTTTTCGAAGTCGAGCAAGCTAGAAGTCTTCAGATAAGTATAATCCGGAACAGTTTTCGCTAGTCAGAGCCAAAACGATTCTTAGTTCTTGATTGGAAAGCGAGTATACGCCATTTGAATACCTGATCGCTGGGTCGTTCTGGTAGCTAGTGAACAACAGGCTCCCCATTCAAGCAGTCTTGTATCTGAAACTCCGTTAGGAGAATGCTATGCTTAGCCCCAAGAAAGGCTAAGACATCAAAACGAGAGCTCTCAGCTACTCGTACATATTATTATTGTTATCGAATTAGTAACGCGCCATCAGATTAAATTAAAAGAATTAAACGACCTGGGTTTGGGTGTCAATGTACGCTCTGATTAAAAGGGTCATGGACAATTAGTTGTCGAGTCGGATTAAAAGAGTAACTATTCCGTCCAAAATTTATTAATTTCATACAAATTTTAGAATTTTGAATCAGTCAAAGAATATTGTATGTAGAATATTTTTTTAACTTGTAAAAATTTGTGTACTTCAATTATATAAATAAACAATTTGTATTAATTTTTCTTTATATATTATGCAATATCATTTTCTTAGTATATAAATATTTTTGTTTGCTATTTATGTGTAGACTAATTTATGGTCTCTTCAAGTGTAGAGACAGTCCAGACCCTCGCAAGGGTCACAGGACACTTTTACGATTCGGCCCAGCCTGACACGGTCACGTACCCTTAAGGGGTAACACCACTCTAGAGCCAGAAAAAGAGACCTAAGTTTGACAATTTATTTTGGAAGTATGGCAAACGGAAAAGAATTTCTTTTCGGAGGGTTTATTTAACACATATTGAAGTACGAAAAATAATTTTTTGTTTATCATTTTCGTACAAAATGGGGGCAGCAGAGCCCATCGGTGGAAACAGCTTTTGTAGAAACACCGCCACGGGAGGACGGATTTCTCGCCATGTGTGAGACTTGGAATAAAAAATTAAAAAAATTTATAATCTATATACAATTGGCCTTGGTAGTACGTAGGGGTTTTTCGTTTAATCAATTTTTGTAAAAGTTATGCATGTTTTAAGAAATGAATCGACGTTTTGCATGAAAAATGTGCATTGAATTGTTTATAAAAAAAAAGTTTACATTCAATCAAAAAACGGCTACGTACTACCATGGAGGATATTGTTGTGAAGCTACTGTCAAAATTTCAATTCGATCCATACAATAGTCACCGAGAAATCCGTCCTCCCAGTATGACAAAAGTGGTTTCGAGAAAAACGCGTTTAAAGTTTTATGAACATTTTAATCCTTCAATTTCTTATTTACCTCTAATCTGCGATTCCTGCACCATACATTTGCCCAACCAGGTCGATGTTCGCTTCCTCCTCTACCTTCCTCTACAACCGTTTGTTTTGTAGGTAATAGATGTACTTATTATTTTAAATGGTAAAAGTAATACAAAAGCCACGAATCGCAGCACGCCGCGTAAGTACTCAGTGTGCGCTCTGAGAAGCTGCGACAAAATTGATAATTGACTCTTTTAAAATTTGTTTTCCACTATAAATCAAATGGCATTCTGTTTCTATGATCCTAAAGCATCGTTTAAGTCAAAAAAATGAAAATCGACTTTTTGAAAATCCTAGAGTGGTGTTACCCCTTAAGTGGACCCTGACTTTTCGGTCCGTAAGGAAAACGTTTCAGTTAGTTTCTAGACATTTACCCGACAGTATCTTAATAAACCACATAAATCTAACACCCTGAGGTCATTTTCCGGACCATCCTTTTATATACATATGTTTCTTATGCAATCTTATATTTAAAAACAACAAATCTAAAAACTTTTAATTTATTACAAATAAGCATAAGATTACACTCAATTTACCTATTTGAAATGTATTATTATAAAAATATATTATTTATGTAACTCGTATCTTTATGTCAACGTTTACCATTTTTAATAAATTAAATTCCGCTGTATGTATTTTGCTGAAAAATGGTGGAACCAGTAAAAATCGATATCGTTATTTTGCAGCCCTGATTAAAAAGCCCATAGTTGACCAGTGCAGTAGGTAACAATTTATATAAATAATAAGTTAAAGGACATTTTGTTCAAACATATACGAGACTTAAAGAGGAAATAAAGGAGTGCTTCACCGAACAGTGTGAATAAAGAAACATAAAAATCGATTGCTGCTATTTATAATTAAAGTTCTATCACAGACAATTTATTTTCCACCAATCAAAATATTATAAAATACATAACAATTTTTTATATGCAAGACACTATGGTATAATTATAAAATTCATGGTTATGTTAGGATTGTATATTTTAAAGTAAGTATTCCAAGATTCCGGTACGTTATTTAATAGAAAATAGCGAGCAAACAAAATGTTACTTACAAAAGAGTATTTGTCAAATTGAAACTTTAGCATTTGTCAAACGTCGCGCCACCTTTCCTTTACTATCGTACGATTATAAATCGAATGCTCCAGGAATGAGGTTGATATTGATTTGTTGCAAAAATCCTCTTCCTTACAAGTTGAACCCTCTTTATCAGTTGTTTTGTTGTAAAATGGATGTTGTTATAATTGCGCAATTCGATGGAAAGTTCTAGAAGCAGACGTGTCCTGGCGCGTTAGCGCGCGTGTTTTGTTTTTGACCGTTTGACGAAGGATGTTATAATTGCGTAATTTCGATGGAAAATTCTAGAAGCCTCAACGGGCAGACGTGTCCTGACGCGTTAGCGCGTCTGTTTTGTTTCGACCGTTAGGAATCGTTTGGCGAGGCCTCGCGGGTCTGTCCACAGGGGCAGATATCTAATGACCGTCGTACGGGTCACCTCGTGTATGTGTTATCGGTTTTTGTGGTTGATTTTTTCGTTATTTTTCCTGAACCCGTTCTCTATTAAGCGAACAGATGTATTTCGTCACTGGTATAAGGCTCGAAGGACCAATAAAAATGTTGTGCTGCGTGTGAACTTAATGAGAACGCAAGCTAGTTTAGATGTGTATCAGTGACACTACTCCGACGAAATAAATGAACAACTGATTTAAGAGGTATATGTTGAAGTTTATTTTAAAGACGAATATTTGTTTGTAATACTTTAAAAAATACACCACGTAGTTACGGATGTTCTGAAAATATTGTAGTTTACTTGTTGAGAGCTGACGAGAGAATCCGATCTAACTAAAAAGAATATTCTCCACGAAAACTAAAAATGTGGAGTGGGATTGGCATGTTGTTGCGGGTAAACAAGCGACTTGTTAAAATTAACTATTAGATTGGTTGAAAAAATATTAACAGAAGGGGACAAGAACCGCCCTTACAAGATGTTTGAACTGAGGTCAACTTTGATTTGAAGTAACGACTATGCCGTTGCTCGTCATCGAACGGTTCGGCAGTAATAAAACCATAAATTGTGCTGGGACTTGACAAAATATGTAAAATAAAAAAATTTGGAACTTTAAATTGTCCGTAATAAACCGCTGCAAAAGACAATGGTCGTTTTGCTCAAGAACGTTCCAAAAAATAAATCAAAATAAACTTGATGGTTTTACGATTTTAAGACTACAACCCAACATCTAGTGACAAAGAAACTCAGGTGTGAGGTTTATCATCTCATGCGATGGCTTGCAGAACCTGGGCGACCTTTGTCTATCTTATGTTCTTTTAGTTAGGACAGACATGGACAGTAATAGTAAAATATCTAGTTAGCAACAATGTGGAAAACACTACAAATGTGAATTTCTTTTTCAAAACTATTTTCAGAATACCAATCTAGGTCGGTTTTCAGAATACCAATCTAGGTCGGTATAGAGTCCGATTTCGGAAAAATGGGACATGAAAAATTTTCTTCTATAAGAAACCTTAGTTTCCTTCTGATGAAATTTTAAGGACAAAATTGCAAAATTGGGCTGTATACTGACCTAAACTAGCGTTCAGAGTATATTTAGCAAAAGAAATAATGGCGAAATATTATTTTATTGCAAAATGCTATTGGCAAGGAGAATTCAGTTCGTCCGAACCGTTTGAATAACAAACATGGCTGCTTGTACATCGCGCCGCCTGGTACTGACTAACAGGCCTGACTATACAGGGTGTCTAACAACTGGTGTAGGTCCCGGAAATGATGGGTAGCTGACATGATTCTGAACAAGATTTCCCTTTGCAAAAATGGGCTTTGAAGCTTCGTTTGTGAGTTACTAAGAAAAAACACTAATCAATTATTCGATACGTTTATTCGTTATCGCAAAGAAATAATAGATAAAATAAGGAAAATACTTACCCATTGATCTGCAAATAGTCACCATGAAAATGAATTTCAGTCACCGGATCGATTCATTGATCCTTACCGTTAGAAAAAATAAATCACCACACAGAAACTCTCAATTTACTTCACTGTCACCTATCGCTGTCATCTTTCATTATTAGCTTTCATTAGCACGTTTCCCTGTCATTTTCCACTAATTAGTCACTGCGAATCCGACACGTAAATACGTCGAATGAAAACACGTGAACGAATATCCATAAATAATTTTAACTACATTGTCTTGAAAGCAAGAAAGCAGAATTTTCGATAAAAAATTACGATATATTTTATTTCGATTAGTGTCTTTCGACAATAAACGATAACTGTCTCGATCGACGCCTTAGAAGTTCAACAGATCACCGTTGCATAGCAACCGTTTGCGGCGTACGCCTCGCGATCGAGAACGAAACCGAGATCCATGGCCCGTTCAACAATGTCTCCTAATAAAATATAATATAATATCGATTCCTCAATTCGGATACTTTATAATAAGAATATAGAGTATCGTTAAACATACATATCTATGAATAATCGTTCACGCGTTTTCATTCGGCCCGTTTACCGGTCGTGCTTATGTTGTGCAATTATTAGAAAGAGACAATGAAATAAATTGAGAGTTCATTGACCTTGCCAGGACATCAGTTGTTGATGCTCTGATCGGTGGATCTACCCGGTGACACAAATATTTTTTATCGAAGCTAGTTTTTTCATGGATCAATGGGTAACTTTCATTTAAGTTATTTGTGCAATTTTAAAATTAAACGTACGCAGGAATTGATTTATCTCACTTCAGTGAGTTACTGCATTGGTTATTCTATTCCAGTTCTATCTCATTTCATAGACAAGGTACATTTTAATCCTTCAATTTCTTGTTTACCTCTAATCTGCGATTCCTGCACCATACATTTGGACATCCAGATCGATGTTCGCCTCCTTCTCTACCTCCCTCTACAACCGTTTGTTTTGTAGGTAACAGATGTACTTATTATTTTAAATGGTAAAAGTAATACAAAAGCCACGAATCGCCGCACGCCGCGTAAGTACTCAGTGTGCGCTCTGAGAAGCTGCGACAAAATTGATAATTGACTCTTTTAAAATTTGTTTTCCACTATAAATCAAATGGCATTCTGTTTCTATGACTCTAAAACATCGTTTAAGCCAACAAAAAAAAATCGATTTTTTGACAATCCTAGAGTGGTGTTACCCCTTAAATCATATCATTCGACCCAATAAACTATTATGATTTTTCAGGCTCAAATTTGTCTAATTAATTTTTTGTTAACCCTCCTCCTCAATCAACTTTGAACATTATTTTGAAACACGAAACTTCTCCATGTTGAAAAGATTTCGACGATCCAATCACGCGACAGCAACAGTTAAAATTTGTAACTTTTATAGATATTTGATTTGTTTTCTTAGTTTTCCCTTTATTGTGTATATATGTAAGGATGTCTATATTTCACACAAAATTTTACAAATATTATTATCGTCCGATTTTTCTTTCCGTTCTTCTCTAAAAAGTCGCCAACAAAATGCGCCGTCCTCGTGCTTTCTCCAAAGTTTTATGGAGAACATATCCCCACTTTGCACTTAAGGGAAAAACAATCTCGCCATTACTGCGGGCCTGGAAGCTATTAACTGGCGCGGGGATGAAAGCGACCGGGTCTCGCACGAACTTAGTCCCAATCCTCACTGAGAGTCTCTATTTTATAATGGCCCTAAAGCGATTCTGGCCATCGTCACTACTAATTGTTAACTCGCTCTTACATATAGTATATGTTCATGTTAAGGGACTGTGTAAATATGCACGCTTTGCAAAGAGATCGCCACAGCTGACTGGTTAAAAGTAATTTATAACAATCGGCTATACTTTATGCTTTGTCCGCTTCCTTATCGGCTGTTCCGATGGGGACACATTTCAAATATTAAACTTCTTTATCCTACTCTTTCACAGCAATAATAATCAGTATAGAAATGTATTCAATGTCACAATTCATCTTGATGGCACACTCATTGTTTAGAGCAAAGACGCGTTCCTTAGGAAGGGAAATTGCGCATATACAGGATGTTTTGCTACTGGTGGGCATAATTTTAAGGTGTGGTGGCTGGGATGATTCTGAAAAACTTTTTCCTTTACCAAAATGTTGGTTAAAGCTTAGTTTTTGAATTATTAAGGAAAAACACTGACCAATTAGAGCGCGAGAAGAGCGCGCGCCCAGACGCGAGAGCGACAGCTTCGAGCTTGACGGTTGA
This sequence comes from Megachile willughbiella, assembly GCA_945859595.2. Classification (NCBI taxonomy): domain Eukaryota; kingdom Metazoa; phylum Arthropoda; class Insecta; order Hymenoptera; family Megachilidae; genus Megachile; species Megachile willughbiella. The sequence continues at coordinate 841,813 of OX243806.1, forward strand.
GCATGATCGTGAACAAGTGTAACATTCCTGAGGAAATTTTTTCTTATTTTTATATCTTCTGGGAAAAACCCCAATAGCAATCTTATTTTCGTTTTCACAATACCATTAGTTTTACATTACCGATCGTATTTTTCTTCTTACCGACCGCGACATTAGACATACCGATTACCATCAAATTTTAGTTGAACTGTCGGTAACATGTATATAGACATACTTTTCTATTTGCAGATATTATGTTATTAAATAATTATCGTGTCCAACTAACACATAAGTTAAGTAGTCAAATGTTAAGTTCCATTACAAATTCTCGGATTCATGTATCATTTCGTTTGTTTAAATAAATAATGTATTATAAGAATTTTGTATGGAATATTCCACGCGCCACGATTCTAACTCAGGAAAATAGAAAGAGTGCGGTATATTTAGGAAAGGATAGAAATACATTTTCGCTAACAATGTTAAATACAACAGTTATTAAATAACTACTTGTTGAATCAAAATATAGGAAAGCTAATTTAATGATATGTCAAAGTTGAATTATTAATAATCAAAATCAAATGTTAGTTTATTTGAATAAATAATATGTATTGTAAGTGTTTCATACGCGATGCCTACGTGCCTACGTGACACGATGCTGGCCAGGATTTCTTGGAATTGGCGCGCAATCCTTAAAGGGAGACAGAACATATAATTTCAATTAACAGTATTATTTGTCATTAAAATCATTAACTGATCAAAATCCATTGATATATAAAATTAGCAGATGTTATGTTAAGTTTAATTACCGACACTCGAAGTCCGATACTATTTTGTTAACCCGAATAGATAACGAATGGTAATAGTGTTCTATGGAATGTTTCGGCGTATCGTATGCTTCGGCATATAGTTCAGGTCCTTACTGGCGTACGTGTGTAAGATGTAGAAAAGGACAGATAATATGTTTTCGCTAATACACTATTAATTAATTATTTTTGTATTAAAAACATTAACTACTCTTCGGAGAACATTATTGGCAATGTTAGAAAATCATTTGCTTTATTAATTAACGTCTAATTAACAATTATATGTAAATTGTACGCGAAATTACATACGTCATAACCCCTGGAAAAGTGGGGAATTCGAGTATAAAAGGCCGAGCGAAACCGGCCTAAGCAGCAGAACAATTTTCAAAGTCGAGCTAGTTAGAAGCCTTAGCCAAATATTATCCGGAACAGTTTTCGCTGGACAAGAGCCGAAACGATTTTTAACTCTTGATTGGAAGAGCGGGTATACACCATTTAGATACTTGATCGCTGGGTCGTCTAGTAGCCAGTGAACAGCAGGCTCCCCATTCAAGCGGTCTTGCATCTGAAACTCCGTCAGGAGAGTGCTATACTCACCGCCAAGAAAGGTTGAGACGTCAAAACGAGAGCTCTCAGGTACTCAAATACATATTATAATTTTTGTCGAATTACTAAACGCGCCGTCAGACTCGCGGAGTTCGCTCTGGGCCTTCTCTCCCCACTTCCAGCAGCTTGGTGTCTGAAACCCGTGTCTTTTGGGTGGCGGTCGAGTAATTACGATTTTATAATTAGAGTCAATTTTAATTTGCTACCCGGTTGGACGTATCATGTTCATCTGATTCTGGGTCGTTGGGTCGTCTAGTAGCCAGTGAACAATAGGCTCCCCAATTAAGCGATCTGATTTTGGGCGTCAATGTGCGCTCTGACCAAAAGGGTCATGGACAATTAGTTGTCGAGTCAAAAATTAAGAAGAGTAACTGTTCCAACGAAACATACATTTTTCTCACAAACTTTAGAGTCTTGAATCGAGTCAATCTTAGGATTTTGAATTAATTAAAAGAATATTGTTCTGTCACTATCGAATCTTGCGTAGCGAATTTCACGTAGTCGACTACACTGCATTAGAAAATCAATTTAAAGTATTCATCTCGTAAATATTGTAAAGGCGAATGTAGACAAACTTAAAAGAGAATCACACTTTGGTAGGATTTCGCGCAAAGCTAGATTTTAAAGGTACTGACATTGTTAATTTTGCAAAAGCGTAGTTAGCCTCTAAAAAGAACCAGACTTGTTAGGTAGGATTCATTGTAGAGCTAGAAACGTATTAATTTGTTAGATTTTGTAACGGCGTTAATTTCGAAAGAGTACAAATCATTGACACTTAGAATTTGAGTCTTATTAAGATTGTAAAAGCGTAGTCGAGTTAGCCTTGACTGTAAATTGAAATATAGAACTTCGAAATAATTAATTAGAAATTGCGTTCTGTTAAATACTTCATATACTTGCGAATGGCGTATTATTTAATTTATTGAGTTTCAGCTAGTATGCAATCAAAGTTTAGTTAGTTCTTTTGATTTAATTGTTCATGATATTAGTTTATATTGCATATACTTATCTTGTTTTCTTATTTTCTTATTTTTGTTAATTGTTAATCATTATTATTTTATTGAATAAACCTGTTTGTTGAAAGGTATTGACCTGTGGATTTCACTATTTAACCGCACACCACACGAATTCCACATTCTTCAGTTTAGTTATTATAGAAACGAGTCGTTCGGTAGGTAAATACCGCTCTTTACCTCACGAGCGCTGTAAAATTTCTGTGCATAGCTCCAGAGTCGTTACACAAACACGTTTGCACCATGACAATGTAATTGCTAACAGAAAACCACTACGTGAAAGTTAAATCAAATAACGAAAAAAAAAAGTTAAAAACAAGATCCATTATTTACATTATGCATTATTTATGCATTATTTACAGACAGGGGTAAACTAATTATTTGTTACTAACTTAAACCAAGTAAATCGAATTTGTTTGATATTTGTATTCGCTATTGGAAAAGAATAAGGAATAAAATATCGAAAATTGTTCTGGTCTCTTGTTATAAAAATACAAAACAACAAATTGGCACGTTTTAAAGGACAAATAACTTTTCTATTCATCAGAAAAGATTTTAAATCTAATAACTAACAAATGTATTAATACCTGCTTACTTTAAATTTACAAAACATGTAAAAATAATTTAAATCAGACTCACCTATTGTTTAAAAATAATCCTGCTGCGGTGAAAATGTGTTGTCGTGACTGGGTCATTTCATCGGGCCTGACCTTCCGTAAAGAAAGATGCAGATCGCATAACATCTGTTGTTACATCCAGGTCAGTGAACTTTACTTCGCTGACACTTTCCATTACCATTTTTCACTGCAATATTTTGTTGTCACTGTTAAATAACTTCCTAATGTAATAAAAGTGGATAAACAAGTGGATAAACAGCGATTGTTTTTTTTCTTGTTAACGTTGCGCTTCGAACGTTTTGTCGTAAACTGGCGATCGTAACATGATCGGCGTGACCCCCTCAATTCGTCTTTCTCTCTCTTCCCAGTGTCAAACATTGCTTTTCAAGGAATTGTTGCGTCGCCGCGTAGAAGCTTGCACGTGTTTTTTTTTCCGTCGAGGATGTTCGTCGTGTTGCGATCGGTAATTCAGGACACAGCGTCCAGTATTCAACATCGAAGAGAAAATGAGAAATCGGTCAAGTTATTTATGAATAATTGTTCACGCGTTTCATTTGCGTTCTTGCTTTGTGGTTAGTACATTAAACAATTAGTGAAAAGTGACAGTAAAATGTTGCAGTGAAACGTGAAATAAAGTGAGTTCATTGAACTTTTTTTACAGAAAGTCAGTTCCGGTGAATGACCCAATCTCGACAACACATTTTCACCGAAGCAGGATTATGTTTATGCAATATGTAGGTGAGTCTGATTTAAATTATTTTTACATGTTTTGTAAATTTAAAGTGGGCAGGTATTAATACATTTGTTAGTTATTAGATTTAAAATCTTTTCTGATGAATAGAAAAGTTATTTGTCCTTTAAAATGTGCAAGTTTGTTGTTTTGTATTTTTATAACGAGAGACAAGAACAATTTTCGATATTTTATTCCTTATTCTTTTCGAATAGCGAATACAAATATCAAACAAATTCAATTTACTTGGTTTAAGTTAATAGCAAATAATTAGTTTATCCCCTATCTGTAAATACTGCATAACTGGATCTTATTTTTAATTGCTTTATTCTTTATTTGATTTAACTTTCACGTAGTGGTTTTCGGTCAGCAATTACATTGGCATAGTGCAAACGTGCTTGTTCACGATTACACTCAGCCGTCAAGCTCGACGCTGTCGCTCTCGCATTTGGCGCGCGCTATTCTCGCGCTTTCATTGGTCAGTGTTTTTCCTCAATAATTCAAAAACTAAGTTTTAACCAGCAGTTTGGTAAAGGAAAAAGTTGTTCAGAATCATCCCAGCTACCGCCCCTTAAAATATTGCCCACCAGTAGCCGAACACCCTGTATAGGTTACACTTCAAACGCATCAGTTCAAACTCATGTAGTCTCTTCAATGTCGAAGCAAAACACTTCTAATGTAAACGCACATACTATCATTGACATTCACGAAACAGTTACAGCACAAACAGTCATTACACTAGAAAATAAAGTAACTATGTTAGCTACTGCCATTGTTCATATCAAGGATCACGATGGAATAAAACACGGATGCCGTGTTCTTTTAGATTCAGGGTCACAAGCCCATTTTATATCAGAAAAATTAGTCAACAAACTACAATTAAATCGCGATAAAATAATTGTTCGAGTCTTAGGATGTAGAAAATTAGCAAAGAATATCGAATATCAGGCACATACGTATATTGCATCGCGTTTTAACGGATTCACAAAATCAGTCTCCTGTCTAATTTTACCAATAATAACTAAAAACATTCCAAATTGGCCAATTGATTCTTCTTTACTGGAAATTCCATCTAATAAATTCTTAGCCGATCCTCATTTCAATGTTCCCAGAGAAGTTGACATGATTATCGGTGGAGATTTATTCTGGGATTTATTGTATGAAGGCCGTCATTCATTAGGACCTCGTCACCCATCACTACAGAAAACACAATTAGGTTGGATTCTTGTAGGAAATTTAGAACTAGAGCTAAACACCGACAGAAATATTATTACGACAGAGGAATTCGACCCAAACGTTACGAGACCGGCGAAGATGTATTCTTATTCAATCCGTCACGGAAGAATAAACTGGAGAAGGAATACTCGGGCCCCTACAAGGTAATTAGAAACATAGAGGACAATAACGTGGAATTATTGATAGATGGTCGCAACAAGAAGAGGATAGTCCACAAAGACAGGATTAAGCGAGCTTACCTACCAATCGAAGATCAGAATTCGATCGAAAGATGAGCTTCCCAAAGGGGGGAGAAAGATTTAAATTGCCTCGCATGCCATTGGTCATACCAGTAGCAGAAATAGTTGTGCAATAGTGAAAGGGGAAAGAAGAAAAAGAAAACCGACGAAAATGAGCGACACCGGTGCAAGAAACATCTTGGGAGCGATTTCCATAAAGGACTCAATCCTAACATTTTCCTACAAATTCGCTACCGGGATAGGGAGATTGTGTATCATGTGCGCACTGCAGGCAGTACCTGAAGCGAAGACTCAATGGTGGCATTCAGGCAAGGATCAAGTACCTAAAAATCATTATATTTCGCTAATATTAACACACACACATATATATATAGGGGCGCACCATTACATCCGCCAGGACAGCGCACTGTCCCATATAAGATGCCTGGGATGTAGAAGACGAATCAGTAACGTTCGGCCGGCGGTGGCGTGTACCACGTGCCGCAATAAGATAATAGCACACGATGAGGAAGAGGACGAAGCGTTCGAGGGCGGCGCCCTTTTGTCCACAGAAAAAAATTTTCCGATCGTGGAGCTGAAATCGGTCGAGCTCAGAAACGACAGGATCAGATTTGACGTCATCTGAAAACTTTCTTTTCTTCTTTTCTTTCTTTTTTTTTTGTTGTTCTTGTCTGATTGACCCAAATAAAATTTTATTTTTATTTTGTATTACTTGTAAAATGTGGTTACCACCTACCCACACTATTAGTAATAAGTAAAACGAAACATCTAAATTTCGAAGAGGGAAAGAAATTTTGCGCCGTACTACGTAGTGATAGAGCGACATAATACATCACCATAATAATCAAATAGACAAGGCGAGAAGGATGGGAGCAATTGTGGTTATTTGGGCGAGGCGTGATTTCACACAGGAATGGCGGAGAAGAAGCTGCTACAAAAAATAGATAACTAGACGACTCATCAGAAAACGGTCTCTCAGGGACGAGAGACTTAAATAAGGGGGGAAATGTAACATCCCTGGGGAATTTTTTTCGTTTTTTTTATCTTTCTTTTACTCTCAGAGCTGTCTCGCTACTAAGACATTTCATCTCCTTAAAAATATTTCGATTTCTATTATCGACCGTATTTTTCTATTACCGATCGCGGCAATTAGATACATCAATTACCATCAAATTTGGGTTAAACTGTCGGTAACAAATATATACATATATATACAGGGTATCCCGCGACAGGTGTAAGTCCCTGAAAGGGGTTGTAGAGGACGTCATTCTGAACAAGATTTTCCTTTGCAAAAATGGGGTTCAAGCTTCGTTTTTGAATTATTAAGGAAAAACACGGACCAATCAGAGCGCAGGAATTACGCGCGCCGAGAAGCGGGAGCGACAGCTTCGAGCCTTGCAGCTGAGCGCGAGCGCGATCAAGTGCCTACGCGCCGGGACAGTCTAAACGTTTAATAAGAAGCCTTTACAATAAAACTCAGTTAAATAATGAACAGAACAGTGACAACTAATGTTCACTTATCCATTTTTCGTGAATACGCGATAAGCAAATTTGAATCAGACTCACCTATTGTTTAAAAATAATCCTGTTCCAGTAAAATTGTGTTTCTATCACTTCATCGATCCTAATTTTTTGTAAAAATACACACTGCACAATATCTAATGTCACAACCTAGTCAGTGAACTCATTTCACTTCACTGTCACTTCTAATTGGTATTTTTAACTGTAATATTCTGCTACCACTGTTCACTAATTTCCTAATGAAATAATCACAGATAAAGAACGCGAATGAAAACGCCTGAATGATAATTCATAAATAATTTTAGCGACTTTTTATTTTCTGTTTGATGTTGAACACCCGACGATCTGTCCTAAACTGCCGAGCGCAACGCGATGAACATCTTCGACTGGAAATTTAGACAACAGGCCCTTGCAAGAAGGACGTTTGACATTCGAACGAAAGTGAGAGTATGCCTTTCTTTATAAAAAGGCGAAAACCGTTTTTGCCTTTTAGAAAGGGAAAGGGACAAGGTTTTTCGCGGACGCCTATGAAGCGACTGTCGAGCGAGCAAAACGGAACCGTTTAATTGTTTTATGATTCCTTACCTGGACGGTCCGAACGGCCGAAAACGATGTCCAGAATTCTCACTTTCTTCAAACTCGGCACATTTGGAGTCACGATCGGCAGTTTAGGACAGAACGTTCGAAGCGAAACGTTAAAGAGAAAAAATCACTGAAGTTATTTTCGGATAATCGTTCACGCGTCTTCACTTGTTCATCCATTGTTATTACATTAGGAAATTAGTGAAAAGTGACAACAAAATATTGCAGTGAACAGTGATAATAAAGAATAATAGTGAAGTGAACCGGCTGTGATATCAGCTATTGTGTGTTGCGTATTATTTATACGAATAGTTATGATAAATGGAACGATCTCGTTACGAGGATCCATTTTCAATCAAGCAAGATTATTTTCAAACAGTTGGTGAGTCTTATTTTAATGGTTAATAAGTTTTGTGTAAATTTAAAATTACAGAAATTTAATTTTCTCAGTTTCTACTAATTACACATAACTAATTCCGTTCCTTCTTCATAAGGAATGAGTAAATGAACACTACTTTCAATAATTCTGTTGATTATTTAACTGAGTTTCGATGTAAAGACTTCTCGTTAGACGATAGACTATTCCGAGGCAAAGGCACTTGATCGCGCTCGCGCTCAGCAGTCAGGCTGGAAGCTGTCGCTCTCGCTTCTGGGCGCGCGTAATCCCTGCGCTCTGATTGGTCCATGTTTTGTCTTAATAATTCAAAAACGAAGCTTCAAACCCCATTTTTGCAAAGGAAAATCTTGTTCAGAATGACGTCCTCTACAACCCCTTTCAGGGACTTACACCTGTCGCGGGACACCCTGTATATATTTGATTTGCGAATATTAAATAATTATTAAGTTAGCGAACATATAAGCGAGTTAATCAAATGTTAAGTTCAATTATTAATTATCAGATTCATTTATTATTTCATTTGTTTAAATAAATAATGTATTATTAGAATTTTGTATAGAATATTCCACGCGTTGCGATAATAGCTCAAGACTCATAGAAAGAATACGCTGTATTAAAAAGAATAGAATATATACATATTTTTCATTAACGATGATATTAAACATGAAAGTTATTAGATAATTATTCGTCAAATTAGAATGTAGGAAAGCGAATTCGATCATATGCTAAACCGAACCGTTGACGGCCAAATATGCATATTGTTCTATTTGAATAGATAATGCACTGTAAATAGTGCATTGTAAATAATGTATTGTAAATATCTCGTACGGATGATTCCGGAATGCTACGTGCCTACGTGACACAACAATAGACAGGATTTCCAGGAATTGGCTCGCGATCTCTGAAGAGAGATAGAATATATAATTTCAATTAATAAGAATTATTGGTCATTAGAATCATTAATTAATAAAATCTATCAATATACACAGTTAGCAAATGTTATGTTAAGTTTAATTTCCGATACTCGAAGTCAGATATTATTTCATTGACTCAGACAAATAATAAATTGTAATCGTGATCTATGGAATATTCCGAAACATCGTATGCTACGACATATAGTTCAGGTCCTAACTGGCGTACGTGCATAAAATGTAGAAAAGGACAGAAAATGCATTTTTCGTTAATATACTATTAATTAATTAATTTTGTATTAAAAACATTAACTAGTCTTCAGAAAGCATTATTGGCAATGTTAGAAATTCAATTACTTTATTAATTAACGTTTAATTAAGAATTATATGTAAATTATGCACAAAACTGCATACGTCATAATCCTGCAACGGGTAGGGATTTCGAGTATAAAAGGCCGAGCGAAACCGGCCTAGACGAGCAGAACAATTTTCGAAGTCGAGTTAAGTACGAGCATTAGATAAATTAACGCGGAACAGTTTTCGCTGGACAGAGCTGAAGCGATTCTTAACTCTCGATTGGAAGAGCGAGTATACGCCATTCGAATACTTGATCGTAGATCGTTCGGTAGCCAGCTAACGCGGGCTCACGATTCAAACGGTCTTGTTCTGAAACTTCGTCAGGAGAGTGCTATACTCAGCGCCAAGAAAGGTTGAGACATCAATTATTATGCGTAAAATCTAGAGTCGCTCCTTTAAAAGTCATTTGCTTGCCGCGATTAGAACTATGTGGTGCTCAGTTACCAGTCCATCTCGCAAAGAAGGTACGAACGTCAATAGGCATCATATGTGACGAATATTATTGGTGTGATTCGACAATCGTTCTCGCGCGGATCAACTCTCCATCAAAACAATGGAAAACATTCGTAGCAAATCGAGCAGCAGAAATACAAACACTATTGCATGAGAAATGGTTACATGTCGCGTCATCTGAAAATCCTGCTAATATCATATCACGGGGAATTAGTCCAACCTTACTTATTAATAACAATCTTTGGTGGAATAGTCCATCTCGGCTGTAAGAAAATTTACCAGAACAAATGAACAACAATAATAATCAACTCCCCGCAGGGAGTGTTTCTGAAGAAATCAGAACTAGTTACACATTCACTTCTATCATAAATACAGACATATTTAATAGATTTTCTTGTCATACGCAACTAATACGAACAATTGCATATTGTAGACGATTTGTAAACAATATGAAAAAGAATCACATCAGTAGTTGACATCACAAGAATTAATCGAGTCAGAGGTAACAATTTGTTCGGACGCGAACTTACAATTAGACCTCTGCCGCGACTAAGGAATTTATTATAGGGTTCAAGTGGTTCGAAGCGTAGACCACTGTGAATAGCTCTGTACCTCAAAATACGGGTCAACGTAGACCCTTTTGTCTATCAAGTCTCGTCCGGACCGGTCGTAAACATGTGTGTTAAGAACGGTTTAGGGACCTAAGTTTATGACAGGGCCGTCGGTCCGTGACTAGGTCCAGGGTTAAAGTTGAAGCGTACGTTGTAAATCATGTGGCAAGCCTTGAAATGATCAAACTATGTACATTTTACCGTTACCTGCCACATGGCAAAATAAGGAAAATTTCCAACCCCACCTTGACGTCCAAATTATTAGTAACCCTGGAAGGGGAGCCGCCGGGAAGTTTACTTCTTGGACGTTAGATTTTTTGAAGACAGAAGATTTTTAGCAGCCACAGGGGCTAATAGTATTCCGACAGTCGGTTACAAAGTTTTTGATTACACTTAGAAGGGACAGTCCCTTGATAATTCACGCGCAAGAATAAAGCATATACATATACAGTCCACTCCTTTTAAAAATCATCGTTCTTTTTTCACTCAAATTACCACCACACGAGTATTCGGGCGCGAACAATGTGCTTGCCATAAATCGGCTAACGGCTATACATCGCCACGCGCGGTTCGCGGAAGGGTTACTTCGCGCTATCTCCGCGATCCCGCCTCGTCCGCGGATGCTTTCTCAGCCCGTATCGAGCCTGCACGCGAGGTTGACCTTCGCGGCACCTCCGCGGATCAGCGAACGAGTAGCACTTCGGCGCCCGATTCGAATCCTCGCGATCCCGAAACGTAACCAAATTTGTTGGGCTCCAGACGCTTTTCAGCGTCACGATACCGAACGATACTATTGAAAGCGGAAAAGCTATACGTCTCACGACAATACGGACACAACGCAATCGATCAAATATAATAGTCAGAAATGCGAAACACGGAGGACTCGAATCGGCGGTGGAAAGGCACGCCTGCTCAGATATTGAAAGAAATGGTAGAGTGGCAGGATTCTTCAGGGAAAAGGACTCTAGTCGCGGAGGTGGACGAGAACGTAAGATCCGGAGGGGTTAGTAGAGACTTCGACAAAGCGGAAATAGTTTCTAACATCGGTGTTTATTTAAATCTAGTTAAGAGCTATGACTAGTACAGTTTGACCACTCGTAAACCGATAAATCGTAACGCGCCGTACTCGACAGAAGGCCGAGATACGGTAACGGACAAGGTTTAAATTCGGTAACGTTATATGCCAAATTTCTAGATTCTCTCGTGATTCCCGGCCGCAATACGTACTAAACGGAACGGAACGCAACGAAAAGCAACGCGAACGCGACTTAATCCTACGCGCGAGATGATTCTGCAATGGCGACCGTTTAGAGAGAGAGTTAGAACGGGAAATAGCGGTTTTTCGATACCATACAACATGCAACTTTACGATTTACTCCCGCAATTATGAAATCACGAACTCGAGACGCGGGAGGGCCCAATTCAAAGCAAAACGCGGTAGATTGTGGCTAACGCGGTACAGTTCCCCGATCAGGTTCAGTAACCGATAGGAGGTCGGCGACTAGGGGGATCGAGAAGCGGTTCTTCTAGTTTAACGATACCTAAACGAGACGCCCGGACATCGGGATCCGCGACTGTCTCGGGCAGGGGCCACCGGGTTTACCCTTCTATCTTAACCTACTTATAAACTACGCGATCAAAGGTCGACACTCTACGTTACGTTTTGCAAAACCTGACCGTTAACTGTCCGATCGATGGTCGACAACCCACGATACGAAAGTCCCGGTTTCGTGATCTTTACACACGATAATAATAGGAGGGGCTTATCGAGATGTCCTGTAGATCGTCCGGCACGTGGTCGGGAAAGCGTTTCTACTAATTACTATGGCGCGCACTATATCCGCTAATTGCCAAAAAGAAATAACCTACGCGTGAGTCATCGTGCCGGTACGAGGACACCTCGTGATCGCCCCCACACTTCGACGGAGTCTCCTTCTTCCTGCGATGTCTTCTTGGCAGGATCTCCTCCTACCCCGCGGCTTCTTCCTGGTCTATCGTAGGGTCGTAGCGGAGTAGCGGCAGGGTATCGGCACGTTCCCTCGGCGTACGTCATTACTCCATGGTGGTAAATATAAAATGACAAGGCAGCAGATTACATTCGTACGGAATTACGCGCGATTCGCTCTCTCTCTCTAGGCGGCTGTTGCCGGCGCTCTATGACCTCTTCCGGTTCCAGAGGAGGTTCCTTGTGACGGGTATAAAATACCACATCACAACATTCTCTTTTTCGCAGTCTTTAACAAACAAAGCTTAGATTTTTATATATCGAAAGACAGTCATTCGTTTGAATCTTGTGCGGGTCAGATCGAGAGTAAAAGCTCCGTGTGTCGTGGAGTAATGTAAAAGCTCTGTGTATCGTGGAGTAACGTAAAATATCCAATGCAGGGTGGATTCCAATACAAATCATAACACTATTCGAGTGGGACCCTACACTCCTCGAACAGATCGTTGTGAACAATCCTACGTAATACGGATTATAACACGAATCGTAATATTATTTGAGTGAGACCTTCTGCCCCTCGAATCAATTAACAATCACATGCAATTACATACACATCATATACATAATCGTTCACACTTTCACCGTTCAATCACGAACAAATATATATTCCAATGAGTTTTTTATGCCGCATTTTCCCCTAAATCGTATCATTCGAGCCAATAAATTCTTATTATTTTTTAGGCTCAATTTTGTCTAATTAATTTTTTATTTACCCTCCTCCTCAATCAACTTCCAACATTATTCTGAAACATGAAATTTCTCCATGTTGGAAAAATTTCGACGATACACAATTATTAAAATGGTCCAATCCAATTTCTTCTCTGATGAAGTCAAACATCTGAAAGCAGATCAGTCTGTAGCAACTTTTAGTTCACTAATTTCATTGAACTCTTTTTTGGACAAGGATGGGATATTTAGAGTAGGTGGTCGACTCGTAAACGCGCAAATATCATACGACCAGAAGCATTCTATCATCTTACCATCAAAACATCATATCACAAATTTAATCCTTACACGCCAGCATGCACGTTTGCTACATGCCGGTTGTAACAGGACCCTTTAATCAGTCCGAACTACCTAATAGGAACGTTATGCTGGTCCATTTTTTATTAAAGAGAAAACGTGTTCAAAGGTCACATTCAAGACATACATCTGCCTATATGTATGTTTTTCGACCAAGGCAGTACATTTAGAATTAGCAACACACATGACTGCTGAATCATTTTTGAATTGCTTAAAACGATCCATTTCGCGTCGCGGCCTTTGTCATACTATTTTCTCAGGCAATGGCACAAAGTTTTTCCGCGGCACGCAACAAGCTTTTAGATCTAAGCAAATTATTAAAGGATAAGAAGTTTCATGAACGCGTAGAAAAATTTTTGTGACAATAACATTCAATGGCACTTAATACCTCCTCGGGCTCCACATTTCGGAGGATTGTGGGAAGGAGCGATCAAATCCACAAAATATCATTTAAAAAGAATCATCAGTGAAACCAGATTAAACGATAAGGAAATGTACACAATATTAACTCAAGTGGAAGCATGTTTAAATTCACGATGCTTATGTCCTTTCTCCGATGATTCAACAGACTTGTCCTCTGTTACTCTTGGACACTTCCTAATAGGCGACTCACTAACCGCATTCCCAGAAATTGACTTGTGGCACATAAAGGAAAATCGCCTCAGCCGTTACCAGCACCTACAAAGTATGTTACAGCATTTCTGGCAGCGGTGGCAAGCAGAATATCTTCATCAGTTACAACAATATAACAAATGGCAAACAAAATCACAAACCAACTTTGGTCCAGGAACAATGGTCTTGATCAAGGATGACAACGTTCCACCACTCAAATGGAGAATGGGACGAATCGTTGAATTACATCCCGGAATTGACAACATTACACGGGTGGTGTTAATTAAAGCTGCAGAAGGTGTAATCAAACGACCCTTGTCGAAAATATGCATCTTACCAATGGATCAAGAAATAAATGCTCCGCCAGAAGAATAATCAATGAAACACTCCATTTAATGTACGAAACTGAAACCGCTTTGCGAGAATTTTTAAATGATGCGACAAATCAGCGTATAGCTCTTAAAGCATTAGGCGAAACAGTGGAGAGTTGGGATGCTCTAATTACACTGTCCAACAAATTTTAACTTTTTTCGACGTTCCTATTTTCGTTCAGCGATTCTTATAGGGTTTTCCGCGCTGATTACGAATCTGCAATCCGTTTTTTTCCAGCGCGTACAGTTTTTGAGAAATTTGAGTTTGAAAAAAAAACACACACATTTTTAAAATTTAAACCAATTTTGTGAGATAACTATAAAAGATACTAAGATACTGTTTGTACCATAAAATTCTATAGACTTTCCTGAATACAACGATATCTGGCTTTTATGCATTCTGAATATTTAAACATGTTTAAACAATCATTGAACGCCAAGAGACACGGATTTTGTACCAATTTTTAGGTATATTTTTCAATTTATCTTAAAAAGTAAGGGTCTAGTGGAAAATCGAACTATACCACGCGATAGAGCAGATTTTCTCCTTTAATAAGCACACATACAAAGTTGCAACGTCGTTTTTTTTACGATGCTAGAAGCAAAATAGCTGCGCGGGAAACGGAAAACGGACAGTGGTGCTCCGCGTCAGAGTGGCCGTTCCGTGTCCCGCCTATATTAACGCGATCCAAGCGCTTTAATAAACACTATCAGATAATTACAGGTAATATTACTACTATTATTCTTGTTGTTGCTTGTATTATTAATCTTGATGTTATATTATTTATTGCTTGCTATCAGTTTATTTATTATTAATACAAATTTTTGTAGTAAAATTGGATATTTATTATTCATATAATTTCATATACTTATAGAATAGACATTTTTTCTAGGTAATGCATTTTATGATATAATTAAAAACATTTTTTAAAAAGTGAAGAATTAAGTAAAAACTTGTAGGAGGGTCGATCCGTTAGATTATAACCGGCGGTTATTGTCTCCTTTGAATCGAACTGTTTTTTCACTGTTGGGTAGAAAGGTCGGCAAAGGCAACCGTTGCCGAAACTCGAACAAGGAGACCACGACCGAGAGTGCGTGTGTGAGAGAGTGAGAGCGATGGAGTGAGAGAGTGAGAATGCGAGGTACGATAGCGGTTAGAATACCTGTATGTAAGTACGTATGCAAGTATGTGTGTAGCGAGCGAATATATAAACAGAGGATTGAGTGAGGAGGGCACAAGAGATATAACGAGTGAAAGTGATAAGAGTGAATTGTAAAACGTGTAGAATTAAATAAACTAAGCCAATTAATCCGACGCCGCTTAAAATTAATCCTATAAACTTAAAAAACTTTTTTAATCTCACTTATGTATAACAAAATTTAATTTGAGGACGACAATAGTGGGTTCATAGTTTTACAATCCTGGTTTACGATCGTGCTGAGTCCTTCGCGTTGAGATTGCTAAGAGTAAACTCATTCCAACTTTGTTCATAGAGGTTTTTGCCGTTGCATTTTTGAGGAAGACACTCATTTGTCCATGTATCGTTTATGAAATTGACAAATGCCACATAGTGTATGTTTAGGCAATACAATTCTCATGTTTTCAGAACGTTACCGATATGAATTTTTCAAAAAATAGTATTTGTTCCGTGCGACGATACATCTGGGTGAGGATTCCGAAAGTTTATTTATGATCGAACTGTTGGACAACCGTTTTTGAGCCAAAACATTTCGGGTTTCTCCAGTACTTATTTTAACATATGTCATCGTCATAAATTTAGAGTTAATTTTCGCTTCGTCCTCAACGGCCACTTCTCAATCATAAACACGGGTTTTTCCGAAGGGTAACTTTAGAAACAATCACGTACGGATCTAACGGTAATTTATGATCGCCAAATGTATCTAGAAGAAAAAATCGCGGCATTGCCGGACGTTCGGAGTCCTTAGGCCAACTCACCGGGTTTCTCACCCTTCCTAGACGAAGATGCTCTAAGGGAGCTATGAAGGGTGGCCCAATCTCCAAGAGGCACGTTGATTGGAATTTCGTGAAAATTGAAAAAAAAAACAATCAACGTACGACCTCTAAAAATAGACACTCAAAAATTAATGTAAAATATCATTTCAGCGCGTCATCGTCATCGGACACATTTAAAAAAAAAAACATCTTAATCGTCGTACATTCGTGGCGATCACACCGAACACCTCCAACGTTCGAGAAAAATCGCGTCGGGAATCGCGTCGCGGTTCAAAATCAAATATATTTTATCGTGAAGTGTTTAGTTCATATACTGTTTTACTAGTTAGTGTAAATATTTACATCATATTTTATAGTTTCATCTTAAAAATTAATGTGTCGCGTAAGTGCAAAAACAATCCTAACTCATTTTGTTATGTGTGAGGTGAATTAGTTTTAAAAGGTGCGCAGCGAATTATAACTGCAACAATTGAGGTAATTTATGAAAAATATTTTGGCATCAAGCTTGGTGACCAAGACAAGTATTGGGCTCCTCATGTAATTTGTCGAAGATGTGTTACAGTGCTACTTTCGTTTGTGAAAAATGCAAAAAAACAATGCCCTTCAATATACCAATAATATGGAGGGAGCCATCCAATCACGAAACTGATTGCTATTTTTGTTTAATTAACGTTATTGGATATAAGAAAAAAGACAAAAAGAAGATTACATATCCCAACATTCCATCGGCCATAAGACCTGCTCAGGAAGTCGAAATGCATCCACCACCACTTGTGACCCTCTGCACGCGATACAGTAAATGTGACTAGTTCACCTGATGACACAGCTTCGGGATTTCTCGAAAGCAGGGACGTACATTTAATTAATCAGGAAGAGCTGAATGATTTAGTACGTGATCTAAATCTTACCAAAGAGAAGGCAGACGTATTAGGCCCCGGGCTTCAGCAATGGAATTTACTGGAAAAAGGAACAACTATCACGCACTTTCAAAACCGGACTGAAGACTTTAAACAATATTTTACGACAGGTGATAGCATTTGTTACTGCTCTGATATACATAGATGCGCTTTTCACAAAATTGAACTATCAGCACCGATCCGAAGAATGGAGATTATTCATGGATTCGTCAAGAAAAGGTTTGAAAGCAGTATTGCTGCATATTGGAAATATTTACCCCTCAATCCCAGTTGCATATGGCGTCAAAGTAAAGGAGACTTACGACATTTTTAAACTGCTTCTTCAAAAAATAAATTACAAAACATATAATTGGCATATATGCGCAGACCTTAAAGTAGTTGCAATTCTGACAGGGCTACAAGGCGGTTATACAAAATATTGCTGTTTTTTATGCGAATGGGATAGTCGAGCAAAAACAGAACATTATAAAGTGAAAACTTGGCCAACAAGAAAAATGTTTATTCCGGGACAAAAAAATATAAAATACGAACCGTTAATTGATTGCAATAAAATATATTTACCTCCACTTCATATAAAATTAAGTCTCATAAAAGCATTTGTAAAAGCCATAAACAGTAACAAACCAGCTTTTAAATATTTACAAACGAAATTTCCTCGTCTATCAGAAGCTAAAATAAAGGAGGGAATTTTTGTAGGACCGCAGATTAAAACTTTCATCGGAAATAAAGAATTTTTTAATAAACTGGCATCACATGAGAAAAGAGCGTGGATAGCATTCGAAAATATTTGCAGAAACTTTCTTGGAAAACATCGGTCAACAAATTATACTCAAATAGTGGAAGAATTAATAGACAGTTTCCATAAGCTCAGATGCAATATGTCCTTGAAAATACATTTTTTACATTCGCACTTGGACTTCTTCCCGTGCAACCTTGGTGATGTGAGTGATGAACACGGTGAAAGATTTCATCAAGACATTTCCGTTATGGAGAATAGATATTGTGGCAAAGATAGTGCTACAATGCTATCAGATTTCCGATGGAACTTAATGATAGAATCAAATATACCTCACAAACGTCAGTCGAGAAGAAAAAAATTCTAGGTAAGTTCACAAGTTATAAATATCCAATTTTACTACAAAAATTTGTATTAATAATATATAAACTGATAGCAAGCAATAAATAATATAACATCAAGATTAATAATACAAGCAACAACAAGAATAATAGTAGTAATATTACCTGTACTAATCTGATAGAGTTTATTAAAGCGCTTGGATCGCGTTAATATAGGCGGGACACGGAACGGCCACTCTGACGCGGAGCACCACTGTCCGTTTTCCGTTTGCCGCGCAGCTATTTTGCTTCTAGCATCGTAAAAAAAACGACGTTGCAACTTTGTATGTGTGCTTTTTAAAGGTGAAAATCTGCTCTATCGCGTGGTATAGTTCGATTTTCCACTAGACCCTTACTTTTTAAGATAAATTGAAAAATATACCTAAAAATTGGTGCAAAATCCGTGCCTCTCGGCGTTCAATGATTGTTTAAACATGTTTCAATATTCAGAATGCATAAAAGCCAGATATCGTTGTATTCAGGAAAGACTATAGAATCTTATGATACAAACAGTATCTTAGTATCTTTTATAGTTATCTCACAAAATTGGTTCAAATTTTAAAAATGTGTTTTTTTTTCAAACTCAAATTTATCAGAAACTGTACGTGCTGGAGAAAAACGGGTTGCAGATTCGTAATCAGCGCGAAAAAGCCTATACGAATCACTGAACGAAAATAGAAACGCCAATTGGCTGTTGGATAGTGTTATTCCTGTATTGTCCAAAAAATTAGATTCAGTTTTCATTAGAGAGAGGAAAATCTCCTCTCATTCTCAAATGCCGACCTTTCCAGAGTTTTCAGAATTTATTGAAGAGCGTTCGAAATACTTAGGAAATACAGTAAATATTCGATATCTGCAAATCTCTCGGGTCTGAACTGTTGCACATATCGAACAGGTCCTACATTGATTGATGTTTTGCCGAACGTAGAAAAGGACAGCGAGTGAAGGATACCAAACGTAAAGAAACAATAACATATCGGTTGGACAATCCTAATGCAAGAATAAAATTTTTTTATTTTCGATTTTTTTTTTAATAAAACTTTCACCAACATATTTGTGATATTTTCCTGATAAAAATGAGACCAAACGCGATATAATTTAGACTATATTTACTGGTTTAATCGGCGATAAAAGTTTCTATCGCAGAGGAAGATAACGAGTGAAAAAGAAAGAGACGCTGCGGCTGTGGCAGTCGGCAAAGATCAAAAGTATGTTCGATTTTTTAGAATCCTATTGCGGTCTAACTTTTTTATTTTTAATCTATTTTCTATATAACTTTCTCTATCATATTCGTGACATTTTCCTGATTAAAATGAGACCAAACACAGCGTAATTAAAATAAAGCTTTAATAATGGATTAAAGTTCTCGATTATAATCGAAACACAATGGAACCAATTAAACATTAAAAATATTAAGCTATATAAATTTACAGAGACAACCTTACAGTTGCAAATAAAGTAGAAATAATTATTTTCCAATGACATTTTTAATTTAATAATATAAACATTATCTGTTATGTGCATAATGTGTTTGAATAAGTTCCGTTCTTCTCTCAATATGTATACATCAGGAACTTATTAGTGGCCTTTACCTAAAAAAAATAATTTTGAATTATGCTTAGAATAATGTGATGCGTTCATTAATACTTAATTACGTAAATTAAAAATTGTATTACCTAAAACTGATAATTTTAATGATTTTAAAATCAATTTTGTTTGACGGGGGAAACGGTTTTTATATTTTTCCAGACTTTTAAATGCTTTCTCGACTTCTTTTCTCTCTTCTTGTGTAAATTTGATTCCATACATTTGTACTGCATGACCTTCGTCCCTGTAATTAATTTTTTCTTCATCCCTTCCTTCGTCCATTTCTTCATCCGTTTGTTCACTAGCATCGGTGTCCATTTTTTCCTGTTCATCCTGGTTCTTCTCGTTGACATTTTCTTTTGCTTCTTTTGAGTATCTATTCTCCTCTGCCGTATATACGGAAAAATAGTCCTCAATATGTTGTGCGCTTATATTCTCTTCTAAGAAATGCGCATAAGTTTGTTGCGTTATTGTGTTTTCTTCTTCCTCTTCTATTGGTGTTTCTTCATTTTCTAATTGTTGTGGTATAATAATTTTGTTCCGTGCATTTTTTATGTTATTCTGTGTTGTTTGACTCCACGCTTTATCGATAATTTCAATACAATCTTTAAGTGTATATTTTTTATAGAAATAGTTTACTCCATTTTCATTTTTAATGACCCGTTGCATTAGCATGTGGCGGAAACTTCTTTTTGTTTTTTGAATTATTCCCTGATCCATCGGTTGGATTAGCGCAGTTGTATTTGGGGGCAAATAAATTATTTGAAAATGATCATCGTGTTTATAGTTTGACGGAAGTTTGTGGCTCGAACAATTGTCAACTAATAAGACCACTTTGCCACACAATTGTTTCTGCAGTTGAAATGTTCTTACTGCTGTTTTGAAATAATTCTCGAACCAATCAAGAAACAAAGCTTGGTGCATCCAAGCATTGGATTGCGCTTTGAAAATGACTGGCAGTTTAAATGAGTGGCTTTTTATATCTGTTGATGACAAGGGGCATCATTTTTGCGTCTCTGTGACATTTTCACAGAACCCTACACTTAATCTTTCTTTTTTCATTTTTTGTCCGCTTGCGCACACTTCCTGTTTCCCTACAAGGGTTTTAACTGGTAATGCCTTCCAAAACAAACCACTTTCATCCATGTTGTATACATTATCTAAGTCGATATTCTCTTCGTCCAAAAATTTTCTAAACTCAGTAACAAATTTTTCGGCCGCACCTTTATCAGCACTAGCTTGTTCACCATACACGTGAACTAGTCTGATTCCGTGCCGTCTTTTGCGAGCCATACCGCACTAACTTTAAAATGTGCACTTGTTCCCATGTGTTCCTTCAATTCGGTTGCTTTTTCTAAAAATAGAGCGTCTGAAATGAAATCGCCCATAGCCCGCCTTTGTGCAAACCATGTAAGCAATTGTTGTTCCAATTCTTGATACATCGGTTTCCTGATTTTTTGCCGACGTTTCTCCTTCTTGTCTTTATCAGCAAATTTCATAATTTGTGGAGCTTTCTGTAGTATTCGTCGAATCGTTGTGGAATGCACGTTATATTTTTCCGCAACATTTGCTATAGATAACGTTTCTAAGTCTTTTAAAACGTCTAGACGTTGTTGAATAGTTAAAACAATTGCTTTGTTGTTTGCCAACACTACACTATTCGTAAAACTATTCGTTTGCACTTATGATCAAATTTTACACAGTGTATGTGTTAGCGTACGGTGTACACGAGTATCCCCAAGATGCGCTAGATACAACTGATTGCGCTGGCTGATTATGTTGTCTCAAAGGACCAGAATAGTTGTAACTATTCAATAACTAAGTTCAATCTTGATTAACTAGTTTATTATTACAATGTACACTCAAACTAAACACCAGAGTTCTAATTTCTCTGGGACTGACTACAGGTTCTAAATGTGCTATTTTGCTTGATGACTAAAGGTTTGTTTCTGACATTTTTTCTAACTCTAACCGCCCTTGTCACCTCGTACGTCCTCCCACTATTACCGAAAGCATCGTGGAGGGTGAAAGGGCGTTTCTTAATTTTAAGAAATTCACTAATCAACGACCAAGCTTGACTCATCCCTTCCAGTACGTTCGTAACGTGCTGAATTCCTGGGTGGGATGGCAAGTTGGCCGCTGGTGGACACATGTTCGGCACCTTGTAAAAACACTTAACTAAGTGTCTCAAAAAATCTAAGCACCGTGGACATTTATAATTCCCCGGGAATTTCCGGCTGTAAAACTAAGTTCCTAATGTCTGAATGACGGTTACTGTGGACAATTACAGCCACTCGAACTGGTCAACGGTACCGCCCGCGTGACCTGGCTAAAACGAAACCATGCCTACTGTTACTAAATTCTTATTATTTATGGTGTCCCGAACAGTATGGAACGACATATTTTTTGATAACATACAATTCTACGGATCGCTGTTGGAAGGTAATGACGCTTTCGATTTCTTTTGGGATACTGATGTTACAGTATGGGTTACTGATGAAACAGTAACATGTCTGTTGGAATAAAGGAGTAAACATCCTGCCCAATTAGAAGTTCGATGAACTGCGTCGTCGAAGATAGTCCTAATGTAAGCATGCTGAGATAATACAAAAGTATCGATGAAGCATGGGACCTCTCGAGCACGAAAAAAAGGCTCCGAGGACTACATACAGTCGGTCACAAAAAGATTCGGACACTAATACAATTTTAGTTTGTAAGCTCTGTATTTTCAGTAAACGTACAAGGAGCAATAAAAATTTACTACATTATGTTGCACCACACTGTATAGATTATAGCAGGTATAAACTTTTATGTTATTATTTGTTGCTGTTTAAATAATAAAAGAAATTTTAAAAGAGTGCGGATATTTATGTCACAAAAAGTTTCGGACAGATATACGTTTACGAATTTCTTAGTTTAATTCTCCATTGAATACTACCAATGTTTGTATATAAAGTTTGTATATAATATTTGTAAACAATGCTTAACTCAAGCGTGCGTTACAAATACGTCACATTTCAAATTTGATAGTCTTATTACCAATCTCTTAAGAATGAGTCGCAAACGCCAGAATACTAGTTTTGATAAGAGACAATTAGTAATATTTCATTACGAAAAGAAAAAATCAATCCGCGCAATCGCGGATATTTTAAACATGGCCAAAAGTACCGTTGGGGACATAATAAAACGCTATCGAGATGAAGATCGAATTCATTTTAAACGTCCAAGTGGCCGTCCAAGAATTTTAAATCATCGCGATAAGCGTTCTATTGTAAGAGAAATTAAAAAAAATCCAAGTATTAGTGCTCTCAAGATGGCTACGAAGATGCAAGAAGAACATGGCATTATAGTACATCCGGAAAATGTTCGAAGAGTACTGAGATCAGAGGGCTACCATGGGCGAATCGCTAGAAGAAAACCGTACATCAATTCAAAAAATAGGAAAAGAAGAATGGAATTTGCAAAAGATTATATTTCTAAGCAAAATCAGTGGTGGGATGATGTTATATTCCTAGATGAAAGTAAATTTAATGTTTATGGCAGTGATGGAAGAATGAGAGTATGGCGGAAAGCAAACGAAGAACTAAATCCAAAGCATCTACAACCAATGATAAAACATGGCAGCGGATCTGTTATGGTATGGGGGTGTGTTTCAAGTTTTGGTGTAGGTGAACTTGTTTTTATCGACGGTATTCTGGATAAAAATAAATACTTACACATTTTACAAAATAATTGAAAAAAAAAGTGCCCTCAATATGGGAATTGCAGAAACTTTTAAGTTGTACCAGGATAACGATCCAAAGCACAAGTCACGGATTGTTCAGGAATTTTTATTGTATACTTGTCCACATGTTTTACATCCACCTCCGCAATCCCCTGATCTTAATCCAATAGAACACGTATGGGAGGAATTAGATCGCAGGATTCGCAAAACGTCAATTACGTCAATTGAAGAATTAAAAAAACGTTTGGAAGAGGAATGGAAGAACATCAGCGTTAATTATTTAAAAAAACTTATTTCGAGTATGCCAAACCGTTTACATTATGTTATTAAACAGAAGGGCTACCCAACTAAATATTAAACTTTGTATAATTTCTATGTTAAACAATCATTTTTTATTCAGTTAGTTATACGTTGTATATAATCAGTAAAGTGTCCGAAACTTTTTGTGACATAAAAATCCGCAGTTTTTCAATAATTCTTTTATTATTTAGACAGCAACAGTTAATAATTCAAAAGTTTTTTTCTCCTATTATCTATACGGTGTGGTGCAACATAATGTAGTAAATTTTTATTGCTTTTTGTACGTTTACTGAAAATACAGAGCTTACAAACTAAAATTGTATTAGTGTCCGAATCTTTTCGTGATCGACAGTAGTTTGTTTCGTAAGAGCACAACCCAAAGAGAGAACATCAGTTTATTTTTCATTTTAAAGTAACAATTGTATTTTATTGTACAAAACTTAAACCTGCTTCCCATATCCCAATAAATATCAATGAAACAATCGTATTACGCCAAAACGACTTGTTTATTTTCTATTTTTCTTTTATAAATCTTTTACCATCATATTTGTAACATTTTGCGGATTAACACGAGATTAAATACGACGTAACACGAAATATTTCTAATTCCAAGCGTTTTACTTATATGTATGTAGAACTTTAATTCAATAAGTTATTAGAGATAAATATGTCCCGAATTACGTCATGTTTGGTCTTATTTTAATCAGGAAAATGTCACGAATATGATGGAGACAGTTGTATGAAACATTAATTCAAAATAAAAAAGTTAGCAACGCATTAACATTGTAAACAATTGAAGAGACTTTTGATCTTTGCCGACTGCGAACGATCGCAGCGTCTCTTTCTTTTTAACTCGCTATCCTCCTTTGCGATAGAAACTTTTATCGTCAACTAATCCAGTAAATATAGTCCAAATTATATCATGTTTGGTCTCATTTTTATCAGGAAAATGTTACAAATATGTTGGTGAAAGTTTTATGTAAAAAAAAGTCAATAATAGTAAAGTTTTACATTTTCATTAGTATTGTCTCATGGATATAAACAACCAGGCTCACGTTACACTTCTCGAAGCTGAAGCTTCGTGGCGTCTAGAGGGGTCTTCCCCCCAGTGGTGGTGATAAAAATGTTGCACATATCGTGTAGGAGATTTTTGCAGATATCGAATGTTCACTGTATTGCGATTAATGGTCAGATATCGGCACAAAGGTTCAAGAAAGGTTCAAAGGTTCGACAAATTTTATAGTTATTACACCATCCGTTATTACACCGCGGTGATAGCCATTCAGTCAAACCCACAAATCTGACTTGTGTTGTGACCACAGAATCAGAACCGATAGAAGCACAACTTTTGGTAGCACACGTAGCTAGTAGATTCACAACATACACGATATTATCAACTGTAATTGTTTACATTGATGATCATAAGGACCAATCACATAAATGTAGAGTATTATTAGATTCAGGTTCACAAGCAAATTTTATCACGTCAGCATTCTGTAAACGGATAGGTATCCGTCCGAAGTCTATAGAGTCCACGGTAACCGGGTTAGGAAAGGCAATAAATTTCATAAAGGGGAACACAATCATTAGAATCCGTTCCAGACACAACAATTATCAAGTTAGTCTAGATTGCCTATGAATAGGCACGATCACAACAAGCATGCCAAACTTTTCCTTAACGCGAGAAAGGATAGAAGTTCTGAATCACATAGAACTTGCTGATCCAGATTTTAATATTCCGCAACCCATTGATATGCTCATCGGGGCAAGTTTATTTTAGTCACTCCTTTGTGTTGGTCAGCATAAATGTCCTTCAGGAATAGTTTGTCAAAAATACCCAACTTGGTTGGATTGTTGGTGGCACGTTTACATGGGCGACAAGGAACAGCGGATAACGAATATATGCCATCTAATCACGCCAAATGATCTTCAGTCTCAATTAGAGAGATTTTTAACTACCGAAGAAATTAGTCCATGTGAAACTAAAGTCATAGACGAATGTGAATCACACTTTCAACAAACAACACGACGAAATACAGACGGACGTTATGCAGTCAGTATACCTTTCAAGGACGAGGTCAAACAGTTAGGTGATTCGCGGCAACAAGCAGTGTGACGTTTATACGCGTTGGAACAGAAATTAATTAGAAACCTTCAGTTAAAACAACAGTATACAGAATTCTTGAAGGAATATGAAATATTAGGTCATATGTTACCCGTATTAGAGTCTATCGAAACAACAGAATAAGAGTACTATCTTCCGCACCACGCCGTAACCAAAGTAGACAGCACAAGAACGAAAGTTCGTGTTGTGTTCAATGGTTCCGCAAAATCTTCATCGGGATTGTCATTAAATGACACACAGTTAATCGAACCTACGGTTTAGAATGATTTAGTATCAATTTTGATTAGATTTAGGTACCATAAATATATTATTTCAGCCGACATAGAAAAGATGTATCGTCAGGTCTTGATTGATCCTCCTCAGAGGAAATTCCAGAAGATTTTGTGGTGAACTAAACACCATAATATACGGTACCGCGTCCGCTCCGTTCCTGGCCGCGCGGGTAGTAGACTAATAATTAATGACTTTTACGTAGACGACCAGGTGCTCAAACTTCTATAGAGATTAGCAAGTTAAAATCAGAAATCACAGACATGCTACTCCAGTCTGGAATGCACCTTTGTAAATGGGCAACAAACTGCCCAGAGATCAGTACGTCGATAAATAGCAATCAGGAAATTATAATAGAAAATGATCCAAAAACATTAGGATTATTTTTTTATTTTTTTTTTTTTTATATTGGTGTTTAAGGTCGCATCAACCACTGATTGGGTTATTAGCGACTTAATAATTCAGTTTACAGTTTATTATATAGACTGGTATCTTTCAGAAAGTTGAGTAGGTTCTGTATTGATTTGTCGTCCTTCAGGTTGTCGGTCCATGTAGGTTTTATGTTGAATTTCTGTCTGTCGGCAGCGTACTTTGCACATTGGATGATGAGGTGGTCCACCGTTACGTTGACATTACATAGCTCACAGATTGGGGGTTCTTTTTTACTGAGTAGGTGCTGATGTGTGATTCTTGTGTGACCAATTATGATTCTTGAGATGACAACTTGGTCACGTCTTTGTAAGGAGCTGGTAATGATTTTCTTATAGAAGTTACTTTTGATTGTTGTCAGTCTAGATTTAGATTGCGTAATCCATGTGTTGTTCCAGTTCTCTTCTAGTTTCTGTTTTGCATTGAGGAGGGGTACTTCAGGAGATAGGTGATTTGTATAATGGTCAGACGCTGGAGAGTTTGCTGCTTCTTTGGCTACTTTATCCGCTGCGTCATTTCCCGCGATGCCTACATGGGAAGGGATCCAGACTATTGCAATTTGATTATTTCTTTGTATTGATTGAATATAGGCTAGTTGGCATTCTTGTATGAGGATGTCGTTTGTCCATTGGTTTTGGATTGTGGAGATAGCGGTTAGAGAATCACAGAAGATAGCGAAGTTTTTGTTTTGTTCGGTAGCGGTGAGCTCGATAGCATGCTTTAATGCGGTTATTTCGCAGTCAAGTATGGTTGATTTCGGATGAAGTTTGTTACTTATTGTTACTTGTTCGTTAATTATAGCGTACCCGGAACCATTTGCAGTTTTTGAACCGTCGGTGTATACAGGGTGTCCACGCCTAAGTGTGACAGCGCGATATTTCATGAACTAGTGATGATACGAAAAAGTGTTTATATGGAAACTGCAGGGTAACAGGGGCTCTATGTTTTGGCCTAAACGAATTTTTTATAATGTTATTAATGTAAAAGATATGATGGTGAAGTTTCGTTTTTTAAATGGAACTATATATTTTTTTTTCGATCACGCGATAGTGCTTTTCAAGACGAATTTATTAAGATTTAATGTATCTACCCGATTTTTAATAGTTTTCGAGATATAACGCTTTGAAATTTACTGATTTTCGGCAAAGACGTCACGATTTGAGTAGTAAGTCATAAAAACGATCTTATTGTTGCGGTAAGTGCCGCATGTTTGACTCTACCTGCCGAAACCGATAGCCGCGGGTCTACGGTCAGAACGGCAAGTCCGAAGAGTAAGAAACGTGGAAAGAATTGTCCATTACGGTCTAAGTTTTCCGCATTAGGATGATGGACAATTCTTTCCACGTTTCTTACTCTTCGGACTTGCCGTTCCGACCGTAGACCCGCGGCTATCAGTTTCGGCAGGTAGAGTCAAAAATCCGGCACTTACCACAACAATAAGACTGTTTTTATGACTTACTACTCAAATCGAGACGTCTCTGCTGAAAATCAGTAAATTTCTAAGCTTTATATCTCGAAAACTATTAAAAATCGGGTAGATACATTAAATCTTAATGAATTCGTCTTGAAAAGCACTATCGCGTGATCGAAAAAAAAATATATAGTTCCATTTAAAAAACGAAACTTCACCATCATATCTTTTACATTAATAACATTATAAAAAATTCGTTTAGGCCAAAACATAGAGCCCCTTTTACCCTGCAATTTCCACATAAGCACTTTTTCGTGTCATCAATAGTTCATGAAATATCGCGCTGTCACACTTAGGCGTGGACACCCTGTATATGCGAGTGATTTGAGTAGGAATTTTTAAGCTCTTGGAATATTGTCTTCAGCAAGTCTTGATTTGTTTTTTCTTACTGTATTGGAGCATAGTTAGATTCGTCTTGATTTTCGGAATGAGCCAAGGAGGGGTGGTATGGACTGCTTTACATGTTGTGGCCTGAATTTCTATGTCATGTTCTTTCAAGAGGTTTCTTAAGCTTTGATAGAAGGGAAGGTGGTATTTGTTTCTTTGTTGTAAGGATTGATTTTGTTTGAAGATTACCTGGTGAACGGGGTTTTGTGGAATAGAGGCGATTTTGGTTGCAAATTTGATGCTTAGTAATTTTCTTCTAACGTGTAGCGGCGGTTCTGTTGCTTCACTGAGGATGCCATTAATCGGGCTCGTTCGGAAGGCACCAGTTGCTATTCGTAGTGCGTTATTGTGGATGACATCTAATTTTTTCAGTACACTAGTATTTGCGGAGTTGAAGATAATTGATCCATAATCTAGTTTCGATCTGACTATTGCTTTGTATGTTAGTAACAGGGTGTTTAGGTCAGCTCCCCAGTTGTTTGCTGCTATTGTTTTGAGTATGTTTAGACGTTGAAAACAGTCGGCTTTTAATTTGGCAATATGGAGGTTCCATGTAAATCGTGAGTCGAAGGTTAGGCCTAGTAATTTCATAGAGGATGTTTTAGGAAGAGTTTGGTTGTTGAGCGTTAGTTGAATTTTTATCAGGAGTTGCATTCTACTGAAGACAATTATTCTCGATTTAGAAGTGGAGAGTTTGAATCCTGAGATAAGGCACCATTTCTGAAGTTTGTCTAATATTTCCTGGAGTAATGCTTGGGAAGTTAGGGGGTTTCTCCCTCTGCATATTATCGTAAGGTCATCTGCAAATAGTAGGCCTAAGGCTGGGCTTACTATGTTCTTCAGGATGTCATTGATAGCAATTAGAAATAAGGTGACGCTTAGGACGGAACCCTGGGGAACTCTATTGTCTACTACTTTTGTGGAGGACAGGGTGTTGTTGACTCTTACTCGGATTGTTCTGATAAACAGGAAGTTTTTTATGAAATTAAAAATGTTTCCTTCGACACCCTGGTTTTGGAGGATTCTTAGAATACGGTTTCTCCAGACCATATCGTAAGGCTTTTCTATATCAAGGCATACAGCGATTGCATGTTGTTTGTTGGCAAAGGCGTCAAGTATTGTCGTCTCTAGGTTAATAAGGTGATCGTAGGTTGAGTGGAGCTGTCGAAAACCGCTTTGGTGTTTAGAGATTAGTGAATTGACTTCCAGGAACCACCTGAGTCTTAGGTTGACGATTTTCTCCATTAACTTGCACATTGTGTTGGTTAGAGCGATTGGTCGGTAGTTGTTTGTGCCTAGTGGGTTTTTGCCGGGTTTTAGAATAGGGATGATTATAGCTTCTCTCCATCTGGAGGGGAAGATGTTGTTTGTCCAGGTGCAGTTAACAATTGATGGCAGGTATTCAAGTGCAACATCAGGCAAATTAGTTAGGAAACAATTTGGTATTTCGTCAGGGCCAGGACTGGTGTTTTTACATTTATTCAGGATACATCGAAGCTCGTTAAGTTGTAGCGGAAAGTTTAGAGGGGATCTGTTGTGACTTGCACTGCTCCTGAGGATTGTGATGAGTTGATGTCCGTTTCA
The DNA here is from genome assembly GCA_945859595.2 of Megachile willughbiella. Classification (NCBI taxonomy): domain Eukaryota; kingdom Metazoa; phylum Arthropoda; class Insecta; order Hymenoptera; family Megachilidae; genus Megachile; species Megachile willughbiella. The sequence continues at coordinate 871,761 of OX243806.1, forward strand.
TGTTTGTAGATTCGGAACTCTTTCGTGTAGTTAATGTCGCCAGAATTTTTTTGAAATGTTGTTGCTAACTCTTCAGAAATTTGGTTTAGGTCAGTGGTAGTTGTGTTATCTTCTTTGATTATGGCAGGGATTGGGAACGGGCCGTGAGATTTTTTAAACGCATTTATCCTCTTCCAGATTATAGACAGCGGGGTGTGTGGGTTAAATGATGAGACGTATTCTTTCCACACTTGCCTTTTGCTAGTCTTGATGATTTTACGGGATATAGCTCTAAGTTTTTTGAAATTAATGAGGTTTTCCGGTGTTGTATGTTTTTTGAATCTATTGAATGCATGCTTGCAGTTTGCAGTAGCTTTGGAGCATTCTTCGTTCCACCATGGGTTGAATTTGATTTTAGGGTTGGAAGGGGTTTTTGTTGTCGGAATAGCTAGGTTGGCAGCGTTGATGATAGACTGTGTGAAAACCTCAAGTGCTACGTTTAATGTTTCTGAGTTAATTGAATCTAATTTGATAAATTGGGGAGCTGATTTGGTCATTGATTCTCGAAACATTTCCCAGTTGGCTTTTTGGATTTTCCACCTTGTAGGTCTAGTGGGCCCATTTCTTGTGTCAGTGTTGTATGTTACCTTTATAGGGATGTGATCACTATCATACAGTGGGTATGTTTTTTGGTGTTTAGAAGATTGAGGTTGGTTGAGTTTATTACTCTCTCGGTAATAGAGCCTCATGCGTCAGTCTTATGGGATCCCCACAGGATGTCGTGGCTATTAAAATCGCCTAGAATGATATGCGGTTTAGGGATTTAATTGATTAAAAGGGTTAAGTCTGTTTCGTCTATGCGTCTGCTGTTTGGTATGTATATGTTGCCTATGTATAGGCTCGTAGAACACCTCCACTCGCGTGGGTGGAGATACGATTTTTAAAGTAGGTCTTGTACGATTTGATACTGCCTGAACTTTGGTCCTTGAAATTGGTTTTTTGTAGGCATATTATATCAGGTTGGGGATCGTTGGTTAATAACTGTAGGTGCTCAAGGCGGCTATAGAATCCATTGGATGATTTGAAGGGGCATCGTATGTAGTTGGTTGTATGTTATTGTGGATCAGGCTTTGGTTTGGGGGAGACGAGGAGCGTTCGTTGGTGAGGATAGTTTGTAGAGAGATAGATGATAGGTTGTCTGCTTCCAGTTTTTTGATTAGGCGGTGAAATCTATTTTTCATTCTTTGGTCGTGTATTAGCAAGTGGGTTGTTTTCAGCATACTGATCATGTGAACCATGTCAGAGATGTAATCTTTTGCAATTTCGTATGGATTTTCGGTACCGATGATGTTTTCTAGAAGACTCTCAAATTGAATAAAGTTGAGATTGAATTTGTTTACAGGGTCTTCCAAAAAGGGTTTGATTGGTCCTATTATGTCGTCTACTTGATCAATAAGCCTAGTTAACGACTGACTGCGTTTGTCTTTTTTTTTTCGTGATGGAGACTGAGGGTTGGTCGTCTGGTTTCAACATGTTACTGGTCGGTCGTTTGGTTTTCAGGTTGTGTGAATTTATTGGTTGTTCTTCTGAGGAGGTAGACAGAGGTCTTTTGTTGCGGGGGGATTGAGGATTGGTTTGATCGTATAATGGGTTAAGGGGTAACACCACTCTAGGATTTTCAAAAAGTCGATTTTTTTTGGCTTAAACGATGCTTTAGGGTCATAGAAACAGAATGCCATTTAATTTATAGCGGAAAACAAATTTTAAAAGAGTCAATTATCAATTTTGCCGCAGCTTCTCAGAGCGCGCACTGAGTACTTACGCGGCGTGCTGCGATTCATGGCTTTTGTATTACTTTTACCATTTAAAATAATAAGTACATCTGTTACCTACAAAACAAACGGTTGTAGAGGAAGGTAGAGGAGGAGGCGAACATCGACCTGGATGACCAAATGTATGGTGCAGAAATCGCAGATTAGAGGTAAACAAGAAATTGAAGGATTAAAATGTTCATAAAACTTTAAACGCGTTTTTCTCGAAACCACTTTTGTCATACTGAGAGGACGGATTTCTCAGTGACTATTGCATGGATCGAATTGAAATTTTTACAGTAGCTTCACAACAATATCGTCCATGGTAGTACGTAGCCGTTTTTTGATTGACTGTAAACTTTTTTTTTTATAAACAATTCAATGCACATTTTTCATGCAAAACGTCGACTCATTTCTTAAAACATGCATAACTTTTACAAAAATTGATTAAACAAAAAACCCCTACGTACTACCAAGGCCAATTGTATATAGATTATAAATTTTTCTTATTTTTCATTCCAAGTCTCACACATAGCGAGAAATCCGTCCTCCCGTGGCGGTGTTTTTACAAAAGCTGTTTCCACCGATGGGCTCTCTCGCCCCCATTTTGTACGAAATTATTTTTCGTACTTCAATATGTGTTAAATAAGCCCTCTGAAAAGAAATTCTTCTCCGCTTGTCGTACTTCCAAAATAAATTGTCAAATTTAGGCCTTTTTTTCTGGCTCTAGAGTGGTGTTACCCCTTAAATCACTACGTAATATTATTAAAATCAACAAAGTGGCAAAGCATACTTATATATGCAATAATGTTATAGATTATTAACTTACTGAGCTGGAAATGACTCCTATCAAGGGTGCTTTTAGAAATTATTCTGTAGAAGCGATGAAGGCAGCAATTGAAAATGTTATGTTACGCAAAATGCCTATACCTGTAAGAACAGCAGGACGAAAATTCGGCGTGCCAAGAATAACTCTAAAACATAAGGTAGAAGGTAAGTCACGTATAGAATAAAACATGGGACCTCCTCCAGTTTTAAACAAAATAGAGGAGAATGAAATATCTTAATGGACTGAAGAAATGGCTGCTGCGGGTTTTCCAATAACACCTAATGAACTTGTAACCAGTGTCCAGTGTTTCGTAAAAGAAGCGAAAGGTCCAAATCTATTTAAAAATGATCGCCCTGGAAAAACGTGGCTAAAGGCATTTTTACGAAGAAAGTCTACGATATCAAGAAGGATTTCTCAAAACCTGACAGTTTCACGAGTATCGATCACTAATACTGAAGTATAGAACTGGTTTTCTGGAGTTTATAATTATTTAAAAGAACACAGTTTTGAAAAGAATTTAGATGACTCATCTCGCATTTTTAACTATGACGAAACAACGTTCTTCCTAAATCCAAAGGGTAATAAACCATTAAAGAACAAAGAAGCTAAAAGTTGGATGACCTGTGAGGCGTGTTTTGCATTGCCAATATATTTCACCCATGTTGATAAAGGTCAAAGTTACATTACCTGTAATTCTTTTTATTGATGGACATATTTCGCATTTAAGTTTGCAAATAAGCCAATTTTGTGAAAAAAATGATATTATATTGGTGGCCCTCTACCCCAACGTCACCTATCTATTATTTAATTCTGTTTACTTATTTTCATAAATTATTTGCACAAACGAAATATATCAAAAGCTATAAAAAAAAGGATAGGAAACAAAAATAAAAATCAATTAAGAAGAACTGAAGAAAAGGAATTGAAAAGGGCTATGATAGGAACCAAAAAATTAAACTCTCAAAAAATCAATAAAAAATCCATTAAAAGAAAGGTTCTAAATAAAACCGTATAGCTGAATTTTCTAGTTAAAAGGTAGCATTTAATATTTTCTTATTAGTTGGAAATACATGCTTTATTTTGAACACACTCATTATCTTAAATAATTATTAATATGTTTAATATAATTGATAAGTATGTAAATACGGTTTAATTTTGTCTTTTCGAGCATTGTATTTTGTAAATTTACTTTCTTTAAAGAAAACATTGAAGTATGTCTTATCATATGCCCATGTACTCTAGGAGAGCAAAATCGGGATATTGAGACACATTGATTACTCTGTTCAAGTACTGAGCCACTGTTTTACAAAATTATCAAATTCTATAATTGTCTTACTTGATTTTTAATCGCAAATAAGACAATTAATCACAATGATTTATTAGGGAATTGTAAAGGTGTTTAAGATAATTCTATTTACAAGACTGAAAAATTGTTTAATGTTACTTCCGTACTTTAAAGCCAGGGACACTGTCGGTTCGTCACGTAATGTCACGTCACGAATTAAATATGTAAGCTATGTATTTCCACTGACGAAAAGAAGAATGGCTGGCTCACACAACAGGCTCGCACAACACTCGAAGTAGCGTAAGCTGACGTGCATTGCGAACGCGCGCCGATTTTTTACAGTGGAAATACGTTAGCTGACATCTTACAAGGGAACATATCCAACCGGAACACACCGATTTTAATGAAACTTATGTGAAAGATAGTTCTCAAGAAAATATTTGACACGTATTTTTTTATATCGGCAATCGTGCACATTGAAGGGGTGATAATAGCCCTCAAAGTTAAGGGCTGAAATCATATTTTTGTGAATATCTCAGGAATTAAAGGAGATAATTGGAATCTTTTTTTTCTCAATTGTTGGTCTTACAATAGGTAATTTTTCTGCAGAACAAAATTTTAATAAACTTTATTTGTTTAAATAATATTTTAAAAATTTATAGTTTTTGTTTAAATTATTTTACTAAACGTTGATTTATTTTTTTGCAACTTTGTGTATGTAAACTATGGACTAAAGTAGAGTATACGTGTTTTTGGAATTTGTTGTTTTTTGCAATGCTTATTAGATATATAGTTTGAAATCACCTCATGTGATTGCCCCTAATCAGCATTTTTATTAAAAATATCATAATTTTTACACTCTTTTACATTATTCTGAACATTATATACTTCCCCATATGCTGTTAATTGATTTTTCAATAATTATTGTAAGCATCGCAGGTATGAGCGTGACGCATTTCTAATTACCGCCGCAAGGAACATAGGCCAATACTGATTTTATACTTTTATGGTCGTAATGTCTTCAGTCCAAATACAATATTTAAAATTTTTTGAATTTTTGAGATTTTTAAGAAATTAAGAAAAAAAAAATTAAATTAAATTATTTTCTAACAATATTGGCCATAACAGCCTATGCTCGGCGGTGATTAGAAATGCGTCACGCTCATACCTGCGATGCTTACAATAATTATTGAAAAATCAATTAACAGCATATGGGGAAGTATATAATGTTCAGAATAATGTAAAAGAGTGTAAAAATGATGATATTTTTAATAAAAATGCTGATTAGAGGCAATCACATGAGGTGATTTCACCCCTTCAATGTACACGATTGCCGATATAAAAAAATACGTGTCAAATATTTTCTTGAGGACTATTTGTTGCATAAGTTTCATTAAAATCGGTGTGTCCCGGTTGGATATGTTCCCTTGTTAGTTCGTTATCTGCTGTCACATGACCGCAGTGTGTCCTCGGTTTTAATGTCCAAGTATTAGGTATTTACGTTATATTTTAAAAATATTTCGCAGAAAGCTCTCTTTTTTCAGCTCTTATTGTATTTGAAGAAATATTATCGAATGAGTTCAGAACAATTCATGTTCGGATGACAATACTTAGATGGCGTAAGTATTTCTTTCTTTTTACAAGAGCACGCCGCGTGCGATAAATAATAACACTTTTGTTTCGTATCGTTCAACGCATTACATGGTGTTGTTACTGAGGTTGAAGAATTAAAAAAGGAAGCATTAATAGAATTGTAGCATTTGTTGTTATCATTACATTTATACATGTATGGTGTCCGATTGTAGTTCTATGTAATGTTATTAAAGCATTTTCTTTATTCACACCACTGCGCAACAGTGTTGTACTCTTTTAAACTAAAATCTTTGATTAACTAAATTTAATTTTTCTTTTATGTTCGAAGAATGAATTAACTCGTTTTCTTCAAATAAGAAGTTAAAAACTATAAAATTACTGTATATCAATTGTAACCAACGATTACTTTTGTCAGTGACATATTATACTGCCTGAAACGGTTCAGAGTGATTTAAGAAAAACATTGGTTATATTATAGGTGCGGTTTAGCAGAATTGCATCACGGTAAAGCTTGTTTTAAACCACATGCGACCAGGTGTCGCATAAGCGCAAGCACTGAAACCGAATTAATGTAACGAAGTATCTAACATGTGCCCCGAGTTGAGGCTAACTTGTAGCTATCCCAAAATTGCGTTTTCGGTATCTGGCTATGAGCCAAGAATTTTCGCTATACTGCTACATGTACATCGTTAAACTAATGATAATTGTGCAATTGACATTAAGTTGTTTTAAAAAATAATAGGCCATTAAGCATGAAACTTAACAAGTAGAATTAAAACTTTTTCTTTATTTCTTTGAGAATCAAGAATGATTTATTTTTTATGGAAGTATGCGCTTATATTGGCTTTCACCATTTCAACACTAAAGGAGACGAGGGTAAGGTAACAAATTAGGTAATATAGCACATATTATTTTTGCTTCTGTTGCTAATATATACTGATTTTTATTATTACACCATCCTTGCATATCGCAGTACTGAAGCATAATAAGATACTGATAAACTAAAGAAATAGGAAGCTAAAACTAAATCAAAATTTCGCAAGTAGATTGTAATATTGTCACAACATATATTAGTGAATAGGAATTTTAATAAAGACAAGTATTGCATGAGAAACAAATGGTTCGTATGAAAGTACAACATCACTTTTCTCTTTATCGCATAGCAATTCAAAATAATTTTTATGTACTTTTGTTATGTAAGAAATGAAATATTTAAATTAGCGTAAAAGAAATGATTTAATAATATAAGAATAACAATAGTCCACTAGGTCGCAATAAAAACAACGAGAATCGATGCCACATTAGCGGTCTTTCTATGACGCGGTCCGGATACGTAATCCTTCTTTTTCGCAGGAAGAAACGAAGATTTGCCGATCGCGGTTTGTATGGTAATGCTATGCACGCAGAGCACACGCAGCCGAACGTGCATCGGTATTGCTATGCACAGGGTAGTTATAATTTCGGCATCAGTTATTTTGATATTATTTCTTTGTATAACGTGCACAAGGTAAAATGGATAATTAATTAGCTTCAAGATTAATGTATTTGAAAGTTATCAGAGCTATTACAGTACCAACAAATTGTATTTAAAAACCATACTGATGAGTATGGTTTCAGGACGTTTTAATAATATAGATCCTCGATTGGAAGACATCGATTAGATATAATGTCACAACTATCAAGAATAGTAGCATGAACCTTATAACCATTACTGTTGGTTTCGTGGATCATGTTTGGGACTCATCGTACACTCGGATTAATTTTAGGAACGCTTTATTAACTATATGCAATCATCTTCGTTATATCGAAAAAACACGCATCACACAAATTTAACAGCAGTGGCACTACCATCGATCATACTCCACATACCCGTACGCATACATCTTTCATGTATGACTATTATATTGCCTAGCAATCCCTCTTCTGGTCATACATGACGTCTCCAAATAGTATTATCTAAATGTGACATATAACATACAAAAAATATAACGTAGCCTATAATGTAACGTATAAAGTATATTATTATTTATGTAAATTCAATCTTTCAATTCTTCTTTTTAATTTTACTAACAAGTAAACCTACGGAAGTGTCACTCTCCAATTTTTCTGAAATTTGGATATGTTATAGTACATGGAAAATTAGGGGACACGTATTTTTTTTTATCTGCGATAAAACATATTTAGGGTATGAAACAACCCCCCAAAATGTGAGGGTAAAATGGAAAAATTGCGATATCTTTGAGATCAGTGAAGCAATTTTGATGATTTTTGGTATGAAAGTATCATTCGATAGAAGACAAAAATTGGCCTAGGTATGTTGGAAGGGGAATGAAAATTAGGGGGTGAAATACCCCTAAAATGACCAATTTCTTGCTGCAAAAAATCAGTTTTGATCTGATCGAAATAAAATCTATTAAAACTTCAAGAGGACAGCTAATTAGGGAACACGTATTTTTTTTTCTTTTTTTTTATAAATATTTGGGGGGTAAAGAACTTCTAATTTACCGCGCTTGTTTGGCACTACGCATGAAACACCTTGTAAAACTGCATTTTTTAACTGTTCGATCTTTTTAATATATCGGTTTTGTACGTTACTGAATGCAAATCTGAAATCAAAATTCAATATGGCGGATCCATTATGGCGGACGAAAACTCGAAAACCTACTTAAATAGACTGTGTCTATGATATGCGACGTTCAAAATATTATACAATTTCTGACATTTATTATTAGTTGTGTGAGGTTATGAGAAAAACCGTTGGAATTTGATAATCCCGTTGATTTCTGTTTCAAAAATTGTGAAACATCTTGCGGAATCTGCAACGTGTGTGCAGTAATAAGATGTGCTTGGTGCAAAACATCTTTGTGTATAATACATTTTTTTAACGAATATCATGTATGCAACACTTTTACAAACTGATTTAATTGTTAAATCAGTAATTTATAAAATAAAATAAAAACACAAAAAAATAAAATTAAAAAAAAAAAAAAAAAGAATTAATAAAATATGTGACCAATGTTTCCATAGACATTTTTCGCATACAATGAATGCTGTCATCAAATTTTAAAAAATTTCATTTTTAAGCTATACATATTGTTTAAACAATTTTGTTATAAACAATATATAATATATTTTTAACACGCTTGATCCACCTCACACAACTAACAATAAATGTCAGAAATTGTATAATATTTTGAACGTCGCATGTCACAGCCACATTCTATTTAAGTAGGTTTTCGAGTGTTCGTCCGCCATAATGGATCCGCCATATTGAATTTTGATTTCAGATTTGCATTCAGTAACGTACAAAACCGATATATTAAAAAGATCGAACAGTTAAAAAATACAGTTTTACAAGGTGTTTCATGCGTAGTGCCAAACAAGCGCGGTAAATTAGAAGTTCTTTACCCCCCAAATATTTATAAAAAAAAAAAAAAAAAAATACGTGTTCCCTAATTAGCTGTCCTCTTGAAGTTTTAATAGATTTTATTTCGATCAGATCAAAACTGATTTTTTGCAGCAAGAAATTGGTCATTTTAGGGGTATTTCACCCCCTAATTTTCATTCCCCTTCCAACATACCTAGGCCAATTTTTGTCTTCTATCGAATGATACTTTCATACCAAAAATCATCAAAATTGCTTCACTGATCTCAAAGATATCGCAATTTTTCCATTTTACCCTCACATTTTGGGGGGTTGTTTCATACCCTAAATATGTTTTATCGCAGATAAAAAAAAATACGTGTCCCCTAATTTTCCATGTACTATAACATATCCAAATTTCAGAAAAATCGGAGAGTGACACTTCCGTAGGTTTACTTGCAAGTGCTTTGGTTAATATGTCAGCCTCCACTTCTCCCGATGAAACATGTACATATTATGTCTATATTCTTGTTCTGCACCTTGTCCTTAATAAAGTAGTATTTTCAGTTGACATGTTTTGTCCTACTAGTAATCTTGTCTATATTGTGACGAATATGGTACGAGCCGTCAACACGTCGTCAGCCGCGCACCGTCAGCCGCGCACCGCGAGGTGGGGACCACCCACCGACAACCGATACTACCTCGATAGCGATAGATCAAAGGATCGATGAGTTGGCTCGAGGCTTCGGCCCCGACAGGACCTTTCCGGAGGTCCTCTCCAAGGCACTAAGGCTCTTCTAGTCTCCGAATAGCCCCGGGATAAGCGAACTGGAGGATAGCCCTCGCTCCGCGGCCGGCGGAGTCACGAACGAACGGTCAACCGACTTCCCTATCCTGTGGATAGCCCCGAGGAAGGTAAACCACGGGCAGGCGTCGTGGCGACGGATAGTCCTCGCCGCGAGGCACGCAAGATCGTCGGGTATAGGTAGCCAACTCCAGGAACATATCTCGGTGTCAGTAATAAGAGAAAGGCTAGGCCAAAAGTGGCCATTACCCCGTGTAAATTATTCTCCTCTCCTCTTCTTCCTTCTCTCGAGCGCGAATAGCGATAAGACCCGTTTAGTTGTAAGTACCACGAACGCCGCGCCGACGTACCCCCAACCGCACCGCGAACGCTACGTCGGACGTTCTCCCGACTTGAGTAGTATAAGTACCACGAATATCGCGCCGAGCCGTTAGTATATAAGGTAGATGTAAGATATTTTGTAATACCGCGTCACCACCGTCACCGTACTGACGGTTACGGTGGTACTGGCGCCATCTATTTCGAAGCGTGATTTAGTGTCGACCACCACCCTTTTAATGCCTGGGACTCGTGCAAGTTGTAACGCACGACATTTGGAGGAGTTTACCTCCATATGGGTCTTCTTCAGGAAGGTGCGGAGCTTACGGACGTGTTCCTTGATTCCGTGGACAGTATTACTTATAAATATTGTATCGTCGGCAAACAACAGATAGCCAATCCTTGAGTCCCCAGGCTGTATACCATCTTTGGGGTTAATAGAGGACACTAGGTCGTCGATAGCAATGTTAAAAAGAACCGGACTGTTCGTGTCGCCCTGTCGAACTCCACGACGCATCCTGACAGGGGTACTCCTTTCCCCGTGGCATTCGATGAGTGTCAACATCCTTGTATGTCGACATAATATACTTAACAGTATATTGGTCAACACCTTTGTTGATGAGAGCATTTTGTATAGCGGTAGGATGAATTTTATCGAGGTCAATAAGCCAAGGCGAAACATACGAATAGCACACGAATAGGAAGAACAGTGGAAAGAAGCAAGCTAACAAGGGAAGGCACGGAAGTGTCCCCCTCCGATTTTGATGAAACTTCGTACGTTTGTTAAGCAGGCAAAAATTTTGTTATCGGCTGAGACGCGGGTTTAAGGGGTGAAACGACTCCTTTAAAGTTTCGACCCGCTTAGGCTATCTCGAAAACCATACGAGATACATTAAAACTTCTAATAGGAAAGTTGTATGGTTTTTTACGTATAATAACAGGATGTTAACAAATTGGGCGAAATGCAATCTATTTATAACAAAAAAATTTTTCATAACCTTATTTTACAATTTATTCAAATTTGCATAATGACAGAAAGTAAAGAGAATTTTATTACAAATCTAGTGGTATATATATATACCATATTGCCTCCTACAGTTCCTCAGATTTTTATTATAAACATTACGCGTGCGCAACCGCTGAACCGCCGCACGATACTGAAACGGATCATGTCGGACGATATTACACTATCAGTCAACATTATTGATAAGCATAAATGATGAACAATTATATTTGCGTTATACATAGCTGTTAATTTTATTAAATTTATATTAAAAACACTTATTGTTAAAGTACATAGGTATTCTATATGTCAATTTTATTAGGTAACGAATAGTTTGAATAAGTTAGACAACATAATCGCGGCAATAATGGTATTCCTCAAAGAAATGTTTCAGACATAACGGTTTTTGATACCAAGCACGTATAATAATTGCTACATTACGACATAATGGCATAGTGGTTCATTATCTGATGTATAGCAAAATTCTGCGGGATTTTCAAAATGAGGTGGTTTTGAAGATATGTATCCGTTTTTATACCATGAGTACTTAATGAAATGTTTAAATCGTGGTAAAGAAAACTGATTATGAACAAGTGATTCTAGTTTTAGAATGCTGTCTCGTGTGTGGACATTAATGTTATAGTGCAATAAAACAACTACATCCGAAAAGCGACGAACAAAATTTTTCCATACGGGAAATCCGTACACCGTAGTTGTCAGTACACTTTTTCTCACAATTCCTAAGGCCACCCCACACAATGATGCTCACCATACTTTTGATCATAACCCGCTTTGTCCCATTCCAATAGAAGTAAACCACCACTTTTTCGCGGTTTCCATTGAGCAATGACGCTTTTTCTGTAGAACATGAACAATGAATGTAGGAACTAATATCTATAAATGAAGTTATGATTAAAAAATGTGTCATCGACCAAGAGTAGTTACTAATACACTTTTCGAGGCATGTGTAACGATTCTGGAGCAATCTACAGAAATTTTACAGCGCTCGTGAGATAAAGAGCGGTATTTACCTACTGAGCGACTCGTCTTGCAATAACTAAATATAAAGAATGTGGGATTCGTGTGGTGTGCGGTTAAGGAGTGAAATCCACAGGTCAATACCTTTCAACAAGCAGGTTTTATTCAATAAAATAATAATGATGATTAACAATTAACAAAATAAGAGAATAAGAAAATGGGAAAAGTATATGAAATATAAATTGATATAATGAACGACTAGATAAATAACTAAATAGGCATTGTCGTATAATGAGCAGAAAACTATATGAATTAAATATTACGCTATTCGTAATTATTAGAGGAATTTAATAGAATCTCTATTTTTGGTTATTTAACTCGAAGTCCTATAAATTGAATTTACAGACGAGGCTAACTCGACTACGCTTGTACAATATTAACAAGATTCGAAATTCTAAGTGTCAATAATTCGTATTCTTTTCAATGATTAACGCAGTTGCAAAGTTTAACAAAATTAATAAGTTTCTAGCTCTTCGCGGAATCCTACCTAAGTCTGATTCTCTTTTAAGCTTGGCTAGATTCGTTTTTACAATATTTAATAGACTCGAAATGCAATTGTAAAGTTTAACAAAATTAATGTGTTTGAAATCCGGCGCTATCGCAAATCCTACCTAGGTCTGATTCTATTCGGACGTCGCCTAAATTCGCTTTTACAATAAATTTGAGAATAATACTTTATATTGAATTTCCTGACGCGGTGTAGTCGACTACGTGTATTTCGCTGGAGACAGAACAATAATCTTTAATGAATTAATTTAACTTGACTCAAGATCCTAAGATTGACATGAAGTTAATATATTTCCATCGGAACAGTTACTCTTTTTAATTTGCGACTCGGCAACTAATTGTTCATGGCCCTTTTGCCAAATCATACACTGACACTCAAAACCAAATCGCTTAATTGGGGAGCTTGCTGTTCGCCAGCTACTAGAACGACCCAACGATCCAGAATCAAATGAACAATATACGTTTAACAGGGAACAAATCAAAAATTGACTCTAATTGTAAATTCGTAATTACTCGACTGCCACCCAAAAGACACGGGCTTCAGATACCAAGCTGCTTAGATGGGAAGCCTAGACTACCCCAAGCTAACTCCGAGAATCTGACGGCGCGTTTAGTAATTAGTCAAAAATTGCAATATGCATTAGAGTAGCTGAGAGCTCTCGTTTTGATGTCTCAACCTTTCTTGGCGCTAAGCATAGCACTCTCCTGACGGAGTTCCAGATACAAGACCGCTTGAATGGGGAGCTTGCTGTTCGCCAGCTACTAGAACGACCCAACGATCAAGTACCCAAATGGCATATACCCGCTCTTCCAATCAAGAGTTAAAAATCGTTTCGGCTCTGACCAGCGGAAACTGTTCCGGGCAAGTTGTCTAAGACTTCTAGCTTGCTCGACTTCGAGAATTGTTCTGCTCTGCCTCTAGGCTGGTTTCGCTCGGCCTTTTATACTCGAAATCCCTACCCTTTTCAAGGTTGTGACGTATACAATTTGGCGCAAATTTACATATAATTCTTAATTAAACGCTAATTAATAAAGTAATTGAATTTCTAATATTGCCAATAGTGGTTTCCGAATCGTAGTTAATGTTTTTAATACAAAAATGATTTACTAATTGCATATTAATGAACATTACATTTTCTGTCCTTTTCTACACTTTACGCACGTACGCCAGTAAGGACCTGAACTACGTGTCGAAGTATACGGTGCTTCGGAATATCCTATAGATCGCTATTACAATGTATTCGCCTATTCGGATTAACAAGAATAGTATCTGACTTCGAGTCTCGGTAATTAAACTTAACATAACATTCGCTATTTTTGGGCGTCGATAGATATGATTAATTAATAATTCTAATATCAAATAATATCATTAATTGAAATAATATATTCTCTCTCTCTCTAGAGATCGCGAGCTAATTCCAAGGAATCTTGTTTATCGTGACGTCACGTACGCGCGTAGCGTTTCGGAATCTTCCGTACGAGAATATTTACGATACATCAATTACAATACATTATTTATTATTTACTCAATTAGAATAATGTATGAATTTGGCCATCAATCATTCAGTTTATACGATTGAATTAATTTCCTACATTTTAATTTGACAAGCAATTATTTAATAACTTTTATATTCAATTGCATTGTTAATGGAAAAATTTATATATATATCCTACCCCTTTTTAACATATCGTATTCCTTCTACGAGTCTTGAGCTAGAATCGCAACGCGTGGAATATTCTATACGAAATTCTTATATTACATTATTTATTTAAACAAACGAAATAATAAATGAGTCTGATAATAATTGAGCTTAACATTTGATTAACTAATCTATATGTTCGCTAACTTAATAATTATTTAATGTTCGCGAATCAAAGATTTATATTTGTATGTATATATATGTTACCGACAGTTCAACCCAAATTTGATGGTAATTGATATGCCTAATTACCGCGGTCGGTAATAGATAAATACAGTCGATAATAGAAATTGGAATACCTTTAAAGAGATGAAATATTTTAACAGCGAGATAGTTCTGAGGGCGAAAGAGAGCAAAAAAAACAAAAATTTCTCCAGGAATGTTACACATGAATATGGTCATTTAGTCGTATACGAAGTCTTCCCGATTTGCTTTAAGACCAGTGATATAAAACAATCGCCTATAACAGCGGAGCTATCTGAAACGGAGGTATACCGCGTCCTTTGCTAGTTTACTTTGACGTCAATTTTCAAGGCTTCATTCTTCTGAAGCTCATTTTAAAGGGGAAGCTTTAAGGAATAAGATCATATTTTTTAAAATTTAAACCATTTACGCTCTTTATTGAAAAAAAAAAAACGCAAAAAGAGGATTTGTTTAAAGTTTTCGATATTATACAACAAATTGACAAAGTAGATAAAAATATTTTATAATAGCCGAATCCTTTATAAATAAAACAAAAAAAAAAATGTAGCTAAATCGGACAAGTAGTATTTGAGAAAAAAATTTGTAGTGCAGCCTGTTTCCGCCAAAATGGGCAGAAATTGCAAACCTTGGAGGCCTGTTATATCTTAACAAACTCGAAACCGGCAAAATGATAACTTAAACCCCCCTTAATTTCACATGGACTATAACATACTTCGATTAAAACCAAATCACAGATGGCGAGGTTAAAAAGTGATCGATTTGGCGTCGAATGACTCGTATACAGGGTGGTTCGACCACATTTTGCCATCTAGATTTACGTCATTATTATTTCTCATAGCAAACAATGTTTCAGATGAAGTTGAATGGTTTTGAGAGGGGCAGATTCTGATGGTATATTTTTTTTGTAGGTGGACGTGTAAAGGAGATATGAAGGTCATTAATGTTTTTTTAAATGGAATCATATATTTTTTATTGTATCAGCTGATGCTCTTTCATATTCTTTATAAAAAAGTATTATCCTATATATGTAAAAAAATCATTAGTTTAGGAGATATTTTAATTTTAATGTCTATTTACAGAAAAGGTTCAATGTGGCGACCATTTGCATCAGAACACTTTCTGAATCGACAAGTTAATGACTCACTAACATTGCGTAGTCTATCTGATGTTATTTTATTACACTCATTGATGATATTAAAATTGATAACATGTCTATCTTTTCTTCTTTAGAATACCTCATTATGAAGTGATAATTCACCGTATCGTCGTATTCACCGTATTAGATTCATAACAGCGACTAAAATTCACAATAGGTAGGAGAGCAAGAATTATCAACACAGAAAATGTAAATATTTACGTCGATAATTCCTGCTCTCTTACTACATTATCACATTGTATTCATAATATTGACCAGAAAGTCACGATTTCCTAACAAGTTAGAATTAAAATATCTCCTAAACTACTGATTTTTTTACATAAAGTGCGAGACACTTTATTATTCCGGTACAATATTGTGCGAATATTCTGCAAGCACTACACAACTCAAATAATAATCGATAATAACTGGTATCTTGAATTAGCGTCGGGCAACAACAGACTCTTAAAATGTTCGCCCTAAAAAACAACAAGGAAAGCAAAGTTTCGTCGGAAGGGATAAACCAGATGATGGTAGAGGCGAGAAAAAGAGTGGACGAGAGACGAAGGATCAGCGAAGAAAAGGAGAAAGAAGAGCGGGCGAGAAAGGAGGCCGTGGCAGCGGAAGAAAAGGAAAAGCGGAGGCAGGACGCTACCAAGAAGAACGAATGGAAGAAACAGAAGGGACAGGAGGCGGAAAGAAATTTCGGAAACAAGGAAGAGGAAAAGAAGGAAGAGAGGCTTCTGCTCGAGGCGGCTGAGAGTATGGACTGGATTCAAACGGAAGAGCGAGGAAAGGAAGGTAATGAAGCACACGGAGATAAAGGAGGAAGCCGTAAGAGGAAAGGGTCAACTGAGGACTCATTGTCAGAGTCTGGTGAAGATTTCCTCACCTGGACCAAGAAGGAAAAGCAGCATCTCGCGGCGGTACCGGGAACAAGTGGCGACCAGGGGAAAGATAGGAAAAGGAAACTGTGCGTGCGAAGCGTGATTGACATGGGTAAGGGCGAAGACGCGCGCAACTTACCTTTAATCAAATTAATTAGACTCGATAGGGAGCGAATTAGGAAGGGGGCGGATACAAGTGAAATAAAAAACAGGGAGGGCTTGCCTACGATAGACACAACAAATGGGGGCGCTAAGGGGAGGGAATGAATAAGAGAAGCGACAACAACAACGACAGAAACGGTGACTATAGCTAAAACTGAGACTAGCATAGACAAAGGAACAGCAGCTACAATTAACCAAAATACAAGCAATCAAATTCACGATAAAATTAGTAATATTAATAGCAGCAATAATAACAATAATAATATTAGTAGAAATAGGAAATCCGGATGCATAAGGTATGAACAGCTGAGGCGTAAGAGGAATTCAGACAATGACGTAATTATAGTCAAATACCCGAGAGATGAATTAGCTTACAGACAAGCGTTAACATGGGTTAAAAATGAAGTGACAGAATTTGCAGGGGCCCTGGTGGAAATTAAAGAAACTAAAGAAAGGGATATTCTCTTTGTCCTTGGTCATAGACGCGAGGGGACAGTGGCGGAGGAATTCGCGGCAAAGATTAACGCGAACGGGGGGGAGAAATGGAACGCGCTAGTTACACTAGGCGATACCACAATAGGGGTGGCAGAAATTCTTGAAGCCCTCTTGAATTCGGAGGTACGGGCGGCGGTGGAAAAAAGAGAAATCAGAATTAAAAACATTAGACATGATAGATTTTCTGCGATGAAAATAGTTGAATTAGAATGTACCAAGAGAGCAGCGAGACATCTCTTGTTGCAGCGGGAAATTAGAATCCAATGGCAGGAGCTTAGGCCATATTGCCCTAGGGTAAAGAAGGGAACCTATCAAGCGAGTAGCAGGACTGGGAAACGCGCACTTTAAAATGGAGTAATAAGTTAATAATTGAATAGGTAAATGTGATCAATATATAAGATAATAATAATATTAAACATAATATATATATATTTAAATCAGGATACTTAACGTTAGGAAACAATAATAGTACGGATAGAATGTAAGACTTGACCATGTATAATTATCAACAGCCAATGGGGCCAACTTACCGAGGTCAATGGGACCATACCGAGGTCAAAGGGACCACTTCAAACCGGAGAGAATTCTTTCCTGCTTCACGGCTTAAGCTCTACCCTTCGGGGCAGGAGCGTCACTGCAGCGACAACGGCGGGTGGGGCAGGAAGGGAGATGAATAAAAGGGGCGATCTACCCTTTAGCTCGATTGTCGCTCCTCGCGAAGGATCCTTACGTCAGCCTGGTCATAGCACCATTAGGGGGCGGAGATAGGTGACTGAGCTTGGACGACATGAGAGCGATAAGGCTGTTTTTTCTTACCGAGGGCAATGGGCCTACTACCGAGGGCAACGGGTCTAATCTCTCCTTGCAGTATGGGGGGGGCTCTCTCTTTTTTCGGCGGGAATGTTCTTTCTTGATGGGGTCGAGTCAGGGGCGGGAGCGGGGGCGGTAAACAGAAAGCGGGTTTCTGGCCAACATCCATTAGTCCTTCTCTCTCTTCGAAGTGACTGGAGTGTTGTCTACCGCAAACTGGGATCTTCTGGGGGAGATGACCGGGGGTGGGGGCTGAAGAAATTTTCTCCGGGACTTCCGCGACTATATTTTTACCTTTTCACGTGCATTTGGCATGTCCTTATCAGATTCTCCACTACGAAACCATTACGGTAAGGGACGGGGGAGGGAGATTAGATTAAATGAAATCCACTTGGACGGAGTAAGTGGTGCGTAGGAGGTCGTTGTCCTAGACAACATGTTGAAGGCCACGTTGGCGGCGGGGGTGAAGTTGACTGTACCAACCCTCGTCGACGGCAGTGTCGAACATCCACCTCCGGTGCATACGCTGCTCGCAGTCGAGTGGATCCTCCTCCATACGTGCGGGGGGAAAGCGATGGCCCAGTCCGATTGCCTTCTATGCTGCGTAGGCGAAGCTTCGGCGGGTTGCCGCATCCCCCGCCTTCTGGTGGGGAGAGAAGAGGATTTTAGTTGGTAACCTGCCGTAGTGCACAGAGGTGCATGCTGAAAGTAGGAGTCCCACACTACCTGGGCTCTCTTCCCAGGTGTGCATAAAGCATTTCCCTCTTCTGAACAAAAAAAAAGGATGAATTTTATCGAAAGCTTTGGTCAAGTCTATGGACAACATGTAGAGGGCCTTACCATTCATTCAGTGCTCTCGCACGATTGCGTCCAGAATGGTGGAGCTGGATATAATACCGTCGCACGGTGTAAAACCCCACTGAGCGTGGTGCATTTTTACGTTGTGTGATAACCGAGAAGCCAAAATCTTCTGAAGGAGTCTAGAGAAAATGGAGGAGACCGTGATGGGGCGCCAATTAGATGTTAAAGACAGGTCGCCCTTTTTGGGTATCAGCACGGTACGGTTATGACGTAATATGGTTGGAGTGCGGCAAAGACCGGATACGATGTTAAGAAGTCCAACCACATCATCCAAGTTAGCCCTTCTCAGATCTTCGCGAATGATTCTATCGGGGCCGCTAGCCGATTGTTTGAGGTGATGGGGTAATCCAAGTACAGGACCTCACTAGGAGATTGCGGGTCCGGACCGGAGTGTTCCGGTCATTCCTCAAAGATAGGACGGAAATAGGTCTCTATGTCGGCCATCTTAGGACACGTGGTGACATTAATGTCCTTATCGTCCAATATCGCATGGACCAGTTGTGTAGGGTTCTCGGCGAACAACCGTTGGTACGTGCTGAAATTTGCGGATCTTTTAGCCGCACGATTAGATCCTTTCCGAGCCTTAGATCTTTTACGTCTTCTCCTCTTCCCTCCAGTGGCAGATGCTGGACCTGGATCTGGACGGTTCCCAAGATCACAGATAGCAGAAGATATCGACGGGTCAAATTCCTCGAACTCCGCGCAGTCAAACAATTTGGTAATAAGTTGTTGTGTTTCGGGGGAGCATGAAGGAGTCAGCTCCTTCAGGAAACGGCATATATCCGGATGTTTCAGAAGAGGGCAACTATTGCATTCAGTGCCTGATTGCGCCTGTGTGTCGGCATTAGTGGTACCAGGAGAAGGATCCACCTGCGCGACAGGACACTCTGCAGTACACCGTGAGTGAGTAAGCGGTGGTGGCGCGCTCCCGGCAGCAGGAGTCGAGGCAGATGTGATCCCTGATAGTGTTTCTTTATATGACAACTTCTGCCGTTGATTCTTTATAGCCTCGCTGGAGCGAACAGTGTATGAAGCAGCCAATTTGGAGTTGATCTCCTTGCGTTAGACCGGCGGGCAGCTGCAACTCTAAGAGTGCAAGCTGCTTTTCCTCAGACGATGTCCATTTGGGCCTACTGGTTGGAGCCCGGTTCTCAGACTGCACGAGATCTTGTTCATTGTAATCAGACGGGTGAGCACGTTTAATGTGTTGTCTTAATCCAGCGTATTTTGGAAATTTTGAAAGACAAATATTGCAGGTGTATGTGCCATCCTCGTTGGGAGGAGGCTGTGTGCAGCGCCGAATATGCTGTTTCCTCTGAGCCATGATCCTTGAGGTGAGGTCAATTAAACAGGAAGGACATGTCGAGCAATCATCATCCAAACATTTATCGATGGGATATCCAAGGGACGTCGCCGAGTCGTCAACAGAAGGCAATCCAAACATCCGAGACATCTTCTTTGTATTCTTTGGAGCGGTATAAATTTGGAGCCAGGCTCCAAGACGTCCGAGGGCTGCTGACCCCGGGACACCTCCGACGTAATTTCGATTGGGCTTACGCCCGATTCGCCGCACGCCGTGACTGGGACTGCGATGGCGACGTGAGTCACCCAAACAGCCAACCAGTCACGTTACCGACAGGTACCACTTGGAGGTAGGGCGTGTGACTTGGATGGGAGAGGCTGAAGGACCTAACGAGAGGTCTGTCTTATGCATTGCCATCCCTGTAACTATGACCCACGAAAGCGACCGTGTTTCTCCCCCGGCGTACCGGAGGAGAAATACAGAATAATTCAGTCTCAGTCGAGCAGCTGAGGTGTAAACATCGCAGTGCAAGTCACTTCGGTATGAAGTCAACCCTGACGGACGACGCGAGGCAGTTACACGGAAAATCTAACGGTCCCCGAGAGTTTGCGGCTGGTTCCTGCATCCGGTGGTGGACCACCCGATGATGATCAGGGCATTCCCCTGGACAATGGCATGGACAATGGCGAGGAACAGTTTTCAGTGGTAGTCGAAGCACAGAATGCACATATAACAAGTGAAACGTGCGAACAAAGTGTGTGTCGTGATGTGACAATAATTCTACCACTCGAAAACGTTAAATATTGCCCAGTGTGTGAAGTAGTGAATAAAAAAGTGGATTTCTTAAATCTAAAAGACCTAAAAATACACCTAAACGAACAACACAGTGAAGTGAAGACGGTATGGCAGTGTCGCAGTTGCAAAAAGTGTTTCCCCGGTCCCCACAACTGCATATGTCATATTCCCAAATGCAAGGGAGTTCAAGAACTCACTATGAAAGACTATATTTGTGAAGAATGTTCGGAATCATTCGCCACTAAGAGGGGTCTATCAATGCATGAGTTACATAGGCACCCCGCAATTAGAAACGAAAAAAGAACCGACGAAAGCGCACCACGCTCCCGTGCACGTGGACGCAAGAAATATTTATGGTCGAATGAGGAGATAAACAAATTAATCGAATTAAATGAGAGATTCAAAAACGAGAAATATCCGAACGTCAAGATTCAAGAATTCCTTCCGTCGAAGACGATAAAATGAAAAGACCTACGATCTGCGGAAGGGCAAAATGCGAGCCATAACGAGGCAGTAAACACATTCAATAATATCGAATCGTTGCCAACCGGCAGCCACTCACCGCTTCACACGGGGCTTTTAGAAGAGGATTTAAGGTAAGAAAACGAATATAAATCAATTCAAAATAATTTCAGCGAACAAGAGGAGCAGTTGATAAACACAACAAACGACATTACAAGCATCGTTCATATTGAGGAAGAGGGGGAAGAATCTTGGCGTAACTTGATGCTACTAGAAGCACAAAATTTGACGCTCCCTGAAAACAACGAATTCCACCAATGTATGAAACAATTGGACGTGATACTGCAAGATATAAAACAAAACCAAAACCTCGAGGCAATCAAGAAAATAAACAAATGGATAAACGACACAATTGTACCGAAGCGTTTAAATACAGGGTGTAAAGAGCACAGTATCGGAGCAGTAAGCAACGAACCTGACCAGCGAAAAAATCGCAACGGAAAGAAGAAGAGCAGGAGGAATCACAATGCTCGTGCTAGGTATGGGTTTTCTCGCTGTCAGGAACTATTTAAGAAATGTCCGAAGAAGCTGGCAGATATAACGTTAAGCAGAGATTTCTCTGCCATCGAGATGCACAAGGTGTTACCGGCTGCAGCAGATATCAGGCGACTGTACAACGAACTCTGGGGCCAAGCTGGTTCTATATCGATTGCCCATGAAGCCAGCGAAGCACCGGTACCGGACATAGAAGCCTGCCCACCAATCACCACAGACGAAGTCAAGAAGAGGATTAATAAAATCAAAAACGGGACTGCAGGTGGGCCTGACCAAGTAAAAAAAAGTGCATTTGAAGAAGAATGGCGTAGCTGAAGTAGTTACAAAGCTCTTCAATATCCTGATGCTCCTGAACCACTACCCAGAACCGTGGAAGTTGAACCGAACAACACTGATCCCAAAGTCTGGGAAGGACACAAATGACGTCAAGAACTGGAGACCAATCACGATTGACCCACTACTCGCGCGGATCTTGACAGGAGCTATGGACCTCAGGATAAGAAAAATTTATCAAACAATCAAGTAGGTAAAATGGGTTCATTGCCGAAGGCGGCTGTAAGAACAATATAGTTCTGCTGGATAGATTATTGTAAATCCGGCCACCCCGAAGGGGGCACGGATATGCTTCCTCACCCCACTGGGTATACGCATAAATAACTTACTATTACCCTCTAGTTCCCTCGAAAGTTACCGCCACTACGAATCCAACTCCAATTGGTGTCAGAGCCGGGGGGCGAACAACCCCGGTTGGGCCACTGCACCACCCATAGTACCCATGTTATCAAGGTTCCCCTTGAAACGTCGGATGGGTCACCGTTTGAGGAACCTCCCGGCATACCTCTACAACACATTAATACTGTCGGTGGCATCCGTTACTCAGAGTCCTGAGATTGGGTAGCTCCGCGCGACAGTTTTAAGGATAGGAGTCGTGTTGTCTGCGACCACGGACTCATCTCGGATACTAGGCATAGTTGGGAAAAACTAGCCCGACACCTCAAGCGACGGCCGTGCACCTATCCTCTGTTTTCGTATTACGTACCCATGTTAACAGGATTCTTCCTGTAACGTTTGATGGGTCTCCGTCGAGGAAACTCCCGTCAACCTCTACAACACATAAAATTCTATCGGCGGCATCCGTTGCCCAGTCCTGGGATAGGGCAGCTCCACCAATATTTCTACGGGTGCAAACCGTGTTGTTTCCACTACACCCGACGCGGGGCCGTAGCCCCGCGGTTTTATGCTCTGTAAAACTTATTCCTGATCTACCCATGAAACGGGACTACTCCCGTCGCGCACATGGGGCGCAACCGCCGAGGGCCACTTTCGCAGCATCTCTACCACGCAGTTCTGCCAACAATGGTATCCGTTAGCCGGGGATCCGGGATTGGGTAGCTCCAGTCGCGGCTTTTTGGGGTTAGCGGTGCGTGGTCTTCTGGATCTCGTCTCGGATACTGGGCTATACCCGACACCTCAAGAACCTTAGAACCTGGGCTATACCGACACCTTAGAACCCAGTCTAAAGACGAAGCGTGCATCTGAGTGTATAATGGGGATGATCAGGAATATGTACCGTGACTGTAAAACGGTTATCAACGACAGAAGCGACGAAAGGGTGGAGATCACCCTCAGGAGAGGAGTAAAGCAGGGTGATCTACTATCCCCACTCCTATTCATCCTAACCATCGAACCGGTCATTGAGAAGATTAATAACGCGACATCCGGGATTCAAGTAGGGAGTACCAACCTTGCAATTTTGGTATTTGCGGATGACATGGTACTCATAGCTAAGGATGCTCGGGAAGCGAAGGCTCAAATGGAGATTCTGGTCGACTATCTCGAAAGCTTGGGTATGAGTGTGGCGTTAAACAAATGTTCGTGCTTCGAGATAGCGACGAAGAATAAAACGTGGTACGTGAAGGACCCGGAAGTACAAGTAAAACACGAAACCATGACGCCCGTACGACCGGAAAAGATTATCAAGTATTTGGGAGTTGGAATGAAACCCTGGGGTGGATTGAAAAGGAGCGAAGAAATACCATCCATAATATAAGCCATCAAAAACGTTAAACGGATGAAGCTAAAACCACACCAAAAGATGGACCTAATCCAAGTGTATATACTGCCACATTTTCTGTACGGACTAATTGCGAGTTCATCACACGGAACAACTCTACAGAACCTGGATCAGGCATTAAGACAAGAAATCAAGCAAATCCTTCACCTTACGCCATCAACAACTGATGGGCTAATTTATACAGCCAAATCCCATGGCGGACTAGCATTTCCTCGCCTCGACCACATCGTCAAATTGGTGGTACTAAGGCATGCCGTAAAAACAGCGAACTCAATGGATGATGTGCTCAAAGAAATAATTCAAGATGACCCTGTACAAAAGAAATTGAAACAATACGCCAACTCGCTCAGAATCAATTGGCCCACAACACTGTCGGAGATCGAAGCAGCCCGGAACCGCTTAAAGAAAGAAGAGACGGAACGATGGCAGCAACTGATATCCCAAGGCCAAGGAGTAATCGACTTTCGACAGGACAAGATTGGTAACATGTGGCTACGCAACCCAACGCTCTTGAAGCCCTCAAGATTCATAGACGCGCTGAAGCTCAGAACAAATACATTTGGAAACAAGACTATACTGAAGAGAACGAAGCAGTGCAGCGAAGTTATGTGTAGGAGATGCAAGGCACTACCCGAAACGTTGGGACATATCCTGGGAGGATGCACCCACGTGAAGCCGTTGAGAATAAAAAGACACGACGAAATAAAGGAACTAATTGCAAACAAAACAAGTAGGACACGAACAGTATTTGTTGAACCAACGGTTAATGTTCTAGGTGAGCTTAAGAAGCCGGATTTGGTGATTAAAGACCAAGGAAGGCTCTTCGTAGTCGACGTCACTGTCCGCTACGAGGAACAAGCCAGCCTGGGACGCGCACACAAGGAGAAGGTCAGCAAATACCAAACCACGGCGGAGTACATTCGACAAAGAACTGGATGCACAGAGGCCAAAGTACTGCCTATCGTGGTTGGTGTAAGGGGTGCAATGCCGAGAAGAACCATCGCAAATCTTCAAAAGCTCGGTATATCAAAAAAAGACTCATTGACGATCTCAATGATAGCGTTGAGATCATCAATCGAGACAGCGAACGCATTTATCGACTACGATAGAATTGACTAACCCTCACGGGTTTTCGTGAAAATAAGCCATCTGATACCTTAGATACGAGTATCTATACATTAGATAAAAATGAAAAGTTGCATGTTTACCGAGAGGTACTCATGTGGCTGACTACTACTTCTGACAAACGGTTTAGGGCCGCAATAAGTGACTTGGTCGGTAATGCGTTTGCTTAAATAACCCTTTGGAAACAGAGGTGCGAGTCGTAGGGCCTTTCCGTAAACTTAATTTGGAAAGCGCCACGGCGGCAGAGCGGGTTAGATCGCATGCACTAACCCGGGCGGACGCCTCCACGTGGCTTCCCTGATAACATGCTCCTCAGGAGCGTGGCCAAGTCCGCTTACCTTTCGAGAGGACTATATTCTGACTAATTTTTCCGACTCGTTTCAAAATTGGCGGGTTTCGCTAGAAAGTAGATTTTCTCTCCCCTCTTCCTCTTTCTACTTTTTTTTCTTTTTTTTTAAGAGAGTCATAGTTACTCCCGCTGTTTACCCGCGCATAATTGAATTTCTTCACGTTGACATTCAGAGCACTGGGCAGAAATCACATTGCGTCATCACCCTTGAGGGTCATCGCAATGCTTTGTTTTAATTAGACAGTCGGATTCCCCTAGTCCGTGCCAGTTATGAGCTAAGCGTTGAATGGCGGCCGAAGAGGCGAAAAGGACAGCCGGAGCCGTCACAAGAAGTCTCGCAGCAAGGAAGATCTGTTGGCGGCCAAGGCACGGGACCGAGCTCGGATTCCGGGACGCGACAGGAAGTCGCCAACCGTTCACCTCGCCCAAGCCCGGCACGTTAGCCGGGCCAACTTCCCGACCAAGCCCGACACGCCACGCTCCTCAGAGCCAATCCTTATTCCGAAGTTACGGATCCAATTTGCCGACTTCCCTTACCTACATTAATCTATCGACTAGAGGCTCTTCACCTTGGAGACCTGCTATGGATATAGGTATGAACCGGCGCGATACCTCCTCGTGGCCCTCTCCTGGATTTTCAAGGTCGGAGGGGAAGATCCAGACACCACCGCAACTGCGGTGCTCTTCGCGTTCCAAACCCTATCTCCCTGCTAGAGGTTTCCAGGGAATTCGAACGCTTATACAGAAAAGAAAACTCTTCCCAGATTTCCTGACGGCGTCTCCAGGTCATTTTGAGTTACCCCGACGAACACTCTTACGACGGCCCGATTGGTATGCGGTTCCGCTGCCGGGTTCCGGAATAGGAACAGGATTCCCTTTCGCCCGATGGGTGTGTTTCTTCCCAAATCACGCAAAAAAAAAAAAAATAAACAACGACGCGTCTACGACGCAACGACGACACGACTTGCGTTCGTCAGATTATCAGATTTAACCAAGCAAAAAATAAAAAATCGCTTTCAGGCGTTCGACATCGTCGCAACACATCGAGAAGGATCCATCGATCCGATCCGCGACCATTCTTTTCAACGTTCCACGGTTTTTTTTGTAATTTATCATAAAAATGGTCATATCGTTCATGCGGAGGATTAGGATACCAAAACGACGGCGACGTAAAATAATATTTAACTGCAACTTTTTCTTTGACTTTTTTCCGTACGTGCGTGCGAGCGTACGTGTGTTTTTCATTTCCGTTCGACAAGCGTGAATTTAAGACACCTCATCAACATTAGATTTCTCTTAGGGCTTAAGATCGACTGACTCGTGTACAACGGCTGTTCACACGAAACCCTTTGTAGCGGCTGGCCGAGTGATTTTAAGCGATCATTAGCAAGCGTCAAAGGTCAGCACAGTTTGCGAGGTATACGGTCGAGAAAGCTATTTTTGAGGATACCGTTAGATTTTCTTTAGGTATGTTTTGTAGTTTTTCGTCAACGGTCTCAATAGCTACGTACGGCATTGTAAACCGGGGATTTCCAAAGGGACCACGGTTCCGGGCCTGACGATCTCTGACCGTGCAGGGGAGAGGTAAGTGGTCATTGGGAAATCCCGCTGCATTGCCATATTTTTCGGTTCGAGACACTCCCACCAAGGGATGTCGTGTGCGTTAGGAGAGACATGCTAAGGGTGCGAACGAGACAGTTTAGAGCAGACATCCGCAGTAAGCACCTTGATCTTTAAATAAATTACATCGTTCCGCTAAAATACAGTATTACTTTACTTATCCTCACCAACTCCTAAATTGGTGACTACCGACGTGATTGCTAGTGCAAATCGTGCGATGAGTTATATCGTGAGTGAATAGAAGTAAAGATGAGTCGAAAGACCGCAACGTCCGCGGGTAGTTCCAGTTCTCCCGTGGATCAAGAAATTGCGCCGGAAATGAGTCGTATTGGGATGAGAATTCCTCCGTTTTGGCCTGAGCAACCAGTGATCTGGTTCAATCAGATCGAGGCTCAGTTCATGTTGGACGGGGTGACGGGAGATAATATGAATTCCATTTTGTTAGAAGTGCAGGACATTTGCACTGATCCCCCGGAGACGGGAAAATACGAAGCGCTGAAGAAGGAGCTGGTCCAGCGTTTATCAACACACAGACTCAGCGGATACGACAGCTGTTGGAGCAGGAAGAGATCGGCGACAGGACTCCATCCCAATTCCTGAGGCATATGCGGAATCTAGCAGAGACAACGGTACCAGACGATTTTTTACGTACGTTATGGTCAGGTCGATTGCCAGCCATGACACGCGCTATTGTGACGGGGCAAGCGGATCTTCCGTTGAATAAGCTCGCCGAGATTGCGGATCAAATCCATGAGGGAACCGCGAAGAGACAGGTCGCGAGTGTAGAACAGGACTCGATTACGGAAAGACTTTTGAAACGGTTGGAGAATTTAGAACTCCAAACCTCGGAATTATCGAGATCGCGCCCGCGTGATCGTTCGAAAAGTGGCTATCGTCATTGATCACCATCAGATAGTTATTGTTAATTTGAGCATCTTTAGGCCAAGGGCCGCTCCGCCGTACCCCAGCTTTCGCTCACACCGGCAGGTCTTTCGAAATATAAGAGGGACGGGATATAATATATATATATATATGGTCAACCAGTGAGGAGAAGAGACCTCACCACTTGCCATTTTTGCTGGCATTTTGCACTTTGGTTCTCATATTAATTCTATTGAGTTAGGGAATTCGCTCAATAGAAGAGTTTTTTGTAGAGAACCGTGGTGACCCAACAGGTCAACTGTAGCTTGACTTCGGTGATTGAACGAGAACCGGTATTTCCTACAGGGCTACCCCGTTGGGTATCGCAATCAGAGAGTGTCAAACGAAGGAAATTGTCGTCCGATAAAAGAATCTGTTGGTTCCATAACAAATTCGGTAAAAACTGTACGAGGTGTCGCCCGCCGTGCAATTATGTGTCGGGAAACGCGGAAATACGCCACTGAGTGGGGCAATCAGTGACGATCCAAAGACTACCCGTTTATTCGTTAAAGACCGTGGGGAAAAATTAGAGTACCTGGTCGATACAGGCTCGTATCTGTGCGTGTACCTCCGCACGCGTGTTAAGGGCAGAGTTGTGAAAACAATGTACGAACTTCTTGCGCCTAACGGGTCCATCATCAGCACATATGGCACCAGGACCTTCAACCTGGACCTAGGACTGCGTCGAGCGTTCCCGTGGAAGTTCGTCATCGCCGACGTTTCAAAACCCATCATTGGAGCCGATTTCCTGACTCATTACGGAATCCTGGTGGATCTAAAAGGCCGACGACTTCTGGATCGGACAACATCACTGACTTCTGCGGGTAGAGTAATGCGCGATAAGGTACAATCGGTAAAAACAATTGTCGGTAATTCCCCTTACGACCGGTTATTAGCCGAGTTTCCAAGGATTGTACGGCCTACACAGATTTCGCGTGATATTAGGCATACCGTAGTGCATCATATTCACACAACCTCCGGGCCACCAACTTATTGTAAACCGCGCCGATTATCTCCGGAATTGTTTAAAATCGCACGGACGGAGTTTGAAAATCTTATGAGCCAGGGCCACATACGACCTTCTGAGAGCCAATGGGCCTCGGCCCTATATATGGTTCCGAAGAAAGATAACGGATGGCGGCCCTGTGGAGATTACCGCGCGTTAAATGCTCGAACAATACCAGATCAACTACCCTATTCCGCACATCGAAGATTTTTCGCGTACGCTGTTCGGGAAAAAAGTTTTTTCGAGAATTGATTTAGTCCGCGCGTATCATCAGATTCTCGTACATCCGGATGATGTTTCGAAAACCGCGGTAACAACGCCATTTGGATTGCTCCAATGCATTTCCATGCCGTTCGGATTAAGGAACGCCGCGCAAACGGTCCAACGCTTTATGGATACGGTTCTAAGAGGATTCGATTTTTGTTACGCGTATATCGACGATGTATTAATTGCATCTGATAACGAAGTAGAACACGAGGAACACGTTAGGAAACTCCTTTCACACTTAGACGAGTATGGAACAGTAATAAATCCCACTAAATGTGTATTCGTCGTAAATGAAGTCGAATTTCTCGGGTATACTGTAAACAGTCAAGGCACAAAGCCGTTAGTAAGCAAAGCACAGGCCATTCTAGACTTTCCGAAGCCGGGTATTGTGAAGCAATTGCGTGATTTTCTAGGAATGGTTAATTTTTATCGAAGATTCATTCCTAACGCCGCTCAAGTGCAAGCTCCTCTCAATAAATTGCTCCAAGGTCGAAAATTCAAGAGTAATTCTCTTCTTCATTGGACCCCAGAAGCAGACATCGCGCTAGAGAAATTAAAAAACGCCTTAGCAGACGCCGCCCTATTAGCACATCCATCTGCTCGCTCGCAACTCGCGATTATGGTGGATACGCCGGATTTCGCGTTAGGTACAACGTTACAGCAGCGGGAAGGAAATTCGTGGCAACCTCTTGCTTTTCATTTGAAATCCTTGACGTCTGCACAACGTAAATGTAGTGCGTATGATCGGGAGTTATTTTGCGGTTAAGCAATTTCGCCACGCGTTAGAAGGACGGACGTTTACAGTATACACCAACCATAAACCGATTTTCTGTGCATTTAAACAGAAACCCGAAAAATGCACGTCTAGACAATTTCGATATCTAGATTTTGTTGGTCAGTTCACGACGGATATTCGACACGTTAGTGGTAAGGAAAACGAAGTAGCGGATGCACTGTCTCGAGTAGGATCGGTTACAATAGCTATTAATTATGATGAGTCAGCTGAGTTTCAAAATGTAGATAAGGAGCTGAAGAAATTAATAGCAGGATCCGATACATCGTTACAATTAAAGCGCGTTAAATTAATAGCGAGCGATGCCCGTGTACAGGGTGTTCAGCTACTGATGGGCAATATTTTAAAGGGTGGTAGCTGGGGTGATTCTGAACAACTTTTTCCTTTATCAAAATGTTGGTTAAAGCTTAGTTTTTGAATTATTAAGGAAAAACACTGACCAATCAGAGCGCGAGAATAGCGCGCGCCCAGACGCGAGAGCGACTGCTTCGAGCATGACGGTTGAGCGTGATCGTGAACAAGCACGTTTGCACCATAACAATGTAATTGCTAACATAAAACCACTACGTGAAAGTTAAGTCAAATGACGAATAAAACAA
This sequence comes from Megachile willughbiella, assembly GCA_945859595.2. Taxonomy (NCBI): domain Eukaryota; kingdom Metazoa; phylum Arthropoda; class Insecta; order Hymenoptera; family Megachilidae; genus Megachile; species Megachile willughbiella. Next base: position 902,416 of record OX243806.1, read on the forward strand.
TTAAAAATAAGATCCGGTTATGCATTATTTACAGATAGGGGATAAACTAATTATTTGTTTGATATTTGTATTGGTTACTCGAAAGGAACAAGGAATAAAATATCGAAAATTGTTCTTGTCTCTCGTTATAAAAATACAAAACAACAAAATTCGCACATTTTGACGGACAAATAACTTTTCTATTCATCAGAAAAGATTTTAAATCTAATAACTAACAAATGTATTAATACCTGCCCACTTTAAATTTACGAAACATCTAGAAATAATTTAAATCGGACTCACCTATTGTTTAAAAATAATCCTCAGTTCGCGGTTCTTCGCCCTCCCCGGAGGGTTCGGCGTCGGTGATGAGCCACCGTTTCTTTGCTTTGTTGACTGAAACCTGAGACCCTTTCGTGGTGTCAGTTTGGGGTGGCTCTTCCCCAGGCCCGGCATACTCGAAGGCCAGGTGCCGGTCGCTCCCGTCGAGGTTGACGGGTAGTTTGGCAACGACCGGTCAGCCGGGCTATCACATCTTCGGGTGGACCCATCCTTCTCTTTCCTCGCCCGGGTGGAGGTTCCCCATGACTGGAGACGTGTACGTGTCGTGGCCGGTGGCGCTTGGATTCGGAGTATAAAAATATGAAAGAAATAAAGGGAGGAAAGAGAAAAAAAAACGCCACGTACACACAAAAAAACATTCTCACTCCGCGTTGTCGGACCGGGGACAAGGACTCGCTCGAGTGAAGGGGTGAGGCTCCCCTTTCTTTTTCGGGTCTCTCGGAGCGAGGCGTAACCTGCCTCGTCACAATACATACATTTTTTGTTCAACCATTTTCTGCAAATTGCAGATTCATTTTTGTGATCAGTAGCTGGATTTAAAAAAAAGCAGTTGATCGTTGATATTTTGTTCGAATACAATACTTCAGTATTAGGTATACATATTGTTGAATTTTTATTTCAATTTTGTTTGAATACAATACTTCAGTATTAGGTATACATATTATGGAATTTTTATTTCAATTCAATTAATAAAAATAAATGTTTGTATCGAAAAGTCGATAATCGAATTCGTGCGTCGATCAATTACTTATGTGATACCGCTCGATTTTTATCAGACAATCGTGTGTTATAAAAAAATAAAATCTATGTTTTTCTTCGTTGTTGTTTTCCGATTGATATAATTTTTCACACGTACAAAAATATATTGCGTTATTTAAAGGTTCAAAAATTAATTTATTTAACATATTTTAAAGAGGTCCTTCCACGTCGTTTTTTCTTAAATAATAAATTCATTTAGTTGTTTTAAAAGTTACTGTGTTTTAGTTTTATTTTAAATATTATTATCTCCCCATATCCCATTACATATGGTAAGTCTTGTTCATATTTGGACATTATAGTACTCTATGAAGTACTACTCTATATATTTATACATAATTGAATTAACATATTTTTTGTTTTCTTTCTTATCATAAAACATGTATTCTTCTTAACGATACTGTACATTTTATTTACTTAAACTAATTAATTTGTTGTACAACAAATGATATATGAGAAAATATATTATTCCTACCTTGCTAAAATATTTGGACATTTAATTTTCTAAAATGCTTTTAAATAAAAAATACGTGTACACAATACAAAAATATTTAGATATTAATATTTTGCAGGGTAGCCTTTTTGTTTAATTGTATGTCGTAATAGATTGGGCATGGTAGCTTTAATTTTCTGTAAATAATTTGTTTCAACTTTTCCTTAACTTAATTGGTGTTTGTCGAACATTCCTGTCCAGATAATCCTGATAATAATAAACCTAACACATGTGGGGAATTAAATACTAGATATTCCTAAACTATCCTGGCTATATGTTTGGAATCATTATCTTAATCAAATTTAAATGTGTTTCTAATGTTCATTACAATTACACTTTTTTTAGATTTTGTTAAAATATCATTTAAAATATCTTCCTTTTAGGTTTTGTGTTTGAAATATCTAAATACTTGTTTTTGTCTATAATTTCATTTACAAAACGCAACTCCTCAACTCCTTTCGATGAAATACAACCTCAAAACATAGAACTTCCATCTTTGTGTTTACTTGCTGGATTTAAATTTATAAAATTAAACTTTTGATTTCGTTTATGCCACATTATTTTTCGTCCAATTGGTCCATGAAAATACTTATTTTCGTTGGAAAAAGGCAATATTGTTCCATCATGACAATAATGGTTGTCGGAAAAGAGGGGTTGGATTAAGAATGATTAACGATTCGTGATAATGTGTTGCGTGAACAATATTGACTGCCACCTATTGTCAAGAGACAACGGTACCTCCCTCCCCTGCTCCACCCACGTGACAAGCTACTCAATCCACCCACGGTACCTCAGAGGTGCAAAAGAAAGGAGCCGGCAACAGTCGACTTTCGCCGCTTGTTGATTTATTAAATTCGCGGTAACAATACATTCGTGTACAAACGTCGTAAACACTGTTCTAAATGTTCTATTTTACTCATGAGACTATGCTTTTTAAATCCAAAGTTACACAGTATTGCCTCGAAATAAGCAACACGCTCGGGACTGGCCACTTGCTTATTTAGAAGGTGGTATGCTATTCGGCTTGCTTTTGTTTTTTAATTCGCTGTGTGTTAGAGTGAGATAACAATATACATGTTCTGTCCTCTTTTCACTAAACTGTTCGGTCAATCGTAAAAATTATTAGATCTTCGGTTTCACGAATCTCTCACTCCGTCGCGGATCTCTCACTCGATGGCGGACTTCAATCAAAGAAGTGGAGATAGAAATTTGCTAATTTCGAAACTTAAAACTGTTGCTTGTTTCGAGGCAATAATGTACAATGTTTTATTGCAGTAGGTCATATACCTTTTCAATGCCCGTGGATATTAACACTAGGTTTACGGACGTTTGATGGTCACTTATATTTAAATTTGAACTAAAGTAGAAAAATAAATAAATTAGGGACGATATATGAACTGCATAAGACATTGATTCTTTAGCTTGACGAAAGTTGTCATACATTTTTACAAAAATTTCTTAATAAATTTTGTCATTTAAAATAAGAGATCTATGATCCGTCATTTTGACGGGTTCCGTAAATCTAGTGTTAATACTGGATGTTATTTATTCATGAAGTTGTTACATATTTGGAATTCAATGCCAATCAATTCATTTACGCTAAAGCCGAAATGAGAATTTACTTTGAAACGGAATTATTATTTTGTTGTTTTCTAGTACCCAGCACAGTTTATGACTTTACATTCTACACATAGTATAATTAGTGTATAGATCACTCTTTCAACATTTTACACGTAATGTTAGTGAGTGATATACAGGGTGTCCACGCCTAAGTGTGACAGCCCGATATTTCATGAACTATTGATGACACGAAAAAATATTTATATGGAAATTGCAGGGTAAAAGGGGCTGTATGTTTTGGCGTAAACAACATTTTTTTAATGTTATTAATGTAAAAGATATGATGGTGAAGTTTCATTTTTTAAATGGCACTATATATTTTTTTTTTCGATCACGCGATAGTGCTTTTCAAGAAGATTTCATTAAGATTTAATGTATTTACCCGATTTTTATTAGTTTTCGAGATATAACGCTTAGAAATTTACTGATTTTCAGCAGAGACATCTCGATTTGAGTAGTAAGTCATAAAAACGATCTTATTGTTGCGGTAAGTGCCGCATATTTGACTCTACCTGCCGAAACCGATAGCCGCGGGGATACGGTCCCAACGGCATCCGAAGAGTAAGAAACGTGGAAATAATTGTCCATTACGGTCTAAGTTTTCCGCATCAAGGATGATGGACAATTCTTTCTATGTTTCTTACTCTTCGGACTTGCCATTCCGACCGCAGACCGTAGACATTATAACAGCTACCTGTGAAACACACTCTATGGCAACTAATCTCAACCAAAAAACCATAAATGAAAATCAATAGTCACAGTGGATCATTACTTTTCCCCAACCAATGAAACTCATAATTAAATGATAAAATAATCAACACAAAATTTAACTCTTTTTTTTTTAATTAAGAAATAAACAAAGTAATTATTTTAAATGAAAATCAATAAACTCAAGTAAACACAATGTCAACTAAACGTAATATAAGATTAACTTTGGCAATTAAGTATTATAATATAATCAAATAAATAGAAAATAGGAAGTCTATAGAGAATATAACTATAAAATTATAAACGTTTAAATAACTACTACTAACACGGTTCACCTTCGACATTACTCTCACCAGACGATGAAGAAATATCCTTAGGATCGATATCGCCTGACCATTCGCCCTTCCACAACTTCATACGGTCTTTAGGTACCGTCTGTAGTTTCTTAGTTTTACCCACTACTTCAAAGCGGTCATTACTCAGCACCTTCAATATGACAAAGGGCCCTAAATACTTCGAGTCCAATTTTGGTCGCTCGAATCAGCTGGTTTTTTAAAAACCGTATCGCCTTCTTTATATACTACATTGTCCCTGCGTTTCTTGTTAAATCTTATATTTTATTCGTCAGCATTTTTCACTGATCGTTCAAACGTCAAATCCCTATCTTCATTTACATTAACGCGTTCGTTAGTGTCCGGCAACTCAGCCTCTACGCGATCAGCAATACCCGTACCTCGCTCTAACCTAAACAACAGGCAGTATGGAGAAAACTCAGTGGTCTTCTGTACAGTCGTATTTAACGATAACATAAGCTTGGCTAACTTGTTTGGCCATTCCTTAAATTTTTGTATCTCTACCGTTAAAAGATTCGTTACCGTTGCCACGTAACGCTCCGCTTGTCCATTAGCTCGCGGGGCCCCCGTTGCAATATAATGGACCGAACTACCATGTTTTTCTATAAACTGCTGCAATGGTTTAAATGCAAAATTTATTCCTCTATCAAAAATAGCGAGTTGCGAGACACCAAACAACGTCAACCGTTCCTTGACAATTTGTAGAATTTCGTTACCGCTTAGAGTTCTCAATGGAATTATTTGCAAATATTTAGTAAAAGCATCTACTATAATTAAAATATGCTGATACCCTTCAGTGGACTTTATAAAAGGCCCGACTCTAATCCCACGTGACAATTTTCGTCATGATAGAGGCGCGGCAGGCCAAGCCTACTACCCTTGGGTACAAAACTGCGGTAAATGATTCGTCCAGAATCGGAAAGTATTTTATGGCATAAAATATTCTCACGTACGCTGAAGTCACTACATACGGTGTTTTTTACGAAAATACGCGGCACACTGCGACTATACGGTTTTACTGAGCCGAAGTCGACAAGGGTCGTAAATCCTTGCCTGAATTAATTCAACAATACAACCGCGTATGTCCTTACGTCGTTTTAATGAGGTAAGAATATTACAGGATGTCGATTATATCAAATAATACAACTTACTTTGGAGTAACAAAATAAACCATTTAATTTTGTTGAAAACTTAACTGAATCAAAACTATTATTACAAGTGTGAATGCTGTACGTGTGAGGGAGGATACTGTTTCCCTAACCGTGTGGAGATGATAATGTTTCTCCTTGAGAATTGGTAAGAGACTGGTTTTGCAGAGGTTTTCATGGTAGATGAAAACTTGCAGGGTCTTGGACTTCTGCTGATTGGTTATACTGATTGATCAATCATGAGTTTTTGCACTAACCCCTCTCTACTTTTTACGTTCGGAACGTGAGTTTTTCCAAAGTAGGAGGTGTCAGTGCAAACGGAGTAGAAGGGATGAAATTTTTTATTTATGTGATGAAATTTCTGCCAGGTATGGGTCCCGATATCAGTTGAGGTCAACGGTCATCGGGCCTGGGTTTAATACCCTTTGGAAATTCACGTTTATGACACAAGCAATTAGCCGTTGAGAACGAAGAAACTTGAGAAAAAAAATGTGCATGGCAGGATTAAGGAATAAACTAACTCTCAAAAACGACTCGACTTGCGTGTCATAAACGTGCCGGCAAATTGTACTTCGGGTACTGTTCCGTGTACAATTGCTAGCCATCTGTAGAAATGAATATTTTGTGATGAATTTACTGGGTCTGTTAACGGGTGATGGCTATTGTGAAAATCGTGACTGTGGAATAAGTTAAACTCTAAGAGGAGTAATAAAGTAAAAATAAATATAAAACTGATAGTCATTTCGTGGATGCCACGGAACATACGGTGTCGTTGTCATTTATTCGCTTAATCAAACTTTGAGTTTCCTCATCCTTTTTCTGAGCCGTTTCTAACCAAGAACTCTCGCAGACAGCATTAACTCGATAATCTTTAGGAAGGTTATGACTAAGATAATCTACATGCTCAACATACATATTTTCCTTTTCGATAAACAATGTCGAAATCATAATCTTGGAGGAAAATCCACCACTTTGCAACACAGGATAATAAATCCTTTTCCGTAGCAGTCGCTTTAGTAGCATTACAGTCTGTTATTATTTTAAATTTAATACCTAACAGATATACGCGAAAATGCTTTAACGCGTTAACGATGGCAAGCGTCTCGAGTTCGTAAGAATGATAACGCGACTCTGCCGGTGTAGTGCGGCGACTAAAATATGCTACTATCCTCATATCTCCATCTACCTTTTGGAAAAGAATAGCTCCGTATCCTAATGCACTCGCATCTGTATGCAATTCAGTTTCTCTTTTTGGATAAAAAATTACGAGTAACGGGTTTGTACTTAATTTCTTTAATATGTACATATTGCCGCGCATTTTCGTTCTCCTCGTTCCACCGCCATTGTTCATGTTTCTTAACTAATTTCGTAATGCATGCGGTCCGAACAGCGAACTTCGGAATGAATTTTTGAAAATAACTAGCCAGAGCCATGAATTGTCTAACCTGTTTTACACTACTCGAGGCAGGAGACCCTAACAAAGCTTTGACTTTGTCCTTTCCAGGCCTAATACCCTCAGCGGAAACCTCTCAACCCAAATAATCAATTGGGGTCTGAAGAAATTTACACTTTTCTAAATTTAAAGTAAACCGCGCGGTGTCAAGCGCCTGCAGCACGAGCTCTAAATGATTTAAACCTTCTTCGATGGTTTACGAAGGTATAAGTATATCATCGAGATATACAAGCGCTACACTATTTCGTAAGGTATTATAATAAGGCTTTATTTATTGCTCTCTGAAAAACCGCAGGTGCATTAGCTAATCCGAATGGCATACGCAAAATACTCGTAATGACCATCCGAGGTCACAAAAGCCGTCTTTTCTATTGAATCCGAGGCTACCGGAATTTGATGAAATCCCAAAGCTATATCAAGTATCGTATAATACTTTCCTTTACTTAAACGATCAAGCTGGTCCTCAATCAGAGGTAACGAATACCGATCTTTAACAGTATTACGGCTGAGAGCCCGGAAATCAACGCACAAGCGATCTTTACCATTTTTCTTCTTAACTAAAATTACAGGACTTGCGAACGGCGATGTGCTCTCTCGTATAATATTATTCAATAATAATTCATCGATTATCTCCCTTACCTTTTCTCGTTCTGTGATGGACAAACGGTAGGGATGATAATTGACCAATTTGTCCTCTTTTAACTTAATTCTGATTTCACCTGTAGTTACACATCTTTTATTGCTGTTCAGTGATGTAAGGGATTCATACCGCTTCAACAGCTCCTTTATATGACTGCACGTTGCATCAGCATGGTCACCGCCAATGCAAGCGAAGACCTGCGCCTCAGCTCTTTCTTGAGATCCGGGTTGAGCCACTTCACACCTTTCCAGTTTCGTGTTTCCATTAGAGTCCGTGACCATTCTTATCCCCTGCGGATCGATGTTTTTGCCAATAACCAGGTCGTAAACCATCTCTTCGTCAGGAACAACCAAAATATCGAGTTCCGCTGTTACTCCTTCAGTTTGTACAACAGCCGTTGTATAACCGATTACAGTTATTGTTGAATCCGACAATAACATCACAGTGTCAGCACGCCAAACGATCTTACAGTTCGCGCGTTTGTCCACTTGTTCTTTGATGAGCGAACAAGTTGCACCACAATCTATTAAACAAAACTTTACCAACATGTCTTGTAAAATAACAGGTGATAGTTTATGGGGCACCGAAAAAACAGCCCTCCATAGCGGTTAGCACCCTTCTTACCGCCTTTTTCTTCGCGAGATGACCGCTTCTTGATCCAAAAATCACTCTCCACGTGACCCCTTTTTGAACAGGATGTACATGTTGGGACATTCGGTTTTTTAGCAAAGTCTTTCTGCAACCCCTCTACTTTCCGTTTTTTTGGACACTCATTTTGTAAATGTCCTGTCTTATTACACTGGACACATCGTTTTCGGGCGATAGCACCATACTCACGATATTTATTGGGAACACTTTTTGTATCATAATCCTTTCCTCTACGCGTCACCTTCACGAAATTCGATATACCACTTAACAAATCCGTTGTGGTTTCATAACGCGCATTCATTAAAGATTGGCGCACTGTAGCGTCCATTATACGTCATATTACCAAACTAATTAACTCGTGCTGTTTGAAAGCTATTTGTGTCTGCCCATAATATTTAAGTTTATTCCGCGCATACACCGAATACGAAGACACGGAGTCACTTATGTATTCGACGGCACGGGACAGATGTTCACACAGCCGATCCTCCGGCACAAACACTGATTGTGAGCACAAATCATTACGGAATGTGGTCCACGTTCTGGGATTGCCTTCCCACCCCTTGTACCACTTTCTCGCAGCACCAACTAAAGCATGGGTGGCCAGGCTCAACCTGTGTCCAGCACTAAGTTTTTCCGTAATATTTTCGACAATGTCACACCACTGCTTAACGTCATCTCCAATATCAGTGCCACTGAATTCCAGCACAGCATCCGCGAGCACATTTTCCCGTGACACAGTCGAAGTAGGCGGAACCGCACCGGACGCCAAATTCTCCATAAAACGACGGAACAATTCGTCGAACGACGGAACAATTCGTTGATCGATGATACAGAAGATGCATTCAATGTGTTTTCCATCGCGAACGCGGTTTTAAAAATAAAACGTATCATACCACTGATGTCAGAAAATCTATTTTTTTTCCTTTCACACGATACGTCAACGACTCAGGTTCTGGAGTAAGTGCTCAGAGGTCAAGCTAAGTCCTCTTACGCGAAGGCATCAGATAGCTGAATCATTTACGAACAAACACCATGCACCACGACGTCAGCCACGATCAGCCTCGTTCATTTCTTTTCACTATCGATTGATGGCAAATGTAACGAACTTCATTCATTCTCTTTCAGCACCCTCGCCTTCCCCAGTCCGTGGCCAGATCCCTCGAGAACACTATTCCTATCATAAAGCGTTTAAAGGCAAAATAGCGTCGGCTAATAGCCCTCGAAGACCCTTAAAAATACGTTGACGCTAACATACAGGGTGTTCGGCTACTGGTGGGCATAATTTTAAGGGGTGCTAGCTGGGGTGATTCTGAACAACATTTTCTTTTACCAAAATGCTGGTTAAAGTTTAGTTTTTAAATTATTAAGGAAAAACACTGACCAATCAGAGCGCGAGAATAGCGCGCGCCCAGATGCGAGAGCGAAAGCTTCGAGCATGACGGCTCAGCGTGACCGTGAACAAGCACGTTTGCACCATGACAATGTAATTGCTAATAGAAAACCACTATCTTAAAAATAAGATCCAGTTATGCGTTATTTACAGATAGGGGATAAACTAATTATTTGTTATTAACTAAAACCAAGTAAATCGAATTTGTTTCATATTTGTATTCGTTATTCGAAAGGAATAAGGAATAAAATATCGAAAATCGTTCTTGTCTCTCGTTATAAAAATAGAAAACAACAAATGTATTAATACTTGTCTATTTTAAATTCATAAAATATGTAGAAACAATTTATATCAAACTCACCTATTGTTTAAACATAATCCTGCTTCGGTGAAAATGTGTTGTCGTGACTGGGTCGTTTCACCGGAACTGACCTTCCGTAAAAAAAGATATACGCCCCAAAACAGCTGATGTCGCGGCATGGTCAATGAACTCACTTTATTTCACGTTTCACTACAACATTTTACTGTCACTTTTCACTAATTGTTTAATGTAATAACCATAAAACAAGAACACAAATGAAACACGTGAATAATTATTCATAAATAATTTGACCGATTTCTCATTTTCTTTTCGATGTTGAATACTGGACGTTGTGTCCTGAACTGCCGATCGCAACACGATGAACATCCTCGACGGAAAAAAAAACACGTGCGAGCTTCTACGCCGCGACGCAACAATTCCTTGAAAAACAAAGTTTGACACTGGTAGGAGAGAGAAAGATGAATAGGGGGGGGGTCACGCCGATCATATTACGATTGCCAGTATAGGACTAAACGTTCGAAGCGCAACGTTAACGAGAAAAAAATAATCGCTGAAGTTATTTTTGGATAATCGTTTAGACGTTCTCGCTTGTTTATCCACCGTTATTACATTATTAAGATATTTAACAGTGACAACAAAATGTTGCAGTGAAAAATGGTATTGGGAAGTGTCAGCGAAGTAAAGTTCACTGACCTGGCTGTGACAACAGATGTTATGCGATTTGCATTTTTCTTTACGGAAGGACAGTTCCGGTGAAATGACCCAGTCACAACAACACATTTTCTCCGAAGCAGGATTATTTTTAAACAATAGGTGAGTCCGATTTAAATTATTTCTACATGTTTTGTAAATTTAAAATAGGCAGGTATTAATACATTTGTTAGTTATTAGGTTTACACTTTTTTTAGACGAATAGCAAAGGTATTTGTCCTTTAAAATGTGCGAATTTGTTGTTTTGTATTTTTATAACGAGAGACAAGAACAATTTTCAATAGTTTATTCTTTATTCCTTTCGAATAACGAATACAAATATGGAACAAATTCGATTCACTCGGTTTAAGTTAATAATAAATAATTGGTTTATCCCCTTCATAATCCGTTTTTATTCTTGACTATTTTACTCGTTATTTAATTTACACGTAGTGGTTTTCTGTTAGCAATTACATTGTCATGGTGCAAACGTGCTTGTTCACGATGACGCACAGCTGTCAAGCCCGAAGCTGTCGCTCTCGCGTCTGGGCGCGCGCTATTCTCGCGCTCTGATTGGTCAGTGTTTTTCGTTAATAATTCAAAATCTAAGCTTTAATCAGCATTTTGGTACAGGAAAAAGTTGTTCAGAATCACCCCAGCTAGCACCCCTTAAAATTATGCCCACCAGTAGCCGAACACCCTGTATACACAGGGTGTCCTGCAATAGGTGTTACTCCCTGAAAGGGGTAGTGGAGGACGTCATTCTGAACAAGATTTCCCTGTGCAAAAATAGGGTTTGAAGCTTCGTTTTCGAATTATTAAGGAAAAACAAAGACCAATCAGAGCGCAGAGATTACGCCCGCCCAGAAGCGAGAGCGACAGCTTCGAGCCTGGCTGCTGAGCGCGAGCGCGATCCAGTGTCTTTGCCTCGGAATAGTCTATCGTCTAACGAGAAGTCTTTACATCGAAACTCAGTTAAATAATGAACGGAACAGTTACAACTAATGTTCACTTATTTATTTTTCGTGAATATGTGTTAAGCAAATTTGAATCAGACTCACCTATTGTTTAAAAATAATCCTGTTCCAGTAAAATTGTGTTTTTATGACTTCATCGAACCTAATCTTTTGTAAAAAGACACACTGCGCAATATCTAATGTCACAACCTAGTCAATGAACTCGTTTCACTTCACTGTCACTTCTAATTGATATTTTTAAGTGTAATATTCTGCTACCACTGTTTACTAATTTCCCAATGAAATAATCACAGATAAAGAACGCGAATGAAAACGCCTGAATGATTATTCATAAATAATTTTAGCGACTTTTTATTTTCTCTTTGATGTTGAACACCCGACGATCTGTCCTAAACTGCAGAACGCAACGCGATGAACATCTTCGACTGGAAATTTAGACAACAGTCCCTTGCAAAAAGGACGTTTGACACTCGAACAAAAGTGAGAGTATGCCTTTCTTTACAAAAAGGCGAAAGCCGTGTTTGCCTTTCACAAAGGGAAAGGGACAAGGTTTTTCTCGGACGCCTATGAAGCGAGATTTTTTGCCTGGACGGTCCGAATGGCCGAAGACGATGTCCAGAATTCTTACTTCCTTTAAACTCGGCACATTTGGAATCACGATCGGCAGTTTAGGATAGAACGTTCGACGCGAAACGTTAAAGAGAAAAAATCATACAAGTTATTTTCAGATAATCGTTCACGCGTCTTCCCTTGTTCATCCATCGTTATTACAATACATTAGGAAATTAGTGAAAAGTGACAACAGAATATTGCAGTGAACAGTGATAATAAAAAATAATACTGAAGTGAACCAGCTGTGATATCAGCTATTGTGGGTTGCGTATTATTTTTACGAATAGTTGGGATAAATGGAACAATCTAGTTATGAGGATCCATTTTCAATCAAGCAAGATTATTTTTAAACGATTGGTGAGTCTTATTTTAATGGTTAATAAGTTTTGTGTAAATTTAAAATTACAGTAATTTAATTTGCTCGGTTTCTAATAATTGCACATAACTAACAATAAGTCTGTTTCTTACTCATGACAAACGAATAAGTGAACATTAGTTGTGACTGTTCTGTTCATTATTTAACTGAGTTTGGACGCAAGGGCTTCTTATGAAACGTTCAGACTGATCCGGCGCATAGGCACTTGATCATGATCAAGTATTTTCTTTTAAGTATTTTAAAAATACGTGTCAAATATTTTCTTGAGAACTATCTTTCACATAAATTTCATTAAAATTGGTGTGTCCCGGTTGGATATGTTCCCTTGTTAGATTAGAGGAATATGATAGTAATATTTGGAATGTACTCAAGGCAGAGCGAGTTGCAAGGGAAAAAGAATTAACACGATTTGAAGAAAAGAAAAGGATGCAGTGTTTGCAAGCCGAAGGTGAACAAGTGAGCGAATTTGGTGTTCAAGAAATTGAAATTGTGAGAAGAGAACGCGATTTATTAAAAAGGGAGCTGGATCTTCTTCGTTGTGAATAATTGCTAGGAGCACGAGCCATGATCAGTCCGATGGGGATTGAAAGTGTAACGGGTGGCTCAAATCGAAGTGCAATATCAGCTAATATGAGCATTCGTGCTATTGGAGACTTGTTAAGTGACTTTGATGGTACTGTAACGAGGCATTTTTTTTTGCCTCGTTACGAGTAGCCACCAGGCCCGCCGGCCTCCCCTCCTCCGCCCGGGCGACATCCTCGCCGCCGGAGCGAATGGAGGGATGAATGTGTTTTTTTTTTTTATATAAACACCGCGTTCCCCCCCCCCCCCCCATTCCACCCCTGACGATGCACCGCGGCCGCCAACCAACGAAGGAGCCACGTCCCCGGTCGCGAGGAACCTCCACCCGAGTGATGGAGGCGCGGGATGGGCCCACCGAAGAGCCACCAGCCGCCGCTGACCGGTCGCCGGGCCACCCCGTCATCCTCCGCGGGGCGACCGGCAGCCAAAGAAGAGGGATGCCAGGCCTGGGAACCAGCCACCCCCAGCCACCACCCGAAGGGGGGCCCAGGACCTGGCCACCAGAGGAGCGCTGTGGCCCATCTCCGAAGCCGAAATCCCCGGGGAGGGGGAACCCCGCGCACCGGGCGACAAACGACGAGGGAACCAGGAAGAAGCAAGCGAGCCGCGGAATCGAAAAGTCACGTCGCGAGCGCCCCAAAGTTTCGTCGGTTTTCTTGTGCCATTTTGTCCCTTTAATTTTTCTTTTTCTTTTACCCCTTTGGTTTTCTTTTCTTTGTGTGTTTGTTCGTGTGTGTGTAAGTGCCAGTACACTGACGTTCCCGACTCTCTCCGATCACCGGAAGGACGCTTATCTCGTGGAGTACCCCTTTTGCGGCGCCCACATACTGGTCCAGGTAGGATTTTGCCTCCCGGCACGATTCTCTTTTGATTGCGTGTGGGCGTGTGTTTGCGTGTGTGTGTGCGGGTGGTACCTGACCGCAGGACCACCCCCCCCGGCGACGAGGACCCGAGAGGCCGCGTTCCGTTATCCTTCTTTTCGTCGGTACCGCGCCAAATACATTTTTATTTTCTCTTTATATTTTGAGTTTAGGACCTGCGTCCCCCCTTTGTCCACACCACCGAGAGGGTGTGCCCCCGCGCGTGCGTCCGCGTTCGTTCTACCGTCGCGCTTCTTCTTATTTTGTATCTCGAGCCCCCGCGCCGCGAAAACCCCTTCGCGTTTGGCGAGTGCGGACCCTTTTCCCGGCCGTAATTTGTACCGCGTGGGGCTCTTTCCTAGTCCGTTAGACTGGGCCATTTCGGCCACAATTAAAGAGTACCCTTTTGCTAATATTCGCGGGTTGCCTAATTATTTCTTGACCCCCTCTGATTTCCGCTTTCCTCTGAGCAGCCGGAAGGGCGAATACCCCGGACGAGTGCCTTTGCACTGGCGCCCGGAATTAAAATCGTCCGTGGTCGTGTACGTAGGTAACAGGAGGGCCACTTTCCCTGGTCGCCCTCCCCCGAAGGGAACTTACTTTTCGTCCCCCGGACCAGCACGTCACAGTACATTTTAGAAATGGGATCAGCAATTACGGCTTTTACGCGAAACTTATTAACTGGGCGATAGAGCAACAAGAGTTTTGATTAGTTCTAAGTACAAGGGTCGTGCAGCAAGCTGGTTTCATTCAGGGCCGGAACATCTAGTTTTAAATATTGATACTTTGTTGAGGGAAATGAAATCAATATGTGATTATCGGCCGAGCAAATTGTTTTTGAGAAAAGAATTTGAGCGACGAGTTTGGGCAGTAGAAGAAAAATTCTCAGATTATTATCACAATAAAATAATTTTGGGAAATCGGGTGTCAATTCCTTCTGATGAGCTTGTTGATTATTTAATTGACGGGATTACTAATTCGCGGTTACAAGATCATACCAGAATAATGAGGTTCCGGACGACTGCGGAATTATTGGAAGCTTTTGAAAAAATAACATTAAATTCAAAGAAATTTTTTCCGCCAGAGAAAAGAAGTAAAATTAATCCTGATTTCAAAGAAAAGATGTCACCGTAGATGAAAACGATGAGGTGTTATAATTGTTTGGAACCAGGTCATTTTTCGTCGGCGTGTCAGAAACCAAGACGACAACATGGATCTTGTTTTGAATGCGGATCAACATTGCATCGACTGAAGGATTGCCCGAGACGAGCATCGAACCAAGTTAGTGAGAGTAGTGCGAGGAAGGAGCCCGGTGCAATGATGTCGGCGAACATGGTCCAGTCAGTTTTACCAGCACCGTATTTACTTTCAATTACTTTTGACGTTCTTGACAAAAACAACCATTATTGTAAGTATACTTTAAGTGCAATGTTGGATTCACGATCACCGATTAGTTTTATCAAGAGTAATTTTGTACAGGAGAAAATACGGACTCCGTTGCCTGTTAAAATGCATGAATTTGTGGGGATCAATAGTTCACGAATAGAAATTTTGGGTATTTTTGAGCGCAAAGTTGAAGTCGAAGGAATACCGGTTAAATTGAAATTTTATGTAGTTCCGGATAAAATCATGTCATTTATGGTAGTGTTATGACGAGATTTTTCCCCGAATTCCTCAATTAAATTATCATTTGATAATGGTTTCGTGGTGTCTCGAACCGAGAATAATTGTGTGAATGATTTTGATTCGGCGGTTACGCAAATTTTAAATATAGATTATACGAATGATTCGATTTCAGACATGGAAAAACTTAGAATTAATCCGGAAAATGGTTCAGCAGTGGTTGAACAGATTAAAGAATCGTATCAATTAGATTATTTACAAGTAAAGGAATCGAGTACTGGTAGTGTTGATTTTGAGATGAACATAGTTTTAAAACATGATCAGCCAATTTCTTTTAGACCGCGACGACTTTCATATGCTGATAAAGAAAAGCTACAAAAACTTTTAGATGATTTATTAGATAGAGGCATTATTCGTCCAAGTGAGTCACCATACTATAGCCCTATTGTTTTGGTTCGAAAAAAAAAAAATGGAGAGACCAGGTAATGTGTTGATTATCGAGAACTCAATAAAATTACTATAAAAGACAATTTTCCGAGTCAACTAATCGAGGACAATATAGATCAATTAAAAAATAAACGATATTATACAACTCTGGATTTAAAAGACGGGTATTATAATGTTCGGATGGCTGAACAGGCAATTAAATTTACATCTTTTGTCACACCTCTTGGTCAATTTGAATTTTTATTTTGCCCTTTTGGACTAACTAATGCTCCGAAGATATTTGCGCGTTTTGTGCAAAAAATTTTGTGACTTAATTAGAGCCAAAAAGGTACTGGTATATTTTGATGATTTTATGATTGCAACGGAAACCCTTGAAGAACATTTGGAAATTTTGCGGGAAGTTTTTCAAACGGCAGCACGATGTCGTTTACCATTTAAACTAAGTAAATGTGCTTTTTGCGCAATTTGAAGTCGATTATTTAGGGTATCGCGTCAGTTTCGAAGGAATTAGGCCGAGTGACAGCAACATTGAGGCTGTTCTTAATTATCCAATTGTACGTAATTCAAAAGAGGTTTTACATTTTGTGTCCTTGGCAAGTTATTTTCGACAATTTATACCTGGATTTTCCATTATTGCAAAACCATTGTACGATTTGGTTAAAAAGGAAGCTAAATTTGTGTTTGGGGAAAAAGAAAACAATACTTTTGAAACACTGAAAAAGCAATTGGCGTGTTACGTACGCCAATGATTTTTCTATTTTGGGGTTGGGTGTTCGAGCATAGGTAAAGACCACCGCGAAGATAGAGTCTAGACTTGCCTAGCTTTCCCAGCTACCAGGGTTTCCTTATTGGGATGCGCCCAAGAATTTCTAACGTCTTCGGATCAACGCGATGAAAATTCGTTAGACGAAAAGCGTCGCGTTGATTCGTTCCCACCGTTTCCACCACTACTCGTTTTCTACCCATTTTCCGGGTATAAAAAGGGTTGTGGAGAAGACGTGTTGGGCCCAGTCAATTCTTGAACGTAGTCTAACGCGGAAGCTCTGTCCGAGTTCTAGTACGCTTATTACGTCAAGTTTAGAGTAGAGTCTTTCAATCGAGATCGGGTTAAAGTCCCTTTCGAGAAGCAACTTAACCATACAGTACGTATAATTGCTGTTAGGCATCTTTATATTTGACTTAATCTCATGGGTCCCCATTTCGCTTGTTTTTCGTTAAAACTAGGCAGGACTAGATTCTCGCTTTGTCGAAGTCGAAACTATTCAAACTAAGTGAATTCGAATCAAAGTAATCTTTTAAACTCTTGCATATTAGAGTCACCTTCAACCGACACGTTACACTACAACATTTGTAAAACCGGTTAAAGGAGAATATATTTGATCATTCATATTTTATATTTAACTATTCGTCTCAATTAATTATAACTCAAGTCCAACCAACCCACCATAAAATCTACGTTACGAGTTCTAATACTAACATTTCCTGTGACACCCGACGTTAGCCATACGTCGGCTAGTTCACATATCACTTCCTGGGGCACCCGGCGTTAGCGATACGTCGGCTCATCCCCGCGTCTACTTTCCTTTGGCGCTCAGGTTAATTAACAAACCTGAGTTAGCCTAGTAACAACACCATAACCTAAATACAGCCCCCAGCCACGCGGCTGTACCCCTCCGGCTCGTAACAGGCGAATGAACCGATTCTTTCAATTTATTCTCCCATAGTTGAAACCGAATTACATTTCGATGCGAGTGCGTTAGGATTTGGTGCGATATTATTACAAAGACAAGCAGATAAATGTTTGAAACCAATCGCATATTTTAGTCAACGTACAAGTCCGACTGAAGCGAAATATCATAGTTTCGAATTAGAATGTCTGGCGGTTGTGAATGCAATTAAGCGTTTTAAAATTTACCTCGGTGGAATTCATTTTAAAATTATAACCGATTGTGATAGTTTCCGTTTAACGTTAAGTAAGCAAAGTATTAAGCCGAGAATTTCACGTTGGGCTTTGTATCTTCAAGAATTTGATTATGAAGTACAACACAGACCAGGTAAAAGAATGAGTCATGTGGATGCTCTAAGTCGTTGTAATAGTATTTTAGTAATTCAAGGTAATTCATTTGAGCAAACCTTATCGTTATGTCAGGATAGAGACCCAGAAATTAGTCAAATGCGTGAATTATTTGAAAAAACAGAAATGAAGCATTTTGATTTACGCGATTAATTTATGTTAAAGAAATATTGTTGCGTTTGGATTAGCCGGGGACGGCTAATATTGTCAGAATAGCCAAACTGTAGGCATTTATTTGTAGAGTGTTACTAGAATCACCCGTTAGTGATTAGAATAAGTGTGAACGGAGTGAATTGGGGTGGCAAGTGGTGTCAAGTTGTCGTTGTGTATTCATTGCTATAAGCATTTTTTTAAATTTTCAGTTAGTTTATGTTACCCTGTTCATTGGAAAAGAACGCGTGTCGTTTCTCTTATAATTTAATTAAATGTTAAATAATTTGTTCAGTAAATAAATGTTTTATCTATTTTAAAAGTCTACAAAACCCCATTTTCGCAAAGGGAAATCTTGTTCAGAATGACGTCCTCTACCACCCCTTTCAGGGAGTAACACCTATTACGGGACACCCTGTATATAGGTATAATAATGATAATTTAATGAATTCTGTAAATGTACAGCGGACTGATACACATAAAAATTACTACGTAATTATTCCAACTTTCTACGAAATTGAACGACACGCTCGACATTTCTACACTCTTCTCCCCTCCCACTACGTTCCTCCAAAAACATCGCAGCATTGACGCATTGTCCGTCTATCATGGTCTTTCTTTCATAAATTAATGCTTCTTAAAATTACGATGCTACATTACTTACTTTACAGATTAAAATTACACCAACAAGTAGTAGGCCAGGCTCCGAGCATAAAGAAAAGAAAACTAATTGCTTTAACACCGTAAGGATATTTATTGACAAAAACACATAATTCACCATTGCCGGCTACCGAATAACGCAAAAGCTGAACGACGACTCCCTGACCGTTGGACGTCGCCGGGTGGCGACGCCGTTGCCCGGTTTTCATTTGTTTGGCGGTAACACAATATATTCTGGAATATTCCAGCGACGTAAATTGTACTATACATTAGTATTCAGACACTGGTACATTTTTCAGAGTCTAACAATACTTACAAGGGACATTCCCGAGTTGATAATTTCCGATTTTGATGAAACTTATGTATAATATAGTTCTCGAAAAAATGTTCGATACGTATTTTCTTTTTTTTAGCTGCCGACATTCATGTTAAGGGGGTGAAAGTAGCCCCCAAAGTGGAGGATGTGAATCATATTTTGTTGAATATCTCGAGAATCAGAAGAGCTAGAGCAATGGTTTAAATTACAAGATTTCGTGTGTTTTTTTTTTTTTTTTTTTTTTTTTATGAGGAATCCAACTATGAAAACAGATTTAAAAAGTTCGTATTTGTTTAAACAATATATCAAAAAATGGCACTTTTTTGTTCATTTTTATGTTCAAAAGTTGCTGTATCTTCCTGTAAGTTTCGATGTAAAAAGTATACTAGTAGGTACAAAATACGGATCAAATGGAATTTTCATTTTCACATTGTAAATATAGTTAACGTAGTTGTATTTTTATCGAAATTTTGCGGAACACAAAATTATATAATAAAAATTATTGATAGTGCGAGGAAAGTTATAATCATGGATGGATCCAGACATATCTATCGTAGGACGCCCCTGAGACACTATGTCACGCAGGCGATCGGCGGTTCGGCCGTCGAGTCTAGAGCGGTAGTGGGGGTACAATAGGCGGTTACTCAGGAATCGGCCCGAAATGTGCAACTAATTCCGAGCACTGCCTTAGACAATATAATGCATTGTGCAGAGATAATTAGTGATTTTTAATTCAAGCTATTACTGCTGATAGAAATAGTTTTTTGTTTACTTGCTAATTCTGAATCTGTATTTTTTGTGCCGAGATAGATGCAAACTCGATGAAATAAATAAAATGAAATTTGTAATTCCAAAATTTTTTAATTTTCGAATTTTCCAATTCATCAGCTCCAAAATTTGTATATTGCCAAATATGGGAATATCTGAACGCTCAACTTCACTAACTTTCATATTTTTAAAAGACGATATTTCCAACTGTCCGAATTTCTAAATTAACAAATTTTTGTATCCTGAAATTTCTCACAGTTCAATTTCTCACAGAATCTTTCTAAGTCTTTAGATTTCTAAATTACCTAATCGCCAAATACAGGGTGTTCGACTACTGGTGGGTATAATTTCAGGGAGTAGTAGCTGGGCTGATACTGAACAACTTTTTCCTTTACCAAAATGTTGACTGAAGCTTAGTTTTCGAATTATTAATGAAAAACACTGACCAATCAGTGCGAGAGAATAGCGCGCACCCAGACGCGAGAGCGACAGTTTCGAGCTTTACGGCTGAGCGTGATCGTGAACAAGCACGTTTGCACCATGACAATGTGATTGCTAACAAAAAACCACTACGTGAAAGTTAAATCAAATAACGAATAAAACAATTAAAAATAAGATCCGGTCATGCATTATTTACAGATACGGAATAAACTAATTATTTGTTATTAACTTAAACCAAGTGAATAGAATTTGTTCGACACTTGTATTCGTTATTCGAAAGGAGTAAGGAATAAAATTTCCAAAATTGTTCTCGTCTCTCGTTACAAAAATACAAAACAACAAATTCGCACATTTTGAAGAAAAAATAACATTTCTATTCATCAGAGAAGATTTTAAATCTAATAACTAAGAAAGGTAGTAATACCTGTTTACTTTAAATTCACAAAACATGTAGAAATAATTTAAATCAGACTCACCTATTGTTTAAAAATAATCCTGCTTCGGTGAAAATGTGTTGTCGTGAGTGGATCATTTCACCGGATCTGATCTTCCGTAAAAAAAGATATACACCGCATAGCAACTGATGTCGCGGCTAGATCAATGAACTCACTTTATTTCACGTTTCACTGCAATATTTTACTGTCACTTTTCACTAATTGCTTAATGTAATAACCACAAAGCAAGAACGCAAATGAAACGCATGAACAATTATTCATATAATAACATGTGGCTCGTAACGTTGGTAGGAAATAGCATTGACTACTTGCAGATGTTTAGGTATAGGCAATCAAGCCTACCATAAAGTCTCTAAGTTGACGAAATTATTTTACACTTTTTACACGTGTGGAGCTGAATAGGCTACCCTATCATGAAAGCTGTCAGCCATGTCCACTTACGTCCAGTTCGGCCGTACGGTCAGCGTGGCCCGGAAAAAGTCTGTCACGTTAGAAACTTGTAATTTACGATGTTTTCCCCTGCCAAATATCGAAGTGACTTCGGAGGCGGGAATTAACTTCACCCTCGAAGTTTCAAGTACAAGAAAATACTTGTATACAGCGGAACGGCGCGAAAAAAGAAATTACCAGTTCAGTCTCCGATCAACTTACATTCTTGCATTTGCGTCGAATAAAATACCATACTTGTGGGAAATGTTCAATCTCTTTGCTCGCGACACTGAATGTTTAAATTCCGAAATTCTCTAATTGCTAAATGTTCAAATTCCTAAATTTCCGAACATTTATATTTCCACCCTTCTTTTCTAAGCTACCCAATTTACAAATCTGTAAACGTTTAAACTTTAAAATTTTTAAATTCACAGTTTTTCAAATGTCTAGTCCTTCGAATTTACGAATTCCAAAACTTTCGGATTCACAATTTTCAATATTACCAAATTTTTGAACTTCCAAATTCACAACTTTTTAAATTGTCATATTTCTAAGTTCTCAAATTCCAAATTTTCATAATCTTTTAATGTCCATATTTATAAATGTATGTATTTGAAAATTTACTAATAACAAGTAAAGTGATTGGATTTCTTTTTTTGTCGCAGAGTGTGATACTCGCAAATATACACAGATTAAATAATAAATATATCGACAACAGTACACGGTGAGTCATAAATTATAGCATATGACCAGATTTTATAGAACAATGTAAAACATGGAATATAATAGTGATTCTAAAATTGTATCAATAAGCTATGAAATATTGATTCGAAAAGCAGAATGCGTTTATATGTATGTTATATTTACAGTAGAATACAATTTTCAATACATAAATGCATAATAATAAATTTTATACGTGTAGCGTTCTACTTCAACCAAATTTACTGTCTCCTTTTTCATTTGCATTAACGATTTACGATATCTTATCCGATAATCGATACTCTCATTTCTAAATGGGATTCTTCGTAGTTAAGAGTAAAATTATTTCCTAGGGAAACCCTTTATACATTTCATCAGAGTCGATCTCAATTGCGTTGCTACTTCCTACAGTGGCTATTGAATCACCATTTTCTCTTAGCTACGTTCACGGTAAAATCCCTCAAGCGGTTTACTTTCCTACCAGCAAAAACTTTTCTTCCTTCTCACACATGAGCTTTCTTTAAACAGTAGAAAGAAATATCTTTCTGGCCTTTAGCTTGTGGTACAACGTTCACGTACTTCCTGCATTTCCTTCAACGTGGCTACTTACTATCTCTTCACCGTCCATATCTGCCACTATCTTTTTGTTCCAATTTTTAGTAACTTTTTTCTTGCGTGCTTATTTTCGATGTTATAAAACCAAGTAGGTCCAAATAAACTGCAACAGTATTATTATATTATGTGGTTATTCTTGTCATAATGTTTGGACTGAACTCCCCGTACTGCAGCTTTTAACACATATTATATATTATTTTAATCGTTCTGATGTATTAAGTATAAATATTACATTCGTTTTTGGCAGAAACTTTTTACATTTTTTCTCGACTTTAGTTCCATACTTCTAGCCGACATTTATTACAGCTTTCCGCATGATAAAAACTGTATATAGCACTACATGTTAGATAGCGGCAATTGTACATTTTTGAACCAAGCATCATTTAGTATGGGAATCTCGTGACGTTTTCCTTTCCTTTTACGAATGTAATCTCATTTGTTTCTGATGCTTTGCACAGTATTTATTTTTTGGAAGAAGATTGTGATCTTAGAATCAACATATAGCATTTTTGCCATCTTTTATTTCAGATAATAATCGTCAGCGGTTTCACTTTGGCATATTTAAACTTGTATAAAATGATAAACAATAGTATATTCAGTATATGCATACAAGAGTATAATACAGAATATACGTACATACTGCATACTAACAAAAATATACTAATACTATTTGTACTAATAAAATACCTAGCTTCATATGAATAAAATAAGAAGGAGAAATGGATATACATAATACATATGAATACGGAGTGTCTCGATGTTTTACTGCCAATCTTTATCAAATATATATAACACATGAAAATAAAAGAAAAATATATTGACATAGAATTTTAAAAATTATAGCAAGAATACAAAATAAGTTGAGACTGCTTTGTTTTTCGATGCAGTACATATAAAATGTGTCCCAGTTCTGTACATAAGATTTTAATATATTTTATGAATAAGAATGATAAAAACTCTCTACAAACGTAGGCCCTTAAATGTTTTACTAAAAAACTATGAGGAATATACGGAATAATAATGGACAATTTTCTCTTTCACAACTATATGGTACGAAGTATTGTCGAATACCATAATTATTTTAATAACCTTTAGTAAAGCATGCAATAGCTTATAAATGTTCATATAAACTTTTTTCTGAATTTTTATTCATAGAATATGCTAGTAAAGTTATTTACGGATGAAACTGTACGTGAAAATCCTGTACGTGATATCAAAGAACAAAGCTTGTCATTTCGTATTTTTGTTACAATTCTTTAACGAAATATTTGAAACTCTGTGTTCATATAGCACTCTTGTTTTATTTTTACGAGTAGAATATGTCAATAAAGTTTGGTGGCAAAAAACTGAAATACCTTGCATAGAAAATACAAAAAAGGAATTATGAGCACAAGGATTACTGACCTGTTCGCTTCGAATATCGATACAGGAACGAGTCTTTTATCTATAGAGTAGCATTGTGCTCTCTAAAACCTCTTTTACTGGATTTCAATAAAAGTAAGAATTAGTTTGACTAAAATATTGTAACCTACGCGCGCCAACATGCTATGAACACACGATTATTTTCAGTTTCAACAGCATTTGAATATCTCAGACATATATGTAACTTTCGCCAAGAACAGATATGACATTCAGCATGACAAAATGATTAAAATGTCATATATCATGTGCTAAGAATTTTGGGGAGTAACAGCAAAATCTTACCTAATATTTGTTTGCACAATACCACATTCGTACTGTAATTCTGTCGTGACTATTAACGCATTATACAAAGAGTATGAATTAACTGGCGACGGGTGAATATTTCTTGAGATGATACAAAAAATGTTCCTATAAAGTTGTGGTATCCGTAATATAAATAATTTTTCTATAAATGAAATGGTGGCAGAGATTTCAGAATCGAAGTTGTTTTTAAATGGTACATCGTATGTTTTTATTTACAATATGTTATAGCATACCAGAGCAATTATAATTATAACAATATAATTAATTGTATTATTAACGAAATTTTTGAACGTGAAGATTAAAACTTTTAGTTATATTTATTAAATATACAATCATATTCAAATAACAATAATTTTTATATAGTATGACATAAGTAATTAATATTGTTATAATTATAATTATTTTTTATGATTCCTTTTATAATGTTCAATACCTATGTAATTATCCGAAATATCGATATGTTAATTTAATTCAATGTAATAGTGAAGTAACTCTATCAGCGTTTGCTTTTATTACTTTTATTAGTAGGGTATCTTGCTAATCTAGGGGATTTTGGCTTTTCGAGAGTTTCGAGTAAAAGAGATTTAATAGATGAAAATTCAACATATGAGCCGTTTATTTTGAAATTGGGGCAATTCCAGTTTTTGTTATTCCAAGATATTTAAGGGTTTGCATTTAAATAAATTTAAAACATCTTTTTTCTAACATCTTTTATATTGTATAATGCTAAATAATTTATGTTTATATTTAAATAGTGTTTAAAGAGCTCGTAAAAAAAATGAAAGTCTTTATTGTACCCAAATATATTTTCTTCGCTTTCAAAATTAGTGAACTATTGTCATCGTTAATTAAGCAAGTAATATTTCAGTTGTTCATTTACTCTTTTTTATATCTTTCCATCATTTTGACCTGAATTGATTGCATATTTGGATCCTGACTCCACGATTCTTTTTTTATTACTAATTTTCATGGGACTTATTATTATAAACACAATCAAAATAATAAAATTCCTTGGAAATGAAGTTTTTGTTGCAGTGGCAGAAAAGTATTACTCGTAACTAATTTGCGATACTAATTCGTAATTAATTTTCGGATAACAGTGAAATGTTTAAAGAGTTTTGCGCAACTATACTAAAACAAGAACAGTGTCGACTTTGTTGAATGTTTATTAGAAACTGAACTAGAACTTATTTGCAAACTAATAAGAGAAATCAACACTGATACCTAAACAGACCTACGGCACATCCTTACTCATATGGAGATTACATCTACCACCAACATTATATGATTTGTAGTTTTTTACAGTATTGTGAATATTACTACATCTAAATATAGTTCTAAATTACACATTTTGGATAAAGTTTTTTTTTTTTTCGACACTGTATAAACTAGATTACAGGCTCTTTAAGTTTCATTACCCGTTAAATTTAACTTGCATTTATTGAACTTTTATGTAATTTGTATTACGGTATGTGATAAATGAGGCAAGAAGAAACTATCCCGGAAATATATTAATCGCAGTAACAAACCTGAGAGCTCCAAAGAATCAAATTCTGACGATGAAAATGTTTTCAACAATCCTTCACAATATTATGAACAAAAATAATTTATGAAATCATATTCTAAAGTTAAAATCCGATCGTTCTTTTGCCCGAAACTAGCAGAGGAAGTCTTTTTATCAAGAACCTCGAAACGTGGTTGCCTTCGGACAATCAAGTTCATTTCACCGCTGAAGCAAGAATACCTCTGGCTTTTATTTGGCGAACGAACAACTGCTAGGAAGAATTACCGAGAGATGCTCCAAGAGTGAGAGAGAATTGCTTGTTTCCTGCGCTGAACCATAGTGCGAGAGCGGGGTTGAGAAACGAGAACAAGACGGCCGTCCATCGAAAAAACTGGCACAAAATGAAAAGGAAAAGACAGTTTGTTTCTAGTCTGAAGTGTACTTTATCTTGAAGTTTGACTTTCGTTGTTAGTAGTTTCATTGCATCAAAGGGAGTACCTACAATACTGACCGGGAAGGTGTTTTAAGTGGCTACGAAAGGAGGCAAAGATCGTTAGCGTCCTACTTTTTTTTGATACGCAGTCTCAACACTCGAGTCCGCAAGCCTTATTGGCCAGCGTTGAAGGGTTGCTGCAGGATTGTTCTCTCTGAATGAAGTCGGGTTGCCTGTTTTGCCAAGTACACTCGGGTACAACACTAAAATTCCTTTAGCTAAAGGTACACGCCGTGACACAATTATCTGACACCTCTACATTTTTTATGTTTCACTAAACCAATGCAATATAAATAAATTATATATACAGTATATAATATGTACACCATTCTTCTGTAACTTTCGAAGAGGTTAATCGCTGATATACTTTCCTTAGAATTAAAAAAAGATCTATGCTCTACGGTTAATAAACGAATATTAAAATAGTAAAATCTGTATGTGACTAATTTAGGCATTTCAGTGTTTTTTGTGAATTAATTACAGTCTAAACAGGGAATTAATAGTAAAAATGGAAAACAGAAGAAATCAGTTTTAATAGTAAAAATGGAAAACAGAAGAAATCAGTTTTAATAGTGGCAATTATAGACAATTCATGTACAAAGAGATAGAAGAATATGTTATCCATATTGCTAATGAAGAATTCTTTGTTCAACTGAACAACGTATCTATCCGTCCATCAAAAACTTTTTTTCTAAAAGTAATAAAAATTAATTTCATAATAATTTAACATAACAACAATTGAATTTAATTTACGTTAAAAGCGGAAATAGGACAGAAATGGAGAATATTCAGAAAATAAATCATTACATAATTGTATGTTAAAGGTTATTGGTAAGAAGGGTGCGTGGGAAGTAAGATGACTGCTATTTTCGACCTGTCACCTTATTTTGGTGGCCGTTTCTAAAAAGATTATAATTAATAAAAGAATACTGTCTGCAAAAGTTGAACTATTATAAATGACTCTATTAATAGTTGAACTGGAACATGTTTCAGGTTTTTAATTGTTAAAATATTTAACTTAATGCTCTTAAAATCATTTTCTTTTCTTATTTTTAAACTAATGACTACATAAAAAATGTGTTACACGAAAGTCGAACATCTAAATGGAACACAGCTATTATAATGTATTACTTTTTTAATACGACAAACAGCTAAGAACAAATGAAAAATAGGGTAAAAAAAATTTGTTTAATTTTCTTCGTTTTTGAAACTTAAAGAGTGTCTTCATCGTTTCTTATTAATGAAGATAAGAATAAATAGTAAATGATATTTTTAAGTTATTTTTAAATTCAGAAAAATTGCGTAAATTATTATAATAAAGGTTTATAAATAATGAGGGTGAATAGAAAATAAATCATTCATTACATTTTTTATTTGAACTTCTGTTTAATCACAAATTTTGATTTTTCTCAATCTTTTTTTATTCTAAGAACTTTTGTTGATAATCAACCAACAAAATGTATTTCTGGCATTTCTCACGTCTTAGAGTTTGTTATTCGAATCAAAGAAAAAAGAATGATCGATACTTTCAGTGGAAAATTGCAATCGTCGAATAGAAATATAAAACACCTCCAATTCGTTTCAAATAGAACTAAAGCATTTTTTACATAATTTAGGTTAGGTGATGAACGAGTGGGCCCAATCGCTAAGGAGGCACGCTGATTGGAATTTGGGAAAAAATCTCAAATCGAATCAACGTACGATCTCCAACTCCGTCGTTTTCGTAGGAGTCAAGATGACAACGAGACATTCATTCGAAAATCAATCTTGAGAGTAGAACTATCTATAAGGTCAATCGTTCGGACAGTATAGATCATTCACTTTGTAATTAAGATAGTCCATCGGGACTTATTAAACTATTCGCGATCATTCGAGCGAAATAGTTTGGCATCGTGCGGCCATTTCCTAGTCACGGATACTAGGCCTTCTGAATCAATTGCATTTCAAATTAAGTTTTGAAATCAACACGTCGCGGTTAGACAACGAATCTAAAGGATAGGCAGAGATTTATGCCCTCAGCCGAGGAATTTAATCCGCGTTTTATAATCGCGACGGGCAATCAATCGACGCGAGATTGCCACGAAACACCCAGTAAACTGTACAACTCAATGACGGTCAAGAGTTTTAACCAAATTTATTTAAGGGTTTTTTCTAAGTCTTAACCATGTGTCCACCAGCTAAATTGCCATCCTACCCAGAACTTCAACGCGCTACGAGCGTACTGGAAAAGATGAGACAACGTTGGTCGCTGATTAGTTAATTTCGAAAATTTAAGATATGCCCTCTCACCCTCCAACATGCTTGTGGCAGGGTTAAGAGTAGACACGAAGCTACAAGAGTGGTTAGCAAAGGAAAAAAGTTTACTTAATTATTAGGCATTAAACATTTAGTCAGTAATTCGTCAGCGAGAAATTAGTGCTTGAGTGATCAATCAATTTGTCAAGTTTGTAAATAAATCTAATATTAGAATAAATTCTAAGATAACTACGAACATTCAATCTATTGCATTGAATAGTCGTGCAACTATTCTGGTCCTTCGAGAAGGTGTCACACCGAGTAAAAACAATCACGAGGGCATCTGGATATACCCATGTACACCGTGCGCTAACAATATTAAACAGAAGGCTCACTATCCAAAATAGGTTAGAAAACACTGTATTATACTATAATATTTCGTTTACAGCACACAAAAGTATAGTTATGTACATTGTACGCATTGTAATGTTACATGTGTAATATACTATTCTATAGTATCTATGCATAGAATAGTATTTAACAAGTATGCAGAGTAATATTTCTAGTGAACATTACGTGTCGTATCTATAGGACCTCTCTAAACATTTCAATTCTTATGTATTGTGCTTAAAATAAAGATTAACCATGTATCTATGTTAATCAAATAGTAAAACCTGTTTTGTCGCTGTTTCATCAGTATCATGAAATACTTTATTATGTAAAAAATAAACGTATATATGATGAAATAAAATTATAATGAGTTTATAATGAGTTAACTATCCTCTGCTTCTGTGAATTCTATTATTTAATTGTATACAAATACTTCCGTGTAGTAAAACCGAATATGCTTTGCCGTGATTTTTGCAACTTTCAATTCCTATTATGTCTGATATTGTTTGAGAATTGTAACAATCATGATAGCAAATATTATCAGAATATATACGAAGTAAATTGTACAATTATTCGAAAAGGAACACTTCGCATGTTTCCCATTAAGTAAGTCTTGATCAGGAGAACATTCTGACCACTTTAAAAAATCAATTTTAAGATCACAAAATAATGCTATATTATTCTATGGATATAAATGATTTTGTCTCGTAGAAAAACCTATTTTAGTTGTGTGTTTTGATTTATAAATGGTAGTAAATGAATTTTTAATACTTTTAATTTTTCTGGTCGTCAGGAATAGGAGACGGAATTCAAGGAATAAGGAATCTGTGGAATATAAGATTTATTCCAAGGATTAAGAGTTGTACAGGATATACAATTTACGCAAAATAATTTTTTCTGTTTACATGTCTATTTAACCAGGCGTCCAGAAGTAATTCTGTTCTCTCCCGTTCGATTGGCGTCCAGGTATTTTCGCCGAACTCTCCATATCGAACGGGCGACCAGGAATATCCTCTCCTACTCTCCTGTATTTTACCAGGGGCATCCAGGAGATGCTCTGTTCTTTCTCGACCGATAAGCATCCAAAAATGTTCGTCGAACTCTTCATGTCGAACGAGTGTCCAGGAACAAGCTCCCGTACTCTTCCCCTATTCTCCAGGCAGGCGTCCAGGAAATTTCGCCGTACTCTCCTGCCGGAGTCTTTAACCTTTCTCTACTCTCCAGGCAAGCCTCCGGGTATTTTCGCCGAACTCTCCTGCCGGAGTTCCTCTTTTAATTAGCTACACTCCAGTCAGGCATCCAGGTATTTTCGCCGAATTCTCCTGCTGGAGCTTCTTTACTATCTACTTTCCGGGCAGGCGTCCAGGTATTCCCGCCGAACTCTCCTGCCGGAGTTTCTTTACTAACTACTCTCCAGACAGACATCCAGGTATTATCGCCGAACTCTCCTGCCGGAGTCCCTAGGCTAGTCTAAGAGGCCGATGGTCCTTACCTCGTCCTCTCTCTCAAACTGCCAAATAAACTGCCTCCTGTCGCGAGCCTCTATCTTATATACGCCGAATGCTATTCGCGGCCGCCATTATTAACAGGCTCGTTGTTAAGTTCGCAGCTCGCGGCTTCGTGTAATGCGTCTTGTCTCTTGTTCCGGGGAATAACCTATGTTCTCGCGTCGCGATGCATGACGATCTTTCGAGAACTTTCGCTGTTGTAGAATTTTCGGGACGCTATATAATATTTTAATCTATTTTCTACGATTATTATATGGATCTTGGTAGGTTTATAACTTATTTTCAACGAATAGTTTATTCTTATCACTCGCATTTTACATTATTCGTTTTCTCGTATGTTACAACATTCATTTATTCTCTATTCTAGTTCTGGTTATCAGAAAAGTCGAAATAACATATTATTTATACAAATAATTCTCTGAGTCATAAAATGATCAATACTTCGATGTAAATAATACCTGTCAATATTACTTAAATTAAACATTTTATCACGGATCAATATTATTTGCATTAATAAAACATTTAATAAATATGCAAAAGGATATTACATAAAGATAATGCATTTAAAATCTGTAACTTTGTTCCAATCTCCATTAATATTTCTGCGAGTAAATTCTCTTTTACTTTCTTTTCGTCGAAGTTACAGTTGCAAAGCCTTTACAACCTATAAGTTTTCATGTGGCTACTATGAGTAATGTATGGCTTAAATTATTCACTGTAATAAGACTTCGGTATTCAAGTAAAATAGTAAGCTTCTCTGACGTTTCTTTCTTACATTACCGATATTTATTGGAGTTGTTTAAAAAATACATTGCGTTTTTCACGCTTCTCGATAAGAAAACACACATTGTATCCTTTCCTTGTTTATTAAAATAATTTTTAAATGTAATACTTCGTGTCTGTAATTATTTTTAATTAAAAGAGGGTTAAAGTTCACCGACCGAGCTTAGAGTTTCCGTTATATCCAGAACTCACACCTTGTCAACTTAACTGTAATTGTTATACCTCATAGTCTAGGCTGACGTGGTAACCAAGTAATTCTGACGGTCATTAACATTTGCGCATGAGAGTACACGTCTTGTTTCTAACTTTATTCAAAGTTCCTCCAGGATTATGACAATGTTTTGAACAGAGGACTTACGTAAATACATGTACTTCCGTCTTGGTCCGTGGTAGCATTTAATGACGTTAAGAGTCTATTCGCGTTCATTAACGATTTTCCAGTCATGCGTAAGCTTCGACTGAAACTTTAAACATTCTACTAGGCTTTTAATATCTTGCCATCAATAGTCTTGAAATAACTACAGTAACAAGATGTTCCATGCAATTAAGCTAAGCGGTTGTTCTATTATGATACAAAATAGAGAAACATTTTATTGGGCAAAATTAAGTTTCTGTTTTTTTTTTAAATATATTTTTAGTTATCATTTTTTCATCTTAAAATGCCTTATCTAAATAAATCTTTAATTTCCTCTCCTTTAATGTTATCTATATTTGTTAGGCATAACCGTCAAAATAAGCCGTTACCATGCGAACACACGTATGTACATGTATATACCGCTGCGACACCGCGTGTTTATATCACCGCGAAATCGGCAGTTAGTTACGAAAGAGACAGAGACGGATTAAGAAGGTATTGCTGCGTTTTGTGCCGAACGATTACGCGATTGTGAAATATACATATATATTTTGTGCACTCACACAAGACTGGTTTATTTTTCATCCCTAGTCCCAACAATATTCCTAGTTCTAATGAATTTCATAACATTAATCAACGATAAAAGAAGAAAATATTGAATGAGATTTTAATGGTTGCGAAAAGAGTAAAGTGCAAAATGCATTCTGCATCCGAACGCATACCCCACCTTTCTTGAGCAAAAATTGCATCTTCAGCTTGATCTTCCTCCTCGCCAAAGAAGTAATTTATTACATCAACGGTTCCCAAACTTGACATTAATTTGTACTCTCAAAAATAAAAAATGTCAACGAAAATATGTATTGTATATTATAGTACCTTGTGTTTTGATTAGAAAATTTTGAAATTATTAAACTTATAAATTCAGGAATTTTTACATATTCAAATTTAGAACTTTCGAAATATGGAAATATGAGAATTTAAAGCCATAAAAGTGTTGAAATGTCGAAGTCAAGAAACTTGATAATTAGAGAATTTAAAAATTTTTGAATGTAAGAATTTGGAAATTAAGAATTTTGAGGAGTTGGGTATTTTGAAATTTAGAAATTCAAAATTACCAAATCTTTGATTCAGAAAATTAAAAAATTTAACTATAAGAAATTAAACAATTTTTAAATATAAGATATTTGTAAAAGAATATTGTTTTAAGTACAGTTTAGAGTCGCATCAACATCATGTGCTATTAGCGACTGTTTAAGTTAAGTGTACATTACGAATCAATAATAGAAGACAAGGAAAAAGGAGAGAAAACTGTAAGTTATTAGAGTGTATTAAGTATTTCTACGGTCTTGCAGAATGTAGCCACTGTGTTCTGGTCTGATATTGAGTTGATTGTTTTGTGAGGTTATCCTTAATATTTAATCTTCATTCTTCATTGTACGTAAATATCTTATTTTATTCTTCCGTAAAATAAGGTTCCCAAGGAGCTGCAGTCGCGAGGGACGCTGTTACGTGGGATCCGGCGACACTGACGTGTAGCTTGGTTCTCGCTCTCCCAGTCCCCGCCGCGGAGAGCTGTCTGCGACGCTCCATCTTGGCATGGCAGCTGCTAGAAATGGAGCTCCCACTCGCTTCTCCCGCTAGGTGCGAATTGCGCTCTGTGATTCGTTTTTTTGTGTGCAAAGAACACTGCAGCGGTGGACATTCATTGCCAATTGTGTGAAGTGTACGGAGAAAAGTGTATGAGCGTACAACACGTGTGCAAATGGTGTAGAGAATTCAAAGACGGGCGTACAGACGTCCATGACGAACAGCGTTCTGGACGGCCATCGGTTTCGGACGAAACAATTGCAAAAGTGAAAAAAACAATGCTGAAAGATCGAAGGGTGACGGTTCGGGAACTCTGCGAGATGATCCCTGATGTCAACAAGACCTGCATTGACAAAATTTTGACAGACCATTTAGGGTATGCCAAGGTTTGTGCAAGGTGGGTTCCGAGAATGCTTACGGAAGACCACAAACGGCAAACGTGTTGAAGCGGCCCGCGAATTTTTTCAGATCCACGAAAACGATGGCGAGAAATTCTTGGACTCTATTGTCACTGGAGACGAGACCTGGGTCCACTACACGACACCGGAAACGAAACAACAATCCTGTCAGTGGAAACATCTAGAGTCGCCGAAGCCGCGGAAGTTCAAACAAACACAGTCTGCCGGCAAAGTGATGGTGAGCGTCTTTTGGGACAGGAAGGGGTTATTGTTGTGCGAGTTCATGACTGCCGGTACAACAATCAATGCGGACCGCTACTGTGAGACGTTGAAGAACCTTCGCCGTGCGATTCAAAACAAGAGGAGAGGCATGCTTACGAAGGGTGTGCGTTTCCATCAGGACAACGCTCGTCCGCACATCGCCCGTGCAACAATCGACCTCATCAACAAATTTGGATGAGATACTGTAACACACCCGCCCTACAGCCCAGACATAGCCCCAAGTGACTATCATCTCTTCCCTGAATTGAAGAAACACCTGGGTGGGACGCATTTCAGAACTGGAGAGGAGCTGAAAGAAGAGGTTTTGAGCAACCTTCGCGGCGCGGCGGGAGAGTTCTACGATTCAGGCATAAAGAAGATGGTACACCGCATGCAAAAATGCATTGATCTCAACGGCGATTACGTCGAAAAATAGGGGAATGTCTAAGCTTTCCAAAAATGTATTATTCAATGCCAATAAACATGTTTTTCATTGTGAAAAATCATTGAGATCCTTATTTTACGGACAACTCTTGTATTTCCTCCCTTCTAGGATCATGTGATTGATGATTGTAGGCTCGTTACATATTTCGCATAGCACGGATAAAATGTTATTAAGGATGCGAGAATGTGAGAGTTTAGTGTCTCCGGTTCTCATTCGAGTTGCTGTTTGTTCCTTTCTGTTGAAACTAGAATTTGTACTAAGGCCGAAGAAGACATTG
The DNA here is from genome assembly GCA_945859595.2 of Megachile willughbiella. Taxonomy (NCBI): domain Eukaryota; kingdom Metazoa; phylum Arthropoda; class Insecta; order Hymenoptera; family Megachilidae; genus Megachile; species Megachile willughbiella. The sequence goes on from OX243806.1 coordinate 937,003, forward strand.
ATTAACTTACGGACTATTTTGCTCTATTATTTCTCTATATCAGATTCCACGACAGTTTCCATAATGACTTCAGATGTTTTTTCATGTTCAGCGAGGTGTACAGAGGTTGGTTATTCGGTGGTAGTGTAGCTGTAATTTTCGTTTTGAGGTCAGCCATGACATTCTTATTCATGTTCATATGGAAGGAAATCCACGCTATAATTATTGTTTTCTCGTGTTTAACTAATTTATTGTATAGTTCTTTTATTACTGTACGGATTTCTATAGTCGGTTTAAGGTTTTGGGTTTTTAGAATGATGAAGAGAAAACTCGATTTTACTTCGATTAGACCAAAATTTGTTTTTATGCAGCAAGAAATTGGTCGTTTTAGGGGTACTTCACCCCCTAATTTTTACTCCTCTTCCAACATACCTAAGCCGATCTTTGTCTTCTATCGGAAGATACTTTCATACCAAAAATCATCAAAATCGCTTCACTTGTCTTAAAGTATTGCAATTTTTCCATTTGACCCCCCCCCCCTTTTTTACGGGATCGTTTCATGCCCTAAATATGTCCTTACGCAGATAACAAGAACTACGTGTCCCTAGTTTTTCATGTGTTACAACATATCCAAATTTCAGAATTTTGTTTTCTTCCCAGTTATGTTTTTTGTTTTAATAAATAAATGCTTGTTTAGATTTGCGCACAGCTTCTTCACATTGGCTGTTCCATCAGAGAACAGGCTTCTGCTTTTTTGGTAGAAAACATATTTCACTAGCGTCGTTGGCTGCTTTAATGATGAATACACATTCAAATTCTACACTTAAATTTTACAACGAGGAATTATTTATTTACAAATGCTGTAACATATTATATATTTTTTATAAGATGAATATTAAATAATTTTTCTCGCTTTTTTTGACGTCAAATCTTTGATAACATCGTCAAAATCGATTGAATTTGTTATTTCACTTTCTATTGACAGAATAGCCAGAGATGAAAATCTCTCTTAGCTTATCGATGATCGTAGATAATTTTTTATTAGTTTCAACCGCGAGAAACTACTCGTGCTTCAATTTTCATATTTTCAATATCTTTTTCTTGATGAGTTTCACTATCGCTCGTTTTTTCTATTGTTTCCATTTTGGTCTAATTCAGTTTCGTTGGTGTCTTCTTCATTTTCCTTCACAGATGTATTCAACTCTTGGTTGTCCTCTTCCAAAGGGATCTAATTCATTACCGTATGTTCTTCACGTTCGTTTGGCTGTCTTGAATGACTAGTAGTTCAATTACAACTTCAAAATGTTGTTTGTTTGCTGTTTAATATAATCGTCTCGCTGCTTCTTCCGTTTAAATACTTACGTATTTCCGTCCACGATCTCTATTCCTGGAACAGAGATCCATCTTGGAATAAGTGAGTAATATTATTTTGAGTGGGTATTTAGTTGTATATTAACTGGAAAATGGTCACTACCATACCAACTGTTGTTCTTGAAGATCATTTTTAGTAGATTCCCGTAAGGTGTTATGGCTATTGAAGTGTTCAAGTAGAGTAACGGTTTTGGTAATTGCATAAGCAGATCGTTAATCTCGCTTATTTGAAAATCGTAACTGTTTAAGAGATGAATATTGCATAGACATAGTTTTATTGGACAAGATAATTGTGACAAAATTTATTTATCGTTGAATTTCATTGGAAACTATTTTGTTTTTAACGTAAATAGCAACTCTTGTATAATTTTGGAATTCTGCTTTTGATACGATATTAAGTAAAGGATGTACTATTGTGGTCAGAATTTGGATTATGCCAAATTTTTTGTGAATCTTCAGAAATTCCGAGCGGATTTTGTGCTGCAAATGCATTTTCTAAAAAGCTTTCCAGTTGCTTATAACTGAGGACATGGTTCTTTTTGGGGACTTCAATTTCGCCTATTGGTGGGGTTCGCAGTTTGTTTACTGTTTTGGATGAAGAAATGGGGGACAATGGTCTTATTAATTTTTTTTTTATTGTTCGTTGTATGTCGTGGTTTAGTAAGAATGAATGATTTTCGTACTGTAATGTTTGTTTCGTCCGCGTGTATCGGATTGGGCGAAATATCTGATGAGATTCCTGAAAGTGATCATTTAGCACGAATTATAGTTGACGTTTCTATAATTCGTTCAGCTTCCATTGTCACTTCTTTATTTGTTGATGCTTTCGTGGCTCGAGTTTAACTGCAGTTAGAACTGTGTATACTGCTTCAGTTTCTAATGTGATTTATTTATGTTCTGTTGGTTTCATGACGTGAATAGGTGTATACAACGTGGAGGTTTGATATATGGTTGTATTGGTGTCGTCCATTATCATAGTACTTTCGTTAGATTGGGAATAGTGGAGATATTGTTTGATTATACGGATCTCTTGTTTACAGACGAAACAGTTTAAACTGTCTGAACTGGAAAATATTCTCTATACTGTGTCTTCCAATTTAACAGTAAATGAGCCGGAGATATTTTGACGTCTTCCGGATTAACGTACACCTAAAGCTTAAGATGTGAGAATATACTGGAACTATTATACCTGCTTTTAAAGGTATAATTCTGCAGTATAGTTTTACGTTATTTGGCTCAAAAGTTTCTTTTATGGCTACATATATTGGCTTTAACTGGAAAAATATTTTGCTGGTGTTAGCATAAGTCTTATGTTCATTTTGATTAGTTAACTCGTGTTTCCATGGCCAAACGTTGCTGACCGTCCACGAGTAAACTCGTGCTGCGCTTTTTTTTCGCATTACCGTTGGTTTCTCTGTTGCCGATCATACAGTGCAATTATTGGTCAGCATAAATCAAGCTGTGTCACTCGCTTATAAGACCGGCCAAGTTGCGTCCTTTGTTGTAAAAAAAATTTAACAATTAAAAAACCTTTTAAAAAAAATGATGACGGAACGTAACATTGAAGAATCTTTCAATGAATTATACGCGCATGCTTTATCTGATGGTCCGAGTGATTGTGAATCAAATTGTGGTAACTTGGAAAATGATACTGTGAATCACCAAAATATCAGAAAAGCAATATAATAGAATCAGATCAGTGATAACGAATTGCAAGAAAAGTAGAACAAACATGATATCACACCAAACTTACAGAATTATTTAAATATTCTTGACGAAACTAGATATATTTGTAAAAGTTGTTGTGTACCATTACACGTATGTGATTGTTATACTGCTCATCATACGAAAAAGAAATATTAAAAGTTGAATAATAAATAAAATTTATTAAAGTTTATTTATATTGCTGTTACGGCGTAACAAACATAAATCATATAAAACAGAAATTTTGAGAAAAGGTTTACGACATGGCGAAAGAAAGTAGCTGCTTTTGAAAACCTTCAATTTAGTATCCGTACCATCTGTGTGCCAGCACTAGGATGATACGTGACAATTTTAGTTTTTAGTAAATTTATTTATTGATGCATTCATTGGTACAGCTTTTGGCTCCAGCGGCACAGGACATGCCATAAACCTCGAAGGCCCAAAGGTCGAAGGATAACTTGGGCCTGGAGAATAACGGTGCCAAGTCCCCAAGGAACCGCGTCACGGATTCTTGGAAAAATCCAAAATTTTCGATATACGGCCGTCCTCCCTCATGTAAACAACCCTGTTCCCCTTCCAAAAATGTACCACGCCAAGGGCGCAAAGGAAGGAAGAACAGAGGTATTAAATATGACAAAATATGTCTAAAAGAAGCAGAAATCAATAAGCATTCCAACAGAAACAGTTCAACACCTAAATATTCATACAACTTTAGAATTCACTGTTACTGTAGTTTAATAAATAAGTGTTAACATTATTCGTTCAGCAAAATCAGTATCCATTTTTTTTACATATAATATTCACCCGCCGTTAATTCAGCGAGTGAAGCGGAGGAGCATACCAGAAAGCTTCTTTCAACCTTAAGTTACAAGCTTCGCTCACGCCAAAACAATTGCTTTGTTTCCACATCCAATTACGAAATAATAGCCGGTAACATCAGATGAATTTTCAGTAAAATTGCCGGTCAACAATGGGTTAATGGTTACTGACTTATGTTTCTCCATGAGATTTGATACTGTTTCCTTTTTCTCAAGGTAGCTGCAGATTCTTCCATTGAAGATTTTAGAGATGTATCTTATAACTTTAAGAACTATTATCCTTCCAACGGTACATGTATATTCCTTGATGATAATACCATCCACTGCTGGTAGAATTACCGCTTGATCTTTGCTGGGAAAGGATTCAGATTTCATAGCATTTACGTACGATTTGACTGGTTCTGTAGTATTGTTGTTTTCGATAAGGTTGATGTGGCGCGAGCTGCTGGGCTCAGAAGCTTCGCTTAATTGCATGGTGGTTATTGGTTGGTACATTTGTGCACTAGAACACCGATTGCACTTACACATGTGTAGTTGCAGCACGCAGCAGTGTACAATACCATAAACCCGTCTGTTTAGGAACGACGCTTGTGTGTCTCTCCTTGGAAGATTCGGAAGTACGGAAATATTGGAGTATGATGAATTTAGAAACAGAAGTTTGGGAACTTGGAGAGTTAGAGATTTAGAGATTCAAAAATTTAGAAGGTTGAGAATTTGAGAACTTGAAAATTTTAAGAATTTCGGAATTTCAGAATTTCAGAATTCGAAAATTTGAGAATTTGAATTAGGTGTTCGAAGACTTTCAGCCCATTTAATGCTATAAATTCGATAATAATTGATAATAAAGTATTTCTCGTATAGTTATTTTTACCGGGAGGAAGCTTGAATTATATATTTTAATTAAGGGGTAACACCACTTTAGGATTTTCAAAAAGTCGATTTTTTTCTTGGCTTAAACGATGCTTTAGGGTCATAGAAACAGAATGCCATTTGATTTATAGCGGAAAACAAATTTTAAAAGAGTCAATTATCAATTTTCCCGCAGCTTCTCAGAGCGCGCACTGAGTACTTACGCGGCGTGCTACGATTCATGGCTTTTGTATTACTTTTACCATTTAAAATAATAAATTTACCTGTTACCTACAAAACAAACGGTTGTAGAGGAAGGTAGAGGAGGAGGCGAACATCGATCTGGATGGCCAAATGTATGGTGCAGAAATCGCAGATTAGAGGTAAACAAGAAATTGAAGGATTAAAATGTTCATAAAACTTTAAACGCGTTTTTCTTGAAACCACTTTTGTCATACTGGGAGGACGGATTTCTCGGTGACTATTGCATGGATCCAATTGAAATTTTTACAGTAGCTTCACAACAATATTCTCTATGGTAGTACGTAGCCGTTTTTTGATTGAATGTAAACTTTTTTTTTATAAACAATTCAATGCACATTTTTCATGCAAAAAGTCGATTCATTTCTTAAAACATGCATAACTTCTACAAAAATTGATTAAACAAAAAATCCCTACGTACTATCAAGGCCAATTGTATATAGATTATAAATTTTTTTATTTTTTATTCCAAGTGTCACACATGGCGAGAAATCCGTCCTCCTGTGGCGGTGTTTCTACAAAAGCTGTTTCCACCGATAGGCTCTGTCGCCCCCATTTTGTACGAAAATGACAAAAAAAAATTATTTTTCGTACTTCAATATATGTTAAATAAAGCCTCTGAAAAGAAATTTTTTTCCGGTTGTCATACTTCCAAAATAAATTGTCAAATGTAGGTCTCTTTTTCTGGCTCTAGAGTGGTGTTACCCCTTAATTACATTAGCATTTTATGTTTTCGTTTTATTTCTATCGGGTAAGTACCATAAGAATAAATAATTTAACACCTGTGGCTGTTAAATAGTATGGTTATTAAATAGTGCCTTTTGCACTTAATACTTTGGCGGAATCGAAACATTCGGATAATGTTAGAAAAGTAGGAGAAGGAAATGAGAAAGCGTTTTGTGCGGGACCCGCTAGTGGACTCGTCAATAAGGCATTCTAGGACTAGAATCTACTAGTAGGTCTACAAATCAGATATTTCATGCGAATTCGAATGTATATTTAAAATATAAAGTACCTAAAACAAACATGTGGGTAGAACAAGAATGGGATGAAGGGATTTTAAAGTAGTTCCAAACGGTTAAATATGTCTAAAACTATAGAAAACGGTATCAAATGCGATTGTTGTCGATTTGACGATGATCGATCTCGATAATGGTAGGTTTCTGTCATTAGATCACCGACAAAATCTATACAGCAAATTTAAGATGTTTCACGAGTCCGCCCTCAAAATTTCAAGTCAAAAATCCAAAATTGCAGATGCAGCTTGGCACAGGCAAACGTCATCCAATTTCGACGAGTGCATAATTGAGCCGCTACAATTTTGATGTAGATTTAATACCAACTAAAATTTTCTTCTAAATTTATTTTGCGATCCTAATAATAAACTGCTGTATGATAAAATCGGTACACTTTATATTACATAAAATATCTACATATTACCTTGTTGCCTGTTATATATCACCAGTGATATACTTATGTATCACTGGTTGAGAATCATTGTACTGTACCATTCATTTATTCTATTTCATTTTATTATTCCGTTTCGTCAGCACATGATTATAAGAAAACAAATTAAAGATTGCGATTGATGATTACAGTTTACGTCACATATAGTTTCATTCTTTTGACTAAATCACTGAGTATGTTTAAACTGCTGATAATATCGTGTATATTATACACAGGCAGAAATTCCCCGTTTTCAGAAAGAATGCGTTAGCTTTCTTGAATTTCAGTGGCAAGAAAATCGTTTCTGTAAATGAAAGGGTATCTGGTACACCTATTCACCCCAGTAACTACCCCAGCAGCAGCTAGTATTGCAGCAGCTAATTTTTTTCCTACGTTTAAAGAGAGACTTTATCTTCCTTCGGAAAGAACAATGTCAGTGAATACCGAAGAAATTTTAAACATCAAAAGAAATAAAGAAATTATAAAATGAGGAACGAAAATGAAAGATATTCAGTAACTTATGATTTCAGAAATATCATTAATATCAAGTTGAAGTTTGTCGCAATTAAAATAGATACCTTATACACTCTGTTATATTACAATTTACTTAATTCAGCAAACAGTAAAATTATAAAAATAATGTTACGTTATTACGTTACGTTAGAATTTTAAGGTGAATTTGAGCACTGCATAGCCGCATTGAAAATTAATAAATATGTGTTCGGAGGCGAACTCTTTGCCGCGACTAAAGAATTTATTACGAGGTTCAAGTGGTTCGACGCGTAGACCACCGTGAATAGTTATATACATATATCTCGAAATACGGGTCAACATGGACCCTTTTGTCTATCAAGTCCCGTCCGGACCGGTCCCAGCGTAAACATGTGCTTGCCATAAATCGGCTAACGGCTATACATTTTTTTTCTCGGTCTTCAACTAACAAAGGATAGATTTTTCTTAACCGTCACCCACTGACACGCGGGGGTATTCGGGCAATTATTATATATCGAAGGGACAGTCCATCGTTGAATCTTGTGCGAGTCGGATCGAGAATCGAGAAACTCCATGTATCGTGGAGTAGCGTGAAAGTTCCGCGTATTGTGGAATACCATACAAACTCCGTGTATTATGATACAAGTTACTCTATGGACTAACTTAAATATCCAGTGCAGGGTGGATTCCAATACAATCATAACATTATTCGAGCGAGACCCTGTACTCCTCGAATAAGCCAGTGCAGGGTGGATTCCAATACAATCATAACATTATTCGAGCGAGACCCTGCACTCCTCGAATAAGTCAGTGTAGGGTGGTAAGGAATGCAAATCATAACATTATTCGAGTGGGACCCTACACTCCTTGAATAGATCGTCGTGGACAATCCTACGCAATGTGGATTTTAACACGAATCGTATCATTATTTGAGTGAGACCTTGTGCTCTTCGAATCAACTAACAACCATACTCAATCACATACACGCTTTCACCGTTCAATCACGACAAATATATATTTATAAAGGGTTTTTTATGCCGCAATGCTTTTTCCCTTAAATCATATCATTCGAGCCAATAAATTATTATGATTTTTCAGGCTCAAATTTTGTTTAATTCATTTTTTATTCACCCTCCGCCTCAATCAACTTTGAACATTATTTTGAAACACGAAATTTTTCCATGTTGGAAAGATTTCGACGATACAATATGAAAAAGTATCACAATACATTTAGACCAAATATCCAATCTATTACTTGTAAAAAGAACGGTAATTATGTGGAATAATAGAATCATCTGTGATTTCAATGACCTTGAATGTTTCAAACCTTGAAATGTTCAAGGTCATAATTCTGAATAGCTTTTCTCTATATATAATAGGCAATCTCTTTTAGTTTTTGAAATATTGACCAAAATATGTTTACTGTTATATTTACAAAATCCTGAATATTGCGTAAAATTTTTTCTGAAATTAAAAGTAGCTATTCATAATATCTTATGCACATATATATGTAATAAAGTGAATAAGCGCCTTTTCGAGAAATTAAAATATGCTAGATGAGGAACGAATTTGGTCGGGTGAAGAGAACGAGGTCCACACTTCAACATCATATCATATATGCTCCAAAATACATGAATAATGTATATTGCACGAACAATTATGCATGTAAACTTTTGTAAATTACTGTATTCTATTATAATAAATTAATATACACTTTTACGATGTACTAATTAATGGTCTGGAGTTCATACAACGTAAAACTATCAAAATCAATAATAAGTGTAATATCGTTATCGATGTAACGTCAATCTGCAATTTCAGGAAGCCTCATCCAAAGCTATTTATATATTTAATACTTTATTAAATGCAAAATACTTATAAGTTTATGTAATTTAGGACTAACCTTTCTATAAGCCGTGAGAAGGCCTGTACGAAGTCCAACGATTTTTTTTAAACATTTGTAATTCGCAAGCGATGATAGCTATAACTGGCTCGAACGATTGATATTTTATTCAAAAGAAGAAGAATACCGCAGTTGTTAATAATCATGAATAAAGAATAGCTCAGTTTTCTAAAGAGTTCTCTAATTTATTTTTTGTATGAAATTTAAGCCATCCTTACATTTTTTGTAGACAATTCGAAAACTAGGACCGTTCCGAATAATGACTTTGATAATATATTTCAAGATCATTGAAATTAAATGTGGCTCCGTTATTCTATATGATTATTAAAAAAATATTTGATTATCATTATACTATTGTAAAAAGGTTTTGTATCGTGTTAGGAACGTAACTGTTCCGCTATCATTTTGAATATTTGTTAAATAAATTTTCATTATTATCCTGTCTGTTGTACCTGTTTTAATAAATATTTTAAGTAATTTTATGATTATATAAAAATCATTTTGTAAATCTTTACAAGGAGAAAATGCGTGATGAGACGTGGGATTTTTATATACTTTCGCGGGATAATGGTTTCTATAGACTTTTATTCAAGTTCAAAAGAGTAAGTATAAAATTTTTTTACAATTCGTAATAATTGATATTGAAATTTCACAAGCACTTTATATACTCTGAGCATGAAAGGACTTTATACAAATCACAAGAAAGGAACGACTTCCATTAAATACGCTGACTTTGCAGTATCATGTTCTCTAAACTACAGTGACTCTTATTAATATTCGGACACCAAAGTGTTCTATCCATTACTACTCTTGTTATAATAAACTATACTCTTTTCAGTGAGAACACACATTTTATTTATTTAAAATAATTTATTTAAAAATATTCGGATATTTAATTGGATTTATCGATTTTACATAAAAAATACATTTGTATTATGCAATTTTTTCAATCTTACAAGGGACCACCCCGAGTTGATAATTTCCGATTTTGATGAAACTTATGTACAATATAGTTTTCGAAAAAATATTCGACACGTATTTTTTTTTAGCTGCCGACATTCATGTTAAGGGAGTGAAAATAGCCCCCAAAGTGGAGGGTGTGAATCATATTTTGTTGAATATCTTGAGAACCAGAAGAAGAGGACTGCGTTCCGCAAAATGTCGGTAAAGATACAACTACGTTAACTATATTTACAATGTAAAAATGAAAATTCCATTTTATCCGTATTTTGTACCTACTAGTATACTTTTTACATCGCAACTTACAGGAAGATACAGCAACTTTTGAACAGAAAAATTAACAAAAAAATGTAATTTTTTAATATATTATTTAAACAAATGCGAATTTTTTTAATCCATTTGCAAATTCGAATTCCTCATTAAAAACACACAACTTTGCAATTTAAACCATCCCTCTAGCTCTACTGGTTCCCGAGATATTCAACAAAATATGATTCACATCCCCCACTTTGGGGGCTATTTTCACCCCCTTAACATGAATGTCGGCAGCTAAAAAAAAATAGTGTCGATTATTTTTTCGAGAACTATATTATACATAAGTTTCATAAAAATCGGAAATTATCAACTCCGGATGGTCCTTTGTTAGTATTAATAAGATGTTGACCGAAAATCCTAATGCGCAAAAATCTAAGAAATTTCGTCTATCCATGTTACAAGGCATCAAAGTTTTAAAATAAGGCCATATAATGGTTCAAGTTTTTGGTACTTGCAGTACAGTGTGCAACACGTATTTGAACCATTCATTTTCGTCAGACGGTTTTGTAGACTTTTATACACTGAAGCCGATCCTGCAATTCGTTTTTCACTTCTATCTCCAGTATCTGAGAAATTCGATTTTAAAGAAGAAAATGCAACATTTCAGCTGTGCATGCATCTTATGTTCAAGTGATTATTCTGCGAATTTTTCCGAATAAAATAATATAATTTACTGTGAGGTCAAAAACGTTTAAATACATTTAAACGGCGATTATAGTGAAAATGAGAACAAAAATGCAGCAATTTTCGCGGATATTTTTCAATTTATTTTAAAAACTAAAGGGACGAGAGAGAATCTAATTACAGTATGCAATAACTCTGACGTTTTTCCTACAGAAAGCTTCCAAAAAGCAAGTGTTTCGTTTTTGTTTTCAAATTAGAAATGAAATATTTTTAACGGCAGCTGTTTCTATCGCTCTGTTCTACTCTGGTATGCCAAGCGGCAGCACCTTTGGCGAATACCACTGAAATACCAGCGCCACACAGTGGGACATTTACAACCTGGTCAAAGGTCAAAGTAAATTTTTGCTCAGTCTAGAAAATTCATTTTTCCCTAAAAATGTTCCAATGTTCTTAAGCACATATGCAAGTAGGGGAACTATGTATATCAATACCTTGTAACAAATTTCGTTCTTGAAAACAAACAACTTTTGTGCTCAAGAAAAGTAATAAAAAAACTTATATTATAAAAGTTTGCTTTTATATGCATAATGATTGGAAGGTGCAAAATATGATATGTGTAGAATACACACGCAAGTATGTAGTAACTTAGCACTTTGTTTGTTGTGATTGCTTTGGTGGTTTTGTAACAAATAACAATTAAAAAATAATATTGTTCTTTTCGAATAATCGAAGATTTAATATCGATTTGCTCCTCTTGCCATTAAATGATCTTTTTGGTTTCTTCCTATTTTAATGTAAAGACACTGCTATGTATAATCATTACTGCTAGTAGGAACGACACACTGTTTATAGTTTTAACAATATTTATTAGAAAAGGTTAAAGAAATTAATTAGAACAATAAAATAAATTGTATTTATATAACACACTTCTTTCTCTTAGATCACCACATTTTTCGAAAGTTCTTGTATCTTTTGTTTTTATTATTTCCTTTTAGCAATTAATAACACACGGTGTTGCTTCTCGTAATCCTTATCGATAAAAACCATTATAACTTATAGACCAGTTCATTTACAAATTTAGGCGTAGCGATGTACTGAAGTTACATAATTTTAATATTTTAATATTTTACTAAAAAGTAATTACCTTTCAACCTGCTTGCGAATGAAAAATTCTTGCTGGGCATTTAAGAATACCCGAATAACAAAAAATATAATGAAGAAATGACCAGAAATATGATAAAAAAGTTACAAATTGTATAAAAGTATTATATTTCATTTTTGTTTTCTTAGATTCTGATCTATTTAAAAATATGATCCTTCAGAAGTTCGCCTGGGAAATAAATTAAAGTTTCCAAATGAAGAAATCTGAAATAATATCAGATTGTTATTATATAAAAACAATATCCATCTATGTTTGCAGAATTGCTCTGTTCGTAATATTCACAAGTATATAATCCATAGACTTATGCTGTGGCACGGACGATAAGTATTACACTTATTTCCAACTTTGAAATATATTTTTATTTATTTATATTATCTAGAAAAATAAAAAATGTCGTAATTTTTTAGGGCCTGTATAACTGAAATTAATAAATAAATTAATGATGAATAAATATTTCAAATTTAATCAGTGTATGCTGACTTTTGCATTCTTCCTTTACATTAAGCTAAATTTTGCTCATCAAAAACGTTTACATATTTTTAGTACTTAAGTTATAAAAAAAATGTATTCTATTATGATGAAATGTAGTAAAACATTCATATACTTCAAAATGTATCTATTAATTTATTAAAATATTTTTAATCAATTTCCCAATGCAACTTCTGTGGCAGAAAAATATCTTCAGCAGAGATTAAGTAGTATTCCATCAACTATAAACTTCAGTATGAAAAGTTAAATTAAAAATCTTTCCTCGACAAATAATGAAGATCAACTTAATGTGTTAAATGTTACTGTATATTGTTAATAATATATTGTTCTAACCACATCAAAACGAATCCGACGACCTATTACACTGGAAAAATTGAAATAATACTATAATAGCTTTGACCAGCTATCCTATGGTCCGTTCAGTATGCCACACCGTAGTAGAGCCATAGAAACACTCACCATTACAAATATTTACCTCTGAATTGTAAACAGAAATTGACCACTTGTTTTCTTGTATCCTTTCTGTACGAAAAATGACTAAATCTATTGCGTGATGTAAATAGATTCGAAGCTTTTTGAAGCTTTAATTTTTAGAATAAATTAAAAAATATCTGAGAAAATTAATCCATTCTTAGTCGTTGTTTAATTGTTTTATTCGGAAGAAGTCATAGAATAATTCTGTGCTTAAATTATACATATAATACCTTCAAGATTACATATGAGGTCATAATTATTTACTCATGTACTTCAAAACAGATGGGCATCACTCTGTTATGTAATTTTGAAGACAGTGTAGTATAGATCAATTGTGTAAAATTATATTATTGAAGTGATTCATAATGGATAAATTTCTAATTAACTTTTCCAGTTCACTGTTTCATTTCTCCAGTTGCGATTTCATGGCAAGTATACTCGTTGAAAATAGTTCACTAATTAATTGCTAATAGCGAACGTATTAACACTAGATTTACAAATGTTCGATGAGCAGATACTTTTAGATTAGAAATAAATGGTAACAATGACTAAATGACAGATGAAATATAAATTAATTTATGCAATTACTCTTTATCTCAACAAAAGTTAACCTACATTTCGACAAAAAGCTTTGTAATTTCAAATAAAAAATCTTAGGTGTATCATTTTTACGTGTTCCATAACCTTAGTAACAAATATAAATACAAGGCAATTCACTGAGCTGAGAAGGCTTAGTTTTATTAGTTGGTGTGACGATTTAAGCAAATAATGAAAATGAATGAGTGATATCTCTTTGGTTTTGTTGCATAAAAGCGAGTTCTGCTATTCATCATGTATGACGTGGATAGTACTTTGATTGTCATCTGTCGAAATTTGGTCGAAATCAAACATAGACTCTGAAATTTATGATCTGAAATGGTAGTACATCTTTACACCGTATATCACAAGATTACAATGCAACAACGCGTCACAATTATGTTTCTACTGATTGATGTATCTAATTTAGGGTAGTTATTCTTTGTTACATCCTTGATGTTATCTGATCACAACAATAAAAATAACTACAATAGAAGTAGTATCGCGACTTTAAATCTATAAAGTCGCCACGGCAAGAGTTATTAAGTTCATTTTGAAAATGAACGTACGAAATTTTGTCTACGTATTAGTTCTGTATACCCAACGCTGTATCGATACAAGCAGAAAACTTAACTTTAATATACACTTTAATTTTTGATAAAATACTTCATTGATGAATTCGGTTTCATTAGCAGCACATCACGTAGAAAACATATATGGTTTCAATTAAGAAAACATCAGTGACCTTAAAATCTTGAAAAGTGTAGTGTCAGGAAAATTTGTTTGTTTATTATAATGTTTGCTCTTCGCTGTAAAAATATGTATTCTTATGATCCTCTTTTTTATCATCAAAAAGAAACGAGATACTTACTAGTGTGCTGATGTTACAAATGATATCCTGTACACTATTGAATTACATCTTTGAGCACTATTCTTCTTTAACAGTTTTTGCATAATTTGATAGTATTTAATAAATATAGACGAACTATAACGAATCGGTTTATTCAAGAGCTATATGTTGTTAAAATTTGGTAGTTCTGAAGTACTGAATAGGTTAGTAACTGAGTGAATTCTATTATTTACTGAAACACATATTGTACTCGAATCGGGTTCATTAAAAATGCCAATATATCAATGTTATTTTAGCGATAATACTGTTACCATACACATTAAAAATCAAAGTGAAAATTTATTATCATGAAATCGTCTTCTTTTTCTCAACTAATCTTTTATAAGACCCCAGCATGATCCATTTTCTGAATATGCGTACCATCACTAATTGATATTTATTAAATTTCATTTAGTTAATTAAAAAATTTAATTAAGTTTAATTAAAATTTACTGCAGTCTAACTAAAATCCAAAGTAAACTTTACTTGTCTACAAACCCTTTTACTTTGATTAACTTTCTCATATATATAACCTTTTGCTTTGCGTCCTGTGTAATTTTTTAAACATTCCGTGTGAATTTCACTATCGATATTATCATATTCCTTTATAACTCGTAGTATAATGGATACCCCATTATTCTCGATTACTATCATACGCTAGTTACCTACTTGTGTTCTATTACAATCACGCTATAGTTGTATCGGCTATTCCCGACGTCAAATAACTATCTATTTTCCTGACATGATTATATTTTGTCTTACCAAATTTCGCTTCGTTTATATCTAAAATCTTATAAAAATGTAAATTAAGTTGTGAAACATAATATTCCTTGTATAACTAACTTTTAGATAAATATTTAGCTAAATCAGTGTGGAAGAGCAAAGATAAAAGTAAGGACGTGATGAAAATAATACGCTTTCTCCCTGCTGTCACAATCACTTTTAACACTAGATTTACGGACGTTCGATGAGTAGTTACTTTTAGATTAAAAATAAAGCACAATAATAAGTAAATAAGAAACGAAACATAAAACAATTTATACAATTGTTCTTTACTTCGACAAGAGGACCCTCATAATTTCTACAATTTAAAATAAAAAATGTAAAATGAGATATTCTGACTCGTTTCGTAAATCTACTGTTAAACAATTTGTTAGTAGTGTGTCATAATGTCTGTTTTCTACAATTTCGAATTTCTTGTTTATATTCACAGTTAAACTATTCGTATTAAATCAATTATTTCTCAGATATCTCTATAAGTTCCTGTATATGGTTTCTGACCGTGCACAAAAGAGTGGGCACACGATTCTTGAACATAGAGTGCCATCCAAATCACACTGTCGGATCATGCGAATATTTTTAGACGACAATGCTAATGAGAATGCAAAACGAAGCCTTTTCTGCATTCGCGTTTGGCAAAACGTCGTTAGAATCTCAGGCGATTTTCACCTAACACGCCACTCAAAATCGTTGTGTTTCCTCCATTTTTATCGAATATTACCTAATTATGCAAAAACAGGTATATAAAAATGGTTTCAGAAACGAAATTTAACCTTGTACTAACATAATTTATAAGCCGAAGACATTCAATAAAATTTGCGTACGAATATAAACAAACCTTTACTATTGATTCATATTTGACTTCGCATTATTGTGCGTACGCCTATCACCCTATCTACTGCTCGAGGGTTAAGTGATCGATGCGTAGTATCTAAGCACATCAACTCGAAGATTACGTCTCGTATTCGAATTCGAACCCCAAATCCACCGTATCGTATTCTGGCGGTCACGGAAGCGGAAATATCTGCGGGAAGGGTGGTTTCGAGTAGTGGAGAGGGGAAGACCGTAACCCATAAAGCCTGGCAACGGACCAGCCTCCCGGCAGTAAGCGTCGCGACATCCGTCGAGAATGTGGTATACTGTGTTTCTGCGCGAAAATCCTCGTCACGTGGTTACTAGAACAGTCGTTGATGCATTTTTATGTGGTAAAAGAGGAACCCTTGGACTGTTGCTCTAATCAATCTCCGCTTAACGTCGACGCGGTTGAAATTAGAAAGACGTAAAGGGACTTTAAGAGATGGTGCTTTTGTGTGTCTACAACGGGAGTGACGTGAGTTTGGTACTGCTGGGATCGCTTCAATCCTTTAGAGTGAGTTCATTTTCTTGTTTTATTTATATCTAACCTGCAGGAATTTAGTGGTGTATATATGGGTGATTGTAAAAAAAACTAAACTTTTAACTGCAAAATTGGTTCTACGTAAAACTGTTAATTTAGATGTATAAATAACATCTGTGCTATTTGATTTGTTCAATAGAACGATGATGTTAGATTACTAGATACTTGACAGCTTCATACGACTATTTATTTTTTCCAGTCTTTTTTCGTATTTAATCGATATCTAATTTGCAAGAATTTGGTGTTAAAAAGAACTTTTTAATTTCGAAATTGAACCTATGCAAAATTGTTAATTTAGATGTAGAAACATCTCTGTTACTCGTCTCGTATAATAGAACGATATTAGCAAATTCATGTTGACAACTTAATATGATTATTTATTATTTGTTATCTTTTGTGAACAAAAAATATCTGGAGAATTGTTTACTTCTGGCAATCTATGCGGTAACATAACGAGCTTCAAAAATTCATTATTGTATGATTAGTTTAAATGATATATAAACAACGTGAATCAAAAATGTAAACGTAATTTGCACTTTTATTGACTTTAGACATTTTGCCGGCACAATGACAAATTAAAAAAAAAAGAACAGTATTTCGAATTTGATTTCACAGAAATTTGCTAACGCATGAATATTGTAACTCACCCGAAACAATTACAGCTAACAATTACTCGCATAGCTCTTGAAAACGTAATTTTGCGAAATTGACAATTATTTTTCATAACGTTCATATTCTGTATGTATCGCAACAAATAGCAGTAAAAAAATATTTGAATTCTTTTCTTGCACCAGGCTGTTCTTCGTCGAGATTCTAAGCATACAGATGTCACATATCGTTGCAGTGCATTCTTCCTACACTAGGAGCAACGAATGACACATATCTAAAAATGTAAAAAATTGAAGATACAAAAGCTGTTCTATGTATAAATTATATATATGTATATGTATATTGTATAGTACATTTTAAACTCCAAGAAAACATTTAACGAAATTAATATTTAAAAACTTACTCTATATTAATATTGAAATCTAAATACATATTAATAGAACCTTTAAAATTACATAATATTTCGGTGACATGATACGAAACTGCAATTTTGACACTTGATGGATTCAGTGTTCTAATAAATCAAAACATCTTCTAACTAATAATTTATGTTACTCTAAAAATTGTTTGGCCATATTTTACATTTTAAAAAACACTGAAGCTCACAAGTTATACAGAATCTATATTTGATCCATTTATACATGAAGTAGAGTATAATTTATTTAAGATTTTATTATATATGTTTTAATCATATAAAACGCAAGAATTTAAAAAATAAGGAGAATTTCATTTTCTTAAAAAATGTATATGACCAAAATTCATTATATTATACAGTTAATTTTTGACAATCACACATATGTTTAGTTTTTAAGTGATGTAAGTGGGAATAACTGTGACTAGCGAAGTAAAAGATTTACGGAAAATCGAAAATTATAGTGGTTACAATACAAGCCTCGCGATATTACGTTATTGTATATGAAATATTATTTTCTTAAATAAAACTATAAAACACTTTTCAATGAACATTGTTCACTACTAAATTTCACGAAACAATGTTTAACAATATATATATTTATACAGTTTCTTAAAATGGTAATTCAGTTTCTTTACTGAATTTCATCGCATAATTACCAAGTTTATGTTCGTCACGTGAAATAACTGGAAAATCCTGGCTACTCATAGTTTTAAGCGATCATTTTGGATAGCTAACGACAAATATTATTCAGAGCTAATACATACATATAAAAAACTTTTCAACCCATTCACGTAATAGCAGACATTCACGGACACTTGAATGCTCTGCCTAGTTAAACCAAAATTTAATTGAGAGAACCAGCTTCCTAGGAGCAAAAATGCCTCTTTTTCAATTTTCGTCATTATTTTTTACCGACCAGCTTTAGAGAATCGCGTACTTCAGGGGTACATAAACGTCAAAACATTTTATCACTGAAAAATTATTTATTTGTTTGACTTTTTTTAAAATACTCGGGTGCACTCGGTAATATTTTTTATATAATAATTCCTTACAAGTGCAGTAAATAAAAAGTTGGTGGTGAATTTCCAAGATTTATAAAAACTGAAATATATTCTCAGCAGGTTTTCAACAAAGTTTTTTAGGTATTTTGTGAGAACTTTTTCTTTACAGCCCCTTGCAGATGATGCAGACGGTTCTAAAAAATTCATTCGAAGGGGTGAACTACTAAAATTTTTTATCAACATACTTTTTTATACGATTCTTTGCTTGAGAGGTTTTATAAGATTTTTTTTTTCATATTTTGTATTGGTTTTGCTCTACAGCCCTTTTAAAAGCCCTTTTAGATATAAAAGGTAAATGTAAGTGATCGTTATACAAAGTGTAGTACCAAACACATACGAGAATCATAAAAAGTATCTTTAATACATTTGCTAATTTTAAAACATAATCTTCTTAATTTTATTTACTTTTATAAGTATGGGTACCTTTTCTCAAATTCACCCTTCCTCTACTTGTTACGGGATTGTCCAAAACATATCAATGAGAAATAATGATAGAAAACGGAACAGTGGTAATTTTTTTTTACTAGAAATGATGTTCCTTCAATTAAATTTTGATTTAGCTGAACAGAATGTTCAAGTAACCACGTTTTACTTAAACCTCAATTGATTAATGTGATTTGATTAATTATAAAATATGATACACTATTTGGAATTTTTCATGAAATTTGAAGTTTGTTCGTTTCATGTACACTGACCTAAATATTATGCTCTATAGTTATAAAATATATTCAATAAACAAAACAGTATATTATTTTATATCGTTTTACAGTTCATAGTTAACAATATCACAGAAATTGTTTGTTTATTATAGATAATTGTTTTTAGAGGCAGTAAGGGAGGAACAAACTAATAATTACTTGTAAAGCTACAAAAATATTCAGACTGTGTGAGTTGAACTTATTAATATAAAATAATAATTGTTATTTAAGAATCAGTATATTGTAAAATATGTGTGGGTATTTTAATATATTGAAACTTATTGCTTTTAAATAATTAACGTTAATACACGTTTATTTATCTGTAAAACGATTTGTGTCGACTATTTCCAGATTTATAATGCTTTATCGAATTTTTCTTTTATACGATTTATCTGTGGCAAGTTATTGCTAAGATTTAAGTCAGAGTAATTGCCGAGGTGGTTGCAGGGACGTTGCGCAGTGATGGAACATAAATTATACAGTGCTTGGCACTTAGGGCTTCAAGCTAAAGCTTGTTTCAAGATTGAATTTACTTTGTAAGTGTATAAAAAATAAAACTTTATTTTAACTGAACATCTGTACGTATAAAATGCACTGTAAAAACAGTAATAATTGGTAGAACAATGTAATCATTAACGTATTTGATATGATGATCGAAACTATGTGTACCAATAATTGATACAATAATTTTGCATTGATTTGATAAATTGAAACTTCAACAATTGTTAAGAAACTGATGTATTACATTTTTGTTAACCTTGTCAGTCGACAGAAATTGGCTACAAAATAAACACGTATTTAAAAATATAATACTCAGATGGTAATTCTTATAAACTCTTAATAAAATTCAGTGCGCTAATGATTTGCATAGGGTACAAATTAATACAGTTTACTCTAATTGTCCTTGTACGTAGCATATCATAAATAAACACTAGTTTACTTCGTAAATTGAAATACTCTACATTTTTACAGTGGATGTGCGACAAATTTTTTATAGGAGAAATCGATGGTTAGTTATAGTAGAAATCGGAGCAAAACTGGAATATTGATTATAAAATATTATAACTTTGACATTATTAACGTAAATAGGAAATTATAAGTAGAATTCATTAGAATAAACACTTTATTTAATAATAATGTCTATCTATTTTTTTTATAGGGAAAATAAATAGAAACAACTAACGATTTAATGTATGGTCCCTTTGTATGGATTTACCTGGTAATCTGGGTAAAGCCGGATACCATACGGACCTTTCTGAGAAGCAATTTTTATATTAAACATTTTTAATTTTTTCACTTGATCTAGTATAAACTGACATATTTCGACATATCGTTGTTTCTCTTAACTTATGAACCATGTTCTTTATAATATACGAAATAACAATTCCTAGGTTGTAAATGAAATCCAATTTTGTCTCGTTCGGTTTTACGTTAACGTATAATTTTGCAAATACCACTAAGACTATGGCGCAGTAGAAAGACTTTTTAATTATTTACGCTATACACATTAATTAACATAACTGAAATCAAAAAGTATTTGAATATTGTAGAAAGTGTTAAGTTTCTTAGCCATCGAAAATTAGCTTAGAGTCTAAAAAGCACATAAGATAACATAACTTTAGTAACTACAGTCATAAAGCATCTGTTGTCGATAATATGATGCAGATACTGACTATATGTCACTGCAAGAGCATGAGAAAATGTAAGAACATTTTAGAAATAATGTCATGTCCTAGTTTTACTCAGTTACTCAGTTATATCCAAGTTTCTTCAACACGTTTTGAACTTACAATAAAGTTTGTTTGGTATTCTCCAAACGTTTACTCTTCCGTTATTACTATAAGTCCAAAAGTTATATTATTAAAATGCAAAAAATAATATTTACCGGATTTCATTGATGTATATTTATTTGCTCACTGAAGTCGTTTTCTTCAATTTCTGCGTTTGTACATGGCTTTCTTTGCCTGTGGATCAGTTATGTAATTCTTCATCTGCAATATTTCCGCGTCTTACCTAAGCATGAACCATTTAATTTAAAAGTGGAGCAAGTCCATTTTTTATAAAAATGAAAATAATCATAATAATAGATCAAACTTAATATGATATTTTTATCTGAAAACAATCTTTTTTTACAGTATTTGAAATTTCCCAACATTTGCGCGATGGAAGTTCGGATGATTAACGGTATTAGAAAGACGATTATTTTACGCAAGTTTTCCTTAGATTGAAACTACTTTTAGCCGAATATATTACGGTACAATTTAACTTCAGTAAATTTGAGTAATATTGACTATACTATGAAAAACTACAAATTGTATAATATTGGTAGTATAGGTAACCTCAAAATGAGTGAAAGTGTGTTGTAGATTTGTCCAGGTATCATTGCTGATTTCTATTACCTTGCACGTAAGTTTTAGTACAGTTTCTAATAAATACTCAACAATTTAATTGTTATTTGAAAATTAATTACGAATTGTAGATTGTTTTATTACAAAAATATGGCTCAGAATGATTTCAATGAAAATTATAACTGCAACGCGACTTAAAGTAAAGCTGGTAGATAATAATAATAAAATAATAATATTTATCTGACAACCGCGGCGCATTTATATCTGCCTGCTGGACCTTCTTTGGTTACCGATGGGACAATAAACATGTAATATTATCCAATTGTTAAAAACGTGGCAAATGATTGTATAAAAAGGGCTCACCCTCTTCGAAAACAAATCTCAACACTTTTCTCCGTAAAAAATAGGAGAAAATTGAATATGTAATAAATATTGCTAAATTGCAATAAACAAAAAATTCCAAAAACACGTATCCCCCATTTTGATCCATATTTTACGTATACAAATCTGCATAAAAATCGAACGGCATTTGGGGTAAAAAATAAAAAAAAAAATCCAATTTTTTAATATATTATTTAAATAAATAATTTCTCCCGAAGTTTTCGTAATAAACTAAATTCCTTACTTAAAAATACACATTTTAAACAAAAATTCACCCTCCTACACCCTCTAGTTTCCGAGATATTAAAGAACATGTGTTTTCAACCTCCAAATTTGAGAGCTATTTTCACCCCCTCAACATGCATGTCAGCAGATATAAAAAAAATACGTGTCAAGTAATTTTTTAAAAGCTACCACATGTGTAAATTTCATTAAAATCCGCGTGTAACACCTAGGTGATGTCCCTTGTGAGTAATAACGCCACCCCGATAGAATCCTCATATCCAAGGAATTTTATTATTTTCATTATGTTCATAGAAATTAAATCTATGTGAATTGGTAATAAAAAAAGAATTTTGGAGTCAGGATCTGTATATGAAGACAATTTGAACCAAAATGATTCAAAGAAATTAAAGAAGAGAATAACTGAAATAGTTCTGTTTAATTAACAATTAAGTACAATGGTTTTGGAAGGGAGGCAAATTTATTTGGGTATAATAAGACCTTTATATTTTCGCGGGCGCTTTAAACACTGTTAAATAATAAATATACATTATCTAACTCCATGAAATACAAAAAATGTGCCTGTTAGTTCTTATCGATGTCTTTAAAATTGAATACACTCCCTTAAATATCTCGCAATAATAAAAAATGGACTTGCTGCACTTTCAAAATAAACGGCCGATATACTGCAATCCTCTCTTATTTACTTCTCACCCATAATTGACAACGCTTCGCTTCTTTTATATTAAAAATAACATAAAATGTTTAACTTATCTCAATAATTTGAAATTATTAATTCGAAATTTATTTCTAATACGGTATCCCAAAAAATAGACTCACTCTTTATCAATTTGAATATTTACGAATTCGTATAGACGTGTAAATAATTTGCTGAAGAGACTAATCTACTCAATAATTCCTTGTCTTTGGTTAATTTATCCTATTAGATATATAAATAGTAAACGCCTGATAGTAATAAAAGCCTTGGCCAATGTTAAACATATGTATAATATCCAGTTAAAGTGTGAATACAATTTCTATTACATTCTTTCGATGTCTTTTGGAGTTGCGAGTGTCCTTATTAGATATTGAAAAAGATATTTTTGTATATTTTATTCATAGTCACTATAAGATGCCTTTATGTTAAAGCATATTGTAAAGTAAAATTGAATGGAACAAAAGAAAGGAACATGCATTTATAAAGGGTTTTCCTATTCTTCTATATTCCAGAAAATATACGAATGTTTGGATATAGCAATCAATAACTTATTTTAAACGAAAGAAAAAGGAATATAGAGAATAACATGAAAAATAAAATTTGTCAAAATATGAATACGTTAAATAAATATGAGTACACGTTAAACAAGCTAATTTTTTACATGCATAATTCGTTTAGGATGTTCTTATAATTTTACTAAGTATAATTAAATAGCAATATTTGCGAATCATAAATTAAATGATTATACAACTTTTCGACGGTAACAATGAATTGTATATCCAGGACAACCTAACCTTAAAAATGCTTGTTACTGGCTTGGCATATTAAAAATGCTTGTAATGATTGGCATTGCAAGCTATGCTTTGAAGGGTCAAATGTGTTTTTGTAAGGTTATATTTTATGTTAAAGAAGTATCAAGATTAATTTCTACAAATGCAGGCATAAGATGAAATAATTATTTTATTTAGAAATATTTGTTTCATACATATATTTTTATATTACAAACGTAGATACGAATGTTGTGACTTTTGTAATTATAATTTTTTTCAAAATATTAAAAATATGTAATATAGTAAACCAATGCTTTTAATTGTTTGAAAACCCTGAAATTGTGAGGTTTATTTTAGAAAGAGGCATTTTGATTGAAAGGCTACACGAATCTCAATCTGAGATTAATAGATATACAATAAGTGACATTAGCAGTGGGCATATATTATCGCAATAAATAAAATTAAAATATTTCGATTAAAATTGTATTTTTCATTCTTGTTATTAGTAAATATAAGTAATATAATTCATTTGAATTTTTATCACAGCTTTCTAAAGGAATACAGATTTCTCATTCATTTTACTCAGGATTTCTTCAGCATATAAAAGTGTATAACAATTCATGTTCAAATTAATATTATTTCACAGTGATTAGTATGGTGCTTTAGGTACAGTTAATTATCATTCAGAAATATAATCTATTATAAAATTAAAGTACTGACTCACTAACTCATATACGCCCCAAAAGCTGAAACTTTGCACAGAATTTTCTTTCATGATGTATACAAAGAATATGAAAGGATATTTCGAAATTCTACCCTAAGGGAGTAAAAAGTAGGGGGGGGAGGGGAAGAAACTTGATCTTAATGCTTGTTGATACAATGCAAAATGCAAAAATGTTACAACATTTATATGGGACATATTATGCTCGTGGACGTATTAACTTTACACTAGGTTTTAATGCTCAGTGATACAATTAATTAATTAATTTATTAATTAATTATTTGTGAGCGAAACCGCGGGCGAAAGCTAGTTAATAATATTACCGAACATTTAAATCAAAGCTATTATTACAAATATTATTTGGAACTTTTACACAATTATGTAAATCCGATTTTTAGTCATTAAATAGATAAACATAAAAAAACTATTTTAGTATTTGGTAACAGAGCCAATCAGTTTTCTTTTCCATAGTTATATTTTCCACTGAGTTTTCGGTAATGAGATTATAAATTAAAATATATAATATCAGATGTAATGGCTATAGAAGATTTTCAATTAATATTCAAAAAAATGTTAGATTTATTCTGTAAACAATTTCAAAGAAAATAGTTTATAAAAAGATTCAGTTCATTTACTCCTGGTAAATTTGTTCACAAATGTGAATAAACTGTTTATCAATGTTGCCACTTGAGAATAATTGTACAAACGCTCAAATTTACAAGTGTTGCTATATGGACAAATAGGTTCGTTTTCTAATAAATAATACTTAGTATTAGCATGTAATTCTCGCAAATCCTTGCTTAACTCTTTTAGTGCCGATCGATTTGGTGCAACTTAATAAGATTTGAGAAAAAAATCATTAATCAAATAGTAAGAAATATATTTACAAAATTCAAAATCGAACATAAAACAAGACAGAGAGATTCAATGAATACCAATTGTATTCCAACATTTGTTAAAATTATACTGATAATATTTATTTAAAATGTCACTTAAAATGATCATTTTAAGCTACAAATATAGTTTTGTCCAAGCTTTGTCACGTTACTCAACATGTTGGTTTGTCATGATATTTATAGTAAAAAATTCATAAAATTTAAATATATAAAAATGTCATAATTTAAAAACATCCGGAAAAAAGCTACTCATTATTTAAATTTGAAAGAAATTCTAAATAATTTTTGAAAGTTGTTTTAACATATTTCACAGCTGATCGCAGTAAATTTAAAAGTCGAATATGAGAAAAGATTCTGAAACATAAAAAAATTGTTTAAATGACGGCTTTCATAGAAGAACTAAACAATGTTATTGATTTTAATATAAAGAGCTAAAACTTGAACTCAACTCTCTTAAGATATAACAGTTTAAGCAAAAATATAGCAAAAATACTGCGGGTTCAAGAGAAGAATTTATTCAGATTTTTAAGATATAAAGTGATTAATATGGAAGCTGAATTAGTTTGGGTCGTTCCATACCCCAGTGTGACCATTATGAGTTAAATGAAGTCAGTACATATTATATAAATAAATGGAATTATACATGCTTAACAAGCACTACTATACATACATATGTATGTGAAAAGTAATTTTCAGTACATTTCTTCACTTTTAATTTATCACTCATTACTTTTTGTTAGTATAGAATAGTTTGAATTATATTTACCTCATTAAATACCCTCATAAATTATCAACAAGTATACATCTATATTAGTTATATATAATAATAAAATTATTAAGTTATAATAGAACATAAATATAATATCTATATTTAGTAGCATTTTTGTTGTTAATTCTTTTCAGATAATTCATTAATTCTTACCTGAATAGAAATAGTTAATACTATTCTCAATGTTGAACTGTTATCTAATACCTCATAGCAAATACTATTTTTCCTTTACATTAAAAAATTAATGCGACCTAACGCTAGTTTGATACCCATAGATTGAGTATTACTGGTTTTACCTTATATGAGTAGTTCCTAACCTTTTCATAATTGCGTACCATTAAAACCAAAATACAAGAGTTTCAATACCATCAAGTAAAATATAAATATTGTGTACAAATATTATATAAATATGTATAAGTATAAATATTGTGTATGACATTTCAAAAGAGATCGAATTTAATTACTCACTTCGTTTAAGTAATTAAATTACTTAATTACTTCGTCACACGTTGATTTTCAAGAAATATGTAATATAATATAATGATAAACGGAATAATTAGGAATAATAAAGAATAATTACAGAAACGCGTTGAAACAAGTCTATGCACGTCGTCGATCGCTTCTTGACTGATTGTTCCAGATCTAGTTTTCTTTTGTGTTTTGTCGTTTCAGCCGCATTCCTTCGCACGCACACACGCACTCATCTACACTCTTTCGTACTCTCTCTCACCTACGTTCATGCATGCTCTCTTACGTTCTCCTATTTGCACATTCATACATACTCGCATTCCCTCATATATGTATTTTAATTTTATTTTCAACAGAATAATTTTGCAATACATCAATTAATACATTACAAATTAACGAATAAAGTGATTTAATTTAACACAATATTTGTGTTTGCTCGATGGAAATCAGTTTCTGTACATTTGATCTCATTTTACTGCATTTTAACCAGAAATTTTAATATACTTTACTTTTATAAGTCGAACTTTGCTTCGTGATTGTTACTGAACATTAACAATAAAGTTATGGGTAATCAAATAATTATATGTACTGTACATTGCATAGATTGTGTACGTAATACAATCTGCCTTTTACGTGTCACCATTGGTTAAAATCTACTGCTTTATAAATTTTTGAACATTGACAGATCACTGTTACATTCTTTAAATACATTCCGTTGTGGGATAATAGGTATAACTCGACCATAGTAAGAAGAGCATTCTGTTTTAGGGTTTCATATTGATATTGCAAACAGCACATTTACACTCCACAAGATATTTCTTTATACGGTTCTAGCGTTTCAGATTTTCCTCCGCTATCAAGATTGGATTTCATGTTTTCTTACGCTTGAGCGATTTCACGACCGCTGGAGTCTTGTCACCTTTCTGGGCTGCTTCTCAAGGTGCAGCTGGTACAGAAAGTGTTAACAAGTGAATCTACCCTTCATGTACGGCAAAAATTGACCACATCCGGAACAAAACTTTTTATTTAAATGGATAGTAATCACGAGTCTTTTTGAAAACTGACAGGTTGGTATTTCTTGTTATAGTAACAATATTCATACCTGGAGTGCCGATGAACGTGAGATGGTGTTACATGCATCTGCATGCAGCGTTGCTAAATTTTTTATACGATTTTTGAAAAATAATAGGCACATAGAATTTATTGGTTAGCACATGAATGAAAGCGATAAATGATACGTAAAGAGAATGTTACTTACATTGCTGCGTCGTTATTTATTCACATGTACACATTCATTTATGAATCGCGAGAACCCTTTACGAAAATAATAAAGGCATCCTAAATTATCGACAGACTTCATTTATGTATGTATATTATGTATATGTACATTTTTACACAGAATGTTATAAAGATTCGATTCCAGTACATAAAAGATTAGATATTTCATATTTTGCGTATTTCGATTTCTTCAAAAGGATCATCGCAGTTGTAGTACAGAAATCGTTCAAGTTACGATGTATCATTAAATTCATATGCATATATTGTATATTATAATTAAATTTGACAACACTTGTTTTACATTGGGCATTGATCTAATCACGTATTGTCCCATTTGTAGCTATCCAACCACACTGGTCACATATTTTGTACTATTTTATCTATAATATAAAGCAATGATGATACGGGGCCAAATTTTTCAGCTTTATTTTTCATTCAAATCGAAACTAATTGTAACTTATTCTACAGCTAAATATGCCAATACACGTTGGTATTGGTCGCATTCGAATCAATCTGTAGCGTGCCGACCGTTGCCGCTACTGCGTCGCGATAAAAAATATTCGACTATAAATCGCGACGCGATTTGCCTCTAAAACTCGAATTTTATTAGCAATGTTTCAAATTCTCCCGAACGTTGGAGGTGTTCGTTCTTGATCGCCACGAACGTACGGCGATTAAGATGTTTGCGAAAAAAGCACATCTGAAGGCGTTGATGCTTTGATAGTTCTATTTCGACGTCTTATTCGAGATTAATGACTCGCTGTCGTCTTGACTCCCACGAAGACGATGGAGTCAGAGGTCGTACGCTGATTGGTTTTTACATTTTTTGCAAAATTTCAAACAGCGTGCCTCTTGAAGATTGGGTCCACCCTTCATAGCTCCCTTAGAGCGTCTTCGTCTAGGAAGGGTGGGGAATCCGGTGAGTTGATGGGAGGACCCCCACGTCCGGCCATGCCGCGATTTTTCCTTCTAGGTACATTTGGTGATCACAAATTACCGTTAGGTCCATACGTGACCGTTTCTAAAGTTACCCTTCGGAAAAAACCGAGTTTATGATCGAGAAGTGGCCGTTGAGGACGAAGTGAAAATTAACTCTAAATTTATGACGACGACATATATTAAAATAAAGTACTGGAAAATCCAGAAATGTTTTGGCTCAAAAACGGCTGTTTAACGGTCCAATCATGAATAAACTTTTGAAATCCTCACCCAGATATACCGTCGCACGGAAAACTCTCAATGATATAAACATATGTAACGTCCCTGAAGAATTTTTCCTCAAGAATCTCGATGTTAATTTTTTTTTTTCAATTGTACTTTTAGTTTTCAATTTGTACTTTCTTTTTGCTTTACCGACCGCAACATTAGACAAATCAATTACCATCAGAATTTAGTTAAATTGTCGGTAAAATATATATATATTCCATGATTTGCAAATATTATATTATTAAATAACTATTAGATCCTATAGACATACAAGTTAATTACTTAAATGCTAAGTTGAGTTATTAATGATCAAATTCATGTATTATTTTACTGAATTGAATAAATAGTATATTGTAAATGTTTTGTGTGGAATATTCCGAAACACGGCCTGCTACGTGCTACGACGCTAGCTTAGGACTTCTTAGACTTACAATTAGTACGCAATCTCTAGAGAAAGATAGAAGATATACATATGTATTTTCCATTGACAATATTATTAGACATTAGAATTATTAAATAATTAGATCAATCAATATATATGAAGCTAACTACTAATATGTTAAGTTGAGTTATGAATAATCGAATTCAGGTGTTATTTTATCAATCTAAATAGATAGTAAATTGTAAAGGTATTGTATGGAAAATTCCGAAGCACCGCATGCTTCGATGTTAGCTCAGGTCTTTGCAGAATTCGTGCGCAATAAGTAGAAAAAGACAGCAAATATATTTTTCATTTAAAACGCTATTAAACCATTATTTTCGTGTTAAAAACATTAACTATCAATCAGAATACACTATTGACGATGTAATAAAATCATTCGCTTCGTTAATTAACGTCTAGATCAAATAATTAGAAATTATACGTAAAGTTATATGTAAAATTATACGCAAAATTATATACGTTTAGCATAGGGGTAGTTTTCCAGAGCCTTGAAAAGTGAAAGGATTTCGGGTATAAAAGGCCGAGCGAAACCCGCCTAGGGTGCAGAACAGTTTTCGAAGTCGAGCAAGTTGGAAGTCTTCAGATAAGTATAACCCGGAACAATTTTCGCTGGTAAGAACCAAAACGATTCTTAGTTCTTAATTGAAAAGCGGGTATACGCCATTTGGATACTTGATCGCTGGGTCGTTCTAGTAGCTAGCGAACAGCAGGCTCCCCATTCAAGCGGTCTTGTATCTGAAACTCCGTTAGGAGAGTGCTATGCTCAGCCCCAAGAAAGGCTAAGACATCAAAACGAGAGCTCTCAGCTACTCATACATATTATTATTATTGTCGAATTACTAACGCGCCATCAGATTCTCGGAGTTCGCTTTGGGTAGTTTCGTAGCCAGCGAATAGCGGGCTCCCCATTTGAGTGATCTGGTTTTGGGTGTCAGTGTGTGCTCCGACTAAAAGGATCATGGATAATTAGTTATCGAGTCAAAATTAAAAGAGTAACTGTTCCGATCAAAATTTATTAATGTAGGATTTTTCTTTATTAAAGGTTCAGAATTTTTAAACTAACCCTTTATTTACAACGCACCAAAGAACATACAGACAAGATACCCAGTACACGCACAACAGTTACCAGACACACACAAGAAACGATAAAGTCGAAGTTCGTAATTCGCAGTTCAAAAATCGCAATTGTCTCTGTACTCGCACTCGTGACTCGTTATGCTCTGCCCTTCGCGCCGCGGTCGCGTCCTTATATTTGCGCGGCGCCCGAACATTCTCGGTTTCCGTGTTCGAACCCTTCGCGAGTTTTCGATCGTCGTTAGAATCGCGACCGTTTTCTAACGCTCGCTTGACGCTTCGTCACACTTACGCGCATACACACACACACACGCTCGGGTCGACGCGCTCGTCGGTAACGGCTTCGCCCGATCAGCTGTTCAACCGCGCGGTATTATTATTGTTTTGCATTCGCGGTCTTTCTAGCACGTTCGCGCTGCGACGGTTAACGCTGTACTCCTACATTAACTTCATACAAATTTTAGAATTTTGAATCGATAAAAGAATATTGTTCTGTCACAATCGTATCCCGCGTAGCGTGTCTTGAGTAGTCGACTACACCGCGTTAGATAACCGATTTAAAAGTATTAATCTTGCTTGCTTTGTAAAAGCGTATTTAGGTAAGCTTGGAAAGAGAATAACACTTAGGTAGGATCCATTGTAGTGGTAGACTATAAACGCATTAATATTGTTCATTTTGTAAAAGCGTAGCTAGGTTCGAAAAAGAATCAGACTTAGGTAGGATTCATCGTAACGCTAGGTTCCAAAAGCATTAACCAGCGAATTGCATTTTTGTTGGATTCATTTTCACCGATTACGTATTATTTGATTTATTGAGTTTCTGTTCATTATGCGACAATGTCTATTTAGTTCCTTTTTATAGAGTCGTTCATTATTGAAATTATAATATTAAATACATATACTTTTCATATTTTTGTTATAATTGTTAATTGTAAAATTCATCATCGTCATCATTTAATTGAATAAACCTAACTATTGAAAGGTATTGACCTGTGGATTTCACTCCTTAACCGCACACCACACAAACCCCTCATTTTTTAGATGTAGTTATTATAGAAGCGAGTCGTTCAGTAAGTAATAGCCGCTCTTTACCTCACGAGCGCTGTCGATTTCTGAGCTTAGTTCCAAAATCGTTACATATACTTGAAATTCACGACTATGTTATGTTGCTTTTGCTTATCTTTATAACACTTGTATTACTGAACATTAATATAATATCCTTCAGCTATGACCAACGCGCTCCGCATTGAACCTCTACCTCTTTCGAATGAGTTTTATTCCACTCTAAAACTCTTCTTATTCACGAACTAAAAGTTTGGCCCCGCAAACCCATATTTCGATTAATTTTGTCGATAATTTTGCCACTCTACTTTATCGCAAAACAGCGGAATTTACCCCTTTAATGTTAAAATGATATTTTTAAGCAATACTGCACCGAGGAATTTGTTAGTATAAGTGCTTAATTTTCTGGGAATTTCAAATTGATTGAATTCATTTGTCCTCGAGTTACGACCAAGTGTAATCACTTCTTGATCAAGAGGAGTAACGATTTCAATTTGGTGAGAGTGTTTTATAGCACACTGCGTCACAAATTGATCGAGCAATTTGGATATTGAAGCACTTTATTGCTCATTTTTTCTTACACATACACGCACACTTATATGTATATAATTTACGTACATTCATAAGAGCACGTATGTAAAGCACTTATTTTCTAGCCGATTATCAATATGATTAAATTGAAATTGAGAAATATTCAAATTAGGAATTACTTGATTCGATGTACATGAGTATTGATTTAATATTGACTAGAATTATTATGTCATGATGATGTAAGTATGTAATTTTATTTAAAGAAATATCGCGTAATTTGAATCCTTGAACAATAGGGACTCAAGAGAAATTTTTGTCTAGCTTAATATTTATCCATTTCCATATATCATCAACAGATCTTTGTGACAGAGTTAGGGAGTTAATCAGAATAAATCCTTTGACATTTTTTAAAGAATGGTCCCATAGTAGTTCTGGTTATACAAATTTGTGAACTTGATTATTGTTATATATTATCTGTAATTGCAATGAAATCTCCTCGTATTGCGAAAGAAATTTCGCAAGTTTCATCCGAAAACTTCTTCGATTTATTTATTGTTGCTGTACAATATTTTTAATGCAGAAAGTTGAAGGGCGTAATAACAAAAGCGAGCAGCACTGGAACAACCCGTACACTGAATTATATTGGAAATTTGTTCACTAAACTTTGTTAAAATAATTACGTTTTACAATTAAAGTTTCACTTCGATGCAATTTTCTAACTGTCGAACAATCTGAAAAAATATTGACAGTTCTTTCACAACTCATTCCGTCAGTCAACTTTTCAATAATTTTCGCACGAACCTAATAATAGTACACCTCGTGTCGTTCATTTAAGTGTTACATCCATCCCTAATTGCACACTAATCATTCAACGTCAACAGACATCAATCATTCAACAGACAAATTATTCACACTCGAAAATTTTATAATTAAGTATTACATAATCAATAAAAACTACTTTACGTTGTGCTACTAATATTACTTTTTATACTGAGTGAATAGTATGAAATAAAAAATTTTTACTTTGATGCGAACTAATTTTGAAGTAAGGTGCGAAAAATAATTTCTATTTTTCTCATATAAAATACTCATTGAATTTTATTCATATAATGTTATTTGTGATTTCTAATAAGGCACAAAAGTCGCATTCTTTCAGGATATTTAACATATTCATATATTCATACTAAAATTTGAAGAGTATCTCTGGTTAGATTTTCCGGAAAATGTAATCATTTACAGTACTTTGAAGGTATTAAAAGATTTTTAGTAAAAATGAAATGTTTTATACGTAGAAAGGTATGATGTATACGTTCGTGTCGTTTGCCATACAATAGGATTTTAGTAAAGTTAATTCACATTTCGTTTTCATTTCGTTGGTAATGAATATTTTCATTCAGTTGATGGATGTTTTAACAGTGCCACTTTTAGTACATTTTACATTATATTAAGATTTTATGATAATTTACATATTTAGATGTTATATAATATTCCAGAAAATTGACTTGCTAGTATATCTAATATGTTCGCAATTCATTCGAATAAACTCTGCAATAGTATTTTTTAAACATTAGATTCAACCAAAATAGTTGTACAAGGATAAGGCATATGTTTATTTATTCAGTTTGTTATTATAGGATATGAGGGTGAAGGGGAAAAACAAAAATATATTTAACAGGAAAATTAACGATTTATTTAAGAATACACACAAAAGAGAACAATATTTCGTGCGGCAGTGCTCTCCGCGACTGTTCTCTTGATGAGCGTAAAATACGACTGACCCTCAGAATTTTGCAGGTCGCAACGCGTTTTCGTCAAGACAAAAGACTATCGTTGACACGGCCGCGAGCCGTGTCATTTTTATAACGGTTACTTTATGGAAAAAACCTACGGTAACGGTTACATTATGGAAAAATCCTACATTATTATATTTTCTTTATTCGATATAGGTAAAATCGATTCTACTGTGAACGATTTCTGTGATAAAACAGTTGGATTCGATGAGAACATTGTCTGAGGATAAATTATAATTAACGTTGTCATCTTATTAACTCATCCTGATGTCCATATGTATTTAACGAGAAAGGAAAACAGTAATAAAATCGATAAACTGTTAGTGAATAATATAAAACAAGTTCCACGTTCAAAGAAAATTCATCAATTTATTTGTGGTATAATATCTTAATATCTTTTATACAATGCATATAATAACACATTTTTTTGTGTTCATTTCGAATTGATGTTGGATGATATCCATTTTCGTGCAATAAGGCTGCAAAAATAAAAGAAAATAAGCTATAAAAATCAAAAATACTAAAGCATCGATATCAAAATGTGAAAACGAATTGAAAGCAATGAACACTGGAGTGAAAAAATTTCAAACAACGCAGTTTTTATTAAAAAATTGAAATATTATCCTGTACATTGTATTATCGCTTTGTAAAATTTCTGCGTTTATATGCGCAACGTACGTTGCGTTAATAACAGTAAAAATGTTCTTATATTGAATATTATATTACAATGAAATCTAACAGTTCCATTATTTTAATGTTAATATTTTAGATGTTACTAATTTTTTTTTATAATAAAAAGTTTTGATACTATCAAAGATTGAAAGGTTTGGTGAATATGCTCATGCAATCATAAACTACGTTACACGCTGCTCAAGTAGCCGCAGAATTCATTACAGGCAACAAAAATCTAGCAAAATCAATAACTTTTCAATTGATTTTATGTTTCATATGTAAAATTATGAATTCACATATATTTTGTTAAGTCATTGCCTAGAAATTTTGATAAAAGTTTGGAATATAAAAAGTACAACTTACATATATCTCAGTTGATATGAAAAACGCACATAAAACTGTGAAAAATGTTTGAAATTCAAAACGGCTCTTCTCACTAAAAATGACATACCTACAGAGTATGCACTGAAAGAAAAACTACTCAGAAAACTTTTTTTCTCTTATCAAATTTCTTGGAACAGGAAATGTGACATAAACATACATGTCTGCCAGCATATAATAGGACTTCCGCATGACGTGTACATACTCGACCGCATTATTATGCTGTCAAAATCTATATTCAATGAACAAATTTTCTAAAATTCTGTAAACAGCTCAAAATTACTTATTCTTTTGATTATATATAATTTCATGACATTTTTAGTAATTTACAATAATTCGTTATTTATTTTTTGTTATATAACAATAACTATTTATAAGTGCGTGTTACAATTACACAGTAATGTAATACGACCAAAAATAAATAAACGGATGATAATCCGAATATATCTCTTCAGTTTATTAAAGTAATATGATTTTACAACAAATTGAAATGAATGACACGAAGGTAACTACACGATAACAGAAGTACAGGTCAGTTCTCACGATTATATAATGTAACGAGAAAGTAAACTATCTTTTGTTTATCGATTGATATATCGAGTTTATATACGATAATTTGCTATATTCTTAACAATGGAAATTTGAATTAGACTAATAAAAAGGGTCATTTTATTAGTTCCTCGTATTAATAGTTGAAGTTTTAATTTGGAGTATTATAATGCGTACAAAATTTGAATAATTTCATTATACACACTTTTTTAAAAAGAAGTTTAAAAGAAAAGAATCATTTTTTTGTTGAAATTATTAAAAAGGTCTGTACATAATAAATTTTTAAAATATGCTGAAAATTAAAAGAAGAGAAGAGAACATAAAAGTTGTTACAACATCACAAAAGTTATTTTAACAGCTTTAACAAATATTTATACAATTTTCATTCTTTCATTTAAACCTAGTCTCCTATACAGCGAACCCCTACGTTAATTTTATAATACAAAAATGTGATTTTTACCAAATGTCCTAATATGCACAAGTAACGTTTCATTTGTAAAATTAACAAAATTTGATCGTATAAAATACATATAAAATCATTAAAATGATAAAAGTCACGTAAAGTACTTTTTAAAATTCCTTTTATTTCCTAACTTTCTTAAAAACTAAATTCTTTAAATTTTGTAACTTGTGTCGTATACAATAAATATCTGACCGTTATAAAATATAGCAAACGTACGGTGAATTAAGTACTATAATCAACAAGTGATCGGAAATTTTGATCCAAAATAAAAAAATAACATTAACAGATATACAAATGTTATTAAAAGCATCTAATAAGAGTCAATTTTAATTGAAGACATTTTCCAAATGTCCTCAGAAGAAAAGCAATGTAGTTTGGTCTTAAAATTATCGATTACTAGTAGAGGTGTATCCAGTCCAAGTACATATTTGATCGATATACATCAGTTATTGATACTTTAGCATCTGTGATTGATTTGATAATTACGTTAGTGTATTTTTTTTATGGTGATGTTAATCGACAATCATTGTGCTTCTAAGGACAAACACTTTGAAAACTTTATCGTTTGAATTCTTATTGGAGTCTTATTAGCCATACTTGAATCAAATTTTAATATTTTCTAATGAAATTTTTTTATTTCAATTCATAATTGTTATGAACTAATCCATTACCCTGTGTTTGTAAGAAGAAGAAATTGTATTAACTAAAAACGGTTTTAAAAAATTTAGAAGAAAGGCCAAATTTTCTGGACTAATTTTCCACTCCGTAAGTACTCTGTTTTACCTACACGCAAGGTTTCTTATTAAAGCAAACATAGGGCGGGGAAACCAAGTATTGTACCCCTAGGAATTTTCTATAGTTCTTGTTTTAATAATTCAACTAACCTCTCTTATGAATTTGAAACTACATTTCAAAGTTTCATTTATCGATATAACTTTTATCCATGAAACAAAAATCAAATATTCTTTGAATATTATTAAACATAGAAAGAGTTCTAGAGTTACATACTGTGTGTCCATAATCACCATAGATAATTTAATATGCTTTAAATACTACGCTCTCTTCTGAATACTGTGCTGCAGTTATAAAACATATAATATAATATTTTCATAATGGTGTAAGTTTTCGTTTTAAAGAATTTTACTAAACTTAACTTGGTCACAAGTTTCGACTATTAATTAAATAATACCTGTTTTTTTTTAATTTTCACGGAAAACGCCAATTCCTGTAGCAAAAATTTGAGATGTTCTTTTTATGTTTTAAGAAGTTCTGTGTTTTACATGTATTTAATTCTCCTTTTATAAATGTAAAATTAATTGTGTTTCAAAATTAACTAAGAGCAGAGTAATTAGGTATCGCACAGTAATTTTACTTTATTTACACTTCAATTAATAATATAAAAGATTAATTAACTGATTAATAATATAAATGATATAAGGTATAAAAATGCAATGTTGTATTTATCGTAATTGATGTTTTCGGTAAAAATTCAATAGAAATCTTTTTAGATACGTGAAGTCGGAATTCTTTAAAATTCATATTTATTATGGATCAATAAGTTTCATAGATACGATTCAAAAATGTTACTTCATGAATTAGCCGTACGTTGCAATATTATTATAAAGAAGGTACAATAATGCTCCGTTTTATCAAATTTTCTCTTGTTCAAAATTTCTTAAATTTACACTGTACATCAAATATTAAATGTAATCTGAGGAACTCTTTTTCTCAAATTAAATTTAACTAAATTGTGGAAATGTCGTACAATGGGGTTGCGTAATTACGATGGCTCGGCGTAACTCAGAAAAGGTGGAGCCCACGTAAAAGGGGTTCCATGTAAGCGCAGGGCGTAATCATCCGAAGAATGAGTTAGGTAAGTCGAGAAATCCGCACGTAAGCCTTACCAGTAAAAAGCACGATGAATTGCGAGAACTTGGAGCCTCGTTCTAACGTGACTTTTTCTCTTGAGTTATAGCGATCGCAAGTGGAAGGTACAGTCACGTCGCGTAAACTGACGTTTTTCCGAAATTTCTTGCTACGTGCTGGGATATTTGAGGATCCTGAATAAAAACTTATCTTCACTGTGGTCTATAACCGCAAAATTGTACACCAATGTACATTCACGATTTTATATTCTTATCATACCCGTATATTCCATCAGTTTACTCGAACAAATAACGTTATCAGTATATTTATTATGTACATTTTTTTTAATGCCTTATATAAACACCTAAAATAGATCAGTTTAATGACTCAGTTCTTATAAATAATAGCAAAATCCGCGTAAAACCAGTTGTGTTGCGCGTCAACTTAATGAAAAACGCAAGCTAGTTTAGTTGTGTGTTAGTGACACTACTCCGACAAAATGAACGAGCAACTGATTTAAGAAATATATATTGAACTTTATTTAAAAACGAATATTTGTTTGTAGTACTTTAAAAATGACACAACGTATTTACGGACTTCTTAAAAATATTGTACTTTGCTGGTTGAGAGGTGACGAGAGAATCTAATCTAACTAAAAAGTATATTCTCCACGAAAACTAAAAATGTGGAGTGCGATCGGCATGTTGCTGGGGGTGCACAAGCGACTTGTTAAAATTAACTATTAGATTAGTTGACAAAATATTAAAAGAAGGTGACCAGGACCGCCCTTACAAGATGTTTGTATTGAGGTCAACTTTGACCTGAAGTAACGACTACGCTGTCGCTCGTCACCTAACAGTTCGACAGTAATGAAACCATAAAGTGTGTTCGGTCTTGACAAAATATGTAAAAATAGAAACATTTGGAACTTTAAAATGTCCGTAATAAACCGCTGCAAAAGGCAATGGTCGTTTTCCTCAAGAACATTCCAAAAATTAAAAATAATCTTGATGGTTTTACGATTTTAAGAGTGCGCCCCAACACTAGGTTTATT
Source organism: Megachile willughbiella (assembly GCA_945859595.2). Classification (NCBI taxonomy): domain Eukaryota; kingdom Metazoa; phylum Arthropoda; class Insecta; order Hymenoptera; family Megachilidae; genus Megachile; species Megachile willughbiella. Next base: position 975,935 of record OX243806.1, read on the forward strand.
TGATGTTGAGGGGCAGATAATACGATATATAAGTAGTTTCTTGATAAGTGGCAATATAGAGATCATACGGAAGTTAAGTTTAGGGTTACCAGATGAAGTAACATAGACATCCCTCAAATAACACGGTTAATGGTCAAGTCTAGTGACAGATAAAACTCCGGAGCGAGTTCAGTGACCTCATGCATTGACTTGCGAAATCTTGACTGTCTTCGTTTATCTTACGTCATTTTAGTTAGGAGAAATAAGGAGAATAAATATTTAGTTTTCAAAAATATTCAAAAATGCAACTTAGTCATTCCAGGATTTTTCAGCTAGAAAGAAATATTTTGTCACACTTTTTTTAGAGATGTTCTTTATAATGTCACACATTATCATATATTAATATCACATATTAATAATTCTTCATTAATGTCACATATTTACGATATTAGGTACGACATTTGATATTATATCATATATAGGCCTTTAACGAATAACACTTTTCTTAAATGACAGTAGCAAACGCGTTCATAAATGTGTTAATAATTTTACAATTTTTACAGCTAGAACATTTAGTCCTGCAATTTTACAGTTGAAATTCACAAGTGTTCATGTTCTCAGATTTTTAAATTTGCAAATTTGCAAATTTTCAAGTTTGTAAATTTTCAGTTTTCACAAAATCCAAAATTCACAAATTCACAAATTCTCAAATTCATAAACTATCAGATTCTCAAATTTTCAAACCCTGACGTTCCTCCTTGCGATAAATTCGCAAATTGTCAAACTCTGAAATTATAAAATTGCAAAATTTTCAAATTTTCAACTTCTCAAGTTTAAAAATTCCCAAATTTCCATATCCTCAAATATTCAGTTTCCATGTTTTCAAATATATAAATTTTCAAATTCCGAAAATTCACGAAGGGGTCTACGTACATTATATCTATAAATTTATAAGTTTTCATATGTTCAATTTTTTAAATACACAAATTCTCAAAATTCCCAAATTCTCAAATTCCCATATTTCTAAATTCTAAAATGTCCAAATATCTGAAGTTCCTTATCTATTTTACAGGAAGCTGAATTTGTTTCTTAAACTTAATAATGAAACTTGTAGAGAAATCGCTACCAAATAATTTTTACCACTTTTCGAGAGGCCAGATAAAAACGTGGTTTAGAATCTTACCGTGACTCTATCGTAATATACTAACAATAAGAGTTAGTAAGAGTTAATAATAGTGAATAAGGATTAATAATTATAGAAAATAATAAGAAGCAAAATTAGAAATAATTTCACTGTTACACTCCTCATTTATTTATCAAATATAGAAATAAATTTCTATAAGTTGTTGTATTTACTCTATAAAATTATAAAATATTTTCCCGGTTCTTTTTTGAGATTTTATAACAGTAGAATGTAGGATGTAGCCGGATATCCGTATCTAACTCGGATAACCGAGTATCATTGTTTTTCGAAAATAAAAACTGCGACAGTTAAACGTATGGTATTACATTTCGAGAGACAGCAATATAAAATCAATAACAGATGAAAGTACGTCATAGTTTTATATTCACAGAAATTAAAAAATTTCAAGTTAAAGGAATCCATTGTTATATCAATGAACTATCTTTTTATATCGCTCGAATTTGAATAACCTACTACGGTAATTACTCAATTGCATTCTCCACTGTTTATACAATATTTTTACATTTTACCTTTATCTCTTTTAAGTTGAAGTTCAAATATTTAATGTTTAGTAAATTACCTCATTGATGGACACAACCAGTTATTTGATTACTGGCTTTTCCCCATTCTTACTCTATATAGCGTAAATGTTTTCTGGTGTTTATGCATATTTTGCATATATGCATATTTTGTGACGGTCTCTTCATTAATTCCAAGTCCAACAGAGAGTGGATTTAATGCATTATGTACTACGGGCGGGCTCATGAGATTTGCACAAATGTCAAGAGTGCCAGAACCTTTATTTGCTACTGTTGTTCATTAAATTAATTATACTAAAATTATATGGAATTTACAATAAGCTTAAATAAGTACATAAAACTATAAATAGATAGATAGATAAATAAATAACAACCAGTTTTTAAACATTTAACTAAAGTAAGTTGATTTATGTTAAAATATATAAATTGAAATAAGTTATTCGATTACGAAAGTAAAGGTTTTATTTTTTAAACAAACAAATTTTTCAAAAATCCACTTACACCATATTAGTGGCCTTCCAAAACGGAAAAATGTGCATTTGTAACGATTCTGGAGCAATCTACAGAAATTTTACAGCGCTCGTGAGATAAAGAGCGGTATTTACCTACTGAGCGACTCGTCTTGCAATAACTAAATATAAAGAATGTGGGATTCGTGTGGTGTGCGGTTAAGGAGTGAAATCCACAGGTCAATACCTTTCAACAAGTAGGTTTATTCAATAAAATAATAATGATGATTAACAATTAACAAAATAGGAAAATAAGAAAATAAGAAAATAAGAAAAGTATATGAAATATAAATTGATATAATGAACGACTAGATAAATAACTAAATAGGTACTGTCGTATAATGAGCAGAAAACTGTATGAATTAAATATTACGCTATTCGTAATTATTAGAAGAATTTAATAGAATCTCTATTTTTGGTTATTTAACTCGAAGTCCTATAAATTGAATTTACAGACGAGGCTAACTCGACTACGCTTGTACAATATTAACAAGATTCGAAATTCTAAGTGTCAATAATTCGTATTCTTTTCAATGATTAACGCAGTTGCAAAGTTTAACAAAATTAATAAGTTTCTAGCTCTACGCGGAATCCTACCTAAGTCTGATTCTCTTTTAAGCTTGGCTAGATTCGCTTTTACAATAATTTTGAGAATAATACTTTATATTGAATTTCCTGACGCGGTGTAGTCGACTACGTGTATTACGCTGGAGACAGAACAATAATCTTTAATGAATTAATTTAACTTGACTCAAGATCCTAAGATTGACATGAAGTTAATAGATTTCCATCGGAACAGTTACTCTTTTTAATTTGCGACTCGACAACTAATTGTTCATGGCACTTTTGCTAGATCATACACTGACACCCAAAACCAGATCGCTTAATTGGGGAGCCTGCTGTTCGCTAGCTACTAAACGACCCAACGATCCAGAGATAGATGAACAATATATTTCTAACAGTGAGCAAAATAAAAATTGACTCTAATTATAATTCGTAATTTCTTGACCATTAAATTGCTCAGAGCTAACCCCGAGAATCTAACGGTGCGTTTAATAATTCGACAAAAATTATAATATGTCTTTGAGTAGCTGAGAGCCCCTGTTGGATGTCTCAACCTTTCTTGGCGCTGGGTATAGCACTCTCCTGACGGAGTTTCAGAACAAGACCGTTTGAATCGTGAGCCCGCGTTAGCTAGCTACTGAACGATCTGCGATCAAGTATCCGAATGGCGTATACCCGCTCTTCCAATCGAGAATTAAGAATCACCTAGGCTCTGTCCAGCGAAAACTGTTCCGCGTTAATTTATCTAATGCTCGTACTTGACTCGACTTCGAGAATTGTTCTGCACTGCTTCTAGGCTGGTTTCGCTCGGCCTTTTATATTCGAGATTCCCCCCCCGTTTCAAGATTATGACGTATATAATTTGCGTACAATTTACATATAATTCTTAATTAAACGCTAATTAACAAAGCAATTGAATTTCTAACATTGCCAATAGTGTTTTCTGAAGAATAGTTAATGTTTTTAATACAAAAATTATTAATTAATAGCATATTAACGAAAAATACACTTTCTGTCCTTTTCTACATTTTTCGCACGTACGCCAGTAAGGACCTGAACTATATGTCGAAGCATACGATGCTTCGGAATATTCCATAGATCACGATTACAATGTATTATTCATCTGAGTTAATAAAATAATATCTGACTTTGAGTATCGAGAGTTAAGCTTACTATAACATTTGCTAATTTTGTATATTGACAGATTTGATTAATTAATGATTCTAATGACCAATAATTCTTATTAATTGTAATTATATATTCTATCTCTCTCTAGAGATCGCGAGCCAATTCCTGGAAATCCTGCCTATTGTTGTGTCACGTAGGCACGTAGCATTCCGGAATCTTCCGTACGAGATATTTACAATACATTATTTATAATGTACTATTTACGGTGCATTATCTATTCAAATAGAACAATATGAATATTTGGCCGTCAACGGTTCGGTTTACCATATAATCGAATTCGCTTTCCTATATTCTATTTTGACAAATAGTTATTTAATAGCTTTCGTATTTAATATCATTGTTAATGAAAAATATGTATATATACTATCCTTTCTAATACAGCGTATGAGTCTTGAGCTATTGTCGCAACGCGTGGAATAGAATCTTTATAATACATTATTTATTTAAACAAAAGAAATATTAAATGAATCGGATAATTAATAATTGGACTTAACATTCGATTAACTCGCTTATATGTTTGCTAACTTAATGATTATTTAATATTCGCAAATTAAATATATATATATGTGTATATATCTATATGTATATATGTGTTACCGACAGTTCAACCCAAATTTGATGGTAATTGATGTATCTAATTGCCGCGGTCGGTAATAGAAAAATATCGTCGATAATCGAATTTGAAATACCTTTAAAGAGATGAAGTAATTTAACAGCGAGATAGTTCTGAGAGCGCAAGAGAGGAAAAAAAAAACAAAAAAATTCCCCAGGGATGTTACACATTTTCAATTTTTTGTCTAGGTCTAATAGCTCCCGAGATATTTATGAAAATATCTTTTTCAACTGCAACTTTATGGGTTATTTTCACCACTTCAAAGTGGATATTCGCACGTAAAAAAAAATACGTGTCACATATTGTTTCGACTTCTATAACATATACAATAAATTTCATCAACATCGGCGTGTAACAATTGGGTCCCTTGATATATGTACATATAATACCATTAACGCAATGTTAACAGAATTTAAAACAATTAAACAAAATTTAAGGAAATGAAAAATAAGTAATTCATCTAAAAAATCATTTTTTCTCTTTTCTATCGTATTTTCTCTTTATTGGTTTTAATATTAACACACAATATAGGATAAACCTAACATGATTCAACGCAATTGTAAAAATATACCAATTTTACATTATAAGAACTAACTTCTAATAAACTTCGCGAACTACGCAATTTTTAAAATTTTGATTTGCTTGCGGCACAACTCAGTATACCACCAGCACAATTATTGTAACACAGCAAAACGTGATTGGTGTAACTTCGCAAACAAATTTGTCCAGGTCATGAACTGTTCAATTTACAAATTTTTTTTTGTTTGCCGTTTAATCCAGCACGCCTGAGGCACAATTCAGCAAAACCATTGTTTGTTATATGACGAAACATGGCTGGGCTAACGTTTTTCAACAAAATTGATTTGACTTGTAAAATGTTCAACTTTAGAGATCTTTTTCCTGCGCGGTACAATGAAGCATATTTCGAGTTCATTTTGAATTATGCAGAATAATTATTGTTTTGATTATACAAAATCAATGAGCTAACTAAATAGATACTTGAAAACTTTCTAAAATTATCGTTGCTTCTGCACTAAATAACCTTACTAAATAAAGATTTTCAACGTGTAACTCTAAAATACAATTTTCGTAATGGTATTCAGAATTCTTTTATGATCTGCGGACATTCGTTTAGGCTCTTTCATCCTCTATTATTATAATATACAGGATATTTAAGGATGGATAGTACATACAACCTAAGTATGTATAAGAAATAATTATATTTTTATTATGCGGTTTCGTTTTCAAGAAAATTAAATTAAAAAATTCTCCAATATATTTAGAAAAAATTTGTCCGTGGCACAAAAAATTATAATTTCCACAATGTATGGTATAAATTAAAGAATACTACTGAAATATATTGTCAGTTAGTAATTCGAATGTTAGCATAATATTTAATCAATTAGTGAAAATCCATTAGTAACGCAATTGTTTTTATAGAAATGTAATAAGTATCTAATGTACATATTTATAAATAAAAATATGAATCATGCTAGGTAAAAATAAATTGTACCGTTACTAATCGAACCTATTGATTTCTAAAAAAGAAAGTACTAATTAAATTAATGATTAAATGATTAACTTTATGGTATGCTCCGCTGTAAACGAATATTTTACCAAGATTTTGAAAAATGTTCAAACTTAATATTCTTGAAAATGAAGCTGCAAATAAATCATCGTTATTTCATATTTTTCACGAGGACTCTACACATACTTGGTTGTACTACCCGTTGTGTAGCACTTTGCATACATAAATTTAGAATACAGCGTGCAACGTGACAATTTCTGCCACGTAACTTTACAAATTGGAAATATATGATTAATGGTGGTCAATAAATAACATATTCGGCACTACATTTCTTTTACGTTCAATGTTGAAACATTTTTGTCTGAAAAATGGTTTGCACTATCTATGACTGTAAATGATAGAACATGTATCAGCAATTTGGGAAGAGTAATTTCAAGCCTACAAATTTATTACATTTCAGTGATGATCAAAGGTTTGAATATATAGAATTATAATACAATTTTCTTTTTGTGTTAGGAGATACTGCTCTACGCGGTTTATTAATTTATGTATAACTGTTTTGGATTAACACGTGTTTAAATCACTCTGATGAATACACCCTCTGATGAATAAGTATACAGATTTACAGTTGAAGTCAATTAACGAAATCCGAAAACGTTTTAACAACTTTATTAATTCAAAACTATTAACAAGTCTTTGGCCAACGATATTTACAAGTTGTCAGAAAAATTACAGAAAGTCATCAATCGTAATGGTCAAAATTTTTATGATGGAACATCGCTTTTTAATTATTCCTTTAAAAAAAATTGTGATTTTATTAAAAAAAAGTGTTAGTTTACATCGAACTATCCAAGTTTAGTTTACATATTCCAAGCTATTTGAAAATGCTGTTTTGTTTGATTTACCTGTACCTAGTACTCTACGAGTACAGAAAGTTCATCTCTAAATCAATAAGATCTACATTGCTTCCTGCTGCCATCTTGCCGGAAGCGTGCAGCGTTTCTTCAATGAGTGTAATCTGCAAACCTCCATATGGGGTTAAAATCTGAATTTTGTAGTAACCATTTCAAATACTGCGTTCCTGGGGCATTGGTAAATTTTATGGCGCTTATATATTAAATATTAAATAGCGCTCACCTTTTTCATTGATTCTTCCAAAATTTTAAGTTAAGATCAATACACTGCCATAAATTAATGATTTTATCAAATAACACTATATTTCGAAGCTTAAACAAAAGAAGTAGCTTCACATCATAATAGAACCTCTTCCGCGTTTTACAGTCTGTGAGGTAATTTTTTTTTAGTGCTGAATTTACATCGCATCGAACTTCAGGACATTTAGCGACCACTAGGTTTGGTTGTTCTTTTTAAATTTCTTTGTATAATCTAATTTCTTTTAAGTACTTCAGAGTTGTTTCAATATGTTCATGTAATGTTAAGGTTGTGGGAGGATCTACTTCGTACTTTCTTTCAGTAAAGTCTTCACGGTTCCTGATTCCTTTACGTATTAATCCTTTAAGTATTAAGGGGGAAAATACCTTTAGATAGATGAAAATAAGCTGATATTTGTGAATTTTTTTGTATAGGATATTTTTGTCTCGTATTTTCGAAATTTCAGGTATAATTTATTGTAGCTATTGTCTATTACAACATATTTCCTTTTTCTAAAAATATTTAAAAATGGCGGAATTATGATAGTCTTTTCTGGAAGTGTTTTGGCGCGTCTCGTGAAACGGCAGAACCTCTAGCTTTAGTTCCATTGGTCTGAATCAAGTTGACAAACGTTGTTTCGATAATTAACATTCACAGTTAGTAGATGAACCTCAGAAATGTACGAAATATGTAAAATTGAAGAGATGGCGCGCTTTTAAAGAAAAACTTTGAATGTTACTGAAAATTTTCGCAATATTTTGCAGTAAAAGGGGACTTTAATGTTAAATTTATTTCGTACATTTACGTTCATATGTTAGATGGTATTGTCATGGATATGTGCAAAAAATTTGAGCACGATTGATAAACTAGTTTTTGAGTTATCAGTCACGCCAATTTTAAAAATGTAGTTCTGAGAAAAATGCGTTTAAAGTTTCGATAAGTAAAACCTGAATAATTTCAATGATTTACCAACTAATCTGCGCCATATAGTAATCCTTCGGCTTCCTCGTAAAGTTGATTTTTCTCCATAAGCTCATTCTCCGTAAAAATACAAAATTTCAAACACAGCGATGGCATGATAATAACAAATTCGCTACATAGCCCTCCGCACCGGACGCGTGAATATCTGCGGCGCGATACCAGACATGAGTTACGATAATCGGCCATAACATCAAAAGCCATATTGCGCTTTAAAATTTTGAGACTATATTTTTGAGATGTTGCACTAACATTTCATAGAAAAAAAAAATTTTGCAATTTTTTAAGATTCTAAAGGTATTTCCCCCCTTAAGCGGTGGTATTTTAAAAGTTAGTTTCTTGCGGCCAAAGAATGATTGGGTTATGTTGATTTAGTAATATTTGGAGTTTTTCGTTGTGAGTGTAAAATCCATAATCGTCATATTTGTTTCATTTTTATAATTATTGTTATTGTAAATTATCGCTACTTAACTCTGAAGAAAAGTTTGTGTGGACGAGTTATAATTCACGCGAAGGTATGACGCGTTACTATTTATAGGGCCAGCTGTTGTATGTCGACCATGTCGCTGGTCTCATGCGTTGTGCGTTGTACGTAGAAAGATCATTGTGTTTTTCAGTTAATTACCACTTCTCGTTTTAATGTGAATTTTTTTGTAACCTAATGTTTGAATATATGTAGATTATACTTCTTATTGCTTATAACAAAAGCCTATTTCTTTCCGCACTGCGCCAACAAGAATATGGGCGCAGATATCGTGTTGAGGTTAGAATTCTAGAAGGATCTTGCACGTGCATAAAATGAAAAATGGCGAGTGTGTCAAAAGCCAAAAATATAGATCGGCTGAACGGTGATAGTTATAGGACATGGAAATTCGATACAAAAATGTATCTTATACAATAGGATCTGTGGTCTTACGTTTGGAAGAAGAAGTTAGTCAATATAACAGTAAAGTGGAAATGCATTTGCAACTATAGCACTAGCTGTTGAAACAGATCAGCAAGTAGACATAGTGAATTATAAAACTGCAATGGAAGCTTGGAATATTCTGCAACAAGTATATGAGCCAAAATCTAGGCAAAGAATAATGCAGCTTAAGCGAGAATTTGTTGAAATTCGTTTGAAGAAAATGAGACAATGGCTTCATATCTATCAAGGATGCAAGAGGCTGGGTCAGAAATTAAAGATGAAGATTTAGTTAATTTAGGGGATGCTAAATTCACTTCAATGGAAATCAAAAAGGTCTTACTGATGAGTATGGGAGGCGATTGTCAAAGGATCATGATTAAGAAACCCAGAAAGGGGAAGTATCGGCTTATCAGGTAAATAAGAGTATTCGTCCTACAGATGTCAAGAAATCAGACAAGAAATGTTTTAATTGTGGCAAAGCTAGTCGTTTTGCAAAGGAGTGTTGTAAAAAAAAAAGTAGATCTGTAACTATAGGATTGAAGTATAAAACACACGAAGCATGTAAAGATCGACAAAAAAAGATGGGTTTCGAGTATATAAACGGAAGTAATACTTCGTTTAGTATTTAGTTCCAGGATAGGAATTCAACAGAAGGGTAAATAAATTTTGACCAACGGTCCGAGGAATGATCAGATGAAGAATCGAATTTGAGAAAATGCACATTAATGTGTCAAATGACAATTGTGAATTGGACGCTGCTAAAGGAACACTGAGAAACTTTCTTAAGCTGTTCAAAATGGTTATTTACTATACAGCAAAAGCATTAAGCACGGGTTTGGAAACTTTTTTACAATAAGCTAAAACGTTTTAGAAAAGAAACAACCCTCCCAAAGGAAAGCTGGACTCCAGTTCCAAACTTCGTTTCACTAGCGCAACAATAAATAGATAGTTCATGACTTTTCAAGAATGTCTCCACAACTCGACTTTCTAAACCATTGTCAGCAGCCTTGCTGACGAAATAAAAGGTATACAATTTATTGAAAGCAAATATCTCTTTCCTTAAAGAAGTTTCTTCAGCATGTTCTAAACTGTACATCCCCGGCGATGTAAAGTGTTTACGAAGTCCATATCCTAGAGCTAGAGGAATGGTTTAAATTGCAAAGTTGTGTGTTTTTTAATGAGGAATCCGAATGTGCAAATGGATTTAAAAAATTCGCCTTTCTTTAAATAATATATTAAAAAATTACACTTTTTTGTTAATTTTTCTGTTCAAAAGTTGTTGTATCTTCCCATAATTTTCAATTGAAAAAGTATACTAGTAAGTACAAAATACGGATAAAGTGGAATTTTAATTTTTACATTGTAAATATAGTTAACGTAGGTGTATTTTTATCGTACTTTTACGGGGCGCAGTCCTCAAATGCATATAATCAATTACGTAAAGAAATTCTACGTCTTTACTGGTAACTGTATTACAGTGAACTTGACAAATTTTTTTCAATTGGGGTCAGAATTACCGTCCCAGGTATAAGAGATAGGCGGCGGTGACCGTTGAGGTTTTTCCTCGCGGTCACAAGGCTTTATTGAGGGGGCTATTGCACCCAAATTTTTTCAAGTTTTTGACAATTAAAACCAAGTTGTTCCACGTTTATAAATATATGGGAGCTCTGAAAAGTGCTAGTGTTAATTTTCATTTGTGCAGTATTTAACTGCGAAGAAAAACGATTTCGGTTTCCTTATATGTATACCTTCCCAGAAAAGAGTTCAGCTCCAATTAACTTTTTGATTGGTTCAAGCCTTTGGAGTAGGGATTGAAAGTTATGGCAAATGTATAAAAAGTCTTTCATTAGCTCCACTGATAATACTTTTCCCGACACAGGACGTAGGCGCAGTTCAGCTGTACGAACTACGATTATTATTGCAGCGACGCGACGTTTAACTCACTATTGGTATTCTTTCCGCAATTATTCTTTAAGCTCTCTGATCCACTTGGATATGGTATTTATGTTCATTTTATTATAATATTCATTAATTGTAAACTTTACAAACTCTTTTCATACTATTTGTTCAATATTTGAAATTTTTTATACATCTGTATAATACATTTCACGTATATTTTATTTGTATTTCTTTGTGTAGTTATAGTAAATCTAGGTGTAGCATCATGAAAATTAATCCAATTAATATTGTAGATATTTTGATTCAAAATTATAATTACGATAATAATAATTCTGTACGAACTCCTACAAATGCGAAAGAATTTGAATTGGCACACAATATTATAGATCTAATTGACAGGTGTAAACAAGCTGCATACGCAGATGTGGAAACAGTGCGAGAGTTAGTATTTGACGGAAATTCTGGCGATTCAAAATTTACATCCTTTGATTACGACGATGAAAATGACTTGCAGCAACCAACAACGTCCTCGTCAATAGCAACTGTAGATGAGAAATCATCTACTTCACCTGATGAAAGCCCCGAAGAAAAGGAGAAAGAAAACGTGGATCTAGAATATAAGCGGAAAGCAGTTAATTATTGGAAGAGTGGAAAGAAAAGGAGATTGACCTTTAAAACAGTACAGAAGAGCTATCGGAAGGTATCAACGATTGAACAGTTATATAGATGGGAGAAACACGTGAACGTAGGTGGAAGCCGGATTAATAAATTAAAAATTATTGCACAAAAAACGTCAACACGTTTCATTGAAATGAGGAATCGTTAGATATCAATATAAATTTACATGTCCGTGATACTATAATAAAAATTCAAACGCTTATCAGCACACAACCAATTATCAGCACCTCGATACAAAAAACTGTTTGAATATGCATTGTTTCGATGCGGCTATGTTGACGAGAGGCCAGGAGAATTTGAAAACCCTGTAGAATTTTGTTTCATCAACACATCAAGTATAACTTGTAATCGTTGTAGTAGTGTTGTTTGTCTGCATTATTCGAGAATCCAAGCAAGGAGACAAAGCAAAGCCGTTAGCGGCTCGAAAAATCACCGTTTTTGTTATCGCTTTCAATAACACCGGCAAATTTCGTTGGAGGTTATGAAGTTTTTCTGGCTTAGTTGTTGTTACTGCTCCCACCGTCAAACCGACGCACGGCAACAGCTAAGCCAATCAGGTCACCCGTGAACTCCACTGCCAGTTTGGATTCTCGAACTGCCGCAACTGCGAAAAATCAAAACTACCCAATGACAATGTTCCGAACACCTACATATAAGGAGCACCGAACCCTGTGCTACTCCTACTTACTTCCGCATATGCGAGCTAGAAGGTACGAAAGTTTACGTCTTGGCGAGACTCAGATTCGGTCACCTTCGTTTGCTAAGCGCGACTGCGTCGCCAAGTCAAATTTTCCTTGTACAAAGAACTGTATACAAAGTTTGTGTTATTCGTTTTTAATATATTCGGACCTAGACTAATTACATCGTGAAACTGTGTCTCGTGAATAATGTCTTACGTGTGATCATGAATCAAATAAATTAATAAACGTTCAAAATTTATTGTCAACTTGCCCAATAAACCGCACCAATCCTTCTCCCACGCTACCGAGCTCAGCGCTGAGCTTTCCGGCGATTCGACAATGAACATCCAAGTCGAAACAGAAATGTTCGTGGTGTCAGGAGCATTTATGTTTTAATCACTTTCTAGTGGAATACCATTATTGTAATCAGTATGTAGAATGAACTAATACTTTCATGATTTTCAGCCTTTTAAAAAATTGCAGGAACTAATATCAACATCAGCTCTTTTCAGAGCTCCCATATATTTATAAACGTGAAACAGCTTGGTTTCAATTTCGAAAAACTTGAAAAAATTTGGGTACATTAGCCCCCTCAATAAAGCCTTGTGACCGCGAGGAAAAACCACAACGGTCACCGCCGCCTATCTCTTATACCTGGGACGGTAATTCTGACCCCAATTGAAAAAAATGTGTCAAGTTCACTGTAATACAGTTACCAGTAAAGACGTAGAACTTCTTTACGTAATTGATTATATGCATTTGAAGACTGCGCTCCGCAAAAGTACGATAAAAATACACCTACGTTAACTATATTTACAATGTAAAAATCAAAATTCCATTTTATCCGTATTTTGTACTTACTAGTATACTTTTTCAATTGAAAATTATGGGAAGATACAAGAACTTTTGAACAGAAAAATTAACAAAAAAGTGTAATTTTTTAATATATTATTTAAACAAATGCGAATTTTTTAAATCCATTTGCACATTCGGATTCCTCATTAAAAAACACACAACTTTGCAATTTAAACCATACCTCTAGCTGTACTGATTCCTGAGATATTCAATAAAATATGATTCACACCCCCCACTTTGGGGGTATTTTTACCCCCTTAACATGAGTGTCGGCAGCTAAAAAAAAATACGCGTCGAATATTTTTTCGAGAACTATATTATACATAAGTTTCATCAAAATCGGATGGTTCCTTGTCAGTCATAGGTGCCATAGAAACACAGAGAGTAACTACACAGGCATCTGCATCTATGTGCACTAGTGATTTATTAGGTGCAACAAGCTTTCAACAACATACAACGCGACGGACGTTTCAGGAATATATCAAGACACTTGGTCAGTGTTATAGGCAGTAAACAGTATACGGTTCCATAACGTCAAGGTAAGCTCGTTCAATCGTATCGCCAATTTTTTTAAATTCTCCCACATAACTCTATAACGTGAAACTCATCGGGATCTAATCAGACATATTCCGCACTACATGGATTTAGCATTAACATCCTGCGACGCTAAAGAGGCAATATCACAGATTTCTTGTCTCGTAAGTTTTCTTTATAATTATGAAAATTCAGATCACCGTGACATCTTTCTTTTATAATCACATTTGAACGGTTTAACTAAGGTATGGAAGCGTTTTGACGAAATACAATGTAATATCGAAGAACTTGATGATTTCGAAGAAGCACGCAAATTCGAGATCCAAAACAATTATTACTTTGTAATAGCCCGAGCTAATCGGCTTATTCAAAACGAACAATCGGCAGGTTCCTCGACCCGTGCCGCTAACGAATCACCTGCTTTAACCGTACTTGCACCGATGGTCATAACATTACTTGAAATGCAGTTACCCGTATTTGACGGTACTATCGAAAAATCGGCTTCGTTCTTCGATTTATTCCCCTCAATAATTGACCGAAATAAAGACTTGACTCCGGCCCAAAAATTGCAATATTTGAGATCAACTCGTACTGGAAAGGCCGCTTGTGCATCCAAGCTTTCAGTAGTACTAATGAGCTTTGAAAAGAAAAGATTAATTGCACACGTCGAATTAATTTAGAACATTGTGACGCATTAATTGAAATCCTCAAACTTACGATAGATTCCGCGGAAGCGCTCGGTGATCTCGCTGATTCCATAAATCAACCCTTTCGTGCCTTGACGAATGTAGGTGAGAATGTTTTCGAATGGAGCAGTATGTTAGTATCCATTATATTATAAAAAATAAATTCAGACAGCGCATGGCATTGGGAACTAATATTAAAGTATAATAAAAAGATGCCAGATTATACTGATTTGCTCCCATTTCTGGAAAGGCGTGCAAACTGTGTACTAGTAGAGTCTTCAAAAGCAATTTTTACATCAGATCGAACAGGCAAGCGACCATTAGAACCTTCACGAATTTTGAGACACCGTCCATCAAAGAGTCACACTTTCTTGACTACAAAAACTCAACGTTCTTACTCCTATCATGAGCGTGCAAGGGAAGAAACGTCGCACATACCCGGGGAGGTTCACCGACAATGTCGTACCGGTAAGAGAAACCATAGCATTTGGTGCTGTAAGGATTTTCTAGGATTATCTATTCAAGCAAGGTAGGACATTGTAAACAGGGGTTCATTGTGTCGAAATTATTTACAGAAAGGTCATAAACTAGCAGGTTGTCTGAGTGGAAGCTGTCGTGTTTGTCATCATCGACATCATACCTTGCTGCATCAAGGTAATGAGGTGTAAGGACACATACCTGCGAACCCATCAACTTCGGCCTCTATAACAGAATCCATGTGTCCGACGAAAGTGTTGCCGAAAGTGTCGGCATGACTAGGACGATCTGAGACTCCAATGAGCTCAGAAAGTCACAATGTATTCATGGTTGACACAATATCAAACGATCTTCACGTAACTGCACAACTATATATATGACAAATACCAACAACCAGTCCATGCTCGTATAGTAATTGACACCTGCGCGTCAACCAATTTCATGAAGGAAGCTCTTGCCAAAAAGCTTAGCATTTCTCAAAATAAATATTCCATCCCCATCAACGTTCTTAATTCCACGTCCACAATATGGAAATATTGAATTATCGCAAACATTCAATCGAAAACCGACGATTATCAACACACATTGACCTTTTTAATTATTCCTAGAATTTCGTCCTTTATTCTGGATCAACCTATCGACCGTGCACTCATCAGCATACCCCAGAATCTAAAATTGGCAGATCCAAAATTTCACCGCCCAGCACCAGTCTATCCATTATTAGGCGCTGGAGCGGCGCTATCCTTATTAAGTGTTGGGCAAATCAATCTATCATCACCTGATGGTCCAGATTTGTATCTCCAAAAAACCAGACTAGGATGGGTCATCGAGGAGCGCACCAGTCTCTCAACCCATTCAAAACTTGTCGTGTCACGTGACTTCTAAATTGCAACTCGGCCTCGGCCGTTTTTGGAAGATAGAAGAAAGGCACAACATTTTTCAGAATCAGAAAAAGCACGCGAAAAATATTTCCGTACCCAAGTAACACGTAATGCTGAAGATCGATACGTGGTAGCACTTCCGTTCAAGGACAATTTACCGTAACTGGGGGAATTGAAGTAAAGAGCAGTAAAGGGGCTCACGTCACTAGAGCGGTAACTGCGGCGCGATCCTTATTATATAAGGATTACTGTGCCGTTATCCATGAGTACTTTGTATTAGGTCACGTGTCTGAAGTATCAAATTGTCAGGACTTCAATGAAGGATATTATTTACCTCATTATGGAGTAGTAGAGGTCATCAGTGAAACTACCAAGTTGAGAGTTGTTTTTGATGGTTCTGCAGCAACAACTTCAGGAATTTCACTCAACGACACGTTATATGTCGGTCGGAAAATTCAAGACGACCTTCTATACATTTTGCTTAGATTTCGATGTCATCGTTTTTTGTTAACAGAAGATATCGAAAGGATGTTTCGGCAGTTCCTCATTTGCCCAGAGGACCGAAAGTGTTAACAAGATTCTTTGGTGCGATAATACTGGTCATATAAAAGCCTATCAATTAAACCTCACGCAACTAGCTCATAACGAAAAATTCATATTTCCACAGGCCTCAAAGATCTTGATACGAAATTTCTACGTGGATGATTTGCATACCACAACAAAAACAATAGATGAGGCATTAACGCTACAGAATCATCTTACACAGTTACTGATGACAGCAGAATTGAATATACGACAATGGGCCTCTAATGATAAGTCTCTTCTACTGGGTTTGTCAAAGCAGGACATTAATAAAAAATTACACCTTGAAGAATCATCAACAATTAAGACACTTGGAGTTGTTTGGAATTCGGGAAATGATTCGATCACTTCTGCCGTAAAAACCCATGATTCAACATCATTTGTTACGAAACCATATATTAGTTCAGAGATTGCTAAAGTATATAATCCACTAGGACTGCTAGGACCAGTTATCATTGTCGCGAAGATTTTATTGCACAAAATCTGGACTTTGAAGGTTGATTGGGACGCATTTTTGTCCATGCATATTGTATACCGAATGGATACGATACTATACATAGTTACCTTTATTGAACAACGTCATATTGACAAGAAAAACAATTAGTAACGACTGTATTGAAACTGAACTACATGCATTTTGTGATGCCAGTGAGTGTGCTTGCCGAGCCTGCATTTACCTGCGATCAATTGATGCACATGGTCGTACATAAGGGGGGCAATACCTTTAGAATCTTAAAAAACTGCAAAATTTTTTTTTTCTATAAAATGTTAGTGCAACATCTCAAAAATATAGTCTCAAAATTTTAAAGCGTAATACGGAGCCCTTTTGATGTTATGGCCGATTATCGTGACTCATGTTTGGTATCGCGCCGCAGATATTCACGCGCTCGGTGCGGAGGGCTATGTAGCAGATTTGTTATAGAGAAAAATCAACTTTACGAGTAAGCCGAAGGATTATTATATGGCGCAGGAATCGCAGATTAGTTGGTAAATCATTGAAATTATTCAGGTTTTACTTATCGAAACTTTAAACGCATTTTTCTCAAAACTACATTTTTAAAATTGGCGTGACTGATAACTCAAAAACTAGTTTATCAATCGCGCTCGAATTTTTTGCACATATCCATGACAATACCATCTAACATATGAACCTAAATGTACGAAATAAATTTAACATTAAAGTCCCCTTTTACTGCAAAATATTGCGAAAATTTTCAGTAACATTCAAAGTTTTTCTTTAAAAGCGCGCCATCACTTCAATTTTCCATATTTTGCATATTTCTGAGGTTCATCTACTGACTGTGAATGTTAGTAATCGAAACATTGTTTGCAAACTTGTTTCAGACCAATGTAACTAAAGCTAGCAGTCACGTCGTTTCACGAGACGCGCCGAAACACTTCCAGGGAAGACTATCATAATTCCGCCATTTTTAAATATTTTTAAAAAAAGATAATATGTTGTAATAGGCAATAGTTATAATAAATTATACCTGAAATTTCGAAAATACAAGACAAAGATATCCTATACAAAAAAATTCAAAAATATCAGCTTATTTTTATCTATCTAAAGGTATTGTCCCCCTTAAGAAAAATTACTTGTGGCAAAATAAAAAATTGCACCATCAAAGAGCCAAACAATTCCCCGATTGAAACTTCGTGGAACACAACTTTTTACAGCACTGATTTCTATAGTACAGAAGGCTTTACATCTACCAATTAAACGCACTGTTTTATGGACTGATTCAACAATTGTATTATATTGGCAGAGAACATCTCTTGACCTATTAAAAACTTTTGTGGCAAACCGAGTAGCTGAAATCCAAACAAATACTAGTGCAGCAGATTGGCGACATGTATCTATAATGGATAATCCTGCGAATCTTCCCTCTAGTGGTCAATCACTAGAAAAGTTCCTGTGTCCGTCCATGTGGCACCATGGACCAGAATGGCTTAAACAGGAAGAATCATATTGGCCAGTTTGGGAAATTACACCGATCAATGCAATTCCTAATAAGAGTGTAACAATATCTTTAATGACTACACCTATTGATGTAACCATCTTGGACAAATATTCTTCATGGACAAAATTAATACGGGTCGTTGAGCGCTGTTTACGATGGAAGCGGTACGATAGAGGAAAGGGAACACTCACGGTCTCACAGGAGGACACCAGGGTCGACGGGAAACGGATTTTCCTGAAACTTGCACTGTTTAAAGATCACGTATCTAAACTTAATTAGGCAAAACAGGAGCGCGCGCTTTTCAAGATTTTCCGAAAAAATTGCATTTGAAAATTGTCTTACTCGTTCATAAGTAGTTCGCGTTAACGACTGGGCTAGCAGCCGCGTAGCTAAGAGCGTAGCGTTAAAGAATAGTAATCGGTATATTGGTGGACGAAACTCGTTTCGGACAGTATTTTTTTTTTTTTCTTTCAGTTTATATCTACCTTAATTTTAAGCATAGCATTTATAAAATCTGCACCAATGAACAGTTATTCTTATTTTTTAAATAGAAAATGCATATTTTTTATTTCTAGGCATTGGGGAAAAGGTTGAACATAAAAATAATATTAAATGTTGTATTTATTTTATCATTGCACATTTCCTTTATTAATTATATCCTAGTATGACACGAGCCAGGGTGATATTCGTCATAAAAACACGGAAAATAATAATTAATACGTCCTCAAAAAAACGTGTTCATATAAAAACGCTTCTTTTATAGAGTGTGCAAGGTGCCGTATTAATTATTATTTTCCGTGTTTTTATGACGAATATCACCCTGGCTCGTGTCATACTAGGATATAATTAATAAAGGAAATGTGCAATGATAAAATAAATACAACATTTAATATTATTTTTATGTTCAACCTTTTCCCCAATGCCCACAAATAAAAAATATGCATTTTCTATTTAAAAAATAAAAATAACTGTTCATTGGTGCAGATTTTATAAATGCTATGCTTAAAATTAAGGTAGATATAAATTAAAAGAAAAAAAAATGTCCAAAACGAGTTTCGGCGCTTCATCACTAAACTGGAGTTCTGTACTAACATAGGGTGTTTGGCTACTTCGGGCATAATTTCAGGGGGTGGTAACTGGAGTGCAGCTGAACAACTTTTTCCTTTACCAAAATGTTGACTGAAGCTTAATTTTTGAATTATTAACGAAAAACACTGTCCAATCGAAGCGCCTAAATGCGAGAGCGACAAAAATTCAAGCCTAACGGTTGAGCGTAATCAAGCACGTTTGCACCGTAACAGTGTAATTGCTAACAGAAAACCGCTACGTCAAAATTAAATCAAATAACGAATGACACAATCAAGAATAAGGACGGGTTATGCATTATTTACAGATGACAATTATTTGTCATTAACTTAAACCGGGAGAATTGAATTTGTTCGATACTTGTATTCGTTATTCGAAAGAAATAAGGAACATAATATCGAAAATTGTTATTGTCACTCGTTACAAAGATGCAAAACAGCAAATTCACACATTTTGAAGGAAAAATTACTTTTTCATTCTACGGAAAAGATTTTAAATCTAATAACTAAAAAATGTATGAACACCTGTCTACGTTAAATTCACAAAACATATAGAAATAATTTAAATTAGACTTACTTATTGTTTAAAAACAATCCTGTTTCGGTGTAAATGTATTGTCGTGACTGGGTCATTTCACCGGGCCTAACCTTCCGTTAAAAAAGATGCACATTGCATAACAGTTTGCCACGGATAGTTCAGTGAATTCACGTTATTTCGCTTTTCACTGTAACATTTTACTGTCATTTTTCACGAATTACCAAATGTAATAATCACAGTAGGCGAACGAAAATGAAAACGCGTAAACAAGTATTCACGCATAACGATTTCTCCACGACGTTGAACATTGGACACTGTGTCCTGAACTGTTGATCGTAACGCGATCAACATTCTTGACGGAAAAAAAACACGTGCGAGCATCTACGCCGCGAAGCAAACAGTCCCTTGAAAAACAATGTTTGACACTGGGAAGAGAGAGAAAGACGAATCGAGGGGGTCACGTCGATCGTGTTACGCTCGCCAGTTTAGGACAAAACATTCGAAGTACAACGTTAAAGAGAAAAAAAACAATCGTTAAAGTTATTTTTGGATAATCGTTTATGTGTTTTCGCTCGTTTATCCACCGCTCTATATTAGGAAGTTATTTAAAAGTGCCAACAATATATTGCAGTGGAAAGTGGTACTGGAAAGTGTCAGCAAAGTAAAGTTCACTGACCCGGCAGAGACAACACCTGTTATGCAATGTGCATGTTTTTTTACGAAAAGACAGGTCCGATGAAATGATCCAGTCACGATGATACATTTACACCGAAACAGGAGTATTTTTAAATTTATAAGTGAGTCTAATTTAAATTATTTCTACATGTTTTTTTTAATTTAAAGTAGACAGGTATCAATAAATTTGTCAGTTATTAGATTTAAAATCTTTTCCGAAGAATGAAAAAGTAATTTTTCCTTCAAAATGTGCGAATTTGCTGTTTTGCATAAAGGTGTAACGAGCGACAACAACAATTTTCGATATTATGTTCCTTATTCCTTTCGAACAATGAATACAGGTATCGAACAAATTCAATTCTCCCAATATATGTTAATGACAAATAATTGGTTTATCCCCTATCTGTAAATAACGCATAACCTGTCGTTATTCTTGATTGTGTCATTCGTTATTTGATTTAATTTTGACATACCGGTTTTCTGTTAGCAATTACACTGTTACGGTGAAAACGTGCTAGTTCACGATCACGCTCAACGGTCAGGCTCGAATTTGTCGCTCTCGCATTTGGGCGCACGCTATTCTCGCCTTCTGATTGGTCAGTGTGTTTCGTTAATAATTCAAAAATTAAGCTTGAGTCAACATTTTGGTCAAGGAAAAAGTTGTTTGGCAACATTCCAGCTACCACCCCCTCAAATTATGCCCACCAGTAGCCGAGCATCCTGTATACTCACAAGGGACATCACTTAGGTGTTACACGCGGATTTTAATGAAATTTACATATGTGGTAGCTTTTCGAAAATTATTTGACACGTATTTTTTTATATCCGCTGACATGCATGTGGGGGGGGGGGATGAAAATAGGCCTCAAAGTTACGGGTTGAAAACACATTTTCTTTAATATCTCGGAAACTAGAGGGTGTAGGATGGTGAATTTTTTGTTTTAAATGTGTATTTTTAAGTAACGAATTTAGTGTTATTACGAAAACTTCGAGAGAAATTACTTATTCAAAAAATATATTAAAAAATAGGATTTTTCAAACAAAATTTTTCCATATTCGAAACCTGTAGACGTCAAATGGTTGAACAAATGTGTGGCATTTTTTGGCGTTTTTAATATTTCCAGCTTTTTACCTCGTTTCTGACATTGGGATTGCACGTCATAACTTCTTCTTACTATATCTTTTCTATGAGTCGAGGAATACAGTATTGCCTCGAAACAAGCAACAGTTTCGAGCTTCGAAATTAGCAAATTTTTATCCCCACTTCTTTGATTGAAGTCCGCCGCCGTGTGAGAGATCGTCGACGGAGTGAGAGGTCCGTAATACAGAAGTTATGGAACGAGTCGTGGAAAGAGGACAGAACATGTATTGTTTTCTCACTCTAACACATAGCGATTTAAAAAACAAAAGCAAGCCGAATAGCATACCACCTTCGAAATAAGCAACTGGCCGGTCCCGAGCGTGTTGCTTATTTCGAGGCAATACTGTACAACAGTACTTTCTGTTGCACGCGGAAAAAAAATGTTGGCAAATTTTTAAATAGAAGCTTGTTCCATTTCCTCTTCATTGATAGAAATAGGTAAGATTTGGTCATGCGTCAAATCGTCAAATATACACTCTTGTTGCATTTCTATGTCTGTATACATATGTCGATTTATACCTGCCGCTGGACCTTCTCTGGCTACTGATGGAACAATAAACATGTAATATTATCCAATTGTTAAAAACGTGGCAAATGATCTCATGAAAGGGGCTCACACTCTACGAAAACAAATCTCAACACTTTTCTCCGTAAAACGTGACGAAAATTGTATATGTAATACAATAATTATTGCTAAATTGCAATAAACAAAAAATTCCAAAAACACGTATCCCCCATTTTGATCTATATTTTACGTATACAAATCTGCATAAAACTCGAACGGCATTTGGGGTAAAAAATTGAAAAAAAAAAAATCCTATTTTTCAATATATTTTTTAAATAAGAATTTCTCCCGAAATTTTAGAAATCGAATAAATTCCTTGCTTAAAAATACACAATTTTAAAAAAATGCACCCTCCTACACTATGTAGTTTCCGAGATATTAAAGAAAATGTGTTTTCAACCCCCAAATTTGAGGGCTATTTGCACCCCCTCAACGTGCATGTCAGCAGATATAAAAATTTACGCGTCAAATAATTTTCAAAAAGCCACCCCATATGTAAATTTCACTAAAATCCGCGTGTAACACCTAAGTGATGTTCCTTGTCAGATAATGGCACCAATTGCATCGGTGCAAATAATGAACTACTGGAACTGAGGGAAATCACGAAATCTGATGCCCATCAAAACAAGGTGAAAACTTTCCTCACAGGACGGTCAATCGATTGGAACTTCATCCCTCCAATGAGTCCTCCCTTTGGAGGTCTTTAGAAAGCGGCAGTGAAGTCATTAAAATACCACCGTAAACGCGTCGCAGGATCTGAATTGTTTATATTCGAAAACTTCAATACTTTGATCATTGAAATTGAGGCCATCTTAAATACTCGCCTACTTACTCGCATATCCTCAGATGCAAATGATCTGTTAGTTCTCTTCCCCGGACATTTTCTCATTGGCGATTTGTTGACGAGTTTGCTCGAACGAGACTTTAGGGTAACTTGAACAAACAAATTGTCTAATTAGCAACATATTCAGAAGGTGAGACAACATTTCGTTTTTGGTTGAACTGACCAACCGTAGCAAGTGGTCCAAGGACACTCACAATATGAAGGAAGGTACCATCGTCATTCTAACAATTGACAAGTGTCACCATTACAATGGCCTCTTGAGAAGGCCATCGAAGTGCATCCTGGATCGGATGGTGTTTTGTGGACCATCATTGTCAAGACTGCTGCAACAGTTCTTGAATGGAATGTGAGACGGCCAGCACCACTTCCCAATCAAGACTAACAAGAGATCCTGAAAGACTTCGGTCCAATCGAAGGTGACAATAAGTGAAATCTTTTCAACCAAATATAAGTACCCACATTTTATTCTGTTGACCGTTGCCTACTCGGGGGGGGGGGGGGGGGGGGGTTGCTACGAGTTGCAGTCTTTTCATAACTCGACGCAATAATGATAAATCAATATTTATGACCACTTAGTAGAAAACCCAAATCATGCCTACGCACAAGTAGACCCTCATTACTTCGATACTCTAAAATGCCACTCTTTTCAAAATCACTTTCTTAAACTGTTCGAAATAGTTGTTTGCCATACAGCAAAAACATTCAGCATGGGTTTGGAAACTTCTTTACAATAAGCTAAACCGTTTTAGAAAAGAAACACCCTTCCTAAAGGAAAGCTGGACTCCAGTGCCAAACTACGTTTCACTTGCGTAACATTAAATAGATAGTTTGACTTTTCAAGAACGTCACCACAATTCGGCTTTCTAAGCCATTGTCAGCAGCCTTGCTAACGAAATAAAATGTATACCATTCATCGAAAGCAAATATTTCTTTCCTTAAAGAAGTTTCTTTCGCATGTTCTATACTGTACATCCCCAGCAGTGTGCAGTGTTTACGAAGTCCATGTACATCCGACTGGCACACGCACTCATGCTCAAGCACTCAGCAGCGTTGCTCGTGCAGTATGCCCCATGACTGAGACCTTCATAAGCACCCAAATCACTCCAGTGCTTGAGTCGTCTATATACATCAGCACTTACGACCCCGTAGAGTGAGGGGTGAAGGTCTCGCGATCCCATTGGTTCAGTCGTGTCATCAATCGGTATTTTTATCAAATTATGGACTGGTCCTGATTGGTCCTGTATGGTAGACATTTCCACGGCTTGACCTCCCGCTCCCATGCTCTCAGGTCTTCCTTTTTGGATAACTCGTTTAATTTCGATACGGATCTCTCGTGAACACCGGTTCACTCGACGAGCCGTCGTCTTAGAGATTCGCGTGATAACCATTATCACTCGGCGACCTTCGTCATTAAGAGACATGTATACGCCTTGGATTTTTGGGGCGAAGCCTCACAACTTTCGTCGTTGTGTAGGGCACTTGGGCCGAAAGAATCTTCCTTAGGAAGGCGAAATACGCTGACGAAAGGCATATGGCTTTCTTCGGCTCTTCGTCGATTTCTATTTTCTAACATTCCTTACCTTATTGTCCGATTGACCAGCCGTTTCGTTTGTATCAAATTGAGAGTTGTTAACAGAACTTTCTGGTATTATTACGAGTAGTGGACCGCTGTTTTGTTTGTGTTTGTCTTGTTGTGTTTTGTGTGTAATTTGAAATCCGTGATTTGATGGTCGTTGAAACCAGTTGGTTCGCAACGGTGTTTAACTGGTTCAGCGCTTCGATTTTGGTCGCGTTTTCTTTTGTCGGTAGCCGTAATTTTTTAGCCAGGTCGTTCGCAATAAAGTTCGCGTTCGAACGCGTGTCAGTTAGGGTCCTACACGGTATAAGGTTTTTATCGCGGTCTTGAACCTGTACGATCGTGGTAGCCAATAATTCAGTGGTAGATCCTTTGACAATTAAACTGGAGACCTTTCGTGTTTCGAGCGGTTTGATCTTCTTCGGGTGTAGTCAAGATCCTGGGTCGGTCGACGAATCCTGATATAGCTTCGTATTGTGCCGTTGGTTACAAACACGGCATCTTCCAGCTTGGCAATCTTCCGCTTGATGCTCCGACTGTAGGCAATTTATGCATAGATGTACTTTACGAGCAGCATCTATGCGTCGCAGTATTGTTAACGCGCAAAATTTGGCACATTGGTACACGGCATGCCTTTCCTCACATATCGGGTATCTAGTTTCCCTCGTCGATCCTTGTGGCGGCGGAATTGACCGACGTTGAGCACGCGGTGACGAACGTGGTGACGACGGTGGCGAAGGCGTGTGTCGCGCTGTAGTTGTTGGGTGTTTGTCGTCTCGGATGCTGCGGCGGTGAATCGCGAGACGACGACGGCAGGGTTCGCGACGATTGGAGCGTTGTTACTGTACGCGGCGGATTGTTATACACTCGCGCTGGCGTCGGACGCGGTCTTAAACGTTCCGGATGATGATATTGTTTCATTTCTATATCTTCCGAGACATATTCCTTGCTCTAGTGTGACGTATTATGTAAATACTTAAAAATATCTTCGAGAATCGGTACCTCCGTGTTCGCTCAGGTTCTTTTCCAAGCCCGTCGCGTTTCTGCAGTCATTTTTGAAATCACTATGCTATATAACAGGTCGTTCGCGATGTCTTCTTGAGACCTCCCCAGCGCGTGTAATGAACGTATGTGCAATTGCATATGATTTGCCAAATCCCGAATCTCCTCTGACGAATTATTTTTCATCACATAGAATAGCCGCGTGTCGCAACACGAGCGCCCGTTTACTGTCGTATATTTCCGTAAGGTGTTTCCACACGGCCTCGTAGTTCTCTTCGGTGATAGTAAATGTCACGATCGCGTCCTCCACGCGCCCTGACAACGATCGCTTTAGGTGATGGAGTTTTTGAATCTGGTTGAGACCGGGTTATACGTGTATCAGAGTATTGAATGCGTCCTTAAACGTGATCCAAGTTTCGATTCGCCCGTCGAACTTGGGTAGGTCTATTTTTGGAAGATTGACCGGTAACGAAAATGAAGCTGCTGTTGATGTGGGTGAATCCCGCGGAATTTCGAATGCTGGAGGTTGTGACGCACTCGCGATCCTTTCGGCGTTTTCTAATATCATGATCGCGGTCGATATCACATCGTTGAAAAAATCCGTCATCGATTGCCGTTCCGTTTCCGCTTCGTCGAAATTATCTATTAGACCTAATTCGTCTTGTGTCGCGTAGAATGTAACGAATTGGTTGCGTAATCGTTGTATACGTTCCCGCAATTTTACGCGTCCTTTGGGGGAATCGTGAAATGTTTCGAGATATTTCCCGAACAACGTGTATTGTGATTTGAACGGACGGTGTTTTTGTTTCAAGTCGCGGATACGTGTTTCGGAGGTTTCCGGGTTACCCATCTTGGCGATATCGGATAAAGGAATTTACGAGAAAAAAAGGAGAAAATTTATCAGAAGGACTGACTGGTGATTATAACGAGCTTACCTTTGGTTCGATTTCGATTTGAGCAGCCACCAACATCCGTCCTGATGTTGGTGGCTGCTCAACTTTCAACAGGGTCCTCGGTTGAAAGGGGTCACCTTGGCTGATCGTCCTGTTGGTTAATCGTCTGTTCCGTTAACGCGACGATTTCCGGATTCACTTGGTGGAATTGTGTCTATGTTTTAGCACTACACTACACTTTTCCGTCGGTCGCGTATCCGGCTCGAAGGACCAAAAATATGTATCCGATCGGACGAGGTTACTCGCGTCGCGAATTGACCGCACGGAATTTATTTTTCGTGACGTAAGGGCGTAAATCTCACGTCTTCGAATCTGTGCAATATGTTTCAGAATTCCATCGAACTTGAAGTGCTATTTGTATCTTGCAAATTAATTGAATCAGTAATAAAGCTGCGCACAATTCCGCACACAATAACCGAATCATGATGCGCCTTATTTGATCGATCGTTCCCAGGTGTACGCACGTCTGCAATACCTCCTCGGAATCATCGTAGAACTCATGGAGATATTCCTGCACTGAACTCGCACCCAAAACGAAACGCGGAACAGACAATCGGGACAATGACTCGAGTTCTCCCTGAAATTTTTGAAACTCCGTGTATATATGTTGCGGTACTGATTCATCCCATGCGAGGTCTAACTGCCATACTGACTGAATTAGTACTTTTGCTCGAATCACTACCGCACCTATTAATCCAAGAGGATCACAAATCTTTGCCAGTTGAAATAAGATAGCCTTTTTCGTTAGGCGGGTCGTAACCTGACTACTATCTACAATACGCAAATCATCTGAAATAGATGATTTAGAACTCTTGAGTTCTTGGGTCCCTTTCCATCTGTAACACAATTGTCTTACTTCTATCTGTAACATTTTGGACCACAGTAGCCTCATTTGAAGCCCATTTTCTGAGTTTAAACACTGCTGCATTCAAAAACTGCTCTATGTCCCCCTTGATAACTCAAGCCTCTTCTACCGAATCTGCACCCGTCAGAAGGTCATCAACGCAGAAATCATGAATGATTAGCCTACTTCTCAATACTCTCAAGCCCAACCTATCGCAAACATCTCGTAGCCAAAAAAGGAGCTGACGCGATCACATACGTAACAGTATTAAGCTCAGAAACATCAATTGGCTATGAGGGGTCTTCTCGCCATAAAATACGTTACAATGACTTCTGTTTGGCCATTACAAGTATTTGCCTATACATCTCTTCTATGTCGGCACTCACAACTTCGTGATATTACTTAAATCTAATAAGGATCGAAAATAGATCATCTTGTACTACTGGATCAACCCTCAATCTCATTTAACGAAATTCCTGTTGACGTTTTTACTCACACATCGAACACTACCCGTACTTCTGTTGTTGTGCACGTTTTTTTAGTCACAGTATGATGTGGCAGGTAGTAAATAAAATTCGTGTTTGACATAGTATCCCGTGGTACTTTCGACATATGATCGAGTGCAATATATTCCCAAATGAACTCTATGTAATCTAACCGTAATGAAGGTAATTTCGCCAATTTCCTTTCTAAATTTCGAAGCCTACCATCTTCCATAGTTTTCGAATTATCGAGTTTTTCAACGTCGTCAATTACAGGGATATGTACAATCAAAACGCCCGTCAGAATTTGTTGTAACCGTTTCTATGAAGTATTGTCGATATTGTTTCTACCTTCAAAAACTGTGTAAGTTCTTTACTTAATTGATCATTGGTTATCACATTACAAATCTGCGGCTGTGAAATAGTACTATTCCGAAATCGTCCCCTGAATACCAACCCATTTGTGTTTTCATAAGGATAGATAATCCAGATCCTATGCTATGACATTCTACACTTATTATAGATAACCACTTCCTACTATCATATCTACGTCACGCGGTACGTCTAATTGTGGATCC
The DNA here is from genome assembly GCA_945859595.2 of Megachile willughbiella. Taxonomy (NCBI): domain Eukaryota; kingdom Metazoa; phylum Arthropoda; class Insecta; order Hymenoptera; family Megachilidae; genus Megachile; species Megachile willughbiella. The sequence continues at coordinate 1,004,591 of OX243806.1, forward strand.
ACGAGTTGGATATGAAAAGGAATTTGCAGTAGTGAACGCGGAAGCTCAAAACTGGGAATATCAGCTGTTACTTTCGGCATTACAAAACATAGTAAACTTGTACGGAACGCATTGTATTGCGGAGCTATTCTACAATAATACGAACTTTCCCTATGACCTCTTTATCGGAATCAATCACTCCTACACCCAAAATTACTGAATTAGTCAGTTTCCAGGTCAATCCTACTCAATTTGCGAGTCCTTCTTTTAAAAGGTTTACCTGTGACTCTTCTAATAATAATCTAATAACGTCCGGCACACGTGTCTTCTACTCTTGTCATCAATCACATGAATAATTGCACTCGATAATAATACGAGGTTTGAGTTTGTCGCGCAATGTGCAGCATAGCTTTGATTGTCGGATTTGGATTCACCGGAATCTACCGGTTTATCTACTACAACAGGATTTGCAACCGAATCTGTTTCCCTTTCATAACGAAGCAATGTATCACACTTTGCCTTACAATTATAGCACGATTCTTGAGTACAGATCTTAAAGCCATGACCTGTACTGTTTGTAGCACACGTCTTTATAACTTTTTACAATTATAAAGATAATAAATCGTCTTCTGATAATGGCAAGATTTTTTAATGGCGACTCAATCCGGATATATACACACATATGTATATATATATATATATATATATATATATATATATATATATAGAGAGAGAGAGAGAGAGAGAGAGAGAGAGAGAGAGAGAGAGAGAGAGAGAGAGAGAGAGATGTTTTACGATTTTCTTTCTAAACAAATTCGTCCGTATCAAACTTCAGCAAGGCGCCGCAGAGGGGTAGTCCGGCAAGGTGGCGTTACTTCAAAGAATCAATCAGTAAACGTCTGTAGTTTTTAAACTTGTTGAATAACGCACACAGAGCTTGCTCGAATATTTATTTAACAACAAAAAACTATTTTAGATAATTTAAAAATGACCGAACATTTCACGGAGACGAAGCGACGCGACGCGCGACGAAACCCGCTCGAGAAGAAGACAGTTGAAAAACGGAAAAAGTCTTTTGTTTCAATATGACAAATGCGCCACATTTCAGTCCTCTTTTGGAGCGCGGAATTCAAACTCATTAAAAACATTTTCAAAATACTGTCAATCCAACAAAACTAATGGCAATAGACTGAACTGTTCAGCAAATCAGCTCGCCAGACATTTCCCATGTAAGCTGCCGAAAACTCAGCAGGCTGTGGCGCACATGAAGTTGTCAATGTGTATGACTTGAACCGGCAGAGGCTCAGACGTAAGGGACAGACAGCTCAAAACCCAAACTGTTGGGTTATATATCCTGTTGAGATACATGGTCATGTGACCGTTAATGTCTGGGCATGCAGCACTGTAGGTATATGCTCAGAAGCATACAATGTACATTTAATAGATTCAGCAACGAACAAAACAGGACGTGACTGCGGTTTGAACGTTACATTTCGGAGATGGAGACTATGATGGTTTTCTGTGATCAGATTTTGCAAGAAAATTGTAATGTTGCACAAGGAAGGTTCTCAAATCAGCTAAAGTCTTTCTACTTCCTACTTCTGATCCTCGTTTCCTCCACACTTCACGCGTTCGTACGTCTAACTTATTTGATAACAAATATACTAACAAGGTATCCGACTTATCTAGCAGTTCTTGCAGTGATACTAACGACCGTAAATGATTGTTAAAGTCATCAATTAACCATCTCAATCCTACTGACGAGTTCCTTGTTATCGATTGCTAATTAAATAACGCTTCAACGTGAAAATCTATCAACTCATTCTAATCTTCATAACGATCGTACAAAAGACCCTATGCAGCTGTGTAATTATTGTCCGACATTGCTAACGCTTTAAGAGCACTAGCAGCTTCTCCCTTAACCGCAGATTTCAAATAATGAAGCCGTTCAATGTTGCTTAAACTTTCATTCTAATTAATCAACGATTCGAAGTTGTCACGAAAATATACCCAGTCTCCTAGAAAACCATGAAATGGTGGTATCGGAATCGACGGAAATTTGATACTAGCTGAGGCTACAGATAATGCAGGCGACGCATTCATACAATTTCCCACGGACTTTTACACGCCACGGACCGCGCTCGGATTTTGTAAACGCTGTACATAACCCCGAACATTTCCTACCAGATCAAAATACAATGTTTCAAAAGTATCCCTATACTGTTTATGCGATTTCTCTTCAAGAGTTTCAGCAACCAAGAACTCGATTTGAACTACTTCAAATATGTCAATCAGCGATGCATATTTATGTAATCGCTCTTGAAGACAGTCAACGGTTGTACTCATTCCATGTATATCACAAAAGTTCTTGAATTTCGTAAGAGAAGCTTTAAGATAACCACGTTCCTCTACTAGCTTACGAAGAGCTTCTTCGCTTGACATAGCCATTGTCTGACGCAAATCAAGAGATGTATAAAAATCGGCTCACCGAAAGTTGATGGGAATTTGATGAGAGGTTTCGCTCTGTCGGAAACTGTAGACTCCAAAATAAGCTGCTGCGATGATCTTAATCTTAGGTTACCAGCAATGTGATGATTGGCTGATGTCCCTCTGACTCTGATCTGTGACCTCAAGATGCAGTTGCTTCTGATCTTGGACTATCTTTGACACTCGTTTTTTCAATATGTATCTTGACTTTGTACGTTTGTGTTATCGTCTTTTTTCACAGCATCACTGTCTTCAATCCCGAGTATCCGGCTCGGATACCTGTTCCGAGTCGCACAGTTCTCGTAATTCGGAATAACATTAACTCAATATTTATGGGTATCCTGTCAAATCCAAAACGTGTTTACGTCTCATACACGCAATTTTAAATAGATACTTATGTTCACGTGAACGTGTCCACTCGACGTTCTAAGGTATTGTCAATAGCCTTGCTAACAGGCCAAAAAGCACGCCATTCATCTAGTGCCAATATATCTTTCCTTAACAAAGTTTATTTCCTTCATCATGTGTGCCCCAATGCCGAGATCCATTGAAGGACCCAAAATCACTCAAGTGTTTGGGTCACCTATATTAATCATCAATATTTACAACCTTAGAGTGAGGACTAAAGGTCGCGCGATCCTATTCCCTCAGTCGGATCACCAATCAGTGTTTTTACCAGATTATGGGCTGATCCTGATTGGTCCTATATGGTAAACACCTCCATGCTCGACCTCCTCCTCTCATGTTCTCAGGTCTTACTTTTTGAACAACAGACAGTCTTATTTCGGATCTCTCGTGAACACTAGTTCACACGATGAGCCTTTATCACAGAAATTCGCGTGATATACATATCACTCGACGACCTTCGCCATGAAGACACTTTTTCTTTCTGATCTTTCTCTTTGGGTAACTCGGACAGTCTTGGTGAATCTCTTGAGAAACGCATTCACACTTACAAATTATTCTTAGAAGAGATTCGAGTGATACACAGTGACCACCCAAAGCACAAGGGTACGATCTGTATGATGTGGAACGAAGCTTTGCAATCTTCGTTGATCTGAACATACTTTTGTAACGATCCCTGAGCCACCACGAGCCCACAATACAACTCTTACACAACATTTGTAATATGTGGGACGAAGCCTTACAACCTTCGTTGACCTGAGCGTACCTTTGTGAAGGCCCCTGAGCCACTACGAATCCACAATCAAATCCTTTCCACGACATTAACACCTAACCATTTAATTCAAATTACAAACAATCCAACATATAATCTCCATCACTGTAACTAGTTGTGAAGACGCAATGGGACGAAGATTTACAACCTTCGAGAACCTGAACGGGTTACCCATTCCGCGAACAATACCAATGTTCGCGCTCGAATAACCGTTGGTGATAATTTTAATGAAAAGAAGGATCGATGATACCTGATATGAGTGCACTGTATTAATTTATTAGATACGTGAATTATTAAGATATTTTCCCTTATTTAGGGATTTGTAAGGGATTATTTAGTAAGAAAATTAGACTAAAAACAATGATAGTCGGCAAACGTCTTGAGAGTGAGAGAGGTAATACGAATTACGTGATGTAGTTGTTATTGTCATTATTTATCTTATTTGCTAATATGTCACGATGGAAGTGTTCGCGGTGGGATAGGTGAAGCGACCGAGTGGTTTCTATGGTATTTGGTTTTAATAACAGAGAATACGCTTGCTCTCAATGCAACGCACGCGAACAACAATTAGGAAAATAGAGACAGATGAAAAACGCGTGAATATTGACTATCGATGCGGGAGTTACTATGATATCTAACATAAATAAGAAATTAGTTGCATTAGACAAGTAAGAAAATAGTCGTGTAAAATTAAGAAAGCATATTCTGGTTTCCCTACCAAACAGCTACTCTAACTTAATTTTGCTCTTTACTGTACGTCAGCTCCAGAAGTGTGGATGCTCCAAACATTTTAAGCTCGTCTTCATTTCTTACGCTTGCACCATTTTGTCCGTACTATTGATTACTTCATAAAGGACAGAATTTTCTTTCATTGCTCGGTAATTATAAAGTAGTATAATTTAAGTGCCTTTTCAAGTGTAGTATACTTACATACACTATTTATGTGTAACATAATTGCTGTATAAAACGTTAAAAATAATTACTATTGCTGATTTAATTCAACTAAATAAGTACCAATTAAGTAGACATTTTTGCCATTATTTTCTAATTTTCTCATAATAAAGAATTTGTTATAAGATGTAATAAGATATGTGTATAAACATTGTAAACGTGTAAACAAATATAAATTATTTCATTTTCAGACTTGTAATGTCAAACATTGGTAAATTTTAAATTCTGTTTGTAGTAAGGGTCACTGGTTTTGCACGAATGTTTAAAAATGTTCAGTGGACATGATTTATTGGCTTTTTCAAGGTAGTCAAAAACCTGATCAGTACACTTCTAATTCTTTTTCATAATTAATGAACAGTAATTTGAAACAAACGTAGAAAGTTATTAGTAGTTTAATATTTGGCTAATATTAATGTACAACTAATAATTAAATAAAATGGCAAAAAAGTGCGACATCATAAGAAAAGTTTCTAAAATGAATAACAGGGAGAATATTTGTACTATTGAAGGCTGTTCTAAAATGTATGTATATTTAAGAACTATATTTCATATTTATATTATAGTAAATTATTTTCTTTTATTTACATTTATTTTTTAAGCGACATTACACAAAACTATAACAGCTCTTAAAAATTAATCATCCTAACGAACTTACGCAAATTATTAAAAAACTCGAACCTAAGAGGGAGATTGTAAAAGAAGATTTTGAAGTAAAGAAGAAAACTGATAAACCATATTAAAGAGAAGTACTTCCAAACACGCTGAACTATTTCTGTTTTATTTACGCAGATATGTAATCTCTTCGAGGGCAAAGTAAAATTAAAATTTGTTCTGTTTATTACAAATATTATTACTTAAATTTCTCTATTTTTATCTACATATTAATAATCTATAAATTGATGCAATTATAATAACTGTAAAAGTGATCCATGACCGTAAATTAATCGATTTGTAAACAACACGTATACCGTCCATATTTGGCAAACTTGAAATTAGAACAACTAACTTCGAAGCTCGAGCCGACAATCGATACTGTGTTGTATACAGCATCATTAATTAATGTTCATTTGGCATTGGAATTATATGATCTCTCTACATTTCCGTAGTTACCATATATATATAGTATTGCTACTTACAGTTAATTTTACTACTAACTCCTGATGCAACCATTACTATTATGATGATATGCAATTAACAATAGAGTCTATAATATGTTTAGCGCTTTGTGTTTCTACTTACAATCCATTAATTACGAAGCACTTCATACCACAGTCCAATCATAAATGATAATATCATTCATTCAAATGTATTTTTAATTTTTCGCAATCTCTAAAAATGTAAAATACTTAATATGTTGCCTAGTAATTAAGGGAGTTATTTAACTGTTATTGACTTTTTCCCTTTTAGCAAGTTGGGCGGTCTGAAATACATCATATTTTTAAATTCTTTTTATTTTATTTTTTTATAGTGTATACTGCAATATTCTACGTTTACCAGTAAATCAATATAAGATTTTAATATTCAGGTAGACTCTAAAATTAAATTCCTATATTGGCTCTCTCAGTATTAATAGCTTTTGACAATGGGGTAAAATCATTGTTAGGGAACCATTTCTTTAAAAAATCATAACTCTAGATTGATGACGGTACGTATTTTATTAAAACTCAGTAGAAAACATAAAAATTTGATTGCATCTTAATTAAATAAAAATGAATATTATATAAATACAAGGTTAAAAAATAGGTTCCCAATATGAGATCCAGTATGAGTTAAATTGGACATGTGATACCTATATTTTCACCGTCGTAGTTTGTGTGGACACACCGATAACACTATATGTATACACTTTACTGTTAAAAGTAATAAATTAACAAGTTAATTTCAAATTTTAACCCCAAGTCCCTCATTGAGGAAAACGCAAAAAAAGAATTTGTTTAAATTTTCCGACATTTTATAACAAATTGATAAAGTTAAAAAAAATATTTTAAAATAGCCCAATCCTTTCCGAATAAAACAGAATAAAATTTAGCTAAATCGGTTGAGTAGTTTCTGAGAAAAAAATTCGTAAGTGAAGCCTATTATCGCAAAAATGGGCAGAAATTGCAAACTTTAAAGGCTTGTTATTCCTTAACAAATTCGAAACCGGCAAAATGATGATTTAACCCCCCCCCAATTTCACATGGACTATAACATATTTCGATTAGAGCAAAATCGCAGATGGTGACTTCCAAAAGTGATCGATTTGACGTGGAATGACCCACTTGTATTTATAGCACATTATACTCGTGATGTAATAATGTAATATATATAATGTTATATATTTAATGTATAACATTAAATTAAGCATTAAGTATATAAAAAACAAGTATTTATAGCAGTGTAACAATATAACAATTTAACTTATTTTGAATATACCATATTTGGAAAAAATCTTCCTCAATGTTCTTAGTATGAATATAAAGATGATTGAATATAAAAATATGATCTTCATTTTTTGAACTTTCAATGCAATTTGTCACCATCTTTGCATTCATTTCCTTACTAGTCGCGCCTTCAGAAGTACTATACGTATATCATTTGTAATACACTCACACTCTTACATATAAAAAAAATTTTTAATGAATTTAAAAAGAAAATGATCGGCTGCAATTTCAAACGAAGCATTTTCTGAAGTTTTAGAAGATATATATAACAACGTAAACCGTCTTAGCGAACATTTTCATTATACTATGAAACCACAAATATCCAGCGTAATCGCAAGACAAACGACCTGAATAAATCTAGATTCAGCGGATAATCGAAACCAGGGAGAAATAACTCTGACTGCTTTGTGTATGCAAAATAAGCTTTCATTCTTAGATTCTTTTCTGCGATATAAATATATACATATATGAATATGTATATTCAAGTATTGTTGTCGGTGCACACTTATTGCTTCGTTAATTTTATACTTACAAGTAGAAACCCTTCATCTATATTAAATCTTTTGTTACGTCGTCAAATTGTTCTAAATATTATAGTGGTCTATTTAAAATTATATCATCATCGTGACTTACTTTTTCATTATCAACTGATTCATGGATAATATCATCGCTGTAAGTTATTATTTGACAGCCATTCTTATATGTCAAATTTATTAACTCTTTCACATTTTTAACTAAATATAAAATTGAATTAAATGTAAAATGTTAAATTTGATTCTCAGGACGGTTTACATCAAAATTCTCTGTTGTACCAGGAAATTGTGTATTGCAGTGTTTTGATGTCCAAAAATTAAACCATAATTGAGTGATAGTCTGAAGATGAAAATAATATCTTTAATATTCAAAGGTTTAACACAATCATAAAATTATCATTTTGTTTCAAACAAAGATGCAATAAACACAGTTTTTCTTCTTAGGTTCATTTTGCAACCAATCATTTTTATTGAATAATTTTCTATTTCCATTCATCTTCTTTCCATTCTCTTACAGAATATTTTCCTACGATAAAATTGAAAGCAATTGATATTGCTGAATCACCCGACCCTATTCTTTGTAATGCTTCAACCTTTTTCTTCATTCAAACTACTACTCGTTTCCTTTTAGAATCAGTTCTACATTTTAAATATTCACTTGATAACAACAGCGATTACTAGCAATAGTCGAAAGTAGTGTAATACTGAGAAAACCATTTGATAGGAACGAAAAACATGAACATCGTTTGATTCGAACGTCTGTTAGTAAACATAAGATAATGCATGTCCAAGACTCTCGATAATTGAGATCTTATAATTAGTTAATCACGACCACAGATAATCGAAAATCGGTTAGTCGAATTTTCACCGCACCTATCACCATCTAAATTTCATTATATCTACGATAATACAATTATTAACATATGATTATACACAATCTTTCCAGCTCCAAACAGGATGTCCCATTTAAATGGTGCCATCCAAATATCTTCTGTAACGACACCATACTAAAGTTATCATTTCAGGTACCAATTATTTGGAGAATGTAGCAATCTTTTACAGGGACACGTAAAAGAGATATAAAAATCAAACTTGTTCTTCTAAATGGAGTTATATATTTTTTAATATATTATACTATTTGATACAGTTTGTTATACTCTACACAAAAGCATTAAATCACTTATGGCGTAAAATCATTACTTTGGAAGATATTAACATTTTCATATAAAATTGCGACATAAGTATTAATATTTATATTTTTATACTTACCTGTTTAAAATTATTGTTCCAAAATACGTTCTTCAGCTTGAATGCAAACATTTACTCGATCTCTTAATGATTCTTCAATTCTTTATAGCAATTCTATGAAAATTTGTTGGCATGAATTAAAAATCTTGTTTTAGATTATTTGGTACTGTATATTCTTCCGCATAAATATTATTTTCTAAATATTTTTTATAGGAAAAGAAATGTAACCGTTTGATATGTCAATCTTGGCGGGAAGTCGACGCGACGTACCAATCTTGTCCAAACGTTTGTTTATAAACATCCATACAAACACAAAATGTTATGCGTGATATACAGGGTATCCCATTTAAATTGACATTAAACTTCTGATTTTTCCTCACAAGTAAAAGAATACTTTTCTGTAAAGAATAATGAGTTGCATTGAATGGTGCATTAAAAAGTATACAATAATTCCATTTGAAAAATGAATTTAAATTTGACATCTCCTGTACGCATCCGCGTACGAGAAAGCTACCTTCACCAGACAATTTTCTACCTGAAATTATATAACTTTTGTCTTAGACATTTATCTTTTTCATATAATAAATTACAAAATGTCTCTTACCCAAAATAATATTTTTTCTCTTTCGTTGCATGTTGAATTTCAGTTATTTACGTTTCGTAGTACAACTTTATATTGAAGTAGAATATTGTTCCATATGTTTAGACGTTTATGTACAGTGGGGGACAAAAGTATTCGTACACTTGAAATATAGAAATAAAAAGAACAATTTTTTCTATATTATTAAGTATATTTAATTATATATAGCTGTATATTAAACATTACACTTACAGCAACAAATTACCCAAAACCGAAGGCAATAACATCATGTAGTAACTTGAAATAACTTGAAATTCATAAGACTGTAAGAAATCGCCAGGACAAAAGTATTCGTACACTTAATTATTGCTACAATTATTTTAGCAGGAATTTTATAAATTAATATTTCATATGATAATCCTTTCGGCGAATTACTTCACGTAACCTATGGGGTGTTGACAACACTAAACTTTTAACGAAGTTAGGTTCTATATTACACTATTCTCTTTTTAATATTTCTTTCAAGTGTTCTTTCGACGTTATATCATGTTTTCGTACATTTTTTTCTAGTTTCACCCATACATGTTCGATAAGATTTAAGTGTGGCGATTGTGGAGGAGTTTCTAACCTGTGGGGAGTATGGTCTAACAACCACTAACGCACTGTATAGGCTGTATGTTTCGGGTTACAGTCCTGCTGAAAATAAAATGTTTTCCCAATGCCTAATTTATCTGCACTATTTTGTAAATTTTCTTTTAAAATATTTAAATATAAATGTTTATCCATTATTTTATCTATTATCATTAAATTGCCGACTCCAGAAGCAGCAAAACATCCTCACACCATCACACTTCCACCTCCGTGTTTCGTCGTCGGTTGCATATTTTTGAAATCCAATTCAATATTTACTTTTCGCCATACTTTTTAACATTCATTTGACAAATTTTGACTCGTCGGAAAATACTACGTTTTTCCAGAAGTCGTCGCTAGCATTTATGTATTGTTCTGCAAATTCTAATCTCTTCTTTTTGTTTATTTTGCTTATGAGTGATTTATTCCTCGCAACTCTACTGTTATATCCGACTCGATGTAGCACTCTTCGTACTGTTTTAGGATGAACTTCCTTCAGCATATATTCTTTAAGGTGTGATGCAATTTCAGATGCACTGGTATCTGGGTTTTCTTTAATAGTTCGGACGATTTCACACTCTTCTCTCATAGTTAATTTTCGGGCTCTACCGGTTCTTCCTTTATTCCGCAATATTCCTTCTTTTTTATACTTGTTTACAATACTTCGTACAGTCGATCGACTTTTTTTTAGTATTTCTGATATATTTCTATATGATTTACCTTCTTCATATAACCGTATAGCAATTTTTCTTTCTTTCAATGTTAATTCATTGCGTTTTTTCTCCCTATATTGCAAATGTTAGTGTTAAAGTGTACTCGCCACGACTACTACTGACTAAACTAACATAATATGTGCTAATGTAATGGTTACATTGATCAGAATGTCCTGTTGTCACCGCAACTCTTGTATTTATCAACATAAATGATAATGTACGAATACTTTTGTCCCGGCGATTTCTTACCGTCTCGTGAATTTCAAGTCATTTCAAGTTACTACATGATGTTATTGCCTTCGGTTTTGGGTCATTTGTTGCTGTAAGTGTAATGTTTAATATACAGCTATATATGACTAAATATATTTAATAATGTAGAAAATATTGTTGTTTTTATTTCTATATTTCAAGTGTACGAATACTTTTGTCCCCCACTGTACAGGGTGTCCACGCCTAAGTGTGACAGCGCGATATTTCACGAACTATTGATGACACGAAAAAGTGTTTATATGGAAATTGCAGGGTAAAAGGTGCTCTATGTTTTGGCGTAAACGAATTTTTTATAATGTTATTAATGTAAAAGATATGATGGTGAAGTTTCGTTTTTTAAATGGAACTATATATTTTTTTTCGATCACGCGATAGTGCTTTTCAAGACGAATTCATTAAGATTTAATGTATCTACCCGATTTTTAATAGTTTTTGAGATATAACGCTTAGAAATTTACTGATTTTCGGCAAAGACGTCACGATTTGAGTAGTAAATCATAAAAACGATCTTATTGTTGCGGTAAGTGCCGGATTTTTTACTCTGCCTGCCGAAACTGATAGCCGCGGGTCTACGGTCGGAACGGCGAGTCCGAAGGGTAAGAAACGTGGAAAGAATTGTCCATTACGGTCTAAGTTTTCCGCATTAGGATGATGGACAATTCTTTCCACGTTTTTTACTCTTCGGACTTGCCGCTCCGACCGTAGACCCGCGGCTATCAGTTTCGGCAGGCAGAGTCAAAAATCCGGCACTTACCGCAACAATAAGACCGTTTTTATGACTTACTACTCAAATCGTGACGTCTCTGCTGAAAATCAGTAAATTTCTAAGCTTTATATCTCGAAATCTATTAAAAATCGGGTAGGTACATTAAATCTTAATGAATTCGTCTTGAAAAGCACTATCGCGTGATCGAAAAAAAAATATATAGTTCCATTTAAAAAACGAAACTTCACCATCATATCTTTTACATTAATAACATTCTAAAAAATTCGTTTATGCCAAAACATAGAGCCCCTTTTACCCTGCAATTTCCATATAAACACTTTTTCGTGTCATCAATAGTTCATGAAATATCGCGCTGTCACACTTAGGCGTGGACACCCTGTATATAATTTCATGACATTTTTAGTAATTTACAATAATTCGTTATTTATTTTTTGTTATATAACAATTGTAGAATAATTATTATAAATAGAATAATTATTTAGATTTATTTAATTGAAATAATATAATGCAACACAAATTAATATTCACAGAACGCGATCACAATTCTCAATATGTTTCTCTTTTGAATTCTCTCAAAGCAATGCCGAACGTTGCTCCAAAAACAAACAGATAGTTACAACAAAAAGACAATCTTATTCACAAGCAAGCTTCATTCATATCATGCACACAAGCTTTATTTATAATATACATCCATACCACACATACAACTACATAGTACATGCATTAGTACACACACACACCACACAATAACTATTTATAAGTGCGTGTTACAATTACACAGTAATGTAATACGACCAAAAATAAATAAACGGATGATAATCCGAATATATCTCTTCAGTTTATTAAAGTAATATAATTGTACAACAAATTGAAATGAATGACACGAAGGTAACTGCACGGTAACAGAAGTACAGGTCCGTTCTCACGATTATATAATGTAACGAGAAAGTAAACTATCTTTTGTTTATCGATTGATATATCGAGTTTATATACGATAATTTGCTATATTCTTAACAATAGGAATTTGAATTAGACTAATAAAAAGGGTCATTTTATTAGTTCCTCGTATTAATAGTTGAAGTTTTAATTTCGAGTATTACAATGCGTAGTATTACAATGCAGTTATATATGATTAAATATACTTAATAATATAGAAAATATTGTTCTTTCTTTACAACATTTCAAGTGTACGAATACTTTTGTCCTCCACTGTATATAAAACAAATTTATCCCACAGATCAAATAACTCCTAGTAAGTATTGCTAGCTCGTAGAAACTGTATCAATATCCAAATATTAATAAGGCGTGAAAGTACGATAATATTTTGTCTAAAATGATTTGTTCAATTAAATATTACAGCAAAGAAAAGTTGTTGATATATTTTTAATCTGCAATAAATGGTTCATCTTTCTATAAAATAAGTAATATAATGTATAAATTAACTCCTCTTATGCAAAACAATAAATGTATGAATATTATGTATCCGAATATTAATGTAACTGTATGTTTGTCTGCTTGCGAATTGCTCCCGAATTGCTCACCAATTTTCGTTTAACATACTACATTTCATTTGGCCTTTTCTCATCTTAGGTCATGAAATAAGAGATATCAAAATCGGTTAAAAAATTTGGAAGTTACAATAAAATGACAGTTTATGTATATTAAGAATCATTTTATTAATATAACAAATGTTTAAATCTTGATCGTGTTGCTTCATATGCATCTATTCTTTAAATTAAATTGTTACAACCTTCCGGATGTAAATTATGTGAATTTATTAACCCACTTCAGAAGAAGATTCTTTCTTCGTTGTGAACGTAATGTAATATATGTATATAATATGTATGTGCACGTTTTTCTCGAGAACTATAGGACGGCTTTTGATGCGCCTTTTATCATTATGTAAGGTAATACTCTTAAAAGGTTTTAGTATATTAGACATCGTGCTGAGAACAGTAAATCAAAGTATGCTTCAAATCAGTAACATCTTGGAAACTCATAGCTCAGATTTTCGTATTTTATATAAATAACAGTCCTGCAAAATTCTTTTTTTTAAAGTTATTATACTATAAATATGACGTTAAAAAATAATACTAATAGTATACCACAATTTCTAAAGTACATCTCATAATGATTATATTACCTTTCTATAAAATTATAATTTTAAAATTTATATACTTTTGTAATAAAACTGATAAAGAATTGAAATGTCATATTAACTAAAACTGAAAAATAGATATTATTTTGTAAAATGAAACTGATTTAAAAAAATAAAAAAAAATATTAAAAAAAATAAATAGAATTATAATGGCATTATTATTGAATATTACAATAGAATTAATGTTTGTGTTAATAATTTGAGGTTCTTTTTAATCAATTAATGTCACTAAGCGAAATTCGTTATAAATGGCGTATGCAAATATCGCGTTATGAAAGAATGGATATGTCGACAAATTTTTATTTTTATATGTCGACAGATTAACGAAATCATTGACTGCGTAACATTTAAATGCTGTAACCTTTACAAAGCTGTGTACAAACGAGCGTGCCACGGCTGCAACGTGACAACCACGCGGATAAGAGCAAACATGTTCGGGCGAATATTCGTCGTTTGGACGGTAGTGCGACCATATCGCACGGCAATACTGTAATGCCGCGCAGCGAACCAATTTCTATCGGTCTTTTTCCGCGAACACAAAGGGATTCGTTGCCACACTGTGGACAGTTTTCTTCGGCTTTGCTGCGTTTAAGCACCTAGGTTCGGGCCTAGGTACGTCTTGTTCCCCCTTCAGTAACAAACTAATGGTGAATGGGCGTTCACGGTTCGTTCCATGTGTGGCGTGCGTTCGTGATAAAACCGAAACAATATGCACACCTTATAATACCGCGTTGCAGCCGCGGCGCGTTCGTCTGTACCCAGATTTAGGCACGATGGCGATAGTGGCTCACTGATTCACTCGCTGACCGATTCAATTGAATGTTCATGTGTTTTAATTCGCACTTTTTTGTCTTCGCCACGATTTATAAGAGTATTAACAAATCCCATTGCAATGTACTCGCATAGAGAACAATATCGTCCGTCACACATTGTATGTACTGTATCGTTTATGCATAATACGCGTTGAACTCTGCTGTACCGAGAAACAGCCTTGCGTAAAATTCAGCCGTGCCTACGAGATTAAAAACGCCGGTTTCAGAAAGCTAATACCAACAGATTAAAGAAAAATTCAAATTAACTCAGGTATTCAAATTAATTTCTTGTAATATTCAATGGTACTTTTTCTTCGATTTTATTATTTCATTTTTTTAGCGATTTTCTTTTTTTAAGTTGGTTTTAATTTTTCCATAAAGTTGTTATGACCAGAAATATGACATACACATAAATATATAATATGTTTGTGAGACTCCTGGGACGACTCGCTCTGCATTTGTCTATTTGTCTGTATCACGCTGCAGATCGCAATTTTGGGTCTTTTGACTTGAAATTTTGCAGGTAAATACATAAAACAACCCTAAATTTGTCGTGCAGATTTTGGCGGCGATCTGACGACAGGATCCTGTCGTCATCGACATCGATCGATAAAAAAAAGTGCGTTGGTATCAATATCAATCATTCTTGACACATAGAATCAACTGGAACCACGTTAAAAATTCCGTAACTCATCGTTAGCGATAATACATTGTTGTGATTGACATCAGTCGTCGTGAAATCAATAATAATCGTGTTCAGTATCGTTTTCGATAGATTCAGACATTTTTAATCGTTTGAAACGACTAAAATCTCTGCATCTTATTTTTGCCTAATTTACATGTTTACAGTACGTACTCTAAATTTTAAATATACATTCCAATTTACGTGAGGCACTTGGTCTGTACACCCACTTGTGGTAAAAGTTTGATTAAAAATAAGTAGAAACTGAAAAAGTTTTATCGTTGAGCAAGTATGATCTTATAGACATTCGAGATCGGATCAAGTTGCGTTATTTACTTTGGACCGTCTATCGAGTACAAGATGTTCCAGAAAAACGTTCTCTCATTTTAATTAACATATTGTCAGGTGTAATAGGATAAATTAATAAAAGACTATGTATTATTTAGCAGACTAATCTTTTTCATAAGTAGTTTACACATTCAGGCGTATTTGTAAATAGCCAAATTGATAAAAAATAAATACATTGAATTGTTTATAAAAACAAAAGTTTGCATTCAATCAACAAGTGGCTACGTACTCCCAAAGAGAATATTATTGTGAAGCTACCGTAAAAATTTCAATTCGATCCATGCAATAGTCACCGAGAAATCCGTCCGCCCAGTATGACAAAAGTGGTTTCGAGAAAAACGCGTTTAAAGTTTTATGAACATTTTAATCCTTGAATTACTTGTTTACCTCTAATCTACGATTCCTGCACCATACATTTGGTCATCCAAGTCGATGTTCGCCTCCTCCTCTACCTTCCTCTACAACTGTTTGTTTTGTAGGTAACAGGTATACTTATTATTTTAAATGGTAAAAGTAATACAAAAGCCATGAATCGCAGCACGCCGCGTAAGCATTCAGGGCGCGCTCTGAGAAATTGCGGCAAAGTTGATAAGTGACTCTTTCAAAATTTGTTTTCCACTATAAATCAAATGGCATTCTGTTTCTATGACCCTAAAGTATCGTTTTAACAAAAAAAAAAACAAAAAAGAAAAACTCGATTTTTTGAAAATCCTAGAGTGGTTTAACCCCTTAAGTCCGAAACGATTGACTTGTTTTTTCTACGTTGTCCGAAACGATTGACTTGTAGATTCTAACTTATGTCCGATCGAGTGACTTGATATTGCAATTCTGATGAGACGTTCGCGAAACGTCGGAAGTTTAAGGAAGCATGCTGATTGGTTCTCATTAGAAACATTGATTTTCCAATCAACATGCGCCTTGATGTTGAGCCGACCCTCTCTTGCGCCCTTAACACGCCTTTTTTGGAAGAGGGTAGGAAAAATACCGATAAGTATAGGAGGATCTCGGAGGTCGGCAAAGCTGGTGTTTTTCTCTCCAGGTAACACGCACGTTGTCCAAAAAATACCGCTACGAAAAGGTCGAGACTCGTTCTCAGTACCCTTCGGGAAAACCCCCGTTTATGACGGAAATAGTTACTGAACACGAAACAAAAGTTAAAAATTCTAAAGGCATTGTTCGAAAAAATGTAAAATTATATTGCCGGCGATAGCTAAAATCTGTCTTTCGAAAATAACTGTTAGTCCCGGACCCATCATAGACTACCTACGAAATCCTCGCGTATTGCGTTCCGTCGCACGTTCGGAATAGTATTTGATTGTGGAAGCTGTTGTAAAGCTTCGTTCCACATATTACAAATGTTGTGTAGGAGTTGTATTGTGCGCTCGTGGTGGCTCAGGGATCGTCACAAAAGTATGTTCAAATCAACGGAGGTCGTAAAGCTTCGTTCCACATCGTACGAACCGTACCCTCGTACCTTGGATGATAATTGGGTATCACTCGAATCTCTTCTCAGAATAGTTCGTACGTGTGAATGCGTTTCTCAAGAGATTCACCAAGACTGTCCGAGTTGCCCAGAAAGGAAGATCAGAAAAGAAAGGTGTCTTGATGGCGAAAGTGATATGTTGTGATATGGTCGCCAAGTGATATGTTTATCACACGAATTTCTGAGACGAAGACTCGTCGAGTGAATTGGTATCTACGAGAGATTCGAAATAAGACTGAATTGTTGTTCGAAAAATAAGACCCGAGAGCATGGGAGGAGGAGGTCGAGCCGTGGAGGTGTTTACCATACAGGACCAATCAGGCTCAGTCCATACTTTGGTAAAAACACGGATTGGTGACACGACTAAACGAGTAGGAACGCAAGACAATTGATGACGGACGTAGATGTCCCAAATATTGGAGTGTTTTGGGCCTTATGAGAGTCTCGGCCAAAGCTGCTGAGTGCTTGAGCACGAGTGCGTTTGCCAGCCAGATGGACATGGATTTTGTAAACACTGTACATCACAAGGGATGCACAGTTTAGGACATGAGGAAGAAACTTCTTTAAGGAAAGATATATTGACATTCAGTGAATGGGATACGTTTTGGTTAGTTAGCAGAAGTGTTAACAATATTTTAGAGAGTCGAGTTGTGGAGACGTTCCTGAAAAGTCATAAATATCTCTCTAATATTTCATGAATGATGCATTGACGCGATTTAGACTTTGAATGCCCATAAACACTGAGGTGATTTCTTCCGAGTTACGAGAATTGTACAACTCGGAACACTTACTATGCCTGATTCTTCACAGCTGTGTTAAAAGATGGCGGGTCAAATGATGACGCAGTGCCTGGTAGAAAGAAGGCAAGAAAGGACAGAAACCATTTTGCTTTTCCAACAACAGACCTGGTACAGGCAAAGTAACCAACGCAAAAATTTGACTACCTTACTGGCCCATGCTACTAGTACGGCTTACTGGCATAGTGTAAACGGTCCCTTGAAGAAGTTTCTTTTTCATGTCCTAAACTGTGCATTCCCTGCGATGTACAATGTCTCTAAAATCCATGTCAACCCGGCTGACATGAACTCGTGCTCAATCACTCAGCAGCCTTATTCGTGCATTATTTCCTAAGGCCGAGACTCATAGAAGGACCCAAACCACTCAAATGCTTGGGTCACCTATATCCATCATCAACACTTACGACCATAGTGTGAGCGGTAAATGTCGCACGATCCTATTCGCTCTGTCGTGTTACCAATCCCAGGTCCCCTTCCCCAGCTCTCAGGTCTTCCCTTTTGAGCAACTCGATTAATCTTGATACAGATCGTCTTAGAGATTCGCGTAATAGCCATTTATCACTCAACGACCTTCGTCCACAAAACACAAGTATACTCCTTGAATTTGTGGGACGAAACTTTATAACTTTCGTCGACCTGATTGGCTATCTTGAGAGTCCTTTCGCTACCCATTGTCTGTGAAAACAACCAATTGAACGTGTTTTATGATACAATTAAAAATAAATATCAGAAAATGAATACTATAAATTCTGAAATATACTAACAAAGGACATTGCCTAATCGACACACGCCAATTTTTATGTGCTTTGAGTATGATACAGAACTCAAAAAAATATTTGCGCACATTCTTTTTTTATCGGCAATCTTCCATGCTGAAGGGGTGAAAATAGCTCTCAAAGTTCTGGTTGCAAAACATACTTTCTTGAATATCTCAAGAACTATGAGGCGTAAACGAAAAATTCAAAATTGTATTTATGTAGTTTTGGATGGTAAATTTTTCTATGTAGCCATTCTTTTGATAAATTTATTTGTTTAAAAAATAATTGACAAATAATCAATTTTTGTAATTTTTTTTGGTAAAATATTGATCGATTTTTATCAAAATTGCTGACGTTGCGGTTTGGAAAACTTGGAGGACTGGTCTTAAACGTTTTAGAGAAGAGTGTGGCGATCGAGGGACTGATCTTTTGTAGTTTAAACAACACAATAAAGTTAATAATACTTATTTGTATTTCAAATGTAAAACACACACAATACTAGTATATACAGCTTAATCTAACAAACGAACGATTGATTATCACGAAATTATAATTGTTGATGAGGAAATCGGTTCCGTTTCGGATGGTGTGTCTCTGTAACTGGTTACAACGGATCAGCTCTTACAAAACAATCGCGCGCGTCGCTTAGCGAGCTCGCGATCGCTAATCCAATTTTGACACGAGAGACAAACAGGTACAAATGAACTATGCATCTTAACAAAGAATGCGAATAAATTGGAATTTTTAAGTTCACCGTCATAGTAGATATTATTACGTTGCAAATTATACTCACATCTCGACTCTGCTGACCTTATATAGCAATGTCAACGCTCTATTTTGATATAAATTTCTGTAATATTATTCAATTAATTTACACTATGCTTTGTTGATCGCTTCATGAGTAGTGGAAAACGGCATGGCGAATAAAAAGTACCGGGAATCCCCGTCGTAAAAGAGGTGAATACGGTAAGCACGAGGAATGCTAGTGGTTTGTTGAATTAGGAGTGGTTGTTTCTTCAAAATTGTTCCATGTTTAGAAAGGTATGGTAGCTCTGAACAGTGCTGATGTTATTAGTTCTAAAAAGAACTGATTTTGGTACCCTGAAGAAGGACTGGTTTTGAAATTTTAAAAAGTGCTGAAGAAAAGTGTTTGAAAAGTTCTAATCATAAGGTAGCGATAGCTGAAACTAATAGTACACTCCAAATGTTTTTGAGGTAGAAGAAATGTAACAGTAAATAGAAATAAATATTTTATACATCCATGCAATTCTATACTAATCTATATAATTGTTACAATAATGGAAACTCTCAATGAAATATATGAAACACAAATGCCGTCAACACCACGAACATTTCAGTACAAGTTCCGCGCAATCTGAACAATTCATGGATTCGAGTTGATTGAAACAAAAATCTACTGGGTTTTCAAAATATTTTGGCCTGCTATCCGTGTATCCACATCGCAACCAGACATATTTAAACAACTCTCTATATCTAGGTGCAGATAACTGATTATGTATTAGCGACTCCATTTTTGAAATTGTATCACGCGTATGTAAATTTGTAAATCTAATATGATTACTAGATTCAAAAGTTTCCGAGCAAAATTTTTCCAGATTCTGAAGCCATACACATCTAAAGGCTGTATAAGACCCGTGGTGTTTTTTGGAGTTGTTAAGATTGTTACAGTTTTATTTTGTGGACTGATATTTTCTATTAAATTTCCATCGCATCGGGTCCACCAATCTAGTAGTAAAATGCTATTTTCGATCGTGTTCGGAAAGTACACCTGTTCCAGCCATTGTTTCAATAACTCCTTATTTAGCTCATCAGACATTGATGCTCCTATAACGATATTAGGCGCAGTGAATATTAAACGTTGTATACGAGATGCAATTCAGCCACTAGTTTCTTTGAATACTATGTACTGTGGAGACAAGAGTTGGCCATCTGCTGATATTGTCCTCTGTATAGTATAACTATGTGTTATGGCCGATGAGGACTGTATGATTGACTCTGTATGTTTTTCTTCTTTCCAAGAAAGGGTACGGCCACTGTGCATTTCTAGCTGAAATCCACTCTGATTTGAATTGAATGTTTTCAGCACCACAATTTTGAAAATATTGTCGTACATGTGTTACAAATTCATTGGCTCGTTCGTTTATGTCAGCTAAATCTTCGCAATAGTTTCTGGTGATAAAATTTGTTGTTTTTATAGAAACGATGTTATTGTATTATTTAAATTTCCACAACCATTTTTGGTGCTTTAAATTCAGCCACGTTAAGTTTTTGCTGTTCTTAAAACGCCCAACGTTTTAAATCGATATCATGTATCACAATTTTTCTAATACTTTCCTCGTAATTAATTGTAATGTATCTAATAGGGATCCACCATAGCCAATTTGTTCTGCCCATTGATATAACTGCTTACGACTCTTCAACTTCTTATATCTTCTTTGCGCTGTTGCGAAGGATAGCGATACTTCTTTCCCACTTTTCTAAAAGTCCATAGCACTTTTTTTTATATTCCATATCAGCAGGTTCATGTTCTGTCTCATATGGAGTTTCCTCGGGTGAAGTGGACGAACTCCTATTGGTTTGTAATGGACTTGATGCTAGCTTGTGTACTAACGATGCAAATTGATCCTCCTGTATATGAGCTTCGAATAATAACTCTTGTTCAGTTTCAATTTCTGTGTAATCCACCTGCATATACTGTCAATTAAGTCACTAATAATTTCAGCTAACTCCACTTCTTTTGGATTTACCGGTGTGTGAGCACTACTATTTTCATAATTATATGAATCTATTAGATTTTGAATAACATTTATAGGGTTTACTTTCATTTTATTGTAATTGACTTCTTGAATAAGGAATAGAAAATATTATTATTTTTCAAAATTAAGTAAACGAAGATAATTTTGCACGAGCAAACTCAAATTTAAGTTAAATAACTATTACGCAAAAATAATTAGATTACGGGAACTTGTTTTAATCTAAATGCCACGAAGAAATGAATCCACTGTTTGTTTCGAACTACAGTATTGCTTCGAAACAAGCAAAACGCTCGGGACCGGCCAGTTGCTGATTACGAGTTGCTTTTGTTTTTTGAATCGCTATGTGTTAAGAGTGAGAACACAATATACATTCATTTCCATTATTGTGACAATTATATATAATATAAACTATATAATATAAACTGTTACATTTTTTCTACCTCAAAAACATTTGGAGTGTACTATTAATTTCAACTATCGATTCCGTATCATTAGAACTTTTCAAGCACTTTTCAAAATTGCAAAACCAGTCCTTCTTCAGGGTACTAAAATCAGTTCATGGAACAATTTTGAAGAAACAACCACTCCTAATTCCATAAACCACTAGCATTCCTCATGCTTACCGTATTCACCTCTTTTATGCCGTTTTCCACTACTCATGAAGCGATCAACAAAGCATAGTGTAAATTAATTGAATAATATTACAGAAATTTATATCAAAATAGAACGTAGACATTGCTATATAAGGTCAGCAGAGTCGAGATGTGAGTATAATTTGCAACGTAATAATATCTACTATGACGGTGAACTTAAAAATTCCAATTTATCCGCATTCTTTGTCAAGATGCATAGTTCATTTGTACCTGTTTGTCTCTCGTGTCAAAATTGGATTAGCGATCGCGAGCTCGCTAAGCGACTCGCGCGATTGTTTTGCAAGAGCTGATCCGTTGTAACCAGTTACCGAGACACACCATCCGAAACGGAACCGATTTCCTCATCAACAATTATAATTTCGTGATAATCAATCGTTCGTTTGTTAGATTAAGCTGTATATACTAGTATTGTGCGTGTTTTACATTTGAAATACAAATAAGTATTATTAACTTTATTGTGTTGTTTAAACTACAAAAGATCAGTCCCTCGATCGCCACACTCTTCTCTAAAACGTTTAAGACTAGTCCTCCAAGTTTTCCAAACCGCAACTTTAGCAATTTTGATAAAAATCGATCAATATTTTACCAAAAAAAAATTACAAAAATTGATTATTTGTCAATTATTTTTTAAACAAATAAATTTATCAAAAGAATGGCTACATAGAAAAATTTACCATCCAAAACTACATAAATACAATTTTGAATTTTTCGCTTACGCCTCATAGTTCTTGAGATATTCAAGAAATTATGTTTTGCAACCAGAACTTTGAGAGCTATTTTCACCCCTTCAGCATGGAAGATTGCCGATAAAAAAAATACGGACAAATATTTTTTTAAGTTCTATATCATACTCAAAGCGCATCGAAATCGGTGTGTATCGATTGGATAATGTCCCTTGTAAGTTGTATTAAGTTAGTTTAGATTAATATGTTTTCAAATATTTCTGTATTAATAACTTTGAAATAAACAACGAGCGATGATTAAGTTGTAAGGAAAATTTACTCAGTATAGTGACCAACACGATACATGTCAAGGTTAAGATCATTGGGACTGTATCTCCTATGTCAATATTTACGCCAGACATGGTTTATTAAAAGTGACAAGGAGGTTTTTATGTGACAATTTTTGTTATATTTTAATTCAGTCATTAGAACATGTTAGACCTACTGTGCAAGAACAGAATACACATTTGTTAACATTGATGTGTATCAGATGATATTTTTGTGATGCCATAGTATCAAAAGTAACCAGGATATGATAGATAGGTTTGTAACTAACATATTACGTAATTAAGTATAGTAAAGTTAATACAAGTGTAGCACTATGAAGAAAGTGTTGTAGCAATTTAAAAGTTTTTACGCTTCGGACCTTATCCAATATGTATATGTATAGATAAACACAAAAAACCACGCACTGAATATAAAATAAACGTAAATGTATTAAAAAAGTTGAATTTTCTTGGCAAAATAGCATTCAAGACAACGCTTTACATTATTCATTATCCATAAATTAAAGAAACTTTAACCGTCTTTGATCATAATTTTAAATATATAGTTTTATATATTGATTATAAATATATGTACATATATTTTATACTTATAAAAAATTATATTATTAACACTTTAACTGCCACATCAGTCATGTATGAGTGACACTTAAATTTTCGTATGAATCAATCATTCAAATTATTAAGAATTTGTTCACTTAACAAGATAAACGTAAATATAATAAACGTAACAAGATATTGATTGATTAATTGACTATTAAGTGAATATATTTGGTAAAATTTGTTAGAAATAGGAATACTAGCTAATAAAATTTTCAATTATATCATTGTGATAGTCAAGATATTAAAAAATTGCAGGCTTAGTAATATTCCTTCTTGCTATATTCCAGAATTTATTAATCCCTTGCTACATGACTTTCACAATTTCTAAAACAACTGCATTTTTTAATTCTCACATGTGCTGCTAATAAGAAAATAATAATAAACAAATATTTTTTAGTATAACATTTATTTAAAAATAAATAATATAATATTGCAAATTTGAAGTATTCTGGGAATGTATAACAAAAGATTATAATTATAATAGTCAAAAACTATTTTCAATAACTTCATTAATACAAAAATTTACAGTTTATTTATGTTTTTAAGAAGACGCAAGAATTTCATAGCGCATTATTTTAGGTAGCTTAATTGCAACTTATGGTAAAAGTGATTCTGACAAAATGTATGTCATCTATTATCAGGGTAGAGAAATGGTTGCATATATTAATTTATGCTTCACCCTTTATATATTTGCTGTCCTACTTTATTTTAAATTTGTGAATAAATATGTCATCGAGATCTAAAGTGAATATTTATACGCTGCGATTATTCTTGCACCAACCTAATAAAATATATTTTGTCCTGTCTGTTGGAACACGATTTTAATTAGATTTAAGAACTCTTCGTACATATTCTGTATATGCCACAATTTCAAGTTCTTCAAGAAACTTGATAGTGTAGCCATGATTTATTGGAGCAAAGATATGGAGTCGGATGTTTACAGGAAATAAGGATTTCTGGAAAATAGGATTTATTGCGAGGTTTAGGAATCGGTACAGGAAACGTATAAAATAATTTTCTTTCTGTCGCAATAACAACATGATTACTTTACAGATCTCTTTCTAACTCTGATCAATCAGGCGTCCAGGAGTAACCCTGTTCTCTCCCGTTCGAATGGTGTCCAGGTATTTTCTCCGAACTCTCCATAACGAACGGGCGACCAGGAGTATTCTCACGTACTCTCCTGTACTTTACTCGGGGCGTCCAGGACATGCTCTGTCCTCTCTCGACCGACAGGCGTCCAGGAATTGTCCCCGAACTCTCCATGTCGGAGGCTCTCTTTTACTCTATTATACTCCAAGCAGGCGTCCATGAATTTTCGCTGAATTCTCCTGCTGGAGTTTCCTTTCTGACTAGTCTCCGAGCAGGCATCCGGTTATTGGTCGCCGAACTCTCCTGCCGGAGTTACACTACTCTCTACTCTCCAGGTAGGCGTCCAGGTATTGGTCGCCGAACTCTCCTGCCGGAGTCCCTAACCAGCTAATTCTTTCTCCAGGCAGGCATTCAGGTATTATCGCCAAACTCTCCTGCCGGAGTCCCTAGTCTAGTCCAAGACCGGCCGATGATCCTTACCTCGTCCTCTCTCTCAGGCTGCCAAATAGGCCGGCTCTTGTTGCGAGCCTTTACTTTATATCCGCCTGTTGCTATCCCACGGCCGCGTTATCAACAGTTTTATCGCTAAGTTCGCGGCTCGCGGCTCGCGGCTCGCGGCTTCACGTGTCGCTCATTGCCTCTCACTCCGCTGAGCAGCCAACAATCTCTCGCGTCTCGATACAATTCGATTATTCTAGATCTTTCACGACGCTATATAATATTTCGATCTACACAGTATGTCGGAAAAATAACGGAACTTTTTAAATAAAAAGAAAAGTATTAGTTATTTTATTAGCAGATGAACGTGGTTATTGCACTGGTCTGAGGGTGGTAAATCAGAACAGACTTTAGGTTACAATACATATAATTATAGACATAATATAATAAAAGAAAACACTGAATTTAATGAACTTTAGTAACTTGTACTATATAATATATAAAAGCCGCATTTTTCGCACGCACGACCGGCACGCGAACGCAACGGAAGAGATCGGCAAAACATCGGAAGATCGACCACTAGTGGCGCCGCCACTAGTCCCGCTTTACGCACCAAAAGAGGCGCACAATACAAACAGTCGTATCAAGTTTATTTAGTTCAACACCTCCCCTTAAACTTAATACGACCCTAAGCGATCAAACCCAATTTCTGAGTACATTTAATGTGCTTTGGACCAGTTAATGCTTTTGTCAAAATATCGGCCGTCATCTCAGCGGTGCAAAGATACTCCAGTCTAAATTTCCCCTCTTCCAATATTTCTTTTATGAAACTGTGGCGTATCGACATATGTTTGGTTTTCGCATGGTATATCGGGTTACTAATTAGCTTGAGTGCGCTCGCATTGTCATTATATACCGTAATATCTGGGCTAACCTGAACCCCGAGCTCCAAAAAGGTATTAATTAAGAATACAGCTTCCTTCGAGGCATCAGTAATAGCGGTATATTCCGCCTCCGTAGTTGATAGTGCAACCGTTCGTTGCTTTTTAGATTCCCAGGTTAATGGACCTCCACTAAAATAAAAGACATAACCTGTAAAGGAGCGTCGATCGTTTATACAACCTCCCCAGTCGGCATCTGTGAAGCCCTGTAAATATCCACAACCTGATCTGTAGGTTAAACAATAGTCAATCGTCCCCTTAATATACCTTAATACTCTTTCGGCTGCCTCCCAATGAGTCCTACGGAAACAGTTATTAAATTGACTCAAGTAACTCACCGCAAAGGCAATGTCTGGTCTAGAAACAACGGCTAAATACATAAGACCACCTATTAGTTCGCGATAAGGATACGTCTTCTCTTCAGTATCTGATACAGGTCCTTCTTTAGAGAGTGCAATACCTGGTTCCATTGGGGTTTTGACTGGGTTGGCCCCGCTCATGTTAAACCTTTCCAATAATTTCTTAATATATACTGTTTGGTTTAATTTTACTGTTCCTTTATCAACTACAAAGTCGATTCCTAGACAATACTTGATGTCTCCTAAATCCCTTATGGAAGAGAAAGCCCTAGACAAACAATCTTTAAAGTGTTCTATCTTTTTCAAATCTTTAGATACAATGATAATGTCATCAACATAAACAATAACCAGGAATAAATTTTCCCCTTTACCACGACGATAGACACACGAGTCAAAACTTGATGGAATTAAATCCAAAGATTTCAGTTCTTTGTCTAATCTAGCATGCCACTGGCGTCCCGCTTGCTTTAAACCGTATATAGCTTTCTTTAACTTTAAAACCTTATTTCCATATTTTACTTGCTGTAACATCCTCTTGGCTGTAACCCAGATTGTACTATTTTCTTCTTCTGATTCGATTAATTTCGTTAGTATCTTCTGTGTGTTTTCCGGTATGTCCATGTACACATCTTCTTCCAACGAGCCGTTTAAATATGCGGTGGTTACATCAATCTGGTGTATCTTCATTTTATAATGTGCTGCTAAGGCAGCGGCTAACCGAACTGAACCCAACCGCGCCACCGGTGCGAAGGTTTCAGTGAAATCCACCCCGGGACGCTGGCTGAATCCTCGAGCCACCAATCTTGCTTTTCGTCTGTCAATTCCTCCATCTGGTCCATATTTGTTGGTCAAAACCATCCGGGAACTTATAATGTTTCTTTCTTTAGGTCGCTCGACAACATCCCAAACGTCCTTTTCCAACATGGACCTCATTTCACTGACCATAGCCAGTAGCCACTCATCTGCATCCGCTCCCGCCATGGCAGTGTCCACAGGAACTTCGGTAGCATACCCTGCGTAGTCTTCACGGTTGCTACGGGTTTCAACATACACCTTCCGTGGCCTACCTTTATTTCCTGTTCTTATGATTCGAGGTCGACCACGACCTCTCCTTGATTCCGTATAGCCTTCCTCTTCATTGTTATTTCTTGCATTTTCTTCGTTAATATCTTCAGATACATCCGTATCAGCTGAAGAGTCGCTTGAGATTTCAATTTCCTCATTTTCTACATCAATACCTTCAGTTACAACCGCATCGGCCGAAGAATCGTTTGAGAGTTCAACGTTGAAATAATTTGTGCCGTTATTTTCAACATCCTCTATAACAGTACTACGTTCTTGAAGACTTGTATCATTCATAGTATCTGTAAAAATTACATCACGGCTGACAACAATCATGTTTGTATCTGTATCTAAGAGTCGGTACCCCTTCGAATTTCCATCGATTCCAACAAACTTATATTCTATGGCCTTATTATCCAATTTCTTTCTCAACTGTTTTGGAACATGTGCATAAGCTTTAGATCCGAAAATGTGCAGGTTTCTGAGATCGGGTTTCATTCCGTACCACCTTTCAATAGGTGTTGTCCCAGTTGCTTTCGTAAATAACCTGTTTTGTAAATAATTCGCAAAATTCACAGCTTCACCCCAATATTTCCGATCGAGTCCTGCATCAATCAACAAGCATCTTGCCATTTCCATTAGAGTTCGATTTTTCCTTTCAGCCACTCCATTTTGTTCGGGTGTATAACTTACCGTATATTGCTGTTTTATGCCTTCCCTTTTAAAATGGTCTTGTAATTCTTTATTGATGTATTCTGTGCCTCTATCTGACCTGAAAATCTTTGGAACTTTATTGAATTCTGTCTTTACTTCTTGTATAAAATCCTTAATTCTATTAGTGACATCCGACTTGTGATTTAGCAAATATATAACCGTATATCTACTGTAGTCATCTATTAAGGTTAGTATGTACCGTTTCTGACCTGGGGTGATAGTTTGCATGGGACCACAAACATCAGTATGTATTAATTCCAATATCTGTTTGGATCCAATTTCTTTCTTAAGGGGGAAAGCTTTTCTAGTCATCTTCCCCTTAACACATGTATCGCAAACTTCCCTTATCCCACAATCCTTAATAGTGACCCCTTTAATAATATCTTTGCTTACCATTAATCGGATGGCTTCAGGATCTCTGTGTCCCAACCTTCTATGCCAAGTATGCTGGCAATTTGAAGTGTGTTGATTTGTAACAACTAGAGCCTTCTCCACACTCCTTAACTTGAACAGGTCCCCACATAGGTCAGCCTTAGCTATAATTTTATCCTTATATTTAATATCGCATATGTCTTTGGTAAAAGTAACTTCAAAATTCTTCTCTGTCAGTCTTTTAACGGATATCAAGTTTTCCTTTAAGAGTGGAACATGAAGAACATCCTTTATAGGGATGCATACAGAATTCCCCGCAACGTCTCTGCATGTGATCTCGCCATCTCCTCTTCCTAGGATTTCTACATACGCACCATTCGCCATCCTTACATTTTCCTTGTTGCACACTCTGTAAGATGTAAAAAAGTTTTTATTATGTGACATATGGCTTGTGGCTCCAGAGTCGATGCACCAATCATTTTCATTCCATGCAGTATCTTTGGTTTCAACGTGGAAGCACATATCTCTTGCGCAGGTTTTGTCATGCGCCTCTTTATTAACAACTTGACCCGCCTTTGGTTTATAATTATTTCCATTCCTCTCTTTCCACTTCTTATATTTTATACAATATTTCTTTGTATGCCCCTGCTTCTTACAGAAAAAGCAAGTAAATGAGCTTGATTTATCCTTAAATTGGCTTGAGCCAGGTGTATCTTTATGCGTCATCTTTAATACTTTGTAACTTTCTTGTGAATCGTTTCTAGAATTTTGACGTCTTGTAGCCTCGTCAATCAATTTTCCTTTAACTAACTGTAGGGTTAACTCATTTTCATTTCTAGTCTCCAGAGCCGTAATTAAGGTACTGTAAGAATCTGGTAGACTACTTAACATTATAGAAATAATGAGTTTTTCTTTTAGTACTTCCCCTATGGCTGCTAATCGATCTATGAGACTTAACATTTCATGAATATGACGTTCCATATCACCACCCTCTGGTAACTTTAGGTTAATAATTTTCTTAAGCAGGTGCACCTGGTTGCTCAGGGATGCCTTTTGATGGTATTTCTTTAACATGTCCCATGCTTCTTTAGCGGTGGCAGAATCTTTAAAGTGCATTAGTTGATCGTCCTCCAATGAAAGGCCGATGATGGCCCTGGCCTGATGATCGGCCCTAATCCAGTTTGGATTTGTATCCGCTGGTACATCCTCGATCACCGTGTGCCATACGTCTTCCTTGATGAGCAACAACTCTACTTTACTCTTCCACACTTCATAGTTTGTATTGTTCAGCTTCGTGATTGAAAAACGTATATCTGCCATTGTGCAACACGTGCATCTGGGCCCATAACCTATTAGCAGATGAACGTGGTTATTGCACTGGTCTGAGGGTGGTAAATCAGAACAGACTTTAGGTTACAATACATATAATTATAGACATAATATAATAAAAGAAAACACTGAATTTAATGAACTTTAGTAACTTGTACTATATAATATATAAAAGCCGCATTTTTCGCACGCACGACCGGCACGCGAACGCAACGGAAGAGATCGGCAAAACATCGGAAGATCGACCACTAGTGGCGCCGCCACTAGTCCCGCTTTACGCACCAAAAGAGGCGCACAATACAAACAGTCGTATCAAGTTTATTTAGTTCAACATATTTTGCCGAAATTAATTTTTTTTATTCAAGTTACATCCCGTCCGCATCAATACACCGTTGGGCGCGCTCAAGTAATGTTAACATAGATTTTTTTAAGTCGTTTTGCGGAATCGTTTCAATCACCCTCGTCACAGCTGCTCGGACTTGTGTAACAGTGTCATACAGTAAATATTCGATATCTGCAACTCTCTCGGATCTGAACTGTTGCACATATCGTATAGGTCCACCATTGATTGATGTTTTGCCGAACGTAGAAAAGGACAGCGAGTGAAGGATACCAAACGTAAAGAAACAATAACATATCGGTGGGACAATCCAAATGTAATTATAAAACTTTTTTATTTTTTATTTTTTTCATATGAAAATTCTACTATTAGATTTTTTACATTTTTCTGATTAAAATAAGACTAAACACGACGTAATTCGGAATATATTTATTTGTAATTTCAAACGTTACGCTTACATCGAGGACTTTACTCGAATAAGTTATTGCAAGTAAATATGAACCGAATTACGTCATGTTTGGTCTTATTTTAATCAGGAAAATGTCACGAATATGATGGAGAAAGTTGTATGAAACATTAATTCAAAATAAAAAAGTTAGCAACGCATTAACATTGTAAACAATTGAAGAGTCTTTTGATCTTTGCCGACTGCGAACGATCGCAGCGTCTCTTTCTTTTTAACTCGCTATCCTCCTTTGCGTTAGAAACTTTTATCGTCAATTAAACCAGTAAATATAGTCCAAATTATATCATGTTTGGTCTCATTTTTATCAGGAAAATGTCACAAATATGTCGGTGAAAGTTTTATGTAAAAAAAGTCAATAATAGTAAAGTTTTACATTTTCATTAGTATTGTCTCATGGATATACAGAACCAGACTCACGTTGTACTTCTCGACGCTCAAGCTTCTGGGCGCCTAGAGGGGTCTTCCCCCCAGTGGTGGGGATAAAAATGTTGCACATATCGTGTAGGAGATTTGTGCAGATATCGAATATTTACTGTAAAACGTTACTTTCATAATTAATTTCAGTTTTGGAAAAAGGAAGTAATCACATGGAGATATTCGGGCGAATATGGAGGATATTGGAGCACACAGATTTGTTTTTTCGCCAAAAATCCATAAACAGCAACAGTTCTGTGACTTGATGCATTATCATGCAACAGAAACCAACTTCCCTGTGCTCGATATTCGGGCCTCACACGAACAATTATTTTCCACCAACGTTCCATAACACCCAGATAATATTCGCCATTAACTTTTTGTCCCTGTGGAACGAATTCCCGAAGTATAACATCTTTAGAATCGTTTAGAATTTAGAAAAACCCAAAACCTGGCTTTGGGTCGTTTTCCAAAGTATCACGATCATCCTAGAATCGCTTATACCACTCAAACATACGTGTACGGGATAAACAATCGTCGCCATATACATTTTTCATTAATTCAAATGTTTCTGTAAAAGTTTTACGAGCTTTACCGAGCAGAATTTAATATTCGCTCTTTACTCCATCGTGATTTTGTGACACGGTGACGAAAGGTTCTGTCGCCTTAAATGCTATATGTTTACAATTCGTTGCTCGATTCCAATAACGATTGGTTTGTTTTGTAGGGGAGGAATACTGTTTTCAAATAGTATATTGTTTTTATAGATGTCGCTAATAGTGTTCCTTAAATTTAAAAAGTTCCGTTAGTTTTCCGACATACAGTGTATTCTTCACTATTTCTATGGGATTTCTAATAGATTTTATGTGTGATTTTCAACGAATAATCTACTTTATTCGCTCGCGTTTTACATAATTGTCTTGTACGCTACAATAGCGAATTTAATGTAGAATTATTTTCAATTTCTCGAATAATAAAACGCTGCGCTGCTTGCAAATACCACGAATTTGTCGGAACATTTTTATTTTTTGGAATTTATTCATTTTGGTATTCGCCAGTAAATAGGTAATTCTGTACCGATTGGATTACTTTTTGCCTTAATATCTTAAATTTCGTTAAAAATGATATATAATATAGTTCGTGTAAAGTTTATGGTTGCAGTAAAATCAGCATTTTATTCGTTTCGAAACCATTTCAAAACTGTTTCTCATATAGTACTACTGTTTTTCTGAATTTTAATAAAGAACGTTTCCTGATTAATCCATTTAATCATGATTTTTGCAATATAAAAGCTTCGAAATTAATTCTTATATTCCGAAGTCTACCTCGAGGTCTCATTTTGAATACTTGAGTTTCTATTATATTCCTCGACATTGTTTTTCTGAATGTGAAGGCTTATGTTTTTCAAACTACTTCCAAACGCATAAAATACTGCTATAAACCTCCTGTCAAACTTCAAACGAACTATTATATATCACACTTCATTTAAAAAAAAATTTAAACATCGAAAACAAAGAGTGATGAATTTAACATGAAATTATCAATTTGAGTAATGTCTAACACAGTATTCTTAGCTACTTTTAAAAAGTTCGCTGTTTCCCACATTAATCTTCTCTTTTTATAGTAATACAATATCAATTGCCGTATGTCAGACGACGAACTTTTACTTTTGGGTTGATTCTTAGCCCCTTGTCCTACAATAACGTATCACACTCGTGACGCACACTACAGTTTAAATATAATAAACTAGCTTCGTATTTTCAGTGTAATTGAATTTTGAGTTCAATTTTAATTATAATCTGTATAATCAAGCATCGCTGAATACATAATGTACCTAACATTTTACCTTTCTTCGGTTGTTTTCACAATAATTATTCACGTTGTAGGAATAATTAGCTAGCTGTGCATGACGCAACTGTCCAGAAAATTGTAGGTTAAGGGGTTAATATGATAGTTAATTCTTAATACCTTTAAGCAGGAAGTTAGAGATACATTTATATTCCTTCATGAGAAATTTCTTGAATGCCACGAATGTTCGAATACTTCTGCGACGTAAAATTTGACAGTTCTTTAGTTTTTCTTGAAATATTATACAAAGGTGCGAAAAAATTGATGTTATTGGGAAAGTTGGTAATATATTTTCAGTAGATGACGAAAAGTTTTTCCCCGAACAACTTGGTAAATCTTGGGAGAATAGAATCTTTCAGTTGCATAAAAGAAAGAGAAATGTTGTAAATCAGAATAGTATATATAGAATTCACTCTTAACGGTCAGACTGGGGTATGAAACGACTCCAGGCAATTTAACTTCAATTTTAGCCATCCTGAAAATCTGAATAAATACCTTTCTTGAAACATCGATATTTTTACTATTTTTTCCCCCAAACTATTATATCTCAAGAGTATTCAGTTAAAATTTCAGCTCTTTATATTAAAGTAAAAAAAACTTTGAATTTTTCTATGAAAAACGTCATTTTTCCAATTTGTTCACGCGTCTGTGTTGTTTTTCTGAAATCGGCTGTGAAGTATGCTTAAGCAACTTTCAAAGATTATTTATAATTTTTTTTAAGTTGAAATAATGAATAAGTTCTTGGTAAGAAACATTTTTAGTGACTGGGGTCTTAAACGTTCCAGTGTGCTAGGTACATTATGCTAACATATTATATCGATATATAAACTTAGAGTCTTTGAATTTTCTTGACAAATCAGCACAAACTTTCCAAACAACCCAAATTTTTATTTTTCGTAATCTCTATACGATACTGTAATGCAATGTAGTATATTTTTAGTGTATATTTGTTTCGAATATTAAAGGTAAAAGTATAAATAACACTGGTGTTCAAATGCCTTTATGACCGACTATGCATAAATTCCTACATTGATGAATAGTTATAGGAGATGGGAAGATTAGGATCTTAATGCCATTAGGAGAACCATTATTATAACAGTTTATGGAACTGATATTAGAACCCTTATTATAACTGTTATGGAATCGATGCGAGAACCGTAATTGGAATCGATATATTTCCGAGCCGTTTCCGACTATAACTGTTAAGCGTTATTTCAATTGTTCATAACTGTTTCTGTGTTTTCATTTCGATTCACCGTACAGCACTTAATTTTCTCGAAAATTTATTAACAAAAACGATTTGTTAACTTATATTTTATTAGTGAATCTATGATACAAATAGTTAAATTAAGTATATTTAGTACAAACGAGATAAAATTATTATCATGAAAACAAACTTATTTATTTGTTTAACATATCCGCCATTAACGGAATCACACCTGTGGCAAGTCTGAACAGGTCTTTATTTCCTCATGTATTGAGAATACACATATTAGTTGATAATATGACAAAGTTAATATTAGTACCGTAAAAAAGAAATCAAATTTACACAAACATTAGCTTACTTATAATTAGCTTATAATGACAATTCTGTTTTAATTTTATTACTATATTTTTCCAAACGTTTTTTCGAAGACGCTTCAGTTTTTTTTTTAATGATTTTATTTTACAGTTTCTAGTATAATTTAATAAGTTAATTGTTCATTAATTCCATCGTGAAACAGCAATTATATTGTATAACTATAAATTTATGTGAAAAGCATGTAATTATCATAAGTTGTACGTGAGACTAATATGGTACTATTGTAATACTATTTTGTAATGTAATATAAAGAAACTTGAATTTTGAAAACTTATTGGAGTGCAGTTATTAAGAACGTGTTATGAAAGCTAATACTTTAAGAAATTAAATTTTCGTTGATCAAACGGAGTAGAATCTGTTCTTCTGAATCGGAATGTATACATGGTCGAAATTAAGTCAGAAGGCTGAGGCAAGTAAATATACTATTTTACGTAAAAACATCGATCCAGTAAAATGGCCAGCAAGGTTTCCAGATTTAGATTCTTTTTATGAAGCTCTCTCAAAAATATCGTTTACGATATACTGCTGCCCAATGTAAATGATTTCAAGCGAAAAATAACAAACGCCTATGCACCCACATCTCAAACAACAATAGCAGTAGCCACCAAAATCGTATCGCATACAGCAGAAAAATGTATATAGTAACCAATGGAAGTCACACTGAACACAAAATATAAACACGTTCACGAAAAATATCAGCAAATAATAATAGTACGGAATATTCAAAGTAATTCTTTTGTAGCGGCTTTGCCGTTACATACGGGAGTTAGTTGTGTACATTTCGAAGGACCCTGGTCATTGGCGATCCAAATGGCTGGTAGCCGTTACGATGGGCTGGGTTTTTCCCCGTAGTTTTTATGTTAGGGATTCCCAATTTTTCTGGGAGTTCCCACTTTCCTTTAAGCTTTTGGTGTCTTTTTTGGCGTGCTAGCCGTCCTTGTTTACAAAAGAGGGTATGTACAGTATTCTCTCCGTAAGTGTGAAAAAGATCTCTGCCGTAAGAGTAAAAATTTTATCCCCACTAGTGGGGGAATCCTCCTCGGAATCAGTCAAGCTTTAAACACGTACTAATGTCATCATCAACAATCAGGATTTTTAGAAAATTTATCCACCTTTGCACAATTTGTATACAGCTCCCAGTTACCTAGCAGTCACATTATCCGGTGGATCAAACACTACGTTACATATCAAGTTTAACGCTAAAATTTAATAATTCTGTGTATATTGTTGAAAGCTAAATGCAAATGCTAGTATTACACGCGTAAAAATTTATATTTTTATTACAAAATATTCACTGATATTTTCAAAATAAAAGACTACAATCATATTCGACGTTAACATGAAATCCTGCAAATTTGAAAAATTCAACTCGAATGCGGCACGGGTTCCTGTCATTCAATAATGCTGAAACGTTAACATTATCATTTTTTTATCAAGTATCAAAATTTTAGGGGGTGAAACCATAAAAAAATCGAAAAAAAATCAAGCTCTATAGCTAAGGG
This sequence comes from Megachile willughbiella, assembly GCA_945859595.2. Classification (NCBI taxonomy): domain Eukaryota; kingdom Metazoa; phylum Arthropoda; class Insecta; order Hymenoptera; family Megachilidae; genus Megachile; species Megachile willughbiella. The sequence continues at coordinate 1,040,845 of OX243806.1, forward strand.
CTACCCTAGTGTGTACTCTTAAGGTAAATGCTTTGCATTTGTTTCTCTGCAGTCATCTTGTTTCTTTACATTAGCATTTGCCTCAATCTTGCATTTTCGAAAATTCGATTTTATTAAACATACAGTATTTATTGCTGTCCAAAAATACATGACAACCCTGTGGTGAAGTTTACTGATGAGTGTTGTACTTGTAAAAACTGCATTTTTGTAATCATCGAGCCTCATAGTCGAATTTACGAAATCGATTCTTCGAACGTGACAATGCGATGTTGCGAGAGAGACGAGTCGACATCGTAAATAAATATGTGCCTCATAGTCAAGAGGCTCGACGATTTAGTGCTAACATGTACGTACATTGCATGAATTCGGACAGGGATGAATTGCCAAGAATGAGAACGTTTACCGTTTTAAGAAAGAAACAGCGTTTATAAAGAAACACGCTGTTTATATGAAGTTTTTAAGTACTATATATTTTTTAAATTAGTAGTTACTAGTATTAAATAATAAGGCACAATGCATATATTGCATAAAGACCGCCTGTGGTGCAAGATTTTCTTTTCTACTTCTCCAATTCGAACGGATGATGTTGGGAATTAATATCTCTGCCGTAAATGTACATAACGTCCGCAACTTTTATGGCTTGTTACACAAGTAATTATGATCGTAATTATATCGTGTTTGGTGTCATTTTAATCAGAAAAACAAGACAAATACGACGGTAAAAGTTCCATTGCCGAAAAACCAAAAATAAAGAATTTTGATTTTTGAATTTAAAAGACAGAACGCGCATGTGTCTTTCATGTTTGCCGAACGTCTCGAATCTCAGTTCCTCTTTGTTTTTTGTGTTGCTTTCTTTTTTTACGTTCGGCACACTACAAAGAATGTAGTACCTATTCTATAAAAATCTGCAGAATCTCCAGACCCGAAATTTTCACACTTATGGAGAGAATAGTGTATTTAACCCTGCAGAATTACAGGAACGAGGTATTTGCTATCGACCTCTTGAGCCGGACGTTGGGCGCTAGACAAAATATCGCCTCATTCAATGATAATTATGATTCAAGAAGCCATCTGTCGGTTTACCTTAGTTGCTCGAGGTTTACCGTTAGAATCTCGTTACGAGTCCAATTACTAACATTTCCTGTGACACCCGCCATATATTGGCTAGTCCCCACGTCTTGACCTTTCCTGTGGCATCCTGCGTTAGCTATACGCCGGCTACTCCACCATAGCGAACCGCCTCGAGCAGCCAGCGTTAGCCATACGCTGGCTAGTCTCCACGCCTAAATCCTTTAGCGCCCCGGTAAATTAACAATACTTGATTAGCGTACTAACAAATACCATAACCTATATATAGCCCAAGTCACGCGGCTGTACCTGTACGACCCGTAATAATTCAATAAATAGACATATATTTTAAATATGCATTTTATTTAAAATGTAAAAAAAGCAGTTTCGTAAATTTTTTAATAAGGCAGAAACAACTTAACGCGTTACACTTTACATACATGGATTAAATAAACAAAAATTATTTTCTAATGTCTGTAGTTTTTTCTTTCGTAAGGAACTAAAATTTGTATCTTTTTTTTTAACATAACATAATTATTAAGGGGTAACACCACTCTAGGATTTTCAAAAAGTAGATTTTTATTTTTTTGGCTTAAACGATGCTTTAGGGTCATAGAAACAGAATGCCATTTGATTTATAGTGGAATACAAATTTTAAAAGACTCAATTATCAATTTTGCCGCAGCTTCTCAGAGCGCGCACTGAGTACTTACGCGGCGTGCTGCGATTCATGGCTTTTGTATTACTTTCACCATTTAAAATAATAAGTACATCTATTACCTACAAAACAAACGGTTTTAGAGGAAGGTAGAGGAGAAGGCGAACATCGACCTGGTTGGCCAAATGTATGGTGCAGGAATCGCAGATTAGAGGCAAATAAGAAATTGAAGAATTAAAATGTTCATAAAAGTTTAAACGCGTTTTTCTCGAAACCACTTTTGTCATACTGGGAGGACGGATTTCTCGGTGACTATTGCATGGATCCAATTGAAATTTTTACAGTAGCTTCACAATAATATCCTCCATGGTAGTACGTAGCCGTTTTTTGATTGAATGTAAACTTTTTTTTTTATAAACAATTTAATGCACATTTTTCATGCAAAACGTCGATTCATTTCTTAAAACTACCAAGGCCAATTGTATATAGATTATAAATTTGTTTTATTTTTTATTCCAAGTCTCACACATGGCAAGAAATCCGTCCTCCCGTGGCGGTGTTTCTACAAAAGCTGTTTCCTCCGATGGGCTCTGTCGCCCCCATTTTGTACGAAAATGACAAAATAAAAAATTATTTTTCGTACTTCAATATGTGTTAAATAAACCCTCTGAAAAGAAATTCTTTTCCGCTTGTCATACTTCCAAAATAAATTGTCAAATTTAGGTCTTTTTTTCTGGCTGTAGAGTGGCCCTTAAGTAATATGCCAAAAGAAATTTGTAACACATTTTTTGTTGTAATTACACTTTGCATTCTAGAACCACTAAGTTCTTTAATAACACATACTTCACTTAAAATCACATCTTTAGGAAAAATGTTCTGCACAAACAACAGGCCATTTATTGGGCTGCCCATCTTTACGTGGTATATTAGCTATAAACTTTTTCCTTAGATTTTCAACTTGCGGAAAACGAAAAACAAAACTATATTCTACATCAGAGGTTGTAGTTAGTAATATTTACTAATGTAAATACTAGAAAGTTTTTCAATATGAAATACAGATTATGGTCATTTTTACCGTATTCTATATCTTTTCCCCATACTAATATGCTATTTATGATACTTAATATTGAGGATCTTTAACTTAAAGACTCAATCGCCCGCAGAAAAAGAAATGTTTATTGAAAAATATGAATTATAAACAACGGAGGCGAAACCCTTCAGTGTAACCGTTTACTCTGTTCAGGAGCCATTATTCTCAACACTTAAACAAATTCATTGAGGACGTGGACGTGTGTGGATGAGAAAGTCAGTATTTAACAGTCACTCAATAACAAAATATATTTTAACAAACAACAAAGACCAAATAACAAAATAACAAGAGTATCAGTGATTCCGCAGATGCAAACGTGATGGTGCCAAAATGACGAATGTGTCGAGCGGCGCGATGAGCAGAGTTTTTATGTGCTTTTCGAGTAGAGATAGAAATAGGAAAAGAAAAGGAAAAGTACAGAGTGGAAAGTTGAAGGGGTGATAGAGAAAGTCACCGGAGAAACTTAGGCCCGCACAAGTCTGGCTGCCAAATGTGCAATCTGACATTGACCAGACTTGCACGAGACCCTGGGAAAACTGAAAATTGCAGAATAGGCAGGAAGTGCTTAGAAATACTCAGGCAAAAGAGAAAGCTAGAAAAGTTTAGAAGAAAGATAAATTAGGAACAACGTAGTGGCGGGTAACGCCACATCATTTATACACTATACATACACATTATATGTAGACATTTATAAATTATAATAAATCCATACTATTTTCATTCCTGTGTGTATATATATATTTAAAAAAAGGCAATACATATCCAATATTTAAATCTAAAATTCTGGTGACTCCACGCGGACATATGAGTGGAACGCTCGAATCGTTTTTTCGACATTACATAGTTGAGTACAGTGTTATAACAAATAACCAGCTACGTCAGTTGATATATTCAAAAATATCTCACTCCATTAAAAAAAGAAAGTTTGCCTTTTTCGTTCATTTTTGAAGAAATTAAAAATATCAAAATGTACTCAACTCGATATCATTCAGCCTTCTTTGACACCTATTTCGTTGCTCACAACAATAGTGAAAAAATGAAAGATTACCATACTGCTCAATCACCATTGAGCAAAAGAACTGTTAAGACGCGCAATGTTTAAGAGAATAAAATCGTGAGTTTACGCAATGTTGCAAAAACTGTTGATATTTTTAAAGCAATACTAATTAAGAGAAATCAATCTAAAAGAAGAAAAGAACATGTTTTAGACTCTTATTTCTGTTTGTAGACGATGTAAAGAATATACTTGTTGAACATGTTAGAAAACTTAAAAGGTTTAACTTTGCACTTAAGAGGGATACTATATATGACACAGCATTTACTCTTACAAAACAGTTAAAACTAAAGCATGAAGTTAATAAAGAAACTAAATAACCATGCTACATGGGTTCCATTTTCTCTAAAGTAACATTACAAGCTGTTAGTAACTCGTATTAGGTTTTACTGATTTATGTCAGAAGTCTGCTTATCGTATGACAGACTTCTGATTGTCAAACAGCACGGGCAGCGAAACTTTATCTTCGAAAAAATACTGGTACAGGTTAGTGAAAGTATGCACCATATATCATCAGGAATATGAAGTAGTAGTTACGAAATCATAAAGAGATAACTGTAGAATAATTAATTAATTGTAACATCGTAGTTTAAGATGTAGGGTAAAGTCTGTTTCTGAAGGCAAGTGTTCCGTACGACGGTACATCTGGGTGAGGATTTCGAAAGTTTATTTATGATCGAACCCTTAGATAGCCGTTTTTGAGCCAAAACATTTCGGGTTTTTCCAGCGCTTACAAGGAAACATATCGAACCGGGACACACCAATTTTAATGAAACTTATGTGAGAGATAGTTCTCAAGAAAATATTTGACACGTATTTTTTATATCGGCAATCGTGCACATTGAAGGGGTGATAATAGCCCTCAAAGTTAAGTGCTGGAATCATATTTTTGGGAATATCTCCGGTATTAAAGGAGATAATTGGAAGCTTTTTTTTTTCAATTGTTAGTCTTTAAATAGGGAATTTTTCTGCACAAAAAAATTTTAATAAACTTTATTTGTTTAAATAATATTTGGAAAATTTATAATTTTTGTTTAAACTTTTTTACTAAATGTTGATCTCTTTTTGTACAACTTTATATATGTAAACTATGGACTAAAATAGAGGATACGTGTTTTTGGAATTTGTTGTTTTTAACAATGTTTATTAAATATATAATTTGAAATCACCTCCTGCGATTGCCCCTAATGAACATTTTTATTAAAAATATCATAATTTTTATAATCTTTTACAATATTCTGAACATTATATACCTCCTCATATGCCGTTAATTGATTTTTCAATAATTACTGTAAGCATTGCAGGTATCACGATTGTGAAAATTATGATATTTTTAATAAAAATGTTGATTAGGGGCAATCGCAGGAGGTGATTTCAAATTATATATCTAATAAACATTGCAAAAAACAACAAATTTCAAAAACATGTATTCTCTATTTTAGTCCATAGTTTACGTACACAAAGTTGCAAAAAAATAGTTCAACATTTAATAAAAAAATTGAAACAAAAACTATAAATTTTCAAAATATTATTTAAACAAATAAAGTTTATTAAATTTTTGTTATGCAGAAAAATTCCCTATTGAAACGCCAACAATTGAAAAAAAAAAAGATTCTAATTATCTCTTTTAATTCCGAAGATATTCCCAAAAATATGATTTCAGCCCTTAACTTTGAGGGCTATTATCATCCCTTCAATGTGTACGATTGCCGATATAAAAAAATACGAATCAAATATTTTCTTGAGAACTATCTTTCACATAAGTTTCATTAAAATCGATGTGTCCCGGTTCGATATATTCCCTTGTTAGTTTTACTACAAGACCTTACCATAAATTGAGAGTTAATTTTCGCTTCGTCCTCAACGGCCACTTCTCGGTCATAAACTCGGTTTTTTTCAAAGGGTACCTTTGGAAACGGTCACGTTCAGACCTAACGATGATTTCTATTTGCCAAGTGTGTACATAGAAGAAAAAATCACGGCATTGCCGGATGTTCGGTGTCCTCCCGCCAACCGACCGGGTTCCCCACCCTTCCTAGACGAAGACGCTCTAAGGGAGCTATGAAGGGTGGGTCCAATCGTCATGGAGGCACGCTGATTGGAATTTCGTGTTAGGCTTTCAAAAACAAATCCTCAAAAGAGAACTATCAAATCAATCGTTCGGACGCAGTATAGATAATTTGCTTTGCAACTAAAAAAGTCCATCGTTCGAGACTTATAAAGATATCCGGATTCAACTATCAGTCCATCTTTCGAGACTTCGAAATCATTCAACATAGCTAACCGCCCTTTATCGTTCGAAAGGGAGTTGCGTCTCTTAACACATTGTTGACCGGTCACGAGTTAACTCGCGTTTTCATGGCCGAACGTTGCTGACCGGCCACGAGTAAACTCGTGCTGCGCTTTTTTTTCGCATCACCGTTGGTTTCTCGGTTGGCGATCATACAGTACAATTATTGGTCAGCATAACTCAAGCTGTGTCTCTCGCTTATAAGACCTGCCAAGTTGCGACCTCTGTTGTAAACAAAATTTAACAATTAAAAAAACTTGTAGAAAAACGATGACGGAATGTAACAATGAAGAATCTATCAATGAATTATACGCGGATGCTTTATCTGATTGTCCGAGTGATTGTGAATCAAATTGTGGTAACTTGGAAAATGGTACTGTATCAGAAGATAGTGAATCTGATATTAGGCCACCAAAATATCAAAAACGAAATATAATAGAATCAGATAGTGACGACGAATTGGAAGAAGAGTGGAACGAACATGATATCACACCAAACTTACAGAATTATTTCAATATTCCTGGCGAAACTAGATATATTTGTAAAAGTTGTTGTGTACCATTACACGTAGGTTAGTGTTATACTGCTTATCATACGAAAAAGAAATATTAAAAGTTAAATAATAAATAAAATTTATTAAAATTTATTTATTGAAATTGCCGATCAACAATGTGTTAACTGCTGCTCTAAAGTTAGTTCGGCAGAGCAGCGCGTCGCGAAGAACGGTAAGCAAACGCGACGTGAGATTTACAACCTTACGTCACGGAAAATGAAATTCCGTTAGGTCAATTCGCGACGCGAGTACCCTCGAAGAACGGTAGAGAAAGTAAAAGGACATTAAAGAGAAAGACATGGACGAGAACCACGCCCAGCAGTGAAACTGTTAATAAGTGTGCTTTTTTGGATGCGGAGAAAAATTGCGTTGACTTTGATGAGTGAAGGACTTGTGCACTATGAACTGTATTGACGTTGTTTTGTTTTTCTCGTTTTATTTAATCATATTTTTTAAATAAATCATGACTATTTGTAGTCATAGTATATTTCATAAACTCCGGAGATAATATTTTAATTTATAAGGTAAACAGCACATAGATAATGAGAATTTGAAGAGAAGAATATTGAAGTTGATAGATTGGTCTAGAGAGGAGATGGAACTGCGAGTAACTAAAAATTACCGAATTATCTAGTGCAACAGCATATCCTGACGCTCATCTCTATTAAATGACGCGCAACACTGGCTTTTTTTGTTAATATTCGACGAGGCTTACAATGCCTATATAACGTTCCTGTCCATCTCAGACAGACATCCCGTATGTAAAGCACGGACCTTCTAGGTATGCCTTACTGACGAATTCACTAGCAGGTCTCGGACGAAACGCTTTCCCCTTCCTCTCCTTTCATTTTCTAACCTCGTCAATATTTTCCAGCTTCCGCTAAATAAGATTTAGGGGAGGTACATTGCTCCCAGGTGAAGCTGGTAATGGTACTTATGAATCCACAACAAAACTTTAACATCCTTTGAAAGTTTGGCCCTCGGTGAGTCCTCACAGAACAGCACACCATTCAGAGGGCCACTATCAATGGCCAGTCCTAAGCTCGCGCTAGAAAAATAGAAGATCTTATCCCGTTGTTCCTTAATGTGTGACATGGGAAGCTATGCCAGAAAGTGCATACCCCATGCTCGGTTTAGGGAAGTCCAGCCTTATAATGATTAGGTTCGAAGAAAAAAAACTTAACATTTCTATAGACGCACCCAGTATGTAGTACTTAAAGTCAAATAGCGGTTAGCGATCACCTATTTAAATGAATAGTTGAATCGAATTAAGTTATCGATTGAGTTAACGGGTAAACCATAGCAAACCTCAAAACAGGTAACTTTGTTGAGATAAGGGACTATAGAGGATTGACATTAATGGATATATTGCGCGCTTATAACCACGTACGCATTCCTAGACATACAGGACAGCCTGCTACGAGGAAGCAAGACGTCAATTTTCTTGTGAAATTCCGAAGTGCGTAATTCTCTTTGAGATGAACTGGAAAGTTCCTTATGAAATATCGAATTGAATAGTTCCTGATGAGATTCCGAACAGTAGAGTTCTCTTTGAGATTTAGTCTATGGGTCATTCCACGCCAAATCGATCACTTTAGGAAGTCACCATCTCCGATTTTGCTCTAATCGAAATATGTTGTAGTCTATGTGAAATTAGGGGGGGGGGGGGGGGGGGGGGTTTAAGTCATCATTTTACCAGTTTATTTTACGCCCTTCATTGAGAAAAACGCAAAAAAAGTATTTGTTTAAATTTTTCGATAATTTATAATAAATTGACAAAGTTAAAAAAAATATTTTAAAATAGCCCGATCCTTCCCCAATAAAACGGAAAAAAATGTAGCTAAATCGGTTGAGTAGTTTCTGAGAAAAAAATTCGTAAGTGAAGCCTATTCTTCCAAAAATGGGCAAAAATTGCAAACTTTGAATGCTTGTTATTCCTTAACTTAAAATTCGAAACCGCCAAATGATGACTTAAACCCCACTTAATTTCACATGGACTACAACATATTTCGATTAGAGCAAAATCGGAGACGGTGACTTCCAAAAGCGATCGATTTGGAGTGGAATGACCCCTATGTTAAAGAGAATTCGCAGAGTGTTCGGTCACTATTCTCTTTAACTTCTCGAAGATTTAAAATAAGTTAGTTGTCTCCATCCTTCACTAATTCACTAGTGTAACGTTCTCACGTCCAATATATTTTATAAATTATTACTACTTTTGGATATACTTCCGAATGACCCCCATCGAGTTGAGTGCAGAAATTTTGTATGCATATACAACTTTTCATGAGAATTCCATATCTGTTTTGAAAATCAACGGGTCTCTTACGGTTTGCGAAATATTCTTATTTTAATGTTTAAATTGCTTATATGTATAATTGTTCATTGAAACACTAATGCAAAAATGAAATACACATATCAAAACCTGACCTAATTTAACCTAACCTAACCTAACGCCATTAACACACTGAGTGCGACGCCGATTTTGCTATGCTTTCCGCTTGACCGGCAGCAAGCGAATACTTGGAGGCGAGCGCGATATTTGTGATCGGGAGAATAAACAGAAGACTACTTTGTTTTACTTTATTATGTTGCTTTCGAACTGGGACAATGATGCTGCTACAAGCAGAACCGTATACACACTTCAAAAAACAGAAGGAAAAAAGCATAAAAGGCGCTCAATGTGTTAACATTGGAATGAACTTGAAATGTGAATATCTCGCGAACTGTACTAGACGCGTTGATTTTGAAAACAGGTATGGAATTCTTGTGAAAAGTTGTATACGCACACAAAATTTCATCATTCAACTCGATGGTGATCATTCGAAAGTACAACCCTACTTTTTTTTTAATTAAATTGTTCGAAAAAGCTTCGATACTGTTAGAATAGGATCTATATGTGTTCCTTACTCTGCCGAAAGAGTGCGCATTTTTTATGTGGTTTCCTTTGTTTTACATTTTGCGTTCGTGCGCTAGTAGTTCGCAAAGTGTCCCTGTACAAGTAACATGCGCTCGTGCGTCTTTCTTTTGTATTCTTTTATATTAAATATATTTGATTAAGTGTGCTCAAAATATGTAGTTAGTTATTCCACTGCACGTCAAATTCTGTCAATACGATTATCTCGTCCTTTTCATTGCTTTTCTTTTTTATTAATATATCTTTTCCTGAATACAATCATTGTTAATGTAAAGGTTACTGGAAATGCTTGAAATAATCTGGTTCGACGTATTATGATTAACACAGACAAAATATGGCTGTACTTCCGAATGACCCCCATCGAGTTGAGTGCTGAAATTTTGTGTGCATGTGTAACATCCCTGGGGAATTTTTTTCGTTTTTTTATCTTTCTTTCGCCCTCAGAACTGTCTCACTGCTAATATATCTCATTCTTCAAAGGTATTTCAATTTCGATTATTCAATTTCGACTGCACCGCGTCGGGAAATCGATGAACAATTAGTTGTCGAGTCACAAAGTAAAAGAGTAACTGTTCCGATAGAAATATATTAACTTCGTATCAATCTTAGGATCTTGAATCAAGTTAAATTAATTTATTAAAGATTTAAAGTTTAAATCGATTTCCCGACGCGGTGTAGTCGACTACGTGTATTACGCTGGAGACAGAACAATAATCTTTAATAAATTAATTTAACTTGATTCAAGATCCTAAGATTGATACGAAGTTAATATATTTCTATCGGAACAGTTACTCTTTTACTTTGTGACTCGACAACTCATGGCACTTTTGCTAGATCATACACTGACACCAAAAACCAGATCGCTTAATTGGGGAGCCTGCTGTTCACTGGCTACTAAACGACCCAACGATCCAGAGGTAGATAAACAATATACGTCTAACAGTGAGCAAATTAAAATTGACTCTAATTATAAATTCGTAATTTCTTGACCATTCAATTGCCCAGAGCTAACTCCGAGAATCTAACGGCGCGTTTAGTAATTGACAAAAATTATAATATGTCTTTGAGTAGCTGATAGCCCCTGTTTGATGTCTCAACCTTTCTTGGCGCTGAGTATAGCACTCTCCTGACGGAGTTTCAGAAACAAGACCGTTTGAATAGAGAACCCGCGTTAGCTGGCTACTGAACGATCTAACGATCAAGTATCCGAATGGCGTATACCCGCTCTTCCAATCGAGAGTTAAGAATCGCTTCGGCTCTGTCCAGCGAAAACTGTTCTGCGTTAATTTATCTAATGTTTGCACTTAACTCGACTTCGAAAATTGTTCTGCTCTGCTTCTAGGCTGGTTTCGCTCGGCCTTTTATATTCGAGATTCCCCCCCGTTTCAAGATTATGACGTATATAATTTGCGTACAATTTACATATAATTCTTAATTAAACGCTAATTAATAAAGCAATTGATTTTCTAACATAGCCAATAGTGTTTTCTGAAGAATAGTTAATGTTTTTAATACAAAAATAATTAATTAATAGCATATTAACGAAAAATACACTTTCTGTCCTTTTCTACATTTTACGCACGTACGCCAGTAAGGACCTGAACTATATGTCGAAGCATATGATGCTTCGGAATATTCCATAGATCACGATTACAATTTATTATTTGTCTGGGTTAATGAAATAATATCCGACTTCGAGTATCGGGAACTAAGCTTAACGTAACATTTGCCAATTTTGTATATTGATAGATTTTATTAATTAATGATTCTAATGACCAATAATTCTTATTAATTGAAATTATATATTCTATCTCTCTTCAGAGATCGCGAGCTAATTCTAAGAAATCCTGTCTATTGTTGTGTCACGTAAGCACGTAGCATTTCAGAATCTTCCGTACGAAATATTTACAATACATTAATTACAATACATTATTTACAATGCATTATCTATTCAAATAGAATAATATGCATATTTGGCCGTCAACGGTTCAGCTTAACATATGATTGAATTAGTTTTCCTATATTTTAATTCACCAAATAGTTATTTACTAGCTTTCATATTTAATATCATTGTTAATGAAAAATATGTATATATTCTATCCTTTCTAATACAGCGTATTCTTTCTACGAGTCTTGAGCTATTATCGCAACACGTGGAATATTCTATACAAAATTCTTATAATACATTATTTATTTAAACAAACGAAATAATAAATGAATCTGATAATTAATAATTGAACTTAACATTTGACTAACTAATTTATATGTTCGCTAACTTAATAATTATTTAATAATATAATGTTTGTAAGTCGAGAAATATATATATATATATATATATATATATATATATATATATATGTATATATATATATATGTTACCGACAGGTTAACCCAAATTTGATGGTAATTGATGTATCTAATTGCCGCGGTCGGTAATAGAAAAATACGGTCGATAATAGAAATCGAAATATCTTTAAGGAAATGAAATATCTTAGTAGCGAGATAGTTCCGAGAGCGAAAGAAAGATAAAAAAAAAACGAAAAAATTCCCCAGGGATGTTACACATGTACAACTTTTTACGAGAATTCCATATCTGTTTTCAAAATCAACTGATCTCTTATGGTTCGCAAGATATTCTCATTTCAAGTTCATTCCAATACTAACACGCTGAGCGTCTTTTATGCACCTTTCCTCCTGTCTTTTGAAGTGGGTATACAGTTCTACTTGCAACGGCATCATTATCCCCGTTCAAAAGGAACATAATACGGTAAAACAAACTAGTCCTCTGTTTATACTCCGCATCACAAATATCGCGCTCGCCGCCAAATATTCGCTCGCTGCCGGCCAAGCGGATAGCATAGTAAAATCGGCGTCGCGCTCAGCGTGTTAATGACGTTAGGTTAGGATAGGTTAGGTTAGATTAAGTTAGGTGAAGTTAGGTCAGTTTTTCATATGTGTATTTCACTTTTGCTTTAGTGTTTCAATGAACAATTATATAGAAAATTCAAACATTAAAATACGAATATCTCACGAGCTGTAAGAAACCCGTTGATTTTCAAATCGGATATGGAATTCTCACAAAAAGTGGTATACGCACACAAAATTTCAGCACTCAACTCGATGGGGGTCGTTCGAAAGTATATCCTAAAATGTGCCGAATACCTGAGAAAAATTGTGAAAAGTGCCGAAAGGTGGCTAAGAAGGGCGAAGAGCCCCCAAGCGAGCGAAACCGAGTTTCAAACTATGTGTGCATAATAGATTTTAATCCTTTGTATTCAAAAAGTGAGTCAAACTCACCATTTGGTTAACTACATTTGTACAAGTTGACATAAATATTTTTCAACTACGTGTACAGTGCTGACAACAGATAATAGTGACAATAATAGAGAAATAACTTCGAAAGAAAGCATCAACCTTTTCACTAAAAAGTTTTAGAACTTTTTATTTTCAATAATTAAAAATGTAGATATATAATTTCTAAATATATGAAATTTTCAAATTATCGAATTACACTGTACAACAGCCAACTGATTTCGTAACCGCCACTATGAAATTCTTATAGATTTTTGCGAGCTAAATACGAATCTGAAATCGGTTTTTCTCTAGGACGTACAGATTTTGAGAAAATTAATGTTAAAAAAAATTGCAAATTTTCAACTTTGGAAATCTTTTGTGCTTTTACCATAGCAACTATTCAGTGGCTTTTTACACGAGAAAAATCTGTGAACTTTCCCGAATAAAACGATATAAATTGTTATTACATTGTAAACATTTAAATATGTTTAAATAATGGTCAAAGTAAGAAAGACACCAAAAACGCATCAATTTTTGCTGATATTTTTCAATTTATTTAAAAAACTATGGGTCTAGGCGAAAATCTAACCATCGTACATGATAGGGCAGACATTTCTGCTGAAGAAACCATCAAGCGAAGTTACAAAATCACTTTCGTTTTCTTCTTATAAAAAAAATAGTTCGGTAAAACACGCGTCGCTGCCAGTGGTACTCCATGTTGGCGTAGCGCGGTAGTCGCCCTACCTACTGTCTTGGCGTAACGGAATAATTGAACGGCGCAACGCGTCAACATTGAGTACCACTGGCAGCGGCGCGTGTTTTGCCGAACTATTTTTTTTTATAAAAAGAAAACGAAAGTGATTTTGTAACTTCGCTTGATGGTTTTGTTAGGAAAATAGAAATCGACGAACAGTCGAAAATGGCCATGTGCCTTTTGTCAGCATACTTCCCCTTCCTAAGGAAAATTTCTCCGGGCCCAAGTGCCCTAAAGAACGACCATGCTAACGGGGGTGTCCTCAAGACTAGATTGTGTCTACGAAGACACTCTTGTATTGGCATTTGCCGAGAACAGTCTTCATTAAAAACAGCCTTAATATTCTTAAAAACGCCCACAAGTTATTCGGTAAACCTCACCTTTACCGGAACATTCCTGATAATTTCTTACAGTTTCTTCAGCAGAAATGTCTGCTCTATCACGTACCATAGTTTTTTAAATAAATTGAAAAATATCAGCAAAAATTGGTGCGTTTTTGGTGTCATTCTTACTTTGACCATTATTTAAACATATTTAAATGTTTACAATGTAATAACAATTTATATCGTTTTATTCGGGAAAGTTCACAGATTTTTCTCGTGTAAAAAGCCACTGAATAGCTGCTATGGTAAAAGCACAAAAAATGTCCAAAGTTGAAAACTTGCAATTTTTTTTAACATTAATTTTCTCAAAATCTGTACGTCCTAGAGAAAAACGGATTTCAGATTCGCATTCAGCTCGCAAAAATCTATAAGAATTTCATAGTGGCGGTTACGAAATAAGAAAAAAGTCAAAATTTGTTGTACAGTGTTATTAGTTGATGGTATTATCTTTCCCACTATAGAAATCTGGGAAGTATGAAATTTCCAAATATATACGTTAAAATATTCCAAATCTATACATACAGTAATTTAAAGAATTGCCAATTTTCAAGTCCTCGAATTTATAAACGAAGAACTTGTTTACTCATCAATGTTTGCGTGTGCAAACACTCGTAGATGTATTAGGGGTCAAGTCTAGTGACCGAATACTGCGAGTATGACCTTTAGCGACTCTGGCGGAAAATTCATGAGTCCAGGCGATCTTTGTTTATCATACGCTATTTTGGTCAGAAGAGACAAGGACAGTTATTTCCAAGAATATGCAAAAATACCACACAGTAATTCCAAGATTTTTAAGCCAAAAAGCAATATGATGTCATACGGATTTTGAAATTTCGCTTTGAAAACTTTATAAGGAACGAAACAGTGTAAAAACTTTTTATTTCAAGAAATGAATAATGAATTTCAAAATGAAAAATATCAGGTAATATATAATTACAAGTAGCTTCGCATAATGTGGGGCCTGAATTAGATAATACTGCACTGTACATGATTGGCCATGAGCGGTAATAAAAACTAATATATGCAGTATGAGACTTGCTAAAGTTTATCTAAATAGCAACAAGCGTAATGTAACACATGTAACGTAAACAGAATTTGAAGTAAACAAGTAAACGATTCATCTCCTATCTAAATGTCAGAAACTTTTACATCATGGAGAATCGTGTGTTTTTCTGTATCAATACTTAACAAGCATTGACAAGCTGTTAGTAAATCTTAATCACATGTGAAACGTTGATGTATTTTCTAAGGAAAACAAATTATTTTCGATACATCTCAGATTTATTCAACGAAGAAGATCTAAACTTTATCGGTATGTACTTGCTTAACCTGTTCATAGAAAGTAGCCTGATAATTTATTTTTTTACGACTGAAACCAATCAATATGCATTGCCTCCGCGACCTCTTGTTTGAACCAACAAACCTGGAAGGGGTACGAAGAAGCGACGCATAATATATAATAGAAGATACAGTTGAATATGACACAGTTGAAAGTTACGAAAGAAAGATTCACCGCACAAAGATGATACGATTATTCGCAAGCGTGTCATTATCATTACCGCTTTTCTTGCTTGTATTAATTGGTCCTACTCTCACCGAGGTGCAACTCGAAGGTAAACAATTTGTTTCTATCGTCAATTATTCGTCTCTGATATTGAATATCTATATTTGTCTTGAAGTGTGACTTAATAACATTGTTTCAGCAAAAATAATTTAAAAATCTCTGAATAAACAAGAAGACCTATATACTTTTTGTTTTATATAATAATTTAGGTATAAACTTTTCGTAATTTACAGGCATATCATGTGTGGCTAACCAAACAATGGGTGTTTATAAACGTCTCAAACAGTGTCCGTCGCTTTATAAGATGTGGTTACCAACAACCTCTGCGGCAAACGTGCTCCAGGATAGTATATGGTGTTGTCCAAATGAAGCAACTAATAATCGTAAATGGTCAATAAGAAGAAAAGCACCTACGCTTAATAGCTATGCCATAGCAGAAGCAAGTACGGACATTCTTAATTGTACCGATACAAGTAACAAGTTGTAACTCTGAATCTTCGATGTATTCAGGGTCGGAGGGGGGAGAGGGTTAAGGGTGAGGGGTTGGGAGAGTCTGTAGCCCGGGTCCTACGTGTTAGTGGACCTTTGATATTAGAGTTAAGCTTCCAGTAAGAAATGATTCAGATCTCCTATTAGGAACAACAACAACGATTTAATAGTAAAAAGAAGTAACAATGAGTCCGCTAGGTCGCAAATAACATAAACGCGAGAATCTATACAAAAACCGTCTTTCGATGACGTCGTCCGTACATCGAGTCTCTTTTTTCGCGGGAAGACACAAACAATTGCCGCTCGCGGTTTTCATGATAACGCCATGCATATCGCGCAGCCGAACGTGCCTCGGCATCGTTAACGGGTGGTCAAAATTTTAGGTACCACACTTATATCATGTAGATCATTTTCGTTTATATCGCGGCTTTAGTATAATAAGTTGTGGTTCAAATTGGTGTACCAGAAATGTTATTTTGTAATATTTTTATATGATTATATCACTCAGATGATCATGTTATGTTCATGTTATGTTTTCATGTTATGTTTTGCGAGAACTATCTTTGCCCAAATTATATTTTGAAAATGCACTACGCCACAAAACTTAATTGTTTCAGAATGCAAATTATACAACGATTATAATAGTAAAAGAGCTGTCAAAATCGTCGCTGGAGTAGAAATAAATCCACCTTTGTACAATGTCGCGATTTATAGGAATAACAGTACAGCGTTACGAAATTTTATATGTAGTGGTACTTTAATATCTGAAAAATATGTTGTAACCACGGCGCACTGTGCTTACAATGAGTTAAGGTAAGAATTTTTATCTGTATTGCCAAAAATCTAAGCAGATATTAGGCAGCCATTTTTCTAACAATGTGCCTATTCGGGATTATTTCAAAACGTAATTGGTGATCCTAAGCAAGATACGATTTATAATCAATTATCAGGTTTTAAATGATAAGGTTTTGAGATGGATCTTAAATTCATTATATTTTTTTCTAACGATTTTACGTAGCCGTAGCGGTGCAAACTGGATTCGAGCGGGTGTTTTAAATATTAATGGAACAGGCGGACAAAGCATTAAAATTATCAAAAGAGAAACATATCCTTACTACAAAGGAATGAAGTCTATGCACAAGGATATTGCACTTCTGGAATTAGAAAGAAACGTAATCTTCGACGAGAATGTACAACCTGCATGTTTGCCTTATACTTTTCTAGATTTTACCGAAGCACAGGCTACTGGGTGGGGGTCTCTTGAAGAACGTAGGTAAAGAAAATGTCTCTTATATTTTATTTTTCTTATGTTATTTTCTATTTCCCTTAAGGTGGAGGCATATCGCTCGTTCTACATGAAAATACTCTTCCTGTTCAAAAATGTGAGTCCGAGGCCGAATGGAAATTTTGCGCTGGTGGAAACGGAAAGGGCACTTGTATGGTATAATACAGATAATTATATTGAAAACAATATCATGAAGAGACACGGGAAAAACAGGACACTTGGTCCGAATCCCACGCTTAAGTTTTCAGATCTTTAGATTTTTAATTTTTAAAATTATTATTCCATCGTAACTCTGACATCGGTTCTGAAAAACTGGTCCCCTAAAATAGTTTGTCAAATCTTTTCGAATGGACTCATTGATTGTAAATTAATACTCTAAAGCTATGAATCCTAGAATTATTGTGACGCTAATACCATTTTATTTTTCACTTTCTCTACAGGGCGACGGTGGTAGTCCCTTAGCTGTCGTAGATAAAAAATATAAGGATATGTATACTTTAGTTGGAGTTACTACGGGGGGGCGTGAATGCTTTGTATTTCCCGATTTATTTATGAACGTTTCCTATTATGTTCCATGGATACAACGTATAGTTTGGCCAACAGAAGTTTACAATCCGGATTTCCAATTCCCGGCAAACGAATAAGTTACTTTTGTACAGATTGAATTTATAACTTCTTTTATGATTGATTACATTTTAATGGAAATAGGGTATGGTTTATATAGTTTAAAATAAATTGTTCACACGAAATTATATAAAACTGAATCTTTATTACTCTAAATACGAACGATGTCTGCACTGTACGAAAGCTAAAGCAGAAGTAAAAAGATATCGAAAGAGAAAGCTAGGAAGAAGAAAAACGTCTATTGGGCCCTCTTGAAGGAAAACTCAGAGAAGTGTCCATGTGTTGTTTAATACTCGGCCCTTTCCGGAGAGACAAACTGCAGGCCTTCAATTTCTGACCTGAGGACTGTTAGACTATAAAAAGACATTGTCACTGTCCTTCGACACTCGACTTATTTTTGCAGCTAGATATTCCAACACATTTTAAACTGATGTGTCATAATGCAGATCATTTATGAATTTCTTGAAGATTCCTGAAGGAGTGTTCCACTAGGCGAACAATTTTGTTCAAATTTGTAAACTGCTTCTTCAACTTTTTATTAATGGCTACATCTACATCCATCGTGGTTACTGTACACGATTCAAGTTCTGACATTTTAAAGACCGGTTTTCTAATAATAAATTAAATTTCAATTTTATAATTTGGAGTTTTAACACTGCTCGTTATTTATTTCACTATACTTCAGTATAAGAATTATGGGATGTGGAGCCGTGGAAGGAAAAAGAGAAGCCTCCCAATTTTCGCATTTAGCTCTTCTGGACCTTATTGTACAAAGCGGTATTCAACCGTTCGTCTTGACACGCAGTAACTAACTAACTTTCATACACTCAAAAATCTCACATCCTCACGCAACCTAACGCAATCTATCTCGAATTCATTCTGTCTTCTTCCAAACCGAATCGCTTTCACTCTAAACTAATCATTCAACGATACACGCGTATTTCTCAGGAATTCTGTGAACGCGAACACCTAACGCGACACTCGGACCGATTATCCAAACATCCTCTCGCAAACACCACGCAGCATTCACTCGGGCTCGTTCATACAAACAATTCAATTACCCTTCATTCTCACGAATATACTTATATCTAATTAAAACATTGTTAAAGTATCGCAATCTCCCATTAGATGTCGCGATTAACATAATCGTTATTCTTTTGTTTATATCTTGCGGACGACCGTGTCGACGCACAAAATGCGCCAGTGCGAATAAAGACGCCGCAGTAACGAGACATATTGTGCCATTGTATAAAACAGACATTAAATATAAAACTGCGCCTACTAACAAACATAAACATAGTAGGGACGTGGCGGCCGCTTATCGACGCCACAAGGTCAATTTAATATTAACCCTATTAAAACGGTTGATACATTTCTTATTTTAAATTCCAAAATTTAATAAGACGCTTTTCTTAAAATCTGTATTGATGTTTATGGAGATAAAGAATTAGTGTGTATAGTTAGTTATGCTTTAGTGTTTGTTTATTTGGCTGTACTTCCGAATGACCCCCATGGAGTTGAGTGCTGAAATTTTGTGTGCATGAACAACTTTTCACGAGAATTCCATATCTGTTTTCAAAATCAACGGGTCTCTCATAGTTCGCAAGATATTCTCATTTGAAGTTCATTCCAATATTAACACACTGAGCGCCTTTTATTTATCTTTCCTCCTGTCTTTTGAAGTGAGCATACAATTATACTTGCAGCGACATCATTATCCTCGTTCAAAAGGAACATAATAAGGTAAAACAAAGTAGTCCTCTGTTTATACTCCGCATGACAAATATCGCGCTCGCCGCCAAATATTCGCTCGCTGTCGGCCAAGCGGATAGCATAACAAAATCGGCGTCGCGCTCGGCGTGTTAATAACGTTAGGTTAGGATAGGTTAGGTTAGATTAAGTTAGATGAAGTTAGGTCAGTTTTTCATATGTGTATTTCACTTTTGCTTTAGGGTTTCAATGAACAATTATATAAGAAATTCAAACATTAAAATACGAATATCTGACGAGCCGTAAGAAACCCGTTGATTTTCAAAACGGATATGGAATTCTCACAAAAAGTTGTATACGCACACAAAATTTCAGCACTCAACTCGATGGGGGTCATTCGGAAGTATATCCCAAAATATATTATATTTTATATTTTATTTCACACCTATTTTATATGTATATGCATACAATGCACGTAATGCTACCTAAAAACGTTTCGCAAGGAAAGAATATCGCGCTCTCCCCTTCGACTCGCGCGGTTTTGTTACTCCCACCACTTCGCCGACCGATACAGAAATATAGATATACCATACTAACAGTTAAATTTTTAAAAACCTAAATGCGTTTCAAATCCGGTAGAATTCAACGCCGTATTATAACTGATTTTGTAATTCTTTTTAATATGTAAAGAACAGTCCACTCGATCGCGTGCGATAATTTTATTACCACTGTCACTGTGTAACAAAAAGAAACAAACTAAAGATTTACAGTTCGTTTCGTGACCCATGACCCTTAAAGAATTTAGAAAAACATGTTCTGTTAGGGCAGTATTATTAAGGTTTAGTTAAGGCAATTTAAAAACGTATTTCAAGAAATCATGTCGCAAGGCAGTTAAGTAAAAATCCAAGCAATAATCAAAATGACCGACTTTATTACCCATTGTATCAAAGGGCCATAGAAAAGGTCATCGTCTCGTACATTTGGGAAAATCCAAATTTTTACAATCACTACTGTAGGCGCGCGTCGGTTTAGAAGAAAACTATAAATCGGCGGTCGTCGCCCTCTATCGTCAAAATGTGTTTTCCGCGATTTGCGAGGTGATGATATGCGGCAGTATATAGTAAAGTTTAGGCCACGAAGGACTGTGTGCTCAATTTGTAAAACTAAGAAGAAAGGAAGCGAAGGACTGCTTTTTCTTTCTATTTCATTTATATATATGTTTTGTTCTCTTTTTCAAATTAATACTTATTTTATATTAAATATATATACACGTGTCTATCTATTTCTTATTTTTTGGAGTTATCGTTTCGCGCTTACACTACCGTCCTACGATCGTTGAAGGTCCAGAGACCCTACCTGCGCCTAATGGTAGTCCCCACGGAGTAGATTCCATCTCCCAAAAATTTATCAAAATCAACTAAGCAATCCTAAGCGCCGTTAGAAAAAGCTCCACTGCAAAATGAAATTTAACTCGGAAGAAATGTTTATGAGAAAACACAGATTCAAACTTACTAGAATACAAACTACAGAAATCATTCTATATACGCAAAAATGTCCTTTACGATATAAGCAAAAATGGTATCCCCACTACTTAGGGGAAGACCCCTCGAGACGCCTAAAGTTCACTTGCCGAGAAATGTAACAATATCCGGGTACGCGAACGTTCGCAGCTCCGCGGCCGGCGAGCCGCGAGCTCACGATCGGCGTTCGCGAATGTTCATTACGATTCCCGATGCGAGTCGCTCCGTTTCGCGAGGCGGTCTTCTCGATTGTTCCAGGACGCCGAGAATGATCGGTGTTGTTACAACTATATTTTACGTCTATAAACATCTTTTATATATACATATGATAACAATAATATGTTATAATAATAATTTTGTCAATAGTTTCCTACATCACCCAGGAATTTTCTTTATGTTTAGGTCCATACATTTATGCGAATGCTCATTTTCTAAAATTAAAAATATAAAAACAGAAAGACGTTTGTGTGTAAGCAATGCATCATTATCCTCGTTGATGCGAACTAATTCTTCTAAATTATCTGTGGATATAGCATCATTTGTAGAATCGTCCAAATGACTCAGAAAATCAACTGAAAATTAAAACGTTTATGGTTTCGATTTCAGTTTGCCTGCCAAGTCACATAGCTCATTATCGTCTTTATTAGCGATTAGCAGAATAAGCCTGTAGGGGAAACCACTTAAAAAACTCCTGGGTGATGTAGAAAATTATTGACAAAATTGTAATTATTGTATCATATATTATTGTTATTATATGTGAGGACGTGGATGTGTGTGGATGAGAAAGTCAATATTTAACAGTCACTCAATAACAAAATATATTTTAACAAACAACAAAGATCAAGTAACAAAATAACAAGAGTATCAGTGATTCCGCGGATGCAAACGTGACGGTGCCAAAACGACGAATGTCTCGAGCGGCGCGATGAGCAGAGTTTTTATGTGCTTTTTGAGTAGAGATAGAAATAGGAAAAGAAAAGGAAAAGTACAGAGTGGAAAGTTGAAGGGGTGATAGAGAAAGTCACCGGAGAAACTTAGGCCCGCACAAGTCTGGCTGCCAAATGTGCGATCTGACATTGACCAGACTTGCACGAGACCCTGGGAAAACTGAAAATTGCAGAATAGGCAGGAAGTGCTTAGAAATACTCAGGCAAAAGGGAAAGCTAGAAAAGTTTAGAAGAAAGATAAATTAGGAACAACGTAGTGGCGGGTAACGCCACATATGTATATATAAAAGATGTTTATAGACGTAAACATAACATTAATAGCTTTAAAGGTGTGTAAAAATAAAAATGATTGACAATGCAAGGAAATTTATAATCATGTATGGATTCAGACATATCTGTTGTAAGACGCCCCTGAGACACTACGTTACGCGCGCGATCGGTGGCTCGGCCGTCGTTTCTAGACCGGTAGAGGGGGTACAGTAGGCGGTTACTCAGGAATCGGCCCGAAATGTGCAAATAATTCCGAGCACTGCATTAATTGATCAGTTCAATTGAACATAGGTAACTCAAACCTTAAAAGATAAAATCTTTGAATTATAGAGGTGTCGACTTATCGAAAGTTTTGAATAAAAGAGACCTAGAAAACAAAAATTTATCGAATATAAGCTTTGTATCATAGTCAATAGTTTTCTGCGACCACATAAAAAAAGAAAAATTCAATTCTTCAGCGTGAAACAAAGATTGCACCAGATGTTTTTCACATATAAAGTGGTACAAGGATATCACCCGGATAGGAAGTAATTATACTTGAAAAAATATGTCGAAAATATGTGTATAACAAAATTTATTCGCATGAGGCTTGGTTTTCTAAAAATTTAAGTTCGAATGTTTGTCAAAATATTTGCATAAAAACATATTTACAATAAGAAAGATAACGATTTAACAGTGTTGGTTTATTTAATAACTGGTAGTTGTTATTAATATCATTGTGTTGTATCGTGCTCTTCTCGATTATTTTTGAAGGCAGCACGACAGTTACACCCAATGTATCGGTTGAACTCGTTTGTGTATAAGATAGGTTGAAAGATTAACAATATAGGTAAGGTGCTGATTGATTTTATTTAGCAATAGGTTTTAGTAGGTTTTAAAGTGACTTGGTTGAATGCTGAATCGTTTCTCCTAATTTTACATTTTGGTACGTGTGAAATAAAGAATTTTTTGGTTATGGAGTGGTAGTTCTACCAATCCGACATAAGTTGTAGAGGGAGGAAGGCTGGACTAACGGTTTGGTTCTTCAGGTAGTTTTGAAAAACTTCTAATTTTTACGGACAAGATTACAGCGTGACGGTTAACTACGGTTACTATGGCCTGAAAAATATGGTGCCCTAAAAACAGTTTTGGGTTTCTCCCGTCATCATGTTGTGATGCCCGGTTAGTATAAGTTCCTCGAAACTTGTACGGATTTGGGGTAACACTTGAATGATTGTAATTAAAGATCGACGTTACGTGGTAAAACAAAATACTTTATTCTGGAAAACTACGGTTACAAACGTTGAGCACGCATGATGAACTGAGAGTGACCCAGGGATGGCAAATAGGGCTATTTGTAAGTTTCGGAAAATGAACTTTGGGTTGTAACTCGAGGAGAAATTTGGAGGAAGTTGAACGGTGAAAAGTCTAGTGTGAATCATAGTGAAAGTTGACTGGCTGGAGATGACGTGATGGATGATGCATCTTAATCTATTATAAATATTTGGGTGTATAACAATGTGTTCATAAACGGTTGGGTCTTAATGGTCACAGTCCTAATACGCTACACACTGAATTGTATTACTATTTTTCATCATGCTATTGCTGTACGTACTACAGGGCCTCATAGTTCGACTAAGCACGTACCATGCTCTCCAAACTACACTCTTGAGAACTAGGAGTTAATTTTAACCCATTCCTCGTATTTATTTTTTATACAAGGTTATGCCCACTCCGAATTAATTTCAGGTTTATTATGTATCACCATACTCTGATCATAAGCATAAAATGAAAGAAAAAAGAGACTTTATATACTCTTCTTGATCTAGTACTTGTATTGCATATATACAATCATTATTTAGTATCTATTTTAAATAAAATTGGAACGGGAAAATACAAAATCTATTATTGTCAAATTTTTTATCCGAGTATATAATTCCAATTGAAAATCACTCGCGGAACTTTTTCCTTCAGTTATTCAAACTACTGATTCTCATTTACGTTTTAAACATTAATTATAGAGGAAATAATATCTATTATCTGTATTTAATATAATAAATGACTGTAATAAAAAAAGACTACAATATATAGACAATATTTTGAATCTAAAGTTTGGGAGACTCCATGGGGACATACGAGTGAAACGCTCGCAGCGCTTGGTGATTCCACAGAGATTTACGAGTGGAATGGGTTAATACCATGCGAGTTGTCACTTGGAGCGATGATATCGCTCTTCTGCATGCATATCTTGTATTTCCTTTATCATTGCACGCAAGAAAAATATCGTGATGTCACGTTACGACAAAAATTCCCGCCATTTTCACAGTACAGTAATCATGCGATATAAGAAAAAATGTCCTGTGCGATATAAGCAGCAATGTTATCCCCACCACTGGGGGGAAGGCCCCTGGAGACGCCCGAAACTCGCTCACCGAAAAATATAATGCGATCTGGGTTTGGGTATATCCGTGAGACGATACCAATGCAAATATAAATCTTTTCTATTTTTTCGGTATCAAACTTTTACCAATAGATTTCCACGTTTTCCTGATTAAAATGAGAGCAAGCATGATATAATTTGGATTATATTTACTGGCTTAATTGATAATAAATGTTTTTAACGCAGAGAGGGACAGCGAATGAAAAAGAAAGAGATTTAGATTTAGATTAGTTACAATGCTAATGTGTTGTTAACTTTTTATATTTTAATCCAGTTTTTGTACAACTTTCTCCATCACATTCGGGACATTTTCCTGATTAAAATGAGACTAAACACGACGTACTTCGAGTCATAGTTACTTGCAATAACTTATTGTAGTTAGGTCTTCGTTGTAAGCGTAACGATTCAAATGACAAATAAATTTGGTCCGAATTACTTCGTGTTTAGTCTTATTTTAGTCAGGAAAACATTACAAATATGTTGGAAAAAGTTTCATAAAAAAAAAATAAAAAATAAAGAATTTTTATTGTTGCATTATAGTTGTCCCATCAATATGTTACTGTTTGTTTACGTTCAGCCTCCTTCGCCCGCTGTTCTTTTCGACATTCGTCAAAACATCAAACAATGCAGGACTTGTATGATATACGCTAGTAGTGGACGTGTTGTTTTGCTGGCTGTCCTTTTGTACGTTCGACAATACGTCAATCAATGTAGAACATGTACGATATATACAACAGTTCAGACCCGAAAGATTACTGTATTAAGGGAAGTACTAGCAAAGGGCAGCGAAGTCCTTTTTCCTTTAGATGAGGAGATCAACGACCAGGTGATTACAATGTGTCTGAATCACATCAGTTTCTCTCACAAGGGACCATCCCGAGTTGATAATTTCCGATTTTGACGAAACTTGTATATAATATAGTTCTCGAAAATATATTCGATACGTATTTTTTTTTTAGTTGCCAACATTCATGTTAAGGGGGTGAAAATAGCCACCAAAGTGGAGGGTGTGAATCATATTTTGTTGAATATCTCGAAAAGTAGAAGAGCTAGAGCAATGTTTTAAATTGCAAGATTTTGTGTTTTTTTATGAGAAATCCAAAAATTCGTATTTGTTTAAACAATATATTAAAAAATGACACTTTTTTGTTAATTTTTCTGTTCAAAAGTTGCTGTATCTTCCTGTAAGTTTCGATGTAAAAAGTATACTAGTAGGTACAAAATACGGATAAAATGGAATTTTTATTCTTACATTGTAAATATAGTTGACGTAGTTGTATCTTTATCGACATTTTGCGGAACGCAGTCCTCTTCTTCTGGTTCTCGAGATATTCAACAAAATATGATTCACACCCTCTGCTTTGGGGGCTATTTTCACCCCCTTAACATGAATATCAGCAGCTGAAAAAAAATACGTGTCAAATATTTTTTCGAGAACTATATTATACATAAGTTTCATAAAAATCAGAAATTATCAACTCGGGATGGTCTCTTGTCAGATCGATTCTAAACAGTGAGCGATCAAGTTGCATGACATCCTTATTATTATATACATATGTATGTGGGATCCTGTATATTGTCGAATGTTCCTACAGGATATTTCGTTACATGGATCCTCGTAAATAAATGTAACACGTGTGATTAACCGAAAAAAAGGTATTAACAAATATATATATTATGAAAAAGATGTTTACAAGTTTGCGCGATGACGGTCGGACGTGGACTGCCCTTCTTCCGAACGAGTCCTTTGTCTCGCCAGCGTTCTGTCGATCGTACATTGTTTACGTCAGGCAATGCGTCGCATTGCCTCGCACGCGTTATTCCCCACATGTATTGTATGTTCATATATTCTTATTTTTAGATTATGTTATAAGTTCACCCTTTAACTTTGTAATTTTTAAAATGTTGTATTTGTTTCCACTATAATCAAAGAATAACTAAGGAGAATCGATGCCGGAATAAATATTTAATATTTTATTTCCGATTTTGCATAATTTACATATATAACCACCCATTATATTCGTTGATATGTAAAACGCCAAAAAGATATGTACATGTTACGTTTCGGAACAGTGTCGTGTAGACGGCTTCTAAATTCCATCGAAAAGAACCGTCGTGTAAGCTTATCAGGAATATTTCGGCAAAAGGTAAGGTTTACCGAATAAACTGGTCTTTCCTTACCAAAAGCCAATACAAGAGTGTCTTCGTAGACATGATCTCGTCTTGAGGACACTCCCGTTAGCATGGACGTTGTTTAGGGCGCTTGGAGCCGGAGAAACTTCCCTTAGGAAGAGGAAGTGCAATGACAAAAGGCACATGGCCTGTTTCGCCCGTTCGTCGATTTCTATTTTCTAACATTCGGCCATACTGACGTTAGGTCTGCCCCATACTCACAACAAAACTGTCTTAATAATCTAGCTGAAAGAAATAAAAGTGTGTTGTCGTGACATGACACCGTCGTATCACTCACGATCAACTACGGATACCGTTGTATCCCTTGTCAATCTTTGATACACTTTACATCCCTTATTGGCCACCACCCTGCCTGAGACACACTTTATGTCCGTCTAGTTTGGTGCCGGTCTTCTACAAGATATCGTTGTACCTGTGACTGGTGCCTGCCTAAGATATATGTCGTATCTATGCCTGGCAGCTTTGACACACTTTGTGTCGTGACGCTCGTTGCGTCCTTTTTCTTGAACTGTTCCCGTCGGAACTCTGGCGGGTGACGATTTTTCCGTCCTTGCTCTGAGTCGGATGTTCGGACCGTTGCTCTCGAGTGCTGGGCCTTGCCTGATCGTTGGGCAAGCATCCCCTTCTTTGCTTATCAGGACTTTACGTCTCCGATCTGCTCTAACTTTTCTGTGAACAAACTCAAAAATATGTGAGATTATGTTCAATTCGTTCGATGGTCGACTACCAGTGTTCTCTTAATAGGAAACGGGTTCAGGAAAAAAAATAACACTGGGATAACGTGATGTGAGGTGCAAATAAATATGCATATACCTTAATAAAATCAACCACACGGAAAAAAATCTATAACATATACACGAAGTAACTCTCACGACGGTCAGTAGACTTCTGCCCCCGTGGACAGACGCGCGAGGCCTCGCCAAACGGTTCTTAACGGTCAAAACAAAACATACGCGCCAACGCGTTAGGACACGTCTAGCTCGTCGATGCCTCCAGAACTTTCCATCGAATAAACTATTGCGCAATTACAACAACCAGTTAACGACTACTCTAAACGAAACTACAATGATACCTTAATTTCATTTTTTTTTTTTTAAATGAATATAAAACGGGTTCAGTTTTGCGCGTCGTGGTCATCTCCTTGGACCGTAATCCACGGTTTAATTTTGTCAGCTGTAACGATTGTTCGTAATTGTTTTGTTCCGACTCGTAGATCTTCTACGTCATAACGGTCGTTGGGTAACACCGTTCTGATTCAAAATGATCCTTTATACTTCAGTAGCAGCTTCCAACTGGCTCCGGTTGAAGGGTTACTGGTTATTTATACCAGGACTAACTCATCAACGGTATACCTGCGAGCTTCTTTTCGCTTACGGTCGTACCACTCCTTCTGTTTTCGCTACTCTTCGGAGATATGTTTGCTAATATCTTCCCGAAGTTCTTCTAAATTAATTCGATCCATCTCTTCTTGTATCGCACTTAATATGGCTCCTTCCGCTATTGTCTTCATATCACATCCGATTAATGCCTTCATCGGTGTGGTTTTTATGCTCTTGTTGTGCACTGTATTCAAGGCACTCTGCACTTTCTTTACCTGTGTGTCCCAGTCTCGTGGATCTTGACCTGCGGCACTTGTTGCTAGGGTGTTCTCTTGACAGGGAACGGATATAGGAAACTAAAAGACGATAAAACTGTGTAAACGGGAACAGCAAATGAAAACTCAATATTTTATGTCCAATCTATACGTGTGCACGCTGAACTGTGCTGAATCGTGGCAGGGAAAAGACTGCCTTCTTCCGCTCGTCCAGACACCGGTCTCCAGACTTCGCTCTTCCATAAAACGTGGCCTGCAGGCCCACTTGACAATCACGCGAATCTCTAAGACGAAAGCTTGTCGAGTGAATTGGTATCCACGAGATATCCATATCAACACTGAACATGTTGCTCAAAAAGGAAGACCTAAGAGCATGCGAGGGGGAGGTCGAACCGTGAAGGCGTGTACAATACAGGACCAATCAGGCTCAGTCCATAATCTAGTAAAAACACCGATTGGTGACACGACTCACAGTGGACTATTTGCACCGAAAAAGCGGACATGAATATTTTAAAATTGACGCGCTCTTTAAACTTCTATAACTTTATAAAAATTCGTGCAAAATTAGTGAAACAAAGACTATTTTAAAGCTTGAACTCTCTATTCTTTAGATTTTTAACTATTTTTATCACAGTTCGTACGAAAAAGGAAGAAACGGGATATAAGTAAGAGTACTTTCACTTGCATAAATTCCTCGACATTTGTCAAATACTACGAACTGCAGATATTTTTCTTGTAATTTTTAAACATATTATTACAGAGTATTATCATTTATATTCAAATAAGTTAATCGCCATAGAAAAAAAAAAGGTTTGTTAACAACAATATTTGCAGTTGAGGAAAATAGTACATACTATATAATTATAACAAATTTTTGTTTAACGTCTATGAATAAATAAATAAATACTGTAAATAATGGACCTAAGTCCTAGTAAAATTAATAACATACTAAAACCTTTTTGCTATAAATTTCATTGGCCATAGACTGCGGCAAATATATAAAAGTCGTTTATCTGTGATCACAAAAATGTTTATTTATAATATATGAAAGTGCTTAGAAATACTCAGACAAAAGAGAAAGTTAGAAAAGTTTAGAAGAAAAGATACATTAGCAAGAACGTAGTGTAGTGACGAATATACAGGGTGTCTCACAACTAGTATAGGTCCCGGAAATGGAGGGTAGATGACATTATTCTGAACAAGATTTCCCTTTGCAAAAATGGGGTTTGAAGCTTCGTTTTTGAGTTATTAAGGAAAAACACTGACCAATCAGAGCGCGAGAATAGCGCACGGCCAGACGCGAGAGCGATAGCTTCGAGTATGACGGTCGATCGTGATCGTGAACAAGCGTATCGACACCGCGTCGGTATAACAGGAAACTATTAAGTGAAAATTAAATCAAATAACAAATTAAGAAGTTAAGAATAATATTAAGTTCTTCATTATTCTTAAATAGGAGATAAACCAATTAGTTATTGTTTATCCAGACCAAGTATATTATATTTTTTTTATGCCTTCGAAAGGGAATAAAGAATAAATTTTCGAAAATTAATTTTCTCAACTATTCTAATAAAGCAAACGAATAAATTCACGTCTCAAAACGAATGAGTACCTTGTCTATGAAATGAGATAGAACTGGAATGAAATAACTATTGCAGTAACTCACTGAAGTGAAATAAATCAATTCCTGCGTACGTTTAATTGTAAAAATTCACAAACAACTTAAATAAGACTTACCCATTGATCCATGAAGAAACTAGCTCAGATAAAAAATATTTGTGTCACCGGGTAGATCCACCGATCAGAGCATCAACAGCTGATGTCCTGGCAGGGTCAATGAACTCTCAATTTATTTCACTGTCTCTTTCTAATAATTGCACAACATAAGCATGATCGGTAAACGGACCGAATGAAAACGCGTGAACGATTTTATTCATAGATATGTACGTTTAACGATACTCTATATTCTCATTATACAATATCCGAATTGAGAAATCGATATTAAATTATATTTTAATAGAAGACATTGTTGAACGGGCCACGAATCACGGTTTCGTTCTCCATCGCGAGGCGTACATCGCAAACGGTTGCTATGCAACGGTGATCTGTTGATCGACTACGGCGTCGATCGAGACAGTCATTGTTTATTGTGGAAAGAAACCAGCCGAAATAAAATGTATCGTAGTTTTTAATCGAAAATTCCGCTTTCTTGCTTTCAAGACAATGTAGTTAAAATTATTTATGAATATTCGTTCACGTGTTTTCATTCGGCCTATTTACTCTCGGGCTCGCAGCAACCAATTAGTGAAAAGTGACAAGGAAATGTGATAATGAAAGCTAATAATGAAAGATGACAGTGATTGGTGACAATGAAGTAAATTGAGAGTTTCTGTGTGGTGATTCATTTTTTCTAACGGTAAGGATCGGTGGATCGTCCCGGTAACAGAGATGCATTCTCATAGTGACTATTTACAGTTCAATGGGTAAGTTACATTTAAATTTGTTAATTTTTTTATTTCAATTTTTATTTGTTGAATGGAAAAGTTATTTAAGTTTTCAAAAATAAGAATTTGTTCTTTTTCATCATCACAATATCTAACGAGAATAATTTTCCATATTTTATCTATTATTTCTTTGCAACAACGAATAAACGTATTGAATAAATTTGATTTATTCTGATTACGAGAGTAAGTACTAATTTCTTTATTTCTTATCCATTAATGAATGATAATTCAACAATAATCCAGATTTTTTTATTCGTTATTCGGTGCAACTTTCACCTAATAGTTTCCTGTTATACCGACGCGTTATCGATACGCTTGTTCACGATCACGATCGACCGTCATACTCGAAGCTGTCGCTCTCGCGTCTGGCCGCGCGCTATTCTCGCGCTCTGATTGGTCAGTGTTTTTCCTTAATAACTCAGAAACGAAGCTTCAAACCCCATTTTTGCAAAGGGAAATCTTGTTCAGAATAACGTCAGCTACCCCCCATTCCCGGGACCTACACTAGTTGTGAGACACCCTGTATGTAAAAGTATCGCTTTCAACTGAATGCATTTAGAAAATAGAGAACAGAGTCGAAATCTTATGTGTATCATAGTATAAACATCACTTGGACCCTTAATCGTCGATAGTCTAAACAATTCCTTCGAAGAATATCTGAGCGTTTCATGGATTGTCAATGAACACAGGCGTACAAGCCAACGAGTAAAACGCGGTGACAATTAAGTTTCAAATTGCTTTAAAATCTGCAGTCGGACGGGGTCGGAAACAAATTTTGTTGCATTGCAATCAGAACATGCCACAGAATAAAATGACACCAAATAAAGCATCGGGACTCACTCTGAAGTATAACAAAATCGTTAATAAAGTTTTAAAATCGTAAGAAAAGATGATTAAATTATCGATCATATTCAAACATTAATTATTAGACAAATATGTATGATAACAAAGTAAAACCTGTTTGAAAGTGAAGGTTATACTTGTCTCAAAAGTTTGCATATAGTAACAATGTATCCAATTTTTTCAAAATATTGAAAAATCCCTAATATGTAAGTGTCGCGTTTCGGACAATTGTTAGGGAAGGAAAGCGCGTCATGAAATCCTTCAGTTCCATTGAAGTTCATCGCTTTATGATTGCATAAATCAAGAAAAGGATGTTGGTACATTGTTTCTCATATATTTAACTAACTCATGCACCAGAAATTTTACACTTAATGCAAAATTTTTTAAATTGTCCAATGTCCGCTTTTTCGGTGCAAATACTCCACTGTGGCGACTGAGCGAATAGGATCGCGAGACTTTTATCCCTCACTCTATATGGTCGTAAGTGTTGATGACGGATGTAGGTGACCCAAGCAATGGAGTGATTTGGGTCCTTCTGAGGGTTTCGACCGTGGGGCATATTGCACGAGTAAGGTTGCTGAGTGCTTGAGCACGAATACGTCTGCCAGCCGAGTGGACATGCACTTCGTAAACAGTGTACACTGTAGAGGGTGCACAGTTTAGGACATCGGAAAGAAACTTTTTCAAGGAAAGATATATTGGCTTTCGATGAATGGCATGCGTTCTGGTTTGTTAGCAGGGCTGTTTACAATAGTTTAGAAAGCTAAGTTCTTGAAAAGTCATAAATATCTATTTAATGTTGCATAAGTGGTGCGTAGACATACTCTGGGTTTTGACTGAATGCTCATACACACTGAGTTGATATTATTCTGATCTACGTGAATGGTGCAACGCGAAACAACACTTTTACTTCACTTCTGGTAATTGGAATTTATTTTCTGTTTAGCGAAAGCATAGATTACACATTTATTTTTGTAACGTTTTTGGAAACGGATATAACTTCACATAGGACGTAAACTAACTGTCCAAATATGTGGCTAAGGACGTAAAGAGATTAATCACGAAGTAAAAGTGCGTATATATAATCTTCTATTTGCCAATAGAATCATAGTAATATTTTTGAAAATTTGTTTTTATCTAATTTCTGCACTTTGAACTATAAGTCGTGAAGTATATGTCGGAAAGTGTACCTAGTTTATAGAGCAAGAGATCGGCGAAACAGTTATATTAGCCAATTGAGTGATAAGAATCACGTATACAAATTCTAATTTATTTATTCTAATATAGAATTTTTCTTTAGTTTATTGGAAGTTTAAAATATGAAAATTTCATTTTTTCGGATAAGCTGATTTCAATTTATATATTTCGTTTCTTTGATATGTGTATTAAATATTAAATTATTGTATACTAATAATAGTGTGTATAATTTTTCATATTATCAACAAAAGAAAATAGTTAACTGCAGCGATTGACTACAACAAATTGTATGACTACTGAAATTATAATAGAAAAAGCGATAGAGAGAACCTGCTTGAACAGCAAATATTGTGTATGAAACAGTAAGTGTTTTCCATCATAGAAGTCCCTGTCCAATTATACAATTTAGCTTATTTTATAATTATTTCTAAGTTCTCAGTCTATATCCGCCTGAAATGTATGTGGGATCCTGTGTCTCTTGTTGAATATCCCTAACGGGTCTTTCGAAAACAAGGATCCTCGTAAATAAATGAAAAATGCGAAAAATCGTTAAACAAAAGTATTAACAATAT
The DNA here is from genome assembly GCA_945859595.2 of Megachile willughbiella. NCBI lineage: Eukaryota > Metazoa > Arthropoda > Insecta > Hymenoptera > Megachilidae > Megachile > Megachile willughbiella. Next base: position 1,074,637 of record OX243806.1, read on the forward strand.
ATTTACGAGAAATAATTAGATACAGCGTGCACGGTCGAGGCTGGACGTAGATTGCCTGTTCTACGCTTCTTTGTCCAGCCTTCTCGCCGTTGATTGTACTGTTATACACTTTGTATAACTTTAGTCATTCTTGACCTAACCAAATGTTTATCCTCATTTGTCACCAACTTCCAACATTACTCACAGTTCACCTTTCAACTCTCTTTTCTTTCCGCCATCATAGTCATAGTTCACAGTACTCTTCCCGAAACGCTTCTTTTCCACCCCACAGCCACCATTCAAAGCAAATTCCCAAAATTCATAAATAGCCCTACCTTTCCGTCCTACAAGCAGTCTAAGATTTTTCGAGCACATTACCCGTTATAGTCGTATTGTCACATTTTGTAATAAAGTTATATTTTGCTACGAACGTCGATCCTTAAGTGTATTTCTTTTAAGTGATACCCTATCCAGCGAACTCAGTTTCGAGAAACTGTTTCCAAATCGGGCATCACGGTACATTGTTTCAATCTGAATTTACGTCACATATATTGCACGCTTCATTCCTTCATGTATGTAATATAAAAGCCAAAATTCCGATTGTTAATCATTCTAAACAGTTATAACATAATTTTTAGGCATCCTAGTTTCATGTATAAAATATTCTAATGCTCTATTGTTTATCCTGTCACTGGCGAAAAATCAAAGTCCAATTTAATCTATTATCACAATATAGTAAACTCTTTTACCTTTCAAAATCTGTAATTTTTCTTAGAAGGTATGCCTATTTTAATGTTCTAAATCCTCACAGAGGGGCTTGTATAGGGTTAGTATTTCGACTTACTTACATGTTTTGTTAAAAATTAAAACTACATAGTTTTCGTTAAGACTTAACATAAGAGCTGTGACAACAACTACGTTCTTAATATTGGTAAGTGCTTACGTCGCTGCGGTCGATCAGATTGCTCGCATAGTAGAACTACAAGAATTCGAATGATTCGATCAGCTACAAATACAGTTTAGAAATTCGAATATTCGAACATTCGAACATTTTAAATGCTTTGAATATTCGAATATTTTGAGAATTTTGAATTTTCGAATATTCGAATGTTGGGGTACATATTCCTCTATTTGCTTTGTGGATATTCGTATCAGGTAATCCCTCTCGTATACGTACATACAGTTGACCGCATAAGTATTTGTCTACCTACCATATTCAGTATACGTGTTATTAAAAGCAGGAAAACATATAAATAAAATTCCAAATAAAGTTTCATTTGTACAAAATAAAATGGTCGATCTCAAGCATCCTGGTAGAAAATATCAGATTATAATTATAATGGATCATTTCTCCCTAATAGGCGTGAAATATCACTTTCTCAACAAAGATATGTTGTAAAATTTTAGGCGAAAGGAACATCTAAAAGAGAAATTTCTGTTGGAAAAATTGAATTAGACAAATTATTGAGACCAGCTATTTACATTCTGTCAGCGTGTTTCCCCTTCTTTTCTTTCAAAAGCAGGAGTGCCATAAACCGAGGCCATGCTGTCCAAGGGGTTTTCATGACAAAGACTGCCGTTGAAGACATTCATGTTCTGACTGTTGCTACGAAAGCATAGTGTAACATCCCAGAAACTATGCGCAGGAATTAACAGTGCTTATGAGCTAAAGAGCGGCTTTTACCTACTGAACGACTCGCTTTTATTATAACTATATCTAAACGAATGTGTGATTCGTGTGGTGTACGGTTAAGGAGTGAAATCCACAGGTCAATACCTTTTAATAATTAGGTCTACTCAATTAACTAATGAAGATGATTAATGTTACAATTAACAATTATTCTTGCAAAACTATAAAAAGTATATGTATCTGATATTATAATTTCGTGTAATGAATTTAACAAAAGAACAAAATAGATTTTTATTGCATAATAATCAAAGAATTCAGTAAATTAAGTAATGTATTATCTGCGAATGTTAAATAAATCTAATTGATCAGAAACGCAATTCGCCAGCTAATTATTTCAGAATCTAGCCTTTAAAATGTTACAATGTGTCCTACGTGGTTTGTGACTTTCTTTCTAAACTGAACTTGCTGTGTTTTTACAAAATTAGTCAAATTCAGAATTTTAATCGATTATCTAACGCTTCTGTAGTCGGCTACCAGAATGCTACGCAAGAATCACTGGTTTACAAAAGTTTATCGAAATCCTAATTTGTGTCAGAACAATAATCTTTTACTGAGAAAATAAAAGATTTAAGATTCAAGAATTTATATGAAATCAAATTAATTAATTAATTGGACACAGAATAGTTACTCTTTAGTTTCACTCTATAACTACTGGTTTAATCGCCCTTTTTGTCAGAATATGAATTGACGCCCAACCCAGATCACTTAATTCGGGAGCCCGCTTTCGCTAGCTGCTGTAACCCAACGATACAGGAATTAGATGAACAACCAAGTCCAGCAGAGTTGCAAATAAAAGTGACTCTAATTATAAATCGTGATTACTGAATCGCCACCCAAAATACACGGGCTTCAGAGACAAAACTGCCTGCTGTTCGCTAGCTACGGATCTACCCAGAGCGAAACTCCAAGCATCTGACGACGAATATACTACAGTCTAAGTATTGTTGGAAATGTCCACAATTTACAAACACGATATTTCAAGCATTAGCCATTTGAAACAAAAGCATATCGAGGAATTTGATAAATTAAAAAGCGAAAAGAGATTACACTCAGTGTGGACATCATTAATTCATAGAACGAACATATGTATGCAGCAAAGAGTTGGACACTTCCAACGATACTTATTGTGTTGTGTATTATAGTATTGAGAAAAGACGAAAAAATGAGTAATTAGCAGAAACACTTTGTATTGATTTAACCACGCAATCATCAATGTTTGTAAACACTGTCCCGAAAAGAAACAACCGTAGCAGTGGAAGACACGACAAGCAAATTGTACTAAATCGCTTACAAGTCGCTGAAATTTTACAGTCGATTTTCTCGAAAACAGAACCCTGGATGAGAAAATGTTATACTGAAATATTTTCTTCTTTTTTAACGTACAATCACCTCCTGCTCGGTTGTACTACGATTTCCGGCCCACCCTGTATAGTCAATATTCATGATTATTTAGAAAGAAGTTTCCATAAAAGCAGCTAGTTTAGTTACAGTGAACAGATTGCATGTATCTAAAGTATAATATAATTTTTTGGGCGTAAGTAACTTCATAAATTTGTGTTGTTATGACCACACATTATTAAATTTTATTTGGAATTCGTTAGATAATTTCCAGTACGCCCAGAGGTTAGATTCTATCACGCGAAGAAAAGATAAAAATTAGTGTCTTTAAGTAACTTAATTTGTTTAATCAAAGATTGTTCGTAAATTATATTGGTCATCTACAGCAACTCATAATTTTATAAAACAGTGAAAACAACGGAAAAACACAAAATATAATAGCAATCAAAAATTCTCAGTGTATCAAAAAGCAGAAGTTGTAAGCAATGCAAAAATGAGTAAACTTTTTGCTTCACAAATTAAATTTATCTGTCACAATCAAATGTGTTAGCTAAATACTGAAAGCTGATAAAGATTTTAAATGTATGGAAAGGCAATTTAAACCATCTGTAAATTAAGAGTATGAGGACAAATGGAATTGGACAAATAATTGGGAAACGATCGTTTATCCACGAAAAAAAGTATTAATCTAGATAATCCTGATGGATTTTAGTTCCATTAACACGACTTTCACAAAGCATCAGAAGTTTGTTTAAGCCGGAATTATGGAGGTGGCAGTATTATGATTTGGTCAGCTCTTTGTAGCGACGAAAGGAGTCAAATTGATTTTGGTACCACAAAGAAGGAATGCAGAAAAATATACTTGTTGAAGTGTACGTTAATTGATTAAATTAATCACGCTTGTGGTGTTGTCGTTTGTGGTGTTCATTTCATACTTCAACAAGATAAAATGCTATCGTTTACACTACTTGGTTAGTAAAAGAATTAGTTAAACATAAAAATATAAATGTTCTGCATTGGTCTGTTAAGTCCAAACCTTAATTAAATAATAAAACTTTAATGAAATATTAATAATAATCTGTGGCTGATAATATTAAATACGATGTATGCGAATGGGAAGCAGTAATAGGATTAATAAGCTTAACAATTCAATACGAAAAGAATGGTGTGAAGTATCAAAATATAAATCAAAGTCTCTTTTCAATTCAACGTCTAATAATTTTAAGGAACAAAATGTAATGGTGGAGTCACAAAATATTTAAAAAATACTAAATTGTTAATATTCCAAAATCTATATTCCTATTTAATATAAACAAAAACTTTGCTTCTTTATGAATCTCCCTTAAAATATTTGTAAATTTGGCAAATCATGAAACAGAATGACAAAGATTCAAACTAATGTTAAATAATTTTACACCAAAATTTTAAATAACGTATACAAAGTGTCCCACGTAACACTTTTCACGAATTTTCAAATACTTAGGATAATCTAACATAAAAAATATTTTAAACAGAAGTTGATCAGTTTTCGATTGGCTATACATTGCAATAAAAAAAGTTTGAAAAAATATTTTTTTTAGTGTTGCCATGGTCACCTTTATTTTTTTAAATGGCACTTTGTATTTTTGACTTAACAGTACTATATCTCGTATCAAGATGAATTTAACAACCTAACATACCATGACCTTTGGATGACTTTGAAGGAAAAAAAATTAAAATTTAAACAAAAAATGACAGTCTGCTTGAATGGTAATCATAACTTGTGTTTATTATTAAGACTCGAAATTAAATTCAATTCAGGAATCTAGATTAAATGAATGCAAACGATTTCGTGAAAAAGTCACATCAAATGTTCGAAATGTGATCGATGTTGTTTTAGACACAATTCCGCTCTACGTCGTAAGTTTAAATTGGTTGCTTTTACGATACTGTCGTAGCGAACTTCTTTGCATGCTTTACGAATTCGCTGTTTTAAATGTCCTGCACTTTGTATTGGAACAGCATAAGCTATCGACTGTAAATGTCCCCATAAAAGAAAATCAAATGGTAACAGATCAGAGGATTGTGGTGGCCAAGCAATAGGACCATAAACTCCCAATCAATGTTCGCCAAACTTTAAGTTTAGGTAATTGCGAACGATACGAGCATTATGTGGTGGGTAACCATCTTGCTGTAAATAAATACGCTGCTGAATATCATTTGGAAGCTCTTGCATCAATGTTTCAAGTTGCATGGAATGAAAAAAATAACTGAGATATTAAATTATGTTCTTAAAAATAAGGTCCCAGTAGATGACCGTGTACTAGTCCACACCAAACATTCACTGCAAATTTCTGTCGAAAATTATGTTCTCTGAACCAGTGAGAATTGTCTTTAGACCAGAAATGATGATTGTGGCGGTTAATTACACCATTATTAGAAAATTTGCATTCAAACGTCCATAGAATGCAGTTTAGTATTTCAGGATTATCTACGTATGAAATCACTATCCAAGCTATAAAATGGAGGCAACATTCTGATTCAGTTTCGCGTAAATGTTGTACTTTGCTCATTTGAACTCAAACTGAACTCTTGGATAAACCAGTGTCAACACTAATTGTACGAATGGAAATGTGCGGATTTTCTTCTACATGTGTCAAAACAATACCAGCATTGCCCTCGGTTGTAATTCTAGATGGTTTGCGTCTCTTTTTCTTTTCAAGTTTTCCAGAACTTCGTAAATGTTTTTCAATATTGTATTGTAGAATGTTGGTGGAGGTGGATGGTACCTCTCAGGGTACTTTGCAGCATATAGCTTTACTGCTTCACGTGCATTTCTTTTACATTCGACAAATATTAACAACATATCAACTTTTTCATTGTCAGAATACATTTTCTACAAGTTAATATTAAACTACAAGCTGTTCTCGTGACAAGTCAAGACTAAACAGAAGAACTGTCTTATGTTCTAGTCGCCAACTACCTTAATAGTTAAGTCATCATATACATGTTGTACATACATGTTGACATTTTTTCTTTGTTGTGAATTGTCGGCACTTCCTATACTCGTAGATAAGTTTCTAGTAATACAACATTTAGTCAAGTTTCCTAAATTGAATGTAATTTTGAGGCTTAATAAGAAACACAAGTTATGATTACCCATTCAAGAAGACTGTCACTTTTTGTTGAAATTTCAATTTGTTTGCCTTCAAAGTCATCCGAAGGTCATGGTATGTTAGGTCGTTAAATTCTTCTTGATACGGGATATAGTACTGTTAAGTCAAACATACAAAGTGTCATTTAAAAAAATAAAGGTGGTCCTGGCAACACTAAAAAAAAAATGTTTTCAAACTTCTTTTTTATTGCAATGTATAGCCAATCGAAAACTAATCAACTGTTGTTTAAAATATTCTTTTGCCAGGTTGTCGCAAGTATTTGAAGAATCGTGAAGAGTGTTACGTGGAACACCCTGTATATTCACTTGATGTACAAAAATTGGTGAATATTTAGAATAAGGGAGCCACCTCCGATTTCGATCACCTTGAAATATGTTGTCAAGGTCATCATTCTGAACAACTTCTTGTCATACATGTGATAGTCGGACTCTTGTAGTTTCCCAGATATTTGAAAATAGCGCTTTGCGCTATTTTAGGGCGTAGGGCAAGCCGCAACCCCCCCTTCCGCTGACGACAAGAACCACAAACCGCTTTAGAACGGATTTTTTTAGGTGCTTTGAAAACACATGTAAAAGATGAAATATTAAGTTCTACTTCGAGAAATCTTTGCCTACAAGTATTTATCATTAAAATATAGCAAATTAGTCGACAAACTATATCAATATTTAAATTTACTTTTGAGAACCAGGTCCCATGTAATGCACTGATTTTAAAATTGCATGTTAATCGCTTTCTTTTACGGTTTGTTAATTGTTTATAATAATAATTAGAACAATGAAAACATAATGACTCTAAACTCTTTACTTCTAAAATACTTCCACATCGTGGACATTTTATTGTTTGACGAATAACATTTTTAGAATACAAATAATTCAATAATTCGCCACGTTTTGTGGTTATAGCTAGAAACTCGTAGAATTTCATTTTAGAGAACTGATATGTATATAACTGTACGTTACAATGGTTAGTCGTATACTGTTTATGAAATACAACAGTCAACGACTTGAGTAAGATACATAAACAAGATATATGTATATATACACACACGGCATTCCTTTGAACACGAAATGACGTCGAAAATTTATGTAGCCTTAACCTAACTTTTTTCTCAAATATCTCGAAAACTAAAAGAGTCCGACTATTACATGTATAAGAAAAGTTGTTCAGAATAATGACCTTAACAACATGTTTCAAGGTGATCCAAATCGAAGGTGGCTCCCTTATTCTAAATATTTACCCAAAAATTACATAAACTAATTGCAAAATCAAAAGGCAGCTAAAACCGGATGTAAAGAGCAATTGCTTTTATGCAAATTTTCTCCACTGTACCTTTCTGTATACCCGAATATCCGAAACATAAAGGAGAGTGAGGACAAAATTAACATTTGTTACATTTGACCTATTTACCACTCACCTTTTAAAGGTACAGAAACAGAGTTGTGCCATAACATAGTTACTGTGCTTGTTACTTTCGACCTGAGCCATTAGGACGAAAGTAACATTAATCATCCTGTAGAAAACTAAGTAAAAATTCTTTATCTAACACACAATACGATTTGTATTATAGTAAACAATACAAAGTGTTGTACCCCCTTTAGCAGCAAGAGCTGCACATAGCGACAATAATCAGGTCATTGTACAACTATGGAATGATCATCGTCAGCCCCGATAGTAGGACACCTCTAAACTATCCTACAATCAACAGTGTACCTCGCGAAGCACAACAAAAGGAACATTTAAATTAACATAGTATATTTTAGGTAATTCATTATTTATTCGAATATAGTGCAGATAATAGTTATATTAAATTTTATATTTTATAAATTTCCCTTTGTGTGCGACTTGTCTTAATTATTTCTGCGGTAAAAAACGGCAGACATTTTCCGCGACGTGATACCGCTCGAGCTATCTGATAGTAAAGTAATAAAATAATAAATAGTCCCGCTTTGTTAACTCCATGACTACTTCACCAATAGCTTGGATGAAATACCATCGTAAAATAAATTAGATTTTGCAGAAAAATAAATTTTAATACTTTTAATATATTCCGAATAAAGTTGTAAATCACAGGTGATGTAGATGTGTCAGTATTGATTTGTGTTACACCTTATTTTCCTGTTACGCTGCTGACTAGTATTTCTTAACTTATTCATTAAAGTTAAACACGTCGTACTTTGTATTATTCATAGCTTTACATTTTAATTTTTGTATAATTTTTAATAATTGATGCAGCAATAGATAACAATTGATTAATAACTGCTGTTTTGAACAATTTGTATTTAGCAAAATATTGTTTAAAAAGTGGCATAAATAGCTTAAACAAGCTGATACATTTTTTTAAGAAAATTTCAAATATTGCTATACGACAATACAGATGAAAATGCAAATACGTTGGTGTGATGGCTATACGTTCAAGCGACATTTGCATTTTATTTTTTTGGAAGGTTGTTGGGGTCCGTCAGTCGGTTTTTATTATTTTTTTCCGTTATACACACGTCACGAAAAATTCATTTAAAAAGAGGTTATCAAAACCTACGAGACTGTTACGTATTCATAGGTTAATATTTTTATCTGTAAACAATCTAGAGTCAAAATAATTCAAATTCTCTAATATTTGTGTGATGGAAGTTCGCTTGATTAACGTAATGGGGAAGATGTTTCTTGCGAAAGTGGTGCAACACCAACTTACGTTGAAATTATTTTTAGCTGAATACATTACGGCCAATTTAGTAACACTGAGAATACTGTGAAAAACTACAAATTGTATAATATTGGTGGTTTAGATAACCTCAATACGAATATGGATATGCTATGCAAGTAGATCTGTTTATCATTGCTGATTTCTGTTATCACTTTGCGAGTAAGTTGTAGTTCAGTTTCTCATAAATACTTAACAAAGTCCACACGGTGCACAAAACACCTTAACAATTTCACCGTTACTTAAAAATTAATTGTGGTTTGTTTTATTATAGAAAAGTATTACTCAAAATGATTTCAATAAAAATGATACATCTGAATGTAAAGATAGTACGTAATAATAACAAATTAAAAATACTTCTCTGGGTAATAATGGCACTACAATAAGATCTTCATTTCCAAGGAATTTTATTATTGTTATTACCTTTGTAGAAATAGGTCCATTTAGGCATAATAAAACCTTTATTTTTTTTAGCCAACACTTTAACTACTATTGAATCATAAACATACATTATCTAACAGCACAAAATACAAAAAATTTGTTGATTAATGCTTAAATATTTTTGAATTTATTTAAATACTTACCTTTAAATATCTCGTAATAACAAAAATGGACTTCTTCCACTTTTATTATTATAAGTGGCTCATATGATAATAAAAACTTTAAACTGACATAAACATTTCTTAAAAACTTACAAATGATCTCTAGAAGTTAATGTATCAGCTTGAAACTTTTGTTTTGTAACATCTATAAACTGTCTTCTTAATACTCGATGTATTTCAACATGGAACATAAAGAATAGCAAAAGTAATGAAATTTTATAACCCTAAACGTTCTAACGGATCGCTGGTCGATGGATGCCATTTGCACTTTACTACTGTAACTTGAGCCATCAGTCAACTGAAGAAATCAATCGAAGTAAGCAGTTGGTTCTTATATGTACCTACAGTACGTGACAAAACGATAGGTTCACACATCTTTTTCTAACAATCGTATAATACCATATACAGGGTATTCGATATGGTGATAGAAAGTTCGCAAGGGATGAGAGAAGAGATCATTTGGAATATATTGCATTTAGCTATATACCTTTATGCAAGGTATCGCGATTTTTGAGATATTGGCCGCTTTGTTAATTTTGCTTATTATCGGACATTTCCAAAGTAAACGATTGTAGAAAATTTATTATGATTATTATAAACTCCAAATTTGTATTTTCTCTTATCTTCAGAACGCACAATAAAATTTCTCTGAATATGATTCTAAATATTTGGTATGCGAATGATGCTATCTGCATACTATGTCTTTTAATTAAAATGAATTTTTAATTGTTTCTATCAAATTAAAATGTTTTGTCAAAACTTTTTCGTTTTGTCCCGTTTCTAATGGTATGTAACACTTCAGCTACTTTCTGCAAATTACTTATACTTATACAATAATGTACCCCGCTGAACGCTACGATCGTCTTCGTACCTATTTTACAGTGATATTCATTGGCTACTTGTTAGTACACTGACCTCTATTTATGGCAATCCGTGATAGTCGATACATCGGAAATACCAGTAATAAGCAAAATTAACAAAGTGGCCAATGTCTCAAAAACCACGATACTTTACATAAAAGTATACATAGCTAAATATGTTCCACATGCCCTCTTCTCTCATCTCTTGCAAACTTTTTATCGACCTACCTAACACCCTGTATTTATCGAACCATGGTATATAAAATTTATTAGTAACAGCCTACCAACTCTTTATCATAATGGTCTCTTTTAAACAAAAGGTGTACAATGTTACTACAATACAACACAAAAATTACACGGAATATGCGTGCAACAAAAACATAGGTTCTTATCCAAGAATGCCAAATATCCTATGCCAAATCAATCCAAAGAAGTAATAGAATCACAATAGTCGGAATCCCCTTCCATGTATGTAGACATTACGGGAAACGACAAGGCGGACAAAGCTGTAGAGAAACAGCCAATTCACCAACGCTGGATCGCTACATAAATCACCTACCTCCAGAAGTACTCCTCAGCGCGAGACAGAAGCTAGAATAGAATCGGAACAAAATATGGAACGTAGCCAAAACGGGATCATCAATCAAAAGCAATTTTTTCAAGAAAACTACAGCCAATACCCTATTAAGGCTTGACCAAATTGTCATTTCAAAGATTATAATTGGTTACACAAAGCCCACGCACCAATACCTCCTCAATAAGAAGAAATACCTCATTGATATATGCAAAGTCAATGTAACAGTGGAGGATGTCATCATCCACTGTAAAAGATACGTTGCTAACCAGCAAAAATTGAACAGAAGACTCATCTGGAGTAGCAACCTGAAGGACGACAAATCAATGTAGAATTTACTCAATTTTTAAAAATATACCAGACTACATAACAAACTGTAGATCAGACCATTGAGCCGTTAATAACTCAAACGTGTAGTTGATGCAACTTTAAATATTAATCTACAAAAACATAAGTTCACTTCCTTTTTCCATTGTTTCATTGTTAAATCTAGTCGGTTTTATAGAGCATATTGGCCTGCTGGTCTGTAATAAAATTTGTAGTAAAATTCGTAACAGAAAAATATTTATTTAAAATAGAATGGGTTGCGAGAAAATCGTAACTTCAGAAGAGGATGATATACCCATAAATAAATGGATCCTTCTTACAGCACAATTTCAAGAAGTATTAAAAGGTGTTTAAATGTGGTAAATAATTTTGTTAAAAAAGGTGAAAATTACACTTGCGTCTTCTGGCAGACCAAATGCTTTGACAGGATGAGAGAAAAGAGAAATTTTTCCGGTCGCATCAAATTCTGGCCTCTCTCGTACAGTAGCAGCGGATGCTGGAGTTACAACTAATGTTTAGAATGTCTAACGTTTATTAAAAAGTGCCCACTATAATTACAAATAAAAACTAAAAAGTAATCCTTTATTATTTGTTAAAAATATTTATAATAGGATAAAGTTTGACAGAATAACAATGTCATGGACTATTGTGAGTGCAACAAAAATTTATTTTTGACGAAAAAAAGTTTAATTTCGATAGACTAAGTGAATTTACTTATTATTATTATGATTTTCGAGAAGACAAAGTGATTTTATCAAAAAGACAAGTCTCTAGTGGATCAGTGGGCGGCGATTGACTATGAACAGTACAAGTTACAGAAATGACTTAATTTCTGGAAATGTCTGGATTTGAAAATTTTTTATTTCAACAAGGCAACGCACCTATTCATTCTGCTCGCGCAATGGCACAGTGGCTCGAATAATATCAAATAAATAAATTAGACTCACAGCTCATTGACCTAATATAAACATAATGTAAAATGTGCGAGGGCTACATGCAAGAAGTATCTATAAAAATAACACAATGTTGAACGGGAAATGGCCTAAAACTTGTAGTTCCAGAATGTTCGTGAAACTTGGACCAAACATGTAAGAGATTATTTTTACTTGTAAATGCGATTTAAAATTGGAAGTATGGCTTGAAGTATGAAAAAGAAATATTTTCGACTAGAGTGACAGCAATTGTCAAGCGAGTGTTGTGTAGTACAAATGTAACGATTCTGGAGCTATGCACAGAAATCTTACAGCGCTCGTGAGGCAAAGAGCGGTATTTACCTACTGAACGACTCGAATCTACAATAACTAAATCTAAAGAATGTGGGATTCGTGTGGTGTGCGGTTAAGGAGTGAAATCCACAGGTCAATACCTTTCAATAAGCAGGTTTATTCAATAAAATAATAATGAGAATGATTAACAAATAACAATTATAACAAAATAAGAAAAGTTAATATAATGAACGACTAGATCAAAGAACTAAAGAAATATTGTCGTATAAAGAACAGAATTCTATAAATTAAATAATACGCGATTTGCGAATATAAGAAGTCTTTAATAGAAACGCAATTTCTAGATAATGAACTCGAAGACCTATGTTTTGATTTACTGTCAAGGCTATCTCGACTACGCTTTTACAATATTAGTAAGACTCGAAACGCAATTGCGAAATCTAACAATCTAGTACTTTGAAATCCGGCGTTATTACAAATCCTACCTAAGTCTGATTCTTTTCGGAAGCCACCTAATTCGCTTTTACAATAATAATAAGACTCTGAATTCTAAGTGTCAATGATTTATACTCTCCTCAAAGATTAACGCAATTTCAAAATCTAACAAATTAATATGTTTCTAGCTCTACGATGAATCCTACCTAAGTCTGATTCTCTTTTTAGCTTGACTCGATTCGCTTTTACAATATTTACGAGATTGATACTTTAATCCGATTTTCTAACGCGGAGTAGTCGAGTACGTGAAATTCGCTACGCAAATGACAGAACAATTATTCTTTAATTAATTCAAATCCTAAGATTGACTCGATTCAAGACTCTAAAGTTTATGAGGAAAATATATGTTTCGTCGGAACAGTTACTCTTCTTAATTTTTGGCTCGACAACTAATTGTCCATGACCCTTTTGGTCAGAGCGCACATTGACACCCAAAACCAGATCGCTTAATTGGGGAGCTTGTTGTTCACTGGCTACTAGACCACCCAACGACCCAGAATCAGATGAACAGCATACGTCCAACCGGGTAGCAAATTAAAATTGACTCTAATTATAAAATCGTATTTACTCGGCCGCCACCCAAAAGACACGGGTTTCAGACACCAAGTTGCTCGAAGTGGGGAGAGAAGGCCCAGAGCGAACTCCGCGAGTCTGACGGCGCGTTTAGCAATTCGACAAAAATTATAATTTGTATCTGGAGTAGCTGAGAGCTCTCATTTGATATCTCAACCTTTCTTGGCGCTGAGCATAGCACTCTCCTGACGGAGTTTTGGAGACAAGACCGTTTGAATGGGGAGTCCGCGTCAGCTAGCTACTAGAACGACTCAACGATCAAGTATCCAAATGGCATCTACTCGCTCTTCCAATCAAGAGTTAAGAATCGTTTCGGCTCTTGTCCAGCGAAAACTGTTCCGGATAATGTTTAGCTAATGCTTCTAACTAGCTTGACTTCGAAAATTGTTCTGCTGCTTAGGCCGGTTTCGCTCGGCCTTTTATACTCGAGTTCCCTGCTTTTCCAGGGATTATGACGTATGTGATTTCGCGTACAATTTACATATAATCGTTAATTAGACGTTAATTAATAAAGCAAATGATTTTCCAACATTGCCAATGATGTTCTCCGAAGGGTAGTTAATGTTTTTAATACGAAAATAATTAATTAATGGTGTATTAGCGAAAATATATTATCTGTCCCTTTCTACATCTTACGCACGTACGCCAGTAAGGACCTGAACTATACAGGGTGTCCCACAACAAGTGTAAGAGCCGAAAAGGGGAGGTAGGTGGGGCTATTCTGAACAGCTTTTTCCTTTGTCAAAATATTGGTTGAGGCTCCATTTTCGAGTTATTAGCAAAAAACACTGACCAATGAGAGCGCGCATAGACCGGGCGCGCGACAGCGTGAGCGACAGCTTCGAATATGACGACCGATCGTCATCGTGAACAAGCGTACCGACACGGCGTCGGTATAGCGTCGGTATAATAGGAAGCTGTTAGAAGAAAATTACATCGAATAATGAATATAAAAAATCTGGATTATTTTTTAATTATCATTCATTCATGGATAAGAAATAAAGAAATTATTCCTTACTTACGTAATCAAAATAAATCGAATTTATTCGATACGTTTATTCATTATCGCAAAAAAATAATAGATAAAATATGGAAAATTATTCTCGTTAGATATTGTGATGACGAAAAAGAACAAATTCTCATTTTTGAAAAATTAAATAACTTTTCCATTCAACAAATAAAAATTTAAATCGAATAATTAACAAATTTAAATGTAACTTACCCATTAAACCGCAAATATTTACGATGAAAATGCATCTCTGTCACCGTGTTAATCCACCGATCCTTACCGTTAGAAAAAATAAATCACCACACAGAAACTCTCAATTTACTTCACTGTCACCTATCACTGTTATCTTTCATTATTAGCTTTCATTATCACTTTTCACTGTCATTTTTCACTAATTAGTCACTGTGAGCCCGACACGTAAATCGGCCGAACACGTGAACGAATATTCATAAATAATTTTAATTATACCGTCTTGAAATCAAGAAAGCGGAATTTTCGATTAAAAACTACGATATATTTTATTTCGACTCGTGTCTTTCGACAATAAACGATGACTGTTTCGATCGACGCCGTAGTCGATCAACAGATCATCGTTGCATGGCAACCGTTTGCGACGTACGCCTCGCGATCGGGAACGAAACCGAGATACGTGGCCCGTTCAACAATGTCTTCTATTAAAATATAATATAATATCAATTCCTCAATTCGGATACCTTATAATGAGAATATAGAGTATCGTTAAACATACATATCTATGAATGATCGTTCACGCGTTTTCATTCGGTCCGTTTACCGGTCGTGCTTATGTTGTGCGATTATTAGAAAGAGACAGTGAAATAAATTGAGAATTCATTGACCCTGCCAGGACATCAGCTGTTGATGCTCTGATCGGTGAATCTACCCGGTGACACAAATATTTTTTATCGAAACTAGTTTTTTCATAGTTCAATGGGTAAGTTTTATTTAAGTTGTTTGTGAATTTTTACAATTAAACGTACGCAGGAATTGATTTATTTGACTTCAGTCAGTTACTGCATTACATATTCCGTTTCAGTTCTACCGCATTTCATAGACAACGTACTCATTCGTTTTAAAACGTGAATTTATTCGTTTGCTTCATTAGAATAGTTGACAAAATTAATTTTCGTGAATTTATTCCGTATTCCTTTTCGAAGGCATAAAATAAATACAATATACTTGGTCTGGGTAAAGAACAACTCATTGGTTTATCTTCTATTTAAGAATAATGAAGATCTTAATATTATTCTTAACTTCTTAATTCGTTATTCGATTTAATTTTCACCTAATAGCTTCCTGTTATACCGACGCGGTATCGATACGCTTGTTCACGCTGACGATCGGCCGTCATGTTCGAAGCTTTCGCTTACGCTGTCGCGCGCCCGGTCCACGCGCGCTCTCATTGGTCTGTGTTTTTTGCTAATAACTCGAAAATGGAGCCTCATCCAATATTTTGGCAAAGGAAAAAAGTGTTCAGAATAGCCCCACCTACCTCCCCTTTTCGGCTCTTACACTTGTTGTGGGACACCCTGTATGCCGAAGTATACGACACGCCGGAATATTCCATAGATCACTATTACAATTTATTATTCATCTGAGTTAATAAAATAATATCTGACTTTGAGTGTCGATAGTTAAACTTGATATAACATTTGCTAATTTTATATATTGTTAGATTTGATTGATTAATGCTTCTAATATCAAATAATACTGTTAATTGAAATTATACATTCTGTCTCTCTTTAAAGATTGCGCGCCAGTTCTAAGAAATCCTGGCCGGCACCGTGTCACGTAGGCACGTAGGCATTGCGTATGAAACATTTACAATATATATTATTTATTCAAATAAACTAACATTTGATTTTGATTATCAATAATTCAACTTTAACATATCATTAAATTGGCTTTCCTATATTTTGATTCAACGAGTAATTATTTAATAACTTTTATATTTAACATAGTTAACGAAAATGTATATTCTATCCTTTCCTAAATATATCGCACTCTTTCTATTTTTCTGTGTTAGAATCGCGGCGCATGAAATATTCCATACAAAATTCTTATGATACATTATTCATTTAAACAAACGAAATGATACATGAATTCGAGAATTTATAATTGAACTTAACATTTAACTAAGCTGCTCATACGTTTGTCGGACCTAATAATTATTTAATAACATAATATCTGCAAATAGAAAAAAATATCTATATACATGTTACCGACAGTTCAACTAATATTTGATGGTAATCGGTATGTCTAATGTCGTGGTCGGTAATAGAAAAATACAGTCGGTAATGTAAAACTAAAAGTATTGTGAAACCGAAAATAAGATTGCTATTGGGGGTTTTCCCAGAAGATATAAAAACAAGAAAAAATTTCTTCAGGAATGTTACACAAATTCGATATCTGTGAAAATGACCTCTATGATATGTGCGAAAAAATTATCCCCACCACTAGGGGAAGAACCGTCGCGTTGAGACTGAAGCTCGCTCGTCGAGAAATGTGCTCGCCGGTTTCGTGTATATTTGTGAGACAATACCAATAAAAATGTAAAACATTCTTATTTTTTTATTTTTATTTGTGTGCAAAACTTTCACCAACATATTTGTGACATTTTTCTTGTAAAAATAAGATAAAACATGACACGTATATTTACTTGTAATAATTTATTAGAATGATGTGTTCGGTATAAGCGGAATGCTTGGAATTACAAGTAAATATGACCGGAATTACGTCGTATTGGGTCTCATTTTAATCAGGATAATGTTACAAATATATTTGAAAAGGTTTCATAAAAAAATAAAAAATAAAAAAGTTTTATTCTTGTATTATGATTGTTCCACCGATGTTACTGTTTGTTTACGTCCGGTCTCTTTCGCTCATTGTCCTTTTCTGCGTTCGGTAAAATATTAATCAGTATAGGACCTATACGATATAAAAAAAGTTCAGAGCCAAGAGATTCGCTGACATCTAATATTTACTACATACGAAAGAAATAATTTGCAGGGTGTAATATGAATTGAAAAATTCAAATTAGTGACTTGTAGGGTGTCATGTGAATTGAAAATTTTGTTCAAATTAATAATAACATGTAGCCATGGTTTATTTTCACAGGATATGGATTGTCAGGAAATAAGGAATTCTGGAAAATAGGATTTATTGCAAGGTTTAGGAATCGGTTCAGGAAACGCATAAAATAATTTTTCTTTTTCTTTCTTTCGCAATAACAACATGACTACTTTTAAGGTCTCTCTATAACCCTAATCAATCAGGCGTCCAGGAGTAATTCTGTTCTCTCCCGTTCGAATGGTGTCCAGGTATTTTCTCCGAACTCTCCATAACGGACGGGCGGCCAGGAGTATTCTCCCGTACTCTCCTGTACTTTACTCGGGACATCCAGGAGATGCTCTGTCCTTTCTCGACCGACAGGCGTCTAGGAATGTTCGCCGAATTCTCCATGTCGGACGAGTGTCCAGGAACAAACTCCCGTACTCTCCCCTTATTCTCCAGGCAGGCGTCCAGGAAGGTTTTGCCGTATTCTCCTGCCGGAGTCTTAAACCTTTTACTCTTCTCCAGGCGGGCGTCCAGGAATTTTCGCCGAACTCTCCCGCCGGAGGCTCTCTTTTACTCTATTATACTCCAAGCGGGCGTCCAGGTATTTTCGCCGAACCCTCCTGCTGGAGTTTCCTTTCTATCTACTCTCCAGGCAGGCGTCCAGGTATTGGTCGCCGATCTATTCTTTACGATTACTATGGGATTTCTAATAGGTCTATATCTGATTTCCAACGAATACAGTATTGATTCGTAACAAGTAACAGTTCTGTGATTCGTAACTAGCAAATTTCTATCCCTCCTTCTTTGTTTGAAGTCGGCTGCTGAGTAAGAGGTCCGTGAAACCGGAGAAATCATAAATTTTCACGGTGGATCGAACAGTTTAGTGGAAAGAGGACAGAATGTATAATGCTTTCTCACTCGAACACATAGCGATTAAAAAAACAAGAGCAAGCCGAATAGCATACCTGATTCGTAACAAGCAACTGGCCAGACCCAAGCGAGTTGCTTATTACGAATCAATACTGTAATTTATTTTATTCGCTCGCGTTTTACATAATTCTTTTCTTGTACGCTACAAACATTATATTGAATATATTATTAGTTCAAATGCTTTTTCGATCGTTTTTATTATTAATTATTACAACAAAAACAGCATTAAAAAATTATATGACACTCTTCCAAATCCAATTTTTGAATTAATTATATAACGTGACAGGTGTACAAAATATTAAAGTAACAAAGATTAAATGTTAATATTAATATATCATTAATTATTTCACATGAATTTAATTTAATTATATTGTCGCATTTAGTAAGACCAACACTGGCGTAATGCATTTTTTAGATAAAAAAACCTGAAATTAAATTTGTAACTGTTGAAAATACGTTTTTGATGTATTTTTACTGTTTAATGCCCAGGTTGAGCTTCAATTATATGAATGCTAAGTTTGAACTATAAAATACACTAAGTTGATGGGCACTTGCCGAGTTAGAAGTACCCAAAGATTTAACTTAAAATATACAACGGATCTTAATCGGAGGAATTCGTGCCTCCTGGAACTGGACAGCGGAATGGTCTGTTCGGTAGTTGAAAATAGTTGGAAACAATTTATGTAATAACAAATACTAATGTATATTTCGTCTAATACGTACAGTTATTTCGAATACGAAACGATGTAACAAATTCGTTTTATTTATCGGAACACAAATTTTGCTTGTGAAACACAGAATAGTCGAGTTATTGAAGTAATAAATAAAATGTGCTTATTTCTCAAATAATCTTCTTCAAGAGAAACCCCCGGCACATACGAAGAGAAAGTTCATACCAGTTTTAATAAATACAACTATACTGACACGTAATGTTGCGTGGATAAGAAAAGACTGCGTTGCCCAGAATTGAATTTTCTCAATAGAAATATGCTGAATAGAAATGGATTGTTGTTGGAGTCAATGTCTTGGTGAAAAATACGATTGAGGACTGTCGCAGCACCTTTTACACTCGACCGAATAATCGGGGGAGTTATGCCGGTGGAGACACGCACGAAGTCAAAATCAGGTTGAAACACCTAAAAGTTTGTCAAGAGGACCGTGTTGGGGCTCCAGACTTTCTCCAGTGCCGGACGCCTGATCCTAACAGTGCAAATCCGATTGTAATATTCGTGACGCGTATAGTACAAAAACACTCAGATCGACCTTGTCGAACAATTCGGGAACAGTCAAGTGGTACCTGTACTATAAAGTTAACAAACTTACTGAGAACAACCAGAAGATGCCCACGGGCACAGTATGATCTTGAACTATGCATGGATCATTTCCTTTCCAAACAGAGAGATAGCAGTACCACACAGCCGGGTCCACCTCTTCACAAAGGCATTCAAGTACAACCAATGAGTAGCGGCAGGGCACTTTTGTCATCTGAGCGATACTCTGGTTGCTCAAACGAGTCTGTGATCTGTGCCCCGATCAAATGTTGGCAGAAACCGTTCAATTCCACACTCGCGAGACTACCCCTCACAAGGGCACACAGGTACAATTAGAAGATACGGCGGGATACTTTACGTGAGCCGAGCGACACTTCAATTGCTTGTATGAGCCTGGGAGTTGTACCACGCCAAAATGAATAATTAAACGATATCAGTCGCTATCTACAACTGTGGGATTATCGTCGGTGATTACTATTGAGAATTGACTTCCAATCAGCAATTACTCACCGTCTCCTTCTATTCAGTGAAATTTACAATTAAATGACTTCAACTATTTATTTTATTACAATCAAAATTCTCGTTTTGACAACTACGCTGTACAATAAAGAAAATTCTATGCTCTTGTTCTAGCAGCGCCACAGCTCGGTTTGAGGCGCGTATGCGACGAGGGTAAGGTAGGCGATTTGACTAAATTACCAGGTCGATTTGATCTCCTGATCGCGTATCGTTTGTCGCTGAACGGAATTGGAGAAGTCCTTCTTGGTTCGCTTCCAGGCGTAGAGTGCCGAATCTAATCCTCGCATCGATATCCTTCGGTCGCTATCGAGAGGGGATCGATGCACACGCATAATTACCTTTAAGTGAGGCAAATATTCTAAACTCTTATCCTCGCGACAAGGATCGCGTCTTCTCCCAGTAGTAGAGATAGCCCTTGCCGTCGTTGTAGTCAAATATACACAGTGTGCTTATAAGTATGTAACCAGCACGGTTACAAATTATTTCTGTTAAATAATACCACGAATATAGTTATAAATAACTACTGTACAAAGAATATTAAATATTGCCATGACAATTAAAAAATGCGGAATAACTGTGTATTTAACATAAATCCAGCTGTGTATTTAACATAAAAGATTTCGTGACAATGAAAATTAATGACGAGAAAGTTCATGGTCAAAAATAGTTAATTTGAAGAGAACAGAATAAAAAAAATTGATTTATATTTTCTACTTTTTATTGAAAGTGTCCTAAACTTTTACCAAAAGATCTGGATTCTCAACCACTGAAAGTATCAAAGTTTTAATTTGAAAGTTATCAATACTTTTCCGCTTTGTACAAATGATCTCTGCTTCCTCCAATTCTGCTTCCAAAAATGGAAAAACAAATTCACTTCCACCAACAAACAAACGCATTTAAAAGAAATTCAGATTAGAAAGTAGTAATGTCAAGAGATAACAACTCGGAACGGAAAACTGAAGCCAATTTCATGGTAATATTGGCAGTTCAAACTTTTTCAGTCCTTCCTGTAAAAACACTTGTCTTTTTTACCTTCATATTCCCGTTTACTCAAAACTGTTTAATCGAGTTTCGCTTTTACAAAGGTATGTTTTTATGCCTTTTTCCCACTTTGATTTAAATATTCAGCAGGATACAATGGTGAATATTTTACAGAGAAAAGTTTTTAAAAGAATAAAAAGATCGTAACAATTTCTTAAAAATTTGTTTTCTGTTTCATTTTTATATCGAGCGTTCGATCAATAGTGCACTATAGTACCTATACAAGGAAAAGACAACTATTCAAGGATCTCTTCCAAAACCTAATTAAAAAGAAACTAAAATCACTTAGTTTTGCAAGTAGAAAATGTAGCACATTTTTCCTGCAACTGGAATAAAGAAGCCAGATTAAGGTTTGTTCGTATAACATTAATGACATAAATCAGAAAAAAGATTGATTTTCATCAGAGAATTTGTTGAAAAATCTCAAGATTCGTAGTAGGATGTTATTTTTGCTGAAGAAAATAAATATTGTATTTCTGATTCGGATAGGAAAAGTATTATATAATGTTGCGAAAAATGCAAAAACTTTAAAGCCAAACAGTCTAAAACCTACTGTAAAAAACGGAGGAGATTTTGCAATTATGTGGAGGTGCATTTCCAGATATGTGCGCTTTAAAAAAAAAATTAACTAAATAATGTAAATAATAGAGAAAGTTTTACATCCACATCCACGATCCCCAGACATAAATCATAAAGAATTTTTAGTATGAATTAGACCAAGAATTAGAAAAACACCAATAAATACAAAAGTTGAATTACAAATAAAACTAAAAGAAGAATGGTATTCTGTTTCTTCAAAATACTTGACAAAAATTATTTTTAGTATATCTAAACGATTACATGACGTTATTAAGCAAAAGGAATTTGTAACGAAATATTCAAAGTGTAGTTCCTATATTTTATATATAAAATCTTTATTTTTCATAAAATACCCGAACATTAATATGACATGAAAAAGTGATGCCTGTTGTTTAAAATGTACTGCACATTGAAATGTTATAATTGAAAATACATTTTGTATATATTACACTGTACAACAAATTTTGACTTTTCTTTGATTTCGTAACCGCCACTATGAAATTCTTATAGATTTTTGCGAGCTGAATACGAATCTAGAATCCGTTTTTCTCTAGGACATACAGTTTTTGAGAAAATTAATGTTAAAAAAGATTGCAAAGTTTCAACTTTGGAAATTTTTTGTGCTTTTACCATAGCGGCTATTCAGTGGCTTTTTACACGAAAAAAATCTGTGAACTTTCCGAATAAAACGATATAAATTGTTATTACATTGTAAACATTTAAATATGTTTAAATAATGATCAAAGTAAGAAAGACGCCAAAAACGAACCAATTTTTGCTGATATTTTTCAATTTATTTAAAAAACTATTGATCTAGACGAAAATCTAACCATCGTACATGATAGGGCAGACATTTCTCCTGAAGAAAGCATCAAGCGAAGTTACAAAATCACTTTCATTTTCTTTTTATAAAAACAATAGTTCGGCAAAACACGCGCCGCTGCCAGTGGTATTCAATATTAGCGTCTTGGTGTAACGGAATAATTGAACGGCCTGATGCGCAGTTATTACATTTCTTCTATACTAAATTTATTATATACTTGTTAAACAATTTTTATTTAATTTTTTACATAATTTCATCGGAATCATTATTTATTTAATTAGTAGTTAATTGTTCATATGTTATTTTGTAAAGAATGTGAGAATACTAAAATTTATATACATACTTAAAAATAGCTTCTTCTTGCTCGACGTTTATGTACTTCTTTTCCTTCAGTCTTCAACTGCCAACAATAGTCCGCTAACTTGGCAGGTACAACTTTTCCAAGGTAGCGTTTTTCTATAACACTGATGCCTTGATGAAATTGTTCACCATGCTCATCACTCACGTTTCCCAGATTTTCAGAAAAAAAGTCTAAATGAGAGCGTAAAAAATGCATTTTTAATGACATATTACACCCCATTTCTTTACGAGCATGAAGCAATTGCTCAACAATTTGTACGTAATTTGTTGAACGGTGCGACCCAAGAAAATTTTCGCAAGTGTTTTTAAACGCTACCCACACATTCTTTTCTATTGGTGACAAATGGTTTTCAAATTCTTGATTTTTAAATAAGGTGCGTATTTGTGGTCCTATAAAAATGTTCTCTTCAATTTTTGCCTCCGACAAAGCTGGGAATTTTAATTCTGCGAAAGCTGCTCCGTTTTTGTCCATGTCTTTGATGAAATTTTTCATAATTCCCAATTTAATATGAAGTGGCGGCAAATATATATTTTGTTTATCCACTAAACTATTATGTTCTATATTTTTTGTCCCGGGATGAAAACTTTTCTTCAGTAGCCATGTTTTAATGTTGTAATGGTCTTATTTTGCACGGCTGTCTCATTCACATAAAAAACAACAATATTTGGTATAGCCGCTTTGAAGTCCCATTTACAATGCAATAACTTTTAAATCTCCACAGATATGCCATTTATACTTTTTGTAATTTATTTGGTGTAAAAGTGTTTTGACAATATCATATGTCTCTTTCTGCTTTATGCCATATGCAATTGGTACTTACGGATGTATATTGCCATTATGTAATAAGACTGCTTTTAAACTAGTTTTTGATGAGTCTATGAAGGGCCTTCAATCTTCGGGATGATGTTTATAATGTAATTTGCTGAACAAATTTTCTATGTTGGTACAGTAACATAAATTATTGTAAACCGCAAAATATCGTTGTAACTCTTCATTTCTTTTTCGGAAGTGACTTACAGTTATCTATGGTGCAAGCAAATTCCACTGTTGTAACCTGGAGGCCAAAAATTCCGATTTAGTTTTTGTTAACTGTAAATCTCGTACTAAATCGTTTAAATCTCCCTGGGTGATGAGGTGAATATTGTTTCGTCTTGAAAATTTGTCCTCAGCTTCATCAAACGCAGTTTCGCTTGAACTTGAAGCTGTAATAGCAATTTCTCCTAAATTTGAAAATTCGGGAGAATTATCGACGACCGTAACCGGAGTTGCGAAGTCGGAGCTTCGTCTTTTAGATGTATTGGTCGTATAGCCGACAAAACAGTTGGATAGGAAATATATTTTCTCGTTTTAAAACTATATCCAGCTATGTCAAGAAGACAAAAATAACAATCACTTCTGTGATTTGTCGGTTTCCTCCAAACCATTGGTGCATCTCTCCCATAACGACATAATCCCACACTACACCTGCTGCAAATGACATGAGGTGCCCAATCTTTATCTTGCTCGCCAAGTTGGCATTTAAAATACTGTTGATAGGCATGCTTTATAGGTTCTGTGATGTATCTTACTGAACTTTTAAACACCATTTCACCACACACATAACAAAATTTATTTGGATGATTAACACACGCACGGGACATTGTTATTTACATTTAACTATTAATTATACTAAAGTAGAATTATTACTAAATTATAAAATAGTACTAAAAATAATAACAATAAAATCTCCACACTCTAAATAATACACTGAATATAATAATAATAATATAGTACAGATTGAATCTAAGAAAATATACAAAACGCACGACTCTGGCAGTGTAACGTTTCGTTTGGTTGTTCGAAAGAGACTGAAGAAAATCTCAAGGAAATGCAAAAAATTTAGCTGTGTTTTCTTTTATAAGGGTATTTTATCCTGTGTTTCGACAATTTATGACATGGTCAAGAGCTAAACGACAATGGGAGAATATACGTTTTTTACAGTATGTGTTCCAGATGTTGAACGACAACATTACGTTTCCAGGTATTGGAGAGTTTTAGAAAAAGTGCTTGAGAAATTATATTATATGTTATGTACACTTCACATTTTAAAGTTATTTAACTTAAACTGAAACAGTTTAAGAAATAAATGTTATAAATCCTTAATTATAATTAATTATCCCAAATATATCTTTGTAATTTTGGAAAAATAAATATTTCCTAAAACGATATTATTGTTCTAAACATTTTACATTCATGGATATTCATATTATGTAACAAAACTATACAATATTGCATGCATGATGTTAAAATCTAAAACATTGGTTTTAAAAATTCGATTTATTATAAATCTGGGTCGATTATTATGTTATATGTATATTATACCACTTATTTTCCTCTGCTTATATATACAATGACCGAATATTTTAAACAATTATAATAGGAACTGCGCGTCACGCCGTTCTATTATTCCGTTACGTCAAGACAGTAGGCAAGGCGACTACCGCGCCGCGCCAACATTGAGTACCACTGGCCGCGGCGCGTGTTTTGCCGAACTATTTTTTTTTTTATAAAAAGAAAACGAAAGTGATTTTGTAACTTCGCTCGATGCTTTCTTCAGCAGAAATGTCTGCTCTATCACGTACGATGGTTAGATTTTCGCCTAGACCAATAGTTTTTTAAATAAATGGGAAAATATCAGCAAAAATTGGTGCGTTTTTGGTGTCTTTCTGACTTTGATTATTATTTAAACATATTTAAATGTTTACAATGTAATAATAATTTATATCGCTTTATTCGGAAAGTTCACAGATTTTTCTCGTGTAAAAAGCCACTGAATAGCCGCTATGGTAAAAGCACAAAAAATTTCCAAAGTTGAAACTTTGCAATCTTTTTTAACATTAATTTTCTCAAAAACTGTATGTCCTAGAGAAGAATAGATTCTAGATTCGTATTCAGCACGCAAAAATCTATAAGAATTTCATAGTGGCGGTTACGAAATTAGTTGGCCGTTGTACAGTGTTATCAGTCTGCAATAAATGATTCATGTTGTTATAAAATAAACAGTATATAAATCGTCCTATCCTGTATATGATAACAAATGCAGAAGCACTGCAATGTTCGAATATTAATGTGAGTAAATGTAGCTATGCTCGTACAATTACCAAGTATATACTCTCGACTACGTGTTTTGACTTTTTAGTTGTTAAAATGTCCAATTATTTACTTAAATTAATTGATACTCATTTTAAATACCTGCACTTATACTTTTTCTTTAATATAATCCCATAAACAAAAGTTCATGAGTATAAAATCTGTGGAAGATGCCAAGAGATTGCTCTTCCACGTCGTATCTAATAATTATAATTATTATTTAAAAATGTAACATTTTCGCTAAAGCACAATATACGTGGTGGAGCACAATACACGTTTATATCGATCGACAGAAAATAACGTTACCGTAATAATACAGGCTCGCAGTAAATTGCCAAACTCGATTTTCTTAAAAACTAAGTCAATAATAAAAAAATTCTGTTCTATACGTTTTTATTTTTTCATAAGGAATTATGACATGTTCACTTTTAGCTTAAAATGTTCGCTGTCAGTTTAATAAATCAAAATGACAGATTTCATTACATTTGAATGTTTCAAAAAGAGTCTGATAAAATTGTGACACCCGACTTGATTAGTATTTTATCATTTCTCTTTCCGTGTAATAAACTTGACAGTTGGATATGTCCTGGTATGGGAAATCTTGTTATCTTATATGATCAATTATAGTAGTATTCGAAAGGATTCGAGGTGGGGTCAGATAAAGTGTTATCTTTAACGTAAGAAACGATCACTTTTTCTATTAATACAATAAAGTCCGGACAAGATATTTGTTTCTAATGGTTTCATTTGTTCAGAATAATGTAACAGTGCATAATATAACAAATGCATGATGATTATTCAGTGTTCGATAGAGGATAGATATCTATGATAAAATTCCACTATGAAATTTACATAGTACTACGAAGATTCTTAATTGATTTTACAGGAAAAAATTTCAAGCCAATACATTCCCTCCGTCAAGATTATTTGTAAGATCGAAAATGAGGAACATTATTTACGACAATTTATTACTTTTATTATTGTATATAGCTAATACTTTTTAATCGAAATCTGAGATTCCACCTGTGATTTGTCAGTTAACTTATCTTTATTATTGTTTAAGTTATGCTTCTGTGAAAAAAGTTACAATTAAATTTCCGAAGCTCGTAACTTAAAAAATTTTAATTATATAACGGAAAAACGAATCGATCTTTTATTTACGGCAAGTCTAATTTGTGCCAAGTTTTAGAAATTTATCAAGTTTAATAAAAATCAAATATAACTGAATGCATAGTGTTTCAAATAAACAATTTAATAGCTTTATTTTCATAAAATATTCAAGTCACGTTGTTAAATATAACATATGAAGAATTTAATTTATATGCAAACTAAACGTAGGGTTTTCAACTTATTTTCAACTTATAACTTAATAAATGTAGTTTATTAAGTTACTGATTTACTTTAAGTTGCTTTGAATAGAACGTACTTTGTGAGTATATTATCCTGTAATAAATTTCGACGGCATGATAATATTAGTGGAGCAAAATTAAGCAGACATTCCATAATAATAGGAGATGGTATTCTGTTATTATAGTTCGTTGTCAGAAATTCTCAACTTTTGGTTTTCATTAAGACCTTTAACAAAGGATAATTCCATCATACACTTCGCCGACGTTTATGAAATTTGATAAGATAATAAGTCACTATCTGCAATGAACACAACAGTAATTTTAGCAGCAGATAGTTAGTCGATTTTGAAACCAATAAATGTAAATAACATTTTGAAAATGACGAATTATATATATTCAAGGAGTGTCCCTTTCAAACTTTCTATTCCGAACTCACATTCTTATCGGGGAATTTACGAGGATAGTACCGATGCCAACCCACGAGTTGGCGCGTGAGGAGGTTGGCCCAGATGTTCAGAAGAATTATGACTCTAATTGGTCAGAATTGAAAAAAGGATGACTAGATTCATAAGTATTTTCGGCGGTAGGAATTATTGGCACGAGCGTTCACACACACTAATTAGGCAAAAAAAAAAATGATAGTCGGCAAACGTCTCGAGAATGAGTGAGATAATGCAAATTACGTGATGCAGTTGTTATAGGCATTATTATTCTTATTTGCCGAAATGTAACGCTGGAAGTGTTCACGATGGGATTAGACGTAGCTTCTTTTACTTTGGGTCGACCTTCTCACGCGCCGACTCGTGGGTTGACATCTGTAACACGGTTTACTTCACTCTTTTATAAATGACACTATTTTCAGTCGTCATATTGAAATATAAATATTAAAAATAATATTTAGTATAATAGGTATTTTAAATTCAAAAACATTTCAATAACATATTTGCAAAATTTAACAGCTTTCTTAGTAGCCGTATCGTATAAAAATTTTTGGAACATCTATTTTTGATTATTTTGTATTCTCTAACCTGAAGTATACACAAAAATTTATATTTTTACCTTTTATTCAAGTCTTCATTTAAAAAAGATCAAACTATGTATTAGGGAAGAAATACAAGTGTTCCAGCTTTCGATGGCCTTTCATTTCAATCATTCGAAATCTGATTTCGAAATGGAAGATATCAAATCTTTTCTTTCGAAAACCATACATTCATTGTAAATTTAATTCAAGTTTTCAAAACAAACCAACCAATCGACATCTATATGGTCAATTGAATATTAGTGGCTTAAGTCAAGGTCTTCATTATATACTTTCAAATTTCTAAACTCTAGTAAAATTTGAAAAATTTCTAGATTTCTGGATTAAAAATTTTATAATCAGCAAATTTTCAGCTTATCAAGCTTCTAAATCCACAAATTCCCATTTTCCCAAATCCTAATTGTTTACATTTCTGAATTCCCAAATTTATAAATTCTTAAATTTTAGAATTCCAAAATTTTGCAGGACTTGTAAAAGTATTATTTAAAAATTTCATATGGGGTCTAAGAATGTCCGAAGTGAAGATTTACATTTTTCATTCGATACACGATTTTATCACCAGCTTCAAGAACAAGAATAACTTTGTGCTAAATTAATTCTTATATCCATCAAATAGATTCGAAATTGCATTTAAAATTAGATACTTTAGATGTAATGGAAATATAATCTAGCCGACGAGAGTTGATATGCGAATGTACTGCCTCTCCACTTAGTGATCGATGGTGGAAGTTGATATGCGCATTGTTCTCTTCCTATACACTAGTACAGACCAGGTGCTTCACGCGAATTCGAAAGTGTATTTAAAATGTAGTGTACCTACTCCAAACATATAGGTAAAACAAGAATGAGATATAGAAGTTTGTTTGGACCTATATATTCTGGAGAAAACCGTTAAATTGTAAATCTAAACGTGCAGCACAGAAACAGGACTTCGTAACGTTAATTTAATGCAGTTTACCGAAAACAGCGTCAAAAACTAAATCGTTTTAGTGGGGCTATAAGTCTAGCTATATGCAACCAGTAAATATCATGGGGTGCTCGACCCAGGGTTAAAATTTTTGGGACTTTCCAGACACGTCGACTAACAACGTAAGAGCCAGCCAATCAGGGAAGCCACCCCCATCGACAGTTTCAAGCTGACGTCCTAAAAAGAGTGTTTTTCGGAAAAATATCAGATTTTTTAAACAACTTGTACGGATTAACGACACAACATTTTTCCAGGCGTACTCCTGTAATATTTGAACTTGTACGAGCGTACTCTCGTACAATAACTGAAACTATCAAATTGTCACTTATATTCACCTTGTATTCCATTTTCAGTTTTCACTTTAAATTATATGTACTTTTTACACAGTACACTTGAGTCATTTTATTTAAATTTCCTGGTGCACAAACAAATTTTAAAGTCGTTCCAAACGACTGAACGTGTTCGAAAATATCGAAAACGATACCAAAACACGGTTTTTTATCGATTCGACAAAAATCGACGTTGATGACGACAGATTTCTGTCATCCGATCGCCGTCATAAGCTATACAGCAAACTGTCTCTCCTCCTGTCTACTCTCCACAAGTGTATCCTCGAAATTTCAAGTCAAAAAACTGAAAATCGCGACCTATAGAGCGTGGTACACACAAATAAACAAGCAAACGAACAAATGCAGATCGAGTCATTACCTGAACCTCACTACGTTCAACAATTAACAGAAACGTAAGAAATCACTTTCATTAATAGTAATGGCCTGCCCTCCATTAAACAAGCGTTAATTTGTCCTTAATGTCAAGTGATCAGTTCCTTCACTACTAACATATTAGCTTTTGCTGGCCCAACTTATGCATACAACAGAACTTGGTAAAATATGTTTTTAAGTGTAGAATCAAAATCTAGAATAGAAAAAGTAGGAGTTTTTTAGTAACTTGTCGGAAGTCTTAGAGAACTGAAAGTATGTATCGGGACCACAATAACACTAAAGTGATCAATAGATGTGTTAAACTTCGTGTTGGGGCAACATTCTTTTTCTTACTATTTTTCATTAATCTATTAGTATTTAATAAATGTTGATAATATAAAATAATATAAAATGATATAGAATATAATAATTTTGAATTTTGGAATCAATTGGTTCAAAAGTTATATGTTCTTGAAGTTTGGTTGTTTTGGTGTACTACATAGCTTACCTTAATATGGTAATTAAGTGAATTTTATTATTTACTAAAACACATTTTGCTCGGATCGGATTCACTAAAAATGCCATTATATCAATATTATTTCGGTGACAAAATTGTTGTTATAAACATTCGGACAGTCGAACTGCAAATTTATTGTCATGAATCCTGTTCCCATCATCTAGTATTTTGCAAGACGCCTATATGATTCTATTTTTTGAGTATGTATATCATTACTAACTAACATTTATTAAATTTTATTTAGACATTAACATGTTACTTTATAACTGATAATATAATAGATGTCTCACAATTCTCGATTACAATGACAGTTGTTTGTGTTAGTATTGATCATCCATAACACCTAAAAACCGTCTTACTATGACACGATTGTCACTAATCTTTAAAATCATATAAAAATATGAACTGATTTATAAAACGTTCTCAATACGACTGAATATTTAACTTAATCAATACAATTAGTATTTCTCTGTACTTAAATAAATTCTGTACTTGAACTAGACTCTGCAACTTCTAATAGATTCCGACACTCAAAATGGTTGTGTTTAATCTGTATTTATCGAATACTATTTGATTATGCAAAGCAAGTTTAAAAAATGACGCCACAAAATGAGATATACCCAATAGATATCTTAAAACCCTTCAACTTTTGTATCCATCATTCTGAAAAATGCATTTCTTATTCAGAATATTTTGGTTTATCCTTTGTAATACAATTATATTTAACTATTGTAAAAAGACATTGACATTTCTATATTCTGAGTCTCGATGTTTTATTTTGGTTTCTTGAATTTATAAAATACCTATTAACTCGACAAGTCTGACTAACAACAAGACCTGTTGGGAAATGCAGAAATATGAAAATACATGAATTTTGCCATTTAATTATACACATACTGTTGCGAATAGCGAAGGTCGTGAGTTCAAATTCTGCGCGAAGCAAGCCTTGGGTCACCTTTTTCGAAACCGTCCGGGTTTTGAAAGTCAGTTAGTCTCGAACTATCGCACGTATAAGTATATCGCTTGTTGTTTTCGTGAACGCGCTCTCGGCTTTTGAACCTGTACATATATTGTATTGTTTATAGTTTAATGTAACCGTTTTATTCACATTCTGGTGTGTCTAGGATTATTTATTGAAAAACACATACAAAAACATCAAGATTGATAGAGATGCTAGTGAGGACGTGGGTGTATGTGGATGAAGAAAGTCAGTTAGTTAACAGTCACTCAACAACAAATATATTTTTAACAAACAACAAAGATCAGATAATAACAAGATAACAAGAGCGTCAGTGATTCCGCGGATGTAAACGTGACGGTACCAAAATAACGAATGACTCGAGCGGCGCGATGACTAGTTTTTATGTGCTTTTTGAATAGGGACAGAAATAGGAAAAGAAAAGGAAAAGTACGAATAAAAGGAAGAAATAAAAGGAAGAAATAAAAGGAAGATTGCAGAATAGGCAGGAAGTGCTTAGAAATACTCAGGCAAAAGAGAAAGCTAGAAAAGTTTAGAAGAAAAGATAAATTGGAAACAACGTAGAGGCAGGTACCGCCACGCTAGAATAAAAATCATACACGTTCTTATTTTTTTTCAATCGACTTTTTTAATCAAGAATTCGTACACAACAAAATATTTAAAAACTAGAAGTTAAATTTTTCCAAATTTAAAAATCCCCAAAGGGTCTAGCCCAGGGGTCGGCAACCTTTTTTGGCCGCGGGTCAAATACAACCAAAATTAAAGTGAGTATTAAAGAGACGTTTGGGTCAGAGATATTTTCGTATTACAACAGTTTTTTAGTAAATAATAAGATATATTTAATGAACAAAATAATTACAAACCTAGTTGAATGAACGTTATTTATAAACGTTCTCTTCGATATCAATGGCTCCCCTGATGTTGAACTTATGACGTCAATTTAGTCAAGTCTGGTTTATAGTTAATCGTTTTAAGACGAATACAAGCATCTAAATTTTTGGTAGTTAACCTGTTCCTGTTCTTGCTTAATATTTTCATTTATCCGTAACATAGAGTCTGAATGAAATAATATTTTCAAATAGTACTCGTGTTCAAGGAGTATAGTTTCAAATAGTATTATTTCTTTCGGCATATTTCACGTTTTCCTCAACTTTGATTATTGATTATTAATTATTAATTATTATTCTTTATTAGACAGAGATCATTTAAGGTAGTCAGTAGAATAAGAGAACTTACAAGGGACCTCACTTAAGTGTTACACGCGGATTTTAACGAAATTTACATATGTGGTATTTTTTTGAAAATTATTTGACCCATATTTTTTTATATCTGCTGACATGCATGTTGAGGGGGTGAAAATAGCCCTCAAAGTTGGGGTTGAAAACACATTTTCTTTAATATCTCGGAAACTAGAGGGTATAGGAGGGTGAATTTTTTTTTAAAATGTGTACTTTTGAGTAAGGAATTTAGTTTATTACGAAAATTTTCGGAGAAATTATTTATTTAAATAATATATTAAAAAATTGGATTTTTTTGTCAATTTTTTACCCCAAATGCCGTTCGATTTTTATGCAGATTTGTATACGTAAAATATGGATCAAAATGGCGGATACGTGTTTTTGGAATTTTTTGTTTATTGCAATTTAGCAATAATTATTACGTATACAATTTTCGTCTACTTTTTGCGGAGAAAAGTGTTGAGATTTGTTTTCGTAGAGCGTGAGCCCCATTTATACGATCATTTGCCACGTTTTTAACAATTTGATAATATTACATGTTTATTGTTCCATCATCGGTAGCCAGAGGAGGTCTAGCGGGCAGGTATAAATTCGTCGCGGTACCAGTCGTCGTTGTACAGATGCACTCAACATGTACAAAGAATCGGCATATGTATGTACATATACAGGTATAGAAATGCAACAAGAGTTTACATTTGACGATTTGACGTATGACCAAATCTTACCTATTTCTGTCAATGAAGAGGAAATGGAACAAGAATCTACTTAAAAATTTGGCAAAATATTTTTTTTGCGCGCAACGGAAAATACTGTTGTGCTCCTCGACTCATGGAAAAGATATAGCAAGAAGAAGTTATGACGTGCAATCCCAATGCCAGAAACAGGGTAAGAAACTGGAAATATTAAAAGTACTAAAAAATACCACATCATTTGTTCAACAATTTGACGTCTATAGGTTTCGAATTTGGACAAATTTTGTTTGAAAAATTTCTGATCCTTTAATCGTATTGAATGTAGATATAAATTAATTATAATAGAAACAATAAATTGTTGAAATTAAAATAAAAATTAATTTCTTTACCTTCGGCTAAAAGTTCCATTGCCAATAAAAACCTACGTTCCGTACAACGACGACTGGTACCGCGGCGGATTTATACCTGCCCGCTAGACCTCCTCTGGCTACCGATGATGGAACAATAAACATGTAATATTATCAAATTGTTAAAAACGTGGCAAATGATCGTATAAATGGGGCTCACGCTCTACGAAAACAAATCTCAACACTTTTCTCCGCAAAAAGTAGACGAAAATTGTATACGTAATAATTATTGCTAAATTGCAATAAACAAAAAATTCCAAAAACACGTATCCGCCATTTTGATCCATATTTTACGTATACAAATCTGCATAAAAATCGAACGGCATTTGGGGTAAAAAATTGACAAAAAAATCCAATTTTTTAATATATTATTTAAATAAATAATTTCTCCGAAAATTTTCGTAATAAACTAAATTCCTTACTCAAAAGTACACATTTTAAAAAAAAATTCACCCTCCTATACCCTCTAGTTTCCGAGATATTAAAGAAAATGTGTTTTCAACCCCAACTTTGAGGGCTATTTTCACCCCCTCAACATGCATGTCAGCAGATATAAAAAAATATGGGTCAAATAATTTTCAAAAAAATACCACATATGTAAATTTCGTTAAAATCCGCGTGTAACACTTAAGTGAGGTCCCTTGTTAGAGTGTAAATACGTAAATTTCATTTTCATCTGAAGGTATAATGAATCACAACATTAATCATTTTAAATTTAATCCATATATTTTGAATGCAAAGCACCGTGTAAAATATTATATTCTCTCACCATTTTAATCAATCCATTAAAAGCAGATGTACGTAACTAAAGAGAATTACATTATCTACATTTTGCGCAATCGCACATTTATCCTTGAAAGTTAACTACGAGCCAAAATTGTTAGTGTGATACATCTGTATTCCTTTGTTACTTGTCGAGGTGGTGGGAGTAGCAGGATCGCGTGAGGTAAGGGAAAGAGCGCGATGCTCACTCTGCTGAGAAAACGCGCCAAGTCTGCACCACGTGTGTTAAAGTAAAGAATTATATTATAAGTGATTAATATATATTATCCCTTTTGTTCGTTTTATAAATACATACATTTAAACCAGATTTGACGAAGCATTTATTGTAACCTTTTCAAAAATACTTGTTTTTGCTTAAAATGAAAAAATTCATTTTCTCTTATGCTCCTAATATACAGGGTGTAGCCGGACGGATGGTACAACCGAGCAGGGGGTGATTCTCCATGTAAAAATAAGTCGAAAAAGAGGAATAACATTTTTTCGTTTAACGCTTCATTTTCGAGATTATCGAATTTGAAAATTCTATTCAGTACGCGTGCACTGGACTGTCTGTTCAAGTCATTGTTCGCTACAAGTTTCCTATTGCATTCTAATATTGACATTTCTCAGGTTTACATCTTTTCTTCTACTTTTATTCTGTTTCGATCAGGCAAGCTGTGACAGTGTCTACTTATAGCAACCGCGAATATGTCGATATGATAAAAGCTTTAGGAGCTTGTCATGAAAATGCAACAGCAGCAGCTGAATATTATAGGCAACAATTTCAAAATCGTCGCTTTCCGGACAGGAGAGTAATACGCAGGGCAGAGCAAAGATTAATTGAGTATGATTCTTTTTACAACTACCATAAGTCTGGTGGCAATAGAAAATTCCTAAATTTTGAAACGGAAGTTCTTAATACCGTTGCTAATAATCCTAAGATAAGTATACGAAAACTTAGTGCTCATCATAATAGCAGTGCTAGAACTAGATCGAAATAAATAATATTAACATTAACATTAACATTTCTTATTTATAATTCATATTTAAACCTAAAGATGTTATAGTACACGCGTACTGGATAGAATTTTCGAACTTGATCCTCTCCAAAATGAAGCGATAAACGAAAAAATGTTATTCTTTTTTTTTTAACTTATTTATACATGTAGTGTCACCTCCTGCTCGGTTGTACCGCCCGTCTGGCCACACCCTGTATATACTAATGAAATATAATAATTTTCTTCTTACGCATCAATATTTTTTAACAAATTTTGTGCCAAAATAAACCAATTTCTGTGCTGAAGAAGATACATACTTAGAAACCTGTAATAAAGAAGTTCTGTTTAATGTGTGTACTAATTAGAAGGTATAAAATATATTTCATTTTTGTCTTTTTTATATTCTGATCTGTCTAAAAATTGATTCTTCCGAAATTCCATCGTTAAATAAATTAAGTTTACAATTGAAGAAATTTGAAACACCATTAGATTGTTGTTATATAAGAAGAGTCAAAAATATCTGTCTATGTTCGCAGAATTGCACAGTTTATGATTCAACACGGGAGAATCTTAACGTAAGTTTCATTTCTTTTATTGTACACCTTTTATTTTTTATTACACTGTAGAACAAATTTTGACTTTTCTTGATTTCGTAACCGCAACTATGAAATTCCCATAGATTCTTGCGAGCTGAATATGAATGTAAAATCTGTTTTTCTCTAGGACGTACAGTTTTTGAGAAAATTAATGTTAAAAAATATTGTAAAGTTTCAACTTTGGAAATTTTTTGTGCTTTTACCATAGCAGCTATATATAACATATAATGTAATATGTTCATTGTTTATATTTAAGTATAAATATGTATGTCCATATGCATTATTTTTATGTCCAATATTCCTGTTTGAACACTGGCAAGGTTTTCTGCAGTATCTTTTGCTCTTGCAACAAATGTTTGTATTCATATAATAAATCGGCTACAGACGTAAAAAATAATAATAATATTACAAGCCGGAGGGCTACAGCCGCGTGACTGGGGGCTGTATTTGGTTATGGTATTTATTACTAGGCTAACTCAGGTTTTGTTAATTAACCTGAGCGCCAAAGGAAAGTAGACGTGGGGATGAGCCGACGTATCGCTAACGCCGGGTGTCACAGGAGATGTTAGTATAGAACTGGTAACATAGATTTGATGGTATACCTCGAGCGGCCAAGATACACCGACAGGTGGGTTTGTTGGACTTTGGTTATAATCAATTGAGGCAAAAATTAATTATAAAAATGAACAATACAATATATTATTCCCAAAACCGGGTTCTACAAGTGTTTGAAGTGTATTTGCCGGTTAAGGTGATTTTAAGCAAGAGTTTAAATGTTAACTCGATTTGACTTTAATGATGTTAATTTAGTTTCGACTCCGACAAAGCGTGAATCTAATCCTGCCTAGTTTTAACGAAAAACGAGCAAAACGGGGACCCAAGAGCAAATCAGTAAAAATGTATGATTAAATACTGTATGATTATAATAATTCTCGACTGGGACTCTAACCCGATTTCGATTAAAAAGACTTCTCTAACTTGACGTGATGACTCTAACTGAACTCGAACAGAGCTTCCGCGTTAGTCGACGATCAAAAATTAACTGGATCCGGCACGTCCCCTCCATAACCCTTTTTATACCCGAAAAATGGGCGGAAAAACGAGTAGTGGTGAATTTTTGCGTCTAACGAATTTTCATCGCGTTCGTCCGAAGACGTTAGATATTCTTGGGCGAAGCCCAATAAGAAAACCCTGATAGCTGGGAAAGCTAGGCAAGACTAAATTCTTTCTTCGCGGTAGTCTTTAACAATGCTCGAACAGCCACCTCCAAAATAGAAAACTTTCGGCGTACGTAACAATAATAATAAGTATTATTTTTATTACATATAATCTGTTGTATTATTTAACCCTTTTATTTTTCTTCCTCCAATTTCCTTTAGATTAATTTTTTTTCTTACTGGGGTCTAATGATACCTTATATTTCATCAAAGTACATACGCTACTGAGAACTTCTATTGATTGCTTAATGCGCATGCGTTGCGACTGCACAACACTGCCACGTAGGGTCGGGTGCAGAACAGTTTTCGAAGCACAACAAGTCGGACCTCCATACAAGTACATACTATAACCCGGAACAGTTTTCGCTGGAAAGAGCTAAAAAATTCATAGTTCTTGATTGGACAGCGTGTATACGCCATTTGGATACTTGATCGCTGGGTCGTTTAGTAGCCAGTGAACAACAGGCTCCCCACTCAAGCGATCTTGTATCTGAAACTCCGTTAGGAGAGTGCTATGCTCAGCTGTAAGAAAGGCTAACAAGGGGACATCAAGGTCGACGGGAAATGGATTTTCCTGAAACTTGCACTGTTTAAAGATCACGTATCTAAACTTAATTAGGCAAACCGGTAGCGCTCCTCAAGATTTTCCGAGAAAACTGCATTTGAAAATTGTCTTACCTGTTTATAAGGAGTTCACGTTAACGAGTGGTCAAGTAGCCGAGTAGCTAAGAGCGTAATCAAACTCCGCAAACAAAAGAACCACATCCTCTCACAACTAAACAGACTAACCAGAATCGAAAATTTCTCACACAATAACCTCCCCACAATAAACTTACTCAGAGACGCGATCAAAACTATAAGATCCGAAATCAAAAAAGCCTTCAATGAATCGGTAAATAAATTCTGGGACAAAAAAATCTCAAAGATCTCTCCCCGCGATGGCCACAAATTCTTCCCCAAAATCAACAGCATATTCCGCCCAAATAAACCCAATACAATACATACCCTAAAGATCCCCTCCCAAAATACGGAACTCCTCACAACCACCAATACACAACCCCAATCCCACCAAACAGACTCAGAAAACAACACACTAATCACGGACACTACAGAAAAACTGAACATATTAGGTACTCACTTCGAGAACACCCATACACAAAACCTAGGCATAGGTAGGAAACAATTAGAAAATATCGTAGAGCAAAAAATTACATCCCTGAAAGAAGACATGCACCTAGAACAAACAAACAACGTCACCCTATGCACTTTTAGCATTTCCAACACCGCCGACAACCCCGACACAGAAAACACTCCCACAAATTACTTCACATCCTTCCACGATCTCAAAGAACTCCTCAAAAGAATAAATAACAAGAAATCTGCCAGCTTCGACAACATCCCCAACATTGCCCTAAAAAACCTTCCTCCTAGCTACATACGCGCATACGCAATAATTTTCAACAACTGCCTAAACAGATCGTACTTTCCCTCCGCATGGAAAACGGCCAAATTAATCCCCACAAAAAAGAAAGGAAAAGACGGCAGCCTCCTTTCCCACTACCGCCCAATCAGCCTCCTCCCAAACATCAGCAAAATCTTCGAAATTACAATAAACAACGCCATAACCGACTTCTGCACCAAAAAACAAATAATACCCGAAACTCAATTCGGCTTCAGACATCTCCACTCCACAAACCACGCAATAACCAAATTTACCTCAGACATCTGCTGGGCCCGCAACAACAGCGAATGCGTAGGCGCATTATTCATAGACCTAGAAAAAGCCTTCGACACGGTATGGCTAGACGGCCTGTGTTTCAAACTAATTAAAAAAAAGTTCCCACCCTACTTAATCAAAATGATCTGGAATATGACCCACGGGAAAAAATTTATAGTCACGAATAACCACGACAAATCCTCCAAAACCTTCTCCATAGCCAACGGCCTACAACAAGGCACAGTCAACTCCCCAATCCTATTTAGCATCTACATAAGCGACCTACTCCATCTATTCGACTTAAACAATAACAACTGCAAATTCGCCATAGCCTTCGCGGACGACCTACTAATCTACATAAAAAACATGAAACCCTCCATAATTAAAAATCAACTCCAAGAAACCTTCGCGAAAATACAAGAGTATCTCCAAAACTGGAAACTCAAAATTAACACGGACAAATGTGAAACGATCCTCTTCCGCCCAAGCCTGGTACGATCCGCCAAACCAAACTACGACGTCCGCAAACACGCCCAAACCTTCCACCTACACGACAACGACAACCCACAGCTAAAAATAACAAACAAAAAAACCGTTAAATATTTAGGCATTCACCTAGACTTCAAACTTAACTTCATAAACCACACGCGATCCTCAATAGCCAAAGCCCAGAAAGCATTCGCCAGCAACAAACGCCTCTTTTACAGTAAACAACTAAACACAAATACAAAACTAACATGTTATAAAGCGCTAATCAGACCCATCCTAACCTACGGAAGCCCAATTTGGTTTAACCTACCGTCTAACTCAATGGAAAAATTAAGATTATTCGAACGCAAGTGCCTAAGAGCATGCCTTGGCAAATATAGAACCCCCGATTCAAACTTCACGAAAAAATACAGCAACCACCAAATCTACGAACTAGCTAAAATCCCTAGAATAGACTTATTCTCATTAAAGTTAACGCGCAACCACTGGGCAAACACCAGGAAAATTAAAAACAACAGCCTCATTTGCAGCTCCACCTACCCCAACCCCCTCTACTATAACAAAACACGCAGTACAGGATACACCCCACCAGAAGCTTTCCTACACCTCGACAACCAAGGATACATACAAGACCCCAACAACATCCCTCTCATCTATCACTGCAATAGAAAAGCAAATAACACCAAGATCCTATATGATACAAACACACCACCAATAAATGATCCCAAAAGAAACCTCAAATTATCCAGCATAGACATAAACGACAAACACAGACTCGACACCAAAAAATACTGGTGGCTCCAATAAAAGGAGGTAAACCTAACTAAGGCCATCGGCATGCATAAGAAATCCCACCCTGCAAACGCGTATTAGCGCCCGGATACCCAAACACAATCATGTACTCTATTAACGTTTAAACTCATGTAAAATAAAAACACTGTAAACATAATTATAAGTAGAATATAAGCATATATATAAGCTCCACTCTGACACGGGAACACCACCCTAAACCCCTTGTATATAATCTAGCTAGTAAGTGTAAATATGTATATATGTATATAGCCAAAATATTTAAATCCCCTAACGATACACCTCCCTATCCCTATCCCCCAACTCCCCCCAATCGAGGCCCGCCACATTGAGCGAGTACAAACCGTGCGATTGTACAGCAATTCAAAAAAAAAAAAACCCATGTATTTTTTTCACCAAGCATCACTCATAACGATAAGCGTAGCATGTAAACCCCATTCAGAGCTGGAGATCGCGAGCGCTCCGAGCAGAGCCCTGATCCAACCAAAATCCCTCATGACCACCTTTGTACGTTTCTGGACATATTGTATATAGATATAAATGTATTCGGCACAATAAACGTATGTTTAAAAAAAAAAAAAAAAAAAAAAGCTAAGAGCGTAATGTCAAAGAATGGTAATCGGTATGTTCGGGGATCGAAACTCGTTTCGGACATTATTTTTTTTTTTTCTTTCAATTTATATCTACCTTAATTTTAAGCATAGCATTTATAAAATCTGCACCAATGAACAGTTATTTTTATTTTTTAAATAGAAAATGCATATTTCTTATTTGTGGGCATTGGGAAAAGGTTGAACATAAAAATAATATTAAATGTTGTATTTATTTTATCATTACACATTTCCTTTATTAATTATATGCTAGTATGTCACGAGCCAGAATGATATGCGTCGTAAAAACACATATTATGAAATTAATAATCTTCTGTTAGGAAATATGCTCATTTAATATGATTCTTAACACGACTTTATTTACGACTATTGGTCGTGTTTGTAAACTTGTTTCCTATTAAACGTTTGAAATCATATCATGAAATATGAACATAGATATTAGAAATGGCTATTTAATGTCCTAGTAAACATTGAAGTCGTATTGAGGAAGGTGCTACATTTTATTATTTTTAAATGAATAATATGCAACATAAAATAGAAATATGCAAAATGAAAGAAAAGAAAATTATTCAATTAAGAATATATTATTAGACAAATAAAATGACTTTAACAAATAGCTTTCAGGCCCGGCATTTTCGGAGGTCGACTATCGGTTGTTCCCGTAGAGGTTGAGAAGGTGGGGGTAACTAGTCAGCCAGGCGGTCCGTTTTTCGACCATTCGGTGCCTCCCTCGCCCAGGTAGAGATCATCTCACGTCTAGCGCGTGGGTATGCAGCGAGCGGCAGTGTTCGCAGAGTACATTGGTCACGCGAACAAAAAAGAGGAAAGAAAGGAACCGGCAGGGCGGGGTGCAAAACGGGCTCGAACGCAGAATACTGAGATCTATCAGAGTGTTGGATCGAGGGTCACTCTGGGTGTTCCTTGTGGCGAGGCGCAAAACTGCCTCATACGCCGAAATAGAACGTTCTACATCCATTGATGTCACAGGAATATATTTAAATTTCGGTACTATTTCTAAAAATACTGACAAAATTTCGCTTATAGAGTTGTTAATTTGCCATAATGCTTGGTATCCACGGTTGTTATTTACCATTTCTTTAGTTTTTCTTTAAATTCACTGTCCCACTAGTGACTAGAACAAATGATAAGGACCACTAGTGTATGAACGTCAAGATGGGAAAGACAACAGCGCAAGAAACACAGGTTGAGGCCACAACATTAGCGGACATAACGACGCTCATTGGTCGCACATCCATGGCCGAGGAATTAGAGGAGAAGGAGCACCAGTTACAACAGATTAAATTACAAGCAACTGAAGATGAGGCGCTCATATACTTAGATTATGAGACCTTGTGTAAAGAAATTGATAAAAATTATTTATCCTATTGCCGATCATTATTAGCAAAATTTTATTACAACAAGAAAATAAAGGATAAATATACCAGAATCATAATTACTAGAAGAGTAATAGATAGGCATCTTAGAAGTAGATTAGAGAAGTCATTATCATTATATACT
Organism: Megachile willughbiella; assembly: GCA_945859595.2. Lineage (NCBI taxonomy): Eukaryota > Metazoa > Arthropoda > Insecta > Hymenoptera > Megachilidae > Megachile > Megachile willughbiella. The sequence continues at coordinate 1,117,498 of OX243806.1, forward strand.
CCTGAGAGGATTCGTAGAATACAAGAATACAATCAGGAAATTCAAGGGATAGTTTACGTGCGTAAATGGTGGAGTCCCTTCAGAAAAGTCAAAATTACCCTAGGAGATCCGCCCGACCGAGTGTATTGCGACTGGAAGGGCCTACTGTACCTGGGTATCGGCGTGGTTGGGATCTTGACACTCGGCAAATACCTCATTTCCCGAGCTATAAGCACAAAAAACCATTGATTTGTGAATTAATGGACATTAGAAATATCGGTATCAAATGTATGAATATGTCGCGCGTGGAAATGATAGGTTCGTGTACACGAAGGTTGAGCGCTCGTCAGCGATTGGTTAATCACGTGACACCGGATTTTTAGTCTTAGGGAAACAGTTCTCGTTAATATCTTATTGTTAGATTTTTTATGATACGGAAACCAGGTTCACTAAATATACATATACAAAACAATATAATGCACCTTTCATGCATAAATATCTAACTCGTCGCGAGGAAGTCTCAGATCCAACGTTTCATCTGATCAAGACTGTGACAAGCAAAATTACGAGTGGGAAGCGGGGTCTATATGATATCTTAGACCTTTTGGCCCGTTGAGTCAAGAAGAGCCACAAAATTGTAAAACAGATTTGTGCTGGCTCAACGGGCCTAAGAGGCCCTTGTCCCTTTCCACTCGTGATTTCCCAAAAAGAGTTTTTTGTCGCCCATAGGCTGAATGTATTTTCTTAAAAGGTTCAGGCATTACAGTCTCAACCGTTGTCGCGAGAACGTCGTAGCTTATAAAAATAAAGTTCATCCAAGCACATACGGAGTATTTTCATTCACGTGATAACCTCAAGACCAACGATGCTCTCAAAAGGCCTTTGAGTTAATTGAAACCCGTCCATATCCTTAACTATACACCGACCGTAGTCTAACACTTGTTTAATCACGTAAGGTTCTTTAAACTTTGGGATCAATTTCTTATTGATTCCCGGAGTTGAATCTGCGTTTCTTATCATTACATACTCGCCCACCTGGTACATGCTTGCCGCCTTGCACTTTTTGTCAACATACCGCTCGTTCACGTCCTAACGTTCTTTGATATTATTTACCGCGGATTCACGCACTTTTTCTAGGTCGCAGTCTTCTAACGGATGTTTCTTTATACAGTGTGTCTCATGAACTCTGTCCACTTACAAATCTTGGTTATTTCAAATACAAAAGACGAGAAAATGCTACTGACAAAAGTTGTAGGGCTTAAGAAAGTGCATAACGTGATATAAATGTTGTTCTTGTAAGTGGAGGCGTAGAGAAGATATAGCGGTATCTTTTGTTTTTTTTTAATGGAATACCTAATTTTGTATGTTCAATTTCGATCGATGAGCATATTCCGAGTATAAAAGTACTAAGGTGCATCTATCGTAAAAATGACCGTTGCTGAAATATCTAATTTTTTTCATGAAGCATGTTCGATATGTCAGTCTTCTGCAGCGATGCAACGTTGTAGTCTTTGAACTGTTGCATCTCTTACACATCCCATTGCTACAGCTTCTATTTTATCACACGCTGCAATAATTCGTTACTTCATATCTTCGGGAGTTGTTGGTGCATCTCGATACACAATGTTTTTCAATACTCCCCACAAAAACATCTAGGGGTGTTAAATCTGGACTTCGTGCTGGCCAGCAAATAGTGCTTCCGCGCCTTACCCATTGATTTGGAAAAATTTCATCAAGTGTACTACTTTGAGCGTGGTGTGTTGGACAAACATTGTGTTGATACCACATTGTCTAACGAACGCTCAATGATACATTTTTTAATACATTTGGTAAGGTATTTCTTAAGAATGTATCATATTTTCGACCACCAAAAATGCCGTCAATGAAATAAGGCCCAAGTATTTGTCGTCCTATAATTCCACGTTGCACATTAACGGATCAGCGTCTTTGATGATCAGTTGCTCGTAGCCAGTGAGTATTTAGCACTGACCAATAATGCGTGTTATGTAAATTAACACGCCCAGAGCTGGTAACAGCCTCATCAGCAAACAGTATTAAACAGAAAAAGTGTGGGTTGATTCGTAGCTGCTCTTGAGAATTATGATGTACCATTGCAAAAACATTAATTTCATTATCTCCACTAGATACAGGCTTTTTACGATTCATCTGATGAACACTGAGGCTGCCAGTGTTTTTTCATTTTTTACATAATCTTTCAAAAATCTTGTGTTAGAGGTACATACAGTTTGGATATCTTTCACCGTACAAGTTTCGAGCTACAATTGCATTTCTCTTACTTTCTCCATAAATTAGAAGCATCTCTAATTGTTCTTTGAATGAAAATGTCATATTGAAAATCTTATGTTCACTAACTGAGGAACTTACTGATACTAAAGAAGGTCGAAAGCCTAACAATACTGTTTCGTGACATTTACTTTTCGCTGTTTGTTTACATTTCACATAGTGAGCACACCCTTGAATACGTTCCATGACGAAAGTAATGGAATGAAAAAAATTAGATATCTCAGCAACGGTAAGATTTAGGATAGATGCACCTTAGTACTTTTCTACTTGGAATAAATTTTATGCTAATCTATCCAAATCGAGCATAAAAAATTAGGCATTCCATTTTAAAGAACAGAAGTGACCGCTATGTCTTCTCTACGCCTCCACTTACAAGAACATCATTTATATCACATAATGCAGTTTCTTAAGCCCTATAACTTTCGTGAGTAACATTTTCTTGTATTGTTTGAAATAACCAAGATTTTTAAGTGGACAGAGTTCGTGAGCCACACTGTGTATTCCCGAATTTTATCATTGGTTCTACCACGTTGATTTACAACGTAGAGCAATTTGCTTGGAGTTTCGTCCGTCGATCTACACACGATGTTATTTATCGCCAATTCTACTGATTTCAATAACACGTCCCATTTATTTGGGGCTTCAGAGATATTTGCCCGCATTGGAACTAGGTCCCGATTAAATCTCGTCACCTGTCCGTTAGCGCGAGAAGTTCAGACTGCGACCAAAATGCGTTCAATCGACTCTGTTTGGACGAAGGTTTTAAATTCTTCCGACGAAAATGCGGTTCCCCTATCACTAATAATTCACTTCGATCGCTCATAACAGCGTACGTAATCGCATAGGTGCTTTATCACTTCTTTTAACGTAACAGTTTTACATTTCTCGTTTTTTCAAACGGACCGTAATGATCGACATGAATTGTGTCGAACGGTGCATCGCGCTTGGGCAAACTATGCAGGTACCCTTCTTTCCTACTACTAGCGGGAGAATATTCGATGCACTTTAAACAATCCGAAATATAAAATTTTACCTTTTCACGGAGCTTCGGGAACCAATATAATCTCGCAATATTCTCGACGATCTTATCTACCCCCACGTGTCCTATGTCATCGTAGCACGTTATGTTGACCTCCTTAGACGCAGGCTCGCAAAGTAGCAACTTAGAATTTTCAACCTTCTTATACCCAAGCTCATCGTGCAATTCGAAACATTTATCCTTGCTTTGCTCCAATCTGCTCCGTATCTGCCGCAGAGCAACATCTTGACCTTGTTTTAAAGCTAAGGTTTGTTTGGACGTATTCGCTTCCGATATGAGAACACTATGACACCGACTTAACGCGTCAACGTGCCACAATCGGTCCCTTGAACGATGTTCGATGGCATAATCATACGTCTGCAAAAACATCGCTCAGAACGCTATACGACGGTTTATACCCTGTTTACTTAACATTAACCGGAAACCATACCATATACCATAAAGATACACGTTGATCGCGTAAACCGCTGCAAGACACTCTAGTTCAAAGCTGTGATACTTTGACTCTGTAGGCGTTGTTCTTCGGCCAATATAAAGAACAGGTCGGATCTTCAAATTTCCTCCGCAAGTCTAATCTACCGGGGCGATAATTGTTTAGTCTTCGAAACTCAAACTTTGTGTCTGAGCCACGTGATTCATGTGAAAAGAAAAGTATTAATTAATAAAAAACAACAACAACAATATTTGGGGATAAACCCCGAGGAAAAAGACCTTACGGCCAAAAACCTCGTAAAATTTATTTATTTATGTTTTATGTGAGTGTAAATGTGAGATGCATACGTGTAACCAGAGTGAGTGTGCGTGGCGCAACTCCTCTACGGGTCATGAAAATGACCGCGTGTATATTCAGAGAGAGTGCATGGGATGGTATAATCACAGTGTGTGCGCATGGCGCGACTCCTCTACGGATCATAAATGATCGCATGTGTGATCAGAGAGAGTCCATAGGATGCAACTCCTCTACGGGTCATAAATGACCGCGTGTTCTGGGTCTTGCGACCGCTTTTAATTATTTAAAAATACAAAACAAGTATTACGGAGTAACATACCTTGTTGTCAAACATCAATGTATTCTGTTGTATGAATTGATAGCCTGTCTATACTGATGCAACTGATTCTATCAATAGCCATGAAAAAACTGACTCGCTTGTGTATCGCGTCGCTAAGCCAGGTTCCCGTTTCGCAACTCTAATGAGTTGGCGATGCATCGAGCAGGACGTGGCTCTACTATTTTTTATATACGTCGGGCTTTTCAAAAATTTCGAACTGAACATACTCCCCCTGTTGCGAGAGAATCGAATAAGCAAAAAATAAAGGTTTGTTGTGCAAATGTTTGTGTGTGTGTGTATGTGTGTGTGTGTACGGTATACAAAAAATCATACATGATGTTATGCTATCGCCGGTAAAGGATATATTTGTGTAATATTTCGCTTAAGCGTTCCTTGGGCTGTTCTTATTGTGGCGACTCGGACGTTCCCGTCGCTTCCGGGATGAACCTCCTGAACTACTCCCAGCTGCCACCTCATGCAAGGTTGATTTTTGTCAATGATGAGGACGACGGATCCAAGCTCGAGATTGCTGTTGCCATTGAACCATTTCTGCCATTTTTGCAATTCGTTTAGATACTCCAATTGCCATCTCTTCCAGAAATCTTGTCGGGCCTTCGTAACAAATCTCCATATTGTTAGACGGTTAGATAGAATAGACAACAGGTTCTCCTCAGGCAGCATGGTTAGAGGGCGACCTACTAAAAGATGAGCAGGTGTTAAAGCCATCGGGTCATTAGGGTCAGTGCTAACCGAACATAGAGGGCGAGAGTTTAAAATCGCCTTTATTTCAATAGCGAATGTATTAATTTCCTCGAAGGTAAGAAGTTGTTCGCCCACGACGCGCTTAAAGTGATGCTTAAACGATTTCACGGCGGCTTCCCAAATACCGCCGAAGTGCGGAGATAAAGACGGATTGAAGTGCCAGTTAATATTTTTTCGCACTGCATAATTGCTCACATCCTCCCGGAATTGCTCGGAACCAAACAGAGCATATAACTCGCGAAGTTCATTGCTCGCACCTACGAAGTTGGTTCCATTGTCTTAATAAACGTGAGATGGGATGGCTCTACGGCCGATGAAACGCCGGAACGCGCCTAAAAATCCCTCTGTCGTTAAGTCACTAACGATCTCTATGTGCACTGCCTTGGTCGCCATACAAATAAAAATACAACCGTACGATTTGACTCGCGCACGGTTCCGATATTTCTTTTCCTTAATAAAAATCGGGCCAAAGAAATCCACGCCGGTATGATCGAAAACAGGGGCCCTTTCGACGCGTGATTTCGGTAAATTTCGCATATGAATTTGCAATGGAGTCGGCCGATGACGAATACATACAACGCAGCGACGCACGATTTTTCGTACCTAATTTTTACCGTCAAGAAGCCAATACCGATATCGTACCGTGTGCAAAGTGCTCTGAATACCGGCATGATAGGCATTTTCGTGAATTTTTCGGATAATCAAATCAGTGACGTGATGATGTGACGGTAGCAGAATGGGATGCTTCCGATCGGAGGAAATTTTTGCGTTTAGTCTCGGTTAATCGGCCGCTCACACGTAACAATCCATACTCGTCAAGGAACGGGTCAATTGCGGCGAGTTTGCTATTCTTTACTTGGCTTGAATTTGATAAGGGTTCGATTTCATCGCGATAACGTTCCCTTTGGATGATATAAATAACCCTTCTCTCGGTCTCTAGTCTTTCTTGGACGTGAACGGACTTTCCTTTGAAATTATTAGAACGAATAAAACGATAAATATATGATACAACATTTAATAACCTAGAATAAGATGAGAAACGATCAAAAAACTCATTAACAATCGGGATCGGGACTAAACATATGTTTTTTCTCAGTCCCGGGAGCTCCAAGATAGGGGGGTCAGCACCAACAGGCCACTGATTTTCGGATTGACCAAGCCAGGCTGGCCCTTCGAACCGGTTGTTATTCTGTAAAAATTCTGCAGGACTCTGCCCTCGCGACAGCGCATCCGCTGGATTATTGTTGGACCGCACGTGCCGCCATTCGATTGGACCATCAAGCGCTTGTATTTCCGAGACACGATTTGCCTCGAAAATTTTCAACAAACTTGGTGATTTTTTAAGCCATTGCAACACGATTGTAGAATCTGACCAAAAAACTACTCGATTTATTGGAAAATCAAGAGTTGGTTGCGCTTCCTTATAGAGTCGAGCGAGAATCTGTACGCTGCACAGTTCAAGTCGAGGAATCGTGATTTCTTTAATCGGAGCACCTAGAGATTTAGAGCACGCGAGCCGGACAAGAACGTATCCTCTAGGATTGCTCGAACGAATGTAAAGGCACGCTCTGTATCCATGCTTGCTAACGTCACGGAAGCCATGAATTTCGATCCGAGTCGGATTTTCACTTAAAAGTCGACGGTCAATATTCAAATCGCGAATGAGTTTGAGCTGTTCAGCGTACAAACTCCATCTCGTATGCAACTCTTGGGGCACCGATTCGTCCCAACCAATCTTGACTCTCCAATATTCCTGCATGATGATCTTTGCAAATAAATTGATAGGGCCAAGCAAGCCTAACGGATCGAAGATCTTTGCAATATTTGTTAAAATGTTTCGCTTTGTAACTTTACCAGATAGATCAGCCGCGTTCACGGAGTAAGTGAATCTATCTAACCGAGAGTTCCAAACAACTCCGAGCGTTTTCAATATCGGGTTTTCTTCGATTACGTGATCTAAATCAAAAATCTTCTCAGTAATATTATCGAGTGCGTGATGATGGTTGGAAGGCTACTGACGCATGTTAAAACCACCGCTCCTTAAAAGTTCAATCACTTCGTCACGAATCCGTAAGATTTCTTGAAGCGAATTGGCACCCGTTAGTAAATTGTCAACATATAGGTCGCGCTTAAGTATTCGAGACACTAATGGGAACTTTGTGTTTTCGTCATCTGTAAGTTGGGACACTGTGCAAATCGCCAAAAACGCAGCGGAAGATACGCCGAAAGTTGCAGTGCAGAGCTCCCAAACCCTGATTTCGTCATTGTGATACCAGAAGATACGTTGACATCTACGGTCATCAGGGTGAACTGAAACTTGCCGATACATTTTTTCGATGTCAGTCGTTAATACATAGACATGCGAGCGAAATCGCAAAAGTTGTTCAAAGAGAGTGGGCTGAATGGTGGGGCCAATCATCAAGACGTCATTTAAAGAAATACCTTTATCAGTTTTGCTGACGCGTCAAATACCACACGAACCTTGGTTGTGCTACTGGACATTTCTGTAACCGCGTGATGAGGCATGTAATATCCGTTTATATTTTCGTCACTAACGAGAGACATATGCCCAAGGTCAATATACTCCTTCATCACCTTATGATACTCGACCTTGAGATTCACGTTTGAATTTAATTTTCTCCTGTGTGCTCTGCTGACTGGCAGACTCTAACAAAGTCAGCATGCGTCCCAAAATATTCGTATCTTCCGACAACAATCGATTTACCAATTCCGCCTTGGTTCCACTCAAATTAAAGTTCAACGAACGCAAACCGATTTTCTGTTCCGAAGCAGTGTAGTCAGCTGGTCCCTTTATCGGCGCCATTACACTCGCGAAGTAACGTAGTCGGACAGCCGACAAAATTTTAATCACTCGCGTGATGTAAAAAAGCTTAAGGCGAAAAGAGACTTCACTCACTTTAAAAAGGACACATGGCACGGTTTCCTGTCCCACTTCTGATTCTGTAATCGAGGGGAAAGGGAACGAGATTTTGTCTTCTACGGAGACCCTTAGGCGTGGTCGAGAAAAGAAATGTATACCGCTTTCTTCTGATGTCTACGTTTATTATCCACGACCTCACTCGTAATACTCTTCCACAAATTCGAGTCGAGCCACTCAACAGCTATCGGTATTTGTACACATCGCTCTCTATACTAATTATGGTGAGGGAAATACAAATTTCGTATACATTCTTATTTTTTAAACTGTTTTATACCAATAATGGTATAAGATCCGAAAGAATTATTTTTAATTTTTACGAATATTGCAATCGACTCCAATTGTATTCTCTGACTACATGATATCAAATTTTTAACAAATTATCTGTTTGTTACAAGTCTTCTTTTAATTTGTTATACATATCAAAAAGAAGATTTATGTGTAAAAATACGAGTTAGATCGTGTTCTTGAAAAGTAATCAGTAGAAGTTAGATCTTGCGATTAAGCGTATGGAGAATATTGAGTACATAGAAGCTCTAAAAAGTTGATATCTTTACTATCTTTTCGACAGTCATGAATTCTTTCATTGAAGGATTGCAAAGCTTTTAAAGATAGATGTGACGAAATCACTAGCTGTTGAGGCGTCGTAACTCAAACTTCGTGTTTGAGTCACGTGATTCATGTGAAAGGATAGGTATTGGTTAAGAAAAAAATAAAAACAATAGCAATATTTGCGGATAAATCCCGAGGAAAAAAGACCTTGCGGGCAAAATACCTCGTGAAATTCGTATATTTAATATGTTCACGTGAGTGTGAGGTGTGTGCGTGTAGCCAGAGCGATTGCGCATGGCGCAATCCCTCGACGGGTCACAAATGACCGCGTACATGTAGGCAGAGTGAGTGTGCAGGGGGTAACTCCTCTACGGGTCATGGGAATGACTGCGTGTGGTCTTGCGACCGCTTGTCGATTATAAAATATATATGTATCAGTGATATGTTGGATAACGTATCTGGTAATCGAATAACATTGATTTCTTTTGTAGATATTTTAGAATTAAAAAACTGTGTGAAACATGATACTATGAAGCGCAAGGAGATACAACTGACTTGCGTGCATCTCGCATAGCTAACAAGGGAACATATCCAAGTGTAACACACCGATTTTAATGAAACTTATGTGAAAGATAGTTCTCAAAAAAATATTCGACACGTATTTTTTTATATCGGCAATCGTGCACATTGAAGGGGTGATAATAGCCCTCAAAGTTAAGGGCGGAAATCATATTTTTGGGAATATCTCAGGAATTAAATGAGATAATTGGAATCTTTTTTTTTTCAATTGTTGGTCTTTCAATAGGGAATTTTTCTGCAGAAAAAAATTTTAATAAACTCTGTTTGTTTAAATAATATTTTGAAAATTTATAGTTTTTGTTTAAATTTTTTGACTAAATGTTGATTTATTTTTTTGCAACTTTGTGTACGTAAACTATGGACTAAAATAGAGGATACGTGTTTTTGGAATTTGTTGTTTTTTGCAATATTCATTAGATATATAGTTTGAAGTCACCTCCTGTGATTGCCCCTAATCAGCATTTTTATTAAAAATATCATAATTTTTACAATCTTTTGCAATATTCTGAACATTATATACCTCCTCATATGCCGTTAATTGATTTTCCAATAATTATTGTAAGCATCGCAGGTATGAGTGTGACGCGGTTCTAATCACCGCCGCAAGGAGCATAGGCTTTTATGGCCAATATTGTTAAAATATAATTTAATTTAATTTTTTTTTCTTAATTTCTTAAAAATCTCAAAGTTTCCAAAAATTCTAAATATTGTATTTGGACTGAAGACCTTATGACCATAAAAGTATAAAATCAGTATTGGTCATAAAAGGCTATGTTCCTTGCGGCGGTGATTAGAACGGCGTCACGCTCATACCTGCGATGCTTACAATAATTATTGAAAAATCAATTAACGGCATATGAGGAGGTATATAATGTTCAGAATATTGCAAAAGATTGTAAAAATTATGATATTTTTAATAAAAATGCTGATTAGGGGCAATCACAGGAGGTGACTTCAAACTATATATCTAATGAATATTGCAAAAAACAACAAATTCCAAAAACACGTATCCTCTATTTTAGTCCATAGTTTACGTACACAAAGTTGCAAAAAAATAAATCAACATTTAGTCAAAAAATTTAAACAAAAACTATAAATTTTCAAAATATTATTTAAACAAACAGAGTTTATTAAAATTTTTTTCAGCAGAAAAATTCCCTATTGAAAGACCAACAATTGAAAAAAAAAAGATTCCAATTATCTCATTTAATTCCTGAGATATTCCCAAAAATATGATTTCCGCCCTTAACTTTGAGGGCTATTATCACCCCTTCAATGTGCACGATTGCCGATATAAAAAAATACGTGTCGAATATTTTTTTGAGAACTATCTTTCACATAAGTTTCATTAAAATCGGTGTGTTACACTTGGATATGTTCCCTTGTAAGCCAGGTCCCTTTTTCCCCTTTTCTCATAAGTTGGCGACGCATCACCCAGAACGTGGCGCAAATCATTTTTTTTATGCGTTCGTCTTAAGAAGCTAGGGACCGGCTAGCCCAACCGCGCGGTCTTTAAATGTTTCGATCTAACACTAGCTTTGAGTGTTTGCAGCCAATATGCAAATGGAACCAGTATGATTGATTTCTCTTTCAAGTTCTCGTCAATAATCATTGCATTTAAATTTCTACATGTTTAGTATTCTCCTTTCATTCCAATTGCAAACACGACATGAATGAAATACACCATCATCAGTTATAACGACTAAAGCTTCAAAGGTCTCAATTTCCTTTACAACAAAGCTTCTAAATCTCAATTAAACTAATTAAACAACATAATTGAACTACTTATTTCGAAATAACTCTCGCTTTCCTAAAGTCATTTCGTTATAAAAAGTTACTTAACTTTTCATTTCACTAAAATGTAATAGATGTTCCATTAAAAGCAAAGAACTGTCAAATTTTGTACAGTTCAGTTTTCACAAGTGCGCTTTGCTGAATTCAACAATAAAAATACCGAAATTTCGTTGAAAACTAGAAATTCCGGGAAATTATGTACTCCTAATTCAGCATGTTTTGACACTTCTCGTTTTTTAAAATCGATATTATTGTTCTTTGTTGCTATTTATCGTTTTTGAGTCTGTGTATGCAGTATTTCAATTTTAACAAAATATACGTGAATGGATAAAAATATATTCGAGTCTTTTTCGCCTCTTCAGGAGAGAAATTTCGGAAATTGCCTTTTTAATAGATGTTTATCGTATAGGAGGAATATACTCCAAAATTTCATGTTTTTAAATGCAAAGGTTTTTAGTTAACTTGGATGAGTCAGATTTCCTTTTATGCATTTAGATTTAAATAAAATTGGAATACAAATAATTTAAAAAATTTCCAGTACATAATATGTCGTTTCCATTTAATTTTAACTGATTTTTATAAAACTTTTATAATACAACATAAAAAAAAGGTGACTGTGACCAAGTTTGTTGGAAATAAGAGAACTGAAAAGTTGATATACTTATTTCAGGGCAATAAACATGGGTGATCCTCACAGAAATATTATTCGATATTAACACGAGATTTATAGAACCTATAAAAATGACGGGATTTATTAACAAATTTTTGTAAAAGTGTATGCCAACTTTCGTCAAGCTAAAGAATCAATGTTTCAGGCAGTTTACATATCATTCCCAATTTATTTATTTTTCTACTTCAGTTTAAATTTAAATATAAGTGACCATCAAACGTCCGTAAACCTAGTGTTAAAAGCGCTTGATGGCTTCATAAACTTGTTCCTACAAGTTGATTCAGAGTTTCTCATAATGCCATTACTATTTATAATAATAAAAGTTTTTAACTGATTTGGGATACCAACGAACAAATCGACGAAAGAGCTTAAATAACTGAAATCTGCCATATCAGCGGTTTTCAACCTTCTCATAAATGCATTTTGTCTAAACCACAATTCAAAAGCTGTAAGAAAAATATATCTTGAATGTAGACAAAATTATACACTTCATTATCGTCATATATTTTCATGTTGTTTTCAATATAATAATTGTACGAAATAAACAAATTAATATAGGATTAACAACAATATGATCGTTGATAAAAAAATTATTTAACTTACTATAATATTTGTTTGCTTCTATTACGAGTCGCACGGGGCAGTTATACATATAGCGAGGAATGCTTGTTAGTTGAGGATGTTTGTTATATCACATTAATTTTTAGAAATTATACCATCCGTAATTATATAAGAAGTTAAACATTGTTAATAGCGATTTTAACTATTCATTTTATGCAAAAATTAGCAGAAAAATTATAAACTGTTTAATAAATGTTATGCAAAACAGGTTCTTTAAAACGATTATTTTCACTTAATAATCGTCGATTAAATGTGATGCGTAAAATGTGCGTATTTTTAATCAGCAGAAACAATGTCTTCATTTCTATTCATGATGCGTCACGATTTTTATTTTCAGAAATATTAAATAAATTGCGCTTTAATACGCTTACCTAATTATTGTTTTGAATATTGAATTAAGTAATAGGCACACAAACAATAATATTTTAAATTACACTCATTTTAATGAAGAAATACAACAATAAATACAAATTGTACTTAATATTTAATAAGAACAAATTTTAACTAAGTAATTTATGAAAATAAATTTTTTAACTAAATTCTTCCAGTTTTTTTATCTCATTTTAAATTCTTCGTTTCGTTGAAAATATTTTACTTAAAGATTTATTCTTTATTTTCCTTCGTTTTATTTCAAATCTTTTAATTGTTGATTGTTTTATAACTATTTATTTTAATAATTTTATCTAACACGTTAAAATAGGTATATGATCTCAAAATAAGAATTACATTATTTTTAAAGTGTAATATAATATTAAATTGTGTTACAATGTGTTTCCAAATTTGAACATAAAAATGTATAGACATTTATGCTTTCAGGTTAGAGCATTAAACTTTCATGACTAGAATTTGGAACTTATAGCTTATTCTATTGACCCAATTACTAACCTTATATTTCCTTTTGAAAAATATCAGAACGTAAATTGTATACTGCGACTATCATTTTTTTTTAATCAAATTTTATCAGATTCAAATTAACAATCACATAAAATGACAGTCACTCATGTTAATGTTAAACTGCAACGATACAACTGAAATTTCTATTGAAAAACAACATCTTGCATATTCAATTTATTTTTAAATCATTGCTATCTTCTGAAGAGTACTGAGTTTACACAATTCTTTCGAAAGTATACAAATATTTTAAACTGATTTTTCTATAACTATTTTATCAGTTAGATGTTTATAAAAGAAGAGAAATATATTTAGTAAGCAGAAATCTGATCGTGGTTAAAAATAAGAACATTTACCTCATAACTAATGCCGACAGCCCCAGAAAAATAAGCACAGTATGGTATTTTAGTAATCTAACACGAGAATTCAATTTCATGAACGCCTCCAATTCTTGAGAACGTCATACTTTCTACAGGGTGTCCACGCCTAAGTGTGACAGCGCGATATTTCACGAACTATTGATGACACGAAAAAGTGTTTATATGGAAATTGCAGGGTAAAAGGGGCTCTATGTTTTGGCATAAACGAATTTTTTATAATGTTATTAATGTAAAAGATATGATGGTGAAGTTTCGTTTTTTAAATGGAACTATATATTTTTTTTTCGATCACGCGATAGTGCTTTTCAAGACGAATTCATTAAGATTTAATGTACCTACCCGATTTTTAATAGTTTCTGAGATATAAAGCTTAGAAATTTACTGATTTTCGGCAAAGACGTCACGATTTGAGTAGTAAGTCATAAAAACGATCTTATTGTTGTGGTAAGTGCCGCATGTTTGACTCTACCTGCCGAAACCGATAGCCGCGGGTCTACGGTCGGAGCGGCAAGTCCGAAGAGTAAGAAACGTGGAAAGAATTGTCCATTACGGTCTAAGTTTTCCGCATTAGGATGATGGACAATTCTTTCCACGTTTCTTACTCTTCGGACTTGCCGCTCCGACCGTAGACCCGCGGCTATCAGTTTCGGCAGGCAGAGTCAAAAATCCGGCACTTACCGCAACAATAAGACCGTTTTTATGACTTACTACTCAAATCGTGACGTCTCTGCTGAAAATCAGTAAATTTCTAAGCTTTATATCTCGAAAACTATTAAAAATCGGGTAGGTACATTAAATCTTAATGAATTCGTCTTGAAAAGCACTATCGCGTGATCGAAAAAAAAATATATAGTTCCATTTAAAAAACGAAACTTCACCATCATATCTTTTACATTAATAACATTATAAAAAATTCGTTTATGCCAAAACATAGAGCCCCTTTTACCCTGCAATTTCCATATAAACACTTTTTCGTGTCATCAATAGTTCATGAAATATCGCGCTGTCACACTTAGGCGTGGACACCCTGTATATGTAGTATAGGTTATCAGAACTATAAAAATCTCTAGCTATTTCCAACAAACACGTAAACCGTAGGAACGATTGCGTTTCATTCATTTAAGTTTTCTTATCAAATATTATCTTTAATGATTTCTTCTTAATATTACTATTTTTATATATATTTAGGTAAATTTTTGTATTTTTAATTGTTTGAATAGTCATTTATGAATCTCTAAATTGTTATGAATTGATTGAACTGCAATTCTCAAGTTATTAGTAGATACTTAATACATTATAGTGCATTATACCAAATTTTTTCCATATGGAAATAAAATTATTTTACTAGCTTTGAGATAAAAAAAATTTTTGCACAGGTTTCTACTTCAGCTTTTCTATTATAACTTTCAGAATTACTTTTGTAGTATAAACTTCTCGGTATTTGATAAGAGCGTTTTACAATGTATGATAAGTTTGCAGATAATATGGTGCTATTTTCTTATATATTTGAGATTGATTAAAAGCATTGATTATTTTGTAGACCAAAATTAAATCGGCACCTTTGGTTTTACCTTCACTAGCAATCAATTCCAAGTAATACTGACAAATATACTTTATGAAATTGTATCTTTAATTAGCTTTAACAAGTTGGTAACAACTGACTAAGGGGTCATTCACACTATGCCAGTAAACCATACTAATAGCACGGCCAGTAGGTAGTCCAATTTTTCGTTCCTTTCTTTGCCCGTGCCAGGTCTGTCCTTGGAAAAAAAAATTGCTTGTTTCCTTTCTTGTTTTCCTTCCACTAAGCACTGCGTCGACATTTGACCTACCCTTTTTTAACACAAACGCGGAGATGTCATAGGCATCCTTTTTTGTCTTTAGGTTTCTGAGAACAGGAATATCGCATGAGAAATAAAAAAATTTACTATTTTTTTTCTCAATTTATTTCTCGGCAGAGAACGAAATTACAACGTATCATGGCAAACAGAATTATTCGCGCCATAATATTGTTTATGAAAGTCAGGAAAATTGGTGATTCTAATCGGAAGCACCAAGACAGTAAAAAGTTGATGCTACTAAGTACTCATTCTTTCTTATTTATTCGTAATATTATCTCACACACACACACACACACACACACACACATGCATAACTACACACACTCTCTCTCCCTCACTCTTACTATAATATTTACAATACCAATATACAGTACTTAGACACCTTACAGTCCTACACACCGCCTCCTCACCATTAGCAAAATCTTTAATCCTATCGCGGAAGAGCCGTGCCGCCACTCTGGTAGCTTCCGTAGTTGCGGGTGGTGTAATAAGCTGCATTTCCCCCCATAATTATTTTCTCAGGTGACCGTTTGTGTCAGCGTATTTGCATTGAAGGTCTTGCGAATCCAATTATGAAGGGCGCAGCAACCTTTTACAATATTGTCAACTGTTGGTAAAGTGATTCATATTTTTGTATGGAAAGTGTGGAAATACGTAATCAAAATTCCAAATGTACTTTCCACCGTTCGATAATTGAATATATTTTGTTCTTTAGAGAGAGTCGTATCTTTGTATAGTTTCAGGAGGTATGTTTTCAGAGGGAATGCATCATCACCAACGATGAAGTGGCCCTCTGGAAGCATACCTCCTTCCAAAGCGGAGTGTAGGAGTGTAGAGTGTCCATTATTGAAAACCCCGCCATCCGACATAACACCGTTACATTAATATAGGTAAAACAACTGTTGTGATCAGCTACAGCCATTCATACAATTGAATTATATTATGTGCGCGGTGCATCAATTTTAGATTTTGTAAATAAGTTAATTTATATTTTCTCTAATTTTGTGATTTGGAACTGAAATGATTTGGAACATGATGAGTTCTGGCTTTAGGAATATGTCTGATTTCAAAATTTATCCGACTGTCTTTGTATGAGAAAAAACTTATCCAATCTCAGCAAGGGAGTTAGTTATTTCTTTTTTGTTCGTGGTTGTAGAGTTATTAGGTTTGATTATTGCAGTAATATTCTTTGTGAAAGATTCGTTGAATTGATTCAACTTTATTCCTCATTGTATTGGTTGAAATAGAGTTATTCGTAAAGAATGAAAAATTTAATAATTTTCATTCGTTACTGTTGCATCACCTTAGAGTGCGATGCATCAATTTTAGTTTGTATAAATAACTATACGAGACCCCGAAGCTTAATCGTAAAAATCCAGGTTCAGAATCTATAATTTTGAAATTCGGATCAATCCGTAACGGCAATAAGTTTATGAAACCATTGACCATTTTTCTTTAGAAAAAAATACTTTCGCGACCACAACCCAAGTTTATTGCTTTGAGACCAACATGTTGATTTTCGATTCCATTATTTTCAACCATCGTAGTCAGGGTCAGAGTGTTCCTTCAGCTTATTACCTGTTACAAGTTGTTCCCAAAGCACGCAGAAATCCTTCGCGCTCCCTCCCTTGGTCACGATTGTTTTCAGGGGTGACTATTACTTGTACGATGGCGGTCACTTTACAAAAATCATGGCCAATCAAACATCTCAACCCCTTGCAAACCGTCACTTCGGAGGTGACGTTGATGGACATTTTGCGACAAGTCAGAAGCATTTTAAAACACAAACCAAGAGAAACATTTTAGAACACGAACCAACAAGAAACATCTTAAAATACGAACAAACGTAACAAACCGTTCAAAACACGAACAAGTAAATCGCGAACTCGTCAAGAACGAATTAGAACACAAACACATGCTCAGCACAACTTAGAACACAAGGTTTTAATAACACGGACGAGCAAATTGAATCACAAATTATCATTCGAACCAGATTCAGGCTCATTAGATTGAGGCTGAGTCAGAATTGGCGCTGGGTGCTCGAATCCGCGCAATTCACATAGCAGCCTTCATAATTATAATATTGGGTCCCGCAATTAGGCGGTGTCTGAATCGCAATGTTTCCCATCTATTGCTCCGCAGCATTTCGGAAAATTCCATCGCTGATCAAAGCCACATGAAATATCGGTTAACTCTGTAGAAGTACTGGGAACCTATAATAAATTAAATACCAATATATGTATAACTAATACAAAACGCTTGAAAGAATGTCTGCGTAAAAACGAAGCACTTCTGGTAGAAACGCCGAAAACGATGATTTTGGTTGTTCGGACGCGAATGTAGACTTTTGTCGCGACTAAAGGAATTTATTACGGGTTTAAATGTTTCGACGCGTAGACCATTATGAATAGCCCTATATCTCGAAATACGGGTCAACGAAGGACCTCTTGTATGTGAAGTGTCGTGTGGATTGGTTCCAACGTAAATGCCTGGATTACTTAATAAATATACCTAGAAAAGAAGGCATGCAAATTCGAAGCAGAAAGTACTTTTCTAAAGCAATGTATCGGTTTTTGATTTTTTCCCTCACCTTGACCTCACCTTCACCTCACCGAAAAATCTGAGAAAATTAGGGAATAATAGTAGTGCCAATATGTAACTGCCACATTAATATAAAAGTAGTGCTGCGATATCTTCAATAAAAAATCGCATTTTTTCTTAATTTTTTTCGATTTTTGATTTTTCACAACTACAATTTGCGATAAAAAAATATGAAAAATTCTACGATATACGCTATGTGGAGCTCAATGTTTCAGAATTTTTCAGAATTTTTATACGAAATTAAATAGGCAATATAGGCCAAAAACCGGAATTTCGTTTTTTCCCTTTTACTATCCCCACGGATGAGATAGGGAGTGGAAACTTGGCGTGAGATGTCTTTCTTAGATATGCCATCGACTGACGTATTGGGTTTTTCATTTGACTCAAAGGCACATTTGACTATCTTATTCGGCTAGATCAGAGGTCGGCAACCTTCTTTGGCCGCGGTTCAAAATCAACCAAAATGTGAGTATTAAAGAGACGTTTGGGTTAGAGATATTTTCGTATTAAAACAGTCTTTTAGTAAATAATAAGATATATTTTATTAAGAAAATAATTACAAACATAGTTGAATGAACTTTATTTATAAACGTTCTCTTCGATATCAGTGGCTCCCCTGATGTTGAACTTGTGACGTCAATTTAGTCAAGTCTGGTTTATAGTTAGTTTGAAGGATTTGCACTATTTTCAAAATAAACATACTTCCAATACCGTTAATCACACAAACGTCCATCGCTCAAATATCAGGGAATTTGAATTATTTTGACTATAGATTACTTACAGTAAAAAATATTATAACAGTTTTATCTGTTGTTATCATTATCTTCATTTTTATAAAAGTGGAGTGGCGTCATGTTCTGAGTGTACGGCTCAAATGTTCCTGTTGCGACAGTTAAGAATTGACTATAAATTTGCAAGAGCTTGAAGAACTTTAACTTTGAATTTAGTAAATTTTGGTCCTAACGAAGCAAAAATCTGATCCTTCTCGGTTTCGACAAAAGCAAGAAAATGGAGATTTAAACAACAATGTTACAATAATGCTTCATAGTAAAACATACTGTCTGATTAGTAAATTCGATTGGGATTTTAATACTCGATCTCTAAGATTTTTATGTTAGTAAAACATATGTTACACTGATACAGACAGTATTCAATCTGTAAATCAAGTGAACCTGAAAAACTCTTGTCACTGCTCTTCTTATGTATGAAAAGAAAACGGACGATGGAAATTATGTAATATCCGAAATTTTCATGAGAGATTCTTCTTTTAAGGTGGTCTCAACTACCCGAAAATATTCTAATGTTAGCGTAACTGCAAGTCAGAAGATGTCGAGAATTAGAAGATCTATTATTGTAGTAGTAAAAATAGTACATTACGAGACGTTTCTGAAAAAAATGTTCGCTTTGCGATAATCTTGAACTATCCAGAAGTGTTCTAAGTGCGAGCATACCGCCCCAAATAAGGAAAAATAAACGGTGCTAACGTAACAGTTAACAAAAATTGATTTTTGTATGTGTATTTGTTATATTTTACATAATTTTAAATAAAAATTTAGTTGTATTTCAAGTTTTATCTTTGTTTTCTAACGTTAAAAGTAAAGTTTTCGCTAGTTAAATTATTATATTATGTATTGTTCAAATTATCCACGTACCATTCAACTGTTCCTCCTATAGTATATTTTCACTAGCAATATTACAAGGTGATATCTTCTTTATTTTTAATGATACACAATAATGTTGAAATTATTAATTGTTTGATTGGAAGGGACAAATATTATACTGTTATTTAGTTTGGACTTTCTAATTTTTTGAATAACAAGCCACTGGATTCCCTTTTAAATGGTATATTTTGTATTTCCGTAACTTTATTGCAAAAAGAGTTATGTGTATGGAAAGTAAAAAAATGTTTCCAATCAATCTTTCAATAAATTTCTACATTAATTTTGTTCTCCAGATATTTGCAATAAAATAAAAACGGTTTTCTGTGCATTTTATATTTTCGTAATTTTATTTAATACAGACATATTGGTGTACAAATATCTCTAACAGAAAGAGTTTCCAATCAATTATCCGTTTCTGTACACATTGGTTTTAATAATTATTTGAGATTTCGAACCAAGTAAAAATAGTAGAAAAGCCATGAATATTATGCAGTAGATACTTAAAAAGAAAGAAAATACATTTACGTTTAAATAAATAGCAAATACGTATGAAATTTTAATTACGGAGTTATAAAGATGCGTGAAAAATGCAAAAAATATGATTTTAGTACTAATTTCAATGAATTTGATGTGTCAAAGAAAATTTTGGATACACATAATAAAATGATGGTTCGTGAAACAAAAAAAAAGTTCTTTCTTATTGTCTCGAAGAGTGAAAGAAAATTTAAAGAGTATAGCCGAATAATGTACTGTCGAACCAAATGAAATTGCAATACATCATTCGATAACATATCCCGCCAAGCTCAACCCTCTATCTCAATTTCGACGATAGTAACAGGAAAAAATCTAAATTCTAATTGCTGCCGTATTCTAGCTTTTTAATTAGGTACTAAAATATTGACAAAATTCATAGATGTTGAAAACCCGATAGCGCACATTACAGCATTTTTTCAAAATTTTTGGTTGCAAAATGTAGTTTTAAAATATAAAAAACTGCGAAACATTCGGGAAAAAATGCAATTTTCTCGGAAGATGTAGGTGCACTACTTTTATACTATTGTAATAATAACATATTAGCATAACTATTATTCCTGAATTTTGTTCAGATATTTCAGATTTTACGATTTTTATTTATGTACCATCATCCATATTGAAGAGATGAAAACTCAAAATGGGTCGTGCTATACTTATTATGAAGAGTATTGCGAGAACTATTAGAAATAAAGGAATGGACATTAAGGAAGGAAAATTGTATTTTCAAATGACAGATTACGTAGTCTAAGCATATCTGTGAAAAAACCATTTGTTGAAAGAATATATTAGAAATAGCGCAAACTTGTGAATTTTGTTTATTAAATGTTAATCTATTTTTTCCGCGTTTATATGAAGAAACTACATATCTGTATACAAAATATGATTAAACTTAAATTTATATTTTTGTGTTATAAAAAGAGATGTTGTATATGATGTATTTCACAGCCATGATCTTTCATACCATTTATGTTTCAAACTTTCTTTTGTTCGCTACTGCCACGTACAGACATGAAACAGTATTTTTATTCGACGTGATATTACGAACTTTTCACGTTTTACTTATTCATTGTTCCCTGAGAAAAGTTGTTCAAAAGTTTTTCTTTGTTCTGTCCATAGAAATTCACTGGAAACCGAGGAGGCATGCAATAACAACCACTCTTCAGTCGGTCAACGCAGTATCGATATAATTACGAAGTTGTGAGATATACCCGGGATTAAGCGTGCCACAGAAGTCTTCATCCCACCTAAATGTCTGAAAAGTGTTCATAAAACTGTACCAATTGTCATCTTCAATTTACGTAGCAGAGTTCAACGTGCGTATTACGGTACAAGTTTCAATGCTATGAGACATTCAGGACAATTCTAACGGGCATACATAATGCGTGAAGAGCGGTTATATTGCCTCGGGAAGGAAACTACCGAAGTTCTTGCCATCTTGCCCTAGAGTGTACTTATACCAGTAGGATAAGTTGTTCTTCGAAAGACGGATAAAACAAAGACACCAAGGATTTGATTCGGTCACAATGACGCTGTTCGCAGTTTGAAAGATCTTGGAATACATACTGGGCGAGAACGTTGAAGATGTCCTGCGAAAAGGCGTCACGGCGGTTCAGGTTCTTGCTCAACAAGGCCAAGAGACTGGGTTTGAGCACCGACGAATTAACTGAGCTACCAACTGCTAAGAGACTCCTTTCTGCTCGAGTCACACCGTCCTCCACCTCATGGACGATTTTAGCTATGATTGCTTTGATTATCGGTGGTGGTGTCGTGCTCGTTTTCTTGTGTGCGCCCTGTATCGCTAGAACCAGAACGTGAGGATCACTTTGAGGAACACTCGTCAGGTGAGCATTCGATATAAAATTAATACATTATTCGAAATAATTATAGAATCAGTTTTTTCAATAAGCTTTTTACTATTAGGGCATTTTTGATTTAGTATTTTAAGCGTTTCTACAAATAATTAGCTATCTCTCTATACAGGTATTTGACAAGTATTTAATTATTTTATTTGTTCTTAACAATCTTATTTAAATTGTTCAGGAAACTGATGCTTCAAAAGTTGTTTTAACTGCGCTGTGTTATAAATCGTTGATTTTAAAATATTCTTAATAAGTACAGTTTGCAAAATTGTATAACTGGAAATAAGACAAAAATAAAAAATAATCAAATTTTATTAGGAGGATTATTTTCAAAATATATTAGAAAATCTATCGTGTATGCATGCATTTAATTAATGACTGATACAGCGTGCTCCAGCCCCCCCCCCCCCCCAAAAAAAAAAATTACACTTTAGTAACACACTTTATTCATAAAAATAAATCAACATAAAGTTAGGAATATTATAACAAAAATACGAAGTGACAACAGACTGCTTTGCTGTTTGATGTCATATACAGGGTTCCAGTTTCGTCCGTATAACTTTACTAGTATAACGACAACTATTACTTATTGTTAGTTCCATCGCAACGACAATCAACGTTCAACCCCAAAGAGCCATATTTAGCTGTTTAAAGTAAAGACACAAAATCCACTCTAAGTACAACCTATATTATACAAATTACATCTCAATATTGAATAAAGTTCAGTCTTTATCAGCTACCTAAATGTGTTTCACGTTTTTTAAACATTCCCTTGTAATTTCAAATTACGACATATCTTAAAATAAAGTCAAGGTAAGATAAATCTGATTAAGTATCTAAATCGGAGAGCAGTGCTCTGCTCAGTGACTTCTTTCTCTCTTTTATCAAACTGATGATAGTTACACTAACATATTCTATAAATAAAAATAAGAAGACATGTTAATACAAATATTGGCTCTTGAATGCACTATTAAAAATTATTTTAAAAAATACGAAAGTCGACCATTCGTACACAGTATTAAACAAGAAAATCGTCCATTATCATTTCGTATATTCTTCATAATCTTTCAATAAAACACTTAAGAGTTTATGTTTGTATACAACATTTTTTTATTATTCTTATTTATATTGTAGCACATGCTGGTAAAGTTTCACATACAAAACTAGGACACACTGTATTTAGTATTGAAAAACAAAGTAGTCCGAAATCATTTTATCATTTCAGGTTCTTCAAATAAACTTTCTGTAGTAATATGATTTTTTAGTAAAGTTTGAATATGTTAGTCAAGTTGGATAGTAAAAATCTGGGACACCCTGTATAGTGCTCGCTCGATAAATACCCAGTTTAAAGGCTTCGGAGACAGGCTCTTCCAGGGAACAGGTATTTATAAGGCAACCAATGACAAATGCGCTCCCCTTGATGCTCCACTTTCCTCATTGCACTTACTACGATAGGCCATTAATTTGGTAACTTCAATCATTGTCATTACTTTCAGTGATACGGAAAAAGTTAATTTACAAAATTATATAATTCAGGGTGTTAGGTAGGTCGATAGAAAGTTTGCAAAGGATGAGAGAAGAGGACATTTGGAACATATATAGCTATACACCTTTTTTTGTATATACCTTTATGTAAAGTATCGTGGTTTCTGAGATATTGGCTACTTTGTTAATTTCGCTTATTACAGGACATTTCCGAAGTAAACGAAGTAAATGTGGAAAGTTTATTATGATTATTATAAATTCCAAATTTGTATATTTTCTTATCTTCATAACGAGTTTTATGTAAATCGCCCAATAAAATTTTTCTGAATGTGATTCTAAATATTTGGTAAGCGAATGTACCTGCATACTGTGTCTTGTAATTAAAGTAAATTTGTAATCGCTCCTTTTTTAAAAACAGTTCGTTCCTATCAAATTAAAATGTTTATAAAGCTTCTTTGTTTTGTTCTGTTTCTAATGGTATGTAACACTTTGACCATTTTCTGCAAGTCGTGCGATTACATTCCTACGTGTTTTAGAGAGGACATAAATTCAAGTTATTATTGTAAATGTATTTCGTTAAATTTTATTTATTTATTTAACTGTTTTATCTTATTTATTTAACAGTTCTAAAGATTATTTACGCTTTTTATGACGAAAACAGAATTATAACAAGAATAAAAGTTTAAAAGAAATTTATTTTTGATGTTCAAAATGTAAGTCGTTGTGTCTTATACAGAAATGAGCTCATCTTCGGACTTCAGTAGTAGTAATGGCTAGTGTTATTTCGTTTTTAATTTCTGTAGCAGCCTCCTCAATTCTTTTAATCAGATGATTTTTGCTTGTAATTCTTTCCGCGTAGACTAAATCTTTCATACGTCTCCAGACATAATAATCGATTAATAACTGAGAAAGTTAGAAATTCTTCAATGAGGATAGCGATTTCCAGCAATCGACTAATCCCAAATTGTCATAAATAGAGAATTTATTGTATTAACAAATGTTCAATCTGTGGGTGAAAAATATTGTTAATCCTTTTTCTCATAATATTTAATGTATATATATATATTTTAATGGACACAATGTTAATATTTAAACACGTTTCATTTTTACACACCGAACGGACATTTTCTCACTCATCCACGCTCTTCATGGCAATCCCCGATTCTCTCTTGTTTTTACATTCATACCAACCCAAACATTATCTCAATCATACCAACTTCACTCACTTAACACTCTTACCAACCTCATGTAATTGTAAAAAACAACCTCACACAATCAATACATCTCTAAAATAGGTACGAAGGCAATCGTAGCCTTCCGCTGGGTACATTATTTTATAAGTACAAGTTATTTGCAAAACAAAAACGAAGGACAAAACGAAGAAGTTTTTACAAACATTTTAATTTGTTTTTGAGAAAAGAGCGATCAACAATTTAGTTTAATTACAAGACACAATATGCAGGCAGCTTCATTCGCTTACCAAATATTTAGAATCACTTTCAGAAAAATTTTATTGTGTGATTTAGATAAAACACACGTTTATTTCGGAAATGTCCGGTAATAAGCAAAATTAACAGAGTGGTCAATATCTCAAAAACCATGATACTTTGCATAAAGGTATATATAGCTAAATATGTTCCAAATGACCTCTTCTCTCATTCTTTGCAAACTTTCTATCGACCAAACACCCGGAGTACACAGAATCATAACCATAGTAATCATTTTTTTTAAATGGGAGATTTTCAAAGATTTCAACATTAACTCCATACAGTACTCTCGCGTATCACGTACTAAAAATATTGCGACTACTGCTTTTATGTAACATGAATCTTTGTATGACATACTGTATAATAAAATGCGAAAAACAAGTATTGTATTTTATAAAGCATTAAAAATAATATTTGACACAACAATAATTAATCAAATTACGTTGCTTTATATTATTAGGGTGTGGCGGTGTTCGCCACTACGTTCGTGGTAATTTATCTTTTCTTCTAAACTTTTCTAACTTTCCCTTCTGCCTTTTCTTTTCCTATTTCTATCTCTACTCAAAGAGGGCATAAAAACACTGGTCATCGCGCCGCTCGAGTCATTCGTGATTTTCGTACTGACACGCATACACCCGCGGAATCGTTGACGCTCTTGTTATTTTGTTGTTATATAATCTTTGTTTGTTTCTTAAATATATTTGTTGAGTGACTGTTAAGTAATCTCCTTTTCATCTACACACCCACGTCCTCAAGGGCATTACATATACGGGAAAAATTTGTATACAACATTATTTTCTACAACGCGAATTCATACTACACGTAACGTATTAACCGCGTTATGCGAAGGTCTACTGTATTTTTAACAGTCACCATATTTAAACTGGTCAAATGACCGGTTTACACGTATCATATTTTACGTTACACAATTTGTTAAGATACTTTTCGTAAAATCTGTTTTAATTTTTATTGAAATAGAGAAATGTGTATATTCAGCTATGCTTCATTGCTTTTTTGTTTATTTTAATATTTCATTTTTAATTAAAAAAAATGTATGCATTGTATGCCGGTATAATGGTTGGTGTTAAATAAAACTAAAATAACTGCGGAATAGGAATATTTTTTTTACACAGATCAATATTTCATACCATTATTTCATATCATATTTCAAACCATTCTATACAGTAAGATATTGAGGTATAATGTTATAAAAATATTTTCGAAATTTAAATATGTGAAAAATTCTTTAAAGATTGTTTATATCTTATATACACAATGTGAAATGTCCGACGAGTTGATTCTTTCACTTTCTGTAGTAATATTTTTTTGTATACGTAAAATATGGTCCTAAAAATTGACGTACATAAAAGATGCAGTTTTACTAAAGAAACGAAGTTGACCTTGAAACTTATAAAAATTATATACCTACACAAAATTTTACTATTATAATATACCCTAATTTTAGCGGTACGTTATGCAACAAATGTGAATATACTTCTGGCGTTACATTATCAAGAAAGGAATACAA
This sequence comes from Megachile willughbiella, assembly GCA_945859595.2. Taxonomy (NCBI): domain Eukaryota; kingdom Metazoa; phylum Arthropoda; class Insecta; order Hymenoptera; family Megachilidae; genus Megachile; species Megachile willughbiella. The sequence continues at coordinate 1,144,052 of OX243806.1, forward strand.
TTCTATAATAGGCTTTTCTATTACAAGGTAAATTTCTGAGTGGGGATTGTGTTAATAATAATATTTCTGCTTATTTCAAACATTTAACCTAATCAAAACGTATTAGCTTTGCATGGATATAACTATAAATATCTATAATTCAATATTTATACTACTGACAATGAGTCTACAGACCAGGTGCGTCACATGAATTCGAATTGTATATAAAATCTACTATAACCATATAGGTAGAATAAGAATAAGATGTAGAGATTTTAAAGTCGTTCCAAACGATTAAACGTGTCTGAAACTATCGGGAACGATGCCAAACACGTTTATTGTTGATTTGACGATAACTGACACCAATGACAACGAAGTATTGTTGTCAACGATGTGTTATTAGTGGTTACTTATCGAACGAGTACTGTAGATCTTTCTTACGCGTAATACAATATTATAAAGAGTAACAAATTCACTAATTAATGTCTTTTGAATACATGATTCTACAGCGTGGCCAAAATAAAAGTGGCCCGGAGTCATATTGTACGTGATATTTGAGTTGAGCACTCGAGAGGGGTCACGTGATGTCCAGGGCTTCTTTTATCTTGGCCACCCAGTATTTCTAAAACTTGAGATGTTCTATTTTCTTTTTAGTACGATAAAAACAATGTTGAAAATTTTAATTCCCGTAATTTATGATTGGCAAAAATCTACTACCTTTGTTAATAGCTATTGAGATCAACTGATTGAGATCTTGCTGATGGAGTTTTCTTGTTTCGTTTTTATTTAATTTCAGAATTATCGATTTTTTATGATTAACGTGTCACGTATCAAATAGCGAATTAATTATACATTATTCTTAAACTAAATACAATTGCATTAAGTAAAATCATTGTTTTAATTATTTATAAAATTGATACATTGGTGATGACTGCAGTTACTCTCGCAGATTACTAACTTACAGTTAGAGAATGCATTTATTTGGCTATTCGCGTGCTTTGCCGTCGTTTGCCCCGTTAACAAGTTATCCAACAAAGTGGCCCAATTATTTTACGGTTGATTAAATTTACATAACACAATAATCGACGCCAGTACGACGCTATCGTAATTAGTTGTTGGTGAATTAATTAAACGGTCGTACGTATTTCGACTTACGTGCAGCAAAATTTCACGTGACTAACGTTATTTCATGCAATTTAACGTACGTGAACTTTAAATCTGAACTACTCCGGAAAATTAATTTGCCAATTTGGCAGCCATTGTAGCAAAGTACTGCAAGTGAAAATCCACTTTCCAATTAAGCTGTTGTCGGAGTTGAAAATTATTTTACGTTTCGCAAATATGAATATTTCATTTATTCGACTGTATTTCAGGGAAAACTTAGGACAGTAATTCGTTAAACAGTATGAGAATGTATTCAATATTTAGATATTTATAGTAGTGTAGAGCACAATCAGGAAGAGATAAAGACAATCGTATTTAAAGTAAAATTAAACAATACTTAGGTCGAAATTATCGCGAGAATGTTCTCCTGGATTCGCACACAATGATCAGGCGAATAGAAAATATTAAATTTATCCACTTCTGGTTGACTTAAGGTAGAACGGATTTATATTTTTGCATATTTTTTTATAAGGAACATTTTTGCTTTATATTTCCTATACAAAATATGCGTTTTTCTCGATTTTTTGAAAAATTTGACCACTTCCGGTTGGCTATAGATCAACTGCCTAACGTGCCTAAAACCATCTACAGATTTCGCTGGAAATCAAGCCGATTGGCCGCAGTGAGAGAACATAGAAAAGTGAGCACAGACAGACAGACATAACAAACAGATAGGCTCCGTGCGACTCCAAAAATGGTGATATTATTATGCTGTGTTTATTTATTATAACTTTCTAATATGTATATTTTGTTTATATAAATATTAGGTACTATTTATTTCGGCTAAACTTCGTTTTGGGGCATCATTTCTTTCTTAATTCTTTTAGTTCGAAGAAATTCGAATACTAAATTAGATAGTACTCCAATCATTCTTTAGGTACATAATTCATTCAGGGTGTTCCAGGTTTTTACCGCCAAACTTTATTAACACATTCTATTCATTAAAATAAAAAAGAGAATATATCGGCATAGGGTTTCAAGTACTTTATTAACTGTTTATAACCAAAATGCGAAATAAAAACGGTCTGCTTTATTATTCGATATTACATATGGAGTATTTCAGTTTTGTCCGCATAACTTTACTGGCATATTCTGTAAAAAGAAATAAAAAAATAAATATTATGCGTTATTAACCCTTAACGGTCACACTGGGGTATGAAACGACCCCAGCCAATTTACCTTAAATATTAACCTGCTTTATATCCTGAAAATCTAAATAAATACTTTTTTTGGAACCTCGGTATTTTTACTATTTTTTTCTCGATCTCTTATATCTCAAGAATGTTCAGCTAAAATTTTAGCTCTTTATATTAAAATCGAAAAATATTTTGAATTTTTCTCTGAAAACCATCATTTTTTCAATTTTGTCACGGTTCTAATTATTGTTCATATTCAATGTTTAAACTTACTGAAATCAGCTATGAAATATGTTCAAACAACTCTTAAAGATTATTTATAACTTTTTTCAAGCTAAAATAATAAGTAGCTTCTTTGTAAGAAACATTTATAATGGTTGGAATCTCAAACATATCAAACTGCCAGGTATGTGAATCTGATGAAGTGTATCCATTAAGGGTTAAAGGAGAAAATCATCGACTATCATTTCGTATTTTCCTCACAATTTTTCAATAAAACATATAACAGTCTACGTTTATATAATAGTTTTTAATTCTTCTTATTTATGAAAGTAAAGCTTGCGTAAAAAAATTTTAAACTTTTACCACGCTGTTAAAGTTTTACGCACAAAACTAGGACACACTATATAGAAAAATAAAACAGACCAAAATCGTTTTATACTTCTGTTATAATTTTGTAATAAAATATATTTTAAACGCTACGTTACTATAATATCTTTTTTTTATTTTTGTGTATGAAATATACTGATAAAATTCAGCAGTAAAAAACTAGGATATCCTGTATGCCATTGGAGCATTCTTAAAGAGTTATAACAAAAATAAAACCAAGCTCAGCACTAACGAACACACGGTACTTTGATACAAAGTTTAAATAGACCAGAAATACCAGGTCCCATTGAAATCACCGACACAGGTGTCACCGCCGTCATTTATACTGACACGAATTCACCAACACTAGTATTGACCAACAACGGTATTACGCAGCGACAGTTTTGATTGGCAGCTGTTTTGATCGACAGCAGTTTTATCCTACGTGTATCCATTCTCAGTAAAGGGTATAGCCGCATAACCATGAGGTACCGACCCTGGCATCGATTTCAGTGTTTATGCATACCAAATAGTGTTTTGTACCTATAAAATAATTACGTGTAATTTTAACCTCTCACCCTCTCTGATAAGGAAGATATGCGAGTAATAATCTTAAATTCACCATTTTCTAACTTGAAAACTATTAAAGATATTTGAATAGAATAAAATGCAAATTGTAGATGCTCATTTACTTTACTGTACTGTTAAGATGAGAAATAATTGTATAATATATTACTTATCTGTTGTCTGCAAGAGTTTCAGGGGGGTTAAATTGGAGGAATATAATTGATGGAACATAAAATTAATATAATATCAAAAAATAATTCAACCTATCATTGCTCATATTAATATTCGAACACTGTAGTACTTCTGTATTGTATACAGAAAGGAATGATTAATACACAGTATGTCGGAAAAGTAACCGAACTTTTTAAAAAGGAACACTACTAGCGACATCTATAAAAACAATATGCTATTTGAAAACAGTGTTCCTCCCCTACAAAAGAAAACAATCGTTATTGGAATCGAGTAACGAATTGTAAACTTATAGCGTTTAAAACGACAGAACCTTTCGTCACCATGTCACAAAATCACGATGGAGCAAAGAGCGAATATTAAATTCTGCTCGGTAAAGCTCGATAAAACTTTTACAGAAACATTTGAATTAATGAAAAATGTTTATGGCGACGATTGTTTATCCCGTACACGTGTGTTCGTATGGTATAAGCGATTCCAGAACGGTCGTGATACTTTGGAAGACGACCCAAAGCCAGGTTTTGGGTTTTTCTAAATTTTAAACGATTCTAAAGGTGTTATACTTCGGGAATTCGTTCCACGGGAACAAAATGTTAATGGTGAATATTATCTGGGTGTTATGGAACGTTTGTGGAAAAGAATCGTTCGTGTGAGGCCCGAATATCGAGCGCCAGGGAGTTGGTTTCTGTTGCATGATAATGCACCAAGTCACAGAACTGTCGCTGTTCGTGAATTTTTGGCGAAAAAACAAGTCTGTGTGCTCCAACATCCTTCATATTCGCCCAACTTATCTCCACGTAATTACTTCTTTTTTCCAAAACTGAAATTAACTATGAAAGTAACGTTTCATGCCACTGTTACACAAGTCCAAGCAGCCGTGACAAGGGTGATTGAAATGATTCTGCAAAACGACATAAAAAAATCTATGTTAACATTACTTGAGCATGCCCAACGGTGAATCGATGCGGAAGGGATGTAACTTGAATAAAACAAATTAATTTTGGCAAAATAACTAATACTTTTCTTTTTATTTAAAAAGTTCCGTTATTTTTCCGACATACCGTGTATTAATGAGAGTAAATGTTGCTTGCTAAATCGGTATGTAAACACTCAGAGTACTTTTTAGGTGTTGGTAATATCGATTTAATTTCTGTAAATACGATTAGCAGGGTTTCATAAGTTGTATTATATATTATTCGATATTATTCGAAAGAAATGATTTAGTGATGTATAAACATTTATGTACTTTGATCGGCGCCGATCCGGTCGGCACTTATTTTAGGGATCTCAACAAATCAGATATGAGTAGGACGATCGATTTTCGATTGACCAATTAAGAGATTTTCGCCAGACTCGTAATAAAGCTTTTACTCCGACCACTAGTTTCGATGAAATTCAATTGAATGGAAAGCTACATGTTATTCTAATGGGAGTTAGGAAGGATTGCAAGATTTGTTCTCAACGAAAAATCCTGGCGAAAGATTTCAACACCAAATAATATAGGCAATATTTTTTGCAATATATTTATTACAAATAAATATGTTAATCAGGAAAATGTAAAAGTCTAATGGTACAAATTTCGCATTAAAAAAAATAGAAAATAAAAGTTTTATTCTTACATTTGGATTGTCCACGCCGATATGTTAATGTTTCTTTACGTTCGGTATGCTTCATTCGGTGTGCTTTTCTACGTTTGGCAAAACATCAATCAATGTAGGACTTATACGATATGAGCAAAATTTCAGACCCGAGAGAGTTGCAGATATTGAATATTTACCTTATATTTATTATTGCATAGTGAAATGCGTCTTTGTTTATCCGCTTTCGAGATAGAACTGCCCGATACAGAAAAAACAGAAAACGTAATAACGTCGTAACCGTGGAGCAACATAGACGCCCGAGGCGCACGTCGAAAACAATACGTGCACATAAATGTGGTGTTTTTTTTTCGATATCCTCAACAGTTATAAATAAAGAAATTTATTATTAAGGATCGACTCTGGTGGTTGAATACTCCAAGTGTAATTTGTTGGGATTTTTGGAACCTGTGGCGAAAAGTTGAGACTCTCCAGCGGTCTCTGTTTATATTACAGTAAATCGCAAAATTGGATTCTTTACTGATATAGATTAGTGCACGAAGATTATTTTGCAAAAAAGATCATGACAAAATATTGTTTCTTCGCTTCAGGATCCTAGCAAAAAGAAATCGCATTTTGCACATTTTTTCAAATTGAATATTTACTGTTCTTGTCTCTCCTGATAAAGATAAACAGGGATAATCAAATTGTATCAGTTTTCCGCCAGATGCCCTAATAATCCCCAAAAATTATACTTAATACTGTGACTGGAATTATCACCAATTTGATGAAAAAAAGAAACTAATTACTGAGCATTGCTCACTGATATTAATATTTGATCTAAATTTTGCTTTCATTTAATTAGCTTAGTTAATTTAGTCGATTATTCAAAAATGTATCGCAGTTTAGAAGTAATGGGCCGCGTTTAGAAAAACCTGGTATATTTTTAATTAGGTGGCAGAGACTAACTTTATTCAATATTAAGTTGAGCATTTATAACATCGGTTTTTCTTATAGTTAGGTTCAAGTTTTTGATTATAAACTGCTAACTATAGTTTTCTGGTACTGGACGATAGTTGTCACTGTGGTTAAAGTAGGTGTTGACAGTCGTAACAATATAAATACAAGTTTCAGTAAAATCGAGCTATCGCAGCAAACAAACGTCAACAATAGTAAGCGTTTCACGAACTTTACTACTGCCTGAACGGGTTAATTCTATCTTGTCCAAAGTACTTTCCTCCAGTTTTGTGGAGTTCTTTCTCTAAATTATAACATTAACGAATAAAGAAGACTGTGATAATATTTTCAATCCAAAAGACGTAACCAACGAAACACAATAACACGTCCTTTTGTACCTTTGAAAACAGGAAAAAAAAGCGAAACAACAACACGAACAACAAAGAAACACAAGGTGAAACTTCATCTTGGGGCATCATTTCTCTTTTTTATGTTATTAAAGTTTGTAGTTTTAGACTTTTATAGTTTACCTTAATGTGGTAACTAGGTGAATTTTATTATTTACTGAAACATATATTGTGCTTGCATCGCGTCTATTAAAAATTCCATTAGGCAAATATTATTTCTGCAATAAAATTGTGACCATAAATATTTATACAGTCGAAGTGAAAATGTCGTGAAAATGTCCTTTTATCTCTGATCCAGTCATTCGCTGTATAACTTTATTTTTTAAATAAGCGTATCGTGGCTAGCTAACATTCACGAAACTTCATTTAGTTAAGGTTTCATCGAAATTTGGCCGTAATCTAACTGAAATTCGAAGTAAGTTATACTTGCCTACGAACTCTTTACCATGATTAACGCTCCTGTGTGTGTAAGCTTCTGTCTTGAGTCCTGTATAACTTCTGAAACAGTTCGTGTGAATTTCACTACCGATATTAATGTGTTCCTTCATAACTGACAGTATAGTAGACGTCTCACGATTCGTAATTACAATCATACGACAGATGCTTGGGCTAATGTCGAACATCCCCAACACCAATAACTGTCTACATTTCTGACAAATTTTGCTTCATTGATCATTAAAATAAAGTAAAATATGAATCGATTTTTGAAACGTTCTCAGTACAACTGAATACTTAGCTTAGCCAATACTACTCGTATTTTTGTATACTTAAATAAACTATGCACCTGAACAACTATTGGAGAACTTGATTCTGAGACTCCTAATACATTCCGATACTCAAAATTACTGCGCTCAGAATATGAGGCCCCAGAAGGAAGCCAAATGCAATAACATATTTCTTATATCATTTTCTATTGAACCTCAAATTATTAAATTGTATTTTTTTCAGGCAACTAATTTTATTTAACGGAAATACAGTAATGTCTCCTACTATTGGAAATGGGTGTTCGAAATAATTCAATACGCAATGGATTAAATTTATAAAACGTTTCTTTTTATTTCTCATTGCACGAGGAAAGTCTGAATGCTTGGAAAACTGACAACGAACTGGCGTAATGGAAAAATTGGGCTCAAGGACCAGACTCAAAATTAGGGTGACAGAAGATCTATAGAAAAGTCCCTGTCCCTTTGGTCGGTTGTAAACTGTTTATACTACAGAACTCTCTTTCTCATCCTTTGTCGATTGATTTTTGTCGAACGTATAGTCCAGAACCTACATAGCCCCTATTGGCGGTGTCTCCACATTGTCGCTACTAATGTGATTACGCTTATGTATTTATTATTACTACGCCGATTTCTTCTAAATTAAAGTTAATCAATCATACGATGCGCGTGTCATACGTTGCGCGGCTCCTTTGATGAGACTTTCCGGCTTAACAATTCAGAATACAATATTTTAACTTTTTTATTTTTATTTTATTTTTAACTAAAAACTTTTCTATTTTATTCGTGAGATTTTTTTGATTGAAATGATACCAAACATAGCATAATTTCAGCAACATTTACTTATTTAGTATTTATTATATGCATCATTTTATGTAAATAGTTAAACGCAAACAGTTTCCCATATTGTCCGTAAAACATTCACCGATTTCTACATGGTCCGTAAAACGTAGTCGTGTACCCTGACATTATCCGTAAAATGTAGTCTTGTACCCTTACATTGCCCGTAAAACGTAGTCTTGTATCCTCACATTATCCGTAGAACGTAATCGTTTAAAACGTAAGCCGTTTTTTTAGATTTTTCAAGTACTATTTATGCATTAAATGTATAATGTGTACTAATATTTCATATATCTTTGCAACAATCTATTTTATTAATTAATTTAAAAGGATTAATAACATAAAATGAATTACAAACTCAGTAAGTATTAATAAGTAAATATGGTCAAAATTATAGCACGTTTGGTTTGATTTTTATCGGAATAATTTCACTAATATATTAAAAACATTGTCATTTGGAAAAAGTTAATAATAAAGAAGCTTAAACATTGTCTTTAATTCATTTGATAGGCGAGGATTTAAATCCCTCAATTGCTTCGAGTCGTTTTTCGTCCTTGTCTTTTACTTTCTGTCAATTTTCTTTGTTCGGCGAACTACAAAGATGAGCTGCGAAGATCAAATTTCGATTCTAGTACTTTCGAATTGGCCCACTTCGATTCCAAGCCAAAGGACAATGTAGGCGACATTACTGTATAGACATTTGTTTCGAGAAATTGCTCATTTAGCGTAAAGATATTCATGTACTCTCATCACTGAATTGCTTCCGTGTAACTATCCACCCAGCTTCCGTATTAATCTGTCATTTAGCACCGAAAAAAATCGTGTTAAAGAGACGTCTATAAAAATGAAAAATATACCGATCAGTGTAGCTTAACACTAGAACTAAGCGGTCAAATGACCGTTTTATAAGTTCCTTATTTTGATTTTGAAAATTTGTTATTGTGGTTTTCTTGTATTTTGCGTTGATTTTCATCAAGATAAAGAAGGAATAGGTACATTAATTTATGTTTTATCATTTGTTTACTTATTATTTAACTTCATTTCTAATTTCGTAGTAAGTATGCATTATTCACTGATAAGTTAAGCGTTTACTCTAGAGCAATGGAAAATATTGAAATATTAAAGGAAAAGGGTGAATAAAAAACATTGCACAATCATGAGGAAACAGAAGTGAATACGTTATTCATTCACCCTCAAAAAATAAAGAAAGTTATGGAGAAGGCACCACTACTTCCTCTCAAAGAAGATCACGCCTATGTATAGCTATGAATTTTATCTGCAGTTTAAAGAAAATTACAGAACATGTTAATATCTCGGCTTTTGAACGAAATGTGCAGAAATTTAAAAATAGCGCTTAATATTTAACAGAAATTGTTAATTACAAACCCTTTCTTTGAAGAACGCCACAAAATGGCTGAACTAGAAAAAAAATTCAGAAAAAAGTCCATAATATGCGCTATATGCACCTCAATGTTTCAGAATTTTCGTACGAAATTAAATTAGAAAAATATGCCAAAAACCGGAATTTCGTTTTTTCCCTTTTATTACCCTCATGAATGAGAGGGGGGTTGAAACTTGATGTGATATGTGTTTTCTTTTTTTTGGATATGCTATCGACGGACATACTGAGTGTTTCGTTTGGCTTAAGGTCATTTTTGATCATCTTATACAGCTAGATCCTTTCAAACTCGCTTTTGCTCGCTGATGGACTCTCCGGCCCCCAAATCCCCCGTTGGCCATCTTTCGGCACTTTTGACCATTTTTCTGTGGGTTTCGGCCCATTTTAAGAAAGTTTGATTGTTCGACGAAAGTCGTATCTGGCACGGTTTAACCTGTATATTTGTATACATGAATGAGAGGTCGGGGTGAGGTTTTATAGTATTTTGACACGTCATCGATTTAAAACTAACGAGAGAGAAACACGATACAAAAATCTTAGCAGGAGAGCGTGGTTATTGCAATTGGTGATAATAAATCAGAACAACACAAATATGTGAATAATACATATAATTATAGAAATAATATAACATCATAAACACTGTGATTGATAAACCTTAAGAACTTAATATTACATAAGATAAGAACGTCTCCTTTGCGCACGCACGATGGACCGCGTGTTGCACCCGGAGATCGGCAAACACTGGAAGATCGAGAAACGGTGGCGCCGCCGCTAGTCCCCTTTAACGCACTACAAAGGCGCACAAATACGAAATGGTCGGATTAAGCTTTATATAGTTCAACAAAAAATATCTCCAGATACAGAAATTATTAAAAATTCAGATCTTTATTATTTATTTGTGATACGTTACCGTGAGGTATATAAATTTTTATAAATCAAATTTGTGCTTATCTCTTCAGGTGGTACTTTCTAAAAAATATATATAGTACTCGCTAAATAACGTGTAAAAACGGACACTATGTAATTACTTATGAAAAAGTAAGGAATAAGCATAAAATAAAATTTGTTGATTTTCGACTTAATTTTCGAGAAAATCAAGTTTCAAGATCTGCTGTGTACCTTTCCTATTAGAACAATGTTATTATTAATTGAATGACAAATAATGTAGGGATATTATTGAAATTGCAACACGTAGTGTAAACAAAAACGATTTAATGGTAAAAAGAAGTAACAATGAATCCGCTAGGTCGCAATTAACATAAACGCGAGAATCGATAGAAAAACCGTTTTTCGATGACGTCCGTACATCAAGTCTCTCTTTTCGCGGGAAGACACAAACAATTGCCGTTCGCGGTTTTCATGACAACGCCATGCATAGCGCGCAGCCGAACGTGCCTCGGCATCGTTAACGGGTGGTAAAATTTTAGGCATCACAATAATCATACTTTAGCCGTCATGTAAACAAATATTTAAAATTTAATTATGATTATTAGATAGAATATGGTGGAAAGATAACACAAAGTCAAAATTAAAGAAGTTTTATTATCACATTAGGATTGTTCCAACAGTATATTACTGTTTGTTTACGTTTGGCCGTTTACGTTATTCGCTGTTCCATTCTACGTTCGACAAATAATCAATATAGAAACTACACGATATTAGCGTTTTAGAAAAATAGAAATCGACGAATAATCAAGGCATGTACCTTTCAATAGCAAACTTCCCTTTCCTAAGGAAAGTTTCTTCGGGCCTAAATGAACTAAACAAGAGTAATACTAACGGAGGTGCCCTCACGATGAATTTGTATTGTTGAAGAAATACTTTTATTGATTTTTGCCACGAGAGGATAAAATAAACAAACCTACTTTAAATGCGGTCACTAAATCTATTCGGTGAAATCTCGCTGTTTCATCGAACTATTTTAATCTACTCACGAGTGTTAGAAAATTTAAAGTTTGTATAAATGCAACGGGCAAAGCAAGCCATGTGCGTTTTATCAAGGTGCTTTCCCGGACGCAAGGGAAAGTTCTTCGAGGCCAAAAGAGCAATGAATAGTCGTCAAGGGCTATGGTAACATTATACAGTGGGCGGAAACGATCGAAGTTCTACCGACACTTCAAATTGCATCAAATTGAATAAAACTTGCTTTAAAATGCGCATAATTATGTGTGCCTTGAAGTATCACTGTGGTCTTTGCGTTATCTATTCAGAAAACCAAACCTTTGAATCTGAAACCCTGATACCTTAAACGAGAAATAAAACTCGTGTTTGAAATTTCAAGTGTATAGCATAGAATTTCAGATTTTATAGTTTATGTTAAATCGGACTAAGATTGTAGAGGTTTAGGGCTTTAAATTCGAGGGTTATAGTTACGTTTTTATAGTATTATTACTAAAACATGATGTTTTTCAGAGTTTTGTTATTTTACGTCTTATCGGTGCTTTTCCTGGTTTCTTATAAGAGAGAAACTTTGGAGACACTACTGAACCACCTTCCAAGTCTTCCTGATGAACAATGAATGACAGGTAGATTAGTCTTGCAGAAGGAGTCAATTCTGAAGTTACTTCCATTGACGATCCTTGAAATTATATATTTTCCCGAAAATACAGTGAGTCACTGCCAAAATCGTACATCACATATACGAATACGTCTCATATCGTGAAAAAGTTCAGGGAAGATACAGGAGAAACAATATCATGTATCTATATTGTAAATGTATCTATAATATATTTATTATGTAGTAGCATCAAAAGAAACAGAGTTGTCCAAATATAAAAAAACGAAGTTGTTATGATTCTGTTTGAAAAACATCTTACAAAATCGTACATTTGTAGAAAAGTGACCAAGAATTTGTTTAAATTAAAAATTAGTATTTTGTTGGGTACCCACGACTACATTCTACCGCATGCAATCTATTTGGCATGGATTGTACAAATTTTTCAATAAAACTGGGTTCAATTTTGTTCCATTCCTTTATTAATAACCTTTTGTAAGAAGTAAACGAAAAATAAGAAGATTTAACTATTTAAATAATGCCAGGGTTTAATAATTTTAAAAATACATGGGTGAGTGGCGAAATCACAATAACCAATGAATACTTATTTATAAGAAAAATCCTCGCAACCAACTCATATGATTGTTACATCGGCGCTCGCCCCAAAACAACCGCATTGATGCCCAATCGATGTACAAAATCGATATACAATCATGCTCACACATTACATCCATACGGTGTCCAAAATAAAAGATACACAATCATGTTCATACCAAAAAATGTTTACACTTTTTAAACCGTTTTTATTTTTAAGAGTATGTTTCTGGATTCTAATCTCTAATAAATTCCAGACGTGCTCTATCACGTTCAAATCAGGTGATTGTGGAGGAGCGTTTCGTACTTTAGGGCAATTATACAGTACCCACATTTTTGCTACTTGTGATGTACGTTTAGGATCATTGTCTTTGTAAAACTTAAACGAATCCCCAATTTTTCGGCACTGTCCCTCAAATTGTTTTTCAAAATATTAATGTAATTATATGTCTTGGATTTTGGCATAAATCTTTAGTGTATATTTTGAAATAATTTTAAGCGTTTTGTATATATGACTTTCTGTAAATCTGTGTAAATGGCACAATGAAGGAGAAACGTGCGTTCGGCGACGCCATGGCATTATCGAGGGATAGTGCCATAAAAAGATAGTAAGTTCGAATTCTCTGGCACAGTCAAAGTTTACCGTTTTATGAAATTGCGGGTTTTCCCCATAGAAGGGTACGTAGGTAAAATTTCTCTCGTGTTTAAAATATACTATACCATGATCTGTACCTCAGTTCGATACCAGCAATTCAAAGAACGGTTAGTGAGCTAACAGCGTCGCTCAGAACCAAACACTTATACATTGCTTTTCCACCTTCTTGTATTTCTTTAACAAATATTCATTGTTTTGAAAGAAAAAGTCTGTACTTATTCAACAATATACATATATTCATATTACCTTCGATAAACGCTAAATTACCCACTTCGGCAGCGGACAGTAGCCCCAGACCATTACTGATTGCTCTCCACGTTTTACAGTACTGTTTAAATTTTGTATTTTAATCTCCGCATTTGGTCAACACCACACCGTAATTTTTCCATCTGAATGAAAGATATTAAATATACTTTTAAAAAAGAGATTTTTAATGTCTGTATAAATATTCTCTTGTGAAATCTAATCTGTTTCTTCTATTGGTCTCGTTTGTAAGAGGCTTATTCCGAGTTGTATGATCGTGAAAAATATGTTTTCTGAGTATTCGTCTTATTGTTTCTGGATTTACACTTTTTCCTAGATATATTTCGCCTTCACTAGTAAGTTTCAGTGCACTTATCTTCGGATTCTCTTTAATTTTTCGTACTATTTATCTTTCATCGTACGCGTTGAACTTTTTGTTTGGAACTTTTCTTGACGCATTACTTAATCTATTTTCGTTTTGGTATCGTTTCACAATACACCGAACAGTATTGGCACTTCTACCAATAATCTTCACAATTTCCCGATAACTTCTTCCACTTTGAAAATTTCTTATAACTATTTGTTGCACTTGTTTCATTGGCTGCTTCATTGTTACTATTTTTCTCTTTATTTTTTATCAGATTGGAGTACAATGTTCGTATTTTAAAGTGAGTAAAGATTGACTTGCAAAATTTAAAAAATTGGTGTGTGTACGGTAAAAAAGCCAGTGGCGATAAAGATGCAGCGGATACATTCATCAGTGACTTTAAAATACACCTTGACGAACAAAATGTCGCTTTCGAAAATATGTATAACATGAACGAAAGTTGGTTTAGTGTGAAGACATTGCCAGTTAGACCTTTTGTAGGAAAAAATGAAGTATGCGTGAGTGAGCAGAAAATGTAGAAAGAAAGACTAACTGTCAAGTTTTGCGCAAATATATCAGGGACGCACAAAATAATGCCTCTTGTTATTAATATTTACAAAGAACCAAAAGCATTAAGAAACATTATGGATCAAGTGCAAATCATTTTTAAAGCCCAGTCGATTGCATGGATGGACCAAACGTTATTCGTCGATTGGTTTTACTCTTAAATATATTTAAAAAAATGTACGAACGTTTCAACAGGAGAAAAAGTTGTGAAATGAAGTTTAACTGATAATTGTTCGAGCCATAAAGCACCATACTACATACATGACGATTATTTTGAAATAATACATGTATTTACCGCCGAATACATAATTGATTCTGCCAATGGATCAGGGCATAATAGAACAAAAAAATGAAAAGATGTTTCCGACATAAATTAATACAAAACATAATTCGAAGTGAAAACAGAGTACAAGATTTTCGTAAAAAGTACATAATTAAGAATTGCGTCGAAATAATTAATAAAGCATGGGTTGAAGTAACACAAAATAATATAAAAAATGCATGAAAATAAGTTATTATACCACAACAAATGAAAACTAAGGTAACAGCAGAGAAAAAAGAAAAAGAATAGGAAGAAGAAGATATAATAACAGATATGCAACAAACTTGTTCGCATTTTTCCGAGCAAAATATAGCTGCATAAGATATTGAAGACTATTTATCTACATATATTGCAGAGGAGAATATATATTCAAGGAGTCTGAAGAAACTACTGAAAGGAGGAAGCAGCAAAAGTACGAAGAAATGGAGACAGAAACGAATGAGGAAAAGGATGAAGAAAGGATTGAAGGGGTAAAACCACTCTAGGATTTTCAAAAAAATTTTTTTTTTTTGGGTAAAACGATACTTTAGGGTCATAGAAACAGAATGCCATTTGATTTATAGTGAAAAACAAATTTTAAAAGAGTCAATTATCGATTTTACTGCAGCTTGTCAGAGCGCGCACTGAGTACTTACACGGCGTGCTGCGATTCATGGCTTTTGTATTACTTTTACCATTTAAAATAATAAGTACATCTGTTACCTACAAAACAAACGGTTGTAGAGGAAGGTAGAGGAGGAAGCAAACATCGGCCTGGATGGCCAAATGTATGGAGCAGGAATCGCAGATTAGAGGTAAACAAGAAATTGAAGGATTAAAATGTTCATAAAACTTCAAACGCGTTTTTCTCGAAATCACTTTTGTCATACTGGGAGGACGGATTTCTCGGTGACTATTACATGGATCGAATTGAAATTTTTACAGTAGCTTCACAACAATATCCTCCATGGTAGTACGTAGCCGTTTTTTGATTGAATGTAAACTTTTTTTTTATAAACAATTCAATGCACATTTTTTATACAAAAAATCGATTCATTTCTTAAAACATGCGAGGACGTGGGTGTGTGTGTATGAAGAAAGTCAGTATTTAACAGTCACTCAACAACAAATATATTTTAACAAATAACAAAGATCAAATAACAAGATAACAAAAGTATCAGTGATTCCGCAGATGCAAACATGACGGTGCCAAAATAACGAATGTCTCGAGCGGCGCGATGAGCAGAGTTTTTATGTGCTTTTCGAGTAGAGATAGAAATAGGGGGAAAAAAAGGAAAAGTACAGAGTGGAAAGTTGAAGGGGTGATAGAGAAAGTCAACGGAGAAATTTAGGCCCGCACAAGTCTGGATGCCAAATGTGCAATCTGACATTGACCAGACTTGCACGAAACCCTGGGAAAACTGAAGATTGCAGAATAGGCAGGAAGTGCTTAGAAATACTCAGGCAAAAGAGAAAGCTAGAAAAGTTTAGAAGAAAGATAAATTAGGAACAACGTAGTGGCGAGTAACGCCATACATGCATAACTTCTACAAAAATTGATTAAACAAAAAACTCCTACGTACTTCCAAAGCCAATTGTATATACATTATAAAATTTTTTGATTTTTTATTTCAAGTCTCACACATGGTGAGAAATCCGTCCTCCCGTGGCGGTGTTTCTACAAAAGCTGTTTCCACCGATGGGCTCTGTCGCCCTCATTTTGTACGAAAATGACAAGAAAAAAATTATTTTTCGACACTTCAATATGTGTTAAATAAACCCTCTGAAAAGAAATTCTTTTCCGTTTGTCGTACTTCCAAAATAAATTGTCCAATTTAGGTCATTTTTTCTGGCTCTAGAGTGGTTTTACCCCTGAAGGAAACGAACGCGAAGGAGTACGGGAACATGGAATTGAACTTGAGCAAGAAAGGAGAAGAATTAGAGAACAAGTTTTAATGTTTGGACCGATATAATAATAATTACCTTCATTCAACATAATTAGTTCTAGATCTATAATAATTAAGTTTAAGTAAGACAATTTTAATTTATGTTATTAAATACTTGTTAATGCATCATATTATTCTAACAATAAGCATGAATCGAACATTTTTTTTTGCTGATGCTCGGCAGTGTATTCACGGGATCAATATGTATTCAGAGGAGAAGGAACTATATTCAAACATGTAATAGCGGCTTATATTATGAAATTAAAAATATCACTACAAAATATTTTTGTCTGCTTTATTTATAAACCTGAAGTTATTGAATTACGTCGTATTAAATCTTATTTTAAACAGAGAAATGTAAAAAATTTGTAAAACTTGGATAACGAAAAAAGAAAAAATAAAACAAAATATATACAATTTTACGCCATAAAATTAAAAAATATCCAATTTTTATTCACTATTATAGAAAAGTTACATTTGAATTAATAATATTTTATAATTTATAATTTATTCTTCTAAAATTTGCATCTGCAAGGGGGATTTCAAATAGAAATGTGTACAAGTGGCATATAGTGTAATAAACTTATTAAATCATTGTATTTCAGTGATGTGATTGGTTTTGTTTATTATACATTGGTGGGAAATCAATATTATTAAGTAGGTTATGCTCTCGGTTGGGTTATTATTATTGATTTTTATTATATTGGTGACCTTTGTTATTTGCTTGATTGTGTTAATCTATTATACTAAAATAAATGGATGAAATTATTATTATTTAAAAAGTTATTATCTGAGTTAATGGAACAATGCCACTTCAATAATAGAATATAAAATTCTTGTCTTATAAAATCTTACTGTATAATATACTCTATATCAGTTCAAAACTCTTAAAATCAGATTTAACCACTTTCAAAATAAAAATTGTTATCATTCTATTAACCAGCTAAACTTCTTTCATTGTAACTGTAATTTTAGTTACAATTTGCTTCAAAATGAAAAGATAACATGGAAGTATAAGTATTATAGTAGCTAATTTGTTTTTTTTTTTTTTTGGACAATGAATTCAGGCCACTTTCAAAATAGACGGTTTACGTATTCACGAACGATTCTTTATTGATTTATTTTATACATTTTCTTATCTGAGTTTTAAGAGTTTCGAATCACGAAAAAAGTGCACAGTTTTGAATTTTTGAAATTCGAAACTTTCTTGTATTTCGAGGGATCTCGATGTTTCCATATTTCGAAAAACTCTTCCCTGGTTAATATTTTTTAATTCACCACAAATAAAGTATAACATACATGAATAAATAGATTATTTTTGTTTAATCTTCTTGATGAGTTTGATCTACTCTGTTTTCGTTTGTGACACTAAAACTTAAAATTCACTGCTGAATATATTATAACAATTATTTTTTTTCTATGCAATGTTTAAAGTCCATTCTACAATATTTAAGGTATTTAAAGTTAATATTTTAATGACTGAGTTGTTTTTTAACGTCGGTGATTGAATTAAAATATTCATAAAAATCTATAAAGTATTTTTGGTCAACCGAGTTACGCCCTTTATGTTTCTTCCTTTTCCGTAACAAAAAATGCATAAAAGTATTTATCGATGCCTAATAAGATTATGTTATAATTAACGAATTGTCACGTTTGAGCAACATAAAACTCATTTATCAGAATCTGTTTTTTAAGGTTTATTGATGATGTATTGTTTAATATTTACTTGTAATATGTACGTTTATTTTAGAATAAAAAGTAGAATCTAACATGTAAAAGGACACACGACATATTCGAAAAAAAAAACGGAAGAAACATAAAAAATGTGCACCTAAAAAATTCGCTAAATTTCTTACAATCCGCAATCCTAACATGTTTAATAAATATAACATAATATAATAAATAAGAAAATAAAATATATATATTAAGAAAAGAATTATTACTAGACACAACACAAATACATACAGCTTGTAAATGTTAACTGTTTCTAGCCCGCATCTTTTTTCATGAAAATAATTTTTGTGTTAATTTCTGTGTTTTAAATATCTACATTTATAACGTGATATAAACCTTTATGCTTAATATTTATAAACAATTTTCAAATGTGTTGCCATATGAAAGCATTGAAATAAGAATTACACTGAACATTTAAAGAGGATGTATCATATGCCAATACCGGGTTTGAAGAAGTCAATATTACCTGAAGGGTCATCGATAAACCTGAACGAATAGATCCTAATAGATGAGACTTATATTGCCCGAATTAGATCATTTTTTAATTATAACAAAAACATACTGTTAATATATTCATAACAAGTCCATGAATTAGTTGCTATAACTATTCCTGTGTTATAAAATGTTTAATGTGCAAAGTTTATCAAGCATTTGTAACAATGTAATACAACAAAGTTGTTAACTAAAAATTATCGGTGTTAAATGGACTATAGATAAATAGTCAGAACTGATTCTAAACACTTTAACATATTGTGAAAAGAATTTAATTCTATTTTATTTTATTGTTACCTACTATCTACCTTCATTTATGAAATAATTATTAAAGCAAACTATTATATTTCATAGAAGTTAATTCAACATTAAGAGAAGAAAGCATTTAATTTATTTGAAAGGAACGCTGCAGTTGTTTAAAGCTACTCTCTAGACCCGAATCAGTGGAAATTTCACTAATTTGCATGGCAAATCGCATTTCTAGTGGTTTTTAGTGGCTTTGCTAAATTAGTAAATTCCTCGTCGAACCAGTGACAGTCGTAATATTACTTCGAAACATATGCTAGCGCCATGGAGCGAATTCAAGATTGCAAACAACTGTTGTGCGGTTTGCGCAATTTAACTTTCTCAAATTCAACCGTCGAATTCAGTGTTTTTGTCAACGTGTTTTGCAGACAAGTAGTGTTAACAGAAATAAAAAATTAAATAAATAAAAAGTCGCTCGAGATCGTGTTGGCTCTTCTTTAACATTGTTCGCAATTTTTATAAAGCGAAATTCACTTTTTTTTTCTAATTTTCGTAATAATAATAAAAAAAACTTCTCAAAATACCGAGGACTAATAGTATGGAATTTCTAAATGAGGCTGTTTGTTGATTTTATTTAAATAAAATGAAAGTCCGTATTTACAATACAAATTGTCGAATATGCAGTGGGGGACAAAAGTATTCGTACACTTGAAATATAGAAATAAAAAGAACAATATTTTCTATATTATTAAGTATATTTAATCATGTATAGCTGTATATTAAACATTACACTTACAGCAACAAATGACCCAAAACCGAAGGCAATAACATCATGTAGTAATTTGAAATGACTTGAAATTCACGCGACGGTAAAAAATCGCCGGAACAAAAGTATTCGTACATTATCATTTATGTTGATAAATGCAAGAGTTGCGGTGACATCTGAACCTAACCATTACATTAGTAGATGTTATGTTAGTTCAGTCAGTAGTAATCGTGGCGAGTACACTTTAACACTAATATTTGCAATATGGGGAAAAAATGCAATGAAACAACATTAGAAGAAAGAAAAATTGTTATAAGGTTACATGAAGAAGGTAAATCATATAGAAATATATCAGAAATACTAAAAAGAAGTCGATCGACTGTACAAAGTATTATAAACAAGTATAAAAAAGAAGGAATATTGAAGAGTAAAGAAAGGACCGGTAGAGCCCGAAAATTAACTATGAGAGAAGAGTGTGAAATCGTCCGAACTATTAAAGAAAACCCAGATACCAGTGCATCTGAAATTGCATCACACCTTAAAGAATATATACTGAAGGAAATTCACCCTAAAACAGTACGAAGAGTGCTACATCGGGCCGGATATAACAGTACAGTTGCGAGGAAGAAACCACTCATAAGCAAAGTAAACAAGAAAAGAGATTAGAATTTGCAGAACAATACATAAATGCTAGCAGCGATTTCTGGAAAAACTTAGTATTTTCGGACGAGTCAAAATTTGTCAAATGTATGTCAAAAGTATGGCGGAAAGCTAATACTGAATTGGATTTCAAATGTAGCAACCGACGACGAAACACGGAGATGGAAGTGTGATGGTGTGGGGATGTATTGCTGCTTCTGGGGTCGGAAATTTAGTGATAATAGATAAAATAATGGATAAACATTTATATTTAAATATTTTGAAAGAAAATTTACAAAATAGTGCAAATAAATTAGATATTGGGAAAACATTTTATTTTCAGCAGAACTGTGACCCGAAACATACAGCCTATATAGTGCGTTAGTGGTTGTTATACCATACTCCCCACAGGTTAGAAACTCCCCCACAATTGCTTCACTTAAATCTTATCGAACATGTATGGGCGAAACTAGAAAAAAATGTGCGAAAACATGATATAATGTCGAAAGAACACCTGAAAGAAATATTAAAAAGAGAATGGCGTAATATAGAACCTGACTTCGTTAAAAGTTTAGTATTGTCAATGTCCGATAGATTACCTAAAGTGATTCGCCGGAAGGGTTATCATACAAAATATTAATTTATAAAATTCCTGCTAAAATAATTGTAGCAATAATTAAGTGTACGAATACTTTTCTCGCGGCGATTTCTTACAGTCTCGTGAATTTCAAGTCATTTCAAGTTACTACATGATGTTATTGCCTTCGGTTTGAGGTCATTTGTTGCTGTAAGTGTAATGACTAATATACAGCTATATATGATTAAATATACTTAATAATATAGAAAATATTGTTCTTTTTATTTCTATATTTCAAGTGTACGAATACTTTTGTCCCTCACAGTATTTCTTTTTCTTACAACGATTCAAAGCTACAGTCAAGAGGACGCAGCTG
Source organism: Megachile willughbiella (assembly GCA_945859595.2). Classification (NCBI taxonomy): domain Eukaryota; kingdom Metazoa; phylum Arthropoda; class Insecta; order Hymenoptera; family Megachilidae; genus Megachile; species Megachile willughbiella. Next base: position 1,165,574 of record OX243806.1, read on the forward strand.
CGTTGCTTAAATTGTTTAGGGTGACAGAAGGATCGATAGGGATGGTGGATGCGTGATGAATTTTTCGTCTTCGACTTTATTCCAGAAACTCTCTTGAAGCGGTAAATATGTCTTTTCTAATGTTACGTACAATAAGGCTTCAATTTGTAAAATCATTTATGTTATTTAACTATTAACTATTAGCTATTACATGTATTTCACTTTTTATTTCTTATACTATTAAGCGGAAGGAACTAAACTAATGTTATTAAAATAGAAAATTAATCCATTTTGATGAACTAACAATAAGTTTTTTTATGCGGTAACAAAAGCTTAAGCGTTATGATTAAAATTTCGTATTGCACAAATCAATGAATTTGCACTAATTTAACCGTTAAATAGTACTCAGTAAATAGTAAGTCAGTGAAAGTTTCACTCATCACATTAGTAATTTACATCACATTAAATCAATAACTATTCATTGTGTTTACCAAAAATCACTTATTTTTACTGATACGGATTTAGAAGGCAGGTGTATAACTTAAGTACGTACTGTTTGTTACGAATGTTTGATAAAAAGCAACAGTTGTTCGGACACGAACGTAAACTTTTTTGCGTCTAAAGAAATTCACAGTCTCTGGCAATCGAATTGGGACCACGTATGAAAATTTCTCTTTTATGGCTATAACATTATGTCATATATGGAAAATTGTCTTAGGTCATGCAAATTATTATTAAATACGTTGATAACGATATACATATACATAGCAATTGATTTGTTACTATCATGATAATAATCAGATTGTGTGAGCGATGTGTGATTAAGGCCCATGCGAGCGTTTATGTTAGGCTGGAGTATCGAAAGCGCGTGAGGTCAAATTGAATGAAGAGTACTAAAAACACAAGCTTACAGCTCTCCAAGCGCCACATTATCTATGCTGAGAACAAAAATTACAGATATTTGTGAAAATAATGAAGATACAAAAAAGATATAAAAACAAAGAGTAAAAGCAAGGGGTAGAAATACAAGATATTAACATGTGTTAACAATGTTGTGAACAATAATAGTGTATCATGTCAGTAGTTAATAAATTATGCCTTTACAATTCAAACAGGCCTTTTAATTTTACGGAGAATGTGAAAAATGTTGAAATTTGTAGTGGTCTTAATTCGATGGCTAGGGACTGTAAACTTTTGTTGTAACTAAAGAAATTTATTGCGGGTTCAAGTGTTTCGACGAATAGACCACCATGAAAAGCCCTATACCTCGAAATACGGGTCAAAGGAGGAACATTTAGTTTTTTACGGATCCGTCTCAACGTAAATACATACGTGCTTGCCATAAATCGTTTAACCTAACGAATACATATATTTTTTCCCTCATAGTCTTTAAGAAGCGAAGAACAGAATTTTCTTAACCGCCACTTCCTGATACGTGGGAGTTCTCGGGCAATCGTTACATATCGAATAATCAGTCGATTGGTAAATCTGGTGCGCGTCGGATCGGGAGTCGAAAAGTCTAGCAAATTGTAGAGTCTCGTGGAAAGTTTAGTGCAGTGCGGATTATAATCCGGGTCGTATCATATTCGCGAGTCACGCTATTGCGTCACCGTGATTTCTAAAGCACGCACTATTTTATTGAGGAGACACTACGCCCCTCACACTCCATGCACAACACTATTCGAGTTAGATACTGCACTACTTGAATGAAGCTTAGATCCAATAGAGATCACACTTTGGTGTTCAGATCTCACAACAATCAATTAAAAATAATCAATCAAATAATCGCACACAAACGACATTCACACTATATGTATACATACGTAAACTGATATAAACATAAACATACATATCAAGGGATGTTTTATACCGCAAGGCTTTTTCCCCTAAGTCGTATCACTCGAGCCAATAAATATTTATTATCTTTCAGGCTCAATTTTGTCCAATTTAGTTTTTATTTATCCTCCTCCTCAATCATATCCAAACAATAATTCGAAACACGAAATTTCTCCATGTTGGAATGATTTCGGCGCTACAGCAGTAATAATTACTAGGGAGAGTTCCCCTAATGCTGGACGCTTAATTTTTTTCTTAAATAAATAACGAAAATAATATTTTAATCTTTTTGTTCTACTTTCTTTCCAAATTAACAATATTAGAAATTTAAATAAAGGAATAAAATAGCCAATATTATCATTGTTGTTTAGTTAAATAAACGTCAAACTTTTGTATATGATTTTGAAAGGCGATTAGGTGAAAGGATTATGGTTCCAAGTGGTTAGAATAGAAAAATGGATAGCTAGATTCATTACTATTGGGTCGAGCACACCAATTAGGCCAAATATAATGACTGTTGGCAAATGTCTCGAGAATGAACGAGATAGTGCGAATTGCGTAATGCAGTTATTATTATCACTATTGTTGAGATTATGATTCAAGATGGCATTATCTGATTTAAAAAAGACACAGTTTAATAAAAACCTTTAATATTAAATATGTATAAGCAAATGTACGTATACACCAGGTATATCCTACCTGTACCGACTCTCGTGTCGAACTAACTAAAAACTTGCAGCCTTGGATGGTTAGAGCCCAAAATGGCCAACCTTTACCGGATTGGACAGTAATAAAACCAACTGCTCATTCGACCCTGGGTTTTTCCAAATCGCTTTATGGTCCCAGTAACGGCGACCACCTACCATTTTTGGACAGGAATTTTCTCACAATAATTTATTTGAATAATTATTATTCTTTATAAGGTGATATAAAGAAGTACTCAGGATTTAAGTCTTTACTAAAAGTTAATAAGTCTTTTATTAAACCTCCTCTACTCGTTTCTACAAACTCCGCGATACTCAGTATACAATATTTTAAAAAACCCTTTTAAAAAGTAAAACACGCCTCATTTTTCCTCTGGGAAACCCAACATCGTCGTTACTACGGAGCCAGGTTAACATTAGGTGACGAGGGGGTGAGTGCGACCGGATCTCGTTTAAACTCGGTCCCGATCCATGCTGAGGGTTTCAGAGTGTTTCCCTAATTTATGACGACCCTAAACCAATTCTGGCCATCGTCATTGACCTATTGCTCACTCTTACATCTTATTTGTCGATATGTCACACTGGAAATGTTCACGATGGGGATAGGCGAAGTGATCGAGTGGCTTCTTTAAGGGCCCGTTTACATTATGCCAGTAAGCCGTGCTAGTAGCACGTGCCAGTACACTTGTAACGACCCAGGTGCTAGACTCGGGAGTTTACAGCGCTTCGTAAGGCAAAGAGCGGCTTTTGCCTATTGAGCGACTCGTTCTTTTATTATAACTAACTCTAAAAGGATGTGGGATTCGTGTGGTGTGCGGTTAAAGAGTGAAATCTGCAGGTCAATACCTTTCAATAACTTAGGTTTATTCAATTAACTAGTAGAAAGTGAGTATTACAGTTAACAATTATTACTGTGAAAAATATAAAAAGAATATGTATCTGATTATTTAGCAAAAGAACCAAACGGACTTTTTATCGCGTAATGATTAATAATAAATCTAATGAATCTAATTGAACGGAAACGCAACTCGTAAACTATTTGTCTCGGAATTCAGTATTACAATGAGTCTAATGTGCTTCTAAATTCGGAAGTTAACGTGTTCGTAGTCGACTACTATAACGCTCCGCAAGTTTCGCTGTTTTACAATAGTTAATCGCAAACTGGTCAGAACAATTTTAGTTAGTTTAGTTCAAAATGATTCCAAGTTCAAGAATTTATATAAAGTTAATACGGAACAGTTACTCAGTATTTTTACTTTAAGACTACTGGTACATTCGCCCTTTTTGTCAGAACATGAATTGCCACCTAACCCAGACCGCTTAATTGGGGAACCCGCTTTCGCTAGCTGCTAAAACAACCCAACGATACTGGAATCAAATGAACAACCAAGTCCAACAGGGTTGCAAATGAAATGACTCTATAGGTCGTGATTACTAAACCGCCATCCAAAATACACGGGCTTCAGAGACCAAGCCACTCAACATGAGGAGCCTGCGTTAGCTGGCTACTATAACTCAGAGCGAACTCCGAGAATCCGACGGCAAGTCAGTAATTCGACAACAATATGTAATAGAGTGGCTGTGAGCTCTCGTTTCGATGTCTCAGACTTTCCTGGGGCTGAGCATTGCACTCTCCAAACGGAGTTTCAGATACAAGACCGCTCGAATGGGGAGCCCGCGTTAGCTAACTACTATAACCCAGCGATCGAGTATCCAAATGGCCGATACCCGCTGTCCAGTCAAGGCATAAGAATCTTTTTGGCTCTTACCAGCTAAAACTGTTCCGGTTATATTTCTCCTAGGAGTCCCGCTTTTAGTACTTTGAAAATTGTTCTGCACTCTATGGGTTTTTCGTTCACCCTTTTATACTCCGAAAACGGCCAATTTGCCTTTCACTTTTCAAGGCCATGCAGGCTTACCCTCATTAAATGCGTAGTATTTTCACATATTTATTGATATTATTTTATTACGCTTTATTTAGTAATGAAAATATATTAATTCGATTAAGAAAAATACGTTTTGATTTATCATCAACTAAGATTTCACAAGCTAACTCGCTAAATCCTAGTTTTAATGTATTTTACGTACGCAAATTGGCGGGATATTGCAAGTATTTTAATAAGAGAATAATTAGTCACAAATAATACGTAGAATAATAGCTAAAAATACATTTTGATTTATAGTAAATAAATAAGTAATAATATGAATGTTTAAATGATGATTTATAATAATTTATTCTCGATGTGTATCTAGCATCTCTTTCTATCTAACGCGCGCGCCATCGATCGGTGATCTAATTCAACAATGTTGCACGCGTGATCTACCCTTGACCATTACCACGCGAATTTTTATGGTGCGGTCGGGAATTCGCGGTCGATAATCAAAAATAAAAATACATATATTAGGATTACCCTATTTATCTGCGCGGATATTCTTCATTGTGGGCTGGGGACGTTACACACTTGCCTGCACCAGGCCTGTCGTTAAAAAGAGAAAATGGTTCCTTTCCTTTCTTGCCTTCTTTTTCTAATGGCAGACCTGCTACAGGCAAAGTAAAAAACGCAAAAATTTGACTACCTACTGTCATGTGCCCCTAGCATGGCTTACTGGCATAGTGTAAACGATCCCTTACTCTAACAATAAGTCGACCTCCTAAGCGCTGATTCCTGGGTCGTTTAGTGTGCGTCGCATAAATATTTCAATCCCTCATATTTTCAATAATCTAAACTTCTGGCACGAAATTGTGGTCGGTATTCCTTAATACTAATTTGTAGCGTGTAAGCAATAAATGTTGGCGTTAATCGAACTTTACAAACAAATGAATTCAATATGTTACCATAATTTGCTTTTTACATTTTTAAAATATAAACTTTAACAGAGGCAAAGGTCGATGTCAGTGGTGCTTCGGTGAGGTGATTGAAAATTGAAGGTTGCAAAAAGCAGAATCCATAGAACCGTTGTAGCACCTCCGCACATTGTTAGGGCGAAAATAATGTTGGCGCCATGACTGAAAAACGAAAATAAATCAACGAGACTTTTATTCGCTGATGTAAACATGAGTACATATTAGAAAAATGTTAGTAAAAATATTTATTTTATAAAAAACGAATATTTTGTAGTTACAATTTGTTTTTTATAGGTTATATTTAATAACGAGAAAAAATTTAATCTAGCTGAGCCACATTGTTTTAATTTGTATTGGAACGGCATACGAAAAAATGTGAAATATTTTCCGAAACGTAATTTTGATGTTGGCTCGGTTATCGTTTGTGCGTGTTTCTTGGTGCATGGAAAAAATTCCACAACATTTATTTTTCACGTAACAAAAAGTAATAATTATACTGATACATCAGGAAATTATTTAAAATTCTATTGGACAGAATGTCACAACGAAAATTTAATTTTCATGGAGAATAATGCAGCAGTTCATAAATCTGCACGTACATTAAGATAATTTGTCGAACATAATATTGTATTATTAGTTTAGCCTGCACGTTCACCAGACGTTAATCTCATAGAAAATTTATAGGAAATATTGGTACGATACTTGGTAGTAAGCGAAATCAAATTTTCGATATAATTCATAGCAATGCGAACACGATAGATTATTAAGTTTCGAATTTATGTGTATAAAACACGACAAAACAGTTTTACTCAAACTGTTGGTATATTTATATACGCACGAACGCACGACACTTACAAGGGAAGGCACGGAAGTGTCCCCCTCAGATTTTGATGAAACTTCGTACGTTTGTTAAGCAGGCAAAAATAAGGGACACGTATTTTTTTTTATCGGCTGAGACGCGGGTTTAAGGGGTGAAACGACCCCTTAAAGTTTCGACCCGCTTAGGCTATCTCGAAAACTATACGAGATACATTAAAACTTCTAATAGGGAAGTTGTATGGTTTTTTACGTATAATAACAGGATGTTAACAAATTTGGCAAAATATAATTTATTTATAACAAAAAAATTTTTCATAATCTTATTTTACAGTTTATTCAAATTTGCATAATAACAAAAAGTGAAGAGAATTTTATTACAAATCCATTGGTATATATATATACGATATTGCCTCCTACAATTCCTCAGATTTTAATTAAATACGAGTCATTCGACGCCAAATCGATCACTTTTTGATCTCGCCATCTTTGATTTTGTTTTAATCGAAGTATGTTATAGTCTATATGAAATTAAGGGGGGTTTAAGTTATCATTTTGCCGGTTTCGAGTTTGTTAAAAAATAACAAGCCTCCAAAGTTTGCAATTTTTGCCCATTTTGGCGAAAACAGGCTGCACTACGAATTTTTTCCTCAGAAACTACTCAACCGATTTAGCTACAATTATTTTTGTTTTATTTATAAAGGATTGGGCTATAATAAAATATTTTTGTCTAGTTCGTCAATTTGTTTTATAATATCGAAAACTTTAAACAAATTGTTTTTTTGCATTTTTTTCAATAAAGAGGGTAAATGATTTAAATTAAAAAACATTATGTTCTTATTCCTCAAAGCTTCCCCTTTAAAATGAGCTCTTCAGAAGAATGGCGCCTCGAAAATTGACGTCAAAATAAACTAGAAAATGTTGTGGTATACCTCCGTTTCAGGAGGCGCGTTATGCGCTCCGCTGTTATAGCCGATTGTTTTATACCACTGGTTTCAAAGCAAATCGGTAAGACTTCGTATACGACTAAATGACCCTATTTATGCCTCGAAATTGTATTAGTATCTACTCTTGGTCAATGACACATTTTTTAATAATAACTTCATTTATAGATATTAGTTCCTACATTGATTGTTTATGTTCTACAAAAAAAAGCGTCATTGCTTGATGGAAACCGCGAAAAAATGGTAGTTTACTTCTATCGGGATGGGATAAAGGGGGTTATGATCAAAAGTATGGTGAGCATCATTGTGTGGGGTGGCCTTAGGAATTGTGAGAAAAAAGTATAATGACAACTACGCTGTACGAATTTCGCGTATGGAAAAATTTTGTTCGTCGCTTTTCGGATATAGTTGTTCTATTGCACTATGACATTAATCTCCACATACGAGACAGCATTTTAAAATTATAATCACTTGTTCATAATCAGTTTTCTTAACCACGATTTAAAAATTTCATTAAGTATTCATGGTATAAAAGCGGATACATATCTTCAAAACCACCTCATTTTGAAAATCCCGTTGAATTTTGCTCTACATCAGATAATGGACCACTATGCCATATATGTTGTGATGTCGCAATTATTAGATGTGCTTGGTATCAAAAACCGTTATGTCTGAAACATTTCTTTGAGGAATACCATTATTGCCTCGATCATGTTGTCTACCTTATTTAAACTGTTCGTTACCTTGTAAAATTGACATGTGGAATACATATAACTCTAACAATAAGTGTTTTGTAACACCCATTACAAATTTAATAAAATTAACAGCTATGGATAACACAAATATAATTGTTTATCATTTATGCTTATAAATAACGTTGACTGATAGGGTAATATCGTCCGACATGATCCGGTTCAGTATCATGCGGCGCGTCAGCGGGCGCGGACGCGTAATGTTTATAATAAAAATCTGAGGAATTGTAGGAGGCAATATCGTATATATATATACCAATGGATTTGTAATAAAATTCTCTTCACTTTTTGTTCTTATGCAAATTTGAATAAATTGTAAAATAAGGTTATGAAAAATTTTTTTGTTATAAATAAATTATATTTTGCTAAATTTGTTAACATCCTGTTATTATACGTAAAAAACCATACAACTTTCCTATTAGAAGTTTTAATGTATCTCGTATAGTTTTCGAGATAGCCTAAGCGGGTCGAAACTTTAAGGGGTCGTTTCACCCCTTAAACCCGCGTCTCAGCCGATAAAAAAAAATACGTGTCCCTTATTTTTGCCTGCTTAACAAACGTACGAAGTTTCATCAAAATCTGAGGGGGACACTTCCGTGCCTTCCCTTGTTAGTTTTTTTTTACAAATCAGTTGAATATTTATGTTAATACGCCAAATTCCTTTTATGTAATTTGTTGTTTACACACTATGAATTAGTATTTAAAGAATATTGGCCATAATCTTCAGCCGATAATCCAAATTAATAAAAACAAACGAGTTTGGTATACTTATGTAACATCCTGTAACACCAGGCACAGTAAAACTTCCTACCTTACCTCACAATCAGTGTAATTTCAGTATAGTTCGCCGTGATCGTAAATATAATGACAAAAGCAATCAGAAATGTCGACACAAGCTTCGTGTCCCCATTTTTGGCAGCTTGAATACTGAATCTAGTCTTTGTTATTTCTAAACAAACTATTCTGGTTTATCTCTTTTGGATTAAATGTTTTTACTATTGTTACCTCTTAATTCAAACCTTAGTTGCGCCGTTAAATCACTAAAAACAAAATGATAATCAGTAATACATGTTACATAATATTGAGTTTTGACTGTCCGACAAGGAAAACTTGTCCGAAATCAGGGAGAAATGAACCTATTCAAAAAAATGTTTCTGTCTGAAAACTAGCATATGACATACATGTAATGCAAGAGTAATCCAAAAATATTCGTTGAAAGTTATAATAGTCTGTAATTTATACGATGCGTTGAATTTTTGTGAAACGCAATAATCAATTAATTCTTTAGCTGTACATACGTGATTATAACGTGTCAAAACTAAATCATTCTTTATTCTATCGCCTTTATGAATCACGCGAAGAAATGGCTTTATAGCATTTCTAATATGATAGGCATAGCTAATATCCATTATGAACTGCTCTTCGGCAATAGAGGATCTCCTCCTGTATAATAAACGAATATAACATTTCTATCTAAACAAATGAAATAAAAGTTTGTGATAAGATGTAAGAATATTTTTTAATTAGCCTTTGATTACTATGAACATTAAAATTTGCAAAACTTCAAGAGAATTTGAAAGACGTCGCTTACTGTGCTTCTACCCTACACAGTACACAATATGTCAATATGTAACGGAACTTTTTAAATTTAAGGAACACTACTAGCGACATCTATAAAAACAATATGCTATTAGAAAACAGTATTCCTCCCCTACAAAACAAAACAATCGTTATTGGAATCGAGTAACGAATTGTAAACTTATAGCGTTTAAAACGACAGAACCTTTCGTCACCATGTCACAAAATCACGATGGAGCAAACAGCGAATATTAAATTCTGCTCGGTAAAGCTCGATAAAACTTTTACAGAAACATTTGAATTAATGAAAAATGTTTATGGCGACGATTGTTTATCCCGTACACGTGTGTTTGTGTGGTGTAAGCGATTCCAGAACGGTCGTGATACTTTGGAAGACGACCCAAAGCCAGGTTTTGGGTTTTTCTAAATTCTAAACGATTCTAAAGGTATTATATTTCGGGAATTCATTCCACAGGGAGAAAATGTTAATGGCGAATATTATCTGGGTGTTATGGAACGTTTGTGGAAAAGAATTGTGCGAGTGAAGTCCGAATATCGAGCGCTGGGAAGTTGGTTTCTGTTGCATGATAATGCAATAAGTCACAGAACTGTTGCTGTTTGTGAATTTTTGGCGAAAATACAAGTCTGTGTGATCCAACATCCTCCATATTCACCGGACTTATCTCAATGTAATTACTTCCTTTTTCCAAAACTGAAATTAACTATGAAAGTAACGTTTTATGACACTTTCACACAAGTCCAAGCAGCTGTGACAAGGGTGATTGAAATGATTCCGCAAAACGACATAAAAAAATCTATGTTAACATTACTTGAGCGTGCCCAACGGTGTATTGATGCGGAACGGATGTAACTTGAATAAAAAAAATTAATTTTGGCGAAATAACTAATACTTTTCTTTTTATTTAAAAAGTTCCGTTATTTTTCCGACATACTGTGTATATACATGTCGAATAAAAGTCAACTATGTTTCCTCTTCTTACATAAATTAGTAATACAAAATTTTACATGTAACTGAATAATAACAAATAGCGTTGAAATGAAATAGTTTATAATTAGTACTTCTAAATTAAAGTGTTGTTCAAACTAAACATCAGGAAGGCACACTTATATTGTTTGAGTAGAACTCACAGAATGAATGTAAGAAATTCATTACACATCCCCAGATCTTATCGGTCCTGCTGTTAACTTAAATAACTTGAAAAATTCAGGTATATTCTCCTAATCTTAACCTTGAATGTTGCAACAAAAAATAAAGTCGATTATTTTATAATAAATACAGAATTTTATTTTTATTAAGTGGAAAAGAACAACCACAGACGCAAATTGTCTCCTACTATTAAAGGAGGCTTCTCCACTGTTAATCTCTGATTTTAATTAAATTACTAAGGATTATAAATGAAGTCAAAGAACTGGACATTTCTAAAAGTCTAGTATTAGAAATAAAAAGTATAAACAGTATGAAAACTGAACAGCGTAATCAACTCCAACAGATAACAAACTTTATTTGGAACAACAGCGAATTAGAAAGTAATCAAAAGATATTGCAAGATAACATTTAGAAGTTATATGAAGAACTCGTATCTGATATAAGAACTGCAACGAGCCGTATAAAAATGCTAATTACACGAACAAAGGATACAAGAAATTCTGAAACCTGATCTGACGGCGAATATCGAAAATGCAGGAAGGAAACTAGAATAAGGCGAAAGAATATACAGTAGTCCGGGAAGGAGATTCAAGAATAAAATGTTTGGAACAAAGGAAATATTATGAAAACCTATCGGGGGTTAATAAGAAAGAACATACTTTGAGAATACAAAAATGTAACTTAGAAATATGAAGAATTTTTTAAGAATAATGAAAGGACTTATGAGGGACATCACCAAGGTGTTACACGCGGATTTTAACGAAATTTACATATGTGGTAGCTTTTCGAAAATTATTTGACACATATATTTTTATATCTGCGGACATTCATGTTGTGGGGAAAATCCAAAACGTATTCCCTATTTTGATCCATATTTCACGTATACAAATCTGTATAAAAACCGAACTGCATTTAGAATAAAAAATTAAATAAAAAATTCCATTTTTTAATATATTATTTAAATAAATAATTTCTCCCTAAATTTTCATAATCGACTAAATTCTTCACTCATAAATACACAATTAAAAAGAAGCACCCTCCTACACTCTATAGTTTCCAAGATATTTAAGAAAATGTGTTTTCAACCCTCAATTTTGAGGGTTATTTTCACTCCCACAACATGAATGTTACCAGATATAAAAAAATACGTGTCAAATAATTTTCGAAAAATTATCACATATGTAAATTTCATTAAAATCCACGTGTAACATCTTGGTGATATACATTGTTAGTAACTCGCTTCTCTTCAATAAAAATATTTTATATAAAGGTAACAACTAACAATTTTAATGCACACACATTTTTTATTTGTTCTTTGATTTATAATTACGCAAAAGTTGCTGAATATTTCACCAGAAATATTAATCCAAAAATACTAATTTTTAATGTATTTTTTAAACAAATCAATATTTTAAAAAACGATAATCGCATTTAAATTTGTTATTGCAAAATACACCATTTTAACAAGTATTTTATCCTAGACTGTGAGGTCTATTTTCACCCTCTAGATATTGATTATGGCAGATAAAAAATATATGGGTCAAATATGTTTTTGAAAACTACCATGTTCCATATTTTCGTTAAAATCGGATATTAACAGGTATGGAACCACCCTTATGAAAACGTTTTCACGTACTGGTTCTTTATGATTTCCAACGTTTTAAAACGCTTTAAAACGTTCTCTACCTATCACTCAGAATCCATCATCAATACCAAGTATCTGATCACGTGATATCGATTATACACAGTAGCCCAAATTTCAACAGCCAAATGCTATGGATATATTCTATGGGTTGCAATAAGAAAGAAATGTTGTGTATAAAATGTTTAAAAATATACTACTCAGTGTTTTTTGCGTAGACGGTAATGATTAAAAAAAAAATGGAAGAGAAAAAAGTTTTAGTATACTTTACAAGCAACACGAGGACATATATTAATTTTTTATACTTACAGTATTTGTCGAGAAACGAAGGTGATCTTCAATTTTCTCAATGAAATTCTATAATTTTTTATATCACATAAAGGTGTGTATCAAAGCGAGGTCATCCATGTACCATACGATAGCCTTCAAGTCAACTCAATGTCAAAAATAAAACAAATACTTTGAATATTTCGTATTATTATTACTTACTAATATTTCTCATTCATGTATTTACATTTTGTTTTAAATGTGACTTTCATTAGTTAGAATACATTTTTCTACTCTATGCAATATACTTTTGGTGGCTTCTGCTATTGTTGGTTGGGATATGTGTGTGCAAGCGTTTGTTACATTTTGTTCTAAATCATTTACATTAGAGAGCGGTATATCCTAAACCTCATTTTTAGAAGTATTGTCTATAAAACAATCTAAAGGAGACAAATTTGTAGACCCAATTAGCCATTTTACGAAATCGTATGTAAGATGGGGAATGGGACTTACGTACCACGCACTCGAGTTCATTATTATTCTTCAATATCTTTTATTTCCACAGACTCACTCTTTATGAAGAAGAAAAAGAAAAGAAAAAAAAATAGGAAGAAAAAAAAACGTAAATGTCACAGAAAACCTTAGAATCGTATCGTAGAAAAAATTGATAATATCACTTAACTAGGAAAGAACAAAAAACTAACAATAAGGCCGTATTCCTTCGATCCGTCTTTCGCACTTTCCATACTTTTATTAAACTCCTTTACCTTTTACATTGAGTTTCAGTAGCGCCGCTACCGGTCGCTCGCGCACGTACACACACGCACTTACACGTACGTTCCAATTCATTTGTTTTAGAAAATGCTGTTTAAAATGTTTGGCGCTGCTTTACATTTATGAGGTGGGGTTCCATCTTGTTGAAAATAGTAATCTTTAACGATGGATAATGGCAATGCTTGCCAATAGTTTTGAAATTATGTATCCAAAAACTTTAAATATCTACCACCATTTAGTGTTCTGCTATAAAAGTGCGGTCCAAAGTACAATACAATTGTACCATACCAGACATTAGCATGAGATTGTACTCGTCGTTTTGGATTTTCAATACTTCATACGTGAGTATTATTGTGGTTAGGCATCATATTATTATTGAAACTATGCTTATCAGTCTAAAGCATTCTTTTATAGAAATTTCAGTCGTTCTTGTTATTTGAAAGCAGCTAATTACAAAGTTTAGAACAACGTGGTAAATCATTTTCTCTTAATCAATTAAAATACCACAATCCGTAGCTAATTTTTGTATTAAAGTTGACAGGTCTACTTCAAAATGCAGTAAAACGATCAACCTCTTCGCTACAGATAAAATTTCCGAATAATTGTATTTTTATTTTCTACGAAACCTGTTTTATCCAAACGTTTTACCACTAAAATAAACTGGCTTTCACTTGATATCACTCTAGTTGAAAGTTCTTCTGGGTTCATTACTTTACTACGTCCTCCATTTTTGCTGCATTTGTAATAAATACGCACCATATCTGTTTTCTCTTATCTTGGAAAACAATACGTCATGCTTGAATGTCACTAACCACTTTCTGAGATAATACTGAAATAACTTTGCTCACTTTGTAATAAAATAAATGCAATAATCACTCAATGCAGTAAATATTCGATATCTCTGTAAATCTGTCGGGTCTGAACTTTTGCTCATATCGTATAGGTCCTACATTGATTGATATTTTGCCGAACGTAGAAACAATAACATATCAGCAGGACAATCCTAATGTAAGAATACAACTTTCTTATTTTCGATTTTTTTGTGCGAAACTTTTACCATTAGACTTTTTACATTTTCCTGATTAAAATGAGACTGATCACGACGTAATTAGGAACATATTTATTTGTAATTTCAAATGTTACGCTTACATTGTTATTGCAAGTAAATATGACTCGAATTTCGTCGTGTTTGGTCTCATTTTAATCAGAAAAATGTGAGATCTATTGGTAAAAGTTTGATACCGAAAAAATAAAAAGTAAAAAAGTTTTATATTTGCATTGGTATTGTCTCACGAGTATACCCGAATTCGGATCACATGACATTTCTCGGCGAGCGATTTTCAGGCGTCTCGAGGGGCCTTCTCCCCAGTGGTGGGGATAATATTTTTGCTTATATCGTAAAGGACATTTTTGCTTCTTACACAATGATCACTGTACTCTGACAGTAATGCAAACTTAATTATAACAAAAAACTACAAATGTGTATTCTAACTAATAAAAATCATATTGAATATAAAATGTTCAATATGAACATATGTCACATCCCAAGCAAATCAACAGTGAAGAATCTTGATGTATATTTTTGTTCCTTTATTGTATTATTCATTATTTTGATTATTTTGATTATTTTATTTTTATTTTTCGTTATCGACCGATTTTTCGTTACCGACCGCACCATAAAAATTCGCGCGGTAATAGTCACGGGTAGATTACGCGTGCAACATTGTTAAATTAGATCACCGATCGATGGCGCGCACGTTAGATAGAAAGAGATGCCATATACACATCGAGAAGAAGTCATTATGAATTATCATTTAAACATTTCTATTATTAATTATTTATTTACTATAAATCAAAACGTATTTTTAGCTATTATTTTATGTATTATTTGCGATGAATTATTCTCTTATTAAAGTACTTGTATAATTCCGCTAATTTGCGTATATAAAAATTAATTAAAACTACGATTTAGCGAGTTAGCTTGTGAAATCTATATTGATGATAAATCAAAGCATATTTTTCTTAATCAAATTAATATATTTTTCTTACTAAATAAAGCATAATGAAATAATATTCAAAATTATGTAAAAACAGTACCCATTTAGAATGAGGGTAAGCCTGCGTAGCCTTGAAAAGTGAAAGGCAAATTGGCCGTTCTCGGGGTATACAAGAGCGAGCGAAAAACCCATAGGCCATAGGGTGCAGAACAATTTTCAAAGTATTACGCGCTGGACCTCTTAGGAGAAGTATAACCGGAACAGTTTTTGCTGGTAAGAGCCAAAAAGATTCTTATGTCTTGACTGGACAGCGGGTATCAGCCATTTGGATACTTGATCGCTGTGTTGTTTTAGCAGCTAGCGAAAGCGGGCTCCCCATTTGAGCGGTCTTGGTCTCTGAAGCCCGTGTATTTTGGGTGGCGGTTTAGTAATCACGACCTATAGAGTCATTTTATTTGCAACCCTGTTGGACTTGGTTATTCATTTGATTCCAGTATCGTTGGGTTGTTTTAGCAGCTAGCGAAAGCGGGCTCCCCAATTAAGCGGTCTGGGTTAGGTGGCAATTCATGTTCTGACAAAAAGGGCGAATGTACCAGTAGTCTTAGAGTCAAAATACTGAATAACTGTTCCGTATTAAAATTACTTTTGCATAGATTCTTGAAACTAAAATAAATTCTTAAACTTGAAATAACTGAAGAATATTGTTCTGACCAGTTTGCGATTAATTATTGTAAAACAGCGAAACTTGCGTAGCGTTATAGTAGTCGACTACGAACACGTTAATCTCCGAATTTAGAAGCGAATTAGATAGAACTCATTGTAATATTTTAAACTGAATTCCGAGACAAATAATTTGCGAGTTGCGTTTCCGTTCAATTAGATTCATTTCATTAGATTCATTATTTAATCATTACGCGATAAAAGTCCGTTTTGTTCTTTGCTAAATAATCAGATACATATTCTCATTTTATATTTTTCACAGTAATAATTGTTAACTGTAATACTCACTCTCTACTAGTTAATTGAATAAACCTAAGTTATTGAAAGGTATTGACCTGTAGATTTCACTCTTTAACCGCACACCACACGAATCCCACATCCTTTTAGAGTTAGTTATAATAGAAGAACGAGTCGCTCAATAGGCAAAAGCCGCTCTTTGCTTTACGAAGTGCTGTAAACTCCCGAGTCTAGCACCAGGGACGTTACACATATCAATGAAAAACATCGGTAAGTAATAGTAACACGAAATATTTGAAGTATTTCTTAGGATCTTGATCCTAGGTTGACCTGAAGGCCTCCGTACGGTACATGGTTTAACTTGTTCTGATACACGCTTTCATGTGATTAAAAAAATATATAGCATTCCATTAAAAAATTGAAGATCAACTTTATTTCTCAAGACAATACAAGTATAAAAATTGATATATGTCCTCTTGTTGACAGTATTGTGTATTAAAATTCTTTCCTCTTTCTTTTTTTGAATTCCTTACGTTTACGCAAAAAATGCTGGATAGTAAATCTATGAACACCCGGCACAATGATAACAGAAGTATTCAAACGGTTACATTTACAATTTTTAATGAACATGTTTAAATTATACGTTCTTTATATTATTCAAATTTGCTTATGACAATTTGAGATGTATAATTGAGTGAAAAATCACAAGATTATGTTAGTAAAATTCCAAAATGCTTTGACGACTTATGGAGTAATTGTAATGCATTTATCATAAGCATTGAACGTTAATAGGTTACAAAAGTATTCAAATTATAATACAATATTATTTAACACTAATGATAATATGCTTCTTTAACAGCGGGATCATCACTATTCATCATTTTAAGACCATTTCTTAATTTTGGAATTCGTACAATATCAGTTACGCGTTGGACTTAAAACCCTCATGCCCTTTATCAGAATATATTACTCCATCTGTTGTCGAATGATGGAGGTGCAAAATTTTTTTTATTATTTGTTTTATTTTATGATCTATTTCTTCTAAGGTTTTTAGCTGTGGTGGGTTAGACACCCACTTATGAATATATCGAGGCAGGAGGTGTGTACGAATTAAATTGATCTTCTGGTAGGGTTTTAGGTTCATGCCACTTATATTTGTAGCCGCTGTTATGACCTCATTTACTTGGGCACGCTCAAGTCCTTTCCATGGATTCAAATAGATTCCTAAATATTTTATTCATTCGTCCGGGCTTACCTCTGGGAGTTTATTTTTATCTAATTCTAAATTGGGGTCTTGTAAATACCAAGTTTTATTTTTTTGTATAATTTGAAAGGTTGCGCTTTTATCTGGCTGAATTTCCATTCCTAATTGATTTAGATATTTATGTATTTTTTTAATCTGTAGAAATGCTTCTCTTTTATTTTTCGCTATTAAAATAATATCATCCGCAAACGCTAAAATAGAAACATTTTCCCCCTTTAGACTGATACCCTCCGTCGTCTCATTAATATTTAAAATCAGCGGTTCAATATAATTAAGTTAAAAAGGAGTGGGGATAATGGGTCTCCTTGTTTTACTCCCCCTTTTAAAATCAGTTTTAAACTACTGCCGCGATAGTCGGTTTTTAATTGTGTTTAACAGCCATTATACATAATTGTGATATAATCAGTGGGTATACCCTTCAGTTTTAAACCATCATTTATAGTGGTGTGAGGGATCATATCGAAAGCTTTCGATACGTCGATAATTGTGGCTACTCCACCTCCTTTTATTTTCATTTCTTTGATAGCTGTGTCTAATATCGTTATGTTGTATTTATAACCGTCTTCATTAGTGAATCCTTTCTGCCTGTGACACTGAACTATTTTTCTACGCAATCTACTATGCAGCATGGACGAATAAAGCCTACTTAATAATGACCCGATGGTTATTGGTCTCCAATTTTTTACATCTTTGATATCTTTTCCAGGCTTTGGTATAAGGGTTGTCCTGTTAATTTTCCATTGTTCTGGATAAATTATTTTCATCATTATAAAATTTAGTAGCTGTGCTAGCATGTGGACAGCTCCTTTTTTGCGAAGGTGGATTTTTTTTATACCATCGACGCCAGCTGCTTTGTCAGATTTTATTTTTTTTAATTTTATTATTAATTCTTCTTCGGTTATTGGAGTAAATATTTCTTTTATTAATACTTTTTCGTTTCTCATTCTTCCGATTTTTGGCAAACCTGACGTAGAGACTACTTTACCCCATAAATTAGTATAAACACGTTCAATTTCCGTTTTATCGGGTAAGTCTATTCTTTCTCCAGCAATTATTGGCGTTCCCGCAACCGCTATATCAATTAATTTTCGTGGACATTTTTTATAAATTTCTTTTATACCGAGCATATACAAAACTTTTTTTACGAGTTTAGGGATGCGTGGTTGGTAAATAAATTACTACACAGATAGATACGTTTTCTGGTTTTTATTACGAGCGCACATTATTACTTCTTTTCCGAACTTGCAAGACTATCTTTCTTTGACTCTATCTGAATGACTACTCCGTGAATGATCTGAACTGATATCTGAATCTTGCTTGCGCTCTAGCTTAACCTTTTAAAACTTTTCGTCTTGCCTTTTTTTTTTCACGCGGGGAAAACCTTGCATACGTTCCCCGCACCCCCCGGGGGAGGGGCGCAGGGATATGTCAGATTCTTACTGACAAAAAACCCCGCGGTGGCCATTCCCTGGCATCGTCGGGGGAGGACCGGGACCAAGCTGAACTACTTGCCTTCGTGTCCTCCCCCTCCCGCCAGCACTATCCCGGGGAGGCCAGAAGGACCTCCCCACAAAACGTCCCACTGCCGACACCAGCGACCACTACCACTGCCGGCCCATCCAGGGCCGCGTGCAAGGGCGCCGAGTCCCCCGACTCGGACGCCTGCGGCCCGGACGGCTCCGCTGCAAGGGATCACTCACTGAGTGATCCCGGCAGAGCCGTCATCTCTATTTGGGTGGGTGCCGCCGGTCCAAGTGCAAAGCCTTAGAGACCGGACGGACACCCACCCCCCTCCCGTAGGGGGACAGTTCGAGCCGCGGCGGCCGGAGTTAGATCTCCGAGCCGCCCCCCGTCCCCCTCTACCTCTGCGGCCGGGATCGCGATTACGTTCGCGATCCCGTTCCGCGGCCTCCTTCTGCGACATTACACGTTCGCAGAAGGAGGCGAACTCGTTCCATGACCTCTCGCTGGCGAGGATCTCCCTGATCACGTTCGCCAGCGAGAGGTCCCACCCCACGTGGCACCGTAGGCCCACTCTCGGCCCAGCCCACGCCGGACAATGTTCGAGCGTGTGCTGGGCCGAATCTACTGCCTCATCACAATAGTGGCAGCGTGCCGCTGCCTCACGTCCGATTCGGCACAGGAACTCACCGAAACACCCGTGTCCGGTGAGCACCTGTGTCATCCGAAAGGTGAGCCTTCCGTGACCACGGTCCTGCCACTCCCGTAAAACGGGCAGGACCGCCCCGACTGCGCGCTGACGGGTGGCGCCGCTAGATATTATCTCGCAGCACCACTTCGTCAGCGCAAACCGTCGGGCCTGACGCTTGAGGGCTTGCGCCTCTGACTCCAGCCGGGGTACCCCCTGCTGCTGATGGAGACGCCAATACACATCAGCGTCCCCCTCAGCCAGCAAGTGGTAAGGGATAAACCCGGCCAGAGTCATCGCCGCCGCATAGGAGACCGTGCGGTACCCTCGTATGACACTGATGGCCACCCGGCGCTGCACCCTTTGCAGTAATTGCTTACTACGCCGGGAGGCCAACAAATCACCTGCCCATACGGGTTTTCGTCTTGCCTAGGCCAACTCCCGACAAGGTGGGATTAACCAATTATAGAAACCTAAGTCCCGCCAAATCGTGCAACCTCCCTCTTATGCCCGAAGCACGCTTCCTTGAAGCGGGGGTACGATTTGACGGGGGTAGCGTTTGCTGGCGAAGGTGGCAACGCAGCGGAATTTCCCAGGGCCCTAGGTTAACTGTGCGACAGCCGATGGTCGCTTCACCACGCGATGAAGAACCTTGGGGAAAACCCAGGGTTTATAACATTAAGCGTTTTACTGTTGAGACCATTAGCAAAATTCTATGTACGGTCATGCTTTCTCTAAAAATTCTAAAACGGTTTTCTCAAAAACAGCTCCGCTGTCGTCCATGTCATAAACCGTGCTAGCCGTTTGCACGTTCGATGCTATTTACAAATTTACAACTTTATGACTAGCCGCTACACGAGCATGTTTACTTTTTCTTTTTTGCATGTTATTTGTAATACTTTTCATACTGTAAATCTGTGATTCTGTAAGATTATATTCTATAGAGTTCGTTATTTCTATAATTTTTTCTTTAAGCACCTGCTTTAAAGATATTTGAAATTTATTTAATCTTTCATTTTCAATAGAGTTTTCCTCTGGACTCTGTGATGCAGTATTTAACGTATGGGATGTATTATGTAGGATCCATTTTTTACGATCATTACTGTGTGTGTTGGATCGTTATTCTGTCGAAAGTTGACATTTTTCTATAATCCAAATATATGGGTACTATCTTTAAGATTGTTCTTTAAAATATTTAGATATTTTATATTTATTGAGTATTCCGTCAATAAAGACATTGGGAGTACAGTTCAGATGTTCAATTCTGTACTTGGTTTTCTCAACACATAATTTAGCCTATCCGAGTTGTAAGATCTATACTGTACTAAAATGGTCCCAAATACGATAGGTGGCAGGAGGACATTCAGCAGGACAACAGTATATAAACAAAGTGAGGAATGCGAGGGAGAGCAATTGAAGTTAGCGAATTGAAGAGTAGCGAGCGTGCGTGTAAAAGTGGAAAAGAGAGGCTTTCTTTTTAGTGCTCTACTATGAAAGTTATTATTTCCTCAGACGCATAAACCTAATTGGGGAGGAACATCTTTGTCAAACAATACCATATCTGAAAGTTCAGATGTAGGTATAATCGTTCACACTTTTGTGTTTTTTACTTTCTCGTATGCATTTTGAATAATACTCCGCATACTTTCATATTATTCTTAATAAAACGATAGTTTGACATCAGCAGATGGTAAGAATATTTTCATTTATGTAGGAGGGCAATGATCGGAGCGGTATAATTGTACAATGAGAACAAACATAACTGGATGAACTTTACTTTTATACGTTCACTTCGATACCAAGGCATTTGGTCTGATTGGTCCGTGTTTTTCCTAAATAATTCGAAAACGAAGCTTCAAACCCCATTTTTGCAGAAGAAAATCTTGTTCAGAATGACGTCCTCTACAACCCCTTTCAGGGACTTACACTATTGCGGAACACCCTGTATATTATGTCGCAGGGAAATAATGAAAATAGGGATTTGATCAAATCAATTGAAGATGTTAAAATAACAACTTCTTCAGATACAAATTCGGTCAGTTTGATCTGTTTCTATATCTGAACACATTTTTGTACTGTAGGTACTTGATAAAACTCGAAATATAGAAAATAATAATAAAAATGCGTGCAACCTTCCTCGCGTAATATTTGGGCGCTGGCCTGCACTGATACCGTAGGGGAGCGGTGAGGTAAAGGGGAGTGGTAACAAGCGAAACACGGAGCCGTACGAGTCCTGACTTATTCATTTCATCTTTTCACTAACACAAGGGATTTGATCAAATCACTTATTTTTTTCAGGGAAATCACACCACAGAGTTGTTATTTTAACATCTTCCGTGCATTGATCATATACTTTAGGGATTTGATCAAATCCATATTGTTATCATCTCTCTGCGACATATACATGTAGGATCGGGTCTGAGGGAGTTGTCGAAAATGAAGGCTCGTCACACGTTCGCTTTAAAAAATATGTAATATGATGTAATAATGAACAATTTGGAGCAATAATGAAATATCGCAGGAACGCGTCGAAACAGGTCCGTGCGCGTCGTCGATCGCTTTTTGACTGTGATCTAATTTCTTTTTGTCTTTTGTCTTCTCACGCACACACACGCTCATCCACGCTCGTTCGTACTCTCTCTCGCACATACGTTCATGCATACTCTCTTGCATTCTCTCATTTGCACGTTTAGCTATGCTCGCATTCCCTCATACATAACACAGAAACAGTCTTACAAAACAGTCTTCTCCAAAATTATTTAAGATTAGCTACATGTAACATTCAACTAAGCACTGTTAAATCGTATAATTTACTTATACCTGTAGTAGTTTTACAGAAGTATTTAGTGCTATTTAAAAAATATAATAACTGGTTAACATGATGTTGGATATTATGCCGTAACTGAAATTATTACGCTAGTCATACTGTAACGTCCCTGGTACTAGACTCAGGAGTTTACAGCACTCGTGAGGCAAAGAGCGGCTTTTGTCTATTGAGCGACTCGTTCTTATTATAACTAACTCTATAAAAATGTGAGGTTCGTGTGGCGTGTGGTTAAAGAGTGAAATCTGCAGGTTAATACCTTTCATTAATTAGGTTTATTCATATTTACCTTTAATAAGGTAAAAATATAGGATTACAATTAATAATTACTTGTGGAAAAGATATAAAATATCTGGTATGTCTGATATTATATTATTAATATTGAAAACGCAAATCGGTAGCTAACTACTTCGGTTACGCGGTTTCCAACAAGGTACGTATTATTAATTAATTATTTGATTGTTTCGATGTCACAACGCAAGAAACGCGGTCTTGAACAAGGTACGTATTATTAATTAAGTACTTAATCGCTTATTATGACGCAAACGTAAGACACGCGGGTTTTATAGTGGATCTAGATCCGAACTGGTGACAGAACAATGTTTGGTTTCACTATTATATCGAGATTCGAAACTTTATGTAAAAAATAGTTGGACATGGAACAGCTACTCTTTGTTTGACTCTAAAACTAGTAGTTCAATTGCCCTTTTTGTCGAAACACAATTGTCACCCAAAACCTGATCGCTTAATTGGTGAGCCTGCGTTAGCTGGCTACTAAACGACCCAACGATACAAGAGTTAGATGAACAACGTATGCCCAACAGGGTTGCAAATTAGAATGACTCGACTTTATTAACCGGAGTTACCGAAACGCCACCCAAAAGACACGGGCTTCGAAGACCAAGCCGCTCGAAATGGGGAGCCTGCGTTAGCTAGCTACTAAACAACCCAGAGCGAACTCCGAGAATCCGACGGCGAGTTAGTTACTTGGCAAAAATAATAAATTTATACGAGTGGCTGAAGAGCTCTTGTTTGATGTCTTAGTCCCTCCTGGGGCTGAGTATAGCATTCTCCTTCCGGAGTTTCAGATACAAGACCGTTTGAATGGGGAGCCTGCGTTAGCTGGCTACTAAACGACCCAACGATCAAGTATCCAAATGGCTGATACCCGCTGTCCAGTCAAAACTAAGAATCTTGTAGGCTCTTACCAGCTAAAACTGCTCTAACTTGTCGCTTAATACTTCTCTTAAGAGGTCCGTCATGTACTGCTTCAAAGATTGTTCTGCGATGGGTCTTCCGCTCGCTCTTTTGTACCCCGAAAACGGCCAATTTGCCTTTCACTTTTCAAGGCCACGCAGGTTTACCCTCATGTTAAATGCGTAGTATTTTTACATATTTTTTGATATTATTTTATTACGCTTTATTTAATAAACAATATATGTTAATTTGATTAAGAAAAATATGCTTTGATTTATCATCAATACAGATTTCACAAGCTAACTCGCTAAATCGTAATTTTAATTAATTTTTATGTACGCAAATTAGCGGGATTGTACAAGTACTTTAATAAAAGAATAATTAATCGCAAATAATACATAAAATAATAGCTAAAAATATATTTTGATTTATAGTAAATAAATAAGTAATAATATGAATGTTTAAATGTTGATTTATAATAATTTCTTCTCGATGTGTATTTGGCATCTCTTTCTATCTAACGCGCGCGCCATCGATCGGTGATCTAATTTAACAATGTTGTACGCGTGATCTACCCTTGACCATTACCGCGCGAATTTTTATGGTGCGGTCGGTAATTGGTGGTCGATAATCAAAAATAAAGGTACATATATTGGGATTACCCTACTTATCTACACGGATGTTCTTCATTGCGGACTGGGGACGTTACAATACTAATAACAGTGATTATTTAACAGTAAGAAAACAATCATTTATCATTCTTACAGTTTTGAAATGGAAAAAATTCTACTCAAAAGTATGTTAGGAAATTTCCAGTGACACACCCTAATAAAGCAGGACGAAGGGCACATGACCGTCCAACGATGACCACTACGGGGACGTGGCCCGACGCTGGAACGTCAGGGCCATAAAACAACCCCGAGGCCGCTGAGTTTCGCGAGGGACAAGGAAACCTCTCGGAACAGGAAGAGGGCATTCTATAAAGAGACTTTACACGAATATATCGTATTTTTAAAAAGGGACTTAACGTACGTTTCGGTCATTTTAACCCTTATCTTACAAGTATTTTTCTTTCTTCAAAAAATGTTTTCATCTAAAACAAAATTAATAATTACATATTAGTAACATGTCCAGCATCGTCACACAGCAAAGCTTTTATTAGGATTTCCAATATTTGTAATTGATATTGTTATGGTTATTTGGATAAAAAGAAAAACAGTTCCGTTTAAGAAAAATAATATTTAATATATATATTGAGAATTCAGACAAAGAAAAACAAAACTGGCACGTTCACGAGTTTATCACCGACTGACATAATATAATATGATAAGAACAAAAGAATGCGTTACTCATCCCCTCACGGCGTGTACAGAATACGTTGCAACCTATAACGGGTGTTGAGTTTTCTCTAACAGATATAACAAATTGAAATATTCATATCTTCTTTCTTTATAACAATTTCATAAGCTCCAAATAAACGTGTACTCCATTTGACTACTCTGGTATACTTATGACGATACTATGGTTATATTACTTTTGATGAAACGTAATTTTAAAAAACTTGTTAAATACACAACAATTTTCTGTTTGTAAAGTTATATGTTATAAATAAAAAAGAATTCATGGTAACGTTAGACCGGTTTATTATGAAATTAGCACACAAATATGATCAAGATTTTTGTTTACCAATTAACAGAAAATATTGAACGAATAATATGTTGCTTTTAAAAAAAGTATTCAACTGGCAGAAGCTCTGCAAAATAGCGTCTGGTTACGTACATTTGTGAAGAAATGAAGTATAATTTGCATAATATCCTTATTACCTAATATTTTATGACATTTTTACGTGCACGTATAATCATTTTAATGTGCTTGACATTTATTTTACGAAAATTGCGCATCCCGTTAGTGAAATTTTATTCCACGGTGATTTAATTGCTTCGCCATGCTCGTTTTTTCTTTCGGCTAATTGTATGTATTCATTTTTCCCGTATTGCTGACATATTATTTATGAAATTTAACCCTTTCACTCCGAACGACGGATATAACCGTCATCCACATGAAAACCCGCGGAGCCGAACGCCGGATATATCCGACATATATAAATAATAATATTATTATTATTAATATTATTTCTTCACTTTTTTTAATTGTTAATGAGACTTTTTTGCCTATTGAATAAGTTTATATCTTATGTAGATATTATGAGTATATTGTTTTAAAGAAAAATCCCTTTTCTTCCAAAATACACTATCCACGCGCAATGTGCACACTTTCGGCGGGAGGTCCCGTTCAGGGGTGGCCCTACGGCGGAGCGAACCGCCGTAGCGAAAGGGTTTAAGTTATTATCGCAAGTTGTTCATTTTATGATTATAATTACATTATTCTACAAATATCTTTCAGTTTATTGTTGAATTCTTGCGTTGGTTATGGTATATTCGAATCACCCTGTGATGCCCTGTTGGTATAAGTTCCTCGAAACTTGCACGGATTTGGGGTAACGCCTTAATAATTGCAATTAAGATTTTACGTTACATGGAAAAACAAAATACTTTATTTCCGAGACTATAGTTACAAATGTTAAGTGCGCATGATAAACTCAGAATGACCGCGGGTACGGGAAGGTAGGGCTATTTGTAGGTTTCGGAAAGTGAACTTTAGGTTGTGACTAGGAGGAAACATTAGGAGGAAGTAAAACAGCGAAAAGTCTACCATGTGTGGGATGTTTGTATAATATACAAGGATGGATTTCCGCACTAATGAAAAAAGATCATTGAGCAAGGTTACAGTAAAAGCAAATTAACTTTATTCTATTAAGCGGCGTGTACAGTCTGCTCGCCGGAGCACGTCTTACTTGCAACTGCCTGTCGTCTCCTAATTTGCCTAAATGCAGGGTGGTTCACTACATTTTGCCATCCAGATTTACGTCATTATTATTACTCATAGCAAACAATGTTTCAGATGAAGTTGAATGGTTTCGAGAGGGGCACATTCTGATGGTATATTTTTTTTGTAGGTGGACGTGTAAAGGAGATATGAAGGTCATTAATGTTTTTTTAAATGGAATCATATATTTTTTATTGCATCAGCTGATGCTCCTTCATATTCTTTACAAAAAAGTATTAACCTATATATGTAAAAAAATCATTAGTTTAGGAGATATTTTAATTCTAACTTTTTAGGATGGCAAAATGTGGTGAACCACCCTGTATAATATCGTCGTGTTCTCTGTTCCCTAAAGCGGCATCGGGTTTTTGCAAATAACGTAAAACGCCGCGACTCCCATGCCACGTCGCCGATCGCTTTGCCGCACCGACCGCCGCGTGACCTGCCGACTCCTCTTTTGTGCCGACCTCAACGCCCCGCCGACTTCTAAGTCGGCCACAAGGGTACCGAGGCCGGCGAACCATCAAATCCCACACATGCATCATGGTGAAAGTTGTTGACTGGTTGGAGATGACGAGATTGTGCTGACTCGCGTACAATCAGCAACTGTGTCCGATTAAAAAATGGTCGAGCGTGTAAATAGTGGTGAATTTTAACCGGACACGAGTTTGATCAAAACGAATTAACGTTAAGACCAATGATTAAATGCATCCGATACGAATGATGCCTTGAAAACTTTAAAAAGTGCGTCCGACACGTTGACGCTCTGAAATTCTAAATCCGAAACGATTGACTTATTTCTTTCAGTTCTAGTTTATGTCCGAAACGAGTGACTTTATATTTTTACTTCTTATGTCCGACCGAATGACTTGTTAATGTTGTTCTTGACGCGACGAAGAATTTGATGTATCTGATGAGACGTTCTCATTTTAACTTCCACGAAACGTCGGAAGTGGAAGGAAGCATGCTGATTGGGTTTCATTAGAAACGTTGATTTTCCAATCAACATGCCCCTTCACGTTGGGCCCACCCTCTCTTACGCCCTTAGCGCGCCTTTTTTGGAAGAGGGTGGGAAAAATACCGATAAGTACGAGAGGATCTTGAAGGTAGGCAACGCCGGGGTTTTTCCGTCCAGGTGACACGCACGTTGTCCAAAGTACCGCTACGAAAGGACCGAGGCCCGTCCTCGGTACCCTTCGGGAAAAACCCCGTTTATGACAGAAATAGTTATTGAAGACGAAACGAAAGTTAGAAATTCTAAAGGCATTGTTCGAAAAAATGTAAAACTAAATTGCCGGCGATGGCTAAAAATTGTCTTTCAAAAATAACTGTTAGTCCCGGACCCATCATAAACTACCTACGAAATCTTCCTCGTATTGTGTTCCGTCGCACGTTCGGAATAAGATGGATGATGTATTTTAATCTACGATAAATATTTGGGTGTCTAACAACCTGATACAAGTTGGTTTTAAATGTTTATTTATTCAAATTTATAAGGTTCAAATACAGTTATGTTATTTTATTGTTTGTGGATGAACAATGAGAATAGTAGTCCAGAAATATACCGTAGACAACTCAGACATTGACACATGAGGTAGTTGACCCAAAGCAAAAGAAGCTACATCTATCTTCGCCGTGAACACTTCCAACGTTTTATTTCGGCAAATAATAACTGCATTAAGCAATTCGCACTATTTTACTCACTCTCAAAACGTTTGCTGACTGTCATTGTTTTTGGCCTGATTGGTATGCGTGACTGCCAATTGTTCCTACTGTCAAAAATACGCGTGAGTCTAGGCGTCTATTTTTCTATTCTGACCAATTGGAGCCGTAGCTCTTCCAAATACCTGGGTCAGTCTCTTCACGCGCTAATTCATGAATTGACTACAGTAGGTGTCGGAATATAGGGCAAGAGGCGCCACGTATCGGCTTAGTATTATAAACATAGTACATACCAGATTACTTAAAAATAGAATTCGGACACATAAATATTAGAATACATGTGTTCAGGAATTTTGATTAACGCAAAAACGAACTTAAAAAATTCATAAATTTTTGCGAATTTCATATTATTATTCATGTTGAATGAATCGAAACTGCAATCGATTGTAGTCAACATGTCATTTAATCAACTGCATGTCATCATGAGAAAATTATTTGTGAACACAGTAGAGTATTAATGATATCTGTTTTCTTGTTTCTCTAAATTTAATTCGTAATACTTATTTAATTAATTCAGCTTGAACTGAAGTTGGTTTTAAATAGCTGTTTACTATTTCAATGACATTGTACAACAAAATTTTAAAAATGTTTATAAATTATTAATTCAGAATGAAATTAAATTAACAGTGTGTTATACAATTTTCATCATATATTGCAGGTAGTTTTATAAGATCTCGATCACATTTATTTTCTGAATTGCAAAACGGTCTTAAGTATTTTGTCGCCATAAAGAATTTTAAAGTGACTTAATCCTAAGTACGTTGGCTAATTCAATAAAAAAGGTAGTAGGATACAGGATACGTAAGTTTATCATCTTCTTATTTAAAATCTTCAAACGAACGCACGAAAAGCGTTCAGAATAAGAACTGGCAAAGCTCACCACGCTTTGACCAGTTTTTACTTCCAAAACTGTGTTGAAGCTCGGCTAATACGACAGAATAAAAGCAAATAAGTCCACCTTCTTCATTCAGCGGTATCTTTGAACTATGATTACCACACAATTTGCTTTTGCCACTGTGTATCTGCTTCTACCCTCAGTTTTATTCCTTTACAACGCCGCCTTAGCCGCTTTTGATCTTTTCTACGTTTTCCGCTAAAAAAACTCGTGTTTAAAGTCATTTGCGCAAATTCTGTCCGAGTAAAAGGCGAACATACCTAGTATAAACTTTTCTGCTGCTTCAAGTTTCAGACGTTAAAAGCTTTAAAGAACATATTTTTCTTTGCACCATCTTGTTTTTGCTGGGTTGCAGTTCTATCAAGTTAATATAAAAGATTGTATTATAAAATTGTATAATATAACGCAACTCAGCTTTTCTCTATAATGATAGAATATTATTCATAATCTAGTGAAAAATTGAATTTTAGTAAACTCTTATGGTCAGAAAGCTGATATAAGAAATTGTGTAAATTAAAAATAGTTGCTATAATTCATTAAAATATTTACTACAGTTTTTATGCAAAATTTAAAATGCTATAGCTGACATTATTTAGAACGATAAGTATTTAATCATTTTTGCTGAAAGTTTCACGCACATGTTTCAGTAAACGTTTGTAGTTTTTAAACTAATGGCAATAGGCTAAACTGTTCAGCAAATCAGCTCATTGGACATTTCCCATGTAAGCTGCCGAAAACCCAGCAGGCTGTGGCGCACATGAAGTTGTCAATGTGTAAGACTTGAACCGGCAGAGGCCCAGACGTGAGCGACAGACAGCTCAAAACCCTAAGTGTTGAGTTATACAGGGTGTCCCACAACAAGTGTAAGAGCCGAAAAGGGGAGGTAGGTGGGGCTATTCTGAACAGCTTTTTCTTTTGTCAAAATATTGGTTGAGGCTCCATTTTCGAGTTATTAGCAAAAAACACTGACCAATGAGAGCGCGCATAGACCGGGCGCGCGACAGCGTGAGCGACAGCTTCGAATATGACGACCGATCGTGATCGTGAACAAGCGTACCGACACGGCGTCGGTATAATAGGAAGCTGTTAGATGAAAATTACATCGAATAATGAATACAAAAGATCTGGATTATTTTTTAATTATCATTCATTCATGGATAAGAAATAAAGAAATTATTCCTTACTTACGTAATCAAAATAAATCGAATTTATTCGATACGTTTATTCATTATCGCAAAAAAATAATAGATAAAATATGGAAAATTATTCTCGTTAGATATTGTGATGACAAAAAAGAACAAATTCTCATTTTTGAAAAATTAAATAACTTTTCCATTCAACAAATAAAAATTTTAATCGAATAATTAACAAATTTAAATGTAACTTACCCATTAAACCGCAAATAGTTACGATGAAAATGCATCTCTGTCACCGTGTTAATCCACCGATCCTTACCGTTAGAAAAAATAAATCACCACACAGAAACTCTCAATTTACTTCACTGTCACCTATCACTGTTATCTTTCATTATTAGCTTTCATTATCACTTTTCACTGTCATTTTTCACTAATTAGTCACTGTGAGCCCGACACGTAAATCGGCCGAACACGTGAACGAATATTCATAAATAATTTTAATTATACCGTCTTGAAATCAAGAAAGCGGAATTTTCGATTAAAAACTACGATATATTTTATTTCGACTCGTGTCTTTCGACAATAAACGATGACTGTTTCGATCGACGCCGTAGTCGATCAACAGATCATCGTTGCATGGCAACCGTTTGCGACGTACGCCTCGCGATCGGGAACGAAACCGAGATACGTGGCCCGTTCAACAATGTCTTCTATTAAAATATAATATAATATCAATTCTTCAATTCGGATACCTTATAATGAGAATATAGAGTATCGTTAAACATACATATCTATGAATGATCGTTCACCCGCTTTCATTCGGTCCGTTTATCGGTCGTGCTTATGTTGTGCGATTATTAGAAAGAGACAGTGAAATAAATTGAGAGTTCATTGACCCTGCCAGGACATCAGCTGGTGAGAATCTACCCGGTGACACAAATATTTTTTATCGAAACTAGTTTTTTCATAGTTCAATGGGTAAGTTTTATTTAAGTTGTTTGTGAATTTTTACAATTAAACGTACGCAGGAATTGATTTATTTGACTTCAGTGAGTTACTGCATTACATATTCCGTTTCAGTTCTACCGCATTTCATAGACAACGTACTCATTCGTTTTAAAACGTGAATTTATTCGTTTGCTTCATTAGAATAGTTGACAAAATTAATTTTCGTGAATTTATTCCGTATTCCTTTTCGAAGGCATAAAATAAATACAATATACTTGGTCTGGGTAAAGAACAACTAATTGGTTTATCTTCTATTTAAGAATAATGAAGATCTTAATATTATTCTTAACTTCTTAATTCGTTATTCGATTTAATTTTCACCTAATAGCTTCCTGTTATACCGACGCGGTATCGATACGCTTGTTCACGCTGACGATCGGCCGTCATGTTCGAAGCTTTCGCTTACGCTGTCGCGCGCCCGGTCCACGCGCGCTCTCATTGGTCAGTGTTTTTTGCTAATAACTCGAAAATGGAGCCTCATCCAATATTTTGGCAAAGGAAAAAGCTGTTCAGAATAGCCCCACCTACCTCCCCTTTTCGGCTCTTACACTTGTTGTGGGACACCCTGTATATCTTGTTGAGATATATGGTCATGTGACCGTTAGTGTCTGGACATACAGGGTGTCCCGCGACAGGTGTAAGTCCCTGAAAGGGGTTGTAGAGGACGTCATTCTGAACAAGATTTTCCTTTGCAAAAATGGGGTTTGAAGCTTCGTTTTTGAATTATTAAGGAAAAACACGGACCAATCAGAGGGCAGGAATTACGCGCGCCGAGAAGCGGGAGCGACAGCTTCGAGCCTTGCAGCTGAGCGCGAGCGCGATCAAGTGCTTACGCGCCGGGACAGTCTAAACGTTTAATAAGAAGCCCTTACAATAAAACGCAGTTAAATAATGAACAGAACAGTGACAACTAATGTTCACTTATCCATTTTTCGTGAATACGCGATAAGCAAATTTGAATCAGACTTACCTATTGTTTAAAAATAATCCTGTTCCAGTAAAATTGTGTTTCTATCACTTCGTCGATCCTAATTTTTTGTAAAAATACACACTGCACAATATCTAATGTCACAACCTAGTCAGTGAACTCATTTCACTTCACTGTCACTTCTAATTGGTATTTTTAACTGTAATATTCTGCTACCACTGTTCACTAATTTCCTAATCAAATAATCACAGATAAAGAACGCGAATGAAAACGCCTGAATGATAATTCATAAATAATTTTAGCGACTTTTTATTTTCTCTTTGATGTTGAACACCCGACGATCTGACCTAAACTGCCGAGCGCAACGCGATGAACATCTTCGACTGGAAATTTAGACAACAGTCCCTTGCAAGAAGGACGTTTGACATTAGAACGAAAGTGAGAGTATGCCTTTCTTTATAAAAAGGCAAAAACCGTTTTTGCCTTTTAGAAAGGGAAAGGGACAAGGTTTTTCGCGGACGCCTATGAAGCGACTGTCGAGCGAGCAAAACGGAACCGTTTAATTGTTTTATGATTCCTTACCTGGACGGTCCGAACGGCCGAAAACGATGTCCAGAATTCTCACTTTCTTCAAACTCGGCACATTTGGAGTCACGATCGGCAGTTTAGGACAGAACGTTCGAAGCGAAACGTTAAAGAGAAAAAATCACTAAAGTTATTTTCGGATAATCGTTCACGCGTCTTCGCTTGTTCATCCATTGTTATTACATTAGAAAATTAGTGAAAAGTGACAACAAAATATTGCAGTGAACAGTGATAATAAAAAATAATAGTGAAGTGAACCGGCTGTGATATCAGCTATTGTGTGTTGCATATTATTTATACGAATAGTTAGGATAAATGGAACGATCTAGTTACGAGGATCCATTTTCAATCAAGCAAGATTATTTTCAAACAGTTGGTGAGTCTTATCTTAATGGTTAATAAGTTTTGTGTAAATTTAAAATTACAGAAATTTAATTTTCTCAGTTTCTACTAATTACACATAACTAATTCCGTTCCTTCTTCATAAGGAATGAGTAAATGAACACTACTTTCAATAATTCTGTTGATTATTTAACTGAGTTTCGGTGTAAAGACTTCTCGTTAGACGATAGACTATTCCGAGGCAAAGGCACTTGATCGCGCTCGCGCTCAGCTGCAAGGCTCGAAGCTGTCGCTCCCGCTTCTCGGCGCGCGTAATTCCTGCCCTCTGATTGGTCCGTGTTTTTCCTTAATAATTCAAAAACGAAGCTTCAAACCCCATTTTTGCAAAGGAAAATCTTGTTCAGAATGACGTCCTCTACAACCCCTTTCAGGGACTTACACCTGTCGCGGGACACCCTGTATAGCATTGTAGGTTCGAAACCTTTGGTGGGTTTTGTTCAGCTTTGGCTGATTTGTGCACCACAGGGGGCCATATTTATGACACGGAAGAGGAGATCGTAATAATAATAAAGTTAAAATAATAGAGAAAGTCTGCAGGACCTTGTCCTTAGAAATTCTATTTCCTGTAGGGAAATTCTCAAGATTTGCATGGCAAATGTCTTAAACGCGACAATTATTGCTCCGACCAGTTTAAGCGACTTTTGAAGTAAAACCACTCTCTCTCAATTCGCGATGCTGCAAAACATTGGGAACAAATAAGATAATGCGTCGGGATTAAGATGCATTGGAACTTTTTTATTATTTTATATATAAAAGCACTTGTACAAGGCCATCGAAATGACAATACTTCCCAAATTTTTTAAATACTTATGTTAGATATGTACCTTAATTTTATGTCAAGAATGTTACCACCATTACACTTCAAACATCTTCTAATGCGTTTATGTACAGTTTTGATTACATGTTTCACTTTTCATCATATTGGTCCGCTGGTTTTACAACTTCGGCGATATGAAAAGTATTTTACCAATTGTTATGTACAAAATTTAATTTCTCTTTCTTAAAGGTTGAAGAAACTAAAGAAAAATTATTGTGGTAATTTAAAAAGGAAAACAATTTTTTGTCGTAAAATATAAAATTTACTTTAAAATATACAATTTTAAAATATAGCTTACTATTAAATACAAATTACATTAGTCAAAAGAATATTCGCGCTAATCTGTAACCGACGCGACGTTCGTCAGAACGATCGCGTTGCTCAACTGTTGTTTATCGACACAGGTCGACATAGTTCGTTCTTTAGTTTTCAGTATTTAATTAGCATTGACATACAATATTTTGTATCATGGCTCCAATACGTAGTAGACCAGGACAAGCTAATCTCTGAAGAATAAAGGAAACAATATTAAAATACAAAAATATTGTAAAAAACGGTACTA
The DNA here is from genome assembly GCA_945859595.2 of Megachile willughbiella. Taxonomy (NCBI): domain Eukaryota; kingdom Metazoa; phylum Arthropoda; class Insecta; order Hymenoptera; family Megachilidae; genus Megachile; species Megachile willughbiella. Next base: position 1,200,208 of record OX243806.1, read on the forward strand.
ATATTATTTCAAAGACACATGACATGTGTGAAGTGTTATCGCGGATGATTCATAATATAAAATAATAATAAATAACTTATATGTACAAGTATTTATCATGTGCAATTGGAAAAATGTTAACGATGTTATTTTTAATAAAGTGTGCAATGAGGGAGATATACATACGTGTAGAACAACGTACGAGATATTAGGGTCACCTGCAGTTTTTTTAATAGAATGTCTAATACGTTTCCTCCAATTCGGAAAAATTATTAAATTTTGCATAAAATAAATATGATACAAAGCGGGACTCGAAATGAATAACTACTAAAAGATATTTTCTATTGAAGGAGAATATCTCGGTTAAAAAAGTAAGGTGATAAAAAATATATTAGAGCATTGTATGTTTCCCTAGATGCCATGTAACTTTTGTTAGAAACATCTTTTTGCGCAGCGAATAGCTGACAACTTCGTAAAAAATTAGGTCATACAGTTAGGATGTATTATACCGTTTTTTCCTTTATCCTTTTTTTCTATTTTTACTTAAAAAGGAACACTAACCTACCACAGTTCCCAAGTTCATCATATATCGTTTAATGTATTTATTGTAACGACTTTTAGTTTTCAAAAACGGTTTAACTAAGTATGATGTAATTTTGCAACAAAGTGTTATAAAATAATTAATAAGAAAAGGCAAATTAAAGGTCAAAACATACATTTTTAATTTTCCGTTGAACTGATAAATTGTTTGTTTTAATGTTATTTGCTTTTGAAGTAATACCTTCATATTTTATCATATTTCCGTATTTTCAATTCAGAAATTTATCTTCGCAAATAGAATGTACTCTATAGAATAAAATTCTTACACGAAAGATGAATTAATAAGTAATAAATGGGTAAATAAAATATTATTGAATTAATATTAATAATTAAGTGTATAGATATGTCAAAAAATATTTTATATCATTTATAATTATAAAAACTATTTTTATGTAATCATTAATATGTTAATATTAATAATAACATTGACAGTAAATTATTATAACATTATATACAAATTCGTAATAATGTCTTAAAGCAAATACAATGTTATTTATTTGAATTGGAAATTGAAAACCGTTAATAATGTGAATAACAGAGATTTCTAATATTTTTTATTATTCTTATTAAATCCGGAATTCTGAATTAAGAAACACTTGTGTTTATTACAGTTATAATTAAAATATAGCACCATGCATTTGTAGCATATATCATATAATAGCCACACAATACAAAATTAGTGAAAATATACCACGAAGTTGAAATGTTTCATTATCTAATATGTTTCTATAATTTCAAAAATTCTTTGGGGAAGTTAATCATATAACGATAATACACATAATGTAGTAATAAGATCGTAATAATTCTTATTATAAATTTTTATGCAGTATTTATGTTTGATTATAACACTAGCCGTAGTAATGTTATTATTGTGAAGCCACGTCTTTACTTCATATGCTGCGTTTATTACAACATTAAAATCTTGGAAAATCCACCTTTCTTGTTCCATAACACGTTCAATTTCTCCTAACATATTCTTCAAAATATGAGGATGTCCTACTTTTTGACCACCAAACTTTATTAAAATATTCTATTCCCAAAATTAAAAGAAAGATGTTTTATTAACACAGGGTTTTAAACGCTTTATTATAAAGTTTATTAACAAATTTTAGAACTAAAAACTTTAATTAAAAACTTGTAACCATGGTTAGTATTCAAAGAACTCAAAGGATTATCAAGGAAAATATAGAGCTGTGAATGATAGGATTTATTCAAGGATTAACATATTAGGCGTGGAACATAATACATACAATTCTTGTTTTCTACGCAAAGCGATTTTGTCTTTACATGAAAGTATTCAATCTGACGTCTAGGAGTAATTCTGTCCTCTCCCGTTTGATTGTCGTCCAGGTATTGTCGTCGAATTCTTCACATCGAATTGGCGAGCAGGTATATCCTCTCGAACTCTCCTGTATTTTAACATGGGCGTTAAGGAGATGATCTATCCTTTCTCGACCGACAGGTATGTTCACCGAACTCTCAATGTCGGACGAGCGTCCAAAAACAAACTCCCGTACTCTCCCCTTATTCTCCAGGCAGGCGTTCAGGTATTTTCGCCAAACTCTCCTGCCGGAGTTTCTCTTTAACCAACTACTCTTTAAGCAGGCGTCCAGGTATTTTCACCAAACTCTCCTACTGGAGCTTCTTTACGATCTCCTTTCCTGGCAGGCGCTCAAGTATTATCACCAAACTCTCCTGCCGGAATTTCTCTACTACTTATTCTCCAGAGAAGCGTCCAAGTATTATCACCGAACTCTCCTGCTGGAGTCCCTAACTAGCTAGTCTTTCTCTAAGCAGGCGTCCAGGTAATTTCGCCGTACATTCCTTGCGGAGTCTTTAACTATTTAATTACTTTCCAGGCAGGTTTTCAGGTATTTTCGCCGTACTCTCCTGCCGGAATCTTTCTAGACAACTACACTTTCTTCAGGTAGGCGTCCAGTTCGCTGAACTCTTCTGCAGAAGTGCCTCAGGTGGTCCAAAAGCGGCCGGTTATTACCTTGTCCTCTGTCTCGAAACAGCGAATTGAACTCCTTCTTACCGCGAGTTTCTATTTTATATCCACTAGTTGTTACCCGCGGCCGCTATTATTAACAGGCTCGTTGTCAAGTTCGCTTTTCTCACTTTCACGATATACTCCTTGCCTGATGTATGTGCGTCACAGCCTCAGTAGTGACGATTAAACAATGCGTGGAATCAATAAATTCCCAATAAGTGAATATAAGTGGACTGTACCTAAGAAATGAATTTCACTTCGGATGACTAGAGTTTATTCTGCTTTGTACTTGATGACTGTTTGTTCGAGAGTGTCTCTTCGAAGATGTTTTATGTTTTACAAAAGTTCGGAGTCTGTGTACAATTTCTTGGATATTATATAGAATTGTATATATAGAGGGAAAACAGTTTTCTATTTTCTATTGGTTTAACCAAATTCGAGTGGAAATGGAAATACAAATGACGTATCAAATGGGAATGGGTTTTCGCCAAAATGACCGTAGCGAGTAATACACCTAAGCAGTACCTTCACATGTATAGAAAAACTGCAAACAAAATACTCGACTGCTAAGAATAAGGGTTCTGATAACCAGATGGGACTAACAATAAATAAAAAAATACTGGCTCGAATATAATGACTCCTTGGGTTTTACTGCCGCTATGGGTAAGGAACTATTGATTCGAAACTGCAAATCTGTCTGAAGGAGCAAAAACCCGTTAAACTATTGTATCGCTAAAAACTTGTACTGAACTCTAATCCTTCTGCTATAATACGCATTCTGCGACATAACACATCCCGTTCCTACGTCCTCGTCTATGTCCTCGCTTCGCATATATTATTGATATATTTTCGATCATTTCCGAACTTTCGGCGCTCTAGAATTTTCGCATCGCTGTACAATATTTAAGTAGTTTCTTAAAGTGTTCATACAAATATTTCATTCAATCTCATATATTTATAACTTATTCGGCGAAAGATAACTTGAGAGTGCAGGATTGAATTCGTTTCATTGATTTTCGTTGCACGCGTTGTCTCGAATTTTCTTTCCGCATGTTAGATTGTTAAAAACCCTATGCTATTATAATATCTTTTTCTTATTTTTGCGTATATGTTGATAAAATTTGGGGGTCAAAATCTGGAATATCCTGTATGTTACCAGAAATTTTGTTTTCCTTCCATAATTACTAAATGTATTATAAGATTTATTACTCACTTTATTACCGTCTATAAACCGTCTAATCTATAAAGTGATTTTCAACTGCAAAGTAACTATAGCACTAGTAACACTACATTAATACATTAAGTAATGTAACCTTACCTTAGGTAATTTTACTTTGACCTTTCTGTCAGTCTAAAATCTAGCCTCTAACTACATTTGGTTAACCCAATTCATTAGATCGAGATTTAAGAAGAAGTTTTATTAAATAATGTGAAAGATATTTGTATTAGATAAATTGCTTATAGATAAGACTGATTATATAAATTCGTTCTGAATTTCTTGCATGACTGAGCCAATTATAGTAAAAATAAGAATGATGGGTTATAATGAATATAAAAATAAACTTGTTCCTGATTATTCGTTGTAGACTGTACACCAAGTTCTGAAAAGCGATCCCAACATCGTGGAAAAAAATTAAAATGCTCACCAAAACTTCTAACACGTAAGTTAACTTTAAATGTGACTTACATCGATTTCTTTCAATGATAATCAGCTTATCCTTTCGGATGAAAAAAAATGTAATCTGGATAAATCGGGCAGTTACGATTTATATTGGCGAGCTTTCTGGAAAGGTTCGCAGTACTTCAAGAAAGAAAATTCCTGTAACCAGAATCTCGTAGAAAATATCCGGTGCATTACTGAATTATTGATAAATACATATATTAAACAATATGGTGATTTTACAAATTATAAAACCACGTTTATGTATTGTATCTGTATATATATATTTAATTGTTATCTAAGCAAGATTCAAATATTGAAAAATTACCTTCACATTGCATTTCCCAGAATAATGGGAGAATTGAGTCGCGGTCCTACCGCCGAAACATTCAGATGTGTGTACAGTATCGCTCGCGAGTGCCAAATATAATGGGTGTTCACAATAGTGCACTACCGTGTGCGGTAATAACACGCGTGTACACGTGTATAACTGGTTTGGAACGGTGCACATATGCACCAACAAACCATTATGCAATTAAGCGAATCCTCTTAGCCCAAAAGCTCGCATCCTATCAACCTCACAGAAGTTAACAGTTTCATAGAACCAGTAAAATCGTATGCGAACGCAACTAAATCTGAATCCTTTCTCACCAAGGATGAAGCGACAATCCTGACAGCTGTAGACGGCATCACCATCAAAGAATATACATGTGCAGTGGGAGGTATAGTAGGCCCTAAAGCGATAAAGTACATATCCAGAATCTCTAACGGAAGGATCTGTATCTCGCTTCAAATCCAATCGAAATCGCCCAAGATTATACTGGAAACTTGGCCTAATCCTAATGTTGACCGAAATACATCCATTATTAGCAGACCGCAGCATAAAAAACAGGATCCGTAGACTAACTAAAAGACTACTTGGGCAGTCATCCACCGAAACCTCGACAAACTGGACCTCAGACTCCAATACATCTTAGAATGCAGGAAATACCACGAAGAACGAAGAAAATTAAATATCAAGGACGACCTCACAGAAGCAATCATCTCAACATCGTACCAGGACATCCTGATTGCATTCTGTAAGACGATCGGAATCCTCAATAAGATATGAAACCCTATAGAACCCGCAGTTTTCTCCTCAATCAATTAGTGAACAACAATAAGTATTTAAACTAGTAGACGGTCGCTAATAACCCCTGATGTTGATGCGACTATAAACTCTGAACAAAGAAAAAAAAAATGGGAAAGTTTCAATAAAACTGTTATGAAATTCATTGTTTGCCATATCCATTTATTTCGTATGGATGATTTTTATATGCATATCCTCATTCCAAAGTCCGAATTAACTAAACATGCAGTTCGCGCTACTATTGTACATTCTCGCATGTCTTTGACTGTCACCGATGATTCGCGATAAATTTAATTTCCTAGATTTTCCCAAAGGGAATAATCAAACGATATTAAATCTGGCGCGCGGGCTAACCAACTAATGTTACTACCACATCCGAGCAAGTACAGCGATTGGGAAACATTCTGTTTAATCCCTGCCGTGTTTATACTGCAATAGGTGCAGTAACCGTCGTGTCAATACCATATTCCAAAATGTATTAAGTACTATACATCTCCTAACAGACATCGGCCAGAAAAGTGAAATATATTCGATCTGTTAATGGCCCATTAATGAAATACGGAACATCTGGTGACCAATTAACCGCACTAAATATTGACATTCCATCGGTGTGGATGTTCGGTAACGATGGTTCACGAAGCAAATGAGCAATTTCTAGTACTCAGTAATGCATATTTGTAGAATAGAGGTGTTTCCGACGAATAGTACAGATAGATATTATTGGGCATGAAGATTTGGAAAAAAGATCATCGTGAAGTAGTAGAAAAGCTAAGACACACGGTAAAGTAAATGCCCCAATGTTCTGAGGATGTGGGTGTGAAATAACAAGCAGAGCATTTAACAATCACTCAATATATTTTTAATAGTGTAATACGTTAATAAAACGGTATGAAATGACTTAGCAATTCAGCGGCAGTATAGTGTCCGTATAAAATCAGAATTACAGTGGGGAACAAAAGTATTCGTACACTTGAAATATAGAAATAAAAAGAACAATATTTTCTGTATTATTAAGTATATTTAATCATATATAGCTGTATATTAGTCATTACACTTACAGCAACAAATGACCCCAAACCGAAGGCAATAACATCATGTAGTAACTTGAAATGACTTGAAATTCACGAGACTGTAAGAAATCGCCGGGACAAAAGTATTCGTACACTTAATTATTGCTACAATTATTTTAGCAGGAATTTTATAAATTAATATTTTGTATGATAACCCTTCCGGCAATCACTTCACGTAATCTATCGGGCATTGACAACACCAAACTTTTAACAAAGTCAAGTTCTATATTACACCATTCTCTTTTTAATATTTCTTTTAGGTGTTCTTTCGACATTATATCATGTTTTCGCACATTTTTTTCTAGTTTCGCCCATACATGTTCGATAAGATTTAAGTGAAGCGATTGTGGGGGAGTTTCTAACCTGTGGGGAGTATGGTATAACAACCACTAACGCACTATATAGGCTGTATGTTTCGGGTTATAGTCCTGCTGAAAATAAAATGTTTTCCCAATGCCTAATTTATCTGCACTATTTTGTAAATTTTCTTTTAAATTATTTAAATATAAATGTTTATCCATTATTTTATCTATTATCACTAAATTGCCGACTCCAGAAGCAGCAATACATCCTCACACCATCACACTTCCACCTCCGTGTTTCGTCGTCGGTTGCTACTTTTGAAATTCAATTCAGTATTAGCTTTCCGCCATACTTTTGACATACATTTGACAAATTTTGACTCTTCGGAAAATACTACTTTTTTCCAGAAGTCGTCGCTAGCATTTATTTATTGTTCTGCAAATTCTAATCTCTTTTTTTGTTTACTTTGCTTATGAGTGGTTTCTTCCTCGCAAATTTACTATTATATCCGGCCCGAGGCAGCACTCTTCGTACTGTTTTAGGGTAAACTTCTTTCAGCATACATTCTTTAAGGTGTGATGCAATGTCAGATGCACTGGAATCTGGTTTTTCTTTAATAGTTCGGACGATTTCGCGCTCTTCTCTCGTAGTTAATTTTCGCGCTATACCAGTTCTTTCTTTATTCCGCAATATTTCTGCTTTTTTATACTTGTTGATAATACTTCGTACAGATCGACTTCTTTTTAGTATTTCTGATATATTTCTATATGATTTACCTTCTTCATGTAACCGTATAGCAATTTTTCTTTCTTCCAATGTTGTTTCATTGCATTTTTTCCCCATATTGCAAATATTAGTGTTAAAGTGTACTCGCCACGATTGCTACTGACTAAACTAACATAACATCTACTAATGTAATGGTTACATTGATCAGAATGTCGTGATGTTACCGCAACATTTGTATTTATTAACATAAATGATAATGTACGAATACTTTTGTCCCGGCGATTTCTTACCGTCTCGTGAATTTCAAGTCATTTCAAGTTACTATATGATGTTATTGCCTTCGGTTTTGGGTCATTTGTTGCTGTAAGTGTAATGTTTAATATACAGCTATATATGATTAAATATACTTAATACTATAGAAAATATTGTTCTTTTTATTTCTATATTTCAAGTGTACGAATACTTTTGTCCCCCACTGTATACCGAACGGCGCAATGTCCTGATATTTTATTGGCGTCGAGTAGGCCGTTGAGGGGGAGGGTACAATTGGGGCACTTTCCCCTCTCTAGATAGAGAATTGGCTGTCGAACACAGCACCTATTGTCTCTTTCGTTTCGTGCTCCGTCTCGAACTATCTTGTATCTCGAATTGTTCTTGATTCTCCTTTTCTTTCATACAGCTGTAGCTGGGAAGAAAGGAGAATCGAAAAGAATTCGAGAGAAAAGAAGATAGAGTGAGAAAGAGAAGGAGTTCGAAACAAAGGAGTCAACCGATGTGCCCAGTGCTTGACGCAAGTCCAAGTATGGGCTCTTCTCCTCGGGCTCAGCACAGAAACAGTGAAGGCTACTTTGGTGGCGTGAGCTGTTGTGTGCTATCGAGCATTTGAACCATTTAACTGGCATTGCTGCTCAGCGCATAAATCAACGTTTATAAAGCATTTTAATGAATGAGTCGTTACTCACTCCGATTTTATAGGGTTTCTATATAAAATTACTTTCTTAAGTATGACAAATAATTGAAATAGCTTTTGAGTAATTCTATGCTCAATCGATCACTTTTTGACCTTACCACCTGTAATTGTGTTTTAATCGAAGTATATTATAATCCATGTGAAAGTAAGGGAGGTTTAAGTCACCATTTTGCCGGTTTCGAATTTGTTAAGAAATAACAAGCCTTCAAAGGCAATTTTTGCCCATTTTGGCGAAAACATGCCTTACTTACAAATTGTTTTCTTAGAAATTACTTGTTCGACTTAGCTAAGTACATGTTTTTTGTTTTATCCGTAAAGGATTGGGCTATTACAAGATATTCTTTTCGACTTCGTATTCAATAAGTTTATGTTAACTTAAAATCATAACTTTTCATACATTATAAAGTCATATGAATTCCTGAGACATTCGAAGGAAAGGAAAAAGAAAAATGATTACACACAACAAGACATTGTGTTTATGTAGCAGTAACAGTCTTTGTTACAAGTTGCTAATGAAATGTTTCATATGTCAAAATTAAATCAAGAAGAAAAAACACATTATAATCGGTTACATGAATTTATTGTAATTAAAATATTTTCATTCCACAAAATATTACCATCTTGATATGTTTTACTAAATAATGACAGTAATTAAATTAATGTATATTTAATATTTGTTCTGTTATTAATTAGTGATTAGGATATACCAAGAATATTGTTTATTTACTAGACCTGATGTACATTTTCAAATTTTAATAAATTTAATAGTTGTTCTTTCGCAAATTTCTTCTTATTTCATCTTGTTCATTTTCAAAGCGGTGTAAGTCCATTTTTAAAAAAATGAGATGTCACGTAATTTGTGCTTAATTTAATACAAACTTTTTATTCATAACTAGTTAATATTTAATATCTTAAAAAATGCCAATGCGTTGTTCAATTTAAAATTGACCGGTAAAAGAAATTGCATAGCCATTGATTAAAAAAGTAAGTCCAGTTTCTATAGACATAGGTGACAGGTTATATCATTAATATGGTTACGTTTGTTCTATTTTAAATCACAGAATTATTATCATGTAGACGAAATAATAAACTTTTTTTACACGAAATGAAACGAAAAAATTTCGTTTTAACAAAAAATCTATAAAACGTAATTCAAAAACGGGTAAGAAAAAGTACTAACGGAAAAAAGATAAACTGGCTAAAGGTATGTTGGTTGAGGTTTTGTAGAAGCGCATCGTATATTTTATGAAAAACATCGATGGAGGATACAAAATTTAAGACGTTAGCTTCCTGACCTACATGTCGGAGAAGACCGCTATTTGGAAGAATTGCGCTGGCAACTGTGTATAATGATGACATACCCATTACCTAAAAAAAATATAAGAATATAGAGCAGTCATTACCTTATATAGCTCCGGTGCATCATGAATATTTAAAAACACTGTCACATAAAAAGCGTAACTAAATAATAGCGATATCTTATGTTAAGTTTAACAATATATAAATATAATTAATATTCAAAGTAAAAAAGCTACTCCTACTTTATTTCATGTTACTATTTACGAACAAAATTGGATTAATACGAAATATATTTTAAGTGATATTTAATTTTTCATCATTGAAATGAATTAATTAATCATGAAAGTGATGTAAGTGCATTTACAATCCGTAAATATATATTGTTTTAGTTAAATTTGCCTAAGAAATTTATATAATCAAATTACATATTCATAACTTAGTAGAAATATTGCCAGACTTGACATAATCGATATTTTTTAATTTACTAATATGCTAACCTTTAATTTTCTCGAAACAGAAGGAAGTGGACTTACACCACTTTCAAAATAAACTGTCGGTATGTTAAATATATGACTTTTCTATTATAATAAGCGCTTCTATAAAAACGATCTCGCTAAAATATTGATGAAATTGACATCTCCTCGTTTTGTTAATATTGCTTCGTTAGTCCGCAGAATGATTTATACAAATGTACCAGATGTAGTTTGCATCTGTTATAGCAATCATCTTTCAATGGCCCACTTACGTAATTCCTAATATATTAATAGTTGATATCGATTGAATTTGTAAGAATGAAAAACACGCACAACACTACTCTGATATTTGTATTATATAAAAATTGTCGAGTACTGATATGTGGATTAGGGGTGTGAATACTAAAACAAGAGTGGAGTATTTTTCGGTTTCGACAATTTTACTATGGTTATACTTTTGGACATTGAATGAACCATGAGCCATTACCATTTTACTGAACCTTAAACAGATAAAGTGCAATGGCCGATTCTGATCAGAATATTTAACTTCGTATAATATTTCACTTCTGGCTGCATTTTCATTGCATGCAACATACGAGATTATCGTATCGTATTTTTCACTGTTCCTGAACTGAACACTAGAAGTAGCACACAACATTTCTTACAATAACTTCCATGATATTACTTTTACTACTGAGTTTCTAAACCTGAGTTGGCAACGAAACACTAAGATTGATAATGTCTGAAACTCAACAAAAACTGCGTTTGCAAACATAACCTATCGGTATAAACAGAGCTGCCTTATAGTCACACTGACTGAATTTGGGCTAGGAAATGTTGTTTTGCAGTTCCTGCTGCACGCCAAGTTAATATTGAGCAGCTCGTTTAAAGTAATAGTAGATTCATATACATAAATAACATTTATTTACACTTTAATAGAAAAGTCGGATTAAAGTTACATGTACAGGTAACTATGACTAAGTACTCGATTTGCTTGACCAGAGTTCTGCCTCCTAAACCACCCCCCGTTGAATGGCGTTTGGCTACTCAAGCTTTCAGTTCAATATAGCCCATTTTGTCACAACCAGAGATTTACACTATGTTCAAAAACTGATTCCTATCTGCTATCAAAAGGTTTAGCCGAATAAGGTAGTCAAATGTATCCTTGAGCCAAATGTAACACTCAATACGTCAACCAATAGCATATCCAAAAATAAAATATCTCATATCAAGTTTCAACCACCAATCTCATCCGTGATGGTAGTAAAAGGGAAAAAACGAAATTCTGGTTTTTGGTTTATTTTTTGATTTCGACAAAAATTCTGAAAAAATTCTGAAACATTGAGGTCCACACAGCTCATATTATAGAATTTTGTCAGATTTTTAGAAAACTAGTACAAAATTAGTTGCATACATTAAATCTTAATAAAATCGTCTTGAAAAGCACTATCGCGAGATCGAAAAAAAATATGTAGTTCCCCTTAAAAAACGAAACTTCATCATCATATCTTTTACATTAATAACACTAAAAAATTTTCTTTTACGCTGAAGCATAGATTCCATTTTATCCTGCAATTTCCACATAAAGAATTTTTCGTGTTGTGAATAGTTTTTGAAATATTGCGCTGTCACACTTATTGTTAGACGTGGAGACTCTGCATGTAAAGCAAGAAACATATTTTTCGTTTTAACCAATCTTAGCTTCATTTTTTTAGTACCTTATCAGGGTTTATCTGGTGCCGTATTAATTATAGGTCTGCGAGAATTCTGATGACAAATTCTAAATGAGTCTAATTAATAATAACGTTGGAGAACGTTCATAATGCATGAGAGGAAAGACTTTCATTGGGAAATTTGTCATATTAATATGTTGTGCTGTTAAAGTACTTTCATTAAAACGTCCGTATATAAAATACATACCTGCTATTCATAAAGGTCATGAATTCATAATGTTGCAAGAGGTAAAGGAAAATAAGAGAATTAAACTATTAAAATGATATCAGGATTTAATAATATAATATTTTAAATACATGGACGAATTTGTTTCTGTGGCGGAATCGCGATGATGAATGGCGATTTATTTATAACAAAAGTTTCTGTTACCAACTCACACAAATGCTGAATCGGTGTTCGCTTAAAACAAAAGCGTTGGTGTCTAATCGATACACAGGGTATCTCACAGTTAGTGTAACTCCCGGAAATGGGTGGTAAAAGACATGATTCTGAAGATTTCCCTTCGCAAAAATGGAGTTTGAAGCTTCGTTTTTGAATTATTAAGGAAAAACACGGACCAATCAGAGCGCGCGGATTATGCGCTCCCAGAAGCGAGAGCGACAGCTTCGACCCTTGCAGCTGAGCGCGATCATGATCAAACGCCTTTGCGTCCGGACAGTGTAAACGTTTAATAAGAAGCCCTTAAATCTCAGTTAAATATTAAACAGAACAATTACAAATAATGTTCACTTATTCATTTCTATTGAATAGGGAACAGAATTAGTTTTGTGTAATTAACCGAACCCGAGCAAATGAAATTTCTGTAACTTTACATTTACACAAAACTTATAAACTATTAAAATAAGACTCACCAATGGTTTAAATGTAATGTTGCTTGATTGAAAATGGATCCTCGTAACTAAATTGTTCCACCGATCATAACTATTCGTAAAAATAATACGCTACCCACAATAGCTGGTATCACAGCCGGTTTACTTCACTTTCATTTTTTATTACTACTTTTCATTGTAATATTTTGTTGCCACGTTTCACTAGTTTTTTAACGTAATAACGACGGATAAACAAACTAAACTGCTTAAACTCCTAAACTGCCGATCGTGACTCCAAATGTTCCGAGCCTAAAGAAAGCAAGAGTTTTGGGCATCGTCTTTGGCCGTTCGGACCGTCGAGCCAAAGAATCATAAAACAATTAAACGGTTCCGTTTTGCTCGCTGGACGGTCGCTTCATAGGCATCCGAGAAAACTCTTGTTGCTTACCCTTTCTAAAAGGCAAAAACGGTTTTCGCCTTTTTCTAAAGAAAGGCATACTCTCTACTTTCGGTCGAGTGTCAAACGACCTTGTTGCAAGGGACTTTTCATCAAAGAAAAAATTAAAAGTCGCTAAAATTATTTATAAATACTCCTTCAGGCGTTTTCATTCGCGTTCTTTATCCGTGATTATTACATTAAGCAGTTTGTGAACAGTGATGGCAGAATATTATAATTAAAAATGGCAATTAGAAGTGACAATGAAGTGCAACGAGTTCACTGACTGGGCTGCGATATCAGATATTGTGCAGTGTATCTATTTACGAAAGATCAGGATTGATGAAGTCACGAGAACACAATTTTACTAGAACATAATTATTTTTAAACAATAGGTGAGTCTGATTTAAATTGGATTATTACTTATTCGCGAGAAATGAATAAGTGAACATTATTTTTAACTGTTCCGTTTATTATTTAATTAAGACTTGACATAAGGGCTTCTTATTAAACGTTTACACTGTCCGGACGCAAAGGCGCTTGATCGTGCTCAGCTGCAAGGCTCGAAGCTGTCGCTCTCGCTTCTGGGAGCGCATAATCCGCGCGCTCTGATTGGTCCGTGTTTTTCTTTCATAATTCAGAAACGAAACTTCAAACCCCATTTTTGCAAAGGGAAATCTTGTTCAGAATAACGTCCTCTACCACCCATTTCCGGGAGGTGCACTAGTTACGAAACACCCTGTATCATCATCTAAATAGGTCCATTACGGCTGGTTGATGGCAACTGACTAATTACCAACGCATTTATTTATCTAAAATGTTTATATCTCAGAAACGGTTTAATTTCAAGCAATGTTTTTTAAAGCGTTTTATAGTAATAAATTGAATAATTATTAAACGGATTTTTTGACATGCTGCGCCTACTCTAGAATATGTGCTAGTGATGGATTTTTCGATACCTCGACATCGTTGAAACACAAGAATTTTTCAAGTTTCCAGAATTTGAAGTTTTGCACTTTTTTGTAGTATGAAATTCTGGCAACCTACAGTAAATATTCGATATGTGCAACTCTCTCGGGTCTGAACTGGTGCACATATCGTACAGGTCCACCATTGATTGATGTTATGCCGAACGTAGAAAAGGACAGCGAGTGAAGGATACCAAACGTAAAGAAACAATAACATATCGGTGGGACAATCCTAATGTAATTATAAAACTTTTTTATTTTTTATTTTTTTCATATGAAACTTCTACTATTAGATTTTTTACATTTTTCTGATTAAAATAAGACTAAACACGACGTAATTCGGAATATATTTATTTATAATTTCAAACGTTACGCTTACATCGAGGACTTTACTCGAATAAGTTATTGCAAGTAAATATGAACCGAATTACGTCATGTTTGGTCTTATTTTAATCAGGAAAATGTCACGAATATGATGGAGAAAGTTGTATGAAACATTAATTCAAAATAAAAAAGTTAGCAACGCATTAACATTGTAAACAATTGAAGAGACTTTAGATCTTTGCCGACTGTGAACGATCGCAGCGTCTCTTTCTTTTTAACTCGCTATCCTCCTTTGCGTTAGAAACTTTTATCGTCAATTAAACCAGTAAATATTGTCCAAATTATATCATGTTTGGTCTCATTTTTATCAGGAAAATGTTACATATATGTTGGTGAAAGTTTTATGTAAAAAAAGTCAATAATAGTAAAGTTTTACATTTTCATTAGTATTGTCTCATGGATATACACAACCAGGCTCACGTTACACTTCTCGACGCTCAAGCTTCTGGGCGTCTAGAGGGGTCTTCCCCCCAGTGGTGGGGATAAAAATGTTGCACATATCGTGTAGGAGATTTGTGCACATATCGAATATTTACTGTATATGGAAAAAAACGTGTAAAATTAATTCACAAAGAATCGCTCGCAGCGAGCTTCGAATATTTGTTTCATGTACAGTAGTGATTCGTAATAAGCAACTCGCTCGGGTCTGGCCAGTTGCTTGTTACGAATCAGGTATACTATTCGGCTTGCCTTTGTTCCCGAGCTCGACGACGGAGACCGCGTATAAAAAACAGGGGGTTGGGTGTCGCGGTAAACTATAAAGTGATCGGTCGAACAGCGATGTTATTTTTTAGACAAGGACAGAACATAACATGCTTGCTCTTTTTAATACTAGTAAAATTTCATGAATGGCTATGTATCGCTAAGTATCAGAGTGAGAAAACAATATACATGTTCTGTCCTCTTTCCACTACACTGTTCGGTCAACCGTGAAAATTTATGACTTCTTCGGTTTCACGGACCTCTCACTTTTTCTCGAATCTCTCACTCAGCGGCCGACTTCAAATAAAGAAGGAGGGATAGAAATTTGCTTGTTACGAATCACGAAACTGTTGCTTGTTACGAATCAATACTGTATTGCTATGTATGAGGGAATGCGAGTATGGATGAACGGGCAAATGAAAGAATGCAAGAGAGTATGCATGAACGTATGAGAGAGAGAGAGTACGACCAAGCGTAGGTGAGTGCGTGTGTGGTGCGAAAGAATGCAGGCAAAGATAAAAGAAAACCAAATATCGAACAGTTAGTCAAAAAGCGATCGGCAACGTGATTAAACCTGCCTCGACGCGTTCCTGCAACCATCCCATAGTCATTCCAAGTTATATGTAATTTCTCCCCATTATTCTAAATTTCCAACTTATTATATTATATTATATTGAATATTTTTAAAAGCCAAAGTATTACGAGCCTTTATTTCCCTCGGATCTAATTCCTCCGATACGGTTTCCAATTCCTCGAATACGATTCCCTTCGATCCAATCCTACATGTATTCCAAATATTCAGTGCGTGAGGCTTTACGAATATTCGCCACTTTGTTTTTCAATCTTGATTGTAGAACGGTAGCACGAGCGCGTATGATGTATGTGAGCTTAAAAGATTTTGTTAACATCGGTTCTTAAAATAAGATATTCCTCTTGCAAAACAAAATCACCACTTAATGTTTCGAGAGTTTCAAGAGTTTTTAAGTTTTATGAAGCTATGGACTTGAGTATCCAGTTTAAACATTCTGTTCGATTTCAGTCGTTGTATATGTTCTAAATTATCACACGCTTTAATTTATAACTTCGAATGTTGCAAATATTTTGAATCCTAAATTATTCGAAAATTCCACAATGCACACTGTACATCAGTAATTATGGTATAAGTACTTATATTGTGTGGCATACATACAAGCAGGATGGGGTAAATTCCGCTAAATCAGTGATTTTCAATTGTTTTACAGTCCCCATGCTGGCTTGACCAGGACCCTCCGGGTTAGCCATGCTTTCATTAATCTTTTCCGAATTTTCGGACGTGGTTATCTACGTCAGTATCTACATTCCGCCATGTAGTGGTGCTAGTCGCCTTGCCAGTAGGTAGTCGAATTTTGGCGTTTCCTTCTTTGCCGGTACCTGGTCTATCGCTGAAAAAAGAAAATGGTTTCTTTCCTTTCTTGTCTTCCAACGACAGACAAACAAATACAGGCAAAGCAAGAAACGCAAAAATTCAACTACCTACTGGCAAAGCTACCAGCACCAGCTGGCATAATGTAGACAATCCCTAATGTAGATGCGCCCTTACCTGGAACCACTATTACGTTTTCCTAGGCGTTTTAGTAGGCAGTGTCGACTATTGCTCTTGAAAACGAGGTCTGAGTACCCCTTATTTTTCTGTGGGAAACTCCCACTTGGACTTCCTGGTTCATTGTGTGCCGCATTAGTATTTGAGTGGATGCGTCCCTTCGTTGGCCTTGCGCGGCCGTCTGAGTGGTTGGTCTCCTAGAAGGCAAAAAACTCCCTCACCACCACTCCCCTCATCATGAAATAAGGCATCTCGTCTGAGGCGTTCTAAGGACCTTTGATAGGCCGGATATGCTCTCAGCCAGGTGGCAACTTGTTGTCTCTATGTATTGCAATGCCCAAATGGATGAGAGATATGTTTTTTTTTTCAGAAGATTTCTTTCTGGTATGGTGTTACAGTTATGCAATTCTTCGATGTTTTTTGTCCGTAGCCGGTATTGCTCTGGAAAGTTAAAATGAAGTGTTATAGATTTTTAAATCCTTTATGCATACTGTACTTACTTACCGATCCTTTAAATCTACTATTTTATACGCAAGAGGCGATGATAATTTCGAAATGCGAAACAGACCGTGAAACGTGGACGACAATTTATATACTGTTTTCTAAATAATAAGTCTCCAACGTTGTACTGTTTATCTCGTCGTCGCAGATTATATCGGGAAGCCTGTTGCTGGAATGCCTTGTTCATGTTACCCACTATCTAATCCTGTATTAACTGTAATTGTTCCATACATTCTTTCCACGTATCCCTCGATAGCAGTTCAGACGCGATGACAGTTAAGGGATTTAGGCTCACGACCAAGATTTAAAAATGCAGGAATGAATTGTGTAGAAAAATGACGCGCTATTGTATGCGAAACGAAAATCTGCTAGGTGGACGTGCCACTTACGACGATCTCTTGCAATGTACGATACTGTAGAGATGTAAAAACAATAGACACCGTTGCCGAACTGTAACCGTTGGAAGGAGGGCGAAAACTTGTGTACTAGTCAGCTACTAGGACGTGTGCAGCAATCTCTCTCCTTTGTCAACGGCTTCGGCAATAAACACCGCGAAAAGGTGATCGACCGCGATACTGAGTGCAAGAGAAAAAGAATGTGTGTGTGAGAGAGAAAGTGCTACAAAGGACGATAACCGCGAAATCCGTGTGTCCGTGAATGTATAGAAAAATTTTGTATATAAACCGAGGCGCAGCGAAGAAAGCATTGTTATAATATCAGCGAGTATATAGCGAGAGCATCGAGAGACGGCGAGAACATCGAGAGATAGCGAAAACTGTAGAAGAGAACCAGCGAATAAACTTATCTTAACCGAAAAATTATGAGGGATAGTTACCATACTATCCCACTTAACATACCATATCCCTACAATACTATCATGGTTTTGAGTTCTCCATTAACTCTTTAATTCTTAACTTTTAACTCTTAACTCTTAACTCTTAATTCTTAACTCTTAACTCTTAACTCTTAACTCTTAACTCTTAACTCTTAACTCTTAACTCTTAACTCTTAACTCTTAACTCTTAACTCTTAACTCTTAACTCTTAACTCTTAACTCTTAACTCTTAACTCTTAACTCTTAACTCTTTCTCTATTAGAAAGATTCTCTTTCTCTTTGAGTTCCTTATTAACTCTTTCTACCGGAAAGGTGTATATTTGCATAAGTGTCCTAATTTCATAGTTTTCAAATTACGCGCCATTATCGGTAACTATACCGGGTGCATCCCAGTGACGTAAAATTAAATCCTTTAGAGCTCCTCTAACTCTTTTACCGGTAGCTTTTCGTAAGAGATAATACTCTATCCATTTTATAAATCGAACCTGAACCTCTGGATTGTACGCAAATCCTGATTTATTAGTGGGTAATGGTCCCATAATATTGGCAGCTATCGTATCTCATGGTTCTTCGATAACTCTATGGCCCATCAAGCCAACGGGAGCCAGTTACTCCACTTTTGTTCGCTGACAAACTAACAGCGCCTGACATACTACGCGATATTTTTAAGCATTTCGAGCCAATGATACATATTATAAGGCTACGAGTTCTTAGGTCTTCTTAATGCCTAAATGGCCGACTCCTGGTTAATCATGAGCTCCTTTACAAACTGATTCGCGTTGCACAAGCGATTGCACCAATTTCCATTCCTTTACATCCAACGTTACGTCTGTTAAATCGGAATTCGGTCGTTTTACGTACGACTAGTTGTTCAAAATTTTTCAATCGAAAAAGTAAAACGGGTTTCTAGCAACCTCATCGTATCTTCGTGTATACTAATCTTCCGTGGTTGCGATCGCGGTAACAATTTCGATAGCTTCAGTGAGATCTTAAAACATGCGTAACAAAGCATTGGCAACGTGATGCAACATTCCTTTACGATGTCTAATCTCAAAATCATATTATAAAAGTGACAGTACCCAATGGACTGGTAGGATTTTTCAAATTGTGTAACTAACGTAAGCTACTGTGATCTGTTAAGAGGATAAAGTCAGAATCTTCGAGATGTGGCCGAAATTTTTTTATAGCCCATCCGGCAGTTAGGCATTTCAGTTCGGTAACTAATTGTAAGTACTATCTTTCGGCCTCCATGAGAGAGCGATTAACGAAAGCTATTACATGTTCGGAATCATAGGTATTTTGCGTTAGCATGGTACCGAATCCTACAGAATTAGCGTCCGTAGCTAATAGAAAGGATTTTGTAAATCTTGAAAGGCTAAAGTCGGTGCGATATTTAAATACGAATGTATTGTGTCAAAGACCTTTTTTCCCGGTTCATTGCCACGTTTTTCTTTTCCTCAATAATCGCGTTAGTATTTCGGTTATACTCGCGAATTAGGGAATGAAACAGCGGTACCAGGAGTTCATTCTTAGAAACTTCCTGAACTGCTTTAAATTTTTCAGTAGATGATAATCTAAAATTGGCGCGACATTTTCAGGATCTATTCCAAAACCCTCTTTTCCTACGAGACAGCTCATATAACGAAATCTGGCATCACAGAATTAGTATCTTTCCGGATTTATCGTCAGGTGCACGATTATAATTTTTCCAAGAACTGTCCGTAACCAGACACGAGACAGTTAAGTCGTTTTATTGGTGGATTGATGACATCGATTCTATGCTCTATCAAGGTTGTACACGTAAGCTTTTTCGGGACTGGGGGCAATTTGGTATCTAAAAATGTTTTTAATTTTATTTGCTGTTCCGGAGTGATTTCTATGATTCCAAAAAGACGATGCGTTCGGTACGATATGAGTGCTATTATATGTGGTATAGAAGGGAAATTGGATAGCTGAATTTGACGGAAAACACAATACGACGCGTGAAAAATCAACTTTAATCGCAAAGGTCGTTAGAAAATCTAATCGGTCTTCGATGAGGATAAGGATTTCTACGCTTTCGCGAGTTTTCTCTTCTTGACCAGTCGCGGTCATTATGACATACGCGGGACGTTTGAATTGAGATATCCTGGTTTTGGACTACTGTGATAGCTTTTGCTCTGAAGAATGTTTTACCAGATCCAGAATCTACGAGAGCGTGAATAAGCTATTAATATTGTTCGGACGCGAACTTCGACCTTTGCCACAACTCAGGAATTTATTATAGGGTTCAAGTGGTAAGACGTGTAGACCACCGTGAAAAGCTATATACCTCGAAATACGGGTCAACGAGGACCCTTTTGTCTATCAAGTTCCGTCCGGACCGGTCCCAACGTCAACATGTGCTTACCATAAATCGCCTAACGGCCATACTTTCTTTTTCTCGCAGTCTTTAACAAACAAAGAATAGATTTTTCTTAACCGTCACCCACAGATACGCGAGGATGTTCGGGCGATTTTTATATATCGAATAGACAGTCGATCGTTGAATCTTGTGCAGGTCGGATCGAGAGTCGAGAAGCTCCGTGTATCGTGGAGTAACGTAATGTATCCAATGCAGGGTGGATTCCAATACAAAACGCAACATTAATCGAGCGAGACCCTGCATTCCTCGAATATACGAGTAACCAGTGTAGGGTGCTATCCAATACATATCGTAACACTAGTCGAGTGGGACCCTACACTCCTCGAATAGATCGTCGTGGATAATCCTACGCAATGTGGATTATAACACGAATCGTAATATTATTTGAGTGAGATCTTGGGCTCCTCGAATCAACTAACAATCATACTCAATTACATACAAATCATATACATACTCGCCTACACTTTCACCGTCCAATCATGACAAATATATATTCCAAGGGGTTTTTTATGCCGCAAGGCTTTTTCCCCTAAATCGAATCATTCGAGCCAATAAATTATTATGATTTTTGAGGCTGAAT
Organism: Megachile willughbiella; assembly: GCA_945859595.2. Taxonomy (NCBI): domain Eukaryota; kingdom Metazoa; phylum Arthropoda; class Insecta; order Hymenoptera; family Megachilidae; genus Megachile; species Megachile willughbiella. The sequence continues at coordinate 1,221,342 of OX243806.1, forward strand.
TCTGTCTAACTAATTTTTTATTCGCCCTCCTCCTCAATTAACTTCGAACATTATTTTGAAGCACGAAATTTCTCCATGTTGGAAAGATTTCGACGGTACAAATATTGTTACCTGCACTAGTAACAATAACGACGATCTGAGCGTAAACATTCGGCTGCCCAGTGTCACATTTGCTCGCAATTTCAGCACTTAATGGTGCTAACATTCGTGGTGGAAATCGACGGTACCGATTCACTGGTATTAGCGAAAGAATTAGTTGATTGCGAAGGAACCGAGGCGTTCGTCGCGCGGGATGGCGCGAAGATTCTCCTCTCGGTGGATTTGAATTTATTCGGGAAGTAGTGTTCGGTCGCGAGACGTTATTTTGCCCACGGTTAGCATCAGTATTCCGTAACGGAGGGACTCCCTGAAATCGCGAAATCTTTCACGAGCGCCGAGCACGAAAAGCGGTAGTTGCTTGTTTCGAACACAATGAAAGCAAGACTTGACCACAAAACATTATAAGGACTTCAGTACACTAACTAGGGATGAAGGGATCATTCTGGGAGCGGGTAAGCGCAGTAGGAATGGACGGTTCATAGCGTTCGTTAGACACGTCGAGTTAACCGTTCGAGCGTTTCAGAATCTCGCGCCTCTTCGTGGTGTACAACTAGTTATAATCGCGGTAATATGTTACGGCGGACATAATTTATCTGCTCTTCTAGAGGCCAAGGGGGACTAAGCGGACGAATAAAGCTCGAATGCAGATTAAATAGTCCGTGAAGCTTTCCTGTTCGCCCTGTGCTCTCCTCATTATTTCTTCGCGTAGGGAAAATTGCAAATCGGGTTCTCCAAGCCATCTCCAAATATGCCCACGATCTCTATTGATCATGGTATAGACAGAACCATTGTAACACTACTCCCGATAAAAATTTGAGAAGACATCTTAAGAAATCGACATCGATCACGGACATGAGAGCGCGACATTCTATGATGCACATTAAAAAGATTTCCGGATCTTCCGGGGGAGCATCGGAAAATCGTAAATTTCATTTTTACGGCGGCGGCTCCTACGCTCGCCGCTACAAAGCGGCGCACGATATCGAGACTGGCTTTCTCGCTCATGCTTGGTGAATCCGATTCATACAAATAGTTCCTGTCCATCCCTATGATACATCGTCATGTTTAAAGCACGGGTGTGCTAGAATACCTTACTGGCGAGTCCACTAGCAGGTCCCAAACTGAACGCTTCCTCCTTTCCTCTCTTTCATTTTTCCAAGCTTCATCACTGTTCCAATAACCAGAAAATTGCAAAATTCCATGGAATCGACACAAAAATACTCGTAAAAAATTGCGCAAACGAAAAATAGCGTTGGTCATAGAATGCAGTACTTTCTCGGTAACTGCGGGATTGGCTCGTCGGAACCGTTTAAAAATCGGTTGATTCAACGCCCATACAGATAATCAAGGTGTGAAACATCTAATAGTAGGTCCATCGGTTGAAATTTCTGTCGGTCGCGCTACAGTTTTTCCTACGGTAATGCAAATCGTGACGAGTGTTCCGAGGGTTTGTCACTCACTCTGTATGAGCAAAGCAGTGACAGCAGTAATTAAGTGACGATTAAAAAACGCGTAAAATCAGTACATTCCCAATAAGTGAATAAGTGGACTGTATGTAAGTAAATGTATCCGACTTCGAATGACTGTATTTTATTTTGATGTATTGTTACGTCGCAACGTCGATATGAGTGAAATAAACCTTCCCGAACACTTTCGGATACGAGTCACAAATTTATTTAAAGTCCGGAATCTCGTACAGACAGCTAACTAATTAAGATAACCGCGAATTACAATGATAAGTTTTAATTAAGTATCCCGCGGCCGGATTAACAGTCATATATATAACTTGGACACACGGTTCTTGAACGTAGGGTGTCATCCGTCTTGCACTTCCGAACCGTGTGAATCTTTACATGCAACGATGTTAGCAAGAACGCAAAGCGCAGCCTTTTCTGCACCTGCGTTCAGCGAAACGCCGCACAGTGGCGTATTTGGCCCGAAAAACCGGACAAAAGTCAATTTCAAAAATTTTGCGTAAACTGTAAACTTTTTATTGTTTGAGGTTCTTCAATATATGAGGAACAATGTACTACATTTTTTTTGTTCATTAGTGCACTCAGAAAGCACTAAACTTAATCAAAAGTTGAGAGATTTTATGACCTGTCTTGTCTTTCCAACCACGCTATAATGTATCCTGCATTTACTAGTGACTTTTATATATTTAAAACAGTTAGGAAATTTCTTTCATTACAGATCCTTTTTTAGGTACGTATGTAACATACTTCCACGTTTTTTCTTTTTCTTTTATCATACTTATTTATATAGTTATTAATATCTGAAAATAATCAATAAATCAGTAATTTTCTTTACCATTATGAAAATTCATTAACAATTTTGTTATACTTCTGAGTGAGATCCGATGCTCTTTTTGGTACCATTACATTCGGTAGAGTTTCCTGATTATAAGCCAACAAAATTTTATTCCAGATTTGTCCGGATTGAAGTTTTGTAGCTAATTTAACATTAAACGTTTAGCCACATTTCACATATGAACGCCTGCACGCATAGTCGCGATCATAGGCCCAGACTTACTTGAACAACTCCCGTTGACAAAAGTCTTGTAAAAGAAATTATTGCAGAGTATTGACGCTTATGATGTTTATGTTACACTGCGCTATGTAAGCTAATTGAAATAGCTCGGTAAAGGTGTGGAATTTCACAGAATAAATCTCGTGGGTGCTGTTGACAGCATTTGAATATTTTAATATTGTAGCACTTCACCGTCGACCCTACTTTTCAACGGTTTCCAATAATCTGAGAAAAAAATGGTCCAAACAAAATGTAAATGGTATTTAGAGATCTACAAACTTCAGTATATAAAATTTCAAAAAATTGTATTATTTTTCAAAAAATCGAGGTCATTTTGATTATTTAAATGTTAACATTTATTTTTGATTTCAGAATATCGTAGCCAACGTTGAGACGAATTCAATGACCTACTATGTTATGACCTTGAACCTATGAACGACGCTAAAATAATTTTGTCCGGTTTTTCGGGCCAAATACCCCACTGTGCGCCGTGGGAATCGCAGGCGAGTCCGCGGCGATTCTCACCTAACAATATGCCTGTTGGCTGTTGTTTCGAGAGTGACTCTTCAAAGATGTTCTGCATTTTAAAAGTACTCGGAGTGGGCGTACAATTTTTGGGGAATTGGTGACGGGAAACAGTTCACTATTTTCGATTGGCTAGCTAAATTCGAGTGGAAATGGAAATATCAATGACGTATGAAATGGTTTGGGCTTTCCCAAATGACCGTAACAAGTAATAAACCTAAGGAGTACCTCGACATGAATGGAAACTACAAACAAAAGACTCTACGGCTATGGCTAAGGATTCTGACAACCAGATGTGGCTGACAATAAATCAAGGAAAAACTCGCTAGAGTGTAATGACGCCTTGGATCCTATTTCTGCTACGGGTAAACAACTATTGATTCTAAACTACAAATGCATTTAAAGGAACAAGAAAATCGTTAAACTATTGTATTGCTAGAAACTTGGACTGAGGTCCAATCCTCTCGCTCGTGTTCTATCCTGGTGGGTACGTTCTCGGTGCGTGTGTATTACTCCGAAACGCTTCTTACGAATCGTGCCTGAAACTAAATCTGGGTACAGACGAACGCGTTGCGGCTGCAACGCGGCATTACGAGGTGTGCGCGTTGTTTCGGTTTTATCACGAATACCATGAATTTCGAACCATGATCGCACATTTGCCATCAGTTTGTCGCTGAAGATGGAATAGGGCGAAGCTCTTCCCATGATCAGTGCTGCAATTGTAATTTTGGTGTATCACGAGTTAAAAGAGTCAAAAAAAAAGAGAAAATGCCAACAAAGATGGTGGCATACCGATCTATATTCAAAACGAAACAACAACAATTTAATGCGAGACTTGAAATTTCAAGAATGTAGTGGGCAGTGTAAGAATTTTATTCGAATGAGTTCCTCATATTTCGTGGAATTATTGGTTAAAATTGCACCGGTTATTATGAAGAAAAATACTAATATGCGAGAAGCAATTCCGGCTCAAGACAGATTTGTACATTTGAAAATACTTATTTCACCTTTTAGCTAATTTCGTGACTCAGGTGAAAATGATAAAACTGATCTCTTGATAATTTATAATAATCTACATTGCAGATTAGCTGTGAGATTACGATTTTTAGCAACGGGGGACTCATATTCAAACTTTCAGAATACTTTTCGTATTTCGAAACAAAGTATTTCACAGATAGTGCCGGAAGTCTGTGCAGCACTCATTAAGGAACTGAAGGAAAACATCAAAGTAAATACAAATCGCTATCGCACTTCACTTATATTTATTTACAAAATTTACAAATACGAAGAATTTTATAAATGGTCAGAATAATATGTGTCTGATGAAGAAGTTCTGGAAGCAGTAGGAGAATTCTGGGGTTGATAATATACTGGAGGATGAAGCGGAATTATATGGGAATTATAATGAATTGGCGTTGGTTGTAGTGGTATTGAAGGAAATTGTGAAAATGATGGTGAAGTAAGAGAAACCAGAGAAGAAGGAATAGTTTGTTATGTTTCAAAATAACCAAAATCTGCTTTCATCAGTAATCCATTGTATTTCGTGTTTTTTGCGTTTGCGTGTGTTGCGCCGATAGCCCATTATTTTTGACGATAAGAACGCAGAAAAAGATTGTGCAGCTTCCGGCTGTACTTTTTAAAATATTAACAGCACTTGTTAGTAATTCTGTACTGTTCTCAGTTATGTACTACTCCACTTTGGTGGTCGCGGACTAACGAATGCCGTTCTTTCCATTTCTTCTATTGGTGATCTAATTCGCATCACCTGGGAATTATCTTCTAGGTTGTCGACACATACAGTCCCTTCGTTATTCTCAGCAATTCTATTATTATCTAGAAACTCCTGGATAGAGAAAAAGAAATAAGAATTAGTAACAATTAATAGTAAGAAATAGCAAAAACTCTATTATCTATATTAATTCTATTAATATAGTCTAATGAAAATCTGTTTTAGCTTTCTAAAACTCCTTTAGAGTGGATGTCGAATGCAAGATATTCGATGAAACCTGGGATTTTATGAATTGTATAGGTGCAATTGATGGGAAGCAGATTTTACTGCAGTCACAAATTGAGTCTCATTCTGAGTTCTTCAATTACAAATCACAATTTAGCATCATATTGCACGCATTAATGGATGAAGATTATAACTTTTTATTTTCTGATGTTGGGTATCAAGGGAGAATTTCCGAAACTATACGACATGATAAGGGACAATTCCGTAGGATTCCCAGCGTCAACCGAGTTTCCAGGACGACAAATGAAAGTACCTTATTTTATTGCCGCAAATAGTGATTTTGTACTTCAAGAAAGTATAATGAAACTGTACGGATAAGAGTATCGTAATGGCTCGTATAAACGAGTTTTCGATTACCAACTGAGCAGAGCTCGTAGGGTGGTTGAAAATGCTTTTGGCATTATAAGTTCGGTATTCAGGGGTTTAAGAAAACCATTGTTGTTAGAATCGGACGAAGCCGAAATAGTTGTCACATCAATTCTCTATTTACACAATTATCTGCGATAACATTATAAAACTTTGTATATACATGGTCTGTCCAGAAAGTAATGCAATTAGGTACGTAAAAAAAAATGTATTTATGTTATTGATGTAAATCTTTAAAATTCTTCAAAGTACTTCCCTTGGGCTTCAACACACTTTTGTCAGCGACTTTTCTATGCACGGTACGCATCCTGGAAGGCGTTAATGGGGACCTCGTTTAATGCCTTCGTCACGGCGGTTTGAATCGCTTCTATGGTTCCAAAATGGAATCCTTTGCGAGCAGACTTGATCTTCGGGAACAGGAAAAAATCTGCTGGAGTCATGTCAGGACTGTAAGGGAACTGTGGTAACGTTGTGCCAAGCTGTGCTTGACTAGAAATTCTTGAACGCGCAGAGCGGTATTGCTGGGAGCGTTGTCGTGGTGCAGCTGCCACGTAATGGCGATCTCTTTTGGAGTATAATGTTGTGCACAGTTGTTTTCGATATGTTGAGAGTCTCTGCGATCATTCGAACACTCAGTCGTCGATCACTCTTAAGAAGTTCATGGACACGGGAAACATTTTCGTCAATAGTGGTGCTTGTCGGCCGTCCAGAGCAGAAGTCATCCTCCACGTTTTCCCGACCGTTTTTGAACAAATTTAACCATCTGGAAACTTGAGAATAGGAAAGAGCAGAGTCCCCGTATGCCACCTTAATCATTTGGTTGGTTTCGGCTTCAGCTTAGCGCAGAATTTAATCGCATAACGTTGTTCGATATTTTTCTCCATTACGCGTCGTGACACGGGCACAAATAATAGGTTTACGTTTACTACGATTCTGACGATTTCGGAGCGCAGATCAGGTTGAGGTTGCAAAGATATGAAGATAAGAGTCCCCTCCACATATTCCAGCAAGTCCGAACATGTTCGGACCAGGAAAAATGGCGGAAATGAACAAATTGCATTACTTTCTGGACAGACCATGTATATCACGGAGCTGTAGGTTATGAAGATGAAAATGAAGGAGAAATGGATGGTTGATGGAGAAATGACCCAGACAAAATGAGTTCTACGCTTTCACTTCAGAGAAAGCCCAGAAGATCTACAACCGCAGTGGAAAAAATTCGTGACGAACTCGCAGACTACTACTGTCATGAGGGGATTCTTCCGTGGCAAGATAAATACGCCTGCAATTTATATTTATATAAATGTATTCATAATCTTTTTCCCTTATCGTGTTTAGTCTTTTCCGCTGTGTATCTTGTTCTTCTAAAAATTGATATAAGTTGTACGCAAATCGGCGACTACGATAACTTTCGACTGCCCCTGTATCAAAAGAAAATAAGAATAATAAATAAATAGTTTAAAAAGAAAAAAGAAATAGTTTTCATTGGGACGACAATATTACTACCTAATGGACATATAAAAATAATATATAGCTTACTTTATTTTGGTCCGCTACGTTTTTCTTCGGTAGAAGAGAGCTAACAATTTTCCACTTCCTGTTTTTCGCCACGCATAAACTTTTTCATTTTTTTTTAAATACTTTGAATCACTAGGATTCCACAGATTTTCAAATCTCCTAGACTATTCAATTAATTTACTTATTTGCTCTTCGGTCCACTCCATATCAATTTATAACGCAACACTTTAAATATACATCAAGTACAATAATAAGTGAAGAACGCGAATGTTTTTTTGTGAATGTCTTTTCGAAGTTTTGATCCGTTTTACGAAAGCTCGAAGTGGGCATACAATTTTTGTGAAATGGATAAGGGAAAACAGTTTCTAATTCTTTATTTCTTTTACAAAATTTGGATGAAGAAGAGAATCCAAGTGTCGTATATACTGGGTCTGGGCTTTGCCCAAAGTAACTGTAGCAAGTAATACAACCAAACAATACCTCGATATGAATAGAAAACTGCTAATAAAGGACTATAAAAAATCAGGAAAAACAGAGCAGTCGGGTATGAATTTAATACACGAAATTAACTCGATAAAATACTTCATTTATTCATGGCGTATTTCCATGTTCACAGTCAGTATAAGAATACCTCCTCGACAAAACATTGTCCGCGAGGACACCAACGTCACCACTTGACGATTATTCATTTCCCTTTTTGGCCTCGACATGTACGCGCTATCGTCCAACGGACAAATTTTCTTCCAAATACGTCTATATCCAGCTTAAGCTGAGAAAATGGGTGCCGAGCGCGTACAGTGTTCTAGCGGTAGCCGGAAGTGGTGGTCAAGAGCTATCTGTCAATGGGGAGGTATCGGGTCTGGCAGGGTACTGGTCCAAAGTGGATATTCACTCTCGATTTTCGTGCACCTTCACATGCCGCCTTTCCGCGTTTGTACCATATACGCTAAAGAAACCGGAACTGTAAAGTAGATACAATTCTCTGAATAGACAACCCTCGTTTCTTTAACTCGGTAGCTAATTATTGCGTTCTGAAGGATTGAACCGACAAGTCGTGTGGTGGAAACCGAAACATTGTGTTCAGAATTTGGATTAACTGTAATGTAAGACAAGGGTAAGAATGACCGACGCGTAACGCGTCCGTTTAGAAAATGCCAAGTTATATTTGTGAATTATCGCTCCAAAGGCGAAGTCGCGTTTTCGAACGGTTTGTCAGGAATGCCTTCTTCCAGTTCTGGGAGGTTTTCTAGTCCCCCGTGAAAGTCAAGGGCCTTGGGGGTGTTTTATGGCCCTGGCGTCCCAGCGTCAGGCCTCGTCATCGTGGCAGTCGTCGCTTCGTAACCATGTGTCCGGGGGGGATTTGGGATTTCTCAGCAGTAACTATAATTTACATGGGAATTCAATTGGAATATAAAAACACGAGACTGTCACGCGACGGTCGACCTGTATTCGGTTACAGTTACAGATGCAAACAGGGCTCGTTCGAGTGTTATTGTTCGTCGTCGACCTGGTCTTGACGTTCCACCGAAATATCGCTGGTGTCACATCCAAGCAACTGTTGTCGAGTACCAACGCGCGTTTTTCCCGAATTCTAACCGTAATAAAAAATGAATTCAACCACGAAAAACTTTTGAATATTTTATTTACGGATGACCGACAGGGTAATGTGTCTTTTATGGTACTGACTCGGGACAAGAGGATTCGAGGTCTTATGTATTATCTTGATAATGCACTTGGAAAAAGGGCCTCAATATACGAGGTTCAAGAGATGCTCTTCTATGTTCATAACTTACAGATGATGTGCTAATTTCGAAGTACGAAAAGTTTATTACATGACATGCTATAAAAGCTACAACGGAATTTCCGGTTACTACTCTTAAATCATTAATTACTAAACGATACTCCCGATTTTCTACTAACAACCCTTCGGTAGTCCATGTGTAACGACTCTGGAGCTATGTACAGAAATTTACAGCGCTCGTGAGGTAAAGAGCGGTATTTACCTATTCAACGACTCGTTTTGCAATAACTAATCTAAAGAATGTGGGATTCGTGTGGTGTGCGGTTAAGGAGTGAAATCCACAGGTCAATACCTTTCAACAAACAGGTTTATTCAATAAAATAGCAATGATTAACAATTAACAAAAATAAGAAAATAAGGAAACAAGAAAAGTATATGCAATATAAACTAATATAATGAACAATTAAATCAAAAGAACTAAATAAACTTTGATTGCATACTAGCAGAAACTCAATAAATTAAATAATACGTGATTCGCAAGTATATGAAGTATTTAACAGAACGCAATTTCTAATTAATTATCTCGAAGTTCTATATTTTAATTTACAGTCCAGGCTAACTCGACTACGCTTTTACAATCTTAATAAGACTCAAATTCTAAGTGTCAATGATTTGTACTCTTTCGAAATTAACGCAGTTACAAAATCTAACAAATTAATACGTTTCTAGCTCTACGATGAATCCTACCTAAGTCTGATTCTTTTTTTAGAGACTAACTACGCCTTTGCAAAATTAACAATATCAATACTTTTAAAATCTAGCTTTGCGCGGAATCCTACCTAAGTGTGATTCTCTTTTAATTTAGTCTAGATTCGCCTTTACAATATTTACGAGATTAATACTTTAAATTGATTTTCTAACGCGGTGTAGTCGACTACGTGAAATTCGCTACGCAAGATTCGATAGTGACAGAACAATATTCTTTAATTAATTCAAAATCCTAAGATTGACTCGATTCAAGACTCTAAATTTTATGTGCAAAATATATTATTCGTCGGAACAGTTACTCTTTCTGATTTTGACTCGACAACTAATTGTCCATGACCCTTTTAGCCAGAGCGCACATTGACACCCAAAACCAGATCGCTTAATTGGGGAGCCTGTTGTTCACTGGCTACTAGAACGACCCAACGACCCAGAATCAAATGTCCGGCATACGTCCGACAGGGTAGCAAATTAAAAATGACTCTAATTATAAAATCGTAATTACTCGACCGCCACCCAAAAGACACGGGTTTCAGACACCAAGTTGCTAGAAGTGGGGAGAGAAGGCCCAGAGCGAACTCCGCGAGTCTGACGGCGCGTTTAGTAATTCGACAAAAATTATAATATTTATTTGAGTAGCTGAGAGCTCCTGTTTGATGTCTCAACCTTCCTTGGCGCTGAGCATAGCACTCTCCTGACGGAGTTTCAAAGACAGGACCGTTTGAATGGGGAGCCCGCGTTAGCTAGCTACTAAGCGACCCAACGATCAAGTATCCAAATGGCGTATACCCGCTCTTCCAATCAAGAGTTAAAAATCGTTTCGGCCCTGTCCAGCGAAAACTGTTCCGGATAATATTTGGCTAAGGCTTCTAACTAGCTCGACTTTGAAAATTGTTCTGCTGTCTAGGCTGGTTTCGCTGAGCCTTTTATACTCGAGTTCCCCACTTTTCCAGGGGTTATGACGTATGTAATTTCGCGTACAATTTACATATAATTGTTAATTAGACGTTAATTAATAAAGCAAATGATTTTCTAACATTGCCAATAATGTTCTCCGAAGAGTAGTTATTGTTTTTAATACAAAAATAATTAATTAATAGTGTATTAGCGAAAACATATTATCTGTCCTTTTCTACATCTTACGCACGTACGCCAGTAAGGACCTGAACTACATGCCGAAGCATACGATACGCCGGAATATTCCATAGAACGTTATTACTATTCGTTATCTATTCGGGGTAACAAAATAGTATCGGACTTTGAGTGTCGACAATTAAACTTAACATAACATCTGCTAATTTTATATATCGATGAATTTGATTAATTAATGATTTTAATGACAAATAATACTGTTAATTGAAATTATATGTTCTGTCTCCCTTTAAAGATTGCGCGCTAATTCTAAGAAATCCTGGCTAGCGTCGTGTCACGTAGGCACGTAGGCATCGCGTATGAAACATTTACAATATATATTATTTATTCAAATAAACTAACATTTGATTTTGATTATCAATAATTCAACTTCAACATATCATTAAATTGGCTTTCCTATACTTTGATTCAACGAGTAATTATTTAATAACTTTTATATTTAACATAGTTAACGAAAATGTATATTCTATCCTTTCCTAAATATATCGCACTCTTTCTATTTTCCTGAGTTAGAATCGCGGCGCGTGGAATATTCCATACAAAATTCTTATAATACATTATTTATTTAAACAAATGAAATGATACATGTGTGGCGGACTGCCGCGCGTGAGAACCTTCGCGCGCGAGAACATTCGCAACGCAGCGCGCGCGAGAACATTCGCGACGAGGAACCTTTCCGAAAAACAAAAGAGTATATAAATCGGCCGGCTCCCGGGCCAAATCAATCAGTCAGTGATCGGTCTTCTCTCGCGAAACTCCGAAGCATTCTCAACCGCTCTACAAACCTTTGTACATATTATCTAGTGCAATATTACATAATTTATAATTACTAGTCTCCAGATAGTCTAAGTGTTTATAGTAATAAATCAGTTCAATCCAACATCGCGTTCGTTATTCACGCAACCACTTCACATGAATCCGAGAATTTATAATTGAACTTAACATTTAACTAAGCTGCTCATACGTTTGTCGGACCTAATAATTATTTAATAACATAATATCTGCAAATAGAAGAATATATCTATATACATGTTACCGACAGTTCAACTAATATTTTATGGTAATCGGTATGTCTAATGTCGCGGTCGGTAATAGAAAAATACAGTTGGTAATGTAAAACTAATGGTATTATGAAAACGAAAATAAGATTGCTATTGGGGTTTTTCCCAGAAGATATAAAAACAAGAAAAAATTGCCTCAGGAATGTTACACATGCGCGAGCTTATTCTTCGTGGCACCATCGCGTATTCGCGGTCGCGTTGCACATCGGCGCCGGTTCAAGCTCGCTTGCCGCCCGCGTTATTTATCGGTAATCACGATAAGCATCATATCACGATGCGATATGAAACGAAATGGTAGTTCACAAAAAATGATACGGAAACGCGGACGACAATTGAATTCCAACCGGCGACGGAAAGGCTTTGCGACTCAGGTTGCAATTAACGAGATTGGCAGGATTCTTTCGAGAATGAAGAAGAGTAACATGCAGAGACTAAAATGAGAGCTTTGGTAAGTAAGAGTTGACAATACGAGACTTGTGATAGTCGGGAAATTAATTATAACAATTTGGTTTATTCAAAATGCGTTAAAATGTTCGGTATTACAGACGGATGAGATTTGTTTAACGTTGGAGAGGCCGAACTTTTATTATTAAACGCAATCGGTAAATGGTAGCCAATATTATGGTACTTTAATGCATGTGAAGTGAGGGTGTACGCAAATAATGACGGACGCGGTTTACTAATTAGTATTTAATGCGGTTTTCAACAAAATGGTATTTACTGTATGCAGTATAAGAACGCACAATAGTATTATAGTTGAGAAAAGAGAGTTCGGGTGTACGTTGCGTTGAAGCTCCGATGTGTGTGGGCGTCGCGAGGATACTGACTGGCAACTCAACAACCGATTACGCAGAACAACGGTTTAAATATGGTTATGCTAATTATTAGAAAATTCGACTTTAGAATGTGTCTCGAAATTTAAGCGACACGGAAGAGTATTAATCTCACCTCAAGCATCGCAAACAAACGGTGCTATAATCTACCGGAAGTTTCATAGAATATGACACGCAGTAAATGATTAAGATGTCTGAGCGTTCAAAGAGGAAGTCGCTACCTCACGGTATCCCCCGGAATACGTAAGATACTCCGGCAAGGGTACTCTTCTTATTACGCAATTCCTATCCTTGCCCTTTATCAAAAATCAAGATAACGTAATTCGGATTAACCCTACGTGTTTTTTAACGTGAACGTGCGATAATAACTTATTAAATAATACCCGAATTGCCGTGTTTCCTTACCCGTTTTACAGCAATAAAGATATTAAGGTAGATGTGTACGTATATTCAATGACTTTTTATTTTAAGAGAGTGTTATACAAATATATTAAGTTTTAGGTGAAACACGACTACTGATTCGGAGAAATCGTGATTGAAAATATAAATTGACTTAAAACGTTTTAGGATAACGTAAGGTGAACTTTGACTCCGCTTAACAGACAACAGCAATAATAATTACAATCGCGAGGATTTGAAAAAAAAACAACTACTTACAAAAAAAGGCGCGATCTGTATCGTTCAAGAGTCAAATTCTCTCTGATCGTTGGAAAAATGCACGTATCAGAGAAAGCGACCCCAGCAGGCAAGACAAAGGCCTACGCGGAAACGTTGGAACAAGCCGGTGCTCACAAGGACCTCCAAAACTTTCGAAGTAAATTTAGGACCTTAACTACTACAACGTCTTAGGATAGAAATGCAACTTAGTTCTATGACTATTTTTGATACAACCTAGTCAGCAAAAAAGTTTCAGAGATTTGGTCTAGGGTGTGTATTAACGAAGGCCACTGGTTAATGTGGTGTCAGACCTTTGACAAAATGTAATAGACTCATACGGTTTTATAACGCTAAAACCAAGATTAACACTAGACGCTGCCCATGTATGTATGCCACCTGCAGATCCAAGCTGCTGTGGTGACGTGTGAGACCTGGTAGTGATGACTCAGTCTCTTTATGATGGGACTTGTCCTTGAAGTATATGGTGGGAGACACTTTGAAGAACCCCTTACACTGACAATGAGTTTTGTCTCTAACTGTCAAGTAGGTTTTATTCATTGTTAAAGAAGTCTTAAAAACCTAAAAGGTTATTGTTTCAGTATGTCTCAATTACCCGAAGAACTGTAAAAACTAAAGTCACATTTCGGAATTCTAAAAAACTCTACAACTTGAAATTGCGATAATAAATTATACGTAGGTCGGATTTCTATTCCCACGATCCTTGAAGAGGCTACTTTAAGATATATGAGTGGACTGTAAATCAACGTGAGACTAATTATTAACGGCCAATTCGTTCTACTGTAATTGTCTACGTTCGACATTATTTATGGCCACGCGTTATACTGTATATTTCGCGGCATTGGGAAACACTACGTACGATATATCACGATAAACTCGGACTCGAGTTCCTTCCGTTAACCCATACAAGGGAGTGTAACTACTTCTTGAGTGATTGTTAATCGGTAGCACCCGTATTCTTAAAGTTGAACGATACGATACGATACGGCCTGAAGGCAGGACCTTGTCGTCCTTCGAAACTAATGAACGAGGACCCCTAGGGTTTACCCGAATCAAACTCTAAACGAAACGATACAAGTCAAGACACTCCTTGTTTCCCTAACTAAGATAACGGAACGGTAGCATCCCAATATGTAGGTCTCTTCGCGGTATTTTCCCGAGGTCGCGATCATACAGAATATTATAGTGAGTTTACCGTGGTGGTTGCTGTTCATCCCAGGGCACTCGCTAACTCCATACAAATATTGTCTCACTCGACAGTTACCATTTACGGAATGATCTAATGTGTGCCTTGATGCCGGAACTGCGGGCACCTCGTGATTTCTCTGCTTCACGGCCAGAGTCTTTCCTCTTCTCGATGCTCTTTCTGGCCAAGGAACTCCTTGGTTCTCCTAACACTTCCCTGATCCATCCTTAAGCTATCGGCAACATCTTTGATGTTCGGCGCCTCTTCGGTGTTCGCGCAGGCATCGAGCAGTGGCGGTACATACTATAGATAATCCTGTACCTAGCGTGTAGAAGGTTAACCCATGTTTAAGGAACATACCGCCTATCCCACCTTGAACAGTCCCAATGTGACGCTCTGACGTTCGAAGTGACCAAAACGTCGAAACGTTTGCCAGCTGTCCTTCTTTGGCTCAATTGTTTGATGTGACCGCTCAACCCAATAATTCCTACCGCCGAAAATACATGTGAGTCTAGGTGTCCATTTTTCTATTCTGACCAATTGGGGTTGCAGCTGTTTTATAGTCCGTTCAAATCTCCGGCCAGTCTCCTACGAACAGAAATATTGAAGGCATCTCACAGGGGTTGTTTACAATACAAATAATTACGAGACGACAGATTAACTATACGTGACCTTACACATTTCTTTCTCTCTTTGAACGGCCCTTCCGGTGACAGTGTCGAGGGACGGTACCCCGGTAGAGGTACTTATGATGCGTAAGAATTACAACGTCATTAGGTACACACAGTCTGTTCCACAAAAGCGTGGACGCGATATTTGAGTGTAAGTAAATCTTTTCTGTAAAAAGGTTGTATAGGTCGAAAGTACATTTAAAGAACTAATACGCGTTTGCTTAATAATGTGTCCAATCTCCACGATTAGCGATTATTCCTGGACATACTTTCAACCAGCTTTGCAGCGTATGAGACAGGAAGAGATCTGCATATTTCTCGAATACGGCAAACTAGCATCTTCAATTTTAAAATACGCTTTCCTCGGAGTTTGTACTTCATGAGAGACCAATTATTTTCGAGTGTATTGACATCGGGGACTGAGATGGCCAATCCTACACGTTGACACTATTTGCTGTTTTCCATTTCGTACAAAGGAGGCTTCGGTGTTTGAAGTCGTTGTCCTCTTGAAGTATCCAATGGTCTCTGGTTCTTTTAAACCAATGTTTCACCGATACTAAGGGACCCCTTTGGTACAGTTTAATAATCTTCTGAGCATTTAAATTATCCGGAAAGACGCATAAAGTTCCGAAACCCCGCCACACTAACTTCCGTAGCTCGCTTCGAACCTCGATCAGGGAGATCATCGACACAATTTCTCTCTTTATAACGTTGCATACACTTATTTACAAATTCGCGAGACTTGTGCAGATATTTTGCTGCATTTCTAACAGTCATTTTTGGTCCTTTCGGGTGTTGGCACAAGAATACTACTTCGAATTGTTTACCGTATGCGGCACTCATCTCGAAATGACTTGAACTTTTCAGTGACAGAACTGAAACTAAGAGAATTGAAGGGCTATTGCAGATTAGAGAAGATATTGTATGTTTGAACTGACGCAATCTTTACTGTATTGGGTATCAAATTTCATAGATATCGCGTCCACGCTTTTGTGGAACAGACTGCACATGTTTCAACTTGTAAAAATGTAGGATATGAGGGTGAAAGGGGAAAACAAAAGTATATTTAACAGAAAAATTAACGATTTATTTAGGAACACACACAAAAGAGAACAATATTTCGAGCGGCACTGCTCTCCGCGACTGTTCCCTTGATGAGCGCAAAATACGACTGACCCACAGAATTTTGCAGGTTGCAACGTGTTTTCGTCAAGACAAAAGACTATCGTTGACACGGCGCGCCGTGTCATTTTTATAACGGTTCCTCTATGGAAAAAAACCTACGGTAACGGTTACATTATGGAAAAAACCTACAGTAACGGTTAAATTATGGAAAAAAACCTACGGTAACGGTTACGTTCTGGAAAAATCCTACAAAAATTTTGTCCGATAATATAACTTGGTTTTCCATAAGATGGAACGTATCCCGCTCTTTATATGGGGTTTACTGTACATCTTTTTCTTCCATGAGTCAATCACATTTTCCGCACTTTAATTCCTCCATTAATAATAATTATTCAATATTTTCATACTGACATTTTTTGTTATATTATTTAATTGTTTTAAATATTTCTTAATTATCTACAGGATGAGAAAAATCATAGATTGGAAGCGTGATTCTACGTCTCTAGGTAGATAGAAATTTGTATAGCAAAAATAACTAAAAAATTGGCTTTGATCTGTAAGTTTAGTTTGTGTATGCTGTATTATATGGTACTTTTAAAATGGATAATACGGTTTAAAGAAACCACGGGTTACAATTCAACCATTCTCTTGGAAATTAATATTAAAATTTCATTTACTAATTTTATTGCTAATACAACCTAAAAATAGTAATTGTGGCGAAATTAAAAAGTAGGTGATCCTATGTGAAAAAATAAATAAAAAATTTGGTTTAACGTTTTTTTATTTGAAACATCCTTATTGAGAAAATCGATTTTGAAAATTTGTCAAATATGAATGCAGTTGATTTAACCGTTCGTTCGAGGTTACTCGCGTCGCGAATTGACCGCACGGAATTTTATTTTCCGTGACACGAGGTTGTAAAGCTTGTGTCTCGTATGCTTACGGATTTTCACGACGCACTGCTCTGCCGAACTAACATTAGAGCAGTAGTTCAAATACTAAATCCCTTTCGATCGACAAAGGGTAATTAGTGATGTCGAAATGTTTTCAAAGTCCCGAAATGATGAACTTTCCCGTTGAAACCGGTTGTTTCGAAGTCTCGAGACGGTAGACTTTTTGCGAGTGATTAGATGTTGTCGGTTCGGAAAACTTGTTGTATCTGTCATTGTTCTCGATCGTCAGAGCAAAGGAGCCCTGGCGAAAGTTTGGGAAATGCGCTGATTGGTTTTTCTCGATTTTGTAAATTCCAATCAGCGTTTCCCTTGACTTTCTCCCACACTTCCGTTACGCGCTTAGCGTGTTTCGTTTTTAGGAAAGAGTGGGATGGTACCAGGGCGTACGTGAAAAATCCGCGAGTCCGGCAACACCGCGATTTTTCCTCTGGGTCTTAAGGCCCGATGGCCAAACAGTACCGTAACGAATGTACCGTCGAAATTACCCTTCGGAAATACCAAGTTTATGACAGGAAATGGTTATTGAGGACTAAACGAAAACTAAAATTCTAACTCTATTGTCCGAAAAGAAGGTAAATGATTTTAACTACGCGCGATGAAACAGTCTTTCTCAAAAATTGCCTTTGTCGCGAACCTATCATAAACTTTCCAAGCGAAATCCTCACGTACCGTGTTCCAACGGTTGGAACAGTTGATTTGACTATTGTTGTAGAAATGTGTCATGAAAGAATGTCGCATAGTATATCTGCCGAATTTTCGGGATTTATTTTCACAAAAACAAAGCTTTGGATGAGAAAATTTCGATCTGACTTTGTCTTTCTGCTTTTCAATAAATTACACTGTCCAACAAATTTTTATTTTTTTTCGACGTTTCTATTTTCATTCAGTGATTCTTATAGGTTTATTCGCGCTGATTACGAATCTGCAACCCGTTCTTCTCCAGGACGTACAGTTTTTATTTCAATTTGAACCAATTTTGCGAGTTAACTATAAAAGATACTAAGATTCTGTTTGTATCATAAGATTCTATAAACTTTTCTGAATACAGCGATATCTGGTTTTTATGCATTCTGAATATTTAAACGTGTTTAAACAATCATTGAACGCCGAGAAACACGGACTTTGCACCAATTTTTACGTATATTTTTCAATTTATCTTAAAAAGTAAGGGTCTAGTGGAAAATCGAACGATACCACGCGATAGAGCAGTTTTCACCTTTAAAAAGAACCCAAACAAAGTTGCAACGTTGTTTTTTTCACGATGCTAGAAGCAAAATAGTTGCGCGGAAGACGGGAAAAGGACAGTGGTATTCCGCGTCAGATCGGCCATTCCGTGTCCCGACCATTGTAACGCGATGCAACTCTTCAATTTCTTCAATACGTTAATAAAAAGTAGATAAAATAGCATTTTGAAATATAATAGCATCTCGAATTTTGTTCAATATGAAATATAATGCGGTGTACGTGGAATGGAAAACGATTTAAGTGATTAATTCA
Source organism: Megachile willughbiella (assembly GCA_945859595.2). Taxonomy (NCBI): domain Eukaryota; kingdom Metazoa; phylum Arthropoda; class Insecta; order Hymenoptera; family Megachilidae; genus Megachile; species Megachile willughbiella. The sequence continues at coordinate 1,240,052 of OX243806.1, forward strand.
TTCGTTTCAAAACCTTCTGAGGAATTTCAGCTATGGTATTTTGCGATTGTAGCCCATTTTCGTGACAATATGTTATGCCTTTGAGCTTTTATTCCGAAAATCATTTGCCATGCTAAGCTATCTTTTTCATCATTTTAATCGCAACGGATTATGCTTTTTAAGTGCATTTTTCTTCAGCTGAAAATTAATTTCTGCTACGTGCAGAATTATGAAAAAGTTGTTACTTTGTCAATTATTTCAGATAGACTGTATGATTAACCGTATACTCACTATTATGGTCAGCCGATCGATCCAAAACTTTATTGATTCTACAACACAGATTTTATTCTATTCTCAGTCCCATCACTTACAATTACAAAAAAATGTTACTAATTCATTTTTTAACAAATAATACTTTCTTAATCTAATATCACATCAAATTGATCTGTTTTTCATTGATATCTTGTATTCTGTTCAAAATGAAATGCGGATATAATTGACATGGAATTATTTATGAAAGCGTTTAAGAAATACAAATCTTTAAATTCTGCAACTTTTCATGAAAATGGGTTGTACGTTAGAATTTTTATCTCCAAAATTATTTGTCCTATGGAATTTCTTGTTCTTATGTCTTAATCAAGAAGCATTTTGTTTCTCAATAAATTTCATTAGGTTGAAATATGATTTTTGCATTATGAAAGATTGCAATTAAATTTCTATTTTGTAAATTCGACTTCAAGATCTTGTTTTTAGAAGTTCGAAAAAATCCATCAGAATTCAGGAAAGGATGATAAGCAAAAGAACTTATATACCTGCAAACGCTATTAAATTTAATTTGTACATCATGAAGTTTTATTTGAAAAAAGAGAATTATTATTTCTAAGTATTGCATTCAATTCCATTAAGGAGGATGAACAAATTGAATCTTACTGCCGCCTTAGAAGCTCACTTTGCCGCATAGCTATCACTATCATCAGAGGTTTCCGTAATTTTACGCGAATATCGCATAAAACGAGGAACTTTCGTGCAAAGCGTATTCATTTCATAAAGATGACGTTGTCTTAAATAGCATGAGATAACGTCATCCACCTTTTTACCTACAGTATATAATCCTGACATTTTAAATTACCCTATGCATGCCTCCCTTCCTGGCCTATCCTTCATCCTAACCTGATAAGAAAAGCTCACTACCTTCCAATGATATTTCTTTTTTATAAATAAGAAGAAAATATGAAAACTAGTAGAAGAAATATGATTATTATAAAGTAACAATTGTATGTTAGAAATGAATTTATATATTTTGTCTATATCAGTCATTCTACGAATAATAATATTACGATCACAATAAAATCTCTTGATTTTGTGTTATTTATTAACACGATGGAGATAACATAACATTAGTTCGATGTGCCAATTGTACAGTAAAGCCTCGATATAAGCGAATCTTTCGGTGCTGAATTTTCACTTATCTCGTGCAGAATTGATTAAAATTTGCCGAACTTGGAAAAGAATAGCAAGAAACAGAAATGTCCGAATAATAAATAATAAACAAACAATAACATATCGATAAGACAATCCTAATGTACGAATAAATTTTTTTATTTTTAATTCTTTGTTATGAACTTTTATTTGTATATTTGTCACATCTTCCCGATTAAAATGAGACTAATCGCGACGTAATTCAAAGCATATTTATTTACAATTTCAAGCATATCGCTTATATCGGAGACTTTATTGTAAGAAGTTATTACAAGTAAATATGTCTTGAATTACGACGTGTTTGATCACATTTTAATTAGCAAACGTCACAAACAGCTTGATAGAAGTTGTATAAGGAACGGACCGAAATTAAAGAAAGTTAGCAACGCATTGGCATTATAAACAGTACAACAGGCTTCTGTAGACGATAAACAGAGATTTAGGAGATTTTCGAATATTGAAGGGACCATAGCAGCAATAAAAGACCAAGGAACCATTACTTGTCCATTTTTACGCGGCTGGTTAACACATTGAGCTCGAGGTTGGCGTAGTTGTATATGTTTTTTCGGTTCCACATTGAGTTTGAAAAGTCGAGGCGATCCTTGGGTTTATTACTGTTACGGTAATTTGTATGAGGTTGAGGGCCGGATGGGTCACCGTGCAACGGTTTGGGCCGCATGACCCCTGGCAGGGGAAAGTGGGAATTCCCAATTTGAGGAAAGTCACCCCCTTTCCCACTCCGTGTTTTTCCCTTCCCAGCGTACCGGGAAGATTATATATTTGTACGTAACTCGAGACGAGGACTGTTTGTCCTGAGATACTCGCCGGAGAATAAAGTTACTCGTTATTTTGTTATTGTTAAATTGTTGTTGTTTCGGCCTCATTTCGTATCACGCCCACCTCTCTCTATTAGAATTTGTCTACACTTCTGATTTTTGTATACTGCCATAGTCGCAATGTCTCTCTCTTTTTCACTGAATCCTCCTCTGCGTGCAGAACTTATTATCATCAATTAAGCCAATAAATATAGTCCAAATTATCTTTGGTCCCAATTTTATAAGAAAAATGTCAAAAGCCTGTTAGTAAAAGTTTAATAACAAAAAATCAAAAATAAGAAAATGTTATATTTGGCGGAGATCATTTTTTCATTACATTTAACATCTTGTTGCGACACTAATCGAAGAAAACGTTAAAATGAATCTCAGTTATTTTATAGAGATAATTTCTTAAGAAAGTATTTATGATTTTAAAAAATGTTATCTGGAGATGAAATTTGTTGTAAAGACAAGTATTTGTTTATAGTTTTCAACGTCGCAAAAATTATTTCTCAGCCTAATAAAAATATATTTGAAAAGAATAATCCTGTTCGAGTGAAATGAAAAAAAAAGCTTAACATGAAAAATAGTTTCCGAGAGAAAAGTTCAAACGTATAACCTACTTCCACCAAAATAAAAAAAAAGTGCAAACTACAAAGGCTTATGTACAATATAAAAGATTTTGAACAAACTCCGAAAAAGAGTTATGTGTTGTTTATGCTGTGGGATTACGCATTTATAGCTATGCACTGACTTATGAATCATACAAATTATGTTCATAGTGAAACTCCATTTAATTTTGACTTAATTAACGCTGCTTCAGTATATCACCATTTTATTCAACATACGTATCTTTTTACTCCTTTTCTTCATATGTATATTTATAAACTGGTATAAAAATAATAATTTACTTTCATAACATTTAAGTAAAACTTAATGTTAAAACTCATTAAAGTTTCTTTAATTCTCTAAATGAAAAAAGAAACTGAAAACTTTATTAGTTTCTTCAATTCTTTAATTCTTATTTAACGTTGTTTCGTTAAATTTTTCGTTTTCTAAGAATATTTCTTAGAAATATATCTTATTAATATGCTCTATACCTTAGTTAGTATTACTGTATTCTACTCATATGTGGACGTTGTTTCTGAATAATATTTATTGCACATCTATAATTATTAATAAGAATGCTGTTTTTTCACCCGTTGCATTAACATGGGATATTACATAAAGGGAAATTCGACATTCCTTTAAAGAATTTAATACAGAGTATTTTTCTCAAATCAGTATTTTTCTAATTTTTCTCCCAGAAGTAAATCCCATTTTATGAATTAAAAAATCCATTTTTTCGCTATCTTGTTGTGAATTTTATTCAGGAAAACACTCACTGAGATTTACTGTGGTCGGCCAACACACACTTTATTCAGTATAAAAAGCATTACATAACTAATATAAAATAAATTTTTGAAGGAGGTAATAAGGTAACGCTAACTCGTTAAAACATAAAGACACGCGACGCCTCCCGAGCGCGTGCAAAAAACATAAGGAAACTAAAAAGTATGTAAAAGGATAGTTTGCAATCTTGGAAAAACGAAAGAAGAGAATTGGCTCTGTATTTAAAATCAATATTCGGCCGTCATTGACTGATTTTCAACATATCTAAGTAGATACAAGCAGGTAGAAACATATTATAAACAATTACTTATTTCAATTGATCATCTCAAGCGACTGCGCAGTGTTACATTTAATCCTTAACGGTCACACTAAGGTATGAAACGGCCATGGACAATTTAGCCTCAATTTTAGCCACTTTATATTCTGAAAACCTGAGTACCTTTTTCGAAACCCTGGTATTTTTACTACTTTTTTCCTACTGTTAAGTCTCAAGAGTGTTCAACTAAATTTAAGCTCTTTATATTAAAATCGAAAAAAGTTTTTAATTTTTTGTGAAAATCGTCATTTTTTTTCAATTTTTTCATGTTTCTGAATTTTTTTCATATTCAACGTTGAAATTTAATGAAATCAGCAGTGAATTGTGTTAAACAACTTTTAAAGATTATTTATAATTTTTTTCAAGTTAAAATGATGAGTGGATTTTTAGTGGATGGAGTTTTAAGCGTTCCATTGTGCCAGGTATGTTATTGTGGTGAACTGTGATCGTTAAAGGTTAAGCAATATAACAATACAATGCATTTAATGGTATAAATTATCAGAACTGTTCACATTCTCTAGCTATTTACAACAAACATATAACCTATGACGTACGGGTCCGGGGAACGAAGAATGAGTTCCTTGCGGGCAAGGACGACCAGGGAAAGTGGCCCTCCGGTTACCCACGTACACAACCACGGACGATTTGATTTCCGGGCGCCAGTGCAAAGGCACTCGTCCGGGGTATTCGCCCTTCCGGCTGTTCAGGCGAAAGCGGAAATCAGGGGGGTCAAGAAATAATTAGACGACCGCGAGTACTATTAAAAGAGTAAACTTTAATCGAGGCCGAAATATGCCAATCTAACGAAATAAAAAGGAGCCCCTAGCGGTACAAATTACGGGCGGGAAAAAGGTCCGCACTCGCCATACGCGAAGGGGGTTTCGCGGCGCGGGGGCTCACGATACAAGAAAAAGAAAAGCAGACGATAAAAAACGAACGCGGACGCACGCAACGGGAGCACATCCTCTTACTGGTGTGGACAAAAAAGGGGACGCTGGTCCTAAACTCGAAATATAACAGAAAGAAAACGGGAAAGAATGAGAAATTACGGGACCGGTACCGAACGGCGCGGCGCGACACGGCACGGCACGGAGGCGCGAAAATAAACGGTAACGGTACGCGTCCTCACGGGTCCTCGTCGCCGGGCTGGCGGTCCTTTCACAAGGTACCACCCTCACACACACACTCTCACGCACACCCACAAAAAGGAATGGGATCGCCCGGAGGTCAAACCCTACCTGAACAAGTGCAGGTCCTTCCAGTTCCACAAAAGTTGGGCGACGGCGTTCTCACACTCCCACACAGTGACCCACACACAAAAAATACACGCGTTCAAAAAAAAAACTGGGAGTGGGCGAGGGGATGACTGAGCGTCCCGGCGTCTATTTCCCGTGGTAGTCCGCTTGCTTCTCCTTGCCTCGTCGCTTGTCTTCCGGTGCGCGGGGTTCCCCTCCCCGAGGACTTCGGCGTTGGGGACGGGCCCCCCTTCGGGTGGTGGCTAGGTGTGACTGGTCCCCAGGCCTGGCATCCCTCTTCCGTGGGCGGTCCGTCGCCCCCGCGGAAGCTGACGGGATGGCACGACAACTGGTCAGCGGGCAGCTGACGGTTTTCCGGTGGGCCCATCCCGCGCTTTCATCGTTCAGGTGGAGGCTCCTTGCAACCGGGGACGTGTCTCCTCTTCGGCCAGCGGCAGTCGCACGAAGAAGGCGGTAGAAGGGGGGAGAGGGCGTTGTTTATGAAAAAAAACACTCATCCCTCCATTCGCTCCGGCGGCGAGGATGTCACCTGGGCGGAGGAGGGAGGCCGGCGGCCCTGGTGGCCACTCGTAACGAGGCAAAAAAATGCCTCGTTACAAACCATAGATGTAATCGCGTTTCATTAATTTAAATTTTCTTATCAATATGATCTTCATTGATTTCTTCTTAATAGTATTTATTCTTATATATATTTAGGTAAATTTTAGTGTTTTCAATTTTTGAAATGGTCGTTTATTAATGTTGAAAATGTTATAAATTGATTGTACTACGATTCACAAGTTATTTAGTAGATTTTTAATACATTAGACCATCGAGTTCTTTCAGTGTAGAAACGAAAATATATTTTAAGAGCTTTAAGATGTTTCGCACAGCGTTAAGAAAGCAAGAGGGCAATAAAAAAACTACTACAACGCGTATCCCTCTTGATGTCATACGACTTTTACGCAACTGTCCCTTCATTGACAAACACTTCAGAAATAACTATTATAATAGAATTCTTAGGGGAATTGTTATTGTATGCTGCATTACATAAATTAAACGGCCTCTCTGAAGACTGTAAAACATCGCCCTTTTATTTAGTACAGTATCAAAGAAAATATAATTTTAAATATCAAAATATGTAATATTTATACAATACGTAGTATAAACATACCAACTTCCTTTGTTTTTATTAATCTAAGTTTTTGGCTGAAAATTATGCTTCAATACTCTTCAAACATTAATTCGTAGTGCATAAACAACAAACTATACATTATAAACAAAACTTCACGTATTATCACGAATTTTCAACTCATTTAAATAAAAATTCATTTTTAAGTGTTTTATAGTAATAGATATACCATTCGTTTAAGAACTGTTTTACTGTTTTATATACAAAAATGTGAAATTTAATAATTTATTGTGTTTCCACCACCACAAATTGCATCGGAAATTCGGTTTAACATACTACCAACAATATTATTTACTGTATTTTTCCCAACATTGTTTTATGTGGCAGATATCACGAGTTGTAATTCATCTACATTTGAATATGTATGATTATTTGAAAATTAACAACAAGGAACGTGCAGGTCCATAACAGGGGAACATTATTTTCGTTAAATCATCTTAATGTATATGCAAAATTCTGAACCAATGCATTATCCTGCATGAAAATTAAATTTTCGTTGTGGTGTTCTATCTAATATGGTTTCGTAGCCATTGAGTTGGAAAAAACACAGGATATGGAACTATAAAGGATAGGATTTTATTCAAGGATTAGAACGTTCGCAAGAAACATAGGCTTTACTACATTACACAATTTCGTTTCTACAGAAAGCATTATTTGTTACTACATGACCTGATTTAACGAGGCGTCCAGAATTAACTCTGTTTTCTAACGTTCGATTGGCGTCCAGTTATTATCGTCGAATTCTCCACATGAAACGGGCGAAGGAATATTCTCCCGTACTCTTCTACACTGAATTATGGGCGTCCAGGAGATGATCTATTCTTTCTAAACCGACAAGCGTCCAGGAATTTTTGCCAAACTCTCCATATCAGACGAGTGTCCAGGAGCAAGCTCCCGTACTTTCCTCCTATTCTCCAGTCAAGCGTCCAGGTAATATCGCCGTACTCTCCTGCTGGAGTCTTTAAATATCTAACTACTCGTCGGGCAGGTGTCCAAGTAATTTTGCAGTACTCTCCTGCCGGATTCTCTCTACGCAACTACTCTTAAGTTGAAGCGCAAGCAACACAACAACCTATTTCAAATTATCTCAGTCGTCTTAAATTTTCAAAGCTTTCCGCCACAATCATTATTATTCATGAATACAACGTGTGTCCTGAATAAACACTGCAGGGTCAGTGCGTCTCTCCACTACAATTCAGCTAGTTTTGGAGTCCCTGAGCCTGGTTTTGCAGGGATCCTCAAGGTTCCTAGACCAAAAAATCAGAGTTACCACGCTTTTCACCGAAGTAGATTTGCTATACTAATTCCGTTAAATTAACAAAATTAGTACGAGATGAAAACCATACCTCAGCCTGAAGGATTTGGTGACTTACACACGGAAAGACAACAACGGCGTCTTAGTAAATGCAGAAAAAGATAGTCAAACAGGAATGTTATTAAAGAAAATTTCTTGTCCCTAATGACATTAATATTAACCCCCTGCACTATGATTCATTTGTCAGGTGCGTCAGTTTGAACTAACTAATTACAGCTACAATATTAAAACAGGCAAAGAACGTTGAAATGTTATGTCAATTTCGTATTACACAATCGTTAATTATGCAAATTATAATTGGGCTTGAACTCCAAAGGAAAGTGTATTAAAAATTGGTGTAAAATTGATCACAGCTGAAGTACAAGTGCATCGCGAGTCAGACTCGTCAGAATAGTGCAAAGCGTTAAATGAATAGCATTGAAAAGTTGAAAAATTAAATGATTTTTTTTCTTATTAACTTAATTTTGTTTCCATAACTTTTTATTGTAATATTAAATTTGTCAAATTTCTCCCCATGAACTGATATTTATTCAACATTTGATCTCGAACATCAATTATATTTTATAGTAGCATGCATAGTGTGCAAGATATACATTTTGCTACAATAACCCATTCACTATTCGATATAGCCAAATTTGTTACTTTTACGATAGGTATTTTCCGGTGATAAACAGACTTATTGTTTGTTTGAGACGTTACGTTCTGAAAATGTCCGTGAAAAGAAATTTAAATGGCTGTAAATGTGGTTTGAGTTTTTCAAGAGTGCAAAGTTAGAAGTAGATATTCAATGCTCTGAATATACTTAAAAGACGATTAAACATCCATTTACAAATTTTGGCGGGTGGTAACATTTTTGTAGAACTTGTTTTAAAGGTTAGTTCTTTAAAGAAAATTTAGTTTTTCTTCTGACGAGAAATATGTCTCTGTATGAAGGTTCGAGATTTACTAGTCTTTAATGTACGAACGCAGGCAGACATAATATATGACGGAAATTTGTTTCCTTTGAATAATATGATTAGAAGAAAGCAAGATGTGGCAATAAATTGTTGACTTATTGTATACATATATAATTGTGTATATATATATGTGTATATATGTAAATTTCTAAATTTTTTAAAATTACATCAAGAGACATACATTAAAATATTTCTGCTGGCACAAAGCGAGCAGAACGTTTACAACATAGACTTCATAAACAAAATGTAAAATAAAAGAATGTTCAATCAAATATTTTAATAAAATTACAATTACCAAGTTATAAATCTTATCTACAGCTTGTAGTAACGCCACAAATTCTATCATAATAAAATCACAAAGTTCACAAGTCACAATCATTGAAGTTGAAATATTAGGTTGTCCGGAAAGTTCTTTTCGCGTTTGTCGCTCGAAGCTTTACCTTGTTGTGTTTAAGTAAACAAACAACCAGATCACTTCACCGTTAATTGTTCAAGGTGGTAGAACAGAACGGATTATATATTATTCAAGAATAGTACACAGAACGCAAAATATTTTAAACATAACACCTATTGAAAGAACGAAAAGAACTTTCCGGACAACCTAATAGATATAAAAGGACAATTCGTTAATAGACAAGTCATTAACTGAAATAGGTTGAGTTAAAATATATCCATAAAAATCTGATAAGAGAATCGAAGGTAATAATTGACATTTCAAAAAATACATGTTCGAACTCTACTTACTCTGTACGTCTAACTGACTCACAGATAATAAAATGATCAAAATGTTATAGTGAACAACGAACGAAATCTACCCGATAACACAAATCACCATCAATAAAATAAACGAACTAGTGATATGCGGGAGTACGTTGATTAACACTAGATTTACGGAACCCGTCAAAATGACGGATCATAGATCTCTTATTTTAAATGATAAAATTTATTAAAAAATTTTTGTAAAAATGTATGTCAACTTTCGTCAAGCTAAAGAATCAATGTCTTATGCAGTTCACAGCATCCCCAATTTATTTATTTTTCTACTTTAGTTCAAATTTAAATATAAATGACCATCAAACGTCCGTAAACCTAGTGTTAAAGACATATAGTTCCTTTTTCCGTTATTACGACACGTATATCCATTACCAGACATTCTGAATTAGTTCTTCTTTGAACTCCTGATATAAAAGTTCGTCCCCAATCGTCGTTTTTACGATAGATCACATGATTGACATAGATCGCGTGCGTCAACGCGGAATCTAATAGCGCTCTGCAGCAACATGATTGCATTGCAAATATTTTTCATACTGCAGAAAATTAACACATTCAAATAATTCCTTTTTTATAATACCCAATTAATGTGTCACTTGTCGCAGAGAAACAATCGCTCCCAGTATTGGCAACGTTGCTCAAGATATGGTGACATTTTATGCTCAAGGAGTGGCGTATTTTACACCGGCCATTATACAACTTATACATGAAATTACATTGACATATATCATGCAAGAGAAACGAACATTTTTTTATTTTCCGATAAGGATAAGAAAACGATTTGTTACTAGATAGATTCCTGTACCGTTATAATTCAGTCTTCATCAATGTTCTTCCGAAATTCACACAATTACAATGCAATGATATCCGTGCAATATGAGACAGCCACGTACAACTATGTCGAAGTAATTATTCTCGTTTAAACATGACTTTATCAAGAAACTGAATTATTCCTACATGACTGAACATTCTAAATATTAATCAATGTCACACGTATTACTGAAGTCGCTCAAGTAGTTACTCAAAAGTAATTACCCATTTAATTTCCCGAAAAACAGTTCAATAGTTTGTACACAATAACTTACAACAGATATTTGATTCCATCTTTTAGTTCTATTATAACTGTTGCTAATGCTTGCTATAATCTTTTAGCATTGTAATTGAAAACAAGTATAACAGATTTGAAAGCCTATAGTAAAATAATTTTAGCTTTTAAAATTCATCTGCAAATGCCTCCATCACTTGCGAATCTTCTTTCAGCAGTTCTGAATCATAAATGCAAGGTAATTGTTACATATTTCAAGTAAACTAGTAAATACGATTTACGATCATGTTTTACGAACCGTATTTAACCCTTTTAGTGCCGGAGGCCGATATATCGGCTCTTGCTGCACTGGCGAGAAGTGCCAGAGCCGATATATCGGCCCGCACCTTGTAGCGCTTTACTATTCGCATTGCGGGAGAACTCTATCTCAAAATAAATTTATAATACGTTATAAATGGTATAATCTCACTACGAGAGAATAAAAAAAAATAGTTATTCGTTTTTATTTAGTTATATTCATTTATTATGTAATATTATTTATCCTGTTACAAAATATATTGGAAATACAAAGTATATACTTTGTAATAAATGGTCTATATAAAATTATGATGAAAAGATGACTTTTTGTATGTGCAAATACGTTTTGTAAGAAAGAACTCAACTTTTACTTTCTTTGTGATCTCTTATACCTTTGTTTTTTGTATAATTTTCAATGAATATAGAAAAACTAGTGTCATTGTTTTGTTCTCTATTTCGTCCTTAATATGCTCCTTTTTGAATCATGTAAATATTGTTTCTTTTTTGGTTTTTATGAGCATTTTCCCAAACCCTAGTAAAACCGTGAAATTCTGCCGGTTATTCTCGCATAGGCACCTCTTTTTCGCCCGGCACTAAAAGGGTTAAGAAGCAGAACCAAGTACTGTAGACAACCCTATTTCTAACGCGTACAAGACTGACACAGGTTTAACGAATGCAGCGCCTACGCCGCGGCGCCTTGAACAGTCCCAATGTGACGTTCTGACGTTCGAGGTGACTATTCGAAATGTTTGCCGACTGTCCTTGTTCTTTGGCTTAATTTTTGTGCGTAACTGCTCGAGCTAATAGTTCCTATTGTCGAAAATGCGTGTTAGTCTCTGTAGTATCGTAATTTTACGAAGCATTAATTTATAAAAGAAAGACCATGATAGACGGACAATGCGTCGATGCTGAGATGTTTTTGTAGGAATGTAGTGAGAGGAGAGAAGAGGGCTCGCAGGCTTTTTCCTAACGCACAAAAGGCAGTGTTAAAATGTCGAGCGTGTCGTTCAATTGCGTAGAAAGTTTGAATAATTTTGTAGTAATTTTTATGTGTATCAGTCCGCTGTACATTTACATAATTCATTAAACCATTATCATTATACCTTTATATATTGTTAGGAAATTCCCAATGACACACTCTAATAAAGCAGGGCGAAGGGCACATGGCCGTCCAACAACGACCACCATGGTGACGAGGCCCGACGCTGGGACGTCAGGGCCATAAAACAACCCCGAGGCCCCTGAGTTTCGCAAGCAACAAGGAAACCTCTCGGAACAGGAAGAGGGCATTCTGTAAAGAGCCTTGGAAGACATAACTTCGTCTTCGAAAACACGACTTTACACGAATATATCATATTTTTAAAAAGGGACTTAATGTACGTTTCGGTCATTTTAACCCATATCTTATAATATATTATTCTCTATATCTCGGTATCCATTTTTTTTCTTTGACCAAATGAGGCCGTAGGTTAGGCAAGCCCCTGGGTCAGCTTCCTTCGCGCCATTTACAGGGATGTATATAAAAAGTACATCGTGTTTAATGATATTTATTTTTATATCTTCACACGGAAGATTTAATGAAAACAAAATCGTTCTTCTTCATCACATTGATGACTGTTAGCCATTGCCAAGACTCTTCAAACCATTACCATTAACAATTAGTTACAGGAAACCATTGGACCCGATAAGGCCCCTTCATACAAACGAACTCTGTATGAAAGGTCCCGTGGACGTACGAATATACTACATTCAATTGTGAAAAGTCTTATTGCGTCGAACCTCTGTCTGAATTTGATATGTCTACGGACTTAGCCTCGTGAGTAGAGAGTTTTTGTGAATTTTTATTCTCGGTCGCCGTATAAATAAACTTTACTTTTTTGAAACGAGCTCCGAATTTAAATTTTTGCAGTCAGCGAACAAATTTTACTACCGTGATTAAAAAGAAAAAGTTCAATTATGAGTTGTGTACTTTTGTAAAATTGAATTGTACAACTACTTGTGCACTGGAAACATTAAATAAATAATTTGAAGTGCACTGTATAAAGAAGTTACATATAATTTGATGTACAAATATCAAAATAATTAAAACATTATAAGACATAACTTTTTTTCCAATCTATAACGTTCCAGAAATTAAACTAACAGTAACAGCGCTCGTTTGACACAGAGCGATTTTTAACTAAATAAACGACTCGTTTTATACAATTATATCTAACGAGATATTTGGGTCCATGCGGTATGTAGTTATGGGATAAAATCCATAGGTCAATATCTTTCGCGATTCGCTAATTAAAACGCCTGAAAATTAGTAGTATTACGGTGCTCTGAAATAACATTTGACTATAAAAACGTTATACTAAAAAGACTAAATCTTACGGGGTTTTCTGTTAAATTGTCAGCTAGCTTGTCAGAAATTAATTTAAAAAATGTCATGCTTTACAAAAATTAACGTGGTTAGGTTAGGTTTAGAATTTTAGATGCTGAAAAATATGAAGTATTCGAAAAAATATTATTTGATTATTTGCATGGGATACTCAAAGCTATAATTTTACGTAATTTGCTACTATGTCACGAGATAATGAAAAGATTCTATAAAGTTCGATAATTAGTAAAGGTATTCGATGATAAAGCGATTATGGAAACGATTATAGAAATGCTATGTTTGACAAACATAAATGTGATCCTAAATTATGACAGAACAATGCTCGATTGCTGAAGAGAGTAATACTAGAAACCTACATCAAATTATATCGACGAACTGAATTGATTTAGAACAGCTGCTTATTAATTTGACTCTACAATTAATTAGGTAATTGCCCTTTTACTGGAACACATAGAACGCCACTCAAAACAACGAGCTTCAGAAGCCAGATCGTTCAAATGGGAAGCTCGCTCATCGCTGGCTACTAAACGACCCAGAGTAACTCTAAGAATCTGGTAGTCGAACTAGTAATTTGAAAGAAGTAATAATTAATATAAAAGTGGTTAGAGTAGCTCCCGTATTAACTCGCAGAATTGCCTGTTTTATAGGTTATGCACGACTCACAGTGGCGAAAAACGGCGAAAACGTAGACAAAATTAATATCTTCGATTCTATGATAAATTTTTAAAATCTTTTTTGATAAGATGATTGTATTAATGTCACAAATTAATTTTTTATGCTGAAAATCGATTTTTGATTTGTTAGTTAACTAATACGGAGTACTGTACGTATGAATTTTTATCTCGGAAACTATTTATCGAAATTAATTAAATATTTTTGCATTGTAATCTTGAATGTTCGAACTATCTTAATAATATTTTTTTTTATTGACAAATTAATTTTTTAACATCAGAAATTGTAAATAAACTTTTATTTTTTAAATTTTTGTATGAAGTTTAAATATCTAATATGTAATATATACATGAGTATATAGCTTGAAATCTTACCTACAAAACAATACCTTTTGCAAAACTGAGTGTTTAAAATTGGCATCACAATGAGCTAAACAAGAAGTACTGTACCCCCCTCTTTGGCGAGCAGTATAAATAGGTTTCACATGCATTTTAGGAGATTTACATCTGGGAAGGAGTTTTAATAGCCACTCTTGGCCAATGATACCTTTTTTCGAGAAAAAACAAGTTCAAAGATATGAAATTGATTGTTCATTGATTGTTGATTATTTATAAGAAAGGTGTCATTGCTCGATGGAAACCGCGAGGTGGTGGTGTTGTTCTATCAGGAAAGGATAGGAAAGGTTAGTATGAATCAAGTGGAATAGTATAATAATTAAAGAAAAAAAAAATAATAAAATAGTTAAAAAAAAATAGTATAATAATTAATCACCATCTTCTTCGGATGCTTCGGAATCACCTGCACCAGGAATAGCAAAGAATTAAGTGATAGCTTTTGGATATATTTTACGACAGGTAATTTACTATTGAAAAACTCGACGACTAGATTTAACGAAACTGGAAAAACTACCTCATAAAGAGCTGAAACCAAACAGTTTCAGAAAAATCGGAAATAATAAAAGGTATCTAAATAAAGTATAAACGTGATTTTGTCTCCTAACATAGAATCTTGTTATTTACTAATCTAAATCCCGCTATGACAAACAATTGTAAGATAATGCCTAAAATATGTAAAGCAATGTGTATAGACCATCAATAGCGACGACATATTTGAAAAACGTCCGGAACTGCTGTTGTCGCGTATGATAATAAAGCGCGCGTATGAACAAAAATGTGAATAACTCAGAAAACCGCAAATTACCGCAAGGTATCCGTACATATTTTTATTCGGGAAGCTTCCAGCTTTCATTCAAGCCCATTTAGTAGATGAACTGAGGTGAAAATCACAACTTTTTCCTTACATAAACATTAAATATGTCTATAGTTTATATCTCTTCCTTCGAAATGCTAACACTAAAATCTTTGAAAGTGTAATAACATAATGCACAGATTTCTTATAAACTAGTTCCACTAAATGAATTTCAAGAATTACGATTTTCATTTTTTGTCTTTTGTCCATGTTTTCACCACTGTAAAACGTCTGAAACTGCTGTTGTCGCGCGCGCTAATAGGGCGCGCGTATGCACAAAAGTGTGAATAACTCAAAAAACCGCAAATTACCGCAAAATATCCGTACAGATTCTTATTCGGAAAGATTCTAGCTTTCATTTAAGCCCATTTGGTAGATGAACCGAGGTGAAAATCACAACTTTTTCCTTACATAAATATTAAATATGTCTATAGTTTATATCTCTTTCTTTACTTTATATCAGCACAGGTTTCTTATAAAGTAGTTCCACTAAACGGATTTCAAGAATTACAAATTTCATTTTTTGACTTTTGTTCATGTTTTCGCCGTTTTTCGCCACTGAAACGTCCGGAACTGCTGTTGTCACGCGCGCTAATAGGATACGCGCGTGCACAAAAATGTAAATAACTCACAAGACCGCAAATTATCGCAAGATATCGTTACAGATCCTTATTCGGGAAGCTTCCAGCTTTCATTTAAGCCTATTTGGTAGGTGAACCGAGGTGAAGATCAAAACTATTACCTTACATAAACATTAAATATGACTATGGTTTATATCTCTTTCCATATCAGTGTTAATAATAAACATTTTGTTGTGCAATTTACGTAATTATAATACTAAAGTATCATATTAATTGCCAATAATAGTGAATGAACATAATATTTAAAAAATAATGAACAGCAATATGTCAAACTTTGGCCGGAAAAATTGACTTTAAAAAATGTTCAACTTTGGAGGCATATATCTTCGAAATGGTAACAATAAAATCATTAAAAGTGTGTGAACATTATGACCAGATTCCTTATAAACTAGTTCCACTAAACGGGTTTCAAGAATTGCGATTTTCATTTTTTGAATTTTGTCCACGTTTTCGCCGTTTTTCGCCTCTGTGCGACTGCCCGAAAATAACGCGGTTCAGAGACCAGATCGCTCAAATGCAGAGTCTGCTTATCGCTGGCTACTAAACGACCCTGAGCAATCCTAAAAATCTATGCCTGTAAACAGCGATTTAAATTAGACAAGACCTAAGATGCTTTTCGGGCTTTTTTCAGCAAATCTGTTCTTAATCGACTATATTCTTTTGAAACGATTCTACCCGTTCTAAATAAAAAATTGTTCTGTGAATGTAGCGTCTATCGCACATATTTTTATATCCCAGCGAACCCGAACTTCTCCGCCACATTCCTACGCCTAGATGTGTATAAAAACTATTATAACTTTATATTCTTTTATGTAATGAAGAAAATACATTAAAATAATAATTGAAAATATTTGTTAATTTACAATAAATTAATATTTAATAGTTTCAATAGTTAAATAACAATTTATAATAATTTAATTCGGAGTACATTCACCATCGATTTGTAACCACTACACGCGCATCGATCGACGACACGTTCAGCATTGGAGCGCGGGCTAAATGTATAATATTTTACATATAATTTTTAATTATTTAATTATATACGAATTAATAGAAAGAATACATTCATTTGATTGTTAATAATATATTTTGATTTTTTACTAATTAATTTTATATAATTTAATTCATTAAATAGTAATTTCACAATTTTATTGTTCACGAATTAGATTTGCCGTTCTCGTTTAACCAAAGCGCGTATTACCGATTGATGATCTAAATTAAATACCAGCTAAGTACATACAATAATTAAACCCTCAAGCTATTGTTTACTGCGCGGTCGGTAATTTTATGAGCGCGATCGGTAATTAAGTGCAAAAAGTATAAAATAATGAATTCTTCGTTAATAACATCTAAATTTTTCCGTGACTATTCTCTCAGGGTGTTACAAATTATACAGTTTTGTACATATTCACTTTAACATGAAAACTCGTAATTTCCTCCAGATATATTTTCACATTTAGGACCTTTTTATTTTTGGAACAAAATATAGTTTTATTACTAGTATTACTCGAACTAGATTTTTATAATTTCAAATTTTTTTTATTTTTGTGTGCAGTTGGAAATACAAACAATTTATTAATGACTTTAACTGTGATGTTAAAATTTAAATACGCGCAATCGATAATATAAAATAATAAACTTGTATATTGAAACTCATTTAATAAGTACAATAAAATTAAGTGAGTAACTTTACTTTGCACAATTATTCTGAGTGGTTAACACATATGTATAATAATTATATACGACTGCACATGTATTTGATACTTAAGGTAATTTAAGGGAAAAAATATTATAATTTAAAATATATTTACATTTAAAATTTTATTTGTGCAGTACCATTAATATTGGCGAGTAGTGATACGCGTATAATGTCTGTTATTACTTATGCATATACACTGTTACCATAGCAATGCTTAATAGATATAGTCATATTTGATACCACAAATGGAAATCATTCTTATTTGGTTCATAGTAAATAATTATTAATAGTGAAATATTATTAATAGTATTGTTCGAGATACCATAAAAGTAACAGCCGTTTTGATAATGGCATGCAGGTCTGTTTTCAGTCAGGTCACGCGGACGGCTATATTAGCCAGTTCGGCTGACTATTGTCCAAGATAACGGTCACTCGAAAATCCGAAAACTTAGATTTATAACCGTCGAGAGTTTTAAGACATTTTATTTAAGGTTTTTTCTAAGTTTTGAACATGTGTCCACCAGCGACCAACTTGCCATCCTACCCAGGAATTCAGCACGCTACAAGCGTACTGGAAGGGACGAGACAAGCTTGGTGGCTGATATTTCGTAAATTTAAGAAACGCCCTCTCACTCTAAAACATGCTTGTGGTGGGGGTGGAAGTAGACACGAGGTTACTAGGGTGGTTAACAAAAGAAAAATATTAGAAAAATTTCAGTCCCAAACAGTTCGTAAGCTTTAAAACATGTTAGTTACCAATCAGTCAGAGAAGAGTTAGAACTCTTTTGTTCATAGTTTTTTAAGCGTACACTAGTTTAACTCAGAATAAATCAAGTTAAGCAAAATTTTTATTCTATTGCATTGAATAGTCATATGACTATTTCGATGCTTCGAGAAGGTGACAACAGTCACACCAAGTAACCATTCACAAGTGTATTTGGATGTAACCATGTACACAGTACGCTAACAAATATTAAAGATTGATAAAATATTTATACGGGCATGTTCAGGAAGTTTTAAATGGATACAGAATAACTATTAATTCAATAAATTTTTTATCATGAAATTATGATACTCATTATCTATGGTGGAAAATACATTATAATTTTTTAGAATACATTAAAAAATGAGTTAAGATTTTATGGATGGCCTTCATAATACATTACTATATTTGTTTCAAAACATTCTAACAAATTATAGACAAAAACCATACCATTTCATTAAAAAGAAATAAAGTTCACTTTCATACCTGCGGAATATCTCTACCTATAGAAGAATTAGTAATATCTAGTTTGTGAGCTCATTAATTAAATCTGGTCTGAAATATCTTCTATCTTTAAAACTAAGCGAGTTATTGTGGTGACCTATTTTAAATATCCACCCTATATATTTTGTAGTACTGTTATACCATCAAATTGTCAGACTGCTTCCAACTCGACTACTTAATACGTAACAACGCAGCAATTACATCCAAGGCTATAATACTTTTATGATAAGTATGCAGAATATCGAAACTCATATGTGTTACGAAGTGGTTGTACATACTGTCGAAAATATACTGGGCATATACTGGAGTCGAAATTATATTATACTAACACATGTGTACCGTAGTCAACCTTGGAATTGACGTGTAGGAAGTTGACCCAGGTGTTTGACTGGACTACAGCCCCAATTAGTCAGAATAGAAAAATGGACATTTAAACTCACATCTACCGATGCAACCCACAAGTTGGCGCGTGAAGGGGCTGACCCAGGTGTTTATGCGAGCTACAGCCCTAGTACGAATTAATTACTCGAGTGGTTACAGACAACAAGTGAACCAAAGTACAAGGACCGTCGGCAAATATTTCGAGTGGTCACCTCGAACGTCGAACGTCACATTGGGTCTGTTGAAGGCGGAGTAGGCAGAGTGTCCCTTAAACCTGGGTCAGTCCATTTCGCGCTAACTACAGGGTTTCGTACAGTGTATGTATCAATGTATCCCATGTTGATTCGAAGTGAATAACTTCGTGTTTATTCCGCGTTTATCGTTTCGATTGCTCATTTCAAAAAATGAAGGCTCGGTATGGGCCTACAATGTTTACGAAGACAGGTGAGGGAAGCAGTTCCTGATTTCTATTGGATACATAAATTCGGGTGGAAATGGAAAACCGAATGATGTATGCGATGGAAACTTGGATCGAGATTTAATCTTCTGGCTATGGTATTGTATTTAAGATCTAACAACATACTTTACGAGAAAATAAACCTATACACATTTTTGTCTGACAATCAAATACCTCAATGAGTGCTTTCCACAAAAATGTCCAGAAAAGTGGTTACTCTCAACGATCATCGTTCTAGTTGTAAAACTTAATTTTTTTTTATTTTGATCCAGCTTGAAAGGATCTTGAAGTTTTAGCCAAGCAATGTGAAATTCCGCTTGAACTTTACCAAACTACTATCGGAACGAAGTCTTTTATAATCTGCTTTGAAGGACCTCGTACACGTTCAGGCAGCTTAAGAGGATAAAAGATAAGATTTGGACGAAAGAGATTGATCGTTCGCGGAAACACTGTTTTAAGCAGTTCATATTGAAGATTACAGTGAGTATCAAGAATATACCAACTTATCAATATTTCAATACTATATTTGTAAGTGGCTGAAAAGCTGAATAAACTATCAGGTTTTTGTTTAGCGAATAAAAAATATAAGCAACTAATACTTTCTACATTGTATTTATCTAGGTAAAAAGTACACACAACAAATTTCTTTTGTTTATAATTATTTTTTTATTTAAAAATTATGCTCCATGGAGACCACTTTAGAACAAAATACTTCAATGATAAAACAAGTTTTATAAACTTATTTTCATGGAAAAGACTTGTTTCATGAAACTGAAGTAATGACGAGTGAAAAATAAAATATGAAATATGATATAATTTCTATAAAATGAGATTAAATTTATAATAGAAGTTTAAGTAAATAAATACAGCACAAGTAAAATTGATTATACACAAAAGAAAACGTATAAAATAGAAAAATAACAAGAGTGTTACGTTTTATTAATGTTGTATCGTACAAGAAAATTATGTAAAACGCGAGCGAATAAAGTAGAATTATTTGTTGAAAACCAGATATAAAATCCACTAGAAATCCCATAGAAATAGTAAAGAATCGATCGAAATATTATATAGCGTCGGGAATATTCTAGAAAAGCGAAAGATCTAGAATAATCGAATTGTATCGAGACGCGAAAGATTGTAGGCTGCTCAGCGGAGCGAGAGGTCAGGCGCGACACGCGAAGCCGCGAACCACGAGCCGCGAACTTAGCGACGAAACTGTTGATAACGCGGCCGCAGGATAGCAACCGGCGGATGTAAAATAGAGGCTCGCGACAGGAGCCGGCCTATTTGGCAGTCTGAGAGAGAGTATGAGGTAAGGACCATCGCCCTCTCTTGGACTAGCCTAGGGACTCCGGCAGAAGAGTTCGGCGATAATACCTGGACGCCTGCCTGGAGAAAGAATTAGCTGGTTAGGGACTCCGGCAGGAGAGTTGGGCAACCAATACCTGGACGCCTGCCTGGAGAATAGCGAGTAGAGTAACTCCGGCAGGAGAGTTCGGCGACCAATACCTGGACGACTGCTCGGAGAGTAGTAGAAAGGAAACTCCAGCAGGAGAGTACGGCGAAAATTCCTGGACGCCTGCTTGGAGTATAATAGAATAAAAGAGAGCCTCCAGCGGGAGAGTACGACGAAACCTTCCTGGATGCCTTCCTGGAGAATAGGGGAAGAGTACAGGAGTTTGTTCTTGGACACTCGTCCGACATGGAGAGTTCGGCGAATATTCCTGGACGCCTGTCGGTCGAGAGAGGACAGAGCATCTCCTGGACGCCCCGAGTAAAGTACAGGAGAGTACAGGAGAAAATACCTGGACGCCATTCGAACGGGAGAGAACAGAGTTACTCCTGGACGCCTGATTGATCAGAATTAGAAAAGATCTTTAAAGTCGTCATGTTGTTATTACGAAAGAAAGAAAAATTATTTTATACATTTCCTGTACCGATTCCTAAACCTCGCAATAAATCCTATTTTCCAGTATTCCTGATTTCCTGACAATCCATATCCTTGCTCCAATAAACCATGGCAACTATGTTCTAATTTGAAATATTTCTGTGAAGTTAGCAACAATATGGGTATATGAGTTCTGCAAGTGATAGATTTTAAAGGTTTTGAAATTATCGCCAATTTGTTAAACAGAACTGCAAATTTTTACGTGTTCTATGTAGACAAGTATTGAGATACAGTATTAATAGATTTAACAAATCATCAAATATTTGAATTTTGAAAAACTTTCAAGAAAAGAAATGTAACTGACTTCAAAGTTGTACAGTCGCGAACTCGCGTGGTGGTATAAAAATTAACCGAGCTACGAATTGACCGTTGTGCTCGACGGCAACTTAATGTCGTGAGGACAAATTTGGGTTGGTGAAAAGAGGTGGTGGTTGTTTAAAACTTAACACTTAGTTCTATTCTAATTTAACTCTTGGCGAATGTTACAAAATGTGTTTAGGTTGGTGTTTGAATTTGTTCTGCCACTGCTTCGTTTTTTCTTAAAAGAGGAAAGCATTTTGGAATAAGCGTCTATGGTGGGATGGTAAGGAAAGTAGGAAGGGACTATGCAAAAAGAGGGAAATTTTGACTAGTGATTGGCTTAAGAGTCCTGGAAATTAGAAAAGGTGAAGGAAAGAAGTGGAGGAAAGAAACTGGCAGTAGGGATAATGAGGGAAACGGTATTTTTGGGGTTTTTCCAGAATTTTTATTATGGGTCTGTAACGGGCCGCGGACTTGGATTAGGACGGATGATTTCGGTCTTAGTTTATGGGGGATGATAAAGTGTAGTTTATTTTTCTATTGCCTTTTTGGAAGTCTCAACGTTTATGACGAGGTATTGTGACATAGGCATCGTGACCTTGTGTTGTACGGTGTGCTGTGCCATCGTACAAAAGATTAAAAGTCAAAAATAATTTCTATTTCATTTATTTATTAGTGCAATAACAATTAAAAAATCTTAATTGTTCACACAATAACATATTAAATCCGTTTATACGCTGCATTTATGATTTAATTGTAGTTAGACTAATTAATGGATTATAAAGAAAAATACGAAACTATAACAGTTTGAAATATCGCATACATTATTCGCTTCGCCGAATCAAGTTATATGAAAGAAATGTACATTTCCGTTAAAATTGTGAAGATGATCTTAAAATCTTGGAAATGCTTCGTCTTAACACACAATACTACCTTATTTTATTTTAGACTACAAATATTTTCCACTTTCTATCATTTTAAAACTACAATTTAATTCGTTTAAGTAACAGTTTATTTCGGTCGAAATCTTATGTTCCTTTATATTCTCTTGGAAATATGGAAAAGCGTGGAGTAATAGCAACCATTATTATTATTATTTCAAAATATTTTATGCCATGCAATTGTTAATGTTTATGCCTCGTAACATTTTCAATCGCACATTTGAATTAATTTGGGTAATTAAATTATTAGACATTCAATCTTAAGAAATGTTTTCTGTTTTTGCGTGTTACCGTTGTTATAATTTGGGTGCACAATATAAGGCGTGAATTAAAATTTTGAAACATTTTGTCGCATTTAATTTTATTTAAATATTATTATATTATAAAAAGAGAAAGAATAGAAGCTTTAAACTAAATATATTTGGTATAAATATTTGATATTTAATTTTTATAAGTTAATTCGGATAATGGCGATCAATCAACCTCCTTTATCTGCACTATGCTATTTTCTAACTGTATTTGATTGCTGAATACTGATGTTCTGAAGTACTTAGTTTTTGCAGAATGCACAAAGAAAATTTGGGACACCGCGTGTGAGGAAAATCAATAAAACGAGTACAATCCTGTATTTTTAACTTATCTTTTGTTGAATAAATTATAAATTCATGAGATTAAATGAAAAACTTGTTCGAACAGCTTAGGAAACGAATTGAATATTGTATAGTGATATGAAAATTCTAGACCGTCGAAAGTTCGCGCAAGATCGAAAATGTATTGATAATGTACGCGAAGCGAGAATATAGGTTACTCTGCGGAACGGGAGGCAAGCAGCGTCTCGCGAAACTGCCAAAAGCGAACTGGACAACGAGCCTGTTGATAAGAGCGACCGCAGTTAGCAGATAGCTGTCTTTATTTTTAAAATAAATACTCGTTATAGGAAATAATTCAATTCGCTATTCCGAGAGGGAGAGAATGAGATAAAAACCAACGGTCGCACTTGGACCAGCTTTGGGACTTCGGTAGGGGGGTTCGGCAATAGTACCTGGACATTATCCTGGAGAAAGAGTAATTGCGTAGAAAGACTCTGGCAGGAGAATACGGCGAAAATACCTGGAAGTTTGCCTGGAGAATAGGGAAAGAGTACGGGTGCTTGCCGGACACTCGTCCGACATGGGGAGTTGAGTGAAAACTCCTAGACGCCTGTCGGTCGAGGAAGAACAGATCATCTCCTGAACACCCATGTTAAAATACAGGAGAATTCGGGAGGATATTCCTGGTCGCCCATTCGATGTGGAGAATTCGACAACAATATCTGGACGCCAATCCAACGGGAGAGGATAGAATTACTGCTAGACGCCTGATCAAATAGTTTCATGTAGAGAAAAAATCGTTTTGCGTAGAAAACGAAAATTGTATGTACTATGTAAAGACTATGTTCCACGACTAATATGTTAAACCTTGAATAAGTTTTATCATTCACAGATCTATATTTTCCTCGAGAATCCTTTGATTTCCTTGAATTCCAACCACGGCTACAAGTTTTTAATTAGTGTTCCTAGTTTTAAATTTTGTTAATAAACTTTATTATGAAGCGTGTAAAACCCTGTGTTAATAAAACATCTTTTTTTTAGTTTTGTGAATAGAATATTTGAATAAAGTTTAGTGATGAAAAAGTGGGACATCCTCATACTTTGAAGAATAGGTTAGGAGAAATAGAACGTGTTATGGAACAACAAAGGTGGATCTGCCACTTTTCTCCCATATGGAGAGTTCGGCGATAATAACTGGATACGGATCGATTATGAAACAGTTACTGTTGGATGCCTGGTTAAATCGACTGATGTAGTAAAAAATAATATTTTATATGCAAATGATACTATGTAATTTTGTAAAACCTATGTTCGTTGCTAAACGTTCTAATCCTCGAATAAAATCCTACCTTTAACAGTTACATATCCTGTGTTTTTTCCTACATAATGACTACACTTTATACGATGTACATAATTCTGAATGACAAAAATGACAATCTGAATGATGACGAGAACGTCTGTATTATCTGTATTAAACTTGATAGAGAGTATAAAATATAATACAGGTACATCTTATTGTGGCCTATCAAAATGTACTGAATTAGATTGAATGGGTGGCTTTTAGTTAAAAATTATTCAAAGCTACAAATAATACATGACCTCTATTATTCGCCATTACAGACAACTGTGGTCAAATAATTTTTTACTAAATTGCTAATCTTACCCAAAAAGTAAATACTAACTGTTTATCTTGTTATTCAGATAACAGTTGAACAGTTTGACTTTGCCAATAGTAACTTGTAATAAATATTCAATTTCATAGTTCCGTTTTATGACAATTATTGCTGAAGTAATTACCATTACCCTGTTCTTCTCCATTTTAGAATCGGGAAAGAAATTCTCGTTCCGAGAGCAAAACTTATAACCAAATTTAAACTTTAATGTCGAAAATAAATATATCATTCAATACGAGAATTGTAAATAAAATATAAAGCGTTAGTATTGAACATGTTTCTAATTATCCAGTAATTCTGTTTCAGGTTAAAACCGATCCTTCCGGCTCTTGTGATTGACCTGGGAAGTACTTTAAGATTTGACTTATATCATCTAAATAAGAAATTAATAGTAACTAATGCGTGGAATAAAAACACACAAATTAAATTTGTAGTATTAAGATAAAATCGATATGATGTTAGATTTTCCAAAATTTATGGTAGTCGCTTGAAAAGAATAAATAATTTATCGTTATTATCGATGGTTAATTAAAAAAGTTATATTTTTTAAAGTAACGGAAATAAATTGTACGATTACGTTATTAGCAAAATAATGTCTGACAATATGAGACTTGTACATATTGTCTGCCTCTCAAAAATGTGGAATACAATGAAGAAAGTAAACAAATTGATTTGTCCACGAAAATACATTATACTTAACTGTTATTCGATTAGAATGTTGCTCAATTGTACGAATGATTTTTGAACTCTGTATCAAATCATGTAAATGTTTACTTTTGTATGTGGCAAAATAAATTTTTAGTAAAGTAGAATTGTACCGTTTCATTTTCCTTTTAGACACCTTTCATTATGAACCTATTACAAATTTTATTTGTTATACATTATTATGAACGTATTACGAATTTTATTTGTTATAAATTATTATACATCTATTACAAAATTTTTTTATACACAAGGAGGGCCCTTTGTATTTTAAATATTTTTTTGTTAACATTTAAGAGGTATCCTTTTATCACTTCTTCTCATAATATTACCTCTTGAAAATGAATTTTAAAAATTCTAACCCTAAATTTGTTAAATAAACAAAGATATAATTGTTCTAAAGAGAACGATAACATCGAAAAATGATGTAGAGTTAGCGTAATTTTTAAAATATTTTTCTGAAATTGGTTGCTATGATATTTTAATCGTAAATTGATCAATTTTTTTCAAATTTTATAGGCCTATAAAATAGACGTTGCTTTATGTTGAAAAGCAGAATTATGATAACATTGAAAATTCTTTTCAATTTATTACCAAAAAAAGATTATAAATTGTATGAATTTCGGCTTTGTACGGTTGCCATTTTGTTGATTAATATTGTTTCCGTCTCTTTAATTTCATTTTAGTGCACAGCATAGCTACTTTTATATAGATTAAAATTATCTTCGAGCTTCTTCTTTTTAGCTAAATACTGAAATAATACAATTAATGAAATTAATTTATTATGGTAGCCCTAAAAATAATAAATGATCGGAAACTGATATAAGTTAAATGATGAAAAATGTAATTGTTAAAAATTACATTATATCGCAACGCATGACTAAACATAATATATAGTATTTCAATACCCTACAGCAATAATAATTCAATAATTTTTTATCTCATAAATTGCATAAAATCGACAGCTTCAAATGGGAATATCACCTTAACCGATAACACACATTATTTATGATTTTGTGATCCATTGTTCATTTCTGCTCATAAATTCGTAATGTAATGTAAGCATATTCGATTAAAATATGATATAAATATTTCCGCATTTATCATCATCACTGTTGAATATAATAACCTAAATTACAATTTATCAGTGTTTAATATTACATTTTTTTGCAAATAATCCAGAAATAAAATAAAGAAAAAGTTACTGTAGAGTATCCAAATCATATTCATTTAGTTTATTTCTAAGCATAATTGATTTTGTATTTATCAGTTGAATGGATTAAACATCTTCTTGGGACACTATTTATTTATTAACTCTTTTATCAAATACTATCTCATTGTCGAAAACAAGAATTTACAAAAAGGTTCTCTCAAAATTAAGTTTAACTGGTAAAAGATATTAATTCCTTTTATTTAAAATCGGTTATTTATTAATTTGTTGAAATTAAATACACAGAAGACGAAAGTTATTAAAATCTCAAAAAATCATTATATAATTTAAGAAAACATTGAGTGGAGGTAATATTCTGGAAAGTAAATCATTTTGAGACATAAAACGTGCATTATGTTAATAAAATATATCTAGATTTCGAAGAAGCAACAATAAAAACAGTTTTTTAGATTTTTGCTTTTATTTTCAATAAATTCAATAACCAAAACGAATATGCAAGTAGCATCATATACTGTGCGCAACAACTGGACTAATTTTCGCTCAGTTACCATGTATATGCGTTCATAAACAGTCCTAACTTACAAAATTTACCTAAATAAATTATTCATTAAATTGTAATTGATTCGTGTATTCATATTTTCTTTTTGAAGTTTAATTGCAGTTGATTCGTTTAATTTAATCTATTTCAAAAAGTGAAATTGTTATTGATATTATTACAATTAAGATTTATTATGTTACGTTAGATATTAAACGTTTAATGTGCTCAGTTATTGGAGCATAATATTCACTGAACGAACATAGTATTCAGATACAGAATATAGTAATCGTGGCACATTAACTTATGTTTGGAAGCTGTAGGCACACAGTAACCGATTCCAGAACTACTATTCTCATATTTAATGATATTCAAAGAGGAGTTCATTTCTGCTTCATGGGAAAATATATGTACATTTATGGAAGAAACTTTGAAATTGAACTTAAATTGCATAAGGTAGGTAAGTTGTATTGTTAAAATTATTTTGACCGGCAAAAATGAGAAAAGTTCTATTACAGGGCACAATATATAATTAACTATTCCGCCATTTAGCGGACAAATAGGAAAGCAGTCGAAGAACATATGCTACGAGTTTCATTTTCTGTGTTGTTCCTAACGTCTTCTATATTATAAGTCCCCAAACTTGTATATGAAAAAGTAAGTAAAAAATATAGGTTAGAATTTTTCCATGCTGGCTTCATTCTGGAATTCATTTTTCAAGTTGTAATCTAGGATAATAAACAATTACGATTATCTTTTATAAAGTTTCAGTATTTGAAACGTATAACAAGATTAACAACGCTATTTAATGTACGCAATGATCACATTCTATCGATCGAAAATATCGATTGACCACATAATTCATTCAATATAACAGGTCGAATTCAGGAATGGAACTATACTGTTCTCAGGAAAATCTTACACAATAGAAATCAATAAAATTATTTGTTAAATAACAATAATTATTTATAATGATTAAAATTATAATTGTTATTATATTTATTATTTAAATACTACAAGGTATTTGTGAAAACTACTGCAAATGACTAACACGTCAAGAAATTGTTTAAAATTCTACAGTCGACATATATAATAAATTAGTAAATCTATTTATTGATATCATTAAAATATGTTTATCTTTGTTTTTTATAATATTGTTATTTCTGTGTGTACTTATCATCGATTAAAAGTTCATCGCATTATACATTAATATCTAAATCAATAATGTTACAAAGAATGACTGATAGTAAACTTTAACCCTAGATTTAATGACCACTTACATTTAAATTGAAACCAGACTATAAAAATAAATAACTAATGGATAATACGTAAACTAGCTTATACAATAATTGTTCACCTCGATGAAGGTAAACATACATTTTGACAAGAACTTCTTAATAGTTTTCGTAATAGAAAACAAGAAATTTAGGATCCGTCATTTTTATGAGTTTCGTAAATTTATTATTAATGGCATTAATGACTAGATCTGTTTATAATATAACATTTATTAATGGTTAAGTTAGTGGAAAAACGGTTGCATTTGTTATTTTTTGTGCCTTCAAAAATTGTGTTATAAAATCTTAAAAACTGTCTTTAGTTTCTTTTAAAGATGATGTTGCATACAAAAAACTTTATTGTATATTTTTAGCTTATTTTTTAATGCAGATATACCTCTTTTTGGATTGTATCAGAAATGCTCTATGTAATTAAAGTATCTTGCCGATATAACGTTTCGATACAACTTCACGTTACTATAATGACTTTTAATGTTTAAATACAGTAATTATAAACTAAATGAATTATTTTGGAAAGATGACTAATTCACAACCTTAGCCCTACTATCTTATCCCACGAAGGTTATGGAAGTAAATGATATCAAAATAATAATTAAATGTCAAAATAATATGTATTTGTTATGCATTGTTATGTATTGTTTTGGGATATAAAGTATGCCAAAAGCAATAAAGAAGCATAGAGGCATGAAAAGAACTGAAGAAAAAGAATGGAAGAAGGCTATGATAAAGGCCAAAGTATTAAAACCTCAAAAGATAATTGAAAAATTTACGAAGAAAAATAATTACTAATAAAATCGAAATTTTTTTATTAAAAAGTTACGTGACGTTATTTGTATTTAATATTTCATAATTGTAAATAATTTACTTAATTTTATACATACTATTATTCAAACTAATGCAGAGTACTAAGATAATAGACACAAGGGACATCAATTGTTACACGCCGATTTTTATAAAATTTTTATATGTTATAGAACTCGAAAACATATTTGACACGTATTTTTTTTACGTGTGAATATCCACTTTGGAGTGGTGAAAATAACCCTTAAAGTTGGGGCTGAAAAAGCTATTTTCACAAATATCTCGGGAACTATTAGCCCTAGATAAAAAATTCTAAATGCCAATTTTTTCATTTTAGAAGGTGAATAATATGGCGCAAGTGAATTTTTGAAAAATTTGTTCATTTAAACAATATGTTAAAAATTAACATTACTTTGCAGATTTGTTTAATAAAACGTTGAATTATTTTGATCAAATTTCACATACGTGAACTATGGGTCCAAAGAAAAAATACGGATAAATTGGAATTTTTAATTTCTCTTGTGCAAAAAATATTACTCTGGTTGGAGTTATACGCACAAATTATACCTTCCGGTCGGTGCACGACTAATTTCTATACATAATGTTAAATGCTCGTGGGTACCGCGAAGGTGTTCGAGCTTTGTAGGCATTTTGCACGCTTGTGCCAACGAAAAACTATACACTGTGTTCGAAGGACCACCCGATAGTTCGGGAAAAATTCTAAGTGTTTGCTTTGGAAGATTGTATATTTAACAAAAAGTTTCTAAGTGTTGCTAGCTAATTTCTACACTTTCCTATTTGTTGCTAGTCTATTTCTACTTAATTCTATTCTGTTTCTATTTGACTTCTATTTCAATTCTGCCTAGAGTGTCTAAAACTATGTCCGATGTAACCTCGGCATAGATGTTCCTGCCGGGGGAGGAGTGTTCCGATACGTCTAAAATTTTGATATCTATGGAAGGGAGGTGGAAAGTTTCCGCTCTTCTTGGGTTTTTCCCACTCGCCAAATCTACCTAATTTGACCCTTGACCGTGGCAAGCAATAAAGTCAAGAGGCGCGCTGACCGTGGTAAAACATGCTAGAAATAACGGACTAGAAAGTTGGAAATGCTAGTACCTGGCGACCAAATGTGAGCAATGGACGAAAAAAGCTACGGTAAGAATCGCGGGTCTTTATGGCTTCATGAGTTTATTGCTGCCACGGAACGGTTTACAAAATTCCCGAAGGGACCGATTATAAAATATACGAAAAGTTAAATACTATAAATTTACAAACCTAAGGCTAAGCTAAATATGTACAGTTAAATCTATGGCAGGCCTTAACACATAATATTCCGGCAATTGTATCATACTACATTTTTTATACTAATTTATTTAGAAAAAGAACTTGAAGCTCTATAGGTGTCCCTATACAGCATAGGACCCAAGACAGGTATCCGTATGTCCCGTCTTATGAGTGTATACTGATGGTAGCATGCAATGTACGGAAAATTTACTTTAATAGTCTAAAAGATTCTCGTTTGTTTTGTTTAAAATCAAATTCTATTTGTTAATAAAATTCTTGGTGTTGCTATATTTTTAAAAATAAAACTATCTTGTTTCCATTGTATTAAATAAATTATAATCGCGCGTTTAATTCTTCTGTCTCGTTTCTGATTTGCTACACTAATTATCAAAATGTTTAATACAAGTTTACGAATACAGTTTAATTTGACTGTCTCGAACACTGTGTGTTTCTATTTTACTTTTCTTAAAAATACAATTAAATATTATATTCCTCCATAATTCCTTACTTTTTAACAAAACTAAAAACAGCATCTTCATGTTATAATAAAAATGTAAATCCAGCAATTGCTTTTCTTCTAATGTACATGTTAAACGCTATGTCATTAAATTTACTTCCTCTAAAAATACGATACAATATCATATCCTTCCACTCTTCCTTATTTTTTTAAATAAAAATAAAAATGGCGTTTTCATTTTATAATTACAAATGTACATCTAGCAGTTTCAAAATGCATGTTAAAATCTATGTCATTAAATGCAGTTATCGGTGTACAGATTTACTGGTTATTTACTGTATCTGGCTAAAGTGTACAAAAATTGTATAATAAAGAGTAATTACAGTACAATCTCGTTAATATTTGAATCAAATCATCATTTGATTGTTGTGTGTTTAGGGATGATAATTTACATAATCTCCAAGTAAAAAAAGAAAAAAAAATTCTGTAATAATGTTCGAGCCACTAAATTTTACTCTTCAACCCCCTCTCATCAGTTTATAGAAATGTGAATATGATAAACTTAATAAGTTTTAAGCCTACATAACACAAACTCTCTCAATATTGTTAATGTGCTTCTATAATAAATATATGTTGATCCTTTCCAAAAGGAAGAATTATACTATACATTAATTTACTTTCAATCATTTACTTCTTTACTTTTCTTGTTCATTATTACTCCAGAAATAGATAAATACACATCCAATATCAGCTGATGTTTCTTTGTCATAATTCTCTGTCATGTTTTTCTAATACACGTATCAGATTTTCTGTGCAGTGTTCATGGAAAACAGCAATACCACAGAAGATTGACTTTTATTGTCCTGCTTTCTTGACGCATGTCGACGCACGTTATCCCCAGCTGACATCTATTGCTTTTGTTTTCCGATCAACCGTTTGAGCTCTACAACTGAAAATCCCTTTTATTTTCCTGATTTATTTTAAACTTATAAATTAGTTTAAATTATAACATTTCAAGTGATTTTTCAATTATTATTACTATACATTTTATTAGTATTTTAATTATTTTAAACTATTTCCAGTCACTTCTAAAAAATGTAATTTAAATTATAGCAAGTACTACGTATTAGTAACGTTGTTACTGTAATTTCGTTCCAAAACCAGAATATAATCATTTCTGAACTTACTGCTTTACCTATGATTAAATTAACGAATCAGCATTTTAAACAAATATTTTCTTATTTGTTACTTATTTTTTGTTATACTTTTATTTTTTTGTTATAAGATATAAAATATCTATTAATAACTTGTTATTTTTATTAAATACGTATTCCTGTCGTAAATATTACCAATTTTTTTTATTATTACCAATTGGATAAAAAAAAAACTTATTACGGAGCACTGCCTGCTAAGTTCAATATTTGATGCAAATTTTAATTTTAGTTAATTCGTTCAGTTAATTTAGTCAACCCTTTAACTGCGGGTGTGGTTTATATACCATATGCTAAAATTATAGCCAGAGACGGGTGTAATATATTAACAAGCTAATTTTTTCTAATGTCAGATAGCGACTGTGGTTTACGTACCAATACAAATAAAATATATACGAAAAAAATCTTTTAAAATAGAATATAAGTCCAGTAATAAAATTCCATTAGTATTGGTGAAGATTAAATTAAAACTTGTTAAAAAAAAGTACAAAAAGTACCCGCAGTTAAAGGGTTAATTAATCGAAAATATATCTCAGCTAAGAAGTAATGGGCAGAGTGTAAAAAAAAACGTGGTATACTTTTAATTAGGCACTAGAGACTAACTTTATTTAATATTAAGGCGTGTTTTTTGAAATGTCGGTCTTCTTTAGAGTGGAGCACGAGGCTTCGATTATAAACTGTATTGATAAAGAACTAAACGTCGTTGTGGCTGAAGTAGGCGTTGACGGTCGGAACAGTTGATTAAACAAAGATAGCTGTCTACTATCAAATGTAGAATTTGCTACTTACCAATCAGATAAAAGTTGTTACTTCGTTAATATTTGGCAGTTTGGCTAGAAATAATGCAAAGGTTAGAAAAAATGAAGGAGAAGGATAGAGTGTCTCGTCCGGGACCTACTAGTGGAGTCGTCAGTGAGGCATCCTAGCAGGCCCATGCCTTATACACGGTGATGTACACGGGGAGGTAGGGATGGACAGAAACTATTGGCAGGAATCGGAAGGCTCGTTGAGTGCAGGCGAGAAAGCCGGTCTCGATCTTGTGCGCAGTCTAGCGGCGATGAGCGTAGGAGTGAAACCGCCACAGTATTCTTTTGCTATTATGTGTTCTAATATTGCAGTATTTTTACTTGTCTATGACATGCTACAGCAGGTCATTTTCGCGTTGGAAATGTAACGTCCCTGAAGAATTGTTTCCTCAAGAATCTCGATGCTAATTTTATTTCTTCAATTTTACTCTTAGTTTTCGATTGTCGACTGCATTTTCTTTTTGTTTTACCGACCGCGGCGTTAAACAAATCAGTTATCATAAGAATTTAGTTAAACTGTTGGTAATGTACATATTCTTTAATTTGCGTATATTAAAATTATTATACATATAATTATTAGATTAAACAGACATACGAAGCTAATTAATGATATATTAAGGTGAATTATTAATAATCAAATTTGGATGTTATTGTTGCAAATATTATAATTTACTTATAAGCATTTAAGTTTAAGTTTACCGCGCCTTTATATCTACGAAGTTATCGCTTTGTTTATTTTTCTTTTAACTTCACGCCTAATAAACAGTCCTTGTGTTATGGCTGGTATTCTCGCTTATTTTTAATCACGAATCCTGCATTTTCACTGCTTAAAAATTACGCTAAATTCAACAGTTATTTTATTTGAATAAATACTATATTGTAAATGTTTCGCATGGAAAATTTCTAAACACGACGTGCTACATGCCACGACGCTAGCCCAGGATTTCTTAGGATTAGCGCTCAATCTCTAAAGAGAGATAGAAGACATTTTTCATTTACGATGTTATTAGACATTAGAATTATTAAATAATTAGATCAATCAATATATATGATGCTAGCTAATAGTATGTTATGTTGAATTATCAATGATCAAATTCAGGTATTATTTTATCAATCCAAATAGATAGTAAATTGTAAAAGTATTGTTCGGAAAATTCTGAAGCACCGCATGCTTCGACGTTTAGCCCATCCTTGTAAAATTAGTGCGCAATAAGCAGAAAAGGACAGAAAATGTATTTTCCATTTAAAACGCTATTAAATTATTATGTTCGTGTTAAAAACATTAACTATTAATCAAAATACACTATTGACGATGTAATAGAATCATTCGCATCATTAATTAATGTTCAGATAAAATAATTAGAAATTATACGTAAAATTATATGTAAAATTATACGCAGAATTATATACATTTAACATAGGGGTAGTTTTCCAGAGCCTTGAAAAGTGAAAGGACTTCGAGTATAAAAGGCCGAGCGAAACCCGCCTAGGGTGCAGAACAGTTTTCGAAGTCGAACAAGTTGGAAGTCTTCAGATAAGTATAACCCGGTACAGTTTTCGCTGGTCAGAGCTAAAACGATTCTTAGTTCTTGATTGGAAAGCGGGTATACGCCTGTTTCGTCGAAATCTTTCCAACATGGAGAAATTTCGTGTTTCAAAATAATGTTAAAAATTGAATAAGGAGGAGGTTTGATAAAAAATGAATTAAACAAATTTGAGCCTGAAAAATCAATAATAATTTATTGACTCGAGTAATATGATTTAAGGAAAAAAGCCTTGTGGCATAAAAAACCCTTTTTAGATATATATTTATCGTGATGAGACAGTGAAAATGTGTTCGTGTGATTGAGTATGTTTGATTGTTGATTCGAGGAGCACAAGAGCTCACTCAAATGCTGATGCGTTTGTGTTACAATCTACATTACACAGGATTGTGCACAATGATTTATTCGAGGAGTGTAGGGTCCCACTCGAATGATGTTTGCGCTCTTTAGCACTCTACATTGGCTTATCCGAGGAGTGTAGGGTCCCACTCGGATAATGTTGTGTTGCGTTATTTACCACCCTACACTTCGAGGAGTTAAGGGTCTCGCTCGAATAGTTGGTTGTGTTTGAAATCCAGCCTGCACTGGATATTCCACGTTACTCCATGATGCACGGAGTTTGTATGCCATTCCGCGATGCACGGAGTTGTATGTGATTCCGTGATACACGGAGTTTGTATATGATTCCGCGATACACGGAGGTTGTACTTTCGATCCGACCCGCACAAGGTTCCACGACTGACTGTGTCTTCGGTATATAAAAATTGCCCGAACACCTTCGCACATTAGTGGGCGATGGTCAAGAAAAATCTATCCTCGTTTTTGAAAGACCGAGAAAAAGAAAGTATCGCCGTTATCCGATTTATGGCAAGTTCATGGTGACGTTGGGACCGGTCCGAACGGGACCTTTTTGTTACTAGATAAAAGGGTCCTCGATGATCCGTATTTCGAGGTATCTAGCTATTGACGGTGGTCTACGCGTCGAACCACTCAAACCCTGTAATAAATTCTTTCGTCGCGGCAAAGGTCGGAGTTCGCGACGGAACAGCGCCATTTCGATACCTGATCGCTGGGTCGTTCTAGTAGCCAGTGAACAACAGCCTCCCCAATTAAGCGATCTGGTTTTGGGTGTCAATGTACGCTCTGATTAAAAAGGGTCATGGACAATTAGTTGTCGAGTTAGATTAAAAGAGTAATTGTTCCGTCCAAAATTTATTAATTTCATAGAAATTTTAGAATTTTGAATCAATCAAAGAAAATTGTTCTGTCACAACCGTAACTCGCGTAGTCGACTACACCGCGTTAGACAACCGATTAAAAGTATTAATTTCGCTAACTTTGTAAAAGCGTATTTAGATAAGCTTGGAAAGAGAATCGTAGGATTCATTGTAGCGGTAGACTATAAACGTATTAATTTTATTTTGTAACTGCGTTAGCTTTGAAAGTGTATTAAACCATAGGCATTTAGAGTATTGAATGCTGTTAATTTCGTAAAAGCGTAGTTAGCTTTAAAAGAGAATCAGACTTAGGTAGGATTCATCGTAACGCTAGGTTCCAAAAATATTAACCAGCGAATTGCATTTTTGTTAGATTCATATTCACCGATTACGTATTATTTGATTTATTGAGTTTCTGTTCATTATGCGACAATGTCTATTTAGTTCTTTTGATTTAGTCGTTCATTATATCAGTTTATAATACATATACTTTTCATATTTTTGCAATATTAATAATTGTTAATTATAAAATTCATTATCTTCAACATTTAATTGAATAAACCTAATTATTAATAGGTATTGACCTGTGGATTTCACTCCTCAATCGCACACCACACGAACCCCATATTCTTTAGATTTAATTATTATAAAAGCGAGTCGTTCAGTAGGTAAAAGCTGCTCTTTACCTCACGAGCGCTGTAAATTTCTGAGCTTATTAGTTCCAGAGTCGTTACAGAAACATAAACAATGTTTCGACGCAATTAGTGCTGAGGGTACAAGATAAACATGACAGTTTATTAGGAAACACCTACATGGTACTAAATCGTTCGTGTTGCGTTACTATTGTTCAGCTCAAAATGGAGTGTATTTTAGAAACACTTTATGTTTTCATTTTCTGTGTAATAAAATATATGGAAAAGCGGAGTTTTTTTATCATTTTTATTCATGTTAGTAAAGTTTTTACGTGCAAGACAAGTTCTGGAATATTAAATGTGTACCTGTGTAAACAGGTTAATATTTAGTGTAACAAAAGATACTTTTCAGAATTGATCTCTTGTTTTTCAGTTGATTAAACGATGTTATCATATCATGTATGTTGCCTTTAATTTTTAAGGTTTTGACAGAAAGTAATATCTTTGCTATTTTCTTTATACATTATACACAGGAATATAAATTATTTCCAAATGCTTGCCGTGCAGTAACGATCACTTAACTATCGTCCAGTACCGACAGAACTCATTTCTTGCTTTTTCTTATACATAGAATGTATCATTGTTAAAAAAAACAGAATGATAAACGAAGGAGAAAATAGACTTTGACGAAGAGATCATTAAATATCCGATGTATAAAGAGGTAGTTAACGAAAATTGTGTGAAATGTATCAAACACAAAGATTAAACATACATTGTGTCGTGAACCCAGAGGATTATACGGATTTAAACAAAGTTTTTTAAAAAAACACTCTCACTTATTAAATTTTAAGGCGGAGTTGTCTGCTTGAAGGTTGAACTCAATTCTGACTCTTGAAAGGGTAAGAGGTCGAAGGAAAATTAGGTAGGGAAAACTACATATGTAGAGAGGGGTTCCTAGGATTTAGGTTGGTTACTGAGGGGGTGTTGAAAGTTTGGGACTTAGGAAGGAGGTAATTTATGGTTCAGACCTGAGACCCAAAAGTTGTCTGTTTTATGTTTTAAGGAGGAAAAATTTGGGAAAGGATTGGATGATAAACAGATGCTTTATTTATAAGGACGAAATGTGCTAGAAAGTGTTCAAGGTTTTAGAAATACCTGATAATTGAATAAATCGTTTAAATGTACCGTTATCGAACGTTTTATCTTATCGTTTTTATTTAACGTTTAAATGTTCCTTTGTTAACAATATTAATCATTTAAGTAACTGGTAAAAAATTTGTCATTCGTTATAAATTTTTTATTCCTTATAATTATGAATTAAAAATTTAACTTTTGTATTGTTTCAATTATGAATTATCATTATTGACCTCTTCGTTACGACGAACTTCCACGCGAATGCGTTATCCTGGTACGGGACAGTCCTAACATAGAAGCATTTAAATATTATTACAAGAGAACATAACTTTTAATGCTTAATAACATAAAGTATATTATTATTTCTTTATTAGAAATCTGGCACTCTAGTATATGAGATCAGAGACGAATTTATTTACAACACAAGTGGAAAATATATTTCATAATATATTTTCATATCATGAGTTTCATAAATCTCATAATATAAAATAAAACAGAAGTGAAACAGAAGAAGTCAGCAACCGTAGAGATAATAGATTAAAGTGAAAATTGATAACCATTGCGATATATTCTACTGTAATAAAGTGAAAATCGATAACATATATATTCTTCTCTACTAAACTTATAAATGAATGCGAACTTTAACGGGTGTCTAAAGTTACCATCAGTGCATTGCGAATATCAGATATTGGGTATGGTCATCGTTAGTAATAAAAAGGTTAAATTAAATGAATATATTTTTAAATACTTTCATACATTTATTAAATAGAATTTATATTATAAATCACTTGTAGTCAATTTAATTTTCATCGAAATTCGACTAAATTACAGTAAAAACACTTACTCCAATCGGCAATACACAATTCTGCCCTAAATAAATAAATTTCATAGACATTAGTTGTAATATAAATTTTTAGGCTCGTGCCACATCTAGAGATTGAGTAATATACATGTACAGGGTTTCCCAATTATGTTGACATTTTAAAAAATCTCGAAGACGTGTGATTTAAGAAAAACAAACTGACACGTGTTCTTTAGTATTTCGAGTGGGGAGTCAAATGGCATTACTAATTTTTTAATGCATGCGCAACTTCGAGGTAATTTTAAGGTCATCTTGTCTTTTTTTATCATAAACCCATATTTTTTATTCCAGAATCATATTCTACGTGAAAAAAAGCGTGACTTTTGGGCGATACATTTTGTTGTAAGTTCAATATTACATTTGGTAAGCTTACATCTTCAAGTATTATTAGTACCTTAAGATATATTAATGACACCTTAGATGGAAACAAATATTAAGAATTACCTATATTACTTGAAAATCTAAGCCTAGTAGACAGGCAAAACATGTGATTTCAACACGACAGTTGTCCAGCTTATTATTCACGTATTGTAAGGCAAATACTACATCGGGATTTTACTTATCGTTGGATAGGTTGAGGTGGTGCAGTTTCCTGACCAGCGAGATTACCTAATCTAACATCACCCGATTATTTCTTATGGTTTTATCTTAAGGAAAAGGTATACTTCCATCCCCCTACTACACCAGAAAATATGAAAGTGCGGAATATAACTGCGTGTCGTAGTATCACTGTTCATGAGCCTTTTATTAAACGAATTAATAAGTGTCTAGAGGTTGAGGATAACAACTTCGAGCAATTATTGTAATGTTTTTAAATGAAATAAAAAAGCTTCCAGAAGAAAATAACGTTATCATTTTAATAGAAAAATATTTTTGACACAAACATGAAAAATCAACAAAATATTTTAAGAGATTTTATTATTTTAATATGTTCATGGAAATAAGACCCATGTAAATTAGCAATGAAAGAGAGATCTTGAAGTCAGAATCTAAATATGCAAACAATTTGAACCAAAAAGAGAAATTAAAAGAAAGAATAACTGAAGAATTGAAATAATATCAGTTTAATTAACGATTACAATAGTTGATTAATTTTGAAAGTGAGGCAAGTCCATTTGGGTATAATAAAACTTTTATTTTGTTAGCCATTACTTTAAACACTATTGGACAATAAACATACATTATTGAACGTTACAAAATACAAAAAATTTGTCTATTAGCAATTAACAATATTTTCAAATTTATTAAAATGCAAACCCTTAAATATTTCGCTATAACAGAAAATGTACTTGTCCCACTTTCGAAATAAATGATTCGTCGAATAACTAAAACCGATTGAACATTTTGCAATACTTGTGAAGTTAACATCTCTTTGAAACATTTACTAGTGGAATGGAGAAAGTATCAGGAGATAAGAAATCATCATAACATTTCTACAGATTTATATAAAATCTTGAACAGTGTTAATAGGCTAAGGGCTATCCCAGCGTTTCTTGCGGATATAAATATTTTTTATTTGATTTATGTATAATTGACAATGATATCGTGGTTTTTAATAACCGAATACGTGGATGCAACGTTAAAAATTTAATAAAAAAAAATATAAATATTCAATATGTCACCAAACAAAAACTCTCTTTTCGTTCTGAAAGGGACTAGTCAAAAGGGAGCAGTCAAAAAATTTATTTCTGTACAATTTTTAGGGGGGGAAGAGATCCAAGTCCAAGAGATTCATTTTCGCTAATTGAAAGCCCATCTGATTCGTGCAGAAATTCATAAAATTATGAATTTGGCAGATGAAAAGTTCATGTAACGCATGACCTCGTTTTTACCTGTTTGATGATTAACGAGTGCATTGCAAGTGGTTTTGAATCCGAAAACCGTAGTTAAAATGTTCAGATATAAAACATTTACTCATCGTATAATAAGGGTCAATATCTAAAGTACACCTCGATCTACATAATTACAAAATTTGCTCGTTTCAACAATGTTCTTTCGGAATAAGTAATTACATTGTGGCGGT
Organism: Megachile willughbiella; assembly: GCA_945859595.2. Taxonomy (NCBI): domain Eukaryota; kingdom Metazoa; phylum Arthropoda; class Insecta; order Hymenoptera; family Megachilidae; genus Megachile; species Megachile willughbiella. The sequence goes on from OX243806.1 coordinate 1,280,718, forward strand.
ACCCGCCACTACGTCGTTTCTACTTTATCTTTTCTTCTAAACTTTTCTAATTTTCTCTTTTGCCTGAGTATTTCTAAGCACTTCCTGCCTATTCTGCAATCTTCAATTTTCCTAGGGTCTCGTGCAAGTCTGGTCAATATCAGATTGCACATTTGGCAGCCAGACTTGTGCGGGCCTAAGGTTCTCCGTTGACTTTCTCTATCACCCCTTCAACTTTCTACTCTGTACTTTTCCTTTTCTTTTTCCATTTCCATCTCTACTCAAAAAGCACATAAAAACTCTGGTCTTCGCGCCGCTCGAGACATTCGTTATTTTGGAACCGTCATGTTTGCATCCGCGGAATCTCTGACACTCTCGTTACCTTGTTATTATCTAATCTTTGTTGTTTGTTAAAAATATATTTGCTGTTGCGTGGCTGTTAAGTAACTGACTTTCTTCATCCACACACATCCACGTCCTCAACATGAAATAATTATTACTCTATTATGAATTCTTCACCGCGAGTTAAATTATTTTTAATATATTATAGTAACTTACAAGGGTAAAGAAAATCGAAGAATTTATAAATGTAAATGTCTGCATAGAAATTGCTTACAATTAGGTATCTGATAATGTTTGGTGTTGATTTTTACGTGAAGGGTTTAGCCAAATAAGGTAGTCAAATGTGCCCTTGAGCCCAATGAAGCACTGAATATGTCAATTGATAACATATAAAAAAAAACCTACCACACCAAGTTTCATTATCTGATCTGTGAAGATAGTAAAAGGCAGAAAACGAAATTCCGGTTTTTGACCTATTTTTTCTATTTAATTTCGAACAGAAATTATGAAAAAGTCTGAAACATTGTGGTCCACATAGCGCATATTATAGAACTTTTTCAGATTTTTTTTATCGCAAATTGTAGTTGTAAAAAAACAAAAGCCGAAAAAATCTGCAAAAATGCGATTTTTTATTGAAGATGTCGGAGTACTACTTTTATATCAATGTGATAATTACATATTGGCACAACTATTATTTCAGATTTTTTGGTAACGGCTCCATAGTTAAAAAAATGAAAAACCGATTTCTTTTTTCGGTATATTTATTAAGTAATGTTAAGTAGATTCACATTCAAAATCGATATGAATAATATATTAGTTAAAGAAATAAAATTCAGTTATTGATTATTTTATGTTACAATTCGTTATGTTCTGGAATGCAAAACGTTACTGCAACGATATCATTAGTGAAGGGGTTAGGTGTCCTTCCTCCTAATTCCAACATGTTTTTTGGGCGCAAGTTCGCGCCTCGCTGGACTTACAATTAGTCCCTTTAATATTATATCTTTCATTTTTTGTTTCTAAAAATTTTAATATAGGTACAAGATGTTTTACTATCTTTTACTACCATCACGGATGAGATAGGGGGTTTAAACTTAGTGTGAGATGTTTTTTTTTTGATATGCTATCGACTGATGTATTAGGCCGCGTTTACATTATGCAAGTAAGCCGTACCGGAAGCCCGTGCAAGTAGGTAGACGAATTTTTGCATTTCTTATTTTGCCTGTACCAGGCCTGTCGTTAGCGAAGGAAAATGGTTTCTTTCCTTTCTTGCCTTCCTTCCACCAGAACGCGGCCTGATGTGATTCATTTAGCACAAGGGCATTTTTGACTATCTTATTCAACTAGACCCATTGTGTTAAATTATTGTATGTGTAACCTTTTATGTAATAAAAAGTGCACGTAAATCTGAGTGGCTGTTATTTATTTTACTTTATTATTTAATAAACGCTATGTGATATAATAATCATTAATAATTAATAATGAAAGAAGTTCCATTTGTGTTATTTAATTTTCCACTTTCTGTTTTGAAAGCGGCGGAACTGAAATTCATTTTTCTTTTATTAAAACAAATTGTATTGTTATACAATTTGTATAACAAACTGTTGTTTGTTCTTCCTCCCTTAAAAACTGTAAAAAGAATATAGATTTGTAGTTAAAGTAAATTCGCTTCAAATGATTTTAAAAACGTCCTACAAATAATAAAAAAATCAGTATTTCCACTTTAAAACTGCGAATCTCATATCTTCAAGGTTTTTCACGAAAATACGTTGTTTTCGAAATAGTTATATTTGATGTTATCAGATGAACATTTTGATTCTGGGAATTGGGGCAGGTTACTGCCCCCTTTTAAAAAAATAATAGAAGAAAATAATACAGGAAAAAATCATATGATATAATACCTATCTTTCTATGACAATATTTTTTATATGCATGCACCGATGCACCCCACAAATGCATTTGCAGTTTATTCTTTAATGCAAACCAATTTTTTGTCGAACCCATCAATCTCTTTTATTAGCCTACGTTATCGAAATGTCAATATTTCACGAGATATTTGACTTTTTATATCAGAAACGTACTTTATTGCAATAAGTGTTCGAATGTTCCACCAATTGCCCTCTAAACACTTTCTAATGCATTTTTTTACATGTAAATTCGTATATATATTTATAAATGTGAAATCTGATAAATGTTTATAAGGTAAATATCCCAGGATAGAAATGAGTCTTGGTAATTATCAATTGTGTGTTGATAATAACATTTCTGCTTACCTGTTAAAACTAATCAAAATGTAATAGCAAAATGTATTAGCTTCACATAGATGTAATTATAAGTTTCTATAATTCAATATTTATATCATGCAAAAATATTATTGTACAATACTCCAAAATTCAATGTTTCTAAACTCGTTTCGTAATGACTCAAGTAAGCGAGGGAGCAATTTTGTTAAAGTTGTAATTAATGAATTCTATACAATTTTGTCAAATAGTAAAGCACTTTTGGATTTATTAAATAATACAAAATTCAAATTAATTTAATTTCTTATTGATTTTCTTCAAATTTCGAAATCAAGTATTGTATTTTTTCACTAATACGTGATAACATGACATTAAACGCCACTGATACAGACATGATTTCACATGAGATTGAATTATTAAACGAATCATCCTTAGTTAATTTATTACATTGTAAACATTAATTGTATTAAAATAAGTATATTTTGTATTCTATACATTTTTATTCCTAAAAATGATACAAAAATATAATTCTGCTTATTCTTAAATTCGTCATAATATCAACTTAACCTAAAATTTTGTAACATGGTTTTAGTTATACCTTTTATATAAAGTTACATATGTTCTTCAGAATGTCAAATAAAATGGTAGAAGACTACAAAAAGATGTTTGTGCAGCAATAGAAGCCTTCTAAATTTACACTTTTCACTGGTAGCGAAAAGTTGCATCCGTTAAAATTAATTCTGGAGAAAAAATCCATTGTAACTGATTCAATAAATTTATTATAAATACAATATTTTCATTGCACAAAATATTATCTTGATATTTTTTATAAAATTATGAAAATAATTAAATTAATATATATTTTATATTTGTTACAGTAATAATTATTGGCCAGACAGTATCATAAATATTGATTAATATTAACATTTTCAGATTTTAATTAATTTAAAACTTTTCCTTTCACAAATGTAGATTTTTATTAATTTGTTTGATATTCCGTCAGCTCGCTCAATTGTGGCGGTTGATCCATGGTAGGGACGCGGAAATGAAAGACGCGTGTAGACTCTTATAAGACCGTATGTATTCTGCACGTGTATCACAGCGTTCTGTCTCGCGCTACAGGTTCAGTCTTTTGTCTTTTTGTACAACCATAGAGTATGCTTAACCTAGAACCTAAATTACATGGCTGCCAACTTATAAACTTACATCCTAACCTTAACTACTATTTACATTGGTACTACTGGGTACAGCCACACAATTGTAGCGACCGGCGACTAGCGTTGCTGGCGTTCGACGCGCCATCTAGTGTTAGCTAGGTTAAGTTATTGTTACTAGTCGTAGGTTGGTAGTTTTAGGTTAAGTAGTTGGTAAGCCTAGTTCGTAAGACGCGCGTCCAGAAAGTTAAAAAGAAGCGTTATTCTTTTCTGTATCCTTGAAACAAGAGGACGTTAGTCGAGTGCAATAAAGAGTTATATCTAGTGTTAAAAGTTTAAACATTTATTCTTCCTGGGGAAACTATTCAAACCACCACACAATCAATACCACTGTCGCCATCTCACGGCCTCTCATGAGGCCCAGCGGGACCGCTCGAGCGACCGTGCGAGGGAGTGACGAGCGCGTGACGCGAGCGCGGCGAGCGCCTCTGCGCCTGCGCTCACGCTTCGTGTGTGCTTCTTCTCGACGCCGGAAGCGAAGATCCTTCTTCTCGTGTTCGCTTCGCCACGTGTGAGGTCGACTGCTCGTAACTCACTCAATCATTTTTGTAAATTAAAGATTACAGTGGAACTGCTCATCATTACAAACTGCTTAACGCGTGTGACTTCTCGTTCAAGTTTTAACTCACTATAAACAGTAATATCAATTCGGATTGCTCTCGATTCTGTGCACGTGCGTCTCAGCATTAGAGTGTTCGCACTAGTGTAGCCGGTTATCAGGTTCAACGGGCGACACATTGGATCGGCCTCGCGCGAATCAAAGTCAACTCAACCTTAATCGCGACACTCTCAACTGTGAATTATTGTCCACTCATCTCCTTCATCCACGCTGTAATTTTTCTCATCCTTTATGCCGCGCTCATGGAAACTTCTCGAACGCTCAGTCTCCTGAATTGAGTTGGGCGTAAGAGAATTGCCCGAACATAATTTATCAAAAAAGTGGAAATTTCTTCTTTCGAATAAACGTATTTAGTTATAATTGTACATTGTCTGAATATAAAAGAAATAGCAATTATCTTAATTGCTTCCTTAATTGTTTGACCACTTGGACATTCATCTCATGAACTTGTTTCATTATTTCTATTCCGTCTTTTCATATTTGAAGTGAGTTTCACATTTCATGAAATAATCTGCATAATAATCTCGAAAAATACGTTCAGTTGTTACGATATAATTTCGTAATGTCGTCGCGTGGCAACAAGACAAAAATTAAAGTAACTTAAATTCTTCAAATCTTCATATAAATAATTTATATGTCATAGAAGACACATAGAAAAGTAACAAATTTTTTTTTATAATTGTAGAATAGTTTGAGAACGAGAAAATCGAAATAGTGAAATTTCAAATATTAGATTGGAAAGTACTGTTTTCAATAATTAATATTTAAATGTTTAAGAATTAATGATTTAAAAATTAACGGCCATATTTCGGAGATGTAATGCACATGATAAACTTTCTATATTTTTTTTTTACATAACTACTACTGTCTTATCATTTTTATTTTAATAATCAAAATGAAAATCAATATTTAATACATTTATTAAAATGATACTTATATTAACGAATAACAAATAGTTTTCTGAATAATATACACTGTTATTCAGAACTTTGACAGTATCAAATAACAGTCTATCATAGTTTCATATATTAAAATTGCAAATTGAATTACACTTGAAGTCTTTCAATTATATATGACTACCATCACTTGAAGCACAATTTGAGTTTACTTAAATTATGTTAAACTGATTCTATTATTAAAATTTCAATTCAAATTACGAGTTAAAATCTTTAACCTAGTTCAATTTTAATTTGATTTAGTATTTGAATCATTAAAAAATTTTTAATTTCACAAATGAAATTTACAATTTGAATTACAAGTTGAAAGGTTTACAACTCTAATTTTAATACTGTTCGTACCGTTTTAAATTATTCTTATGTATTTCTAACGGTTAAAGTTTCAAATTAAATTATATATCAAATTTTGTTATTTATTAAATTCAGCGGTTAAAATAGTATTTAAATTATTTTAAATAAATTTTACCCAGCAAAAATCAATGAACCTTTATAGCCAAGCCGGTAGGAAGCAATTTAAGGTCGGTAATCCGCTGTATATATTTGATAATGGCTTCCCTTTTATCGTTATCGGTTTCAGTTTCGTGTGGCAGGATTTCAAAACCACCCCTGTAGCTTAAACCGATTATACAGTGACAAGTGAACGATAAGAGGCGAAAGGGACGAGTAATAAAATTTGGATTTAACTTTAAGTGGCGTTTAGGGGCTTAAGCTGAGAAATTCTCCTTGTCCGTTCTTAGAAAGATTTTGAATAGCTTGACGGAAGTATATTCCCTTCCGTATTTCAGATATGTAATTCAAATTTATTCAAATATGACCGAAATTCCTTATCGTGTAATCCACAGACATAAAAGTTTTATTTCCGTTGATAATTAAATTGTTAATCATTGCTTATCACCAGTAAATTAATCGATTTTTATTTTGTTATTTATTTATTTCGTGAAATAAATTAATTTGGTATATCGACAGCAATAAAGGTAATAAGGAGAAAAGTTTAATAAAATTTGTAAACAAAATCGCGGTTTTCAATTCAACTATGGATTTAAGGTCTGTTTCTTCTTTGAGGTGAACATTTATAGCAGATATTACCAGAGCCAGCCGCATGAATTTTGCCGTATTATGAGTAATATATTTTAATATTTTTCATTTCCATATTAACGTTCCACTTTTCAAGTTTTTAAATATTCAGTTACAAATTTGCAAACTTACAAAATCTCAAATTTTCCAAATGTACAAATGTACAAATTCTCAAATTATAAATTTTTAACTATCCTAATTTTGCAAATTTTTAGATTTATAATTTCCAAATTTTTTGGTTTTCACATTTCTATCATCCCAAATGTCCAAATCACTGTTTCCAAATGGCTAAACTCCTAAATTCCTAAATTCCTAAATTTCTAAATTCCTAAATTCCTAAATCCCTAAATTCCTAAATTCCTAAATTCCTAAAACCCTAAATTCCTAAATTCCTAAATTCATAAATTCCCGAATTCTCCCGAACTCCTAAATTCCTAAATTCCTGAATTCCTAAATTCCTAAATTCCTAAATTCCTAAATCCCTAAATTCATAAATTCCTAATAGTCTTATATACCTCAATTCCTAAATCCAAAAATTCCTAAATTTTTAATTTCCTAAATTACTAAATCCCAAACTTCCTAAATTCCTAAATTCCCAAATTTAATAACTTTTCTAAGTATCCGAATTTCAAAATTCACGATCAGCATATATCTCTACACGTCGGTCTTCGCGATGTGTTTAGTTTAAAGTAGAAGATAAATAGCTTTCTCATCTTGAATCATACACCATTACGAACTCGTAAGTATACGAAAAATTTCGATATAAGAGTATCGCCAGTTTTTTGCGCATATCTCGGAAAACAAAGCTGAACTTTATATGTGGTTCTTATATGTAAAAGAAAAAGTTGAATTGTGTAACTTATTTAAAAATTAAAATCAGTGATGTCGACTGCTTTCCATTTAGTTACTGTATTAACAGTATTCACTAATTACACTGTCCAACTGCCAATTGGCGTTTCTATTTTCGTTCAGTGATTCTTATAGGTTTTTTTTCGCGCTGATTACGAATCTGCAACCCGTTTTTCTCCAGCACGTACAGTTCTTGATATATTTGAGTTTGAAAAAAAAATTTTTTAAATTTGAACCAATTTTGTGAGATAACTATAACAGATACTAAGATTCTGTTTGTATCATAAGATTCTATAGACTTTCCTGAATATAACGATATCTGGCTTTTATGCATTCTGAATATTTAAACATGTTTAAACAATCATTGAACGCCGAGAGGGACGGATTTTTCACCAATTTTTAGGTATATTTTTCAATTTATCTTAAAAAGTAAGGGTCTAGTGGAAAATCGAACTATACCACGCGATAGAGGAGATTTTCACCTTTAAAAAGCACCTATACAAAGTTGCAACGTCGTTTTTTTTACGATGCTAGAAGCAAAATAGCTGCGCGGGAAACGGAAAAAGGACAGCGACACGGAACGGCCGCTCTGACGCAGTGATAATTTCAAGTGACCCACTTTAGTTCCGAAAATAAAGTATAATATATAAACTAAATTATAAATGTGAGCAAATATTTTCACAAATTAAATTTATATTAAGCAAGAACAGGAACAGGTTAACTACCGAAAATTCGGATGCTTGTATTCGTCATAAAACGACTAACTATAAACCAGACTTGACTAAATTGACGTCACAAGTTCGACATCAGAGGAACCATTGATATCGAAGAGAACGTTTATAAATAAAGTTCACTCAACTATATTTGTAATTATTTTCTTAATAAAATATAGCTTATTATTTACTAAAAGACTGTTTTAATATGAAAATATTTCTGACCCGAACGTCTCTTTAATACTCACATTTTGGTTGATTTTGACCCGCGGCCAAAAAAGGTTGCCGACCCCTGGATTAGAACATACTAAGCAATCTCAATATCGCGCAGTTTCACCTTCTCGAAAATTAGAATTTCGACACGTTCCATCATTGTCACCTACCACGTGACGTGCGACCGCAGCGCCAACGTAGTGTTGTCCCGTGAGAGGTGACTTACAACCGATATGGGTTAACCTTTGAATGGTTGTAACCGTGCGGGTTACATAATTAATGGTACACCCTGTGTATTTATCTATCTCCGCGGTAAGGGATATCCCTACTCCAGGCACAAGCCGTAATCATAGTCGCGGGGGTACATACTTAGAGTATTTGCCCCACTTTAGGGTAATTATGCGTGCGCATCAATCCCTTCTCGATAGCGATCGAAGGAGGTCGATGCGAGGATCAATTTTGACACTCTACGTCTGGAAGCGAACTTAGAAGGATTTCTCTAAATCTATTCAGCGAAAAACGGTGCGCGATCGGGAGGTCAAACCGACCTGGTAAGATAGACAAACCGGCTATCTACCCTCGACGCATACGCGCCTCAAACCGAGGAGTCACAAGTTCAAACCGAACTGTGGCACTGCTAGAATACGATTATTAACAGCCTTTTTTGTCGTGTACAGCGTAGTTGTCAAAACAAGAATTTTGATTATAATAAATTTAATTGCTAAAGTCGTTTCAGTATAAAGTTCGCTGAATAGAAGGAGACGGTGAGTAATTGTTGTTTGTGAGTCAATTTTCAAAAGTAGTCATCGCCGGTAATCACACAATTGTAGATAGCGACTGAGATCTTCTAATTATACATTTTGGCGTGGTACAGCTCCCAGGCTCATACAGGCAATTGAAGTGTCGCTCGGCCCACGTGTGTCCCGCCGTATCTTCTAATTGTACCTGTGTGCCCTTGTGAGAGGTAGCCTCGCGGGTGTGGAATTGGATGGTTTCTGCCATATTTGATCGAGGCACAGCTCACAGACCCGTTTGAGCAACCAGAGTATCGCTCAGCTCACGAAAGTGCCCTGCCGTCACTCCTTGGTTGTACTCAAATGCCTTTGTGAAGAGGTGGGCACGACCGTGTGGTACTGCTGTCTCACTGTTTGGAAGTAAATTTGTTCGAACATAGTTCATACTCAAATTGGGTAACCGAAGTGTCGCTCAGCCCACATATTGTGCCTGCCGTCATCTTCTGGTTGTTCTCGATTAGTTTAGGAACTTCATAGTACAGGCACCATTTGATTTTTCCCGAATTATTCGACAAGGTCGATCTGAGTGTTTCTGTACTATACGCGTCGCGAATAATACGATCAGATTAGCACTGTTAGAATTAGGTGTCCGGCATCGGAGGAAGTCTTGAGCCCAACTACATTCCTCTTGACAAACTCTTAGGTGTCACAACCTGGTTTTGACTTCGTGCGTGTCTCCACCGGAACAACTCCCCCGATTTATCGGCCGAGTGTAAAAGGTGCTGCGACGGTCTTCAATCGTACCTTCCACAGAGATTTTGACTCCAACGACACAATCATACTAACAGTTTATTTTTCTTATAAAATTCAATTTCTTTTCTACGTGCCATTGCGCGTTAATCTATTGAAATCCTTTAAATTTGATATAAAAGGTATTTACGTACGTGTCGGAATTAGAGTTTGGGAGAGAACTCCTCAAATAATAAGTCTACTCTATTTGTTCATTAAATAACGCGATCATTCCATATTGAGCTGACGATTTCTATACTGTGTTAAACAAAGTGTGCGTGTTACTTTATTTCGACATTCATGTAACGATATGGATTTTACGGAATATATTTTTTTTTTGTATTTGTTATTAGATAAATTGTGTCTAACTTTCTTCAACGACCAACAGACCACTCCGCTATCCAGTACCTGGAGGCCCGAATCCCTCCAATAAAAACTCGTAGTAGAACTTGAATTATGCTAACTTAGTGTTCATTTACGCATATACGCCCAACTTGGGCATAACCTGACAAGATTCACCATAAATATAATTATAACGTTTACAAAAGTGGTCCCCACCCTGGGGCACAACAAAAGTTAATAAATTACGTTTACAGAATTGGTCTCTAACGTGGGGCACACCAAAAACTAACAAATCACGTTTACATGGTGGAGCTGTGTCTTCATTAATGTAACTTGTCAAGAAGAGTCTATATTTCATTTTAAATTATGAAGTATTATCATTCTATATATTTTGTACATTTTGCATTATTTCTTTGAGACATGTTTCATTTACAGGTTTCATGTAGTTGAATTTAAAGTACATTTGACTATTGTCATTCGCGGGATACACAGTTCAAAGATAAATGTATTGCACAACAGATGGAAGAATGTTGTACATATCAGAAGTAACGTGCGGTAATTCAGTAATTAGTAATTCAACGTGTGCTGGAAATAGATTGCAATGTAACGAGTGTCGACATAACGCGCGCCAAAATGCATAACATTGTTGCGACATGAAGCAAGCGACTCGATGTTGTAATGGGAAGCTAATCTCGACCACGAATTGAAGCTGTTCGCGGAAATCGCCAGGCGGACCGAGAGTGATCAAGTGGTCGGACTTCCGGTAGCTGAGAGCAACCGCGATGTTTTAAATGAGAATTGCGCGAGAACTCGAAGAGCAAGGACATGTTTTGAGATTACAGAATCTTGTTTGCTTTGTTAAATAAATTATTGTTCTTGAATATTAGTTTGTGTTACACAATTAATACATGGCTAGTACTGAAGACATCCCTCGGCGCAACAACATGTAGAAATACAACGTATATTAGTATTAAAGTGTGCAAAAAAGTGAAGTATAGTAGCGTAACGAACGCCAGTACAACATATAATAATACACCTTTCCCGTATGTGCTTAAAACTGTCCAATGATTACCTTCTTGCCAGTATTTATCCTAGACAGCACAAACTATATAAAATGTACTAACAAATTCACCCTGCTGTTTATTATATACATTTATGCATCAGCCTCAATAACAATTACTGATGAAGCAAATATTTGTAAATGTATTTAAATAAATATCGCTTATGAGCACAGAATAGCTGCTATTGCATGAGCTAGAGTGTTTCGAGTTCGCGTTATTTAGGTATTTATGCTTGTGTAACGTCCCTGGTGCTAGACTCGGGAGTTTACAGCGCTTCGTAAGACAAAGAGCGGCTTTTGCCTATTGAGCGACTCGTTCTTTTATTATAACTAACTCTAAAAGGATGTGGGACTCGTGTGGTGTGCGGTTAAAGAGTGAAATCTAAAGGTCAATACCTTTCAATAACTTAGGTTTATTCAATTAATTAATAGAGAGATAGAGAATTACAGTTAACAATTACTGTGAAAAAATAGAAAGAATATGTATCTGATTATTTAGCAAAAGAACAAAACAGACTTTGTGACGTGCTGGTCCGGGGGACAAAAAGTAAGTTCCCTTCGGGGGAGGGCGACCAGGGAAAGTGGCCCTCCTGTTACCTACGTACACGACCACGGACGATTTGAATTCCGGGCGCCAGTGCAAAGGCACTCGTCCGGGGTATTCGCCCTTCCGGCTGCTCAGAGGAAAGCGGAAATCAGGGGGGGTCAAGAAATAATTAGGCAACCCGCGAGTATTAGCACAAGGGTGATCTTTAATTGTGGCCGTAATGGGCCAGTCTAACGAAATGGAAACGAGCCCCTCACGGTACAGATCACGGCCAGGGAAAGGGTCCGCACTCGCCAAACGCGAAGGGGTTTTCGCGGCGCGGGGGCTCGAGATACAAAATGAGAAGAAGCGCGACGGTAGAACGAACGCGGACGCACGCGCGGGGGCACACCCTCTCGGTGGTGTGGACAAAGGGGGGACGCAGGTCCTAAACTCAAAATATAAAGAGAAAATAAAAATGTATTTGGCGCGGTACCGACGAAAAGAAGGATAACGGAACGCGGCCTCTCGGGTCCTCGTCGCCGGGGGGGGGGGGGGGGGGGGGGGGGGGGTGGTCCTGCGGTCAGGTACCTCCCGCACACACACACGCAAACACACGCCCACACGCAACCAAAAAGAGAATCGTGCCAGGAGGCGAAATCCTACCTGGACAAGTATGTGGGCGCCGCAAAAGGGGTACTCCACGAGATAAGCGTCCTTACGGTGATCGGAGAGAGTCGGGAACTTCAGTGTATTGGCACTTACACACGCACGAACAAACACACAAAGAAAAGAAAACCAAAGGGGTAAAAGAAAAAGAAAAATTAAAAGGAACAAAATGGCACAAGAAAACTGACGAAACTTTGGGGCGCTCGCGACGTGACAATTCGATTCCGCGGCTCGCTTGCTTCTTCCTGGTTCCCTCGTCGTTTGTCGCCCGGTGCGCGGGGTTCCCCCTCCCCGGGGATTTCGGCTTCGGAGATGGGCCACCGCGCTCCTCTGGTGGCCAGGTCCTGGGCCCCCCTTCGGGTGGTGGCTGGGGGTGGCTGGTTCCTAGGCCTGGCATCCCTCTTCTTTGGCTGCCGGTCGCCCCCGCGGAGGATGACGGGGTGGCCCGGCGACCGGTCAGCGGCGGCTGGTGGCTCTTCGGTGGGCCCATCCCCGCGCCTCCATCACTCGGGTGGAGGTTCCTCGCGACCGGGGACGTGGCTCCTTCGTTGGCTGGCGGCCGCGGTGCATCGTCAGGGATGGAATGGGGGGGGGGGGGGGGACGCGGTGTTTATACAAAAAAAAAACACATTCATCCCTCCATTCGCTCCGGCGGCGAGGATGTCGCCCGGGCGAAGGAGGGGAGGCCGGCGGGCCTGGTGGCTACTCGTAATGATTAAATAATGAATCTAATTGAACGGAAAACGCAACTCGCAAATTATTCGTCTCGGAATTCAGTTTTAAAATATTACAATGAGTTCTATCTAATTCGCTTCTAAATTCGGAAATTGACGTGTTCGTAGTCGACTACTATAACGCTACGCAAGTTTCGCTGTTTTACAATAGTTAATCGCAAACTGGTCAGAACAATATTCTTTAGTTATTTTAAGTTTAAGAATTTATTTTAGTTTCAAGAATCTATGCAAAAGTAATTTTTAATACGGAACAGTTACTCAGTATTTTGGCTCTAAGACTACTGGTACATTCGCCCTTTTTGTCAGAACATGAATTACCACCTAACCCAGACCGCTTAATTGGGGAGCCCGCTTTCGCTAGCTGCTAAAACAACCCAACGATACTGGAATCAAATGAACAACCAAGTCCAACAGGGTTGCAAAATGAAATAACTCTATAGGTCGTGATTACTAAACCGCCACCCAAAACACACAAGCTTCAGAGACCAAGCTGCTTAAAATGGGGAGCCTGCGTTAGCTAGCTACTATAACCCAGAGCGAACTCCGAGAATCGATGGCAAGTCAGTAATTTGACAACAATATTTAATAGAGTGGCTGTGAGCTCTCGTTTCGATGTCTCAGACTTTCCTGTGGCTGAGCATTGCACTCTCCAAACGGAGTTTCAGATACAAGACCGCTCAAATGGGGAGCCCGCGTTAGCTAGCTGCTATAACCCAGCGATCGAGTATCCAAATGGCCGATACCCGCTGTCCAGTCAAGGCATAAGAATCTTTTTGGCTCTTACCAGCTAAAACTGTTCCGGTTATATTTCTCCTAGGAGTCCCGCTTGTAGTACTTTTGAAAATTGTTCTGCACCCTATGGGTATTCCGCTCGCTCTTTTATACCCCGAGAACGGCCAATTTGCCTTTCACTTTTCAAGGCCACGCAGGCTTACCCTCATTCTAAATGCGTACTGTTTTTACATAATTTTTAATATTATTTTATTATGCTTTATTTAGTAAGAAAAATATATTAATTTGATTAAGTAAAATAAGCTTTGATTTATCATTAATTAAGATTTCACAAGCTAACTCGCTAAATCGTAGTTTTAATGGATTTTTATCTACGCAAACTGGCGGGATATTACAAGTATTTTAATAAGAGAATAATTAATCGCAAATAATACATAAAATAATAGTAAAAATATATCTCGATTTATAGTAAACAAATAAATAATAATAGAAATGTTTAAATGATAATACATAATGATTTCTTCTCGATGTGTATCTAGCATCTCTTTCTATCTAACGTGCGCGCCATCGATCGGTAATCTAATTCAACAATGTTGCACGTATGATTTACCCGTGACTATTACCGCGCGAATTTTATGGTGCGGTCGGTAACGAAAAATCGGTCGATAATAAAAATAAAAATTAAATAATCATAATAATCAAAATAGTGAATTAACAATAAGAAACGAAAAAATATACATCAAGATTCTTCACTGGTGATTTGCTTGGGATGTTACACTTGTGGGTTTCAAATAAATCCGTTAGTTTGTCAACGAACTACTTTTGGTAACCGTCGATTTATTCCTTTGTCGGAATATATAATGTATACATGAATACATTATAATGAATGTATAATGTATGATATCTTTGACATCTCTATTGGACTACCAACTGTAAAATGGAGAACAAGACTTTTCGAAGATTTTATTTTATGCATACTAATGTAATTAATATTATCGTTGTAAATTTTAGATGCTCTTGCTATAATTAATAAATGTATATGCTATACTAATAGCCGCCTGTATGCCTATACATGTATGTATGTATGTATATCTCTTGCAGCTACAATCCGAAGAATTCGCACGCTCTGTCTAATGCGGTGAAGATTCGATATCTGCAAAAATGACCCATACCTGGTTGTTTGTATTATTTCATAATGTAATGTATGTTTTTGTTATTACATCAACTATTGTATGTCTTAAAATAATGTAACAATAAACGTTTTGGTTATAAACAAATGATGTTTTTTTAAATCTATGACTACTTTTTGTTATGCGTCAAGAAACCATGAAACTTTTTCCTTAGAAGTAATTTATACTTAGGATAGCTTTAAAAATAGCATTTTCCTGCCGAAACTTCAAAAGGTGATTTCACTCAACTTCACCACGACTGAGCCGCTATAAAAAATACATGCCCCTTTACACCTGCTTAGTGTATCCACCAAGTGTCATAAAAATCAGAGACGAACGTTTCGGTATATTTCCTTGTTAGACAGTATAAATATACAAGATTTCCCTTTCGGCTTTGCTTAAAAAATGTATTCAGATTACTAGAATCAACAGTTTTTCTACTTTCTACAGTTTATCCGTTTGAAAGGGTGAGGGTTAATGTAAATTTTCTAAAATGTCCTAACAATATACAGTGGGTGACACTGCCATTGGAGTCACGTGAATTTACGATTTTACATATTCGTAGTTTGGTCTCAGTTTTTGGACAAGAGCATAATTAGATAGAATTCTTCGTATTATTTTCATAAAATATAGATGTTTGCAAGTTACAGATACACAGGTTAGCAACAGTATAGACAATCTACAATTGTAAGGATGGCTTATGAAAATATACAGAGATTGGTGTAAAACGTGTTTCTTCATTAGTGATCTGTTAACGATTGACGACCGTCTCCCGGTCGTCCGTTCCTCGTGTGTTAGACAAAAGACGATCGGTACATTGGCGCAATAATGCCTAAGATGTATACATATCTACAAAACTGCACGCTTACACAATGTAGATGTGCAATTACATCTAACGGTGCTAGGAAAACTTGTTTTATTACTTATATCCTTATTGTTCTGTAGCTGCAATAATTTGATCATATACTATTATTAAAAATCAAATAATATGACAATATTCCTAGTTCAAAAAAATCAATGCGTAAAATTTAGTTGTTTATAGTATGCAGATAATACGTTCAATCGCAAAGTAGCGAGTGCAGGTCGGATGTGATGTACTGTATTAAGATCTCATCAATTTTCTGCAACCCCTGTATGTCCTATTTCATCATATTCTCATGCTTCAGAAGTTTTATGACTTTTCAATGATAGCGACCGCGTCGTTACGCGTTATAAAACTCGGTTGATTATGAAGGCGTTGCTAGATACTCCTAAAAACTTTAACGCATGCTTGCATATTTTGTCAATAGAAACGAGGCATCTGTTCATCGTTAAAGTCCTTTTCCAAGTTTTTTCCTTCCCGAAACAGAAAACAGACAAACTCTTGGGACTCAGGGTCCTCTAAACCATAAATTGCCGCTTCCTTAAGGGGTAACACCACTCTAGAGCCAGAAAAAGAGACCTAAATTTGACAATTTATTTTTGAAGTATGACAAGCGGAAAAGAATTTCTTTTCAGAGGGTTTATTTAACACATATTGAAGTACGAAAAATAATTTTTTTTTGTCATTTTCGTACAAAATGGGGGCGACAGAGCCCATCGATGGAAACAGCTTTTGTAGAAATACCGCCACGGAAGGATGGATTTCTCGCCATGTGTGAGACTTGGAATAAAAAGTTAAAAAAATTTATAATCTATATACAATTGGCCTTGGTAGTACGTAGAGGTTTTTTGTTTAATCAATTTTTGTAGAAGTTATGCATGTTTTAAGAAATGAATCGACTTTTTGCATAAAAAATGTGCATTGAATTGTTTATAAAAAAAGAAGTTTACATTTAATCAAAAAACGGCTACGCACTACCATAGAGGATATTGTTGTGAAGCTACTGTCAAAATTTCAATTCGATCTATACAATAGTCACCGAGAAATCCGTCCTCCCAGTATGACAAAAGTGGTTTCGAGAAAAACGCGTTTAAAATTTTATGAACATTTTAATTCTTCAATTTCTTGTTTACCTCTAATCTGCGATTCCTGCACTATACATTTGGCCATCCAGGTCGATGTTCGCCTCCTCCTCTACCTTCCTCTACAACCGTTTGTTTTGTAGGTAATAGATGTACTTATTATTTTAAATGGCAAAAGTAATACAAAAGCCATGAATCGCAGCACGCCGCGTAAGTACTCAGTGCGCGCTCTGAGAAGCTGCGGCAAAATTGATAATTGACTCTTTTAAAATTTGTTTTCCACTATAAATCAAATGGCATTCTGTTTCTATGACCCTAAAGCATCTTTTAAACAAAAAAAAAAAAAAAATCGACTTCCACTTCCACTACCCTCTCAGTGGCCAACCTAAATCTTAGCACTCCCGCATTCTACATAATTTTCTCCACTTAATTTTTTCCTCGATCTCTCACCCTCGAGTGTGGCTATATGAGAACTAAACCTTCGTCTTGTTTATTTCCGTCTACAATTGTCACCCTCCGGATTTACGACAGCATTCAATGGGACACCTTAACTTCCCTTCTAAACAAATAACTTTTAATTTTATAGGACAGGACGTACCCATGAAGAGAGCGATCTCATGAAAAAGAGGTATCCTGAACATTTGATACAGTGTGCCAGCTTGAGGTTGCAAACCAGAAAACATTATCTTGGCACCTCCGCTTTCGCATGTGATTAAGCCGGCCGTTCCTGATGAATAATTGTATACTGTGAGAAAATAAGCAGAATAGATCATTTCGATTCGGATCACAGTCGGTGGTTTTCATTAACGTCACAGGAAAAAAGTCGAAAGTATACTGCATTCATCGGGATTTCATCAATATACGCGTCCACCTCTTGCCGAAACTAAAACGATGCACTTTCATCCATTTCTAATAAAACGTTTTAACTTGTTCTCAGTGATCTATACCAAATTATTGTGAAAATTTTTTTCACGAGTAGTAGATATCCAAACAAATGAATTACAATTTAGTACACTTAATTTGCGCGTGCATTCAAAAACTATTCTTTTTAGTGTTTTTTGGTATTCTATAGAGTCTAAAGAATACTCAATTTGTTTCTAATATCTTTTTATTATATTATTAAATTTGTGGAAGTTCATCCCATAAACTGATATTTATTTAACATTTGATTTCAAACGTCGGTGTTTTTTAGTAGCATACATAGTGTGCAAGGTTTACATTTTGCTACGATAATCCATTCACTATTTAATGCAGCCAAAAAAAATTGCTACTTTTATCATGGATATTATCCGATGTTAAATAGATTCATCGTTTTTCTGACACTGTTACGTACTGAGAATGTTGTGCAATATGTCTATGAAAAAAACTTTGAATAGTTGTAAATGTAGTTTGAATTTTTTAGGAGTGCAGAGTTTGAAATAAATATTCAATGCACTGAATATACTTAAAAGACGATTAAACATTCATATATCAGAATATTCTTTATCAATTTTAACATGTGGTCAAATTTTTTTAGAAATTATTTTAGAATTTAGTTTTTTTTTTTTTTAATTTCGTTTCTATTCTTACGAAAAATACGTCTCTGCATAAAGGTTTCAGATTTACTAGTTTTGAACATAAGATTAAAAGACTTAATTAAATTAAATTAAACTAATTAAAAAATACAAAATATAACATTAAAGTTTTAACTGATTGTATATTTATATTTAAAATGATCACATTTCTAAGTTTCCCACAATTGCGTCGACATAACGCTAACGCATGTCTGCTTCCACAAAGCGAGCAAAACGCTGAGAACGTGAACAGCATAAACAAAATTTAAGTGAAAGAATATTGAATGAGATATTTTAATAACATCACAATTACAAAGTTATAAATTGTATCTACATCTCGGGATAACATCACAAATTCTATTTATAATAAAATCACAAAGTTAGCAAACCACAATAATTGAAGTTAAATAGATATAAGAGGACAATTATTTGAAACATCATCAACAATTAAATCGTTAATTAAAATAAGTGGCGTTAAATGGTACAAACATCAGAAAGATGTAGTAAGAGAATCGAACCAAATAATTATAATTTCAACAAATACACGAATAAAGTCTATTTACTCTGACCGTCTGACAATGAGTCACATAACAAAGTCACCAAAATGTTGTAATGAACAATGAACGGTTTCTACCCGATAAAACAAGTCGCCATCAGTAAAATAGACAAACGGGTGATATTCGGGAGCACGTCGGTTCAAGACACATAGTTCCTTTTCTTGTTATTACGACACGTATATTCACTTGCAGACGTTGTTAATTGGTTCTTTCTTCAACTTTTGATATAAAAGTTCGTCCCCAGTTGAGCCCCTCATTGCACAAATCGATTAATTCCATAAAACAAAAAGCGGAGAAATGCGATGAAATAATGTGCATTGGTTTTTAAAATTACTTTTATAATATAAATTTAAATAAAGTTTGCAGAATGCATAAATACAGATGTAGCTATCATCTAAAAGATATTAAATTATAAGAAAGAATAGCCAACAAAATTTATCGTAAAAAATGTTACAATTTTTATGTGACTGGTGCAGTTAATCGATTTTGCAAGTGAACAAATTAATAAATTTAAATTCAGGGTTAAATTTTTAAGTTTTTTAGTACAAAAGAAGTTAATTATTAGATATTTTTATTAAGATTTTTCATCAAAGTGAATATGAACAGTTCTGTTATAATATATTATTACTTGTGATTAATTCTTCAGCAATATAAATGATGTCTTCTTCATCAGCTGTATGTAAAGACTCGTCAATTCGATTTGTTCTCAAATTTTTATAGTAATCCTGTTTAGCAGGAGGAATGAATTTCAGCAGATCCATCATGTCTCTCCTTTTCTCCCTTGTTACAGTTCTACCTTTAGGATATAATAAAGGCTGATTTACACATTTCAAACTTTGTGGTTTACCTGCTATAGATTTCCTTATATTAATGGCATTAAATTCTGAATCTTCATGATAGTCACATTTGAATTGTATAAGGTGGGATTTGGACCTTTCTAACTTTATCCATCGCATTTTAAGCCAATTTACGTGAGACCCAGTAATGGTTACTTTTCTGTTAATGATTGAGTTTTCTAAAGGTTTTGTTAAAAAATAATCTTGGTGAGTCATTTGGATTAGATTAAATGGCGCTTTCTTTTTACATGTTTTGATTATATCGTTCCAATCTGTTCGGTAAACTGGGGAGTGGATTCGTGAGTCGGGGTGTAAAATTACCCGTTCGTTATAGTTTTTTACAGTTTATTCACGAAATACAACGACACATAGTTTACACAACGCACGCACACTTAAACGACGACGACGATGATGAGACGCACAATTATAAAAGAAATTGTTTCGCGTTCGCGCACCGGAGATTATCCGAAATGGCTTAATCGGCTTACGCTTATAATCTGGTTACCGGTCGACTTTGCTCTGACGAACGAGAGTCGGGCGATCACCTGAATTCGGGGAATCCGTGGTAACGGTCTGACGTCACGGCCCAATCAGCTAGCGCTAATCAGCCGCGACGCCGACAAGAGCCAATAATTTTGACTGGGAAACGGTTGCGGGGTCTCGCTGTCTCTCGATCCTTCCAGAACGCAACGAAAGAGATCTTCCGGCGCGTCCAGGAGGACGAGAGACAGAGAAATTCACCGTTGAGGAGTTTGAATTCAGGGATCGCCCGCTCCTGCTTGTGTCACATCCCAAGCAAATCAACAGTGAAGAATCTTGATGTTGTAGCGTACAAGAATTTTTATGTAAAATGCGAGCGAATAAAATAGATTATTCGTTGTTAATCAGATATAAAATCTATACGAATTCCTATCGAAATAGTCAACTTCGATCGAAGTATTATATAGCGTCGCAAATATTCTAGAAAAACGAAACATCTAGAATAATCGAGTTGTATCCGGCGCGAGAGCTTATAGGCCGCTCAAGCGAAGCGAGAGGCAAAGCGCGACACGCGAAGCCGCGAGCCACGAGCCGCGAACGTAGCGACGGACTTGTTGATAACGCAGCCGCGGGATAGCAACCGGCGCATATAAAATAGGGGCTCGCGACAGGAACCGGCCTATTTGGCAGTCTGAGAGAGAGGATAAGGTAAGGACCATCGGCCGCTCTTAGACTAGCCTAGGGACTCCGGCAGGAGAGTTCGGCGATAATACCTGGACGCCTGCCTGGAGAGTAGAAAGTAGAGTAACTCCGGCAGGAGAGTTCGGCGACCAATACCTGGACGCCTGCTCGGAGAATAGAGAGTAGAGTAGCCCCCGGCAGGAGAGTTCGGCGACCAATACCTGGACGCCTGCTCGGTGAGTAGTTAGAAAGGAAACTCCAGCAGGAGAGTACGGCGAAAATACCTGGACGCCTGCTTGGAGTATAATTGAGTAAAAGAGATTCTCCGTCGGGAGAGTACGGCGACAATTCCTGGACGCCCGCCTGGAGAAGAGTAAAAAGATTTAAGACCCAGGCAGGAGAGTACGGCGAAACCTTCCTGGACGCCTGTCGGTCGAGAGAGGACAGAGCATCTCCTGGACGCCCCGAGTAAAGTACAGGAGAGTACGGGAGAATACTCCTGCTCGCCCGTTCGTTATGGAGAGTTCGGAGAAATTACCTAGACGCCATTCGAACGGGAGAGAACAGAGTTACTCCTGGACGCCTGATTGAACGAAGTTGTATAGTATTCTGTAAAGTAGTCATGTCGTTGATGCAAAAGAAAGAAATTTATTCCTTGTACAAATTCCTAAACGTCGAAAAATAAATCCTGTTTTCCAGTTATCCTGATATCCTGATTTCCAAATATTTCCTAAACCAACCATGGCTACAAAGTATATTTTTGTTCCTTTATTGTATTATTCATTATTTTGATTATTTTGATTATTTTGATTATTTTATTTTTATTTTTCGTTACCGACCGCACCATAAAAATTCGCGCGGTAATAGTCACGAGTAGATTACGCGTGCAACATTGTTAAATTAGATGACCGATCGATGGCGCGCGCGTTAGTTAGAAAGAGATGCCAGATACACATCGAGAAGAAATCATTATAAATTATCATTTAAACATTTCCATTATTAATTATTTATTCACTATAAATCAAAATGTATTTTTAGCTATCGTTTTATGTATTATTTGTAATTAATTATCTTCTTATTAAAATACTAGTAATATCCCGCTAATTTGCGTACATAAAAATCCATTAAAACTACGATTTAGCGAAATAGCTTGTGAAATTTTAATCGATGATAAATCAAAACATATTTTTCTCAATCAAATTAATATATTTTCCTTACTAAATAAGACGTAATAAAATAATATCAAAAAATATGTAAAAATAATACGCGTTTAGCATGAGGGTAAGCCTGCGTGGCCTTGAAAAGTGAAAGGTAAATTAGCCGTCTTCGGGGTATAAAAGAGCAAGCGAAAGACCCATAGGGTGCAGAACAATTTTCAAAGTATTACACGCTAGACCTCCTAGGAGAAGTATAATCGGAACAGTTTTTGCTGGCAAGAGCCAAAAAGATTCTTATGCCTTAACTGGACAGAGGGTATCGGCCATTTGGGTACTCGATCGCTGGGTTATAGCAGCTAGCTAACGCGGGCTCCCCATTTGAGCGGTCTTGTATCTGAAACTCCGTTTGGAGAGTGCTATGCTCAGCCCCAGGAAAGTCTGAGACATCGAAACGAGAGCTCACAGCCACTCTATTAAATATTGTTGTCAAATTACTGACTTGCCATCGGATTCTCAGAGTTCGCTCTGGGTTATAGTAGCTAGCTAACGCAGGCTCCCCATTTTGAGCAGCTTGGTCTCTGAAGCTCGTGTGTTTTGGGTGGCGGTTCAGCCAGTTTTGGACTTGGTTGTTCATTTGATTCCAGTATCGTTGGGTTGTTTTAGCAGCTAGCTAAAGCGGGCTCCCCAATTAAGCGGTCTGGGTTAGGTGGTAATTTATGTTCTGACAAAAAAGGCGAATGTATCAGTAGTCTTAGAGCCAAAATACTGAGTAACTGTTCCGTATTAAAAATTACTTTTACATAAATACTTGAAACTGAAATAAATTCTTAAATTTGAACTAAACTAACTAAAATTGTTCTGACCAGCTTGAGAATAACTATTGTAAAACAGCGAAACTTGCGTAGCGTTATAGTAGTCGACTACGAACACGTTAATTTCCGAATTTAGAAGCGAATTAGATAGAGCTCATTGTAATACTGAATTCCGAGACAAATAATTTGCGAGTTGCGTTTCCGTTCAATTAGATTCATTAGATACGTTATTTAATCACCACGCGATAAAAGTCCGTTTAGTTTTTTTGCTTAATAATCAGATACATATTCTTTTTATATTTTTTTCACAGTAATAATTGTTAACTGTAATATTCTCTCTCTCTATATTAATTGAATAAACCTAAGTTATTGAAAGGTATTGACCTGTGGATTTTACTCCTTAATCGCACACCACACGAATCCCACATCCTTGTAGAGTTAGTTATAATAGAAGAACGAGTCGCTCACTAGGCAAATACCGCTCTTTGCTTCATGAGTGCTGTATACTGCCGAGTCTAGCACCAGGGACGTTACACTTGCTCGGTTACGGAACACAATCATTTGGTGACAAAATATTTGGAATTTTTTCGCATGTGACTCAATAATGGCAAAATCTGAGTCATTAGGCAAATAGCTATGTCCACTTACCAATAATTTCATTTCAATTGACTGAGCTCTTATTTCTGTACTTTGAACAAGTTTCAATAAACTTAAGACAGTTTTGATATTTCTATTTTGTCCGGTACAAGAATCTGAACATGTTATTATCTTCTCAAAGTGTTTAGCATAAGTCTTTATATACTTTATTAGGCATGATGAAATTTCTTGAGACCCACGAGATCCTTCAATTTCTGGCCAAACAAACATGTGGCCTATATTTTTATTGAAATCATGGTAACCGAAATTATAAACATATAAATTTCGCTTATAATAAGCCACGGATATGGTCAGTTTAAGAAAGGCTAAAGCTTTTTCTAAGTCGAAAGAAAATACGAAAATTTTTTCTGATGCTTCTGTTCAATCGGCAGCCATATGACTGCGAGCCCGTTCAGCCTCTTCTAAGTAATTTTCCTTTTCAATTTTTGCCATCTGAATTTCTTCACTGTCTGATGATCGAATTTTTATTTGCAAAGAATCACAAGTTTGGCATGTATCCTTAGATAGTTGTTTAAAATGTAAATTAAATTTTGTAGAGAATACCTTATAGTAATATTTTTCTTGCACTGGTATTACACTTTCCTTTTCACATTGTGTGTCGTATAGTTCATACATTTTCTTGATATTTAAGTCAGGATTTAAATATTGCCGTCATGGATTATGAGCTCTGGTGTAGTGACTAGTGTAAGCTGGAAATGACTTTATATGTTTTATAACGTGTGTGTCATCTGTTTTATTTGTTGCAACATGACCTTTCCTCTGATCAACCAAAGCTGTAACATTTTCTTTAGAATAACACTTGTATATTCACCCGTCACTCCCCTGATAAGTGTGTCTAAAATATTTTTTGCAAACGGGAATATCGTGTCTGCCTTTTCGAAAATAATATGTAAAAAAATGTGCTCTTGGTTCTTTAGTGTTGTTCGTGGGGCGCCTTCTTTTTATTTCTTTAACTTTAATACACCCTCTTAAGAAAATATTTTGGTCAAGTTGACTGTGTAAACTAGAAAATGCCTTCATGGCAGCCTCTCTATCATCCGAAAGAATTTTTTTATTGCACTTCTGACGGCATCGGCATATTATATCGACAAATGTTTTGCAGGTATTAAATTTCCTCCTCTATTCCTGTATGCCAAACCTTTTGTTCTTTTATTCTTTTGTATATTTCGGGCCCAATTATCAGGATTACATCTTCTTTTCCTCCCAATCAATGTGTTTGTTGCAATATTTTCACTGCTACGCGACTTTGTTGATTGTTCGCATTTTTTATTGCTAGTGCATTTCAGTTGCATTATTGCAACGATTTCCATTAGAGTACGGAGTTAATCAGAATGGCCTCTAAAATAAATTATTTATTATTCAGTGGCCAAAAAAATATTGTTGTTTAATGATGTTAACCGTTTATGTTTGGGAAAATTTGTATAAATATAAAAAGTTATGATTATACCAAGTGCTTTTACACTTAAATTTAAGATTTTTCAAAAAGTGGAGTTAATCGATTTGTGCAGTGAACGACAACTGTTGTCGTTTTTACGAAAGATCACATGACCGACATAGTCCACGCGCCCATCTAAGCACCTAATTAAAATGTTTTGTACATACCATTACATCTGAAGAAGTGAAGCCCAATCTAGATAACATACTTAACATCATACGTTTTTTATACGTGACGCATATAAATATTTAAGAATTTCTAAGGCTTGCTAATTACTATAAACTATTTATACCAGAATTCTCACAAAAGGCGAAACCGCTGAATAAGCTATTGAAGAAAGATGTAACATTTAAATGGAACAATGCTTGCGAGTCTGCATTCCAACAACTGAAAAAAAGAGTAGACGAGACAGTAACAGCATCTTCGTATATCGAAAGACATTTTGTGTTAAACGTGGACGCCAGTGGTACCAGAATAGAATTAGTATTAGTGCAGAGAGACAAAGACGGGAAAGAAAGACCAATAAGTTACGCTAGTAGGAACCTTAGTGAAACGGAATGCAAATAAAGTTCTAAAAATATTGAAGCTTTCGCCATCGTTTGGAATGTGAAAAACTCTCAACGATAAGAGAGGTTCACATTTCGGAAATGCAGACACGCTAAGTCGTAATCCAGTACGCATTGCGCGAAAATCAAGACCATCACTTCGGAAAAACATCACCTTCGGTGAAGACATTAGTGACTATAAATTATTTATAGACTTCCGACTTAAAAAGCAATTTGATTACAATTATGAACACAAGAATTTGAATTTCTAAACTAGGGAATATAACTACCAAACTTTGAAATTTCGCGGAATTTTATTATTGGCAATGATGTAAACTCAAAGATCTACTTTTAGAAGTCCTTTATGACTCCTCGATTAACTTTATGCACTCGAAGGTATTTTTGTTGTTGCAAAATATCAACCTCAAATTTTTTTTAATTAAAAAGTTTGCTGAATTTTTTTAAGATTACTATTTCTCTATTATTAATTGTTAGTATTGTTTGTTTCACTATGTTTATACATCATATGTATAACGCTATAAACTTAGTTAACAAATATTTATTTCAAATTATTATATTACACTGAATGGTGAACGTGAGTCACCTTTAGAGTGTAAAAGGATATTATAGTTTTATTGACTAAAAATCTAAAAACACCTAAAATTGAATACAAGAAATTTGAGATAGTCAGACGTGTACATGACACTTTAATAAGAGGTCACACAGAAATTAAGAAGACTATAGCCAGAGTAAGAAATACATAGTACGTGAATAGAATTAAACTGCGATGTAAGTAACTATATTAACGAATATCTAACATGTCAAGAGGTTAAAATTAATAAAAAATCAACGCGTATGCCAATCTAGATTACTGATACACCAGTAACTTTTAATAACAAAATAGCAATGGACATCGTAGGTCCCTTGACAGAAGATGTTGAAGATCATAAATACATATATTCTTACAGTACAAGATCAACTTTCGAAATATTCAGAAGCTATCCCATTAAAAAACCAGCAGGCTAAAACAATATCTAGAACGCTTTTAACTCTTTGAGCGCTATGAACCCATATATACGTTTTTGCATAACCATTCGATTTAGATTATAAACGCATATGTGGGTTCTCACAAAACCATTTAATCTGGGAAAAAGAAATCTATGAACAGATATATGTGACTGCTGCCTGTAAACCTATATAGATATAAAAAGACAATAAGCGTTTAAATGTGCTTTTGTTCAATCGTTTATCAGTATTGAAAAAAAAAACATAAAAAAAGCATATAAAAAAACAAAAAACATTCTTCACGACGCAGATGCGCTGTTTGCACTAAACATAATCGCAGAACTGACTCGCGTGACGAATGCAAAAAATGTAACATTGGCTTATGTATTGAACCCTGCTTTGAGATTTACCACACAATACAAAATTATTAAATTTTTAATTTAAAAGATATAATTTACTACTGTTATGTTGTTCACGTTATTGTTGCTTAATGAAATAAATGGTTATTAAGGCTTTTGAGGTCACCACACAATTTATTTCAGTTACAATCAATATACTTTGCAATGAAAATTCAGTCTGCTCAACTTGCGCTCTTTCGTAAAAAGTACGCAGCCCACGGTGGGCTTTTTCATACGGAGTGGGCAGTCCACGGCGCACGCTTAACGTCGGGCAACTCAGCGCTCAAAGGGTTAAAGCACTGGACACTACGCTACGGAACCCCTAATGTTATTATGACTGGCCAGGGAACAAATTTTACAAGCAACACATTAAAAGAACTCAGCAGTCTGTTGGACTTTGACTTAAAGCATACGACAGCGTTCTATTTTGAAAATGGCAGTTTTGAAAGAATTCATGTTACTTTGACAAATAAAGATTAAATAAACATAACAGAAGAACCAACCCTTTGGAATCTTCAACTTCAAGTCGCCGTATACTTGTAGAACGCCACTGTTGTGTTGCTAGCGAATCAACTTAATGTCAACACGAGCTAGTTTAATGTGTGGATCAGTGACACCACTCACTCAGACACAAAATGAACTAACAACTGATTCAAGATAAAAATGTTCAATTTATTTAAAAATGAATGTTTGCTTGTAGTACCTTAAAATAACACTTATAGCTACGGACTTCTTAAAATATTGTATTTGATTCGTTGAGAGCTGACGGGAGAATCTGAACAGTCTAAAAAGAATATTCTCGCCAAAAGTTGAAATGTGGAATGGGATCGACATGCTGCTGGGAGTGGACAAGCGACTTGGTTAAAATGAACATAAGATTCGTTTAAAAAATATTAAGAAAAGGGGACAAGAACCGCCCTTACAAAATGTTCGTACTGAGGTCAAGTTTGATCTAAGGTAAAAGCTGAGTCGTCGCTCATCACCTAATGATTCGGCAGTCATAAAACCATCGAGTTTGCTGGGTCTTGACAAAATATGTTAAGTAGAAAAATTTGGAAATACAAATTGTCCGTAATAAACAGCTACAAAAGGCAACGGTCGTTTGTTCAAGAATATTCCAAAAAATAAAGATAAACTTGATGGTTTTACGATTTTAAGAGCGCGCCGCAACAACTACAATTCACTCAGCAATTGGAATCAAACCTTTCTGTCCCACTTTCGGTAGACAACCACACGAGTTGAGTCAATTCGACAGTAATGACGAATAGTTAGCATATTCCGACCTCGCAGAAAGCATCAAGGTACTTATAAGCAAAACTAGTAAACAACTCTATAACGTTCTAATAGATAGTAAGAAAAAAGTCAAACTGAAATATCATAAAACTATTAAGTCACTTACCTTAAATCAAGAGGACAGAGTTTGGATGTGCAACTAAGGAAGAGATTGTTTATAAGGTTTAACGAAATCCTTTTTGGGCCCATACCAAGTTATAAAATTCAAAGGACCACACTTCTTGTTATTTTCACAATTATCTATATTTGTAACAAAATTGGCGTCTTTACCGTTGTAAGAAATTTATGTAAAAGTCGAAAATAAAAAACCCTTTAACCGCATCAATGATCGTCACTAAAGAACATGACCAGCAAATGTACGAGCAGAAACCAAGACCGATCGCAATATCACCACCGGTCAAAGCGGTCATCTGGGACAAATCAACATTATTACTGTAATTTCCACCGAAACTGCCCACAAGGTTTTTCTGTAAGAAACATCTCTTGCAACGAAGGAGATGTTAAGTAGTTTACTTTAATTTGCCAAATCAGCGGCCCACTATCCAGTCAGCGAATTACTTTATAGTTACTAAACTCAGAAAACACAGTCAGCATTCCAAACATTGAATTGTACATCATCAATCAATCAAACTTGCTATACAAA
Source organism: Megachile willughbiella (assembly GCA_945859595.2). NCBI lineage: Eukaryota > Metazoa > Arthropoda > Insecta > Hymenoptera > Megachilidae > Megachile > Megachile willughbiella. Next base: position 1,309,668 of record OX243806.1, read on the forward strand.
TCTTTATCGGTCTAAAAAGCACGATATAATGTAATATGATATAATATTTTGGCGAAAATATGATACAAGTTTGCAGTCATTTCACCTATCAATTTAAACACAATTATCAAGCGTAAAATACAAGTGCTATTTGCAATAATCTTTGTTAATAGAACGAAATTAAAAATTATCCGTATTTTTCATCTTACTCTATAGTTCGCGTATACACATGTCAGAAGTCACTTAACATTTTGTTAATGATGTTAAGATTATTATTAAAACAGACAGAAAAAATATAGAACTTGTTTATTTAAAGTTTAAATTAAATCACATTAGTAACGAATTGCCTATTTCATTTTATTAAAAATAATAAATAAAATGTTCTATTGATAAAAACCTTAAACCATTGAAATTGCAGGTGTTTAATTTGCTATTTTAAAGTATAGGCGATAATTATAGATTTAGGAGATTTTCTGATATTGAAGGTTTACCATAGCAGCAATAAATGGCCCAGGAACCATTACTTGTCCATTTTTACCCGGCTGGTTAGCACATTGAGTCCGAGGTTGGCATAGTTGTATTTTTTTTTGGTTCTACATTTAGTTTGAAAAGTCGAGGCGATCCTTGGGTTTATTACTGTTACGGTAATTTGCACCGTGCGACGGTTTGGGCCGGATGACCCCTAGCAGGGTAAAGTGGGAATTCCCACTTTAGGGAAAGTCACCCCCTTTCCCACTCCGCGTTTTTCCTTTCCCAGCGTACCGGGAAGTTGTATATATTTGTTGTCTAGTCTGTAGGAATCTGTCTGTCTTGATATACTCGCCGAGAAATAAAGTCACTCGTTGTTATCTTGTTATTGTTAAATAGTTGTTTCGGCCTCACTTTGAATCACACTCATCCCTAATCGAAAATAGTCTACAACTTCAGAAGTGGGATAAAAATGTCCATAAAAGAATGTCTTTTAGTAAGATAACTGCTAAAATATAAATACGAGTAACTTATAACATACTAAATACATGTATGCATTTCTAAACTCATCAATTTCACGAATGAAGTGCGTAAATCTATATAATAATTTATAAAGATTAACGAAAAATATGCAATTAACAGTATAAGAACAGAAATACAATTAATTTTCAGTTATATAATTATAGAATATTATTGTGGACAATAAACGGGACATCAGACCACACTTAATTTTTAATAATAATTTTTAGATGGTTAATTTTCATTATTAACTTTTTTGTAAATTATTAACGAATATGAAAATTTGATTGTTGCATTTGAAAACTGATTTGCTTAGAAACTTAGAAGGGCTAACATACAACGATTTTTAATTTATAAAAACGTTTGCATATGTTGCTAAAAATGACTATTTTTAAAATCACATTCTTCTATGTCTAATAATAACATCATTTATCTTATTTTTCGAGATGTATTTCTAACAATAAGTAGATGTTTTGCGCCTAACGTTATTATACATATTAAATATAAAGAATGACTGATAAAAAAATATGTGCTACATATTCCTTTGAGTATTATAATCGAAGGATTTCGAAACGGAAAATTTGGCTAACACCTTGTAAGCCATAAATTGGTTCATAAATTATTTATTTCAACCAAGCACCAACCACTATGTATCATGAATAATTAAATCAATAAATTCAGAAACAGTACAAGTCCAAAATTAACCTAACCATTTTTAAATAATTATGAAACCAAATATAATATGAGTAAAATTATTTATGTAAAACAGTTTTTCATGTCAGCTAAGAAAAATGTGATGTAAATATGCAAATGAACAAATATATCAGTATATTCGATGTATTGTTTTTTCCCTTAAAGTAAAAAACGAGTACCAACGAATTACGATTATATTATTACAAACGTCTAATGAACAATTGTGTAAGGTTATCAAAATCGACATGTATCAGTCATCAGAGTTCCATTGTTAGTGTTTCTAGATGCAAAATCGATTATTTAGTCTGCAATAACTGTTTTTGAGCATTCATTGTGGAACCCTCACGATAGTCGATCAGGTAGGCGAATGTAGTAAATATTCGTCCCACGAATATCCCAATACGTTTCCGCAACTCGTTAGAATGGTGGAGATTATATGACGAGTTAAATGTTGCATAAAACTGATTGTCTTTGAGTTGGATGACTTAAATGCGGTGTGGAGTTGATTGACTTTGGTATTTGATAGGAAATAAGGCTATGAGCCTTGTTGCGTTGAAGCCTTCACGATGGCCCATCAAGTCGACGAAGGTTGTAAGGCTTCGTCCCACAAATCCAATGTTGTGCTCGAGATGTGAGTGTGATAAAAGGTTAGATTGTGACCGTATGATGGCGCTTGGACCTTCACGATGGACGATCAGGCCAACGAAGGTTATGAAGCTGTTGTAGGTGAGGAGATCCGTGGTCGAAAAGTGACGTAATAAGTTGTATAAAGAACGAACAAAATATTTATTTAATAAGAAATACAAAATGAACAATTCAATAACGTGAGGAAAAGGCAAAGAACAAAATTCAATCGAAACATGCGAACGCGAGAAGAAATTTTTAATGGTGATATAATAAATAATAAATTCCGTTAGATGGAGACAAATGTTAATTCGTGTATCGTTTCGTTTTATCACCAATACTTCCCCTCGAGACACGCATTAATTCGCACGTTTCAGAAGGAAATCGGTTGAAGTCCAATTGCTCCGGAGCATTTCTTGTGTTTAGGCCCTGGAAGGCCCTTGGTCATCATATCTGCAGACATGTCGTCCGTTGGGATGTATTCTATTCTCATTTCTCGATTTTTCAAAACTTCTCGTACGAAATGATGCCGTAAATCAATATGTTTGCTTCTGGCCGTAAAAGATGCATTATCTGCCAGTCGTTTGGCTCCCAGATTGTCGTTGTACAATACAATATCTGTAAGATTCGGGAATCCCAATTCCTGTAAGAAATTACGTAAATATATAGACTCTTTTGCAGCTTCAGTGACAGCCATATATTCAGCTTCGGTTGATGAGAGCGCTACTGTTCTCTGTTTTTTCGCCTCCCATGATATGGCCGCTCCACTTGGGGTGAAAACATATCCAGTGAATGATCGTCTATCAATCAGACAGTTTCCCCAGTCTGCGTCCACGAATCCTTTCAGTGTATCAGAATCTGAGCAGAATGAGAGTCCCAAATTCATGGTCCCCTTCAGATAACGCAATACGCGCTTAGCAGCTGTCCAGTGGATAGACCCAAAACAGTCATTGAATTGACTTAAATATCCAACTGCAAATGCAATATCTGGCCTCGTGGCAACCGTCAGGTACATTAGAGCACCAACCAACTCTTGATAAGGCAGCTTGAGTACATCACTATCAGATTCGCCTTCCGGTTTCGTCAGCTTCACATTCGGATCGACAGGAGTACTGACTGGCCTGGATTCGGCCATTCCAAAACGATCCAGAATTTCCCTGATGAACCCCTTTTGATGCATAGTGATGTTATTGTCCAGACGAGCAAATTCGATACCTAGACAGTAGCCAACACTGCCAAGGTCCTTCAGTTCGAACTCTTGGGAAAGATTCCTCTTCATTGCCGATATCGGCAATTATTAATATGTCATCAACATATACCGTCATCAGCAATAAGTCTTCCCCTTGACCAGCATGGTACACGCAAGGGTCCCCATGACAAGGTGACATTCCATATTTCTTCAGAGTCTTGTCCAGTCGGTTGTACCAACACTTTCCAGCCTGCCGCAGACCGTAGAGAGACTTCTTAAGAAGACAAACTTTGTCCCCGGACGATAGTTCCTTTAACATGCGTTTTGCTTCAATTTTAATTTGACTATTTTTACCTTCCGACTCGATGAGTGATTCCAAAGCTTCATTTAACATCTTAGGTGGCGACATAAATATTTCCTCTTCAAGTACACCATTCAAATATGCTGTTGTGACATCAAGTTGTTCAATAGCCATTCCGTAACGCGCGGCTATAGCGATTAAAAGACGAATAGAACTTAATCTAGCAAAAGTTTGGTTAAAATGAATTCCCGGACGTTGTGAGAATCCCTGAGCGACGAGACGCGCCTTCCTTTTCTCAATAGTTCCATCCGGTCGACATTTATTTCTTAAAACCATTCGACTCCCGATAACGTCACAATTTTTCGGTCGAGGAACCACTGTCCACGTATCATTTTTAATAATTGATTTTACCTCGACTGCCATAGCTCGTATCCATTCTGTCGCATCTGGACTGGACAACGCTTGCTTCATAGGAATTTCCGATATGAGAGCATAGTTCTCCTCGACGTTACCTGCAAGTTCACTTAGCACCTGAAATAATTTCCGTGGTCTTCCTCTTAAACCAGTATGAAGCTTTCTCGGTCTTCCACGACCTACTCTGGGCGTCTCGTCTACTCTGGGCGTCTCGTCTGGTCGTTCCTCTTCGACGTTTTTCTCATCTGGCAAATCTTCCTGAAAATCAAGTTCAGTACCCGAAAAATCATTATTTTCAACGTTGATTGATGGCTTCAACTCAATGTCAATTCCGTGAGGCATCTATTCTTCCGCTTCGTCTTCTTTGTCGAACGTTACCTTTTCATGATCTACAGATCGAGTTCCTTTATTTTCCAGAAATTTAACGTCACGCGCGGTTTCAACTTTTCGTTCTTTCGGCAGCCAAATCCTGTACCCTTTGGAATGTTCAGAGTACCCGACGAAAATGCCTTCCTTGCAGCGTGACTGAAACTTATCTCTGTTAGTTTCTCGATTTAAGTGAAATACTTTACAACCAAATTCCTTCATATGGCCCACGTTCGGCTTCCGATGCGTCCAGGCCTCATATGGCGTCTTGCTTGTTAAACTCTTAGTTGGGCAGCGATTCCTAATATAATTAGCTGTGTTAACTGCTTCGGCCCAAAAGGATGAGGGAAGACCTGCCTGCAACAGAAGACACCTTGCAGTTTCCAACAGAGTCCGGTTCTTCCTCTCAGCGACGCCATTTTGTTCAGGATTTCTCGCAACAGACAAAATTTTAAATTTTTAGTTTTAAAATTATCTTCTTGCAATTCCGTGTTCCCTCAAATAATTATTAAATTCGCGGTTGATATATTCTCCACCATTATCGGATTATAAATATTTAATTCTTTTACCTTTTAAATTCTCGACGAGCTGTTTAAATTCTTTAAATGCCGCAAAAACCTCGTCTTTTGATTTTAGAAAACGTACCTCAGTCCATCTCGAATGGTCGTCGATGAATGTTACAAAATACTTAGCCTTCCCATTCGAAACAGTTTTCATCAGTAAATTAGTTTCACGCATCGACTTTTTCGGAAAAGGCGTTCGCGTCGTTTTTCCACGAATACAAATATCGCACTCTAATTCCGATTCACGTTCCGGTAAGTCAATTCCTTGTATGATTTTTCCACGTACCGCTTGGAGAAGATCTTTACAATTTACGTGTCCAAGACGCCGGTGCCACGACATCAACGTACCTGACGCGTTTGACGATGTATTTTCCGAAGTACAATTACATTCGCCGTGTGAATTTCCGCGCACATAGTATAATCCGCCGACGCGACTTGCTACTAATTTCGTACTTCCGTTGCTGTCTGTCACCACGGCTTTTGTTTGACTGAATGTAACCTTAAAACCTTTATCCGTAATTTTCGCGACCGATAACAAATTTGTTCTAAGATCCGGCACATATAACGCATCATCCAACCGAATGTTCTTATCATTATTGTACGCTTTTGTCAAGAAAGAAACCGTTCCTCTTCCTGTTATTTTCGTCGACGTGCTTTTCGCGAGATTTAATTTTCCGAGATTCGAATACTCAATGCTTGTAAATTCGTTCAAGTTATTACATAGATGTGAAGTTGCGCCACTATCTATACACCAATTACCGGCATTGCTCGAACTGTATACTCGTAGCACTCCATGTTTATCAACACATTCGAGAAACGTACATAAACCGACATCTTCAGCTTTATTCGCGTTTAATCGGCTATCGTCGTTGGATTTTCTGCAATCCGCGGCTTTGTGGCCGTACTTCCGACACCGATGGCACTGATATTTAAAATTTTCCTTAACACTCATGTCCTTCTTTTCCGTTGTCTTCCTTTTTTGATTCCATTTTCGAAATCCTTTATTTGCTACCATTGCGCCTTGAACGCTGCTTCGTGCGTCGTTTTTACGAGCGTCACTTTCTTCTATAATTTTAATGCGAAGAGTTTCCGGTGATGGCAATTCGTCACGAGACTCAATGGCACAACGAAAGTTTTCAAAAGTAGTTGGCAAACTATATAGAAGCATGATTGTTAGTAAATCTTCATTTATATGAACTTCCATCTCGCTCAATTTATCGATGACATCAAAGAATTTCCGAATATGTTCACACACATCTTCGTTTTCATCCATTCGTTGTAAGATTAGTTTCTTTAATAACGTGGCCTTTCGCGCAGGTCCCTTCGATTGATAAATTTCTTCCAATCTCATCCACACTTCGCGAGATGTTTCGCAATTTTTAATTTGTTTTAATTCCGACGGGCTTATCGACAAAATAATATCCGACTTTGCTTTACTGTCGTTCTTCGTCCATTCTTTTGCAGCATTTTCTGATACAATGTCTCCGGTGATGACGTTCGGTTTCTTGGATTCACCACTCACGTATGTCCATGCATCGTTCTTTATTAACAAAGCCTGCATTTGCATTTTCCATGTATCATAGTTCTCCTTGTTAAGAGAATCGATCCGTACAATTCCAGAACTCATGATACCGTTTGACACAAAAACTAACCGTTTAAAAAAATTCGTCGATCAGGCTTTTTAATTACTTATTTTCTGTGCACTTTTATTTCCGAAATCTTCTGGGCCCATAACCTGTTGTAGTTGAGGAAATCCGTGGTCGAAAAGTGACGTAATAAGTTGTATAAAGAACGAACAAAATATTTATTTAATAAGAAATACAAAATGAACAATTCAATAACGTGAGGAAAAGGCAAAGAACAAAATTCAATCGAAACATGCGAACGCGAGAAGAAATTTTTAATGGTGATATAATAAATAATAAATTTCGTTAGATGGAGACAAATGTTAATTCGTGTATCGTTTCGTTTTATCACCAATAGAAGCTTCGTCCTACATATACTTTCGTCTTGATGAAGATGGTCATCGAGTGATAATGAATATCACGCGAATCTCTGAGACGATGGTTTGTCGAGTGAATTGGTATCCATTGGATATCGATTGGTATCCATATGCGAACATTGGTGGAGAAAGTCGAGCCGTGGAGGTGTCTACCACAGAGGACCAATCAGGTTCAGTTCGTAATTTGGTAAAAACACCGATTGATGACACAACTGTACGAATGGGATCACGAGACTTTTAGCCCTCAATGAGTGGTCGTAAGTGTTGATGATAGATTTAGGTGACCCAAGCACTTGAATGATTTGGGTCCTTCAATGGATCTCGGCATTGGAGCACACTGCGAGGCTGCTGAATGGTTCAGCTCGAGTGTATCGGTCCGCCTGGTTGACAAGGATTTTGTAAATACTGTACACCGCATGGAGTGGACTGTTTAGGATATAGGAAAGAAACTTCTATAAGGAAAGATGTATTGGTTTTCGATGAATGGCATGCGTTTTGGTTTGTTAGCAAGATTGTTAACAATAGTTTAGAAAGTCGAGTTGTGGAGACGTTCTCGAAAAATCATAAAATATCTACTTAATATGGCGTGTGTGATGCGTAGACGCGATTTGGGTTTTGACTGAATGCCAATAAACACTGAGTTGATATTATTCCGAGTTACGTGAATGGTGCAACTCGAAACAAGAACCTATCAAAATGTACGGTAGCTTCGTATTCTCGTTAGAATTTCTTACTTGCTCGCCGCATTCAGGTTTCTTCTTTCCCTTGCAAGTCGCTGTACAATCCCTTACCCGCCCAATGTCCTCTGTTTATCTGCTTTCTTGCTTATCTTTCTCTACCCCCTCCGCCGTGGCTGGCCCTGTCTAACGAGAGTTTGGCAAGAACTTTGACCTGGTCGTTGTGCATCAGGCATTACACACGTACTTACATATACGTCCTTGTGGAGGATTCACGGACAATCGACCTCACTCGACCGGACAATCGTAAGTTGTCAGGGTGTTCGCTACTTAAGTAATGAGCAAAACTTGGCTTAGCAGTGCCACCGTACTTCGTTTGTGCACTTACGCAAATTATGGGGGAAATGTATAAAAAGTGGGATTAGAGAAGATGGAGCTGAACAACGCAGTGAAACTAAAGGTTTTTCGGTATGCTTATTCGAGACGGATGGATAATATGTAACTTCCGAAAGTACAGAAGATTGATAGCTAGATTGCTTAACTTTTATAATAATACAGTGAGTTACTCGGAGACACAAGTACATATTTTCTTTATGTTGTTAGGAACTGATAGAAATACATTGCTGGGGATTTTTCTAATGTGAGTAATTATTAAATATGATACCTAAAAACAAATTTGAAGAAGAAATTGAATGAAAAACCGGTGTCGGAAATTTGGGTATTTTGGCAAATGTAGTAATTTGAGAATATGACAGTCTACAAAATTAAGAACGTGAAAATTTGGGAATTTTTATAATTTGGGAATTTGAAAATGTGAAAGTTTGGAAATTTGAAAACTTGAAAAATTCATATTGGTTTCTTTATACAATCAAAACATAGATTTCCAATCTGTCAACTTACGAAAATTTATAGCAAACGGAAATATAGCTTTTGGACTTTATAATTTAATAATTACGAAAGTTATACTACAGGCGTCCGGGAAGTTCTTCCGTCCATTCCCTGGAAGTCGACCGGCGGATAATCCAGCCGTTCTCTCCATCCCAGGGCGGCCAGGTTAGAGCCCCCGTACTCTCCCGTGCTGACTAAGGCATCCGAAAGCTGGGCTTCGTACTCTCCTATACTCTAAAGGGCGACCGTGGCAATTACCTCGTAACTCTCCCAATAGAGCACAGTAGGAATCTGCCTCGATCGCGAGTCCGATACCGACATTTATATTAACGCGTTGCTAGAGTCCCGCGGACAATCAACAAGCTCGCGTTGCTACGCTCGGCCCGCTCTCGCGGCTTCGCGAACGTTCGCGGCTCTACGGTCAGCGAGCCGCAAGCACGCGATCGACGTTCGTGAATGTTCGATACGATTCTCGACGCGAGTCGCTCCGTTTCGCGAGGCGGTCTTCTAGATTGTTCCAGGTCGTCGAGAACAAATTGAGAATGTATAACATTTCGAAATTAAAAAATAGGAAACATAGTTTAAGGATTTGGTGATATAAATACTTCGATATGAAGAAAGAGAAAATTCAGGCTTAGAAAGTTTACAAAATTAAGGATTTGTAAATTTGGCAATTTTGTGAATTTTGCGTGTATGAAAATTTCAGCATTTAAAAGTTTGGTAATGTGGTAAATTGGGAATTCGGAAAAATCGAAATTTATGTATTTAAAAAATTGTACATTTGAGAATTTAAGAATTTTACGAATTTAGAAATGTGAACAAAAATGTAGTAACATTGATAGATGGAAGTATGAAAATGTCTTCATTCGTGAAAATATGTGTTTATCCAAGGAATTCTTAATACATTTATTACTTGTACTAAAAGCTGTGCGAACTTATAAATATCATTTTACATTTATATTTTTATATTATATATTTTTATTATACAGGGTGTTCGGCTACAGGTGGGCAATATTTTAAGGAGTGATAGCTGGGGTGATTCGGAACAACTTTCTCCTTTACCAAAATGTTGGTTAAAGCTTCGTTTTTGAATTATTAAGGAAAAACACTGACCAATCAGAGCGCGAGAATTGCTTGCGGCCAGACGCGAGAGCAACAGCCTCGAGCTTGACGGCTGAGCGTGATCGTGAACAAGCACGTTTGCACCATAACAATGTACAGTATTGCCTCGAAATAAGCAACACGCTCGGGACCGGCCAGTTGCTTATTTCGAAGGTGGTATGCTATTCGGCTTGCTTTTGTTTTTTAAATCGCTGTGTGTCAGAGTGAGAAAACAATATACATGTTCTGTCCTCTTTTCACTAAACTGTTCGGTTTCACGGACTTCTCACTCCGTCACCGATCTTTCACTCGGCGGCGGACTTCAATCAAAGAAGTGGGGATAGAAATTTGCTAATTTCGAAGCTCGAAACTGTTGCTTGTTTCGAGGCAATACTGTAATTGCTAACAGAAAACCACTACGTGAAAGGTAAATCAAATAACGAATAAAACAATTAAAAATAAGAACCGGTTATGCATTATTTACAGGTAGGGGATAAACTAATTATTTGTTATTAACTTAAACCAAGTAAATCGAATTTGTTCGATATATGTATGTATTTGTTGTTCGAAAGGAATAAGGAATAAAATATCAAAAATTGTTCTTGTCTCTCGTTATAAAAATACAAAACAACAAATTCGCACATTTTAAAGGAAAAATAACTTTTCTATTCGTCAGAAAAGATTTGAAATTTAATAAGTAACAAATTTATTGATTCCTGTCTACTTTTAATTAAAAAAACATGTAGAAATAATATAAATTAGACTCACCTATTGTTTAAAAATAATCCTACTTCGGTGAAAATGTGTCGCTATATCGATATGCTTGTTCACGATCCCGATCGGCTGTCATATTCGAAGCTGTCGCTCACGCTGTCGCACGCCCGGTCCACGCGCGCTCTCATTGGTCAGTGTTTTCTGTTAGTAACTCGAAAATGGAGCCTCAACCAATATTTTGGCAAAGGAAAAAATTGTTCAGAATCGCCCCACCTACCACCCCTTTTCGGTTCTTACAGTAATTGTGGGACACTCTGTATAGCGTACAAGAAAGGAATAATGTAAAATACGAGCGAGTAGAATAAACTGTTCGTTGAGAATAAGTTATAATACCTACTAAGGGCCCTATAATAATTATAGAGGATAGATTGAAATATTATATAGCGTTGCGATCATTCTAGAATAGCGAAAGTTCTTGAAAAATCAAATTGTATAAAATAGAGACTCGCGGCAGGAGCCGGCCTATTTGGCAGTCTGAGAGAGAGGACTAGGTAAGGACCATCGGCCGCTCTTGGACTAGCCTAGGGACTAGCCTAGAAGAATTCAGCGACCAATGGACGCCTGGACGCCTGTTTGGAGAAAGATTTAGCTGGTTAGGGACTCCAGCAGGAGAGTTCGGCGACCAATACCTGGACGCCTGCCTGAAGAGTAACTAGTAGAGAAACTCCAGCAGGAGAGTTCGGTGAGAATACCTGGACGCCTGCCCGGAGAGTACATAGATACAAAAGAAACTCCAGCAGGAGAGTTCGGCGAAAATACCTGGACGCCTGCTTGAAGTATAGTTGATTAAAAGAGAGACTCCAACGGGAGAGTACGGCGAAATCTTCCTGGACGCCTGCCTGGAGAATGGGGAGAGAGTACGGGAGCTTGTTCCTGGACACTAGTCCGACATGGAGAGTTCGGTGAACATTCCTGGACGCCCATCGGTCGAGAAAGGACAAAGCATCTCCTCGACGTCTCAGGTAAAATACAAGAGAGTACGGGAGGATATTCGTGAACGCCCGTTCGTTATGGAGAGTTCGAAAATAATACCTGAACGCCATTCGAACGGGAGAGTACAGAATTACTACTGGACGCCTGATTTAATAGAGTCATGTAGAGATAGGTTAAATAAGTAGTCATTAGTCATGTTGCGACGAAGAAAAATTATTCTGTGTACAATGTATTTCCTGTACAAACTCCCTAACCCTTGTAATAAATCCTGTTTTCCAGAAATCTTTAACATATTCTTCGAACTCCGTCTCCTTATCCTCGTAAGAGAAAACCATGGCTACATTTCTATTTAAAATATATTTAAAAGTAATTTCATAATAAATACAAATGTTTAATTATTGTCGCTGTCATCCTGATAAAGAAAATTACACGAGTACATAAGAAGAAAACTTAATGGATAGATAAATAAAAAATCAGAACATTGGAAATTACTTATTTTGATGTTTTTAATAGTTGGCAATGGTCGAATGTAACCAGAAAATAATTTTGCCATTTACAATTTGGTTATCTCCAAACTATATTGGTTATCATCAAATCAAAAGAATCTTTTATTAGCTCATAGTGGCAATCAGTAATCAAAATAAAATGACAGTTCGTCGATAATGGGTACTGGTAACAATAATGCAATTTCGGTCATTTATGTTGATTAATAATGACCAAAATTAAATCGGTGCTATTGATAACGGTTATTCGATTTTCATGTGATTAGTTCTTTTTTACCAGTATTAAAAAAAATTGCAATTCATAGTAATTATTTGTAACCAAAGTCGTTTTGTACATTTATGAAAATGTAATAATATTAACTCATATACCATACTCTGAATTTTTTAAAATAAAAATTGTGGTACCTGGTTCATTTTAAAATTTCACGTCCAATTATCGCGAAAACTACATTTCAGGAAAAATGTTTAAAACAAAAATTTCACGAACTCGAGGAGATACAATTATTCTTCTCGCCATTATTTTTTTTATATATAAAAATTATATATAAAAAAAAAAGAATAAGGGAACCACCTTTGATTTCGATAATTTTAAAATATATTCTCAAAGCCAGGGTTCTGAACAACTTTCGCCTATATGTCGAGGGATGGCAGGGCGATGGTAGAAAGAAATAAAAAACTAAATAGTGTAAAAATAAACTTTATTGTTGCAAATGTAACGATTCTGGAACTATGCACAGAAGTTTACAGCGCTCGTGAGGTAAAGAGCGGTATTTACCTATTGAACGACTCGATTCTACAGTAACTAAATCTAAAGAATGTGGAATTCGTGTGGTGTGCGGTTAAGGAGTGAAATTCACGGGTCAATACCTTTCAATAATGAGATTTATTCAATAAAACGATGAGAATGATTAACAAATAACAATTATAACAAAATAGGAAAAGTGTATGTGATATAAATTAATATAATGAACTACTAAATCAAAGAACTTGTGGTGACAAGGAAAATTCCGGGTGGGAAGCGAGGTCTGGAATATGTCTAAGACCTTTTGACCCGTCGAGTCAATAGAGTCATTAAGTTGTAAATAGTTTTGCGCTGGCTCGGCGGGTCTAGGAGGCCCTCGTCCCTTTCCACTCGGGATTTCCCAAAAAGAAAGTTTTTGTCATCCATAGGTTTAAAATGTATGTAACAACAAGGTTCGGGACATTACAGTCTCGACCGTCGTTGCTGAAATATCGGGCTTTGTAAAATAAAATCTGTCCAGCCAATACGGAGTACATTCATTCACGTAGATCACCTCAAACTAAATAGATATTGTCGCATAACGAACAGAAAACTCTATAAATTAAATAATGCGCGATTTGTATGTGTAAGAAGAATTTAACATAACGCAATTTCTAGTTATTTATCACGAAGTCCTATATCTTGATTTTCAGTCAAGGCTAACTCAACTACGCTTTTACAATATTAGTAAGACTCGAAATTCTAAATGTCTATGGTTTTGTACTCTTTCAAAATTAACACAGTTACGAAATCTAACAAAATTAATACGTTTCTAGCTCTACGATGAATCCTACCTAAGTCTGATTCTTTTTCTGGACTTGCCTAAATTCGCTTTTACAAAATTTACGAGATTAATACCTTAAATCGATCCCCTAACGCGGTATAGTCGACTACATGAGATACGCTACGCAAGATACGATAGTGACAGAACAATATTCTTTAATAGATTGATTTAACTTGATTCAAAATCCTGAGATTGATGTGAAGTTAATATATTTTCGTCGGAGCAGTTACTCTTTCTGATTTTTGACTCGACTACTAATTGTCCATGACCCTTTTAGTCAGAGCATACATTGACACCCAAAACCAGATCGCTTAATTGGGGAACCTGTTGTTCACTGGCTATTAGAACGACCCAACGACCCAGAATCAGATGAACAGCATACGTCCTGTTGGGTAGCAAATCAAAATTGACTCTAATTAAAAAATCGTAATTACTCAACTGCTTCAGACACCAAGCTACTCGAAATGGGGAGCCTGTTGGTCACTGGCTACTAGAACGACCCAGCGATCAGGTATCCAAATGGCGTATACCCGCTCTTCCAATCAAGAATTAAGAATCCTTTCGGCTCTGACCAGCGAAAACTGTTCCGAATTATATTTATCTAAAACTTCTAGCTTGCTCGACTTCGAAAACTGTTCTGCACTCTAGGCGGGTTTCGTTCGGCCTTTTATACTCGCAGTCCCTTCACTTTTCAAGGCTCTGGAAAACTACCCCTATGTTCGACGTGTATAATTTTGCGTACAATTTTACATACAATTTTATATATAATTCTTAATTAAACGTTAATTAATGAAGCGAATGATTTTCTAACATCCTCCATAGTGTTTTCTGAATAGTAGTTAATGTTTTAAATGTGAAAATAATAATTTAATAGCGTATTAAGCGAGAAACATATTCGCTGACTTTTTCTACATATTACGCACGTTAGATTATACTTTTTGAGACGGAAGTGGAGGGGCAATGCCCTTATCCCTTAAATTATTTTTACTCGCTTACAAAATCTGCTAAATATAATACTAATGCAACGGTCAACGCATCAGTAAAATTTTTAATGATTTATCCTGTACATACTCAGGTCGAGACCTCTACTGTTTCATTGGTTGCTCACTACTTAATGACGGTGGTTACTTTAGCGGAGATGGTGGTGTTCATCCTGGTTCTGTATCGCATCGAATTAACCGTGAGTTTGCTATACTTCTTATTTCATATTATTATCATAATACTTTTGTTAGGTTGTATTGTGAAATAATAATTCCGCGGACTCTTTGAATATACGTCTTTATTATCGCACGGCTCATACCTTACTCGCTCTAATTCGCCCCCCCCCCCCCCCCCCCCCCCCACCTTTGCATGGACTCCGCGCGCAATTCGCGTTTTTGCTTCTCCGTTAGGGCAAGTTTACAACGCTTACCTAACAACTTTAATATAGCTTTAAAATACCTATGGTTTTATAATATTTCATTGTTCTTTCAACCCACAGGATATATCAACCACATTTGGCCGTTAAAAGTTGTGGTAGTCTGTATACATCACAATATTGCAAAAATAATTTTTTAAATGCCTTATGCTTTTTACCATTGATAAGGTACTTATATATTTATTACTACTAATGCACAGTGGTGAAATCCTGTGAAAACGTGGGCAAAAATAATATCTTCAATTCTGTGATAAATCATTGAGATCTACTATAATTATTTATTACAATAAAGACACAATATGAAAGTAAAAGAATAATTCTCTTGATCGAAAATCGAATTTTTATTTGTTACTTATTTAATGTTAAATAATGTATACATTTTTATCTTAGAATCTAATCGACTTGCGTTCATTTCTGTTTTGCTTTAACCCAAGAGATTTGAGTTGTTGTTATAGCATTTTTCTTCATTGAATATTTCATTTTTCATTATTGTGAGTTTTAAATAAATTTTTAGTTTGTAAATTTTTCTATGAGGATTCAATAATTTGTACTTAACATAAATATGAAAATATTACTTGAAATTCTACCTAAAAAAGAAGGCTTCATCACAAATTGAATGTGTAAATTCAACATGATAATAAACAATGAAACAGTAGCAAGTAATTGTTGGTTAACAATAAGTCACCATGGCAAATTTTCATAAATAGATTTCATATCCATTTCCGAGGACTCTTTTATATAGGCAAAACAGTTTCGTTAACCACTCTTGGCTAACGGCACCTTTTTACGGAACAATCAAATACAGAAATATCAATTTGATTTTTCATCGATTTGTAAAAAAAATATGTTATTGTTCCATGGAAGCCGTGATGTACTGTTTTTATATCAGCAAAAAGGCAAGAATAGTTTAGGTATATATAGAATAGGATATTTTTGTATTATTAGAAAATAAAATGAAACATTAGAAATCGAAAATAATTATAATTGAATCTGGCCATAGAGGTATACAGTTATTTATACATCACTTGTAAATGATTTCTGTGGTAATAAAAAAAATAAGAAATTCTGAAAGTTTGTATTTCGTAAACTAATTTGTTACGCGTCGCTAGAACACGGTTATTCATTTAAAAATTACCATTGAAACTTTCTGTCCGTGCCTCCATAAAAGACTAATATAAATTAACATCCTTGCCAAACACGGAAATTCTCAGTTTACGAACATAAGCTGCTTAACGAAATAAGTCAAATTATTCCGGTATACAAATCATTTCTTAACTGCCGCACTTAGAATTCTAAAGGTTCCGATTCCGTGTCCGGCACAATCTTTTTGGTCGGAACAGCCTGCCATAAAGCATTTTTGGAAACTCGAAATACCAAGGGTAACGGTGTGTCATAAACGCATCGGCAAACGACAACATGTGTCGTGCTGACCCGGGTTTTTCCCGATCGCGACGCAACCCTTGGCCAGAAAGCCAGGTCATTTTTGTAATTACAAAATACCTCCTCCGGATGAGAGACGATTCGTTGAACCAGAGGCCAATGAGAGGATGATACAGTCAAGGTCACTACTGATTGGCTTCCTGGTCGATGGATCCAAAGTGTCCATCCCCAAACCACGTCTTCTTCGTCGACACCGTGTCAACGAAAAGACACTTACTATTCCATACTCAAGGGAGAACGTTCTCTCTCCAGTAACAATTCATTATAAATATCAGAATAAACCAATCAACAGAATAGTCAACCTTTGATCGTATCAAAATTAAACACATTTCAAGCACATACAGTAAATATTCGATATGTGCAACTTTCTCGGGTCTGAACTGGTGCACATATCGTACAGGTCCACCATTGATTGATGTTTTGCCGAACGTAGAAAAGGACAGCGAGTGAAGGATACCAAACGTAAAGAAACAATAACATATCGGTGGGACAATCCTAATGTAATTATAAAACTTTTTTATTTTTTATTTTTTTCATATGAAACTTCTACTATTAGATTTTTTACATTTTTGTGATTAAAATAAGACTAAACACGACGTAATTCGGAATATATTTATTTGTAATTTCAAACGTTACGCTTACATCGAGGACTTTATTCGAATAAGTTATTGCAAGTAAATATGAACCGAATTACGTCATGTTTGGTCTTATTTTAATCAGGAAAATGTCACGAATATGATGGAGACAGTTGTATGACACATTAATTCAAAATAAAAAAGTTAGCAACGCATTAACATTGTAAACAATTGAAGAGACTTTTGATCTTTGCCGACTGCGAACGATCGCAGCGTCTCTTTCTTTTTAACTCGCTATCCTCCTTTGCGTTAGAAACTTTTATCGTCAATTAAACCAGTAAATATAGTCCAAATTATATCATGTTTGGTCTCATTTTTATCAGGAAAATGTCACAAATATGTCGGTGAAAGTTTTATGTAAAAAAAGTCAATAATAGTAAAGTTTTACATTTTCATTAGTATTGTCTCATGGATATACACAACCAGGCTCACGTTACACTTCTCGACGCTCAAGCTTCTGGGCGTTTAGAGGGGTCTTCCCCCCAGTGGTGGGGATAAAAATGTTGCACATATCGTGTAGGAGATTTGTGCACATATCGAATATTTACTGTAATCAGTTTCGATTTGATTTCACCTATAACAGCCCGATTTGATTTACAACCCTCGTTGACTCAGTCTTTCGTAATTCCGATAGTCCCGTCGCGGACGCGTACGAAACACAATTTAAGGACAAGAAACTAATAAATATATAGAAGGATCGACTAATATGAAAAAAAACATGGAAAAAACTAGGATTTTCAGTGATGAAAAGCATGGCCTGCACGAGAGGTCGGCTTTTGTCAACGAAAGGTCGGTTTTGTAGAAGAGTAAACTAGTATGTTCTGAACAACAGTAAAGAACAGATCTGACTTTCGAAGAGTTTCGTATTTACTTTTCCCGTACCCCTATTGGAGCCATCCTTGCAGTTTCCGTTTAGTTTTTATGTTTTTTTTTTTACCATTGTTTTACAAACAATAAACTAACAAATTGATAGTAACATAAATTTAATTATTACCTCCTTCAAATACCTAAGAGTCAGTTGAATGACATTCCTCAATATTTGGTTTGTTTTTTATTTCGGAAGGTTACTTTCTCATACTATTGATATAACGATAACGAAAAATAGAGCAACGCTGTCAACAGTAACTTTTCCTTATGCTAGGAAAGAAAAGAATGATATACATACATACAGGGTGTGGCCGAACGGGGTGATTCTCCATGTAAAAATAAGTTGAAAAAAAAATACACTAACATTTTTTCGTTTAACGCTTTGTTTTCGAGAAAATCGAATTTCAAAATTCTATCCAGTACGGGTGCACCGGACTGTTTTTCTAAGTCATTGTTCGCTACAAGTTTCCTTTTGCATTCTAATATTGATGTTTTTAATGTTTACATCTTTTCTTCAACCATACGACTTTTTTCTACTTTTATACTGTTTCCATCAGGCAAGCTGTGACAATGTCTACTTACAACAACCGCGAATATGTCGATTTGATTAAAGCTTTAGGAGCTTGTCATGGAAATGCAACAGCAGCAGCTGAATATTATAGGTAACAATTTTCAAATCGTCGTTATCTGGACAGGACAGTGATACACAGGGCAGAGCAAAAATTAACTGAGTGTGGTTTTTTCACAATTACCATAAGTCTGGTGGCAGTAGAAGGTCCCTAAATTTACAGACAGAAGTTCTTAATACCGTTGCTAATAATCCTAAGATAAGTATACCAGTACTTCATAATACCAGTACCAGAATTATTGGTCGCAATAAATAATATTAACATTAACATTAGCACTTCTTATTTATAATACATATTTAAACCTAAAGGTGGTATAGTGCACACGTACTAGGTAGAGTTTTCGAACTTGATTCTCTCGAAAATGAAGCGATAAACGAAAAAATGTTATTCTTTTCCTTCGACTTATTTTTACATATAGTATCATCTCCTGCTCGGTTGTACCAGCCGTCTGGCTACTCCCTGCAGATAGCTTTTTAATTACGTGATTCTGAATTGATATAAATATCGATGAAAGTTCAAAAAAAGCCGATGTACGCATTTCCTACGTATTACTTTTCCCCTTTTAGGAAAAGTTATTTGTCCAGTGCGAATTCGCTATACAATACCGAATTCTGTAGACATTTCTGATGAAGAAACTGTGCGGGGTAAGTGTGGAATTGTATGCAATTCCAGTAAATCGAAAAAATATATGTCGGTGACACGTGTACGGCGTTTTGCCGCCAGGCGACCATAGCTCGCTAAAATTCGTGTTGGACGGTGCAATCTAATGCTTCTGTAGTCGACTACTAGAATGCTACACAAGAATCGTTGGTTTACAAAAGTTTATCGAGGTCCTAACTTCTATCAGAATAATAATAATTATTGAGAAAATTATTAATTCAAGATTCAAGAATTTATGTGAAATTAAATTAATTAATTAATTCGACACAGAACAGTTACTCTTTAGTTTGACTCTATAACTACTAGTTCAATCGCCCTTTTTGTCAGAACATAAATTGACACCTAAACCGGATTGCTTAATTAGGGAGCCCGTTTTCGCTAGCTGCTACAACTCAATAATCCAGCATCCAAATTACATACACGCTGCCCACTCAAGACATCAGAATCTTTTTGGTGCCTATCAGCAGAAACTGTTCTGGCTTATACATATGTACTTCTGCTAAGAGGTCCGACTTATACTTCTTCGAAAATTGTTCTGCACCCTACGGGTGTTCCGCGCGCTCTTTTATACCCCGAAAATTCGCAGTTCGCCTTTCACCTCTCAAGGCTGCACGAGCTACCCCTATGCTAAATGCATATAATTTTGAATTACTTATTTAGATATTAATTAATGAAGTAAATATATTTATTAAATCATTAGTAATATATTTTAATTAATATTTACTGGTTTTAATATAAAAATGCGGATTTAGTAATAATTGAATTCGAAATATATTCTCTATCGTTTCCTAACTAATTGTGGACGTATGTATCTTACTGTTACGTTCCGAACAGGAATATTTTTCAAAATTTCCTTTGTAGTTTTTCACCGACCGGATGCGTATCGATAATGCACACCGAATTCTGGGAACACCCTAATTCTACGCAGTAACGGTCTTTAATGTTTATTAGATAGACTATCTTCTGGCGACTAAACTGTGATTGTTTAATATAGCACATTCCTTCTTTGGAATCAGCGTGGTCCCACGGTCCAAATCTTAGATCATTTTACTTCTTCGAACCGCTCAATATAAACAAAAAGCGCGCTCGTGTGGTCCGATAACGCCAAGCGTTCTGGAATGTTCCTCGTGGATCCACGATGCGACATTAAATTACAATTGAAATTGTTCATAGATCTGCATTGTACTGATATTGTAAGTACTTATACGCCAGTCAGTCCTACAATAGTTAAGGTACCAAGCGCAATTAATCCACATAATTGTAACGATTATTCAATAGTTAATTTAATAAGACATCAGTCCATGGCTCAAGAGTAAAGGAAGGAACTATATAGAAAGAGAGGAAGATAGGGACTGGACAAGGGAGGAACGCATATGCACCCACCACCACCTAATTAACGAATCACGGTCCCTTACTCATTGGCCTCGCAGCCTAATTTGTTAGGCGCATATCAACGCAATGTAAACAATATCGGACTAGGCTCTCTCTGGTCTTCTCCGAGAGGTACAAGTTGCAACACTCTTCGACGTACAATCGTGAGGTGCGTGTCAGGAGTCCGTGAAGTGGTTTAGAGACGAGTTGTCATTAATTTTGTTAAAGTTACAAGTTAGGGCAAAGACTCTATCTTCATGTATTTTCCCAATTTCAATTTCAATTTCAATTTATTTTATTTTGTTTATTATATTTGTTTCATTTTTATTTCTAATTCTATAGTTCATTTTGTTTAATTTCATAATAGTTCAGTCTTTCTTAAAGGTTCTAACTGGTGGATTGGTTAACTGTGTGTGTGTTTCTTTCTTCAGGAATCCAGACATTGCAGAATATTCGGGCTATATATACATATAATTTCTAAATTTAACCTAACACATATATTTGGGCAAGTTATTTTTCCTTTACTCTTCCAACTTATTTGTATGAATATTTTCGGCAAGTAGTTTCCAGTAGTTAACGATTAACTGTGGGATTTCCCTTACTGGAATTTCTTAAATTTGTTGTTATTTGAAAATTGTTTATCCTTCCAACTCCGGAATTGCGTAACTTTAATATCAACAGCGCCAATATTTTCTTTTGTTTACAATTTAACCATTTGTGAATAGTATTATATTGTATACACTATCCTTGAAACATTTCTTTTATAAAAATTTAATCTCTTATATGCCTTAAGTTATTTGTTCATTACAACTTTTCCTTTATTGCCTCCTGACTATTCCATAAATTTGCAATCTAATGAAAGGGCCCGTATGGGACTAGCGTATCTCCGAATCCACACAACATAAAGACCCGGTTACAATTCATTTGTTAGGGCAAATATTTTTCCTGGCTTTATGCGCGCGCACACCGCACGTAACATTACACAGGCCTAGGCTAGCGTTAAAGCGTGCGATATGTTAAAATATTACGTACAATGCTTTATAATATTTAATTTTTGCAGATCGATAAAGAAATACATTAATTCGATTATTAATAACTTATTTCGATTTTTCACGAATTAATTTCATATGTTTTGATTTATATAATAATAATTATAATATTTCGCGAACTAAAAGGGTATGTCTTATCTATTGATTTGCTAATGCCTATGGTAATTGATTTGTTCTATGATGCGGTCATAGAAATAAAAATTAAAAATAAATAATGTACAATAAAAGAAATAAAATTTACATCGAGACTCTTCATTGGTGGGTTTTCTATAATGTTACAAAAGCGTAAATTTTTGTGTTTCTTGGGTATAACGTTTGCGTAACTAAATCTACCCGTGACATTGTTTTCACGGACGCTGGTCGCGTATCTGTATTTATCGGCCATTGCTGAATAATATTCGTTACTTCGTATCCGAATCTTCTTCCGATTTCGAAACTGTACGCATAATAACCACGTTTTACTGATTCGGATTTAGTAAGTGTTGATAAATTCGATGTGTCATTTCTTCATTTTGACTGTAGCGGCTGGTCGAGTGATTTTAAGCGATCATTAGTAAGCGTCAAAGGTCTGCACGGCTTGCGAGGTATACGGTCGAGAAAGCTATTTTTGAGGATACCGTTAGATTTTCTTTAGGTATGTTTTGTAGTTTTTCGTCAACGGTCTCAATAGCTACGTACGGCATCGTAAACCGGGGATTTCCAAAGGGACCACGGTTCCGGGCCTGGCGGTCTCTGACCGTGCAGGGGAGAAGTAAGTGGTCATTGGGAAATCCCGCTGCATTGCCAAATTTTTCGTTTGGAGACACCCCCACCAAGGGACGTCGTGTGCGTAAGGAGAAACGCGCTAAAGACGCGAACAACACGGTATCAAGCAGACATCCGCAGTAAGCACCTTGTTTTAAAATAAACTTCATCGTTCCGCTAAATACAGTATACTTTACTTATCCTCACCAACTCCTAAATTGACCATTGAAGTCGAAGTTTAGCACATTCCAAACTTAATAATACCAGCGCATACGCCACTTTTTCATGGAACTTTTTAGATCCCCAAATCCAAGTCCTGCAAGCCAATCAAATATTTCCGATTATTACGATCACCTTAGTCACCTCTAATAAATGTGTACAACGCACGGATTTATTTCGTGGACATTTTCCGCAAATTCTCACCGATGATCGGAATATCGTTCAGCGTTGTCATTGGTCGTAATTGTCTATTATCTAACTATTATTATCTAACTATTATTAACTATACAGACCAATTATGCAGATCCTACTTCTGAAGCTGTAGCAGGTCAGGGTCCGGTGATATGAGTAATACGAACTAATTTGTTTACACTTTAAGCATATTTATTTAAATACATAATTCACCGTTGCCAGTCGCTAAAAAGCTAAAAAACTAACGACGATTGTTCGCTGCCTGATTTTATATTCGGGAATATATATTGAAATATTATAATAGCGTAATTATTACTACAGATTGTTGCTACTATACAAACTCAAGATGTTTCGAATCCGCGTCCGTTAGGTATTTATACTTGTGAGTTTCAAATAACTCTGTTAGTTTTTCGACGAACTGTTTATGGTACTCGCTGATCTGTTCCTTTGTCGGATTTGATATTTTTGGTATCTCTATTGGACTGCCAACTGCAAAATGGAGGACAAGACTTGTAAAAATCTTCTAGAAGAGTTCGTTTTTGCTCTTAGCGTTTCATAAATGAAGTCATCAAAAGTAGGCAATAAACACTAATCTTTGACTAGTATTTGTATCACGTTAATTGCATTTAATAACAATTATTATTCGTTATACGCATTTCGATTGTATTGTCAACAAACCAGATTGGCTTCTTCAAACGAAAGGCGCTACATTTAATCAATAGTAGTACGCATGTAAAATACTTAATCTGTGCAGAATGTTTAAGAGATATTCACCAACGGTAGTTATAGGCATCCGATGCGGAACCAAACCAAAGGAATATTGGAAAAATCCACGACCCTTCAGAATCATAGGTACATATCCGAAATATTTACGGCAATGCTGCTGAAACCACGTTAAACAGGGATTTCTCACCTGGTCGTATATATCCGTTTCTCCGAACGAGTAGCACGGTATCAATGGTGCCCTAAATTTACCGAAAGAAAAAGTTGATCAAACTTGTAATTATATTATATAGTTGTTCCGTACGACGGCACATCTGGGTGAGGATTTCGTGAGTTTATTTATGATCGAACCGTTCGATAGCCGTTTTTGAGCCAAAATATATCGGGTTTTTCCAGCACTTAATTTTACTACATGTCCTTGCCATAAATTTAGAGTTAATTTTCGCTTCGTCCTCAACGGCCACTTCTCGATCATAAACACGGTTCTTTCCGAAGGGTAACTTTAGAAAACGTCACGTACGGACCTAACGGTGATTGATGTTTGCCAAATGTGTACCCAGAAGAAAAAATCGCGGCATTGCCGGACGTTCGGGGTCCTCCCGCCAACTTACCGGGTTCCCCACCCTTCCTAGACGAAGACGCTCTAAGGGAGCTATGAAGGGTGGGCCCAATCATCAAGGAGGCACGCTGATTGGAATTTGAGAAAAACTATCAAATCCAATCAGCAAACGATTTCTGACTCCGTCGTCTTCGTGGGAGTCAAAACAATCACGTAGAGGCATTCGAAAAACAGTCTTGTAAGAAGACCTACCTAGTCAATCGTTCGGACAGGATAGATTCACTTCACAACTAAAACAGTCCATCGTTCGGGCCTTATAAAAACATTCGCAATCGTTCGAACAAATCAACTTGGCAACGTTCGGCCAATTTTCTAGTCACAGATACTAGATCTTGAATCAGTTGACTTCGAATTAAGTTTTGAATTTAACGCGTCGCGATTAGACAACGAATCTAAAAGATAGGTTGAAAGTTACGCCTTCAGCCGAGGAATTTAATTCGCGTTCGATAATCGCGACGGGCAATCAATCGACGCGAGATTGCCACGATACAATAGTTTCATTGACGAGCATTGCATCTTTATGGATCAGATAGAGCGTTAACATTTATTTTAAGATTATTCTTATCACGTTACTTCCGACGAATTTTAAATGCATTTTTACATTCGGGTTACTGGTAATAGCTGCAAATATTCTATTAAAACTGCTATCATTATTAACCTCTTCGGCACGCCACGCCACTATAGATGATATAATCATTTTTATACGTTTTGATTTACTTTTGCCTTCCCAACGTTTTGCAAGAGTATTAACAAATCTCACATATGTATATTACATGTAAAAAAATTAGAAATGTTTGGAAAATTTCTAAAAAAGTAAATTATCAAAGTTGACGTAAATGTTTCATATTTTGAGGAAAAATTATAATTTAGTCGAACTGTGTCCTACAGAGAGGCAGCACCGCGTAAAATTCAGCTGTGCCTAGGAGGTTAATTGATACTGGCATTTGTATAAATATGGTTATTGTGCATTAAAAGTTATTTCCTAACAAATAGTATTCATAGCCCAAGTTCAATCATGTAAAGATATTTGTCATTTCGTAAAGGTTATTGTAGATATTATTTTAAAGTCACTGATGCATTACTCGTGAAAACTATATAGAACTTAGTTTTTCGACTTAATTAAAAGAGATCGCAAATAATCTCACCCATGTTTCAGTGCCACTCTCACAAATCCTGTTCTTTTGTTTACGAGAATGCGATTTGTTCCTGGCGAACATTCCAACGCTTCCGCTGCTCCACCGACGATGAGAGCAGTTAATCTTCCAGTGAATGGCGGCTTAGGTTTTGTTGACAACAGATAGTCCAAGCTTTTCTCACTGCAGCTGACGTAACCTATATTATAATGAAATTAAAATTTATTTTGAGGATTTAACGAGTAACTATATTTAGAATTCAATGAGTTAATTATAACTTTATTATTAATAGATAAAAGTATTATATAGATATAAAATGACGATTAATTTTGTCTAACGAACTCTTAACTCTTACATGTGTTTAATAAAATTCAGTAGATTTAGCGTAAATCGGCT
This sequence comes from Megachile willughbiella, assembly GCA_945859595.2. Classification (NCBI taxonomy): domain Eukaryota; kingdom Metazoa; phylum Arthropoda; class Insecta; order Hymenoptera; family Megachilidae; genus Megachile; species Megachile willughbiella. The sequence goes on from OX243806.1 coordinate 1,335,321, forward strand.
TTTTCTTGTACTTTTTACGATTTATCGATTAAAGCGTGGTGAAGGATAGTGCAAGTTTTCCAAATGTGTACCCTAGCAATATACAGTGTGTGATGATATAATTAGAGTCACGCGAATTTACGATTTTTAATTTATACAATTCGTGTTCGAACAAGAAAAAATTAGATAAAATTCTTCGTATTATTTTCACGAAGTATAGATATTGGCAAGTTACAAATACACAGGTTAGCAAAAGTATAGATGATCCACAGTGTATATGTGTCAATTACATCTAACGGTATTAAGAAACCAGTTTTATTACTTTAAATTATATACATATTTAAATATATACATATTTCTTGTTCTGCAGCTGCAATAATTTGATCATACCCTGTTATTAAAAGTGAAACAATATGACAATATTAATCGTTCAAAAAAAACAATGCGGAAAATTTTATTGCTTATTGCACGCAAATAACGCGTTCAATCGCAAGGTAGCAAATGCAGCTCACATGTGATGTATTGTATTAAGATCTCATCAGGTTTCTGCAACCCCTGTATATCCTACTTTATCATATTCTCATATATCAGTACTCTTATGATTTCTTACTGATCGCGGCTATTCTGTTACGTGTAAAATTCTGTTGATTACGAAAATGTTTAATGGTACATCTCAACTTTCTTCGTAAACTAATAATTTGTAATTTTTTATGACAACACGTACCTATGGCAAGAGCGACGTCGCGAAAGACGGGGGACGTGAACGATTCATGCAGCGTGACAACCTGAGGTTGCAAACCTGGAAACAGTGTCCTAGCACCTCGACTTGCGCACTGAAAAGAGCCCATGATTCCTGAACCAAATATTCCGTGAGGAAAACTGCAGACTAGGTAATTTCTATTCGGATCTAAATCGGTGGTTTTTACCAACGTCACCGGAAAAAAATCGTAAACATGCTGCAGCCATTTAGATTTCTGCATTATATCGGTCAATTTCGTGCTGAAATTAAGACAAAGGGCTTTCGTTGGTTTTTCATAAAATATTTTGAGTAATTTTTCGAGATTAATAAAATTTTGTTCACGAAAAGGAGATATCCAATCAAATGAATTACAATTAAAGTGTTTTTTAATATTCTTCAAACGTTACTACAATGATATAGTATAAGTAGTATGAATATCGTATTTGTTATATTAGTTTCACCGTTTACGTTATTATCCATTATTGGATGATATAGAGTTGGATTATCCTACGGCAATATTCTAGAGACAGGTTACATTGTCTAATCGAGAACATAAATGAACTTACCACAAGTACATCGCATTTCTCCGAAATGTAATACCTAATATTATGTTTGATACTAACGTAACCTAGTATAAGAAACTAAAGACAGAATAAAAAGAGAAAATAAGAGAGAACTAACTTAAAGCTCTTACCTTCTACCGCCCTTGTCGCACGTGTCCCAGTCGTAGTATACCCACAGGAAATACAGCAAAATGAAGTAACGCATAGTCGTATTAAAAAGGAGAAGATAAGCAGTAATACAATAAGCAAGCAGAGATGCAATACATATTACGAAGAACCATAGCGTGACTGACAGCGTTTCCAGTCTCCGTTTCAGCGGTACTTTCAGCGGTGCAAACTTTATGCCCAATATCTCCATTGTTGTGTTCTTACTATATAATAACGTCAAAACATTTACTTCAGATCTCTAATAGCTGAAATTACTATACTTGTAAATAACGAATAACAACGTTATTCAGGACCAACAAGTTCTGTATTATTCGCAATGACTATTTAAATACTTCCATCATTCGGACATGTTATCTTTATTTTCGTATTTTCGCACGCTCGCTGCCACGCGCATTTATGAAGAAATCCCGGGAGGCCATGCACTGCTTATAAGTGCGTATTGCATATTGTGTAGCTTATTCCTTTTGTTTAAACTGGTTCAACAGAATCCATCAAAGTTTTTTTGTTAGTAATACTTAAGTACATTAATGATACGATCCTGAAATTACTCATAATATACAAAAGCAGTGTAATTTCTTAGTTTTATATCGTCAGTTAATTTTATATCGTCAATTAATTTTATATTGTCAGTCACCGATGACTGACGCAACTTGAATGGAAAGTTCAGTGTCAATCATCGGTGACTGACATGGTAGGTAACGTGTTAAGATGTGTTCTGACTAAATAGTGTATGGTCATCAGCGTCTATTTAGATCAATCCACTAGTTAGGAGAACATGGTATTAAAAAACATTTCTTACTCTTCATAACCTTAATTTTAAGTGAGTAGCATTAAAACGTTGAGAACTCAAATGATTTCATTTCTAATGACTGTTTACTTCACTATTATTTTTTTGAATATTTCCATGAACTGATTTTCATTCAATATTTGACCTCGAATGTCAGGATTGTTTTTTAATAACATTCAGAGCGTGCGCTATATGCATCCTGCTATAATAGTCTATTTACTATTCAATGCAGCTACAAATATTCTCTTGTTTTAAGCAGATTCATTGTTTTTCTGAGACTGTTACGTACTGAAAATGTTACGCAAATGGCTTCTTAAAAGGCGTTTAAACATCCATATGTCAAAATATTATATACCAATGTTGATAGACGTCAAAAATTTTTGTGGAATTTGATTTGAAAGACAGTTTTGTTTTTAAAAATTTAGTTTCTATTCTAAGGTGAAATGAAGCGTCTCTTCGCAAAGGTTTCAGATTTATTAGTTTTGAAATCGAACGCAGCTGCGCATGATAATATGATAAATACTTGTTTCTTTTAAGTAATATGATAATATGATAATAATATGATTGAAGATTGAAGAATAGGAGAAAGCAAGACGTGACAATAAATTTTTGACACATTGTATATATATTCAGATCGGACAGTCAGAAATCGTTGATTTTTATCTTTCAAAATGCTTTTTTCCTCATTTCTATGCCATGATCCGTTTGCTTGATATGTCTTGTTAAAATGTGAGCAACGGTTGTTTGGACAGAGTGCAATAACTCGGCAGCAAATAACACTGTCCAACAGCCAATTGGCGTTTCTATTTTCGTTCAGTGATTCTTATAGGTTTTTTCGCGCTGATTACGAATCTGCAACCCGTTTTTCTCCAGCGCGTACAGTTTTTGAGAAATTTGAGTTTGAAAAAAAACCACATTTTTAAAATTTGAACCAATTTTGTGAGATAACTATAAAAGATACTAAGATTCTGTTTATATCATAAGATTCTATAGACTTTCCTGAATACAACGATATCTGGCTTTTACGCATTCTGAATATTTAAAGATGTTTAAACAATCATTGAACGCCGAGAGGCACGGATTTTGCACCAATTTTTAGGTACATTTTTCAATTTATTTTAAAAAGTAAGGGTCTAGTGGAAAATCGAACTATACTACGCGATAGAGCAGATTTTCACCTTTAAAAAGCACCCATACAAAGTTGCAACGTTGTTTTTTTTACGATGCTAGAAACAAAATAGCTGCGCGGGAAACGGAAAACGGACAGTGGTGCTCCGCGCCAGAGTTGCATCGCGTTAATATGGGCGGGATACGGAACGGCCGCTCTGACGCGGAGCACCACTGTCCGTTTTCCGTTTCCCGCGCAGCTATTTTGTTTCTAGCATCGTAAAGAAAACGACGTTACAACTTTGTATGGGTGCTTTTTAAAGGTCAAAATCTGCTCTATCGCGTAGTATAGTTCGATTTTCCGCTAGACCCTTACTTTTTAAGATAAATTGAAAAATATACATAAAAATTGGTGAAAAATCCGTCCCTCTCGGCGTTCAATGATTGTTTAAACATGTTTAAATATTCAGAATGCATAAAAACCAGATATCGTTGTATTCAGGAAAGTCTATAGAATCTTATGATACAAACAGAATCTTAGTATCTTTTATAGTTATCTCACAAAATTGGTTCAAATTTTAAAAATGTGGTTTTTTTTCAAACTCAAATATCTCAAAAACTGTACGCGCTGGAGAAAAACGGGTTGCAGATTCGTAATCAGCGCGAAAAAAATCTATAAGAATCACTAAACGAAAATAGAAACGTCGAAAAAAAGTTAAAATTTGTTGGACAGTGTAATTAGAATTTCAGCGAGTATACGGATAAATTCTACTTACATTGTCCGTTTAACTGACTCGTATAACAAAATCACCAAAATGTGTTAATGAACAACGAACGATCACTACTCTATAGCACGGATCACCATCAATAAAATAGAAAAAATTGTGATATTCGGGTGTATGTACATTCAAGACACGTAGTTTCTCTTCCTGTTATTACAGCACGTATATCCACTTGCAGACATTCTGAATTGGTTCGTTTCTCAACTTCTTACGTAAAAGTTCCTCCCCAATCGTCGTTTCTACGAAAGATCACATGATGTAGTTCACGTGTGTCGACACGGTATCGGACAGCGCTGTGCAGTAACATGATTGACAAATTTTTTTTTATATAATATGTAATAAATATTCCACTTGTCGCAGAAGAACGACGACTCTCAAGGAATGATTACTCTGAGTTATATAGTAGCTATTATACAACATATACATAAAATTACATTGGCATATATCGCGTAAAGGTAACGATTATCTTTCTATTTTCCGACAGCGTTTTGAAGACATTTTGTTACTGAGTGGAGTGACATATCGTTATAATTCAGTCTTCAGCAAGGTGCTTTCCAAAGTCGCAGAATTACGAAGCGGAGATATCCATGCAATATATGATTCAACAATGTACAATTATGTCAAGGTAATTATTTTCGTTCAAACATGACCTTATCAACGAACTGACCTATTTCATCAGGACTGAACATTTTAAATAGTAATAAGTGTAGGGAATTTTGGCAAGAAAGAAAAAAAAAGAACTAAACGAAAAACGAAATTTTAATACTTTGTAACAAAAAAAAAAAAGAAAACTAAATGGAACTTTTAATTAAACAAATAAACTGTCTCTAGTTTGCACGGTACGCTCACCGTCGTGTTTCACGCACTCTCGCTTTTTCTGGATTCTAGCTCTATTGCTCGGTACGCTCACCGTCGCGTCTGACTACCTACTCGTCTGACTACCGTCTCCGATTTTCCCTAAATTCAAATCGGAGCACTCGCTCACTATCTCTCTCTCTCTCTCTCTCTCATACCTTGCCGCTCTGTCACACGCTATTAGTTTAAATTCTTACATAAGTATTTGTTCGGCCGCGAACACTTACCTGCTTTCGTCGCGACCGAAGGGATTTTATGACTCAAGTGGTTCGGCGCGTAGGCCACCGTAAAGACCCTCTGCCTCGACATTCGAGTCAAGGCAGAGTCTTTTGTCTATTAGTTGTACTCGAATCGGTTTGGAAATACCCATTTGCAAGTCGTAAATAACCTAACGGTTTTCCTTGCCTCTCACGATGGTCAAGAGTCGGAATTTTGTAAACCATCGCCCCTCTCGTGCGGGGGTTTTTCCAACATGTATCTTTTTAACGTATATTTTTTAGTCAGTCGTTGAATCTTGTGCGGGTCGGATCGAGAGTACAACTTCGTGCGTCACGAAATAACAGATAAACTCCGTGTATCGCGGAACAACATACAACCTCCATGCATCATGGAGTAACGTAAAGCATCCAATGCAGGGTGGATTCCAAATACAATTATAACATTATTCGAGTGAGACCCTGCACTCCTCGAATAAACTATCGCAACACAACATTATCCGAGTGAGACTCTACACTCCTCGGATAAGCCAATGTAGGGTGGTAAAGAACGCAAAACATCATTCGAGTGGGACCCTACACTCCTCGAATAAACTATCGCCGACAATCCTACGCAATGTAGATTGTAACACATTACCGTCATATCGAATAATTATAATCCGCAATTGTGCGCTCGTGATCTTCGGATTGCGTATCGTAAATTGATTCTCTCGACGAGAATCAATCGAGATTTACACCTCGGTGTTCAAATCTTATGAAAACACGGTCGTGACGACGATCCGTAACGTGAACGCGGTCATGACGATGACCCGCAGAGTCGATTGCTCTATGCAACCACTCTTATTATATCGGCGCAATGCTATGCTACCCTATTATCATACACACACATTACGACACATTTACAAATCGTCTTCAATCGCTCGCATTTCCGCTTATAACCATAGTAAAATAAACATATTAGTTTCCGTGGGGTTTTTTATGCCGCAAGGCTTTTTCCCCAAACCGTGTATAACGAGCCAATAAACGTGTTAATTTTAGGCTCAAATCTGTATAACTTATTTTACACATACCCCCTTCCTCATTCATCGAATAATAAAAATTTTGAACAACGGAATTTCTCCATGTTGGAGAGATTTCGACGATACATTTTTTGGTGCCTCCTGTGAGGTATGGGCGGTAAACCGGTGGAAGTGCGAGCGGAAGTTCGAAAATTTAACGTAAAGCAACGGTCGAACCGGCCATGTGCAAATCGCCAAGGCGCTTTCCTATCCGCGGAAAGTTTCCTGAAGTCAGGGCGTTTCCCTTTATGGGGGTGGGAGAAGTCCCTTGAAAAGGGGCCCACAAACGGTCGACGAGGGCTATTCGTGCTCTGACTGTTAACGTGGTAACACGCTGCAAAATTAGCAACGATATTTCTATCATCGCTTTCGAGATACTTTGTATCATTTGATTCTTCGCGGTTTCATTGGAATCGTTATTCCGTGGAGTGATATAGTGATTTAGAGACACAAGGGTGCTCATTTTACGTATCCAACTTCATTGAAAAGAATCATCGAAAGGCCCAACCAGCTGTCTTCATCGTCATCCGAGGATCTCTCGCCCACCTACCACTCAGCGCTGACGGAGTCCATCAGCATTGGAAGGATAAGTATTCCTTGCATCTTTTTTACGCGTTTAGCTTTGAATACTAGTGGTAATTAATTACGTATACGGTGTGTGCGAATAGTTTCTTCTTATAATGGATCGAGTGAAAATTATTAATCAGAAGCGAACGACGGTAAAGCGTCAGGTCACGCAGCTCGCGAACTGTGTCGCGTCTAATCAATACGATTATAAGAATTTGAAAAAGCGGTTGGATAGGGTTACCGAATTATTGCATGACTATCCGGCATCGCATTGTCTACCGTCTGCCGCGCTCCGCAATCGCAATTAATGATGAGCGCGATAGTTCGCATTCGATGTGCAAACGGTTCGTTCATAGAGGCCCGCGCTCTTCTCGACACCTGCGCGACGGCTCATTTCATAACAGATCGGCTTGCGCAACAATTAAAGCTCTCAACGCATCCGTGTGCTATTCCAATCAACGCGATTAATGAAATGACTACGATGTCAAAACGAGTCATTCAAATTACATTCCGGGCTCTTTACAGCGACTTCGAGAAAACTTTAACGTGTTTAACGGTTCCGCGAATAACGAATTGCGTACCGAACGAGCATTTCCCGCGCGAATCAATCAAAATTCCGTCGAATTTGCGCCTCGCAGATCCTGAATTCCACGTGCCGCGACCGTTGATCTTTTAATTGGCTCCGGTGCCACTTTATCATTACTTTCAATAGGGCAGATTAATTTATCCCGCGACGATTGCGACCTTATACTTCAAAAAACTCAACTCGGATGGGTAGTAGTAGGCGGTACGACAGATTGCACAGAAAATCGGATTAGGTCATGCAATCTGTCAGAATTAGAAAATCAAATAGCCAAATTCTGGCTAATAGAAAACGTGGATACGGAAACATCGGAACTATCGGAAGGAGCGTTATGCGAAGCGCATTACATAAAAGGTACGACGCGAAACGAAAGCGGGCGGTATATCGTGCGGTTACCGTTTCGTGCCGGTGATACGGATTTCGGAGACTCTCGACGAGTCGCCTTGCGTCGGTTCCACGCGCTTCAACGGAAGTTAAATTCGGATTCGGTACTTAAGGCGGAATATAATAAAGTAATGGAAGAGTACATTACTCTCGGACACATGACTCTGATCGACGACGAATCGGCATCCGGATATTATATGCCTCACCACGCGGTTGTTAAGGTTACGAGCGCGACAACGAAGGTCCGCGTCGTCTTCGATGCGTCGGCCAAAACGAACAAGGGGATATCGCTTAATGATAGGCTTATGATAGGTCCTACGATACAGGACAAGCTCTTCGAACATTTGCTTAGGTTTCGCACACACGTATACGTCATTACCGCCGATATTGAAAAGATGTATCGACAAATCCTGATACATCCAACCGACCGGAAATATCAACGCGTATTTTGGTATTATGACAACCGCATCAGAACTTTTGAATTAAATACCGTAACATTTGGTGTTTCGTCCGCTCCATATTTAGCAATTCGAACAATTCAGAAACTTGCAGACGACGAGAGTGTGGACTTTCCATATGCCTCCAAGATTTTGAAACGCGACTTATACGTCGACGATCTTTTGACAGGAGCGAATTCATTGGATGAAGTGCTGCAAATCCGCGACGAAGTAATCGCACTTTTAAAACGCGGCGGATTTAATATTCGTCAATGGGCCTCAAACCACAATCACGCGCTCGACAATATTAGTGAAAAGGTTCTCGGCTTGGACCACACAATTGATACAAATAGTATCGTGAAAACTTTAGGTATTGGGTGGCATGCTCAAGGGGATAAACTCGTATACAGCGTAAAATCAATAGAATCACCGATTAAATCGACAAAACGCGGAATTTTATCGGAAATCGCGAAAATTTTTGATCCTCTTGGCCTTCTCGGACCGGTAATCCTAATTGCGAAGACTTTCATGCAGGAATGCTGGAAGACGAAGCTTGGTTGGGATGAATCGGTTCCGCAGGCCCTGTTTTCGAAATGGTCATCGTTCGCGAATCAACTCCCGTGTATTAACAACTTATCGATTGACCGGAAACTCGTTCTAGAAAACCCAAGAAATATTCAAATTCACGGATTTTGCGACGCAAGCAAGGCGGGATACGGTGCGTGTATTTACGTACGTTCTTGTAATCGAGAGAACCGTACTCTCGTTCGACTTGCCTGCGCCAAGTCGCGGGTCGCGCCGATTAAGGAAATGACCATGCCACGGCTCGAGCTCTGTGGAGCGCTTACACTTGCTCGACTTTATCATGAGTCACGGACTGCTTTTAATTTCCCGATTGATCGCGTTGTCTTTTGGTCGGATTCGACAATCGTTTTACAATGGCTCAAAAAGTCACCGTCAACTTTAAAAATTTTCGAAGCCAATCGCGTCGCGGAGATTCAGAAGATTAAGGAAGCCGAATGGCGACACGTTAGGACAAAAGATAACCCGGCGGATGCGTTATCTCGCGGACAGCTTCCGGCGGCATTTTGCGACAATTCGTCGTGGTTTGAGGGACCCCATTGGCTACGCGATCGCGAAGGCACCTGGCCAGCAAATTTAGAAGTCGAAATTGAGGAGCTACCCGGGTTAAAGACAAACGCGTGTCTAACGTTGAACACTAATCAGTGTGAATTTTTTAACAGATTTTCATCGTACGCGAAACTGGTACGCGTTATCGCTTATTGTTTGCGTATGCGTCGGTCGAACACGTATAAGGGTGAATTGCATGTAGAGGAAAAGACCAACGCGGAACGGACCATACTACGAGCGATCCAACGAGATCAATTTCTTGACGAAATACAACACATTTCGTCTTCGGGGGGAGCAAAGAGCAGTCGTCTTGCTTCCCTGAGTCCGTTCCTCGACGAATTTGGTCTTCTCCGCGTCGGCGGACGATTGCAAAACGCCGATATTTCGTATCCGCAAAAACACCCGGTTCTTTTACCATCTTACCATCACGTGACCGACCTAATCATTCGCGAAACACACGAGCGCGCGTATCACGCCGGGATTCAAAGTACCTTGTATACAATCCGACATAGATTCTGGCTCCTCGACGGGAAAAATCAGGTTCGTAAAATCGTACGGCGATGCGTTCGTTGCATTCGCTTCCGGCCGTCTCCGTTACAAGGGAAAATGGGAAATTTACCCAAAGCACGCGTCGACGAAGCAGCGGCTTTCACACACAAGGGTGTGGATTTTTTCGGTCCGTTTTACATTAAAGAAAAGAAATATCGTAATAGAAATAGCGTAAAGACGTACGGTTGTATTTTTATTTGCATGTCGGTAAAGGCCGTACATATCGAAATCGTGAGCGATCTTACAACCGAGGGTTTTCTTGGCGCCTTCAGACGTTTCATTGGGCGCCGAGCTATACCTACACACGTATATTCGGATAACGGAACTAACTTTGTAGGCGCGAATAATCAGCTCCGCGAATTGTTTGCTTTATTCGGTTCAAATGAATTTAAGGAACGCGTAAATGAATTTGCAATAGATAGGAATATTTCATGGCACTTCAATCCACCGCTAACACCACACTTCGGAGGCATATGGGAGGCCGCGGTCAAATCATTCAAGCATCATTTTAAGCGCGTAGTCGGTGAACGTTTATTTACTTTCGAAGAAATTAACACCTTAACAATAGAAATAGAAGCAATTTTAAATTCTAGACCATTATGCCCTATATCAACAGATCCGAACGATCCAATCGCGCTAACACCTGCGCATGTTTTAGTTGGTCGTCCTCTCACGATGCTGCCGGAGGATAATTGTTTATCAGTTCCAGAGAATCGTTTGACTTCCTGGAAAAGGATCGTAAAGGCTCGCCAGGACTTTTGGAAACGATGGTACCTGGAATATTTGAACGAGCTTCAAAAGCGCCAAAAATGGTTTACTACCCGTGGTGAAATCCACGTTGGCACGATCGTCATCCTGATGGACAAAAATCAGCCCTGCATGCGATGGAGGTTGGGCAGAGTCACGAAAGCTCATCCCGGTGACGATGGAGAAGTTCGGGTCGCTACTGTTAAGACCGCCAACGGAATCGTCAAACGAAACATAACTCAATTGTGTCCATTAACCGAAACCGCGTAACTGTATATTGTAACGTATAAAACTATAACGAAAGGCCACACTTTAAAAACACAACAATACATCACACTTTGAAATAACAAGCGCAATAGTATTGCTCGCCTCACTCGCAACGGGGGGAGCATGTTCGGCCGCGAACACTTACCTGCTTTCGTCGCGACCGAAGGGATTTTATGACTCAAGTGGTTCGGCGCGTAGGCCACCGTGAAGACCCTCTGCCTCGACATTCGAGTCAAGGCAGAGTCTTTTGTCTATTAGTTGTACTCGAATCGGTTTGGAAATACCCATTTGCAAGTCGTAAATAACCTAACGGTTTTCCTTGCCTCTCACGATGGTCAAGAGTCGGAATTTTGTAAACCATCGCCCCTCTCGTGCGGGGGTTTTTCCAACATGTATCTTTTTAACGTATATTTTTTAGTCAGTCGTTGAATCTTGTGCGGGTCGGATCGAGAGTACAACTTCGTGCGTCACGAAATAACAGATAAACTCCGTGTATCGCGGAACAACATACAACCTCCATGCATCATGGAGTAACGTAAAGCATCCAATGCAGGGTGGATTCCAAATACAATTATAACATTATTCGAGTGAGACCCTGCACTCCTCGAATAAACTATCGCAACACAACATTATCCGAGTGAGACTCTACACTCCTCGGATAAGCCAATGTAGGGTGGTAAAGAACGCAAAACATCATTCGAGTGGGACCCTACACTCCTCGAATAAACTATCGCCGACAATCCTACGCAATGTAGATTGTAACACATTACCGTCATATCGAATAATTATAATCCGCAATTGTGCGCTCGTGATCTTCGGATTGCGTATCGTAAATTGATTCTCTCGACGAGAATCAATCGAGATTTACACCTCGGTGTTCAAATCTTATGAAAACACGGTCGTGACGACGATCCGTAACGTGAACGCGGTCATGACGATGACCCGCAGAGTCGATTGCTCTATGCAACCACTCTTATTATATCGGCGCAATGCTATGCTACCCTATTATCATACACACACATTACGACACATTTACAAATCGTCTTCAATCGCTCGCATTTCCGCTTATAACCATAGTAAAATAAACATATTAGTTTCCGTGGGGTTTTTTATGCCGCAAGGCTTTTTCCCCAAACCGTGTATAACGAGCCAATAAACGTGTTAATTTTAGGCTCAAATCTGTATAACTTATTTTACACATACCCCCTTCCTCATTCATCGAATAATAAAAATTTTGAACAACGGAATTTCTCCATGTTGGAGAGATTTCGACGATACAGTATTGCACTGATCATTGATCACTGAAATTGTTCAGATAGTTACTCAAAAGTTGTTACTCATTCAATTTACGGAAAACAATTCAATATCTCATTCACAATAACATACAACCGATATTCGATTCCATCCTTTAAAGGGGGTGTCGAGTCGAATCCCAAGAAAAGGAAAACACGTAGCCCAATATTGCGTCGCATAAACAGGCACGTGTTGTTGATCGAGAACACGTGCGTTTCGGATAGCTACGAATCCGCTTTATACCGGAAAATTCGAGAAACGATAGGTTTGAGCTTGACCGTTACGAATCGCGAATCGACAGGTTCGTTTTGGATCGTTTTGGTTCGGGGACCTTCGTGACCGTTAGGGCTATTCTACTGAGGCGCGGGGTGGTCACGCGGAAAAAGAAACCGGTACGGCACGCGCCGGAGAAAGCAGTTGCTCTTAGGCAATTGAGACGTTAATAGCTCTCAAAAGTTCGCTAACACGTATCGTCGTCCGTAACGGATTAGTTATCTCAAGTGCGATTATCATTTAGTACTCATTGCGATCTACGATCAACGGATCAGTCGCAACCCTTCACGCGTTAATTAAAGTTTAGTATCGTTTATCGAAGGTAAAGTGTGTCGAGTCACGCGAAACGCGCGGGAATTCCTGACGCCGCGTCATAGCGTCTCGCCGTCTCTCACGAACTTTCGCGAAGGTCTCGCGCGGTCTCGTCAACACCACGTTGTCTTTCGGCACGTGAAATCCCTTTTCCAAACAAGCCCCGCGCGGCGATTTATTATTACGGCCCAGCGCCTATTTCGAATCTTCCATTTCCTAGTCCAGCACTAGCGAAATTTATTACGGCCCAGCGCCTACTTCAAATATTATCCTGTCTAGTCCAGCACTAGCTAATTATTGCATCGCGGTTGCATCCAACCCCCCCCCCCCCCCCCCCCTTCTATCTCTCGCTTCACGCGAGATATTAACACACACACACACACAGACGTCTGTTTTCAGTGCAATTTTCTTGTACTTCTTCGAGGAGGTTTTTTTACTTGGCCAAGCCAGGTTTTTCCTCCTCTGGGACAATAAATTGTTCATATTGTCCCCAATATTGCGTAAATTTATTCGAATTCATTCTCATCCATCCCCATTAAATAAAATAAGAAATTGAATTGCGGAATCTCGGCACTTTGACGAGATTTCGACGAAACAGGGGGCAATACCTTTAGATAGATGAAAATAAGCTGATATTTGTGAATTTTTTTATATAGGATATCTTTGTCTTGTATTTTCGAAATTTCAGGTATAATTTATTATAATTATTTCCTATTACAACATATTTTCTTTTTTTAAAAATATTAAAAAATGGCGGAATTATGATAGTCTTTCCTGGAAGTGTTTCGGCGCGTCTCGTGAAACGGCGTAACTTCTAGCTTTAGTTACATTGGTCCCAAACAAGTTTGCAACGATGTTTCGATTATTAACATTCACAGTTAGTAGATGAACCTAAGAAATGTGAAAAATATGGAAAATTGAAGAGATGGCGCGCTTTTAAAGAAAAACTTTGAATTTTACTGAAAATTTTCGCAATATTTTGCAATAAAAGAGGACTTTAATGTTAAATTTATTTCGTACATTTAGGTTCATATATTAGATAGTATTGTCATGGATATGTTCAAAAAACTTGAGCGCGATTGATAAACTAGTTTTTGAGTTATCAGTCACGCCAATTTTAAAAACGTAGTTTTGAGAAAAATGCGTTTAAAGTTTCGATAAGTAAAACCTGAATAAGTTCAATGATTTACAAACTAATCTGCGATTCCTGCGCCATATAATAATCCTTCGGCTTACTCGTAAAGTTGATTTTTCTCTATAAGCTCATTCTCCGTAAAAATACAAAATTTCAAACATAGCAATGGCGTGATAATAACAAATCTGCTACATAGCCCTCCGTACCGAGCGCGTGAATATCGGCGGCGCGATATCCGACATGAGTCTCGATAATCGGCCATAACATCAAAAGGGATCCGTATTACGCTTGAAAATTTTGAGACTATATTTTTGAGATGTTGCACTAACATTTTATAGAAAAAAAAATTTTGCAATTTTTTAAGATTCTAAAGGTATTGATCCTCTTAATTCTATTACAGCTATTGCTAATGTTTGCGTTAATCTTTCAACATTATAATCGAAAACAAGCATAACAATGTTGAAAATCTCTAGTCCATCAGATTTAACTTCTAAAAATTATCTGCTAATGCACCGATTACTTGCGAATCTCCTTTTAATAGTTCTGAATCATATAAACCGTAATTGTTAAATATTTTAAAAAGGCTTGTAAACACGATCAACGATCTTTTTGTACGAACCGTATTTATGAAATAGGTCCAAGTATGTAAGTACATCATTTTTCATAATATTCATATATACATTTTCAGACGACAGATTTAATGAACACAAAGTCGTTCCTCTTATGCAAACCTCTCGATACGTTTCTTTGCAAGCACGAACTAAATTCTTTCGCCGTAACATCGCAAACAGAGAATGGCAGGAAAGGGTACGTATATTAATAGCATCGTCCAATATTTTACAGAAATGCCTCACAAGTTAATCGAAACCTGAATAATCAAATACGTCCTCTATTTGTGCAGGTATTACGCAGGATCGGTTACAGCATATTATTTTTAACTATCGCTGTAGTAGTAGCCCCATTCATTCAACTACGCATGAAAGATAGTATTCTATATGAAATAGTGGCTGCATGACATAGAGGTATGCAAGTGCGTAAATATCTATTTTGGTAATGATATACCTCGTAAGTTTAGTTGCAGATCGTTTTTACATTACACATCTCTTAGAAATCTCAAGTGGCGAAGCGGGGTTTTCATTGATGTAACTTATAAAGAGGAGTCTGTGTTTCATTTTAAATAGCGAAGCACATATCATCATTTTATGTACTTTATACATTTTATATTATTTCCTCGAGAAATACCATTTGCAGGTTTCATATGGTTGAGTTTAAGGTACATTTGATTTTCGTCTTTCGTGGGATACACGGCTGTCAGGCATTGCACTTTTACAAAGTTCAAAGATCAATGCACTCTATGGAGATGGAAGGAAGTTTGTTATGTCGATAGTACCGTGCGGTAATTCAATGATTAGCAATTCCACGCGTACTGGAAACACTTCGCAATATAACAAGTATCAACGTAACGCGTGGAACATTGCGTAATGTATACTAACATAAGATATTATAATATTAAAACGTATAGAAGAAAGAGGTGTAATAATGTAACGAACTGTAGTACAACACGTAGTTATAGACCTTTTCCGTATTGTACTTAAAACTGTCCAATGGTCGCCTTCTTGCCAGTGTCTGCTCTAGACTGCGCAAACTACATAAACTGTACTAATAAATTCAGCCCAGTTATTATTATATACAGTGTCCCATTTAAATTAACATTGTAAAAAATCTGGTTGATGTGTGATTTAAGAAAAACAAACTGACACGTGCCCTTTAGTATTTCGAGTGGGAAGTCAAATGACATTACTAATTTTTTAATGCATAGACGACTTCGATGTTATTTCAAGGTCATTTTGTCTTATGCATTATGCATTTGTTATTCTGGAATCATATTCTACGTAAAAAAAATACACGACTGTCGTTTGATACATTTTGTTGTGAGTGTAATATTGAACTTACAACAAAATTTCCTAAAATATCTAATTGATTTTTCATGTTTATGTCGAAAATATTTTTTCTATTAAAATGACAACGTTAATTTCTTCTGGAAGGTTTTTTATTTTATTTAAGAACATTACAATAAATGCTCGAAATTTTTACCCTCAACTTCTACACATTTATTAATTCGTTTAATAAAAGACACATGAAGAGGTAATAAAATTGTTCTCGTGATACTACAACACACAGTTATAATTCGCTTTTTCATGTTTTCCGGTGTAATAGGTGGATCGGAGTATACCTTTCCCTTAAGATAACCCCATAGGAAGTAATCAGGTGATGTTAGAACCGGTGATCTCGCTGGCGAGGAAAGTGGACCACCTCGATCTATCCAACAATCAGTAAACACTCGATCTAGTATTTGCCGTGCAATACGTGAATAATGAACTGTGCAACCGTCGTGTTGAAACCATATGTTTTTCCTGCCTGCTAGGCTTAGATCTTTAAGTAATACAGGTAATTCGCGATCCAAGAAGTCTCGATATCTGTTTCCATCTAACGTGCCATCAATAATTCTTAAGGTACTAATGATACGTGAAGATGTAAGATTACCAGATGTAATTTTGAACTTATAACAAAATGTATCAAACAAAAGTCATGCATTTTTTCATGTAGAATATGAATCCGGAATAAAAAATGTGGGTTTATGATAAAAAGAGACAAGATGACTTTGAAATAACCTCGAAGACACCCACGCGCTAAAAAATTAATAATGCTGTTTGACTCCCCACTCGAAATGCTAAAAGATACGTACCAGTTTGTTTTTCTTAAATCACACATCTTCGATACCTTTTACATTGTCAACTTAAATGGGACACCCTGTATAGGGTGTTCCGCGACAGGTATTACTCCCTGAAAGGGGTGGTAGAGGACGTCATTCTGAACAAGATTTCCCTTTGCAAAAATGGGGTTTGAAGCTTCGTTTTTGAATTATTAAGGAAAAACACGGACCAATCAGAGCGCAGGGATTACGCGCGCCCAAAAGCAGGAGCGACAGCTTCGAGACTGGCTGCTGAGCGCGATCATGATCAAGTGCCTATGCGCCGGGACAGTCTAAACGTTTAATAAGAAGTCCTTATGACATAACTCAGTTAAATAATGATCAGAATAATTGAAAGTAGTGTTCATTTACTCATTCCTTATGAAGGAGGAACGGAATTAGTTATGCGTAATTAATAGAAACTGAACAAATTAAGTTTCTGTAATTTTAAATTTACAGAAATCTTATTAACCATTAAAATAGGACTCACCAATTGTTTGAAAATAATCTTGCTTGATTGAAAATGGATCTTCGTAACTACAGGGTGTCCACGCCTAAGTGTGACAGCGCGATATTTCATGAACTATTGATGACACGAAAAAGTGTTTATATGGAAATTGCAGGGTAAAAGGGGCTCTATGTTTTGGCATAAACGAATTTTTTATAATGTTATTAATGTAAAAGATATGATGGTGAAGTTTCGTTTTTTAAATGGAACTATATATTTTTTTTCCGATCACGCGATAGTGCTTTTCAAGACGAATTCATTAAGATTTAATGTACCTACCCGATTTTTAATAGTTTTCGCGATATAAAGCTTAGAAATTTACTGATTTTCAGCAGAGACGTCACGATTTGAGTAGTAAGTCATAAAAACGGTCTTATTGTTGCGGTAAGTGCCGGATTTTTGACTCTGCCTGCCGAAACTGATAGCCGCGGGTCTACGGTCGGAGCGGCAAGTCCGAAGAGTAAGAATCGTGGAAAGAATTGTCCATCATCCTAATGCGGAAAACTTAGACCGTAATGGACAATTCTTTCCACGTTTCTTACTTTTCGGACTTGCTGTTCCGACCATAGACCCGCGGCTATCGGGTTCGGCAGGTAGAGTCAAACATGCGGCACTTACCGCCACAATAAGATCGTTTTTATGACTTACTACTCAAATCGTGACGTCTTTGCCGAAAATCAGTAAATTTCTAAGCTTTATATCTCGAAAACTATTAAAAATCGGGTAGGTACATTAAATCTTAATGAATTCGTCTTGAAAAGCACTATCGCGTGATCGAAAAAAAAAATATATAGTTCCATTTAAAAAACGAAACTTCACCATCATATCTTTTACATTAATAACATTATAAAAAATTCGTTTATGCCAAAACATAGAGCCCCTTTTACCCTGCAATTTCCATATAAACACTTTTTCGTGTCATCAATAGTTCATGAAATATCGCGCTGTCACACTTAGGCGTGGACACCCTGTAGATCGTTCCATTTATTCTAACTATTTGTAAAAATAATACGCAACCCACAATAGCTGATATCACAGCCGGTTCACTTCACTATTATTTTTTATTATCACTGTTCACTGCAATATTTTGTTGTTATTTTTCACTAATTTCCTAATGTAATAACGATGGATGAACAAGTGAAGACGCGTGAACGATTATCCGAAAATAACTTCAGTGATTTTTTCCCTTTCACGTTTCGCTTCGAACGTTCTGTCCTAAACTGCCGATCGTGACTCCAATGTGCCGAGTCTAAAGAAAGTGAGAATTCTGGAGATCGTCAGCGACCGTTCGGACCGTCCAAGCAAAGAATCATAAAATAATTAAACGGCTCCGTTTTGCTCGCTCGACGGTCGCTTCATAGGCGTTCGAGAAAAACCAGTCCTTTTTCCTTTCTAAAAGGCAAAAACGGTTTTCGCCTTTCTATAAAGAAATGCATAATCTCACTTTCGTTCGAGTGTCAAACGTCCTTTTTACAAGGGACTGTTGTCTAAATTTCCAGTCGAAGTTGTTCATCGCGTTGCGTTCTGCAATTTAGGACAGATCGTCGGGTGTTCAACATCAAAGAGAAAATAAATAACGCTAAAATTATTTATGAATAATCATTCACGCGTTTTCATTCGCGTTCTTCATCTGTGATTATTTGATTAGGAAATTAGTGAAAAGTGGTAGCAGAATATTACAATTAAAAATACGAATTAGAAGTGACAGTGAAGTGAAATGAGTTCACTGACTAGGTTGTGACATTAGATATTGTGCAGTGTGCATTTCTACAAAAAATTAGGTTCGATGAAGTGATAGAAACACAATTTTACTGGAGCAGGATTATTTTTAAACAATCGGTGAGTCTGATTCAAATTTGCTTATCGCGTATTCACGAAAAATGAATAAGTGAACATTAGTTGTAACTGTTCTGTTCATTATTTAACTGAGTTTTGTCGTAATGGCTTCTTATTAAACGTTTAAACTGTCCCGGCCCATAGGCACTTGATCATGATCGCGCTCAGCAGCCAGTCTCGAAGCTGTCGCTCCCGCTTTTGGGCGCGCGTAATCCCTGCGCTCTGATTGGTCCGTGTTTTTCCTTAATAATTCAAAAACGAAGCTTCAAACCCCATTTTTGCAAAGGGAAATCTTGTTCAGAATGACGTCCTCTACCACCCCTTTCAGGGAGTAATACCTGTCGCGGAACACCCTATACAGGGTGTCCCATTTAAGTTGACAATGTAAAAGGTATCGACTTACACCTGTCGCGGGACACACATAGGCTACACCACGCTTGGAACCTACCAGAGTCGGAAATCAGCCTTACTCCTCGCACCAAACCTTAAAGACTTGGACTCTACCAGTCGAAAGTTGACTCTTGCTTGGAAACCCAGCAGAGTTGACCTCCTCACAACTAAAATCCTAAATAATGGCTTTCTTCGCAGAAGAAGAGCGAACATTTTCTTTCCTTCCCCTGATCCGAACGCACATTTTGTATCAACACCCTGTACAAATACATTCTCTATTTAAAATAAAATTCATTTGAGAGGTTACAGTATTAAATTATCTCCTTTTCTATTTGAATTTCCTCGTGCATGATTTTTTCTATCAATTTTTCATGAGCATGAAATATACATAAATAGGTTGATAATTAACTCTTCTGTTTTTATAGTTAATGTATTTCCTCGAGATTTATAAATCGCATTATATTTATAAATATATTTTTATTTCTTTGAAATCTAAGGTGTTCATCAATGAAATCGTTTAACAATGACATTCTGATTATTTCACTTAATTGTTAATCGATCTCACTGAAATTAAATAAAATTCCTCCACTGTATTTTTAAACGTTTAAAGTTTTTTTTGTATTAATCATGAATTAAATACATTTTGATTTAAAACGTATTTATTTTAAAACAAACGAAAAAATAAATTTGTTCATTCCACTGATTAATAAGTGATCCAATTAAATGTTTGTTTGCCAATGTACAACGAGGTTTTTTAAATTCAAGTAATTCAATAAATTCTCTCAGCTGTTTCGAACTTTTCAATCTCATTTTTAGAATTAACGTTAACTTTTTCAATTTTTTTAAATTAAAGAGGAATAAAGAACGAATTTACTAATTGAAGTTTCTTATCAACTTGTTAAAACATATTACATTTTTCGTCGCTAAAATTTACAAAATAAACTTTTATATTTTGAATTCGTGAAAGCTACCGTTATCAACTACATTTTATTTTGAAATATACTATCGCTTCTTTAAAATCCGACTTATTCGCGTGCCAAAACGATAAATCATTTTAACCCCTGCTTATCCTTTAACCGGATTGAAAGTATAAACTTGCGAATAATCTTCGCTGAAATAAACAAAATGTCTTTAATAAATTTAGCAATTACGTATCTTTATCGGATTTTAACGCACATTTTAGTTTTTCCTTTTTTCTTTAATCCACGAAACATGTTTTCATATTTTACTAGGTAAAAGACTGGAATAAAGCAGTGTATGAAACTTTAAAAGTATCGCAATACAATTTTACGGAATTCATAGAATTTTTCCTTTTTCCTTCAATTCACTAAACATGTTTTCATAATTCGCAAGTTAAAAGACCAAAATGAAACAGTCCATAAAACTTTAAAAATATAGCAAAAAAATTGTACAAAAATCAGAAAAAATATCTAAAAAATTTGAATCTATTTCTTGCCTCTTCTTTCCCAGAATTCAAATTGTTATATTTTGCAAACGTAACAGAAAAAGCTACTAAAATTTAAAAATATTTTTGCTCTTCCTCCTTCAAACCCTACACTATAATTTCTAAATTTTTATATTTCAATAAATGCTTTAGTTCTTCATTTTTTAAACCTTAAAAACAGGTTTTTAAATTTTCTAGTTTGTAAGGGTAAAAAAAAATATCTCAGAAATGCAAATATTTCTATTGGGTGTCATAGTTTCAAGATAATTAAAATTAGTTTTAATTTTTGTATTTTTTATCTTGAGATATAGTATTTATATAAGTCTGTTACCTTCATATTAACATTTTAATTTAAAAAGTTATATGTAAACGTTTGCTACGTGATTATGTTTAATATTAACACTTGACTTGTTTGCAATACTACTTCATTTTTAAATATTTCATGAAGAGCAAAAAAATATTTTTGAAAAATGATGTTCTCCAAATTGTAATTCAACTTTTGCATGTAGTACTCGATGCAAACGTGTTGTCTATTCTTTTATAAATCGATGCATCGTAAACATGGGAATAAAAGTCCGGCAAGTTTTAAAACTTTAAAGTTAGATCGCTTGAAACAATGTACATGATTTTTCTTCATTCAATAACTACTATATTATTATAATATTAATTAGTAATAACAGTTTAAAATGCAAAAGTAAATACGTTTTTCAGACTTTCATGTTTTTGCGAAATTCATGTTTAACAAATAGGAAACTGTCACTGCTATATTTTGTTGTAAAAAATATTAAAAAACAGGACAAATTTTGTATTTGTCAGTATTTAAATCATATTTCTCACGATTTAATTCCAAATTTGTGTTATACGATGAATGCATTGTACTATTTTTCGTTTTCTGAACCCTTGAAATAGCTGTTTGAATTTTGTTAATTAATAAGGATTATATGAACACCACGAAAAAAGATCGATGAAGTGAGATGCACTTAGAAGGCAAACCGGGTTAACGATATCCTTTTGGAATTCTAATGCGTCCTCCCTGCCAGGATTTTGATTTATTAATCCCGTAGCAATGTCTGCAAAAGGACCAAATGGAGACCCTGAACCCTCGTCGATCACTCTGACCAGCGGAAAGGAGCGAGTGCTCTTCAAACTTCAAACCCTTTTCTCTGAGAGGTCTGCGATGTTGTATATAGGATGTTCTAGAAGTTTGCGTCAAAAATTTATCTGCGTGTATGTGGTAACAAATTTCGTTGAAAATGCCATATTAAAGATGTACAAATACTGAACCGAACAGTTTCAATAAAAAGCAAGAATGCTTTTCCTTCTAGTTCAATACAAAGTCCTGAATAAAAATAATGAGAAGAATTAAAAACTATGTCGCTGTGTTAAATTAATGATGAGAAATTTAACAGGTACTGACTACATGTATTAATATTTGTTGGTACACATGAACATATTTGTCAATTTGTAAAAGTTTGTTAAAGAAATGAATATATGGATCAAAACGCAATTTGTTGTACATCTAAATGTAAAATTTAAAAAATGTTCTTATTATGTGTAATCATGAATTAAAATTATATTAGACAGTTGATACTTCCGATGAAGTTAGAAGACCATAAAGAAAATTCTAGTGTAATTATTGACAAAAAGGGACCCAGTCCCAGTGTGTAATTACTGAGTAACTTCTCTCTACAATTCAATCGTTGCTCATTGATTATTATAAAGTTATTAATCATACAAAATTTGTAAAATTCAAGATTCCTACGTAATCGCACAACAAAAATCTTGACGATTTTGGCAACGGTTTAGTATTCGGTGCCACGCCTGCTGACGGGTATATAACGGGTGAATTTATAAATCAAATTGACCAAATTTCAATCATTTTGAATTTCGGGTTGGCCAAGGAATACTATTTTATCCCAACCTAACTTAACATGTTTTATAATATAATTAAAAATGAATGTCAGAAAATGAATACTATGAATTATAAAACACTGTTAGAGTTTCATACAGAAGAGGTTTACGACATGATGGAAGAAAATGACCACTTTTGAATTCCATAGTTAATTATCCGTACCATCTGTGTGCCAACGCTACGATGGTACGTGACATTTTAGTTTTAGCAAAGGCATTTATGGTTATGCACTCATTTATAGATTTTTTCGGTTTCAGCGGCACAGGTCATGTCATAAACCTCGAGGATTCGAAGGTCAAAGGACATCTTGGACCTGAAAAATAACGGTTTCTGCAGACCGAGAACCGCGTCATGAAATTTTGAGAAAACCCAAACTTTTCCAAGAAACGGCGTCCTCCCTCGTAGGAACTCCTGTTCCCCTTCCAGAAAAGTACCACGCCAAGGGCGCAATAGAAGGGAGAACAAAGGTTTTAAATATGGCAGAAAATGCCAAAAACAGGCAGAGTAAACATAGAATCAGACAGAATAGCACCGAAATAGTACAGACTAGAATTAGAAAATCATATTCCAGAAAGCATTGCTGAGTACTCAGACTCACAATCCAATAGTTAAAATTTAGCATATACGTTCACACACACATACATACCTACACTATCATATAAACGAATAAACTGTTTTGTTCATTAACCAGTATTAGTTCCTTGCGATCCCAGTCCGTGTAAAATTGGGTCGTCCTTCGACAGTACATTAGACGGCACGAAGGGCAATATTTAGGGTCCTGACCTTACCCTATCAAACACACTAGGTTGAGTACGGTTAGTTTAGATTAATATTTTTTCAAATATTTTTTTGTTAATAACTTTGTAATAAATAACAAGCGACGATTAAGTTATGAGGAAAAGTTTCTCAGGACGTCGACCTCGACAACATACAGGGTGTCCCGCGACAGGTGAAAGTTCCTGAAAGGGGTTGTAGAGGACGTCATTCTGAACAAGATTTTCCTTTGCAAAAATGGGGTTTGAAGCTTCGTTTTCGAATTATTAAGGAAAAACACGGACCAATCAGAGCGCAGGGATTACGCGCGCCGAGAAGCGGAAGCGACAGCTTCGAGCCTTGCAGCTGAGCGCGATCATGATCAAGTGCCTATGCGCCGGGACAGTCTAAATGTTTAATAAGAAGCCCTTATGACAAAACTCAGTTAAATAATGATTAGAACAGTTACAACTAATGTTCACTTATTCATTTTTCGTGAATATGCGATAAGCAAATTTGAATCAGACTTGCCGATTGTTTAAGAATAATCCTGTTCCAGTAAAATTGTGTTTTCATGACTTCATCGATCCTAATCTTTTGTAAAAAGACACACTGCACAATATCTGATGTCACAACCTAGTCAGTGAACTCATTTCACTTCACTGTCACTTCTAATTGGTATTTTTAACTGTAATATTCTGCTACCACTGTTCACTAATTTCCTAATGAAATAATCACAGATAAAGAACGCGAATGAAAACGCGCGAATGATTATTCATAAATAATTTTAGCGTTATTTATTTTCTCTTTGATGTTGAACACCCGACGATCTGTCCTAAATTGCAGAACGCAACGCGATGAACAACTTCGACTGGAAATTTAGACAACAGTCCCTTGTAAAAAGGACGTTTGACACTCGAACGAAAGTGAGAGTATGCATTTCTTTATAGAAAGGCGAAAACCGTTTTTGCCTTTTAGAAAGGGAAAGGGACTGGTTTTTCTCGAACGCCTATGAAGCGACCGTCGAGCGAGCAAAACGGAGCCGTTTAATTATTTTATGATTCTTTGCTTGGACGGTCCGAACGGTCGCTGACGATCTCCAGAATTCTCACTTTCTTTAGTCTCGGCACATTGGAGTCACGATCGGCAGTTTAGGACAGAACGTTCGAAGCGAAACGTTAAAGAGAAAAAATCACTGAAGTTATTTTCGGATAATCGTTCACGCGTCTTCACTTGTTCATCCATCGTTATTACATTAGGAAATTAGTGAAAAATGACAACAAAATATTGCAGTGAACAGTGATAATAAAAAATAATAGTGAAGTGAACCGGCTGTGATATCAGCTATTGTGGGTTGCATATTATTTTTACAAATAGTTAGGATAAATAGAACGATCTAGTTACGAGGATCCATTTTCAATCAAGCAAGATTATTTTCAAACAGTTGGTGAGTCTTATTTTAATGGTTAATAAGTTTTGTGAAAATTTAAAATTACAGAAATTTAATTTGCTCGGTTTCTACTAATGACACATAACTAATTCCGTTCCTCCTTCATAAGGAATGAGTAAATGAACACTACTTTCAATAATTCTGTTGATTATTTAATTGAGTTTCGATGTAAAGACTTCTCATTAAACTATACCGAGGCAAAGGCACTTGATCGCGCTCGCGCTCAGCTGCAAGGCTCGAAGCTGTCGCTCCCGCTTCTCGGCGCGCGTAATTCCTGCGCTCTGATTGGTCCGTGTTTTTCCTTAATAATTCAGAAACGAAGCTTCAAAACCCATTTTTGCAAAGGAAAATCTTGTTCAGAATGACGTCCTCTACCACCCCTTTCAGGGACTTACACCTGTCGCGGGACACCCTGTATATGTTACCGTGAATGACCGAAATTGGAGAATGTCGACTTTCACCGGTGAATGTCAACAGATACCAAATACGTCGGTGAAAGATCGAATATTTCATTACATTGTTGTACATTCGGACCCTATCCGGTGTGTGTCGACAATCACAGATATGCTCTGGTGGAGGTCCAAAACAGAAGAGTCAAAAAACAAGCGACTGGCTCTCTCCCGCCAAAGCCTTTGTTCTGCTCGGAGTTAATCAGCTTTGTCAGTCTTATGCAAGCTTTGATAACGCGAGCAACGTTTTCTTAATTTTTTTTCCGATACCCTAATTTATACTAAATGGATACTGCAGTAAATCGTGATCTTTTTCTTGAAAAATTAAATGCATTAATTGCGGGTAAACGAGAAGACAATTGTTTTTATTTTTCTTAAGAAAAGTATTCTAAAATACTTTCTGAAGTGGTTTCTGCTAAAATTAAATGCAACACACCTTTGGATTACAGACGATTAAAACGTCTTGATGTTTTAAAAATTAATGATGAAGAGAAGTTAATTGTACCATTAAAACCAGGGGAAACGAACATACAGTATTATGTTACCAATGAAGAATTGTACAGTATACTATATGAAACTCACACCAGAATAGGCCACGGAGGAAGAACACGTATGCTTAAAGAGTTGCAAGTTAAATACAAAAATATCACATATGAAGTTGTAATGTTGTATTTAAATTTATGCAAACAGTGTCAAATGAAACACAGTGCACCTAAGAAAGGTATTGTTGTGAAGCCGATGGTTAGTTCTGAATTAAACTCAAGATATCAAGTTGATCTGATAGATCTGCAGTCAAACAGAGATGGCGAATATAAGTTCATAATGGTGTATCAAGATCATTTAACTAAGTTTGTCCAGCTACGACCTTTGAAAACTAAAAGAGCTGAAGAAGTAGCGCATCACGTTTTTTCAATATTTTTAACATTTGGTGCACCAGCAATATTGCAATCAGATAATGGTAGAGAATTTAGTAATCAAGTCATATCCGAAATATGCGCTATGTGGAAAGATGTTAAAATAGTTCATGGAAAGCCTCGTCACAGTCAAACACAAGGCTCAGTTGAAAGGGCCAATCAGGATATACAGAATATGCTAACTGCATGGATGAACGATAACGATACAAATAAATGGTCAGATGGTTTATCCTTTGTTCAATTTGCCAAGAACACTACATACCACGAAGGAATACGCCAAAGTCCTTATGAAGCCATGTTTGACGTTAAAGCAAAAAGAGGCATAGCATCGTCTTTTTTGCCTGGCGAACAAATCGCAAATATTGAAACTGAAGAACAACTCGAAGAAATTGCCAATACTTCTGAAACCGAAGAACAGCTTGAAGAAACTGTTAATGCTTATAAAAAAAATTTGAGCGGTGGTCATACCCAAAACCATACTCCAAAGAAAAATATTGAAGAGGACCTACAACCTACAACGTCTTCACATCAAATTCTGACTGAAAAACACGAGTTGATTTCTACAAAAAGGTGCGGCCGCGAAAGAAAATCTTCTACTGCGAGCAACAAAAATGTTACGAACCTCACAAAAACAATTTCCTCCTGCTCAAATTGGTGATAATGTACGAATACAAGTCCCTGATGTCGACCGTGGTCGTACAGATAGCCGAAATGTGTTAGCGGTTGTTGTTGGAATAGAAGACTCCGACTTCTATAAACTGGCAAATAAAAATGGTACCCTCAAGCAGCTTTACACACGTAATCAGTTCGTAATTTGCAAAGAAAAGTTACTTTCCATAGATGAGATTTCTTTTCAAGAAATGTCGCTGAGAGAAGCAGCTGCAGCTAATTCGAAAAGCGGAGGACAAGGCTATACACGCTGTCATTGCAAAAGGAAGTGTTCCACAAATAAATGCAGTTGTAAAAGCAAGGGACTCTTGTGCAATTCAAAGTGTCATAATAGTTTAAGTTGTTGCAATAAATAAGATTTGAATCACATAAGTAAGTAATTTTTTTATTACTATTATTTTCTTTTCTCATGTAGAATGTACTGTGTATTTTAAATTCTTGATCATTCCTTTCAGAAAGAGAGGCGAAAAAGTTACGTCACCCTTGTGACGTTTTATAGCGACTGAATTACTCAGAAGAAAATATAAATCTCCAACATGTTCAACATTCACCATTAGTGCATGGTGAATGTCAACATTTACCGACGTAAGTCAGAAATAAGGGTATTTAGCAAATATTTCGGATATACACCAAGCGACTATGTGAATGTTGACATTCACTGGTGAAAGTCGACATTCTCCAGATTTCGGTGTTTCGCTGTAACATATATATATATGGGGATTCATCATCTCAACATAAAATAATATAGGAAACCCCTGGTCCAAGCGTACAAGCGCAAGGAAACCATAAAAATCAAGAGTGAAGCCTAAAAACGATCGACGTTCCGAGCCCAACATGGGAAAAATACAAGGCGATCAAGAACAAGGAGGACCCACGACGCAGATACTGGAAGATCCTCTGGCTGTTTGGCGCAGGAGCAGTTAAAAAAACAAAAGCAAGCCGAATAGCGTACTTGATTCGTAACAAGCAACTGGCCAGACCCAAGCGAGTTGCTAATTACGAATCAATACTGTATAAGCAACACGCTCGGGACGGGCCAGTTGCTTATTTCGAAGGAGGTATGCTATTCGGCTTGCTTTTGTGTTTTGAATCGCTATGTGTAAGAGTGCGAAAACAATATACATTCTGTCCTCTCTTCTCTAAACTGTTCCGTCAACCGCAAAAATTATTGGTTCTTCGGTTTCACAGTCTTCTCACTCCGTCACGAATCTCTCACTCGGCGGCCGACTTCAATCAAAGAAGTGGGGATAGAAATTTGCTAATTTCGAAGCTGGAAGCTTGTTTCGAAACAATGCTGTATTAGCCCCACTTAAGGTAATTACGCGTGTCGGCTAATTATAGCCTTTCGATAGATTGGCACTTGGTCTTCTTTTGTCAATGTGTACCCCATTTTGTTCTTACGAGTAACCGCTAAATGAGCTATGAATTATAAATGAAAATTTAAGCATCCAGTGAAAACGTTAAAAGGATTTCTCAGCGTGACTTCAGTTTTTAATTATCCGAGACAGAATTAGAAATACATACATACTTGATTCTAACAATTTGCCAAAAATAGTGGCATGTCTTCTTTTCAACAAAACTAACGTTAGGTATAATAAAATTAATAGATATTAGTATATTAATAGTTAACTATTTATGAGTTTAAGTGTCTTGAAATTATGATAAAACCGGAAACAAATGTCACAAGTTGAATTGAAAAAATCGTACCTATTATGCAACACGCAGGAAATTTGTAACAAAAACTAAGAAAAATTATCTTTATTGTAAAAAATGAATGTTTATGTTCATAATAAATGTCTATCACTTTTTTTTAAATATTATTTCTCTTGTATGATATTTTGCTGGTACCCCCTTAGACAAAAAGATAGCACATATGTATGTACTATCTTTAATTTCTTGAAAATTACTTAGAATTTTTTAATGTAACACATACCATTCTAATTGTTACATTCCAGAGAGAAGGAACTTCTTAGTAAATAGGGTTGACCTTGCTAGCTTTCTGAGCAAGCAGAAGAAATATACAAATACGCCGAAATGATAGCACACTCGAAATTTATGCCGGTATCCTTCAATACTTTACGTATTGCCAAGCAGTTAACAGTGAGTGTCGAGTGCTAAAGTTAAACGTAGACATGGGCCGCGGCAAAAAATTAAGTGAAACCGAAATTGCAAGAATTATTGAATTAAAAAATCAATACATTACTATTTCCAAAATTTCCAAAATTGTCAACAAAAGCCGTAAAGTAATATATAATTTGTTAAGAGATCCTGCAAATTATGGAAAGAAAAAAAGTTGTGGAACACCACCAATATTATCAGAACGGGATAAACGGGCTATTATTCGTGTTGTCTCCAACTCAACATTGACATTCCGTCAAATTGCTCAAAAAGCAGGCATCACTGCAAATGTCCGAAGTGTTCGTCGTATTCTTCAAAAACCTCCGTTAACAAAATACCGCAAAGAGCAACGATTTACATTCGCAAAAGAACACATTCATTGGAATAAGAAATGGAAATGAATTTTATTTACTGACGAAAAAAAGTTTAATATGGATGGTCCGGATGGATTTTCATTCTATTACCACGATTTAAGGAAAGAAAGATTAGTAAAAAAACGAAAACAAATGGGTGAGGGTGGTGTGATGATCTGGGCTGGAATTGGATACAAAGGCAAAACAGATGTACGGTTTCTTGAAGGAAAAATGAATAGTCAAAAATATATAAATTTAATCTTAAAACAAATTAATGAACACGCACTACGAATTACCAAAGATAAATTTATTTTTCAACATGACAATGCTGCTATTCACCCAGCTAAAATCGTAGAACAATTTTTTCAAAGGGAAAACGTATCGGTTTTACCGTGGCCCGCATGCTCCCCGGACCTGAATATTATTGAAAATGGTTGGGGAGAACTAGCACGTGCAGTATATAAGAATGGAAAACAGTATGATAATATTGAACAATTAAAAGAAGCTATTAAGGTAGAATGGGATAATTTGCCACAAAATACAATTAAAAAGTTATACAAATCCTTACCAAAGCGGATGCTCGAAGTAATAGAAAATAAAGACGGATATACTCATTATTAGTTTCATGTTAATTGCAACGTAATTTCCTTCTTTGTGAAAATATATGTATAAATTTTGTGAATGTGCTATCATTTCGCCGCCAGTATTTGCATATTTCTTCTGCTTGCTCAGAAAGCTAGCAAGGTCAACCATATTTACTAAGAAGTTCCTTCTCTCTGGAATGTAACAATTAGAATGGTATGTATTACATTAAAAAATTCTAACTAATTGTCAAGAAATTAAAGATAGCACACATGTGCTATCTTTTTGCCCAAGGGTGTATGTGAATATATTGAACCTATTTTTCTCCATTATTATCACTGCAATGTACTTACAATAGAATGATAAAAAATATATTTTATAATACCATACGATATTACCAAGGAACATGTATCCAAAATGGAATATGTTCCATATTACATACATTGCAGACATTCCACATTACGAATATACATATTTCGACAGGAAAATAATAGTTCTCGTCTACGTATCCGACGTACGCAGGGTAGACAGTTATAGTCCTTGCAGTTTCTTGTATACGTTGGTACAACAAAGCATAATTTGCGTTTCTATTGTTTTAGTATAAAATTAAATACATATTATTTTCTGTTATAGTAAAAAGAGCTTTTTATGCAAAATTTGCTTTGCGTATTTTCTTTTTTGTACATTTGGTGTACCATGAAATTGACACAATACGGTACGTACTTATCTTTGGCGTTATAAAAGATACAACTTAAAGGTGTAGGTATGAAGTAATAAATGGAGCATTTAACAATCACCCAATATATTTCTAACAAAGTAACACAGAAACAGAACGGTGTGAAATGTTTCAGCGATTCAGCGTAGATATTTAATCTACCGCTGGTTAGTAAACTATAGCATCGAACTATTACTATAAGTGATTTTTATTACTTTGCATTTGAGGTATCCGCGTTGTTAGCGTCTGTGTCAGGACAAAACGAAAACCCAAATTTTAACTCTATTGTACAAAAAAAAGGAAATGAATTCTACGAGTAAGGAAAAAGTCTTTCCGAAAAATAGCTCTTTGACATAAACTTTCCAAGCGAAATCCTCACGTACCGTGTACCAACGGTTGGAACAGTTTGTGATCGTGACTCGGTTTGAGGTGCGAATGTAACGAGGGTAACATAGACAGTTGAACTATGTTACCAATTAGATTTGACCTCTCGATTACAGACTGGTTTTCACAGAACAGAATTAGACGCATGCTTCCTGGATCGCTTCCAGACGTAGAGTGCCAGCTATAATGCTCACATGGATCTCCTTCGATCGCTATCAAGAGGCGATCGATGCGCACGCATAATTACCCTAAGTAAGTAGGGCAAGTATCATAAATTCTTATCCTCGCGACAAGGACCACGGGTACTCACGGTTGTATAGATAGCCCTCGCCGTTCGTACAGAGATGTATACAAGTTCTACTTGTATGCAACCAGCACGGCTATAAGTCAAAGAAAAATTCAGGGAAAATCTAAGGTGTGGCGACAAGGAAAATTCCAAGTGGGAAGCGAGGTCTGGAATATGTCTAAGACCTTCTGACCCGTCGAGTCAAAAGAGTCATTAAGTTGTAACTAGTTTTGCGCTGGCTCGACGGGTCTAAGAGGCCCTCGTCCCTTTCCACTCAGGATTTCCCAAAAAGAAAATTTTTGTCGCCCATAGGTTAAAATGTATGTTTCTAACAAGGTTCGGGACATTACAGTCTTAGCCGTCGTCGCGAAAACATCATATCTTGTAAAATAAAATCTGTTCAACAAATACGGAGTATATTCATTCACGTAAATCACCTCAAAGGTAAGATTAACTTACAATTTCCTGTCTACGTACGGACAAACTATTAATGTCGTGTGCGGCCCGTACAAAGTGCCCTGATAGAAGAG
The DNA here is from genome assembly GCA_945859595.2 of Megachile willughbiella. Lineage (NCBI taxonomy): Eukaryota > Metazoa > Arthropoda > Insecta > Hymenoptera > Megachilidae > Megachile > Megachile willughbiella. The sequence continues at coordinate 1,367,297 of OX243806.1, forward strand.
TTCTTGCACATTGCCCAAACATGGAGTACCACTGGCAGTGGCGCGTGTTTTGCCGAACTACTTCTTTTATAAAATGAAAACGAAAGTGATTTTGTAACTTCGCTTGATGGTTTCTTCAGCAGAAATGTCTGCTCTATCGCGTACGATGGTTAGATTTTCGCCTAGACCCATAGTTTTTTAAATAAATTGAAAAATATCAGCAAAAATTGGTGCGTTTTTGGTATCTTTCTTACTTTGACCATTATTTAAACATATTTAAATGTTTACAATGTAATAACAATATATATCGTTTTATTCGGGAAAGTTCACAGATTTTTCTCGTGTAAAAAGCCACTGAATAGCTGCTATGGTAAAAGCACAAAAAATTTCCAAAGTTGCAAATTTGCAATTTTTTTTAACATTAATTTACTCAAAAACTGTACGTCCTAGAGAAAAACAGATTTCAGATTCGTATTCAGCTCGCAAAAATCTATAAGAATTTCATAGTGGTGGTTATGAAATAAAAAAAAAGTCAAAATTTGTTGTACAGTGTTATCTATGGCTCATTGGGAGACGCCGGGAATTCTCGAAGATCACAGCCGGGACTTCCCGCGCGTTTCACGGAAGAGATCCTTCATCGCCCTCTACTCTAGAGTACACATCGCAGCGACAACCGGGCAACCAATGTGTCACCATTTCCCCCGGGGCCGCATGCAAGGTACCCTGGGCTCCCACCTAAGACGCCACGGGTTCCGCGGCAGTTCTGCAAGAGCCCTTTCTGAGTCCTTGAAGAGCAATTCTGAAATGCATAACAATTTCTCGAAGCTGCCGCTCCCCGCTTGATCCAAGAGACCCAGATATCGACGACTGAAAGCCGTTGAGAAGCCCTCATTCGGCGTACTCGCTCTGCGGCAAGGAGACCAAGCTCTTAAATTGCTCTTGCTTGTGAGCATTGCCCCAACGACTGCTGGTAGCGAAAGATCCTCCCCAATTTGACTTCGAAGGATACGACAGTGGGGGCATACCACCGTCATCTCCTTCTGTATTCGACGCAAGTATTCATCGAAGCATCTATATCCGGTGATCACATGCGTCATACATTTTGTAGCAATGGCAAGAAAGCCCCGGCAACTGGCTTCTCGACGTAGCACCTTAAATCGAGCCGCCAGCGAGTTTCAGCTAGCTGTCAGGCCTGACGCTTGAACCCTTCGGTCGCTCCAGACTCTGGCGGCACCTTGTCGAGCCGATGGCCGGCATGAACGCATAAATACGTATAGTAGAGCATCCATCACCGTCATCAGTTTGAACGATATCAAGCCCGTCAGAGTAATCGCCGGCTCGTAGGAGATTGTGCGTCATTCTCATATGACCCTGCTGGCCAGTCTCTTCTGGAGCCGGTGCAGCAATTTGAGAATGCTGCACCGGCGAACCATCAGGGCCGCGGCCCATATGGTTGCGCCGTGCGGGACTATTGACTGCACCACCCCGACATAAAAGTAGCGAATATTCTCATCACGCCTCCCGAGGTCAGGCGTTAAGTGGCCTAACGAGGCTGCTGTCCGCTTAACTCGGGGACCTAGCGATCGAAGTGTTAATCAAAAAGCCAGTGTCTGTCGAGGATGAGTCCAAGGTACTTTATCTCAAACCCGACCTCGATCCTGGAATCACCTACCCTGATCTACGTCTGGGACAAACACTTTGACCACAACATCAGCCCCAACTCATGGATCTGTGCGACAACGGCGGCAATCCCCACCTCGACCAGACGGATGACCCTCTTAATAATCTCTCCGACAGCAAGAATTAACGTGTCGTCTGCGTAGCCTACGTAATGGGTGGCCGGCTAAGTTTTTGCCTCTTGGGAGAGGATTTTGAGGCTGAGGACGCGATGGACTCTGTACCATCCCTCTCCGCATCCAATTTTCCTCTTTGCCTCGCATCCGTCGTTGCCGTCATCGGGTCGATGGACGACACGTAAAAGGACGCCCTCAAGCGACTGTGGTTAGTAGAAGCTCTGCTCCTCTCTTCCGGCACGTGACGGGAGGCGAGGTCCTTGAAAATAAGGTCCTCATCCTTCCCCATTCCGACACTCGCTGGTGATGTCCTGTGGTTTACAGCGGACTGCGCCACTGTACTAGTCGCAGGACTACTTCCACCAGACACGATCGCTGTTGTGCACGTACCGCGTTCCTCCTCCAATCCCCGGTTTGAATTTTATTTTGATCACTCATACTTATCCCACGAAAAGGTCGGAATAAAAGGCCGCCTGGACAGAGCCGCCTTACCCAACTAAACCTCCTTACTCATGGGGATCAGCAGGTACCTCCGAGGGACTGGTTGGGACTTCACGTGTTTAACGTTCACCAATGTATACATCTGCATGGTTATTCTAACCATGAGTTTGGACGAACCTCTGCCCGCCCAACGCCGCCCCCGTTCCAGTCCTTCGTCCAAGCCTTACCGGCATGAGAGGCCGTGCCAGGGTTCGAAGACTCTGCAGGCATCGCCTCGCACATCATCGCATTTACTTTAGGGACGACGTGATCACCCGCTTTTAGTCGCTTTCTACGACAAGTAGCGGATACCATGGCCGTGTTCTGCCCCTCAGCCACAGAGCAGATATTTTGTATAGAGGTTTACTGCTTATGGTTCAACCAGTTAAGGCAAGCCTCCGTTCTTGCCAAACTTAACCACAAGCTTACGGCGTGAGTCACCGCTGTTTTCCCGTTAGCGTTGCGGCTCTCGTTCTTTGGTGCTCGACTTTTGTTGTCGCACCAAAGGACATTGTTTGCCTCCACTATAGCGGCTACCACAGGGAAATGAGAGATTCGACTTGTGCCAGTCTCCGGTATACTACAATAATGTTGTGAGTTTACATTAGGTGATATTCGTACAGTACCGACCAAATTTAGTTTTCCGTACATTATTCTAGCAATCTATTATATTGTATACTATCTTTAATTTATAAGGTTTTAATAGACAACATTAGCTTTGTAACTTTCTTTGTATATTATACACCGAAACATAAACTGTTTTCAAGTGCTTGTCGTGCAGTAAAGATCACCTAATTGCCGTCCAGTATTAACAAAATTCATTCTTGCATATAAAATATGTAAAAAAAAAAGCAGAAAGATAATTAAATAAAAAAAAAGGTAGACTTCGATGAATAGGTCATTGAATACCCCACTTATAAAGAGTCATTTAACAAAGATTGGATTCATTGCATCAAATGCAAGAACGCATTCAATGCATCAAGAAAATATCGATAAATTCATTAGTAACATTTCCAAACAAGAATTTTAAATATGAAATATCGTTTAGAAGTAATTTTACAAACATTATTATTCACATTCACTAAATAATCTATTAACTAAGAAGCTAGTCTGTACTAGATGACAATTTTTCAACCGTTACAAATTACAACTTTTTTTAGTTTAGTTAATTATCAGTTGTTATTATTATTAAATTTAAAACGAATTATTTCCCTGCTGTTGTTATATTTCATTTTTACGGATTTATATTGAAATTAGTCCAAGTTACAGTAAAAAGATTTAGACCGGCAGGCACTACGCGATTTTCACATGAAATAGAAAACTGTTAGGAAACAGAAAATTTATATACATATTACCAAAAATTAGTTTATAGTACAATGTCCATTTTATAATACTAATATAATTATAATATTAATATTTCATATATAAGCTGAAAAACGACAGTGATATTGTAAATTTTAAAACCAATGCCATCATGTAACATTCAATTCCATGTGCTTGGTGTTTACGTTGCACATTTTCGTAAGGTAATGCTGTAATTTAATAAATAAGTTGTTAATTTATATTTCATAAGTACTTGGATTCTTATATAAATTTGATCGTTTGATGTCTGAAGGAACAAATTCGATATGGGTTAAGAATGATCTAACCCAACCTAACCATGGGGAGGACTAAACAGAGGACTACTTTGTTTCACCTTTTCTTTCGAACTGGAACAATGATGCCGCTACAAGTAGAACTGTTTACAGACTTCAAAAGAAAGGAGGAAAGGAGCATAAAACGCGCTCAATGTATATTATTGGAAAGAACTTGAAATGTGAATATCTCGCGAACCATAAGAGACCCGTTGATTTTGACAATGAATATGGGATGATCATGGAAAGTTGTATATGCAAACAAAATTTCCGCACTGCACTCGATGGGGGTCATTCGGAAGTGCAGCCTATAAAGGATATATTCTGGAAATATCCATTATTGACATAACTAGACAATAGTTCCTTTGCATTTACAATAACTACAACGTCTATTTGCGAGAGAGTATTTTTAATAGCAGGTGTAACAGTGTCTGCCACTACGTTCTTGCCAATTTATCTTTTCTCCTAAGGTTTCCTAACTTTCTCTTTGTTTTAAATATTTCTAAATACTTCCTTGCTATTTTACTATTCGCAACCATATTCCTGGAGCGTTAGAGGCTGATATCTGAGTTTGCCTGACCCATAGCCCCACTTAATTAAAAAAAAAATGGGCGCCTATTGTTGTATGCCAACCTACCCAACTATCCAATATCTCCGATGACCTCTTCCTTAACTGCGATTCATACTGTCAATAATCAGCCCTACATCATCCTCAACCTTGTCCTATGCGTCGTTTTTGAACTCCGTCCTTACAAATTCCAACTCCCTCCACCACTCTTGCAAATATATATACAGGGTGTCCCGCGACAGGTGTAAGTCCCTGAAAGGGGTTGTAGATGACGTCATTCTGAACAAGATTTTCCTTTGCAAAAATGGGGTTTGAAGCTTCGTTTTTGAATTATTAAGAAAAAACACGGACCAATCAGAGCGCAGGGATTACGCGCGCCCAGAAGCGAGAGCGACAGCTTCGAGCCTGGCTGCTGAGCGCGAGCGCGATCAAGTGCCTTTGCCTCGGAATAGTCTATCGTTTAACGAGAAGTCTTTACATCGAAAGTCAGTTAAATAATCAACAGAATTATTGAAAGTAGTGTTCATTTACTCATTCCTTATGAAGAAGGACCGGAATTAGTTATGTGTAATTAGTAGAAACTGAGAAAATTAAATTTCTGTAATTTTAAATTTACACAAAACTTATTAACCATTTAAATAAGACTCACCAACTGTTTGAATATAATCTTGCTTGATTGAAAATGGATCCTCGTAACTAGATCGTTCCATTTATCCTAACGATTCGTTAAATAATACGCAACACACAATAGCTGATATCACAGCCGGTTCACTTCACTATTATTTTTTATTATCACTGTTCACTGCAATATTTTGTTGTCACTTTTCACTAATTTCCTAATGTAATAACAATGAATGAACAAGCGAGGACGCGTGAACGATTATCCGAAAATAACTTCAGTGATTTTTTCTCTTTAACGTTTCGCTTCGAACGTTCTGTCCTAAACTGCCGAGCGCAACGCGATGAACATCTTCGACTGGAAATTTAGACAACAGTCCCTTGCAAGGCGTTTCATTCAGGCGTTTTCATTCGCGTTCTTTATATGTGATTATTTGATTAGGAAATTAGTGAACAGTGGTAGCAGAATATTACAGTTAAAAATACCAATTAGAACTGACAGTGAAGTGAAATGAGTTCACTGATTAGGTTGTGACATTAGATATTGTGCAGTGTGTATTTTTACAAAAAATTAGGATCGATGAAGTGATAGAAACACAATTTTACTGGAACAGGATTATTTGTAAACAATAGGTGAGTCTGATTCAAATTTGCTTATCGCGTATTCACGAAAAATGGATAAGTGAACATTAGTTGTCACTGTTCTGTTCATTATTTAACTGAGTTTTATTGTAAGGGCTTCTTATTAAACGTTTAGACTGTCCCGGCGCGTAGGCACTTGATCGCGCTCGCGCTCAGCTGTAAGGCTCGAAGCTGTCGCTCCCGCTTCTCGGCGCGCGTAATTCCTGCGCTCTGATTGGTCCGTGTTTTTCCTTAATAATTCAAAAACGAAGCTTCAAACCCCATTTTTGTAAAGGAAAATCTTGTTCAGAATGACGTCCTCTACAACCCCTTTCAGGGACTTACACCTATCGCGGGACACCCTGTATATATTCCTGCATTTTCCAAAATATGATTCAGTTAGATTTACTACCTTAGAGCGAACTCTTGCACGTCTGCACGACAAAATATGCACGAATGAAAGATTATTTAATACAATAACCCTGATCCCTACGGAATACAACATTATACTCACATGTAGTATCGAGAGCACGAACTATTGGATCGAGCGGTCACGCACAACTGAGCAAAAAAACAAAGGCAATCGGCAAACATTTCGAATGATCACCTCGAACATCAGAACGTTACATTAAAACTGTTCAAGGTGAGGTGCCTTGAACCTGAGTTAACCATGTTCATGGAAATTCATGAACTTTCAAAGTGTTATACCTGTAAATTTTCCAAATTCCAACACTCCGCAATCTCACCATTTACAAATTTCCAAACCTTAAAACTTTAAGAACTATAAGATAAGGATCAAAATGACCGAAACGTACATTAAGTCCCTTTTTAATAATACGATATATTCGTGTAAAGTCGCGTTTTCGAAGACGAAGTTATGTCTTCCAAGGCTCTTTACAGAATGCCCTCTTCCTGTTCCGAGAGGTTTCCTTGTCCCTCGCGAAACTCAGGGGCCTCGGGGTTGTTTTATGGCCCAAACGTCCCAGCGTCGGGGCCTCGTTACCGTGGTGGTCGTCGTTGAATGGCCATGTGCCCTTCGCCCTGATTTATTGGGGTGTGTCATTGGGAATTTCCTAACAGAACTTCAAAGTACCAAATTTTCAAATCCTTAAAATTAAAAATTTCCAAGCTTCTACATTTTTCAAATCCTGAACTTGTAACCGATCAATAGGTTACTGATAGGTCACATACTTATACATAAATCTACTGTATATATTCATACATATACTATTGTACGGAGATGGGACTAAGGGGGCCCCACCAGATTTGTAGGGCTAATAGCGTTTTTCTGCGTAACGGTCAACCGAAATTCCATCGTTGTAAATATCGCGTGATCGTGTTATTCTCGTCTCAAATTCCCTTACCCGTATTTGCTTATATTTTTTTTTTCGTGTTTTTGTATTCGCGTTACAACGAAGTCTGAATAAATCGTTATTTGTCTCGTTTAGAATTTAAATTCGTTTCAATTTATTTAATTTTTCTTAACTATTTCTCCTTAATCTCTTCCACATTATTTACGTATCCGTCGTACGCAAAGCTGACGGTTACAAACATTCAAATATAAAAATGTCTCAAATTCTAAATTTTCAGATTTCCATGTCTCTAAGTCTTTGAATTTCAGAGTTTGTTCAGTTTCCTAAGGAAGCATGATTTGCTCCAAACCGTACATATGGAGTATTCTCCATAAACTGCTTTCGAATCTCAAAACGAATATGTACAAGATTTCAAAAGGTACTTATAAGTATGCGATATGCGATTAAATTATATACAACGTACATCTATTTATAAATAATATTTGTGTATCGCATTAGTTTTCAATACTATCTTTTTTGTTTCTAATAACCTGCGCCACAGAAAATTTACGGTGGCAAGATACGATGGTTAAAAGTGTACCGCTCAATATTTTGTGAAAAATCAATGTCGTATACCAAGTTTAAACTCTGTATCTCAGCTGGAAAGGTAGTTACAGCGAAATTCGAATTATCGAGTTTCACTCCATTTCCCCTATTCAGTGGCATGCAAAAATTCCAAGAAAATTCAAGAAACTTCTCCACATGGTAAAATATGTTATAGAAATTTTTTAGATTGCTTCGTTGCATGTCCAAGATGCAAAAGAAAAAAGCTACAGAAAACTGGGAAAAAAGTACACATTTTGTATCGAAATTTATGGGCGACCTCTATCTTCCTTTTACAGCGAGAAGATATTAGCAGGACTATTATTCAGTAACTTTTCAAACCTTTCAATAAGGTATGCCATCAAGATATTGCAAAACGATTTTCTCAACATGTTTTGAACAAAAATGTGGCTTAATGACTTCAAGTTTTTCATTTTTTTCATCAAATGAGTGTAATTTTTTATATTTCTGTTTTAGATAGGATAAGATATAGATTAAAGAAATTAAATTAAATTGGAGAATGGAGATTTATGTCCTTCCATTTATAAAGTACTAACTAAAGTTATTAATTACTTATAACAATTTCACAATATTAATTGAATCATTTAGTTTGAAAGTGGGGCAAGTGTATTTTTGAACAAACTGCAGATAATAACAGCAATAGTTAAAACCTAATATATTTTTGTTTGTAAGCAATCCATAATCAAAATAATTGAAGTCGACTAATATTACGGCGATGGAAGTTTATGTGATTAACGATATTGGAAAGATGTTTATTTTGAAAGTGGTGTAAGTCCACCTTAAGGCTGAAATTATTTTTAGCTAAATATACAGGGTGTCCCGTAACTGGTGATACAACCGGAAAGGAGGTGATTCTACATAAAAAAAATAAGACGAAAATGTTGAATAAAATTTTTTCATGTGAGGCTTTGTTTACCAGAAAAATAGGTTTGAAAATTTTTCGAGTACGCGTGCACTTGGTGTACCTTCAGCTTAGGTTAGTTATACACAATGAAGTTAACGTAATCCCACAAATAAATATCCAGTGGTGAAAGATCGGAAAATAGTGGCAGCCGAGGAATTCTTCCACCGCGGCTGATCCAGCATCGATAATTTTCACTTAAAAACTGTCTTAGCCCGCAACTGTAGTGCGGTGGTGCTTCATCTTGTTGGAAAATCAAATTCCTTCGAATATGAAGTGGAACATTCGAGGATCATATCAGTATACTCTCGATTGCTATATGTTGCCATATATTCGCGGAAATTAAACGTTCTGTTCGATAAGCATAAGAGAACTGGGAGAACGATACAAGGAATATCATTTTGTATCATTGATTCCCGATGTATTCCATGTATACAAACATTGTATATGCTTATAGAAGGGAATAAAGATAGTTTACAGCGAAATCCGGCAAGCCGCATGTAGACGAAGTACACGCGTACTCGACAAATTTTCAAACCTATTTTTCTTGAAAACAAAACCTCATATGAAATTTTATTCTACATTTTCGACTTATTTTTTTATGTAGAATCACCCCCTTTCCGGTTGTACCACCAGTTACGGGACACCCTGTATTATGGTACAATTTAGGTCCGATAACGTTTAAGAATAATGGTAATACTGGGAAATACTACAAATTATACATATAATATTGGTGGTATAAGTAATCTCAACATGAGTGAGGATGTGTAGGTCTGTCTCGGTATCATTGCTGATTTTTATTATCCGCTTGCAAGTTCCAGTTTAGTTTCTAATAAATACTCAACAATGTCAACACGATTCTTGTTTTGGTATCCGTGCATAAAACAACTTAACAATTTCACTATTATTTGAAAATGAATTACGAATTGCAGTTTATTTGATTAAAAAGAAATATGGCTCTGAATGATTGGAACGAAGATTATAACTGTGATTCATATGAAAGTGAAACTGGTAGATCATAATAAGATAAAAGAATATTTTTCTGGGAAATAAGGCTACTCTAATAAAATCTTTATTTCCAAGGAATTTTATTATTTTCATTATGTTCACTGTAATAAAACTCATGAGAATTGGTAATAAAAGAAGCATGTTGGAGTCAGGATCTGAATATGAAGATATACGGACGAAAATGATTCCAAGAACTAAAGAAAAAGAATTACTGAGCAACTGAAATATTATCCGTATAATTAATGATGACAACAAATTTAAAAGAGAGGCAAGTTCATTTGAGAATAATAAAATTTTTATTTTTTTAGCTAGTCCTTTAAACACTGTCGGGAATAAACATACATTATCTGACAGCATAAAATAGAAAAAATTTGGCTATAAATTTTTAGCAATATTTTTAAATATATTGAAATCGAAACCCTTAAATATCTTGCAATAACAAAAAATGAACTTGTCCTTTTTTCAAAATAATCGATTTAATTATAGGAAACCTCTACGTACAAGTTAGGATAGTAATTGCGGAGGTATTAGGTTGGGAACTATGAAACGGGCGTTGAATAAAAATAAAAAACAAAAAGCGCAATTTTTGACATTATTTATTATATTCAATCGAAATAACTTCCATTGGCATCTACGACTTTCTGCCAACAATTGGGCAAGTCATATATGCCTTTTTGAAAAAAATCTTTAAAAATCTCTTTTATTATTATTTTATTTAATCTTAATTTTTGGAACCAATATGGAGCATTTTTTTCATTAGTGGATCCATCTCCGAATGCCTGATTAATGTTTCTCGAAGCTTGAGCTGCGCTATGATTGAATTTGAACTCGTACAAGAAAAGTAAATGTAAATCGCGTTTTGTTTCCATGTGGTTTCGTAGAAAAATAAAATAAAAATGGAATACAAACACGAAAAAATTGTACGAAATGAGTAAGAAGAATACCTTTAAACTTTATAAATAAAAATATCGACCGCACGTTACAATGTATCTCTCTCAGTCGCAGCTGAACACACACTAAACAAAAACGTCCGTTTCATAGTTTCCAACCCAATATTTACGAGAATGAACAAATCGAGAAATAATAATGCGTTGAGGAAATGTTCTTCTGGAATTAAAAGAATTTTTATGAACAAGTAATAAAATTAATACACTAGTGAGTTAATAGGATTATAACAGTAAAGAATAATTAAAAAATTTATAGTAGGGAAAGTAAGGGAAACATTTTGATTTGTATTATATAAGACACGAATATGTGACAAAAGATAAAAAGGTCTCGGATAATATGTAGTCGTATACGTTCATCATTTCACTGTCAATTATGTTTATGAGCAATGAAGGAACTCTCACGACGGCCAATCAGATCGACGAAGGTTGTAATGCTTCGCCCCACAAAACCAATGTTGTGCTCGCGTTGTGAGTTTGTTAAGAACTAGATTGTGAGCGCTTAGTGGCGATGGGACCTTCACGATGAACGATCAGGCCAACGAAGGTTGTAAAGCTTCGTCCCACACATATAGTACGTATCCTCGTGCCTTGATGACGATGGTCGTCGAGTGATAATGGATAGCACGCGAATCTCTGAGACGAAGGCTCGTCGAGTGAATTGGTATTCACGAGAGATCCGTATCAAGATTGCCCGAGTTACTCAAAAAGGATGTTTCGTGGCATCTCCACGAAAAATAGTTTATTAAGATTTATTCTTATATTACTAATTTACTAGTACCAGATGGCTGGCAATTTGTACAAGGGACGGTACCCAAACTACAAACTGCCGGCACGTTTATTGCACGCAGAATCAACAAGGTCGTTTTTGAGAGTCAGTTTATTACTTCATACTGCAGTTTGTATCTTTTTAGAATTTTGACGTCCTCAGCGCCCAATTGCCCGTGCCATAAACGTGATTTTCCGAGGGGTTTCAAAACTGACCCTGATGGCGATCATTACATCAGGTAGTCGGGACTTACCCAGCGGAAATTCCATCAAAATTGTTTAAACTATTACCGTTACGTCTTCCACCTCCACTGATATTTCCTACTTCTTACGAATCGCGTTTCGGACGCAGGAAGTAGGGATAGGTCAGTGTCGTCTAACTTTGATTGGTTAAAAAAGATGACTGATCAGGCGAAGAGGTGGAAGTGAAAACTCTTCTTGTGCGTCAAAAAAGAAAAGTTATACCAGTCGTTCTTAAAAATCGAAGGAGAAGCATTATAATCTCCTCAAACCGGGAAACATTATGTATAATCCCGCGTACTTTATAATTTCATACAGTCTCTGTTTCTTTCTTTTCGTAATTAAACAGTTATTTTTCACCGTATCAACTCTTGTACTTACACACTCAAACACCCTTAATATTTCCTATCTCGTTAACGCGTCGTAGGAAAATACGTAAAAGACAAAGGAAGACCTGCGAGAATGGCAGGGTGAGGTCGAGCCGTGGAGATGTCTACCATAGAGGAGCAATCAGAGTCAGTCCCTAATTTGATAAAAACACAGATTGGTGATACGACTGAACGAATAGGATCGTGAGTCCTTTACCCCTCACTCTATGGTCGTAACTGTTGATGATGGCTGTATATGACCTAAGTATTTGAGTGATTTGGGTCCTTCTATGGATCTCGGCCTTAGGGAATACTGCACGAGCAAGGCTGCTAAGTGCTTGAACACAAGTACATGTGCCCGCCGGGTTGACATGGATTTCGTAGACACTGTACATCGCAAGAGGTACACAGTTTAAGACATGGGAAATAAACTTCTGTAAGGAAGGATATATTGACTTTAAATGAATGGCATGCGTTCTGACTTATCAACAAGGCTGCTGATAATAGTTTAGAAATCCAAGTTGTGGAGACGTTCTCGAGAAGTCATAAAATATCTATTAATGTTATGTGAATAATGCATAGTTTGGAATTGGCGTCCAGGTATCTTTAAGAGGGGTTTCTTTTCTGAAGCATTTTAGCTTGTTGTAAAGAAGTTTTCCCAAACCCATGAGTGACATTTTCGCTGTATGGCAAATAACTAGTTTGTATAGCTTGAGAAAGATCTTTTGATTTAAAGTGGCGTAGTAATGAAGATCTACTTGTGCGTAGATACGCTTTGGGTTCTGACTGAGTAATCATAAATACTGAGTTGATATTATTGCATCGAGTTACGAGAATGGTGCAACTCGAAACAAATTACGTTTAGTAAAATGTTAGTATTGTATTTCATGAATTAAGGTATATAAATCTCCATTATCTAAATTAATTTAATTTATTTCATTGTTGTCTTATCCTTTATAAAAAATATTCTGTGGCGACAAGGAAAGTTCCGAGTGGGAAGCGAGATCTGGAATATGTCTAATTGTAAGACATGTTGACCCGTCGAGTCAAAAAGAGTCATTAAGTTGTAAATAGTTTTCGTGCTGGCTCGACGGACCTAAGAAGCCCTCGTCCCTTTCCACTCGGTATTTCTCAAAAAGAAAGTTTTTGTCGCCCATAGGCTAAATGTATTTTCTAAAAAGGTTCGAGTCATTGCAGTCTCAACCGTCATCGCGAGAACATTTACAAAGCTTGTAAAAATAAAGTCCATCCAAACACATACTGAGTATATTCGTTCACGTGATCACCTCAATTCTAAATCTCGTTTTTACCTGAAACACGTTGAAAAAGTCGGTTTCTCATTTTTTTTCTTTTTTACTATGGCGTACCTTAACAAAAGATCTGAAAAATTAGTGAGTAATAGTCATGTTAATATCCTTTTACTGTAGAAAGAAGAAAGTGATCACATTTAAATTTCAATACGACGTCTGTATTTGTCGGTACCCTTTTACAATCTTTTATTTTTCTACGCCTTCAATTTACAACGAAAAAGTTCCAAAGATTTCTGCAACATACTTAATCGGGTCTATAATATTTTTGAATTTGTTCGGAATTTTTGCATGTCACTATAAGTAGGGAAGATAGAGTGAAATTCGATAATTCGGATTTCGCTTTGAACTACTCTTCCAGTTGCGATACTGGGGTGAAACTTGGTATATAATGTTGGTTTTTGGTAAGCTATTAAAGGCCCTTTTGACCACTTTTTCTTGTTATTACTCTTTAACAATAAACTTAAATATGACATACTGAAATATTCCATTAATTTCATTAAATACTCAGAGATGCACAATATTTAAAACGAAATTTAAAAAGTAACTAATTATGCTAAAATATTTATGGTAATTGATGAAAAATGTATTTGCATTTAAAAATAATATACATCAATTTTTACGGTCATTATTTAATGCAGTATCAGTTCAATCGATTAACGGTTGACGTCCGATTTTATGCATAAATAAAATGAAATGCAACTTTATGCACGAATAAAATCAATTCTGTTAAAAAACTTACATCGTCCTTTCATAAAGTTAAGTAAAAACTGAACCGTTAATGGGTTAACAACATTTGAACATGCTTTGAACAAGTTTTCGCGTAAGTACCAGGAACGAGCTCCATATTTTCTGAACTTTGTAGCATAATGCTTTAATGGAATACATGTTCCCTTTGAAACTTCCTCTTCATGTCAATTCTTAATCAGATTAACATCAGGAGATTGTAAAGGCAAATTTTAGTCCCGTCCATTTCAGTACTATCTGAAAATATCTTCTCAATACATCGCACACATCTCGTATTTCATCTATTTTGTGCTAAACAAGAAACGCCACTGGCAAATTTCGCATTCAGTAACAGATTCCGCGCTCTTTGCATGTGCGCAGATATTTCAAGTTTTCAAATCTTCAAATTGTCAAATATAGATATTACAGAAATTAAATATGTCAAAATGTAAAAACAAATTTCAAATATGCAAACTTAAAAATTTAAATATTTTTTACTTTGAGATTTGGGAATTTAAATGTACAGAAATTTAAAATTTTTAAACTTTCAAATTCCCAAGTTTATAGTTTGGAATTTGGAAATTTTAAAATTTTTAAATTAGAATACTAAAAAATTTAAATTTAAAATTTACAAACTAACATACCATATACCCATGAACTCGTCTGACTTTCAAAATTAATGAATAATTGTAATTAATTAAACATAATATTTCAATAGTTCAGTTATTCTTTGTCTTAATTTCTTTGAATCATTTTGGTCCGAATTGTCTTTACGTTCAGGTTCTGATTGCAACATTCTTTTGTCGTTATCAATTCTCATGGGTCCTATTTTGCGTAAACATACTAAAAACAGTAACATTTCTTAGAAATGTGGATTTTATTAGCATGGCGTATGTTCCGAGTTGCACCATTCACGTAACTCGCAATAATATCAAATCATGCCTACGCATCATTCACGCAACATTAAATAGATATTTTATGACTTTTCGAGAACTTTTCCACAACTCGACCACAGAGTAAACTAGAGGCGATACTCTCTGTCGGCACCTTTGATCTCTCGAAAACGCTGTCCCTTAAATTGGTTGTGCAAACGAGCGGGAAATTCAAATCAAATGAATCTAATTTCATGTCAACCTCTAATAATTTGGAAGGTATTTCTAATCAATTTTCTGTATATTACTAATATTGCCTTTCGAGGTATTTGCATCAATTTCACAACGTTGAAAAGTTGAAAAAGGAAAGAATATACGAAAATGATTACTCTACAAAATATATTTGAAGAATATGTATTACGGAAATGATTATTATAAATAACTTATAAGAAAATGAAAAACTATATGTCACAAGAAATTACAGATGAATGTGTTACAGAGATATGACAAAATATTTATTACAAATAAGCTACTGGTGAATATGCCGGTTTAAACTATTCTTTTTCGACCGCCATACTAGTACATTATGCACATGCGCACTCCCGATTCATTTGACTTGGGCATTTAAATTAGTTGCGTCTTCTATCTCTCTCTAGGAGGTGGGTTTCCTTATCTAGTGTCGCCTCTTGTTGTATCTACTCTTTGACTCGACTTTCTAAGCTATTGTCAACAGCCTTGCTATCAAACCAAAACGCATGCCATTCATCGAAAGCCAATATATCTTTCCTTGAAGAAGTTTCTTTCCCCTATCCTAAACTATGCACCCCCTGTGGTGTACAGTATTTACAAAATCCATATCCACCCGGCGCACAGTGTGTCGTTTGACCAATCTAGCGGGACAAAAATACTGCTTCAAAGAAATATTGATTATCTTTCGTTTTATTGGTTTTTTATTAATCAAAATCATGATATTTTATTAAATGTTAATGATTACATAACAATAACAATAAAACCTGAACATAACAATAAAATAAACATACAAAATCATTATACAAATTTTTCTATTATATTATACAGTATTTATTCTATAAAACTAGTGTACAAAATATTTATTATATTTTTTAAAACATGAATATATTTTTTAATCAGAGTCACTTTCGTGTGATACGTCTTCCGAGGAATTGGAATCGATTAATGATTCTTCCAAGAATTGTCGTATTTCTATTATTATATTTTTCCGGACAGTTTTTGGAGAAGTACGTAAATGTGAAATAAGCGGGTCTGAAGAAATTAATAATCTGTTTAATAAATCCCTGTTAGTATCCATTGGCTGGTCCTTCGATAGTATACATACTGGACGGCACGAAGTGCAATATTTAGGGTCCTGACCTTATCCTAACAGGGGGTGAATATAGCCCCCAAAGTGGGGGTGAGAATAATATTATATTTAAATGTGTAAATTGCAAAATTATATACTTTTTTATGTGGAATCCAAATATAAAAATTAAATTTTTTTGTGTTAGGTATTTCCGTTTTAACGAGACGCGCATGCGTCAGCGCGATATGTGTAAATAAAAATGATAGATGTCAAGGTTTGTCTGTAATGCCCTTTCAGGTTTATATTGCTTATAAGTCTAGCTTTCGACACAAGAAGTGGGAACGTTGTATAAAGTGGTATACTGTGTTAAAAGTCTACCTATGTTTTGAAATAGAATTTAAATTATGTGCTAACGTTTGAGAAGGTATAAAAGACTAATAAAATGCTATCTCAAAAAACGACAACTGTAGAAATCATCCTGAATGATAGAAGATAACACTACATATACACAAATATTAATATTGGATACTGGTACAACACAATTCTCAAAAATCTCAAGCGCGGAAAAAGTGCTCGTAGAAGCAGTTGCGTCAAACTACATTTTCAGATACTATTAACAGATCATTACATATTGTTTTTTACATTAATATTAATATTTTCTTATAAAATGGACATTCTACTATCGATACATAATGTCAGTGGACATGTCTGTGTAAGTTGCAAAATGGATTTTTGTCTGGCTAGATTGGTCAAACGACACACTGTGCGGCGGGCCAATACACTTGAGCTCAATAATTCAGCAGTCTCGCAGTGTGCCGCAATGCCGAGATCCATTGAAGGACTGAAATCATTCAAGTGCTTGGGTGATCTTCATCTATCATCAACACGACCACTCATTGAGGACTAAAGATCTCACAATTCCATTTGCTCAGTCATGTCACCAATCGGTGTTTTTACCAAATTACGGACTAACCCTGATTAGTCCTTTATGGTAGACACCTTCACGGCTCGACCTTCCCCTGCAATGTTCGCAGGTCTTCCTTTCTTGTGCAGCTCATTCGATTTTGATACAAATCTCTTGTGAATACATTCATTTTACGAACCATCGTCTCAGAGATTTCCGTGATAATCAACTATCACTCAAGGCACGAGGATACGTTTTGTACTTGTGGAACGAAGCCTTACAAACTTCGTCAACCTGATCATCCATTGCAAAGGTCTCACCGTCATCACGAGCTCACAATCAACTTCCTTCCAAATCATCAATCTAAAATCAATCAGTTTACACCATACACAATTCACCATATAATCCCCACCACTTTAATGAGTTGTGGAGATGCAGTGGGTCATTCATGGGATGAAGATTTACGACCTTCGACAACCTGAGCGACCAAGGTGAAGGTTCCTACTTTACCCATTACTCATAAACAGCGTATTATCCAGGAAAGTATTTTCATTTTGTTATTATTACCTGCTAGCTTCGCTTTCACATGAATTGCGGTTATAATTCTCGTTGAAATCATTCTGAGACATATATTTTCTTAATAAAATAAACCGTAATTCACAATTATTTTTTACAGAGATTATGGGAAACAAGTTTAATGTTTCACTTTCATAAACACTAATGTGTACTAATTTCGTTTCACTGCGCTTTTATTTTTGTACGAAATACATATTCGACTCTTAACATTCGCAATAGTAACAATTTGACTTAGTTTGTATAGTCCAAGTTTGGAGTGGTCTTTCGAGTAAGGAAATAGTTATAGAAAGCATAGTAATAACAAATTTAGTCGGCACACCACGTGCAACATTTAACAAGGCTCGAACGAATTTATTTCAACCACGAGCGTAAACACTAACATTTTCAAATAACAGTAAAATTGTTAAGCAGTTTTGAGACACTCATGTTGAGATTACTTATACCACCAATATTATAAAATTTGTAGTATTTCACAGTATTACCATTATTACTCAAATTTACCAGAGCTAAATTGTACCATAATTGTACATTCGGCTAAAAATAATTTCAGCCTTAAGGTGGACTGCAACCATTTTCAAAATAAACATCTTTCCAAAACTTCCATCGCCCAAATATTAGTCGATTTGAACTTTCACTATAGATTCTAAAAGATAAAAGTATTATATTAAGTTTTATCTACTGCTATGATTATTTTTATTCTTTCAAAAATGGACTTACCCCACTTTGAAAATATACGGTTCAATTATAAGCACTTTGCTGCTTCTTTAAGCATTTGTTATCCTCCTATATTGATTTACGATTTATAAAAAAATTGCAGTGTTGCTCTGCAAAAATATATTCATATTTTTATATCCGTTCAAATGTCACGAAATAAAACATTTCTAGTATTTAATTTAAAACCGACTATAAACGACAGAAGTAATGTCAAACTACGAATAATAGCTCACAATAGCTGCTACTCCCTCGGCAATAAATATTTGTGTTATGATAGACATCAAGATCTCGTATCAGCAGTAGGAGAGTTCAAATCGATTCCAGCAAATATACTGGGCGCAACTACTGAAATAGATTGCAATGATAACAATAAGGAACGTAATGAACAAAAATATAAGCAAATAAATATGTAAATAAATAATTGTATTCGACAAATTTTTATTTATCTCTAAAATATTATACAATAATGTAAATTTATCAATTGAAACGTAGTATTTTTCGTGATATTTACTTACTTATTGTAGTAGCAGTTGAAAAAATACAAATTGACGGAAGGTCGAATTAAGACATTACCGATACCACTCATTTGTAAATTTGTAAGTTTGAAAAAGTAATTTGAATTGTTAGTTCACGAATTTAGAAATAATGAAATTTCAAATTTTCAAGATTCCTAATATTTAACCTGTTGCATTACAATTTATCCGATATAATGAACTATAACTATGCAAATTACAATTAAACTTAAATTGAACATTTTACCGTACTAAAAATGTAAGGTTTACCATATTTCTACTGTGAGTATGTGTAACATCCCTGGGGAATTTTTTTGTTTTTTTCCTCTCTTGCGCTCTCAGAACTATCTCGCTGTTAAATTACTTCATCTCTTTAAAGGTATTTCAATTTCGATTATCGACGATATTTTTCTATTACCGACCGCGGCAATTAGATACATCAATTACCATCAAATTTGGGTTGAACTGTCGGTAACACATATATACATATAGATATATACACATATATATATATTTAATTTGCGAATATTAAATAATCATTAAGTTAGCAAACATATAAACGAGTTAATCGAATGTTAAGTCCAATTATTAATTATCCGATTCATTTAATATTTCTTTTGTTTAAATAAATAATGTATTATAAAGATTCTATTCCACGCGTTGCGACAATAGCTCAAGACTCATACGCTGTATTAGAAGGGATAACATATATACATATTTTTCATTAACAATGATATTAAATACGAAAGCTATTAAATAACTATTTGTCAAAATAGAATATAGGAAAGCGAATTCGATTATATGGTAAACCGAACCATTGACGGCCAAATATTCATATTGTTCTATTTGAATAGATAATGCTCTGTAAATAGTGCATTATAAATAATGTATTGTAAATATCTCGTACGGAAGATTCCGGAATGCCGCGTGTCTACGTGACACAACAATAGGCAGGATTTCCAGGAATTGGCTCGCGATCTCTAGAGAGAGATAGAATATATCATTTCAATTAATAAGAATTATTGGTCATTAGAATCATTAATTAATAAAATCTATCAATATACAAAATTAGCAAATGTTATAGTAAGCTTAACTCTCGATACTCAAAGTCAGATATTATTTTATTAACTCAGATGAATAATAAATTGTAATCGTGATCTATGGAATATTCCAAAGCATCGTATGCTACGACATATAGTTCAGGTCCTTACTGGCGTACGTGCGAAAAATGTAGAAAAGGACAGAAAATGTATTTTTCGTTAATATGCTATTAATTAATAATTTTTGTATTAAAAACATTAACTATTCTTCAGAAAACACTATTGGCAATGTTAGAAATTCAATTGCTTTATTAATTAGCGTTTAATTAAGAATTATATGTAAATTTGCGCAAAATTGTATACGTCACAACCTTGAAAAGGGTAGGGATTTCGAGTATAAAAGGCCGAGCGAAACCAGCCTAGAGGCAGAGCAGAACAATTCTCGAAGTCGAGCAAGCTAGAAGTCTTAGACAACTTGCCCGGAACAGTTTCCGCTGGTCAGAGCCGAAACGATTTTTAACTCTTGATTGGAAGAGCGGGTATATGCCATTTGGGTACTTGATCGTTGGGTCGTTCTAGTAGCTGGCGAACAGCAAGCTCCCCATTCAAGCGGTCTTGTATCTGGAACTCCGTCAGGAGAGTGCTATGCTTAGCGCCAAGAAAGGTTGAGACATCAAAACGAGAGCTCTCAGCTACTCTAACGCATATTGCAATTTTTGACTAATTACTAAACGCGCCGTCAGATTCGCGGAGTTAGCTTGGGGTAGTCTAGGCTTCCCATCTAAGCAGCTTGGTATCTGAAGCCCGTGTCTTTTGGGTGGCAGTCGAGTAATTACGAATTTACAATTAGAGTCAATTTTTGATTTGTTCCCTGTTAAACATATATTGTTCATTTGATTCTGGATCGTTGGGTCGTTCTAGTAGCTGGCGAACAGCAAGCTCCCCAATTAAGCGATTTGGTTTTGAGTGTCAGTGTATGATTTGGCAAAAGGGTCATGAACAATTAGTTGTCGAGTCGCAAATTAAAAAGAGTAACTGTTCCGATGGAAATATATTAACTTCATGTCAATCTTAGGATCTTGAGTCAAGTTAAATTAATTCATTAAAGATTATTGTTCTGTCTCCAGCGAAATACACGTAGTCGACTACACCGCGTCAGGAAATTCAATATAAAGTATTATTCTCAAAATTATTGTAAAAGCGAATCTAGCCAAGCTTAAAAGAGAATCAGACTTAGGTAGGATTCCGCGTAGAGCTAGAAACTTATTAATTTTGTTAAACTTTGCAACTGCGTTAATCATTGAAAAGAATACGAATTATTGACACTTAGAATTTCGAATCTTGTTAATATTGTACAAGCGTAGTCGAGTTAGCCTCGTCTGTAAATTCAATTTATAGGACTTCGAGTTAAATAACCAAAAATAGAGATTCTATTAAATTCTTCTAATAATTACGAATAGCGTAATATTTAATTCATATAGTTTTCTGCTCATTATACGACAATACCTATTTAGTTATTTATCTAGTCGTTCATTATATCAATTTATATTTCATATACTTTTCCTATTTTCTTATTCTCTTATTTTGTTAATTGTTAATCATCATTATTATTTTATTGAATAAAACCTGCTTGTTGAAAGGTATTGACCTGTGGATTTCACTCCTTAACCGCACACCACACGAATCCCACATTCTTTATATTTAGTTATTGCAAGACGAGTCGCTCAGTAGGTAAATACCGCTCTTTATCTCACGAGCGCTGTAAAATTTCTGTAGATTGCTCCAGAATCGTTACATATGTACAAAATGTAGTTCGTCATTATAATGTAAAAGATTTACCTCTCAATATCTAAAATTTCGAGACTTTGGTCATTTGAAATGTGGAAATATAGAAATATGGAAGTATTAAAATATAAGATTGTAGAAATGTAAGAATATAGAAATATAGAAATATAGAAATATGGAAATATGGAAATATAGAAATATAGAAATATAGAAATATAAAAATATAGAAATATAGGAATATAGCAACGTAGAAATATATACAAGAAATATGAAATTTCTAATTTTAATTATTTACTGACATACAAACGTTGAAATTTGGAACGCCGATAACTTATAAATTTGGAAATAAACATGTAGGATTTGAATATTGTATGATCGAGAGTTGAATTACAAAACGCGAGGATTTGGAAAAAAACTAAAGGCAACTGTTTATAAAAAGAAAAATTTAATTGAACAAGAGATGCAATGGGGGACAAAAGTATTCGTACACTTGAAATATAGAAATAAAAAGAACAATATTTTCTATATTATTAAGGATATTTTATCATATATAGCTGTATATTAAACATTACACTTACAGCAACAAATGACCCAAAACCGAAGGCAGTAACATCATGTAGTAACTTGAAATGACTTAAAATTTACGAGACCGTAAGAAATCGCCGGGACACAAATATTCGTACATCATCATTTACGTTGATAAATACAACAGTTGCGGTGGCATTAGGACATTCTGATCAATGTAATCATAACATTAGTAGATGTTATGTTAGTTTAGTCAGTAGTAATCGTGGCGAGTACACTTTAACACTAATATTTGCAATGCGGTGAAAAAATGCAATGAAACAAAATTAGAAGAAAGAAAAATTGTTATACTGTTACTTGAAGAAGGTAAATTATGTAGAAATATATCAGGAATACTAAAAAGAAGTCGATCGACTGTGCAAAGTATTATGAACAAGTATAAAAAAGAAGGAATATTGCGGAATAAAGAAAGAACCGGTAGACCCCGAAAATTAACTACGAGAGAAGAATGTAAGATCGTCCGAACTATTAAAGAAAAACCAGATACCAGTGCATCTGATATTGCATCACACCTTAAAGTATATATGCTGAAGAAAGTTCACCCTTAACACTGAACGAAGAGTGGTGCATCGGGCCGGATATAACAGTAGAGTTGCGAGGAAGAAACCACGCATAAGCAAAGTAAACAAAAAAAGAGATTAGAATTTGCAGAAGAATACATAAATGGTAGCAACGACTTCTGGAAAAGCGTAGTAATTTCCGACGAGTCAAAGTTTGTCAAATGTATGTCAAAAGTATGGCAGACAGCTAATACTGAATTGGATTTCAAAAATATGCAACTGACGACGAAACTCGGAGGTGGAAGTGTGATGGTGTGGGGATGTATTGCTGCTTCTGGAGTCGGCAATTTAGTAATAATAGATAAAATAATGGATAAACATTTATATTTAAATATTTTAAAAGAAAATTTACAAAATAGTGTAGGTAAGTTAGGCATTGGAAAAACATTTTATTTTCAGTAAGACTGTGACCCGAAACATACAGCCTATATAGTGCGTTAGTGGTTGTTAAACCATACTCCCCAAAGGTTAGAAACTCCTCCACAATCGCCTGACTTAAATCTTATCGAACATGTATGGGCGAAACTAGAAAAAAATGTGCGAAAACATGATATAACGTTGAAAGAACACTTGAAAGAAATATTAAAAAAAGAATAGTGTAATATAGAACCTGACTTCGTTATTAGTTTGGTGTTGTCAATGCCCGATAGATTACGTGAAGTGATTCGCCGGAAGGGTTATCATACAAAATATTAATTTATAAAATTCCTGCTAAAATAATTATAGCAATAATTAAGTGTACAAATACTTCTGTCCCTGCGATTTCTTACCGTCTCGTGAATTTCAAGTCATTTCAAATTACTACATGATGTTATTGCCTTCGGTTTTAGGTCATTTGTTGCTATAAGTGTAATGTTTAATATACAGCTATATATGATTAAATATACTTAATAATATAGAAAATATTGATCTTCTTATTTCTATATTTCAAGTGTACGAATACTTTTGTCCCCCACTGCATTATAAAGAAAATTACAATAATCGACACAACGCTTCAACGTGCTCTGACCTGTTGGACGGAATTTTTTTGAGTCTTTTGTCTCCGCGTCACGTCACGGTCTCGCGGTCGCGAAATTACGATCTGCACCGCCGTATCACGAAAAATCGATCCCCCTTCATACATACATATAAATTCAAATTTTCATGTTTATGAATTTCTAAATATACAGATTTAAAAATTTTCTAGTTATCAAATTTCGGAGTTTATAAATTTAGGTACAAAATGTCCAAATATCTATACTTATCTGAAATATCGTTAATGAACACCAATTCACAAATGCTCGTACCGGAAATTCATACCCATAGAATCATAGAACCTCCACCGTGTTTTAAAGTAGGTTTTAGATCGTTTGGCTTTAAAGCTTCATTTATTTTTCGCCATATTATACTTTTCTATTCGAACCAAAAATACAATATTCACTCTCATCAGTGAATATAATCATCTCACCAATTTTGAGACTTTTCAACAAATTCTCTAGCGAAAATCAATTTTTTTTTCGATTTATTTCATTAATGTACGGTTTTCTTCCTGCTGTTCGAGTATACTCATCGTTTTTCATTATTCTACTCTTAACAAAATAAATATTAATCCATTTAAAACTAAAAAAAAAGTGTGTAAACTGTTTCACATCTTATGTATAATACAGGTACCATTGATGTCTGAAAAACCCTCAGGCAACTCGTTTTACGCTCTATCCAATCTTTTGAAAATCGATAGGTCATCACATATTGATGATATTCTAAAGTTCGTTATTCCAAAGATTAGTGATTGGGACGGTTCAAAGTTCTGAATAGTCTATATAATAGATATAATTTATAGTAAAAATTTCACATCTCTAAATTGAAAATCACTACAAGTCACTAGCGATTCTTAAGAGAGTGATATTTATCTATATTAATATTCCATTATGTTTATTCAAACCCAATGTGACAAATTTCGGTAAAAATCAAATCTGTATAAAAACGAATTTTCATGGTAAAGTAACAAAACGTCTTCAAAGCGAGTAAATTCAAGATACTAACATTTCATCTGTTACAGAATGAGTTCTAATTTTAGTTTAACTTTTCTCAAGTTTTAATCTTAATATTTGTCCCTAACTCTTTATCTTTTATGAAATATGAATTAAAACAATAATAATTATTTTATGTATATTAAATGTGATAATTCCATGTCATTGGAACATGCGTTTCATACATAAAAATACATTGAATGGTGTTTCACTGACATAAAACAATGTATTATTATTAAAACTTATTATTTATTACGTTGAGTGCTACGTCAGTCCCTTGGCACTAACAATGGACTTTTCGTTTGAACGGCGTGGATCCTTGGTATTATGGGCAATAACATTTTTTGAAAATAATACCTGTTTATAATTCCTATACTTGTGCATCGGCTGCACTATTCTCACAGTCCACACGAAAGATGAAAAAGTGAAACAAAGTAATCTTCTGTTCATACTCTCTATCTTTAAAATATCGTGAGCGCTCGGCACCAAGTGCTCGCTCGCTGTCACGTGAGTGGAAAAGATGGCAAAATAGACGTCACGCTCAAAGTATGATACACCTAATATTTCTTAATTAAAGTATACTATTATTTACAAGATATAGTCATTTCATAAAGTACTTGCTAACATTTTTTACATAATTTAATAGTATTCGATAAACATAGACAAAATATAATGATTTTGAATGTCGGAATGTATTGATTTAAAAATTATACATGTATGTTGAAAGTGTATAGCCAGATAAGTAGATGAAAAGTACCTTTAGACCAAATTAATCAATGACTGGAGAAGCAAACTGTGAGAGTTCTAATGGTTTTGAACATTCAAAATCGTTGTATTTCGTCTACATTGATCGAATACCATCTGTTTATACAAAAGAAGTTAAAAGAGAATGATACCCGAAATTAAAGTTCAACGAACATCTCTTTTTAATGAAAGGGCTATCTTTATCCCCAGATAGTGAGGGTTTCCCTCGCTGAAAATAAAATCAATGTCGAAATGAATGTTGAGCGTTTGCAGTTGTAATTGTTGAGGGTGTTGCTGTGTTAAGAAAGGTGGAAAGTATTACTATTATATTATATGTACCGATGCCAACCCACGAGTTGGCGCATGATGGGGCTGAACCAGGTGCTTCGAAAAGTTACGATTTTAATCGGTCAGAATAAAAAAATGGACGCATAGACTCACGCGTATTTTCGGCGGTAGGAACTACTGGCTCGAGCAGTCAGCCACGCCAATTAGTTCAAAAACAACGACAGTCAGAAAACCTTTCGAGAGTGAGTAAGATAGTGCCAATTTTGTGATGCAGCTCTTCTTGTTATTATTATTCTTATTTGCCGAAATGTAACGCTGAAAATGTCCGCGGTGGGAATAAATGTAGCTTCGTGTACTTTGGGTCGACGTCCTCATGCACCAACTTGTGGGTTAATATCGGTAAATAAAGTATGTGAGCGAGAAACGTGAAGACCGATTTGTACATTTACAAATACACGGCTAGCATAAGTGATTCATTCGTTTTGAAAAGGCTATATTCTCAAAAGTATTACACATACACTCATGAAAGATATATGAAAAGAACCATAAATTCACCAAGTCTGTATTGTGTATTCCAGGTGGCAGCACGAGTGCAAATATAATACAATTAAAATGAACGATTGTACAATTTATTATTGCATCAGTACTGCAGTACAGACAATTGACAGTACTATGCTACAAAATGTATGGAATGAGCTCGATTATCCTCTGGACGTGTGTCGTATCACGTAAGGGATACATATTAAACATTTGTAGAAGGTGTATAAACTTGGTGAGTTTGTGGTTCTTTTCATATATTTTTCATGAGTGTACGTGTAATACTTTTGAAGATATAGTCTTTTCAAAACGAATGAATCATTTATGGTAGTCCTGTATATTTCTGACGTTTCGGGTATACAATTCTTGTATCGTCGAAATCTGTTCAACATGAAGAAATCTCGTATTTAAAATGGTTATGTGGACGTGATTAAGGGGGCGGGTAAATCAACAAATAAATTAGATAGAATTTAACCGGAAGAATAATAATTAGTTATTGGTTCGAACGATACGACTAAGGGGAAAAAGCCTTGCAGCATAAAAACCCCTTGAACTGCACGCTTGTTTGTTACGTGAATGGTGAAAGTATGAGCGGTTATGTGTATAGTGTGCATGTGGTTTGGCTTTCAAACACCTAAGTGTGAACCTTCATCGACTATAATTGATACAGTCAGCCTAGTCGAGGAGTGCAGTGTCTTACTCGAGCAAATTCTGTACGTGCAAGGTGTGCGAGGAACGCAGTATCTCACTCGATAATAGTACATTGCGCACGGCGTGCGATGAGCGTAGTGTCCCACTTGAGAATTTTACGTTTGATTTCTTCAAGATTCGGATACCAAAGTGTGTACCTCCATCGGCTTTAATTAATAGAGCCAGTCTAGTCGAGGAGTGCAATGTCTCACTGGAGCAGGTTATGTATGTGTGTGGTGTGATTCCCGGATATATTGTGACGTTCATCACAATTCGCACTGTCGCGGCCTT
Source organism: Megachile willughbiella (assembly GCA_945859595.2). NCBI lineage: Eukaryota > Metazoa > Arthropoda > Insecta > Hymenoptera > Megachilidae > Megachile > Megachile willughbiella. The sequence goes on from OX243806.1 coordinate 1,394,593, forward strand.
GCAAAAAAAACGATACGATAAACGAGGATTGTTCGAAACACGATGTGTTCTGAATTAGATTCTCCACGAGATTCTACGATGAACGATAACTTTCTGTTTCTGCACCGGGAAATATTGAATAAAAACCCCAAAGTGAAAACAGAAATATAAAGCGAATATAAGTGACAATATGATAATATAATATACTACGAGAGTAAGATCGTTCAACTTCAAAATTATAGGGAGTTCGCCCGGACAAATCTCTGTCGTCAGTTCGTACGAAAAATACTCCTTTTAAAACTTGTGCTTGAAAAAGTAATGATGAGGATAAATTCTCTTATTAGTAGACTCTTATTGGCATTGTTCGCTGATTTGCAAGATGGTTGTCGTCTTCTGAAGATTTCAGTTCTTATATACTAGACCTCTTAAGTAAGGAAAGGTTATCTGTGACTCTTGGTAGTTGCTGAGATATTACTATTGCTAGATGAGATATTAGTGTCCGTGTAAACTTTCTAAGATTTTTTTTTTTTTTTTTTTTTTTTTAATCCAGGTTTAACGTCGCATCTACCTTCAGGTCATTAGCGACGTGTGAGTTCTATTTCCTACACTTTGTTGGACTAAATACTATGGTACAAATTGATTTCTTGTAGGTACTGTATGGTATTCTCTATGTACTTTTGTGAAGTCAAGGCTGTGGTCGGTGATATTCCATATTTTTGTCTTTGGGCCTGAAATTTGCTGCATTCAAATAGTAGATGGTGGGTCAAGATATTCTTTCTGCAGACCGTGCATATTGGTGGTTCTTTTTTTTTCAAGAGGTACTCATGTGTGAGTTTACAATGACCGGTTCTAAGTCTGGCTAAAATAATTCTGTCCTTCCTCTTAATATTGTTACATGGCATTGTTTCATAGAAATCTTGAGTCACGTAGTGAGTTTTTATATGCTTAGAAGTTCTCCATTCTTTATTCCATGCTTGTCGTTCGGTGTGGCGTGCTGCGGTAATGAGATCTTGGTATGGAATCTGTCTGCGGTTGTTTACTGGCGAGGACAATGTTGCTTCTTTGGCGGCTTTGTCGGCTAATTCATTTCCTTCGATTCCTTGGTGGGATGGGACCCAGGCTAAGGTTATATGATTTCCAATGTTGGTAAGATGCGTATATATGTAATGGATATTTAGGATAATTTCATGTTTGGATTCACTATTTGGGTTTACTATTGCTTTTATGACGCTCATGGAATCTGTGAAGATGATGGAAGGTAGGTTATTGTTATTGTCCTGCACGTATTTAAAGGCTTCAAAAACTGCCCAAGCTTCTGCTGTGAAAATAGATGAGGCTTTTGGAAGGGGGATTTTTTGGATTGTACTATCGCAGACGACGGCAGCTCCTACTGCCTGGTCATTTTTTGATGCATCAGTATATATCCTTTGGTGGTTAGGGAATTTGCTACATAGTCGCTGAAAATTAAATTTATGTTCAATGCTACTAATTTGATCTTTGGGGAGTACTGCGAGGTCGATATTGGTATCTGGAATTTTTTGGGTCCAGGGAGCAGGTTTCCTATGTTTACGTGGGATGATCGGGGTCGTTGTGATTTCAGCAAGACTCTCGTATTTGGCAATTCTTCCATAGAATGGAATTGGAGATTTAGGTTTCTTGGTTTGTAGGTGTGTATATCTATTAGTAAATATGTTATTGTAGGTAGGATTATTTGGAGTAGAGGAGATTTTAATTGCATATTTTAGGCTTAGGTATTTTCTTCTTTGTTCTAGTGGTGGTTCTTTTGCTTCGAATAGTATGCTATTTATTGGACTAGTTCTGTAACATCCCGTTGCTAATCTTAAAGCGGCATTATGAATTGCGTCGATTGCTTTCAGAGTATTGGCTTTAGCTGAGTTATACACTATTGACCCGTAGTCCAATTTAGATCGAATTAGTGCTTGGTAGGTTTGTATAATGGTTTCTTGGTCAGCTCCCCAGCTATTATTTGCTAACGCTTTTATGATATTCATTTTTTGTGTACATACGGTTTTTAAATATTTAATGTGTGGTCCCCAGGTTAGCTTACGATCAAGGATGAGTCCGAGTATCCTTATGTTGTCTACCTTTTCGATTTCAGTGTTCTGCATATAGAGATTAGTGACATGTGTGATTTTCTTGCGTTGTCTGGAAAAGATTATATATTTCGTTTTTTCGGGGGAAAATTTAAGTCTCGATTTTTCGGACCATAATAGCATGTCGTTTATGCTTTCCTGTAGGAGCTGCATGATAGTGTTTGGGTTTTTCCCACTACAGGTTAGTGTTAAGTCGTCTGCGAACAAAAAACCTTGAATTGGCGGCCTGACGTTGTTTAAGATGTCGTCGATTACTATTAGGAAAAGCGCAACACTGATTACCGATCCTTGTGGTACTCCCTTGTGTACAATGGTTGGTTTGGACAGGACACCATTCGTTCTCACCTGGATAGATCTGTTTGTGAGGAAGTTTTTAATGAAAGCTATACCACTTCCGAAAGTATTACCATTTAATCCTGTCTTCATAAGGGCGTTGATGATTGTCGTTCTTGGTATTGAGTCATATGCCTTTTCAATATCTAAACATACTGTAATGAGTGATTCGTTTTTCAGGAATGCTTCGCATATACTTGTCTCTAGGTTTATCAGGACATCGGTTTTCTAAGATTTTTGAATAAAGATAAGAAATGCGAAAATAAGGCTGACCAACTTATTCTAAATACATCGGGTCTGATCCATATGTGCTGAATCACTACATTGATCATCCAACACAATTCATTATGTTAGAAAATTTAAAGTTCGTACAAATGCGACCGACCATGCGCGTTTTTTCAGGGTGCTTTCCTGGTCGCAGGGGAAAGTTTTTCGAGGCCAAAAAGGTAATGAATAGTCATCAAGGGGCATGGTGCCGTTGGTGTCCTCGCGGCCAATGTTTTGTCGAGAAGGCATTCCTGTTCTGACTGCGGATATGGAAACACGCTACAGAATAAACGAAGTATTCTATCAAGTCAATCTTATTTCTTAAATTCACACCCTATAGGTCCGTTTTTTCTGATTTCTTACAATTGTAACTTACATAATGCTGAATCGTAATGAATTAGACTTTTTACACTTTATATTAATACTCTATATACAGTATGTCGGAAAAATAACGGAACTTTTTAAATAAAAAGAAAAGAATTAGTTATTTTGCCAAAATTAATTTTTTTTATTCAAAATACATCCCTTCCGCATTAATATACCGCTGGGCACGCTCAAGCAATGATAACATAGATTTTTTTATGTCGTTTTGCGGAATCGTTTCAATCACCTTTGTCACAGCTGCTTGGACTTGTGTAACAGTGTCATACAACGTTCCCTTCATAGCTAATTTCAGTTTTGGAAAACGCAAGTAATCGCATGGGGATAAGTCGGGCGAATATGGAGGATGTTGGAGCACGCAGATTTGTTTTTTTGCCAAAAATTCACGAACAGCGACAGTTCAATGACATGTTGCATTATCATGCAACAGAAACCAACTTCCCGATCCTTGATATTCGGGCCTCACACGAACGATTCTTTTCCACAAACGTTCCATAACACCCAGATAATATTCGCCATTAACATTTTGTTCCTGTGGAACGAATTCCCGAAATTTAATACCTTTAGAATCGTTTAGAATTTAGAAAAACCCAAAATCTGGCTTTGGGTCGTCTTCCAAAGTATCACGACCATCCTGGAATTGCTTATACCACTCAAACACACGTGTACGGGATAAACAATCGTCACCATAAACTTTTTTCATTAATTCAAATGTTTCTGTAAAAGTTTTACCGAGCTTGAAACAGAATTTAATATTCGCTCTTTGCACCATCGTGATTTTGTGACACGGTGACGAAAGGTTCTGTCGCTTTAAGGGGGGCAATACCTTTAGAATTTTAAAAAATTGAAAAATTTTTTTTTTTCTATAAAATGTTAGTGCAACATATCAAAAATATGTGTCAAAATTTTTGAAGCGTAATACGGGGCCGTTTTGAAGTTATGGCCGATTATCGTGACTCATGTTTTGTATCGCGCCGCAGATATTCACGCGCTCGGTGCGGAGGGCTATGTAGCAGATTTGTTATTATCACGCCATTGCTGTGTTTGAAATTTTATATTTTTACGGAGAATGAGCTTATGGAGAAAAATCAACTTTACGAGTAAGCCGAAGGATTATTATACGGTGCAGGAATCGCAGATTAGTTGGTAAATCATTGAAATTATTCAGGTTTTACTTATCGAAACTTTAAACGCATTTTTCTCAAAACTACGTTTTTAAAATTGGCGTGACTGATAACTCAAAAACTAGTTTATCAATCGCGCTCAAATTTTTTGCACATATCGACGACAATACTATCTAACATATGAACCTAAATTTACGAAATAAATTTAACATTAAAGTCCTTTTTCATTGCAAAATATTGCGAAAATTTTCAGTAAAATTCAAAGTTTTTCTTTAAAAGCGCGCCATCTCTTCAATTTTCCATATTTTTCACATTTCTTAGGTTCGTCTTAATTGTGAATGTTAACAATTGAAACATCGTTTGCAAACTTGTTTCAGACCAATGTAACTAAAGCTAGAAGTCATGCCGTTTCACTTCCAGGAAAGACTATCATAATTCCGCCATTTTTAAATATTTAAAAAAAAAGAAAATATGTTGTAATAGGCAATAGTTATAATAAAGTATACCTGAAATTTCGAAAATACAAGACAAAGATATCCTATACAAAAAAATTCACAAATATCAGCTTATTTTCATCTATCTAAAGGTATTGCCCCCCTTAAACGCTATAAGTTCACAATTTGTTGCTCGATTCCAATAATGATTATTTTGTTTTGTAGGCGTTTTCAGATAGCATATTGTTTTAATAGATGGCGCTAGTAGTTTTTCATAAGTTTGAAAAGTTCCGTTACTTTTCCGACATACTGTGTATATGTATATGATTAATGTATCATCGAAATCTTCTCAACATGGAGAAATTTTGTGTTTCAAATTATTGCTTGAATATAATTGAGGAGGCTTGTGAATAAAAACTAAATTAGACAAAATTAAGCCTGAAAGATAATAATTGTTTATTGGCTTATATGATACGACTTAAGGGAAAAAACCTTACGGGATAAAAAGCCCCTTGATATGTGTTTATTCATGATTGAACGGTAAAAGTGTGAGTAGTTTTCGTGTGTAATGTGTACGTGGTTTGTGTGCGATTATTTGATTATTTGATAGATTATTTTGATTGATTGTTGTGAGATCAGAACACCGAAGTATAATCTCTATTGGCTTTAATGAATAGAACCAATCTATTCGAGAAGTGCAGTGTCTTACTCGAATAGTGCTGTGCATGGCGTGCAAGGAGTGTCTCCTCAATAATGTAGTGCATGGTGTGTGAGAAGCGCAGTGTCTGCCTAATAATATAGTGCGTGATTTAGAAATCACGGTGAAGCGATAGCGCGACTCGCGAATATGATACGCCCCGGATTATAATCCGGTTGCATTAAACTTTTCACGAGACTCTACGATGTACGATACTTTTCGACTCCCGATCCGACCCACACCAGATTTACCAATCGACTAACGTGGACGATATGTAAAGATCGCCCGAGAACCCCCACATATCAAGAGGTGGTGGTTAAGAAAATTCCTGTCCTTCGTTTGTTAAAGACTGCGAGGAAAAAAAATATATACTCGTTAAACGATTTATGGCAAGCACGTATTTACGTTGGAATCAATCCGCACGATACTTCACATACAAGAGGTCTTCCGTTGACCCGCATTTCGAGGTATAGGGCTATTCATAGTCGTCTACGCATCGAAACATTTAAACCCATAATAAATTCCTTTAGTTGGGACAAAAGTCTACGTTCGCGTCCAAACTATTAACATGTTAGCTGCCACGCACATTTATGAGGAAATCTCGGTCAAGTCACGCGCGCTGCTTAGAAATGCGTATTGCCTATTGTGTTGCTTACTTTTTGTGTTGTCGTCTGGGATCTGTGTAGGTACCGACAGAGTATTACAAAGACATAAGAAATGGGCTGCATTTATCCTTAGTTTTCTGTGATTCATGGTCGAGTGCAATATACAATTTTTTTATAGCACCGAACGTGAAAGTGTTAGACGAAGAGCGTAAAAGTGATAACAGTGAATTTATTTTTGCTAAAAAATAGCGTCGTGTGGCTGTGTTTTCGTCGTCAGAGGAAGAGGAGGAGAATGTTAAAGAATGGCATGATTCGAGAGATGACCAACCGAAGCTCATAACTTTTACCAGTCCTTCTGGATTTGGAATTGAGAATTTGAATGTAAGGTCAGATGTAACAATAGCAACTTGCTACGAGCTATTTGTGCTAGATAAATTATTTGAGGAAATCCCCAAACAAACAAATTTATATGCATCTCAGCAATTAAATAATAGACACTCGTAGCGCTTAGGCAAATAGACTGTGACAAACAAGAATGAAATAGAAAGATTTTTTGTGCTAATTATATGGATGGGATTAGTTAGATTACCATCCGTACAATTATATTGGTCCTGTGAACCCATATACAGGGTGGGGCAATAACTATTAGCACCTTAACTGTCTTCGAATCTATAAGGTCCAGAGAAAAATTAGTGTAACTAAAATTTTACGGTACGAAGGGATCTACTATATGGTGATAATAATTTTTGTCCAAGTGGAAGCGCTTCAGAGATATGAAGGTCATCACCGTTTTTTTAAATGGAACGATATGTTTTTTTACTTACAATCTGGTAGAGTATTTCAAGGGAAATACAATTACCTATTGGGAAGGTCATTCATGGTCTACGTTAAGCCAATTGTGATGAAAAATAATTTGTGTGTTAAGTGTCTAGAAGTTGAGGGTAAAAATTTCGAGCATTTATTGTAATGTTCTTAAATGAAATAAAAAACCTTTCAGAAGAAAGTAACATTGTCATTTCAATAGAAAAATAGTTTTGACGTAAACATCAAAAATAAACTAGATATTTTAAGAAATTTTGATGTTCAATATTGAACTTACAACAAAATGTATCAAACAAAAGTCGTGCATTTTTTCACTAGAATATAATTCCGGAATACAAAATATGGATTTATGACAAAAAAAGACAAGTTGACCTCGAAATAACCTCGAAGACGTCCATGCATTAAAAAATCACTAATACTATTTGACTTCCCACTCGAAATACTAAAAGACACGTGTCAGTTTGTTTTTCTTAAATCACACGTCTTCGAGATTTTTTACAATGTCAACTTAAATGGGACACCCTGTGTATACAAACATTTCCCAAAAAAATCATGCCAAGAAATAGATTTAAAATATTATTGAGAATAATATATTTTGCAGATAACAGAGAAAGTCCTGTTTCCAATAGTTTATTCAAAATACAATCATTGGTAAACACTGTAGAAACAAATTTAAAAAAATACTACAATCAGAAGATATATATATATATATATAGATGAATCGTTGATATTCACAAACGCCATATATGTGGAATTAAAATATTTAAATTGTGTTGCGCATTCGATTATGCATTTCGTGTTTATACTGGGAAATCACTGAAAATGGAAAATACCACGCCCACTAAAATTGTAATGTCTCTTTGCAGAGACTTATTCAATAAGGGAGACACGTTATATATCGACAATTGGCATACTAGTTTAGAATTAGCGAACAAACTAATTGAGAATAATACTCATTTAGTCGGAACACTACGCTCTAATCAACGAGGAAATCCGCAGGAAGTACTATCGAAGGAATTAAAACGAGGAGAAATGATCGCACAGGAGAACAAGGAAGAAATAACTATTTCAAAATGAAGAGATAAGCGGGACGTCCTGTTTCTGTTTATAAAGCATTTGGCAGAAATGGTGAATGTTGAAAGCCGATCATGTGTTGAAACCTCAAATTGCAGTTGACTATAACAGAGGAAAGGCAGCTGTCTACATATCAAACCAGATGCTTGTAATAATCCACTATGATAATCCATCAAGTGGTATAGCAAGCTTTTGAGCTACTACTGAATACTACAGTCGTAAATTGCCACATTTTATATAAATATATCGCAAATAAAAATATCTGTATTACCGAATTCCAGAAGACATTAGCCGTATACCTGACAAATTGCCAACACGAAGATGTTTCATGTAGCAGCGCAGCAAGTACTTCCAAAAAACTACGACACTAACTCCAAAGAAAATCTGGAACAACCTCTACAGTCCGAAAGTATGACAAACAATGTAATGAAGAAAATACGGCACAATTTGATAAAGAAATGGTAGAAGAATGACAAAGCAAGTTGTTACATTTTGTGATACCTGTAAAGGACAACCATTTTTTTGTTTAAAGTGTTTCAATAAAATCCATTAAAGTTTTTTTGTGAATAATATTTGAGTACATTCATGAAATTAATATTGAAATTACTTAAAATTTAGGAAAATAATGTAATTTTTTAGTTTCATATTACATTTTACATTGCCAGTCACCGATGACTGACGCGGCCTGAATGGAGAGTTGAGTGTCAGTCACCGGTGATTGACGTGGCAGCTAACGTGTTAAGACGCGTGGCTTTGTCACGTTGTGAATTGGCGTAACTTCGGGAAGAAAAGCGAGGACTTATATAACTGTTCCAGTTTTCAGGGAACCTAAAAACTTTCCTAATATAAACTTCGTCTATCAACGTCGGCTCTTTGAATGGATTTTATTCGTGTTGGGATACGATATACATTCGTACGCTTGGGCGAAATAAAAGAAACTAGACACAAACATGAAAATGATCATGACTTCAACGTTTATTTAAATTTTGGGTATAATAATTATAAGATAAAAGTATTATGCAGTACATTAAGAGTAAATTTATTATTATACACTTCAAACTTTAAATAATGCAATTGTAATATTAATTTAATTATTATAGATACAATTGTGTTTTAAGTCATTCAGTATGTATGACGTACACGCTTATCCATATCACATGGATTATTTATTAATTACCCACAATAATACTATTGAACACAATATTAATGTTGCAGATGTTAATATAGTGGAATCAATATTATCAAATAATTATTCTATTTTATTACTGTGTGTAAACAAGAATAATGAAATGGTTAGATCAGAAATTTGTATCGACAATGCATAGCAATATACTACTACAGATGCACGATTATCGACAAAATTTTCATGAATATCTCGAAAATATGTAATTTCCGTCAAAAATAGCTATGATATTCGTATATCTGATATTATTATGTTATAATACCGAAAAATTACACACACTGTTCCTGTACATTCCATTTGTGTACTCTTTTTTACATTTTTTTATAATTTCCATTTCAATCATACCCAATCATGTAACGTTTAATATTTACACTATAAAATTCATTGACGTAACAAATTACTTTGCAATGTTATAATCAATATTAATTTATTCGTTAAATAATCAATGTTATAATCACATGTTATAATCAATGTTAAATTACACACGAATATTTATAAATGATTTTTAAACGATGCTATTAAGTCATGCGCACAAGTCAATCCACTTTTGTACATACATACATTATTAATATTTGTGGGAATTAAAGAAATCTTGCTGTATGATAATGTTTATAAATTATTATGTTTAAATATGATTGACGTTAACATGCACGTTTAAAATAATTTCATTAAAATGCATATCATCCTGCAACTCTCCGATTTATATTTATATCGGCAAGTAAAATATTTAATGCGAAAATGTGTCCTACATGTTTTCTTCTAACCATGTGATTAGAATTAATCGCAATTTTTTTAATGAATGAACAACAAAAAGTAAACTTGTGCAGACGTGATTTGCGAGAAATTGAAAGTGTGTCCATAAAGTTCTCGAACCGATCTTGTTGATTGTTCTGTGGAAAAGAGAACCAGATGCGTCTCTCGAAATTGTCATAATCGAAGTTTATAACCCGGCTATCTATTATGGTGGGCGCAGATAACAACGAATCGGTATAAATTAAAGGTTCACGATATGGAAAAGCATATTTAGATATTCCAAGAAGGAGGACGAGATAAGACTGTATTTACATAATTTATGTAGCGTACATATATCTACTACATGTGATATAATATAAGCATACAATATGCATTTGTCCAGACAAATCACAATTTTATAATAGAAACATGAGTCAACAGCCGATAAGTGATAATGTACAATACCTTTACATGAACATATTTTTTATCATTATGTTAATCTTCAATGAAAATATGCAATGTACCTTTTATTGCCGAACGTAATGAGGCTCCTGTGGCAACCCGATCTGCGTTTGTTCATTCGTCTGTTTGTTTGTCTGTACTACGCTACAGGTTGCAAGTTTAGATTTTTTGACTTGAAATTTTGAGAGTAGACTTGCGAGACACTCTAAATTTGTTCTACAGATTTTGGCGGCGATTTGACGACAAGAATCTGTCATAATCGGCGTCGATCGTCGTCGAATCGATAAAAAACAGTGTTTTGGTATCGTTTCCGATAATTTTTGACACATAGAATCAACTGGAACCACGTTAAAAGCTCTATAACTCATCGCTGACCACAATACTTCACCCTCATTGACGTCAGTCGTTGTGAAATTAACAATAATTGTGTTTGATATCGTTTTCGATAGTTTCAAATACGTTTAACTGTTTGGAGGGACTAAAATCTCCACATCTCATTCTTATTCTACCTATACGTTAATAGTAGATACTCTAAATTTTCAATACACATTCGAATTCGCGTGAGGCACCTGTTCTGTAGATCCACTAGTTTAAATTGTTCTTCTTATGTCATAGATTTGTTGCGATGTAATTACTTTATTAGGTGTGTTACATTTCCTAGTTTCGAGAAACTTATACAAATGATATAACGAACATAATTTCTGGTATTTTAGCAAATTAGAAATGCAACCGTTGAAAAATCGTTCATAAGTGATTATTTCATCTGACCCTTCATCTTCATTTTTTCATATGAAGCTCTTGTATTTAATCAAACATATGTACTGATATATAAATTATATTAAGACCGATGTCATTTTTCCAACAAATCTAATGTGAGCATCTTATAGATCACATCCATTTGTAACCAAGATATGTATTTATAGTAATTTGTTGCTTCTGATGCTTGCATCTCAGTGTCTAATGTGTTATATACGCTGAACGTTTTTAAATTTTGGAGCTGGTTATTTGGGCGTAGACCGAGACCAACGCGAAGCGAGAATTTAGTCTGGCATAGCTTTCGCACCGATCGGGATTTGCATATTTATAATATCAATATTTATAATATCACAGAAGAATTTCCTAGCAACTCAGGACCAACGCGAGGGAGATTCGTCTCACGAACAGTTCGCGTTGATTTGTTCCCACCGTTTTCACCACCACTCTTTTTCCGCCCATTGTTCGCGTATAAAAACCCAATAAATTCTTGAACGTTGAGTAACGCGGAACTTCTGTACGAGGACCCAATTAATTTTCGAACGTATAGTTCAACGGAACCTCTGTACGAGTTCTTATCGAATCGCTAATGTTTAGTCTAGAGGGATCTTTGAACAAGATTGGGTTAGGGACCCTATCGAGTCTATTAACCATATAGTACGCGAGTCTGCTATTAGGTATTATTTCGGTCTCGCCCCGTTTGCTCGTTTTTCGTTAAAACTGGGAAGGATTAGATTCTTGCTCCGTCGGAATTGAAACTAATTAAATTCAACTTAAAGCATCATTTAAACTCTTGTAAATTAGAGTCAACTTTCACCAACAAGCAACACTTGTAAAACGCGGTTTTGAAGAATATATTCAATTGTTCATTTTTATATTTAAAAATTGCCTCATTTAATTATAACCACAGTCCAAAAATCCACCTGTCGGTGTATCTTAGCCGCTCGAGATATACCGTCAAAATCTAGTTGCGAGACTTGTTACTAACATTTCCTGTGACACCCAGCGTTAGCCATACGTCGGCTAGTGCACATATCACTTCCTGGAGCACCCGATGTTGGTCATACGTCGGCTAGTCTCCACGTCTAAAATCCTTTGGCGCTCAGGTCAATTAACAAACTTGAACTAGCCAAGTAGCAATTACTATAACCTGTATACAACCCCCAGCCACGCAGCTGTACCCCTCGTGCTCGTAACAACTGTAAGAAATTCGTTACACACGATGAATTCTAATTAATTGAAATTATCATTACAAATTATGTATTACTAGTCGTTATTCTTAGAATAAACAGTATAAAAATAATAGACCAATTATTGATTTGTATTCGAAGGTTAGTAATCGGGTTATAGAGGGTTAAAAAAAACACAATATAAAATTAAATTAAAATAAGAATTGCAAAAATATTCTATACAGTAGTAAAATTATGAAGTTTATTCCAAAGACTCATATAGTACACGAAACATTGTGCGTCTGTCTGTAGAAGATGCTTGTCCGAGATAAAGAATTCGGCGATAATACTTGGACACTTGCTGGTCGAAGGAGTACAGATACCTCCTGAACGGTCATATTAAACAAAAAAAATCTAATATAAACATACAGTATCAAAAACCTTATTAAAATATTATAACAAAAATACGAAATAACAAGGAACTGCTGCGTTATCCGATAGCACATATAGGATATTCCAGATCTGTCAGTATCACTTTATTGGCATATTCTATTAACAAAAATAAAAAAAAAATGTTTATATGAACATAGGCTCTTGAATGCATTATTACAAGTTATTAAAAAAAATATAAGAGTCGACAGTTATTCAAAAGTATGTAGTATTGAAAGCGAAAATCAACCATTATCATGTAAGATATCAGAAAAGTCGGAGCGATTGGGTGTGAATTTAAGACACAAAATTAACTCGATAAGATACTGACTTTATTCTGTAGTGCGTTTCCACGTCCACAGTGAGAACAAGCATGTCTCCTTGGCAAAACATTGCCTGCGAGGACAACAACATCACCATGACGCTTGACAGCTATTCAGTGTTCTTGTGGCCTCGAAAAATTTTCCCTTGCGACCAGAAAAACACCCTGATAAAACACATAGGGCCCGTTTTGCCCGACTCGGCTATTAGGATTGGTTCTTTTATACTTTATACTATTATACCACTGGTCCCGCTCGCTAGCTGAGCGCGACTCGCCTACTTAAGACGGAGGTACAGTAATGATTCGTAATAACCAACTCGCTCGGATCTGGCCAGTTGCTTGTTACGAATCAGGTATACTATTCGGATTACCTTTGTTCCTGAACGCGACGACGGAGACCGCGTACAAAAAACAGGGGGTTGGGTGTCGCGGTAAACTATAAAGTTATCGGTCGAGCAGCGATGTTATTCTTTAGACAAGGACAGAACATAACATGCTTTCTCTTTTTAATACTAGTAAAATTTCATGAATGGCTATGTACAGTAATTCTTCTCACAGTGCAACGGAGGCCGGAATCGAAAATACGCACTGTAGGAATAGTGGACACGAAAATTGAAACCCGGCGGCTGTCCTTTGTTCGCCGCCGGCAAAGGCGAGCCGTCGCTGGCTCGCCAATCGAACAAATGAAATATAAGACGGCGAGACATTTAAATGTCTGACGATGTTCCAACAGTGTTTCCAGAAGCAATACGGGAATTGGATCTGGGGGGATACGTTGCAAAGTGAGAATTCGGTGTGTGTTTTCGAGCCAATCTGAGGGGGGATGCGTTGCAAAGTGGGAATTCGGTACGTGATTTCGGGCTTATCTGGAGGGGGGATACGCGCTCCTCGTTGCAAAGTGAGAATTCCGTCACGGTTCTCGAGTCAATCTATTGGAATAATCCATTTTTTAATGAATGATAAATATTATCCAAATTATATCGTGTTTGGTCTTATTTTAATCGGAAAACCCTCACGAATACGTTAAAAATGTTTACAGTAAAAAAAAGTGTAAAAATTAAAAAATTATATTACTAAATTAGGAACCGAAAATCTGTCGGCTCGTATCAAAGGAGCCGCGGTGAGTTTCGCATTTCATTTGGACTGGCTCGAGCGAGGATAACATAGGCGCAGGAGTAACGCACGCATAGGCGCAGGAAGAGACGTGGGAGGGAAACATGTGTTGCACTGTGGGAGGATTTACTGTATCGCTAAGTATCAGAGTGAGAAAACAATATACATGTTCTGTCCTCTTTCCACTATACTGTTCGGTCAACCGTGAAAATTTATGACATTTTAGGTTTAGGTGAAGTGAATGAGTCATTAAACGTTTAACAATAATTTATTAATAACAATTACTAACAACGAATAACCAGCACGTGTCGTACGCGAACGCTCTCTCGAAACGCTGAATCTCGAATGCCTCGGCTGTGGATTGTTCCACGCGTAACCGTTGCACGATGCTCTTTTGGCTAGTACCTTTCCAGAAAACGGTTACGCCAAAAACGATAGGCAATTGTCTCGGAAAGCGCGCGTGGCAACGGGCATCGACCGTACGCTACAACATCTTCGGATCTCTCACTCAGCGGCCGACTTCAAATAAAGAAGGAGAGATAGAAATTTGCTTAAATTATCAATACTGTACCACGCGTCTTTTCCAGCTTGTAGTGACGTCAGTTTTCGATGTTCCATCGTTCTGAAGGGTTCATTTTAAAGGGGAAACTTCAAAGAATATGACCATATTTTTTTTAATTTAAACCCTTTACGCCCCTTATTGAAAAAAGAGCAAAAAAAGAATTTGTTTAAATTTTTCAACATTTTATAACACATTTACGGAATTAAAAAAAAATATTTAAAAATAGCCCAATCCTTTATAAATAAAGCAAAAAAAAAATTCAGCTATTTCTTTCCACGGCCCTTTGTAAACAATGTATGTCACTTTCTCACTAAATGTATATTATTTTGCATTGATATATACTTATATAACATTCTTTTGTCATTTTGTTCATTTAGTAGTTTATCTAAATGTAAAAATTTAGGAATTTGCAAAAGCGGAAATTTGGAAATTCTGGAATTGGAGGGTGCAGGAGATTGAAGATCTAAGGATTTGGAACTTTGGAAATTTAGGAATTTCAACATATGAGGTTTGGACGTTGGTAATTTGTGGATCAAATATTCTGAAATTTGGGATTTGAGGATTTGAAAATTTGAAAATTTGGAAGTTTCAACACTTTTGTCTATCTTATTCTGCTAGATCTTTTTAAATACTAGAACCGACTCTATTTGCAGCAATCAAGGATTCTGTAACTAATGTACCTGAGATCTCATATTAGACAACTTTACCCTTCCGGTCAAAATAATTGTACATGCATGTTATCCTTAATTTCTCCAAGAAAAGTTTGAATTTTCCGATTTTCCGCAAATAACACATAAATGATATGACAAAGGAAGATGGCTTCCCATTGACTTCAAAGTTGTTGTAAAACGTAATCACCTTATGCGATATATATTGAATATTATATTTTTAAATGACGCGCGGGGAATGATGAGGGTGAAATACTCCGATTCAGATTATGCCATCTACGGACAATATTTATAGCTTGTTCGGACCCGGACGTAGGCTTTTGTCGCGACTAAACAATTTATTACAAACTTGTTCGAACCTGCACGTAGACTATTTGGCGCGACTAAGTAAGTAGTTTATTGCAGGGATCGAATGGGTCGGCACGTAGGCCACCCTGGGTCGCTCTATGCTTCGACGGGCGGTTCAACGAAATCTTTTGTCTGTCAAGTCTCGTCCGGATCGGTCCGAAAGTAAACATGTGCATGCCATAAATCGGTTAATGGATATATTTTCTCCTTTGCTTACTTTTCTCGCCGTCGTTGAAAAACAAAGCATTGAATTCCTGTAACGGTTACTTCTCAACGCGGGGGTGCTCGGGCGATTTTTACATATCGAAGTCAGTCGATTCTTAAACGTGACGCGGAACGGATCGGGAACCGAGAGTCATTTGATATTGTAAGCTTCGGGAAAAATTAGTGTATCGCAAGTTACAATTCGAATCGCACCGAATTCGCAAATCACATTACCATATCACCGTGATTTATAAATCATGATAGGACCGATGTAGGGCGCTCCTCAACATACGCAATTCTATTCGAGACCCTATACTCCTCGAATAGACTTATACAACATGAGCGACGCAAGTCGCTCTATTATCGTACAGGGACCGTTCGAGTGAACCTTACTCCTCGAATGGTCATCCATTGCGGGTTGGATTACGAAGCGTGTCATCAGATTTGAGCGGGACCCCGCACTCCTCAAATCATTAATTGCAGGGTGAATTAAAAAACGTACTACTATATTATTCGAGTGAGACCCTGCACTCCTCGAATAATGAATAACGAATAACATACTTTCACCGTTCAATTATAAATTGTACGATGGCACAGCACACCGTACAACACAGGGTCACGATGCCTATGACCTCGTCATAAACGTTAAGACTTTCAAAAAGGCAATAGAAAAATAAATTACACTTTACCATCTCCCATAAACCAAGACCGAAATCACCCGTCCTAATCCAAGTCCGCGGCCCGTTACAGACCCATAATAAAAATTCTGGAAAAACCCCAAATATACCGTTTCCCTCATCATCCCTACTGCCAGTTTCCTTCCTCCACTTCTTTCCTTCACCTTTTCTAATTTCCAGGACTCCTAACCCAATCACAAGTCAAAATTTCCCTCTTTTTGTATAGTCCCTTCCTACTTTCCTTACCATCCCACCATAGACGCTTATTCCAAAAAGTTTTCCTCTTTTAAGAAAAAACGAAGCAGCGGCAGAACAAACTAAAACACCAACCAAAACACATATTGTAACATTCACCAACAAGAGTTAAATTAGAATAAAACTAGGTGTTAAGTTTTAAGCAACCATCATCTCTTTTCACTAACCCAAATTTGTCCTCACGACATTAAGTTGCCGTCGAGCACACCGGTCAGTTCGTAACTCGGTTAATTTTTATATCACCACGCGAGTTCGCGACCGTACATAAATAAATACATTTGTCAAAGGGTTTTTTATGCCGCAAGGCTTTTTCCCCTAATTCGAGCCAATAAATTATTATTTTTGAGGCTCAATTCTGTATTATTAATATTTTATTTACCCTCCTCCTCAGTCAATTTCAATCCTTACTTTGAAACACGAAATTTCTCCATGTTGGAAAGATATCGACGATACATAACTATTGTAATGTGTTTTGTTTCTCCCCGCTCACGCTCTCACGAAAAACGGAGCACGGCCCTCTCTTGCCTTAGCGACACGAAACGGAGCACACGCATGTTAATAGTAAAAACATATTTGTAATTCCATAATAAAAGTTTGCTTATCTTAAGCTATTATCCACACTGGTAAATAAAACTCTAGCAAAAGTGAACAAAATAAGTAGAAAAATACCAAATGCGAAATTATACTACATTTACAAAATATGTGCATATTGAATCTAACTATTAATTAATTTAAAATTACGATAATTATGCCGAATCGGTAACCTTACTTCAGTGACCTTGATCTCGCTATATGTTGTCAAGGACATGTCCCTAAGTAACTTTTTTTAATAATTTAACCATCGCTCATTGCTTATTAAAAAGTTATTCACAAAAAAATTTTAAGTAAAATACAAATAAAATTTAAAACCAACCCAAAGGGGGAGGATTAGCCGAGAACGATTAGTTTATATTGTAGAAAAGAGCCCACCCTTTCGGTAGACGTATAAATGAAGAATTTAAGGGGGGGCAATACCTTTAGATAGATGAAAATAAGCTGATATTTGTGAATTTTTCTGTATAGGATATATTTGTCTTGTATTTTCGATATTTCCGGTATAATTTATTATAACTATTGCCTATTACAACATATTTTCTTTTTTTTTTAATATTTAAAAATGGCGGAATTATGATAGTCTTTCCTGGAAGTGTTTCGGCGCATCTCGTGAAACGGCGTGACTTCTAGCTTTAGTTACATTGGTCTGAAACAAGTTTGCAAACCATGTTTCGATTATTAACATTCACAGTTAGTAGATGAACATAAGAAATGTGAAAAATATGGAAAATTGAAGAGATGGCGCGCTTTTAAAGGAAAACTTTGAATTTTACTGAAAATTTTCGCAATATTTTGCAATAAAAAAGGACTTTAATGTTAAATTTATTTCGTACATTTAGGTTCATATATTAGATAGTATTGTCATGGATATGTTCAAAAAACTTGAGCGCGATTGATAAACTAGTTTTTGAGTTATCAGTCACGCCAATTTTAAAAACGTAGTTTTGAGAAAAATGCGTTTAAAGTTTCGATAAGTAAAACCTGAATAAGTTCAATGATTTACAAACTAATCTGCGATTCCTGCGCCATATAATAATCCTTCGGCTTACTCGTAAAGTTGATTTTTCTCTATAAGCTCATTCTCCGTAAAAATACAAAATTTCAAACATAGCAATGGCGTGATAATAACAAATCTGCTACATAGCCCTCCGTACCGAGCGCGTGGATATCGGCGGCGCGATATCAGACATGAGTCTCGATAATCGGCCATAACATCAAAAGGGATCCGTATTACGCTTGAAAATTTTGAGACTATATTTTTGAGATGTTGCACTAACATTTTATAGAAAAAAAAATTTTGCAATTTTTTAAGATTCTAAAGGTATTGGCCCTCTTAAGCGAGGTCGTATAATCAAATATAAATGAATAGTACAATATATTATTATTTAAAGCAGCAAATACTTTGCAGCTACTAGCTTTTGTGTATTCTTTATGTGTATGGGCAGAACTATTTATAGCGGAGAATAGTTCCAGAAAAGTACAAAACGACAGAACTTTTTATTTATTCTTGTTGAGTTTTAAACAAAATCTATGATTTAACATTTTGTTTATATTTTGTTAAAATATACGGCGGTTAAAACATTGTGTATGTTACTCAGGCACATGTTCTTGACAACATATGTGAAGGTCAATGTAACTGGAGCGGGGTCCCCTATCCGACATTTTTAACAAAATTACAATGACTATTTCAATTTTTATTTGAAATTATAACGACATTGTTTACAACTGTTATAATTATACACTTTGATAATGATTGATACAACTGTATTTTGTTGCAAATTCTTCTACCCTACCATAACCAATTTTCTTAATCGTTAAATATTGTCAAATTGAGTTACATTCTTGTTTAAGTAAAAAGTTGTCGTATAAGTATTTTTCAGAAATTTTGCAGTATCTACATTGAAATATTTATGTCTCAGAAGTACACAGGCAATTACAAATATGTGCTCTTTTGGATAAGCAGTTTTAATCATTTCTTCTTGATAATCTTGTAAAAAATGATCGTATATTTATTAATCCATTCTGCATACTTATCATTTGTTTTTTTATTAAATTCAAATATAAATCGCCGTTTATTTTGCATTGAATGATCAGCATTTCTGAGACAAGAATTTCCCACTAACAGAACACTACAAAGAACAATTTTCATCTTCTGCAAAACATGAAATGTAGAAAAAAGGGAAATAAAATAAAAGTGTAGTTAATGATGGAAAGAAACTTAATTACGACCGTCCAGGTAGTTTTACTTCCCACTACCACGAAAAAATTCAACGAAAAATGCAAAGGGATGATTCGTTATTTGAATTGAAATTAATTAAGATGGTACATTTACATATAGATCATTTAAGAAAAATTAATAACAGATTATATCGAACAAAAGGTTATTACAAATAACCTATGAACTCGTAGATTATTATATATTTAAGCCACTTATAAAATTAGAAATTATTCACACATATTTTATACCAGAACACATATCTACTTTGCAATGACTTGTATACTTCCTAAACATAACTGTTATATTGTAAATATTATAAAATTGCTTAAAAGAATTTATGCAAACATTTTATAAACATGTGGCAAGATTCGATAACGTGTAACTATTAAAAAAATTCATCACAATAGAATAAAACAATTTATTGCAAAATAAAACTCAATAGTTGTTTACATCATCATTAAAATGGATGATTAGTAAAAAATGAAGGTAGTTATATTTATTGCGTTTTTTAATTGATTAATATTTGTATCCTCTTGATATGCCCACATATTTCGTCATCGGTATTTTTCTATCCTATTTACCTTGGGAATGAGTAACGATTTTAATACTAGTTTCGTAGGCCCTTAGTTTAGATTTGAACCTCTTCTTCTGAATACAGCATTCAGAAAACTGACAATACATTCGTAAAAGGCAAAATATAAGGCAAATGTTCTGATTAATTCAAGTTGTAACAACACCGCCTTTAATATGTAGACCGCCTCACGAAACGGAGCGACTCGCGTCGAGAATTGCATCGAACATTCACGAACGTTGATCGCGAGCTCGCTGCTCGCTGACCGCGGAGCTGCTAACGTTCGTGAAGACGTCTAGCAACGCGTTAATATAAATATCAGTATCGGAGTCGCGATCGAGGCAGATTCCTGCTGTGCTCTATTGGGAGAGAACGACGTAATTACCACGGTCGCCCTTTAGAGTAAAGGAGAGTACAAAGCCTAGCTTTCGGACGCCTTAGTTAGCACGGTAGAGTACGAGGGCTCTAACCTGGCCACCCTGGGATGGAGAGAACGGCAGGATTCTACCGCCGGTCGCCATCCAGGGGGAGCGAATGGGAGAATACTCTCTGGTTGCGTTATTAGGAAAGAACGGCTGGAACTTGCCGCCGGTCGCCTATCTTAGATTTTCGGGAAAGAACGGCTGGAACTCGCCGCCGGTCGCCCATCATAGTTTAATCTGTGTCCGGCCCACCGAAGCAGGACGCGGACGTGCCGCTTCACCCGCTCGGGTATATGCTACGAACACCCCATTTCTAGACCCCGAAGGTCACTGCCCCTAAGAGTCCATCCCAATTTGGCATACCACCGGTCCACGTCCCGGTGGGGCTTTCAATGCCACCCTTAGTACCTGTGATAGCGAGAATGAACCTCAAGCAACGTTAACAAGTCATCGTCGAGGGCGTGGCCCCGAAGGGCGGGTTTCCTCTACCGCTCATCAATTTCTGTCGGTGGCATCCGTTACTCAGAAGCGGGCTGAGATTGGGTAGCTCCGTAGCGACAGTTTTAAGAGTAAAGTCGAACGGTCCGCACCACGGACTCATCTCGGATACTAGAATGACTGGGTCCATCATTCCGACACCTGAAACGATGGTCGTGCCTTCACCCTACGCACAATCCCATTTTAGGAAGACTCCTCTTCCAGCGTTTGATGGGGAACCGCCGAGGGCACTCACCGCGACACCTCTTCCACACAATTCTGCGCACCACGGGCATCTGTTACCCAGCGTTCTGGGATTGAGTAGCACCATGGAGGCTTTTTAGGGTAAGCGGTGCGTGGTCTCCAGGAACTCGTCTCGAATACTAGGTCAAAGTCCGACACCTCAAACGACGGCCCTGTCACGCAAACCCTTGGGAGCGAGCCGATATGGCGCCTAATACGCTCATCAACTCTACCACACGTTCCTACCAAAGGCGGTTGTGCTTTGCCCAGATTCCTGGGATCACACAACACCATGCGCAATCGTTTTATGGCCCATAGCAGTGTGGTCTGGCCATGGGCCCACGCCCATCATAGTTTATAGTATTTCGGGAGAGAACGGCTGGAACTTGCCGCCGGTTGCCTGTTAGACTTTTGTACGTAGGAGAGAACGGCTAGAATTTGCCGCCGGTCGCCTACTAATGAGGAGAGTATGAGAATTCTATCCTGGCCGCCCGCGGAATGGAGAGAACGGGTGGATTATCCGCCGGTCGCCTTCCAGGGAATGGACGGAAGAACCTCCCGGACGTCTCTAGTCTAGCTTTCGAAATTATTGAAAATCATAAAGTCCAAAAGCTATGTTTCCGTGTTGCTTTAAATGTTTGTAAAATATATATCTTGTAAACATTATGATATTGACAGATTGGAAATCTATGTTTTGATTGTATAAGAACCCTATATGAATAAATTTGTTATTTGTGTTCTCCAGAAATTCCTTGTGTACTCCTGCGATTTATCCTGAAGCGAAAATCCATCCTACAATGCGGCTTTCCCGTCTCTGGGACGCACCAGTAAAAACGTATACGAAAGTCCCGTAGGTACGGTAAAAGCCTTAGCCGTGAGTACCGTATTAACAATTTCCATTATTTATTTCATTTGAGGCAAATTTTGGCACCTGAAATTGACAGTTATATAAAGTGTGATGTTCCTTTAATTAATGTACAAAATATGAAGCTGACATTTTGTGTTAATTTTTTTAAAAGTATTCCCAAAGTTGATAAACCTTCAAATCATAAATTAAGAAAACTAATTACCATTTTTTTAAAGTTGTACGTTATATTAAAAATATTATAATGGTTAACAAAATTTATAAAGATGAAATGAAGTATATAAATTGTTGGAGGTCCCAACATGTTCGCCAATTACTTTCTTTACCATGCCGTTTCCCTTTTGTTTGTTTTTAACTTTGGGTCCCTCCCTGTCATCAACCTTAGACTCTTCAAGAGCACATTTTCCACTTCCAAAAATCCAATTTCTTTTAGTATTCTACCCAATCGCCGTTTCTTTTCCTTCACCCTAGTTAAATAATTTTAACCAATTGAAATTCTGCAAGGAATTTTGTTCGAGAACTTCTCATCCGCTTGAGAGTCAGATTCTTACAGATACTTGACAATGCTGGTTATGTTTATCTTAAAAACTAGAGTAAGATTACTAATGTGTTAATTAATTAAGTATCTAAAGTTATTTTTTTATTTGAATCCGGTTCTCCAACAAAATATTTTACTAATTACTTTTGTTTAAAAAGAAATTACCAAAATTTATAACGAACTTCTATGCTTAATTTTTAAAAAGAACTAATCAGTGTAAAAAATAAAAATATTTGTAAAATTTATATTCCTTTCCGTACGGTATTGGATATACGGAATGTCGTGATTCAAATAGTACCGATTTTTTACATTTGGCCATAGTACGAAACATTGCCCGCTGAATAACAAACGGAATACAAACGTAATCACGTCAACTATCGTATTTTTGATTACAGAAAATGCAGATATGTGCAATATTGTTTTATTGAAATATTTTCTAGATCCTAAAACAAATATTTGACTTCTTGAAACAAATTATACATCTATTTAAATTATTTGAAACAAACTACATAATTATGTTGACATAACCTTTATTAATTAACAATCTATTTGTAAAAATAATAAAAATACATGATCTACGACGACTACAGGTATTTGGGTACTGGTGGGCATAATTTCACGTAGCGGTAAGTGGAGTGATACTGAACAACATTTTCTTTTACCAAAAAATTGTTTGAAGCTTAGTTTTTGAATTATTGATAAAAACCACTGACCAAGCAGAGCGTAAGAATAACGTGCAACCAGAGTGGTAACGTGCGAGAGCGATGGGTTCAAGCGTGACAGTTAATTATCGTCGTGAACAAGTGCCTTTGCACTTGTAATTAAACAGTGTAATTGTTTAACAAGAAGTTTAGAGGTGAGCGTTGACGGTTAAAATCGGCTCGTCCTGTCGATCCACGCAATAATAAACAACACGCGTAGGAACAGTCACTCCAACGGACGAATTTAAAACATTCGTCTAGAATATTCGGGCGATACGCAAATAAAAGGACACGCTCGCGGAACGGTAGGACAGTTTTACCAGAATACGCGCTTACGAACACGCTTACGATTACGAAAACGAACTCAAATACGATAACGCTTACGATTTGCAACTTTGAATACGGACTACGTTTAGGCATTACGATTTTTACGGAACTTTGTACGGTCTTCGGTATGTGTGTGTGTACGTGAGTATGATTGTTGCTTCTTTTTGTAATTGTATGTAAGGCGTCGGGAAAAAGACTCCTGCCAGGCAAGCGACGCGACGTAGGATTGCCAGCAGGGCCCTGGACATTGTCTGTCGTCATCCCCTCCTTTGACGTTGGGAATTCGAACGACGCTGTAGGGACAACGGAAGCGGGCCAGGGCAGAGCTTTTCTGAACGCAGAGCGACAACGAGCTAATAAACGCATTTTTGAAAAGTATTGTAGAGATGCAAAACGTTAGAAACCGTTGTCGAACCGAAACCGTTGGAAGGAGAGCAAAAACTTGTGTATAAGTCAGCTGTTTAGGACGCGTGCAGCAAGTGCTCTCCTTTGTCAACGGTTTCGGCTATAAACACTGCGAAAAGGTGATTGACCGCGAGACAGAGTGCGAGTGAGAGAGAATGTGATAAAGGGCAATAGCCGAAATATCCGTGTATCCGTGAATGTGTAGAAAACTTGTGTATATAAGCCGAGGCGCAGCATAGAGAGATTAGATATTATACTATTATAATACCAGCGAGAGCAGAGCGATTTAGCGAGAAGACAGCGAGAACATAGAGAGATAGCGAGTATTGTAAAGGAGAATCAGCAAATAAACTTATCTTCACCGTAAATTTACGAGGGATAAAGTTCACTTAACAATTAACTTAACACATCATATCCCTACAGTATCAAACGCGAGTTCCAGTATTCTTGATTTTCTCCTCACCCACTCACAGGGTTTTACCTTTCTTTGGTGTTAACATGTACTTTGTTCGTCTATTTGCTAATAAACGGATAGATCTTTAAAATTCCATTCCTACATTATTCGTAAATAAGGGATAAACCAATTATTTTTTATTCATGCAGGCCGAGTGAATCAAGTTTGTTCGATGCTTGTATTCGTTATTCGAAAGAAATAAAAAATAAAATGTCGAAAATTGTTCTTGTCGTTCGTTACAAAGTTGCAAAATAACAAATTCGCACATTTTGAAGGAAAAATAACTTTCCTATTCAGTAAGAAAGATTTTATGTCTGATGATTAACAAATGTATTCACCCCTATCTTTAAATTCACAAAAGACGTAAAAATAATTTAAATCAGATTTATCTATTGTTTAAAAATAATCCTGCTTCGGTGGAAATGTGTAACTGGGTCGTTGCGCCGATTCTGACTTTTCATAAAAAAGATACACACCACATAACAGCTGTCAACACGCCTAGGTCGATGAATTCACTTTACTTTTCATTTCACTGTAACATTTTACTATCACTTTACAGTAATCACCTAATGTAATAACCACAGATGAAGAACACAGATGACAACGCGTGAACAACTACTCATAAATAACTTCAACGTTCGTACTTTCTTTACGATGTTGAACACCGGACAATGTGTCCTGAACTACCGATCGCAACGCAATCATCTACGACGGAAAAAATCACGTGCGAGCTTCTACGCCACGAAGCAATATGTACATAGTCCCTTGGAAAAAGGACGTTTGACATTGAGAAGAGAGAGAAAGACAAATCGAGAGGATCATGCCGATCGTATTAGTTAGAAAGGGACGGAAAACATACATAGAAAAAAAATCATTATAAATTATTATTTAAATATTTAAATTATTAGATATTAGTTCACCATAAAACTGCATGTATTTTTAATTATCATTTTATGTATTTTTTGCGATTAATAATTTTCTCATTAAAACACTTGTAAAATTCCCCCTAATTTGCGTGTATAAAATTTATTAAAACTACGACTTAGCGAGCTAGATTATAAAAACTTAATTAATAATAAATCAAAACATATTTTTTTAAATCAAATTAATCTATATTCTTTACTAAATAAAGCGTAATAAAATAATAATAGTTTTTATGCGTGTTTAAACTCGCCACTTGGCGGGAAAAACCCATGGTCCTCTGGGTATATGTAAAAGGGTGCGCAGCGAATGCTGCGAGTGCAGAACAATCTTTGAAGCAGTATGTTTCGGACCTCTTAGGAGAAGTATAAAGTGACTAGTTGGAGCAGTTTTAGCTGGTAAGAGCCTACAAGATTCTTAGGTCTGTCTGGACAGCGGGTATCAGCCATATTTGGATACTTGATCGTGGGTCATTCTAGTAAGCAGCGAACAGCAGGCTCCCCATTTAAACGGTCTTATCTCCGAAACTCCGAAAGGAGAGTGCTATGCTCAGCCTCAGAAAAGACTAAGATATCGAACAAGAGCTCTACTTCCGCTCGTCCGAATTTCTTATTTTTTTCGGGTTATTAATTCGCCTTCAGATTCTCAGAATTCGCTCTGGGTAGTTTAGTAGCCAGCGGGCTCCCCCATTTTTGAGCGGCTTGGTCTCTGAAGCTCGTGCGTTTTGGGTGGCGTTTTGGTGACTCCGATTAATAAAGTTGAGTCACTCTAATTTTGCAACCCTGTTGGTTATTGGTTTGTTCATCTAACTGTTGTATCGTTGGGTCGTTCTAGTAGCCAGCGAACAGCAGGCTCCTCAATTAAACGATCAGGTTTTAGTTGCCAATCTGTGCTCCGACAGAAAGGGCAGTTGAACTAATAGTCGTAGAGTCAAATAAAAGTTCTAAGTCCAACTATTTCTAACATAAACTTTCGAGTCTTGATATTATACTAAAACCAAACATTGTTCTGTTATCAGTTAGGATTTCGATCCATTATAAAACCACGTTTCTTGCGTTTGCGACATAGTAGTCGATTAAATAATTTGTTAAGTGCTCGTGGGTACCTCGAAGGTGTTCGAGCCTTGTAGGCGTCTTGCACGCTTGTGCCAACGAAAAACTATATACTGTGTTCGAAGTACTACCCGATAGTTCTGGAAAAAATTCTAAGAATTGCTTTGAAGACTGTATATTTAACAAAAAGTTTCAAAGTGTTGCTAACTAATTTCTACACTTTCCTATTGGTTGCTAGTCTATTTCTATTTGATTCTATTCTGTTTCTATTTGACTTCTATTTCAATTCTGCCTAGAGTGTCTAAAACTATGCCCGATGTAACCTTGGCATAGATGTTCCTGGCGGGGGAGGAGTGTTCCGATACGTCTAAAATTTTGATATCTATGGAAGGGAGATGGAAAGTTTCCGCCCTTCTTGGATTTTTCCCACTCGCCAAATCTACCTAATTTGACCCTTGACCGTGGCAAGCAATAAAGTAAAGAGGCGCGCTGACCGTGGTAAAACATGCTAGAAATAACGGACTAGAAAGTTGGAAATGCTGGTACCTGGCGACCAAATGTGAGCAATGGACGAAAAAAGCTACGGTAAGAATCGCGTGTCTTTATGGCTTCATGAGTTTATTGCTGCCACGGAACGGTTTACAAAATTCCCGAAGGGACCGATTATAAACTATACGAAAAGTTAAATACTATAAATTTACAAACCTAAGGCTAAGCTAAATATATACAGTTAAATCTATGGCAGGCCTTAACATAATTCATTAATAATACATACCTTGTTGAAAACCGCGTAACCGAAGTAGTTAGCTACCGATTTGCGTTTCTGATACTAATAGATCTCTCATACTTAACTCCTCTTACTAGACATACATATACTTGTTATATCTTTGCTAAGTAATTGTTAATTGTAATTCTATTTTGTACCTTAGATTACTTGAATAAACTTCTCGCTCAATAGATAAAAGCCGCTATTTGCCTCATGAGTGCTGTAACCTCCAGAGCCTAGTTCCAGGGACGTTACACACCGTTATTACATTAGGAACTTATTAAACAATGATAACAAAATATTACAGTGAAAAGAGGTAATGAAAAATGTCAGCGAAGTAAAGTTCACTGAGCTGACTGTGATATCAG
Source organism: Megachile willughbiella (assembly GCA_945859595.2). Classification (NCBI taxonomy): domain Eukaryota; kingdom Metazoa; phylum Arthropoda; class Insecta; order Hymenoptera; family Megachilidae; genus Megachile; species Megachile willughbiella. The sequence goes on from OX243806.1 coordinate 1,422,222, forward strand.
CTGCTGTACGGTGTAGGTTTTTTTTACGGTAGGTCAAGACCGGTGTAATAATCGAGCTACGAAAACACATAATCATTAAAATAGGATTATTTTTAAACAATAGGAGAGTCTGATTTAAATTATTTCTACATGTTTTGTGAATTTGAAGTAAACGTGTGTTAATACACTTGTTAGTTATTAGATTTAAAATCTTTTTTCTCTCAAAATGTGCAAATTTTTTATTTTGCGTCTTTGTAACAAGCGACAAGAACATTTTTCGATATTTTGTTCCTTATTTCTTTCGAATAACAGATACAAGTATCGAACAAATTCGATTCAGTCGGTTTAAGTTAATAATAAATAAGCCTTATCGATCGCTAGTTTTTGATACGTGATTCTCAGTAGGTTATAGCTGGTTTCGATAAATTTGCGAAAAATCTCCAGTATTATAAGACTAACATTGTTGTTAGAAATTATTTATTTTTTGATGGTGTATTACAGATATATGAGTTTCAAATAATTATTTATAAGTTATGAATGTATGACATTTTTTTAAACATGAAGGAATGGTTTTCTGTTACACGTTTCACAGAAGAATACTATTGTTTTTCTTCTTCCAGACAACTTGCGATTAGAACATACTAAGCAATCGTTATGTTTTCCTTTAGCATCAAGTTGCAAGATATGTAGTTTTTCATATAATCTATCTTCATTGTCTGTTGTTGATGGCGTTCCACATCGCGCAGTTTCATCTTCTCGAAAATTAGAATTGCGACAGATTCTATCATTGTCACCTCCCACGTGACGTGCGACTGCAGCGCCAAAACAGTCGTTGTCACGTGAGAGGTGAGTTACGACCGATAAGGGTTAATTGTTTATTCGTTATATGATTTTACTTTAACGTAGCGACTTTCTGTTAGTAATTACATTGTCACGGTGTAAACACATTTGTTCACGACCACGGTCAACCGTTTTACTCAAACCCATTGAGCATCTGGGTACGCGCTATTTTCGCGTTCTGATTGGTCAGTGTTCTTCATTAATAATTCAGAATCCAAGATTCAACCAACATTTTGGTAAACGAAAATGTTGTTCAGTATCACTTCAACTACCACCCCTTGAAATTATATCCACCAGTAGCCGAACACCCTGCATATATTTCAAAAGTAAATACGACTTGCATTGCTGAATAGCTTTTTACTCCTTCCTTTTATCTTCGATAAACGATCCTTGTTGACCTTCGTGTGGGAAATTACGAATCCATAAACCATTTCTTTGACGTAACCTAACGTTTACACCGTTGCTGACAATTTGTTTGAATAACTGTGTTAAGGAACATAATGATCACTTGTAAATTACTGTGTACATTTTGCTTTTTGAGATACATTAGTGGAAATGGGAAATAACAAAAAAATAATGTATCGTAGACGAGAATACAAGTTTTATTGCTATTACGCATGTGTAAAGTTTACAATCAATATTAAGCCAAAAAAACAAAATAAACGCTTGAAATAAAAGTTATAAAACATAATTTGCTTGAATTGTATAATTGTTTCTAACAAACAAAATGCGGTTTACAATTTCTTTCAGTTATCTTAGTAATCTAGTAAGATATTGGATTTCATTAAAGCATATCATCTGCATAACATTGATTCTATTAATTTGATATAAACATCAGTCGGTATTTCAAACCGTACATTTGTGATTTTTCCCATGAACTCCGTTTTATCCGTGAAAGAAAACTAGTTAAAAAGACGTTTAACATAATCCCATAAATATTCAATAGGTTCAAATTAGGCGATTAACTTGGCCATTTCACTTCTGTATCGTCGAAATCTTTCCAACATGGAGAAATTTCGTGTTTCAAAATAATGTCTGAAGTTGATTGAGGTGGAGGGCGAATAAAGAATTAATTAGACAAAATTGAGCCTGAAATTAATAATAATTTATTGGCTCGAATGATACAATTTAGGGGAAAAAGCCTTGCGGCATAAAAAACCCCTTGAAGTGTGTATTTGTTCATGATTGAACGGTGAAAATATGAGCGATTATGTATATGATGTGTATGTAGTTGTGTATGATTGTTAATTTATTCAAGGATTGTAGGATCTCGCTCGAATAGTGTTATAATTTGTATTGGAATCCACCCTGCATTGGATAATTGACGTTACTCTACGATACACGGAACTTTTCGATTCTTGATCTGACCCGCACCAGATTCAACGATTGACTGTGCATTCGATATATTTATAAAAATCACCCGAGCATCCCCACGTATCAGTTAATCCCCACGTAGACGGTGAAGAAAATTCTATGCTTTGTTTGGTAGAGACTGCGAGAAAAAAATATATAGCCATTAGCCGATTTATGGCAAACACATGTTTACCTTGGAACTGATCTGGACGAGACTTGACAGACAAAAGGGTCCTCGTTGACCCGTATTCCGAAGTATAGAGTTATTCACAGTGGTCAACGCGTCGAACCACTTGAATCCTGTAATAAATTTCTTAGTCGTGGCAAAAGTCTATGTTCGTGTCCGAACAATTTCATTAACATTTTCCTCCAGGAGATATATCTTAATTAATGTAGAATAATGTGTTGGTTTATTACTGTGTCGAAATAACAACCCTGTTAACACGGACACCTTTGTGTAAGATGTATCACGGTGCAAGAACATGGAAATCACTACCAGCGATTTATGAACTGAGCGAAATTACTCTTGAATGTTACTCCTGAATGTATTCCATGTATACATACATTGTAGGATCGCCTCCTTTCAGGTTGTGCCACCAGTTACGGGACACATTGTATATTCTTCAAATACATTTTGTAGAGTAATCATTTTCATACCTTTCTTTCTTTTTAAACTTTTCAATATAGAAAAATGAATGTAAATACTTCGAAAGTCAATATTAGCAATATACAGAAAATTTACGACAGATTTTTAATTATTAGTGGTTGACGTAAAATTAGATTCAATTAATTTAAATTTTCCTTCATTTACACAATCAATTTAAAGGGACATTTACGAAACATCAGAGGTGCCGCCCGGAGTGTCGCTTCTTGTTGTATACCTACTTTTTGCCTAGGTCTTCTAGGTTTTCGATGTCGTGTTCTCAGTGAACTGGTCCGAGAAAAACGTTGATGAAGTTTCGTAAACATGAGATGCTATTTCAGGAATTTAAATTATTAAACTTCATTTCACTAACTACAATCAATTTCATTTTACAATCAACATTTTCTCTTCGATGCAATTTTCTGACTGCCGAACTATCGGAAAACATTAACAACTCTTTTACAACTCGTTCCGTCAATCAACTTTTCAACAATTTTTACGCGAACTCAATAATAGTATACCCCGTGTCGTTTATTTTGGTATTTTAAAGTTTAAATTTATTTAAAAACGTAAATATTGTATTACATTCATCCCGAATCGCAACACAAGCAAACTATTCACATTTTACTCTACTTTATAGTTCAGATATTTTTCCGCATAAAATCACTGAGGAGATGCAATACATCCCCTGGCAAGATCATATATTCGCGTGGCCAATACAGGTGTGGCACTCAAAATTAATTCTTTTGTAGATCAAACGTACCCTTCTCCGCTCCAAATTAACCCTCCTCCTTATTCATCGTTATACAAATCAAAGTTACCCTTTGGCAAATCAAATTCACCTTTTCGCAGTTCAAATTTACTTCTTCGTAAAGCAAAATCCTCTTATTATTCCAGTTTTTCAAGAAATTTGTTTTCTTCAGCTATTTTAACAAAAAGATATCCGATGTGAAGTTAATATGTCGAAAGAAAAATTTGATTGTATGTATGTAATAATACTTAATGTAAAAATCTTCCCGTTTTACGGTTAGAATATGGCACACACAACAGGCTAAGGCTGATGTCACACGATACGTTTTCCCGCAGCGGTGAAAACGGATGTAATTTAACCGGAAGGCTTTACTACGCGACACTGCTACGATTTCAACGCAATCAATCTCGCTTGAATAGCCAATACTTTCAAAGAAAAAAAATGCTACGGCAAAACTACGTCAGTTCACAGCAAAGGAATCCTGTCGCTGGCCTAACTATTAAATATAAAATAATATAAATGTTTGATTAACGTAAAAAATACATATAAAATACATATAAGATAAAAAATGTTTACATATTGCATAACGTAAAAAATATGTATACATATATTACGAGCAATGTGCTCAACGTGGGAATTTTGTAAAATTGCCGGCCATTGTGTAGAATATTCATTCGAAAAGGTATTGCGCAAAATGCCAATAACAAGTTTCGGTCAACCTGAAAGTCCATGTGGAACAGAAGAATTATAGATCTTTGTAGCGGCTGGTCGAGTGATTTTAAGCGATCATTAGTAAGCGTCAAAGGTCAGCATAGTTTGCGAGGTATACGATCGAGAAAGCTATTTTTGAGGATACCGTTAGATTTTCTTTAGGTATGTTTTGTAGTTTTTCGTCAACGGTCTCAATAGCTACGTACGGCATCGTAAACCGGGGATTTCCAAAGGAACCACGGTTTCGGGCCTGGCGGTCTCTGACCGTGCAGGGGAGAGGTAAGTGGTCATTGGGAAATCCCGCTGCATTGCCAAATTTTTCGTTTGGAGACACCCCCACCAAGGGATATCGTGTGCGTTAGGAGAGACGTGCTAAGGGTGCGAACGAGACAGTTTAGAACAGACATCCGCAGTAAGCACCTCGATCTTTAAATAAATTACATCGTTCCGCTAAAATACAGTATTACTTTACTTATCCTCACCAACTCCTAAAATCTTGTTTCGGATTGAACCAGGGAGATGTTGGCTTAAATTAATCTCACCTAACCTAACCTAATCTAAGCCACTCGTGAAATACCTGCCCATAATACAGTCCCGAGCCATCGAATTAGTACGAAAATATCACTTTTATGGTTATAATTATGTCATATATGGAAAATTGTCTTCGGTCAGCAAAATTATTACTAAATACGTTGATAACGATATATTCATGGCAATTTGTTACTATCGTGATAATAAATTATGTGGGCGATGAGCGATTAAGGGCCGTGCGAGTGTTTACGTTAGATTCGAGTATCGATAGCACGTGAGGTGAAATTTGGTGAATGTCATAGAAAATGTCTGGAGCCTACTCAAAAGACTAGTTTACAACTTTCTAACCACATTATCTGAGTTGAAAGTTTACAGATATTTGGGAAAATAATGAAGATATAAAGCATATGATCAATGTATACGGAGCATGCCGGATTGGAGACAAGCTGTGACCAAAGCAAAGGGTAGAAATACAAGATATTAACATGTGTTAATAATGTCATGTACAGTAATAGTGTATCATGTTAGTACCTAATAAATTATATCACTACAATTTAAACAGGCCTTTTAATTTTACGGAGATCGTGAAAAATGCTGGAAATTTGTAGTGGTCCTAATTCGATGGCCAGGGATTGTACATTGCCAAAAAAATTTAGTAATTATACACAATATCCAGTCATTTTACAAAATGGCCACATTAAACACATTGTCTATAACACATACACATCAATTTATCTATAATGGTTATCCTGCTTTTAGTCATGTAATAATATGACAATCAAGAATTAAGAATCGTTTTGGCTCTGACCAGCGAAAACTGTTCCGGGTTATACTTATCTGAAAACTTCCAACTTGCTCGACTTCGAAAACTGTTCTGTTCCCTAGGCGGGTTTCGCTCGGCCTTTTATACTCGAGATCCTTTCACTTTTCAAGGCTCTGGAAAACTACCCCTATGTTAAACGTATATAAGTTTGCGTATAATTTTACATATAATTTTACGTATAATTCTTAATTATTTCATCTGGTCGTTAATTAATGAAGCGATTGATTTTATTACATCGTCAATAGTGTATTCTGATTAATAGTTAATGTTTTTAATACGAAAATAATGGTTTAATAGCGCTTTAAATGAAAAATATATTTGCTGTCCTTTTCTACTTATTGCGCATGAATTCTACAAGGACCTGGGCTAAACGTCGAAGCATGCAGTGCTTCGGAATTTTCCGTACAAAACATTTACAATACACTATTTATTCAAATCAATAAAATAATAATTAAAATCAATAATGCAACTTAACATTTAATTAATCAGCTTGTATGCTTGCTGGACCTAATAATTATTTAATAACATAATATTTGCAAATCAAGGAACATATGTATGTTTATATATATATATGTATATGTATATTACCGACAGTTTAATTAAATTCTGATGGTAATTGATTTGTCTAATGTCGCGGTCGGTAAAAGAAAAAGAAAGTACAGTTAATAATTGAAAACTAAAAGTACAATTGAAGAAATAAAATTAGCATGGAGATACTTCTGAGAAAAAAATTCTTTAGGGATATTACATATTTATAATTTTTTGTAGTGTACGGAAACCTCATGCAAACATCAATAGAAGAAATAGTACGATATCCGATTATTTACATATTATAATTAATTACTAGAGATAAGTAAGTTGAATACTGCAACTTACACAGAAAATTGTTTATAATTTTAAATATATATATATAATTTTTTTGTTCCCATTTAGAACGTTTCTCTACTATCAGACGAGTATTATTTATTGTCAGAATATCGAAGCCTTTTTAACAGCCTATATACGAACTTCTAGTGAACAACCTTTGCCAACAATACAAGCAATCAATCGTGCAACTTTCAATGCTTTCAAATAGTCTCTAGCAGAATTTTACACCATTCTTCTCGAAGAATGTCTTCAAGTTGCTCCAAAGAGGTTAGAGATAATTCTTTATTTCTCTTTTTGTTCACCAAAACGGATACACCGGTTCAATTTTATGAAAATCAAGTAACTATTTTGTTTAATTATGGAGGATGTGGAAAAGGAACATTTTTAAATTAAAATCTTATTATTCCATTTTACTAACAAAGTTTTCTGGAGAAATGGCTAGAAGAGCCATTTAACTAAAATAAATGCATTCATATAACTTTCACCCTCCGAAAACGAGATATCCCAAAAATTTCACTCCACAATAACGTAATATCACTGACAAAAACGGTGAAATATTTGGAACTGCACCTAGATACTAGATTAAAATGAAAGCAACACGACTAAAAAAATACAGCAAATCAGAATTCTGAGAAAAGACATGTACCGATTAACCAGCCGTCGCGTCGCTCGAAACTATCTATAGGAAACAAATTACTAATTTACAAGGTCGTAATAAAACCCATATAGACGTACATTCAACTATGGGGTACCGCAGCTAAAAGTCACGTAGATAAAATAGAAGCCATGCAATCAATCATATTACGAACAATAGTGGACGCACCTTGGTACGTAAGAAATATTTATATACCGTCAGCACCACACGAAGACTGAAGAAAAAACAACCACCAGATCTAGTATTGTAAATATATTCATGTACATTGTGTAATAGTGCCATTCCTCTGGGAATAGCACACACACGCTACCCCTACAGCTAAAACGACCTGCCTAATGTCCTAAAGGACAAATTGCATGGATCATACTTGGTATTATAATAAAAAAAAAAAGAAAAAACAAATTTTACTAACATTTTAGTATACAGAGTGGGGCAATAACTATTAGCACCTTAAACATCTTCGAATTTACAAGGCCCAGAGAAAAATTAGTGTATCGAAAATTGTACGCTGTGTAACCAAAAGGGGTCTATTATACAGGGTGTCTTATTATGATCTTTCCACGCGATTATCTCGCAAAATATTCATTATTCGAAAAAAATGTTTAAACGAAACATGCTCTATCTGAAGGGGGACATTCAATGCAGTACACTGTTTTTTTTTTCTCGGTGGAGGCGCCTCCGAGATTTGAAGGTGACCTTTGTTTTTTTAAATGGCAACGTAGTTTTTTTTCACGCTTAACACAAAGCTTATCTCAAGACGAATCCATTGATCTACATTATGTTGACTTTGAAATGTCATTCAAGGTCATTTCACTGGCTTGAAGTTTTCTTCTTCATCTGCACATCCAGAAAATGTTTCTTGTTTTCTAAATTCAAAAGTACAATCTTGAACATTTATGCAGCACCTGATTCTATCCCTAAATGACAGTTCAACTTGTTCTAAAGTTTGCCTAGTAATTTGCCTGCAAGCATTTATTATTCGAGCCTTCATATTTTCGGCTGCTGTTGGCTGTTCCACATAAACTTTATCTTTTATGTAACCCCAGAGACACCCTGTATAGCGATAATAATTTTTGTCCAAGTGGAGGCACGTCGGAGGTATGAAGATCATCTGTTCTTTTAAATGGAACGGTATGTTTTCTTACTTACATTCTGATAGAGTATTTCAAGGCGAATATAATGATCTATTGGGAAGGTCATTCATGATCTCGCTCAAGCCAATTGTGATGGAAAATAATTTACTTTTAGAAAATGATCAAGCAAGAAATTTCCAAAATTATTTTTGTATAATTATCATACGATTCACAGAACTATCGAATTTAGTAAAAACAGAACATCAAACTACCCTGTCGATATTTAAATATCGACAATCCATCAATATCTTCTCTCACACGTTATATCATATTGACAATACTGAACTACAGACAGTGTATGTATATGTATTGATCGTCCGAGGTCTGCTTATAATCTGTCATACCAGATAGGTTCGCATTGACTGTGGCACTCCAAACATTAATCCTTTCGGCATTCATGATACATTACCTTTAGAGATAAATGTGCATCTCATTGAGAAAAGGTCACGGATTCATACGTACAAAAATGTAGAAGTTTAGAAATTCAGAAAATTAAAAATTCAGAAATTTAAATAGTTAGAAGTTCAAAAATTAAAAAAATTAAAAATTCAGAAATTTTTGAAATTTTGAAATTCAGAAATTCAGAAATTCGGAAATTCAGAAATTCAGAAATTCAGAAATTCAGAAATTCAGAAATGCAGAAATTCAAACATTCAGAAATTCAGATATTCGAAAATCCTGAAATTACAAAATTTAGAAAAACAGAAATTAAAAGGTTTTTAAACTTAGTAATTTAGAATTTTAGAATTTTAGAATTTTAGAATTTTAGAATTTTAGAAATTCAAATATGTAGAGACTTCAATTCCTAATCTGTTCCTACCTCAAAAAAGTGTTTTTATATAAAAAAATTTATAAATTCTTTATTTATTCATTATATAATTTCTGAAAATATATTCTTCAAAAGAATAAAAAAAAATCGATCTTTTACAGATTTAACATAAAATATTCGCTTAATATGCGACAACCTAATGAATCGACACTTCGATTCGTACCTCTGTACATATAAACCACTAAGCAATTAATTCTCGATTTTTAATTATGCAAATATATAGTTCAGAAATTTAATTCCCACTATGTTATTTAATTTCTTGAACAACAAAACTCTTAAAAAGAAATAACAAACACAACATCGTGATCATGCAAACATACTAGCCACTGGAACTAATGAAATGGACCCAACAGGCAGGTGTTCATGCACGTTTACACCTAGTCAGGCGTACCTGCCACCTGATTATGTAAATAAGTAAATAACGCTACAATCAGAAGCGATCAGATGAAGCTTACACTGGTTCACAAAGTTTATACCTCGATACACAGCGGACCAATTGGTTAGTTTCTGTAGCTTGAAAGTGACTACTGAAAATGATTAATTTTGTTTTCAAATTATATAGAACATATCCCTGACAACATTGAGATGTACATCTGTTTTAACTAATCAACAATTAATAGACACATAATCAACTAATTTAAAATAAATAGGAAAGTAAGTAGGTTATCAATTTAATTTAAGCTACAATTTTTTTATATTTTTATTTGAAAAAGAGCAGTAAGCTATCCCAGTTCCCGGTATCACTGTATATTGTAAATCAATATGGAAAAGTAATAGTTAATAGAAACGCAAGGTGCTTCACCCATGCGTTATAAATAAAATATTTTGTAAAAAGTATTTTACATGGAAGAGAACTATAACTTGTTTAGGTGTGTAGGCGAAAGTAGAAAATCATTAGGGTAGCGACCAAATGTTCGGCAGCCGAGTCGACCGGGACGATGATCAGGGTTTATGACACGGACGTGATCGTTCGATGTCTTCTTTTTTTTTTTTTGGAAACGGGAAACGAATTTCGGAGTAAAGGGCCACGTCATAAACCTGGTCACCGGTCAAGACGCAGGGGGTAACACCCTAGGTGCAAATCTTCCCCACCAGAGTCGGTGCTGGAAGGAAACACCTAATTGGCAGAAGCGAGAACCGACTACCCGCAAGACAAGATTAAGAACGGAAGGAATCAACAAAAATTGTCAGTACTAGAAATAGAGATTGAGTTAGAGTTGAAGAAGAAGACCGGAGGTATTCAAATAACGCCAAAACTGTGTAATTCCGGAGTTTCTTTTTCTTGATCCGACATCTCCGAAAACCCAAACCGCCTACCATCCTTACAGGTGGTTATAAAAATATGAGCGTGTGTGAGCCATTTTGCTTTTTCGATTTTTCTTTTTATTTTTAATATACATATGCAAAATTTGTAATTCTTCTAACATGCGCTCATATTTCTGTAATAACACAATTTGTGTAGCTATTATTTGCACGAAGTACTATGTACAAAAGTATTTTATATGTACAGCATGTGAGAAACGCTTTGCTTTTTATTTAATATTATTTAAATATTATGTGTAGATTTACAGCATATAAAAAGGTCGATAGTACTTTTAACATTTGTTCATATTTTTATTTCCTCTTGAATGTCAACATATGAAGCAGATACCTTGTCATTAATTTGAAACTGACTAGAAACTACAGAAGTATTATTAAACCATGAGCAATATCTTATAGCTACTTTGTACAACTGCAAGGTGTCCATAAATGTTTACCCTGAAAATGAAACAATATAACTCTAAATTGAATACAGTAAATGAAACATGCGTTACACCAAATATGCTTCTAGTCATTAAGTTTTGAATCTTATATAAACATTTAATACTGGTGTAATACACTTCAACATTTAAATTACTTCAACATACACAGTAACCGGTGATTTTGTTTTCGCTAGCCATACAATACATTGAGCTTCCTCCTGAGGGAAGCGATTTTTACGATATGGCTCACACAGCGCTCCTTGTAGCAAAAGTGTTGAACAAGACACAAGTGTACAGAAACTTCATGGATTCCCTAGTAGACCTGTAATAAAAAACAAATGTTACCATCATAAATATAATTAATATTTAGTCTTGAAATCAGGGTAAACATTTGTGTTATACAGTGTATAATTATTATTATGTTATTGTCGAACGTAGTGAGACTTCTGGGACGACTCGATCTGTATTTGTTCATTTGTCAGTTTGTTTGTTTGTTTGTACCACACTATAGTTCGATACACCCTAAAGCTTTATACATAGATGTTGGCGGCAATCTGACGACAAGAACTTATCGTCGTCAACGTCGATCGTCGTCGAATTGATCAAAAATACTATGTTTTGATATCGTTTTCGATCGATCTTAACACATCGAATCCGCAATTTAAGTCATCCACCAGTCAAAAAAGTTACCCCTGCAATTCCAGAAATTTTGAGTAAACCGGTAGGCAAAATCCATGCAAGCGAAATGGAAGTCACCCAGTAGATGTTATAATTGCGGCAAGATGGGAAACTTTTATGCAGCGTGTCCGAAGTCGAAGAAGGAGAGAGAAACATGTATACATATGTGGAACTACGGATCAGAAGAAACAACTTTGTCTACAGCGGCCCATTATAGCGAAGGAGCGGACTTCTCAACCTACGATCTACGATAAAGTAAGCGCTGTTTTAGATACGGCTGGTCCTACGTTATTTTTCGTCGAATTATTCATGAAGTCAAACGTAACTAAGGTCATCAAAGGTCGTACCACGAAGGCGTACAATTCGAAAGTGTAACGTCCCCAGTCCGCAATGAAGAACATCCGCGTAGATAAGTAGGGTAATCCCAATACATGTACCTTTATTTTTGATTATCGACCGCGAATTACCGACCGCACCATAAAATTCGCGCGGTAATGGTCACGGGTAGATCACGCGTGCAACATTGTCAAATTAGACCGTTAAAGAGATGCCAAATACATATCGAGACGAAATTATTATTAATCATCATTTAAACATTCCTATTATTGTTTATTTATTTACTATAAATCAAAATATATTTTTAGTTACTGTTCTATGTATTATTTGCGATTAATTATTCTCTTATTAAAGTACTTGTATAATCCCGCTAATTTGCGTACATAAAAATTAATTAGAACTACGATTTAGCGAGTTAGCTTGTGAAGTATTAATTAATGATAAATCAAAGCATATTTTTCTTAATCAAATTAACATATATTCTTTATTAAATAAAGCGTAATAAAATAATATAAAAAATATGTAAAAATACTACGCATTTAACATGAGGGTAAGCCTGCATGGCCTTGAAAAGTGAAAGGCAAATTGGCCGTTTTCGGGGTATAAAAGAGCGAGCGAAAAACCCATAGGGTGCAGAACAATTTTTGAAGCAGTACGTGACGGACCTCTTAGAAGAAGTATCAAGTGACAAGTTGGAGCAGTTTTAGCTGGTAAGAGCCTACAAGATTCTTAGTTTTGACTGGACAGCGTGTATCAGCCATTTGGATACTTGATCGTTGGGTCGTTTAGCAGCCAGCTAACGCAGGCTCCCCATTCGAACGGTCTTGTCTCTGAAACTCCGAAAGGAGAGTGCTGTACTCAGCCCCGGAAGGGACTAAGACATCAAAAAAGATCTCTTCAGCCACTCGTACAAATTTATTATTTTTCGCCAAGTTACTGACTCGCCGTCGGATTCTTGGAGTTCGCTCTGGGTTGTTTAGTAGCCAGCTAACGCAGGCTCCCCATTTAAGCGATCAGGTCTCTGAAGCCCGTGTCTTTTGGGTGGCGTTTCAGTAACTCTGGTTAATAAAGTCGAGTCATTTTACTTTGCAACCCTGTTGGGCATACGTTGTTCATCTAACTCTTGTATCGTTGGGTCGTTTAGTAGCCAGCTAACGCAGGCTCCCCAATTAAGCGATCAGGTTTTGGGTGTCAATTGTGCTCCGACTAAAAGGGCAGTTGAACCGATAGTCTTAGAGTCAACCAAAGAGTAGCTGTTCCATGTCCAACTGTTTTTTATATAAAGTTTCGAATCTCGATATTATAGTGAGACCAAACATTGTTCTGTCACCAGTTAGGATCTAGATTTATTATAAAACCATATTTCTTGCGTTTGCGTCATAATAGTCGATTAAATACTTAATTAACGATACGTACCTTATTGAAAACCGCGTTTCTTGCATTACGTCATAATAAACAACCAAATAATTAATTAATAATACGTACCTAGTTGAAAAACCGCGTAACCGAAGTAGTTAGCTACCGATTTGCGTTTTCCATATTAATAATATAATACATTTTATATCTTTTTCAAAGTAATTGTTAATTGTAATCCTATATTTTTTACCTTCAATTATATGAATAAACCTAATTAATGAAAGGTATTAACCTGTAGATTTCACTCTTTAACCACACGCCACACGAACCCCACTTTCTTATAGAATTAGTTACAATAAGAACGAGTCGCTCACCAGGCAAATACCGCTCTTTGCTTCATGAGTGCTGTAAACTCCCGAGTCTAGCACCAGGGACGTTACAGTAGGTACTCTAAATTTTAAATACACATTCAAATTCGCGTGACCCACCTGGTCTGAAAACCCACTAGTTATTGGACGTCGCTACCGAAAGAAATTACAAGGATTAAAACCAGGAAGATAATAACTAGCTGTAACTTTAGTACATTCCTTTTATTTGATCAAATTAGTGCACATTTTCAATTATGCAAAATTATACCTCAGCTCTTATTATCCTCGTGGATTGTTTTTGTGAATTAAACTTTTCTCATTTACTTATCCTACTACAATACCATTATTTATTGTGATATTACTGCTCTTCACATGGAAAAATACATAGGTCATTCCACGCCAAATCATTTGCTTTTATATTGCGTAGCTGTCCCGTCAGACATGTTTTCTAGAACCTAACAGCTTTTACGATTTTATTATTTTCGAACCGATGACCAAACAAACGGATCACATTTAATCCCTTTAGGAGTAAATCTAATGTAACTACAAATGTATCATTGGCCAAGAATGGTTACTAATATACTGTTCGACGAATTAACGGGATCATTTAGTCGTATACAAAGGCTTCTCGCATTGCTTTGAGGCCAGTGGTACAAACAACCGATCATAATAGCGAGGCGCACGACTCGTCTATCTGAAACGCAGGTACACTGCGTCTTTTTCCAATTTGTTGTGACGTCAATTTTCGAAGCTCCATCCTTCTGAAGGGCTCATTTTAAATGAGAAGTTTCAAAGAATGTGACCATATTTTTCCAATTTAAATCCTTTACGCCCCTCATTCAAAAAAAGCGCAAAAAAAGAATTTGTTTAAATTTTTCGATATTACAAAACAAATTAACGAAGTCGAAAAAAAATATTTTATAATAGCACAATCCATTATGAATAAAGCAGAAAAAATGTAACTAAATTGGACGAGTAGTTTCTGAGACAAAATTCGTAAGTGAAGTCTGCTTTCGCCAAAATGGCAAAAAATTGCAAACATAGAAGGCTTGTTATTTCTTTCAAATTCGAAACCGGCAAAATGATAACTTTAAAACCCCCTTAATTTCACATGGATTATAACATATTTCGAATAAAACAAAATCGTAGATGGTAAGATCAAGAAATGATCGATGGGCGTGGAATGACCCTATGTGTAACAACACCGATCGTTCAACAACAATTAATCTAGAAGATTGAGTCTCGAAGCGAAGAATCGCACGACGAGGAGCGGCTGGAAATTAAGTGTGTGTGTGTGTGTTGCCCGACCACAATCATCTATATTTCATGACTGTTCCTACTTAAATTCACAACAGCCTTTTTAAAATTTTTCATTTCATTAAATTATATTATATAATATATGTAAATATTGTAATAAGTAATAGCGTTATAGTAGCATAAATGAATAAGAAAAAATTATTTTAAACAAAATTTCATCCACAAGGAATCGATCTCTGATCAAGGGCATACAATTTCCGATAAGCCAGTGTTACACTATAACAGTGTTTGGGACTTCTTTTCTATTAAAACTGTGTTTATGATAATGAAAAATCTGTAATCATAAATATCTAAAAACCTATTGAGTATCTGTTTCTGTAATGCTATATTTTCGTAAACGAAACATTCAGATTTGTCATTACACAAAATTCAAGCTAAATCGACGATCCCTAATTGTAAGTGCTGCACTTTTCTAGTAAGACAATTTCTTTAAGGCGTAATTCATGTAATAAGTACAAATATGCACTATTTATATAAAAGTACAATAGGTTTTCGTTTCCTTGTCTAATGACTGATTCAGATAAAATTTAGCTACTTGATCAATTATATATTTTATGCGTATTTTTTCAGAGATACTTAAATACCATTTTGTACATCTACAGTTACTCACATTAATATTCGGGCATAGTACGAATCTTGCGTTTGCTGTTTTGCATAAGAGGAATTAATTCAGATATTACTTATTTTATAGGAAGACGAATCTATTGTAGATTAATGTGTGTTGTTAGATTAACAACTTCTTTTTAAATAAAATGTTGTTTAAAACTCAGTCTTTGGATGACAAAGTTTTCAAATATTGCACTTCGTGCCGTCTAAGTTCGAAGGACCATCCAATGATTTGGGAATAAACGACAAATTGCTGAGTTTGACTAATTGCTGTACTGACAGTGAGTCTAAAAACTGTTTTTCTTACAAGGGTTCTTACAAATCTGACAATCTCCGACAACATTAGCCTCGTTGTCACCTAATCTCTACACCTCTCTTCTTCATGTACAGAGAGAGTAGGGCCTTAAACCTAGTTTACGCGTTTCTTAAAATTATGTTGACCAATTCCGTATCATTCCCTTCCAGTGCGCCCATAGCGCGTTAAATCCCTGGAGTGGGGGTGACGAAGTTGGTCGCCATGATTAACATATGTTTGACAACATCCGGGAAATTCTGTCAAGTCAGGATCCTTGTGGACACTCATTTCTGCAATTCTAAGGGACCCTCTGAAATACGACTTTATAATACCCGGGCTGAAGCGAAAAAATAGACAATACCTGATTTCTAGAGTGACCCATCAGCATACTTGCTGGTGGCCGGTCCGCTGAACTAATAACTGAATTTATCGAAGCGATTCGGAAGGACGACTGCACGGTTCAAGGATCGAAGTGAAAAGACTTTTCTAAAACGCATAGTAAAGCTGGCACCCACTTTCTGAAAAAAATAACAGTCTGGGTCTGCAACGTATTCGCCCAATTGGCCCTTAGGTATAAAGACAGCCTAGGACCCATTGACTCGAAACAGAGTTAAGGTTTTTCTTTATTGTAGACCCAGTGACGCTCCCCACATAGATTTATTTTTGCTCATTAATTGAAATAGAAATTCAACATCTGCTACAGCAAGATCGTATCATCGGGAAATCACTTTCCACTCGTTGGAGGGCTCTGCCCACAAATCCTCCGTTTGTCGCCTACGGATCCACAATTGGCCGAAAAATGACAGTTTAACCATTTTTCTGGGGATTTTGGGCCATTTTAACACTTTGAGCGCCACGCGAATTCTTAAGGACTTTCCATTCAGGCCACGCAATAAGGAATGGAAAGAAATATTTAAATTCATTAATAATACGATCTTGCAATAAATAAAAATGAAGTAAATTTTAAATAAATTTTCAGTAATTACTTATAATAATATAAATTGTTTAGTTTTATATCATATTTTACACTGTCAGCCACCGGTGGTTGATGCATCCTAAACGAAAAAGTTCAGTGTCAGCCACCGGTGGCTGACGTGGCGCTCAAAGTGTTAAGAAAGTTTGACTCTCTGACAAGAAGTCATATTTAGCGCAGTTTTGACTGTACATTTGTATACATGAAGGAGTGGTCGGGATGGAATTTTACAATCTTTTGATATTGAACTCATAATTAATTTATAAATGTAACCGCAAATTATTACATACGGTAATGAAACAACAATTGAGTTATTATTGAGTGCTATTAAATTTGTGAAAGAATAGCTACAAAACAATTAAATTAAAACATTTATAATAAAAATTTCATAAAAATTAACGTACACCTTGCCTTAAATAAAATGCGGCAATTTTAAGTTTCTTTTTGTGGAAAACACGTAGAACGCTGACATACATATGACATTTCGAGCAACAAATGGCAACACGTGGGAAGGAACAGTTATAGATTCCCATTATTAGATAACAGTACCAATAGCCGCAGGACAACCACCAATCACTGTACCCCGAGGGATCATTTTATACACATTTCCCCTAGTTAATATTAAGTTACCGAATATTATTTTCCCGTGTTATCGTATTAAAACCAAACCACAAACATAAATTTTCGTTTTACCAAATCTGATAAATATCTTATGTCCATATTCACAACAGATAACAGGTACATTTAATCCACTTTTCGCACATTTAATCCTTATTATTACCAAAATAATACACATCAGCATCATCATTTAGGTTCAAACTTCCATCAGTATTGAAAAACGTTGCACTTACATTAAAGTAATGCTAATTTAATAAGAAAAATTTCTTTTCTTTCCTTTTATGGGACATTAAGATTCACTGTCAGCTATTTAAAAATTTTGTGTTAAAAAGAAAGAATACAATTTTTTTTGACATTATAGCATAATAGCCTTTTATTCAAAGTGCAATCAATTCATATACAAATAGATATGTAATTTTGTTAAAGAAATAAGAAACGCATGCATATGCAGTTCTCTATACGTACATATGTTACTGCATATTTATTTTGTGTAAATCGATTTCTACGAATATTCAACATAAACAAGTTACGTATGATGTAGTGCAATTGACAGTACATGAAACGTTTCAAATGTTTATACGCATTACAGTACTCCTGAATCTAAAATATCTTACGATTAGGTGATCTTTTTAACTACTACTTTTTTACACAATGCATTTCAAAGAATCAATCAACATAAAAAAGAATAGAATTTCATTTTGAAAAATGATAGTGACCTCGAAATCTTTAAAAGATTAACCTTAAGTAGAAACTATTTCTGTCATTGAAATTAAACTTTCAAGTCTGAACTGAACTGTATTTTTTCAGTGTAACTTTTCCTGCTGAAGTTTTCGATACAATGATTAATAACAAAGATATAAAAATTGAGATACTATTTATAGGAATTGTATAAATGAAATTAATTGAAACGATTAGAATAACTGTAACTTCAACTTTCCACTTTTTAAATGTGAAATATTATAAACATCATTATAAATTATTATTAATTACGTTTTAACAAAATAATATATTCTACGATGTGTTCAACTCAATGTCTTCTAACCGACTATCAACTCTTTTGATTATTCTTTACCTCGAAACGGAAACACCACAGAACAAATAATTTTATATATCGAACGATTCACTCTCGAAATGATTCACTCTCATACATGTTTATCACAAATCGTTTATTCCATACACCAGTATCGGCAACTTCGCTCTTACAGCCCTACACTACCCTACATATTTAAATGGATACAGTTTCGACAAGCGCAAAACTCCGATCGCGTTGAAATTATAACGAAAGCTCACCCTTAATAAGAGAAGAAAGTTCTTAACAAAATTATTGGCGACAAAGTCTCGTTTTCTCAGCAGCCCCCTTCAAAATTGTCTACAGTTCTTACTAAATATATTCGCAAATATTGATTTTAGGGAAAAGAGTTTTCAACAAAAAATAAAGCTCATAAAAACTCCACTGAGAAGATCATATACATTTTTGGCATAAACTTATGATTTTGGTTGTTATGATAGAATATCACGTTGGAGAACAAATTGACTTCTGCCCAGGGCGCTCCTTTAGCGGAGCGGATGCTGAAAGGGGGGCAAAAAACTCCTTGCACTCTCCCGCGCGTGTGTGTTTCTTTTCTGCACCACGCATTCTCTGTACCTATTTTTTATTCTAATTTTTTCCGAGATACATAATGAAAACTCAAAATTTTTATGAAAAAAAAACTTTTTTCTTCATGATACCAAAATAATAGATTTACATAAAAAATGTATACAATATTTTTAGTAGAACCTTTTAAGAGCTACATTTTCCGTTTGAAACTTTTTCCTCTGAAATCAATATTTTCGGAGATATTTAATAAAAATTGTCAAAAGGGGGCTTTGAGAGGGACTGACCAAATGAGACTTTATTGTTAAAAATTCTTTTAGGGACTTTCTTCTCTAATCCAGAGTGAGCTTTGATTAAAATTTCAGCGTGATCGAAGGTTTGCGTTTTTCAGAACTTCGTCCATTTAAATTCTCCTGCACATTTTTTATTTACAATAAAACTTCAATGAATTATAAATCATAGAATGAAATCACGTGATATCACGATTTATAATAAAATAGTTTGGTCGTCAAAAGGTCGAAATTTTTCGTGACGAATTAAAGGCATAGAAATGCGTTACAGTGTGTGTGTGTGTGTGTGTGTGTGTGTGTGTGTGTGTGTGTGTACGTAGAGACGGCAGAGGACCTTACGGTCGGTTCGCATGAGCGGAATCTTTGATGCGCAGCTGACACGTCATTTCCTCACCTTCTTCCTTCATTCTCGCCATGTAAACCCAGGAAGCGGAGTAAGTTTCGACCATCCGATCACAGGCGTCTCGTCGTTTGAACTTGTTCCTTTCACCGTGGAATCGACGAATCTTAGATTTCATCTCGGCGGTGACGTGAAAAAGGAACGTCTGTCGAGCACTCAAACCAGTCCACAACTTCCAAGATCACCATAGTAATCGCACCAGCAATGAAAAATAATTATGAACACTGATAGTTAGTAACGTTTTTGTACATGAAGTAACTTACTTGTTTACAAAACTTCCAATAGTAGTGATATTGTTAAAAATAATGATACTTCCGAACGGCACCGATGCAAGATTTGCTTGAGAAAATCGTGCAAAAGTTGATGCCGAACATTTTGCCACAAATTTATAATTATTATATTATTCGATATGGAAGTTAGGAAACTGTGACTGGGTATAGAACCACATGAACATAGTTCCTTGGAAAATTTTTAGTTTTTAATAATCTTTTAAAAATATATGATATTAGTCGATATTTGGCAAACTGCATTTTTGAAAATGTCCCACATACTCACTATCAGGTATTTACGCGAGGTTTAATTGTGAAAAATGAAAAACTTTTAGATTTTTTAGATAATATATTAAATTATCTCAGTTTTATTATATTTAACATATTTGTATGATCTAGTCTTTATTGAAATTTTTTTCTAAATTTTATCTCTTACGAAAAACGAATGTCTTTTTCCTCAAACCGATATCTTAAGCTTTAGTTGACCACCATTTTCTTGCGAGTTAAATTTCAGAAATCCGATACAAAGTATATTATTTAAAAATTCTAGAATTTTTTATCCTCAAAAATTCAGCCTTAAACTGCACTAATGACCTTTCCTACAATTTTTATTGACTTTGTGTCCAAAAATTAGTAAACTTTCTGAAAATGTGCCTTTAAAAAAAGCAAGATAATTATTCAAGAATTTCATGAGTTTTTTTATTAAAAATTCATGAACATGTATAATCCTTTTGAATAGGTATACTGCTTTACTCTCAGGCAATTACCCAAAAGTCTGAACTGTTTTATTGCATACAATATAAATTTATAAGCGATGGCTACCGATTTGATTTACAGCTTGATTAGTTTTTAAAATTGAAATGTTGTAATTTACGCTGCAACAACATATTAAATTTTTTAAGAATGCAGAATGTATTTTGCAATTTACCTTAATTAATTTATTAATTAATTTACAATTAATGTTCCTTAATAATGTCGATTTATATATTTTATATTTACACTTTACTTTAGACAGCACTATTTGTACGGTACATAGGACACTCTATATCCACGGAGTAAAAAAAGCTTAGTAAACCTAGGTCAAAAGGTCAACCTGCATCAGAACTCACTGGCTTCTACCACATACGATGTTTCCCTCAGTGTTTATAAAGTAGGTTTTAAATTGTAAATCAGTAAAAAAATGTCTTCAAATCGTTGCCGAAAAATAGAAAAATTATCGTTACCTTTACATGATACTCATCAATGCAATTTTATACACATGTTATATAATGGCTGGTACAAAACACAGAGCGATTATTCCTTGAATCTAAAATGGCACCATATCTTGAGTAGCGTCGCCAATGTTGAGAGTAGTCATTCTTCTGCGACAAGTGGCATATTTAATGCATATTATATAAAAGAAAGTTTTTCAATCATGTTATTGGACAGCGCTGTCCGATTCCGTTTCGACGCACGTGAACTATGTCATGTGATCTTTCGTAAAAACGACGATTGAGGAGGAACTTCTATATCAGACGTTGAGAAAAGAACCAATTCAGAATGCCTGCAAACGAATATACATGTTATAATAACAGGAAGAGAAACTACGTGTCTTGAATCTACGTACTCCGGAATATCAATCGTCTTTCTATTTTATCGACGGTGATCCGTGCTATAGGGTAGTGATCGCTTGTTGTTCATTACAACATTTTTGGAGATTTTGTTGCACGAGTCTGCTAAACGGACAGAGTGATGATAAATAAAATCCTAGCAAGTAATTAGAATTTCAACGAATGTACGGATAAATTCTACTTATCACGCCAAGTTTACGTAGAAAGCTGTTCTTTCAGCTTAAATTTTATTTTCTCTGTTTCGACGTACGACATTGTTGCCAAGTTATAGCACTTTAACTAAACGACCATTGCACAAACTTTAACAAGCCATATTAGGCTAACGGATCATCGTACAGAAATGAGAGAAAAAGCATTTTGAAAGTCAAAGATCAACGATTTCTGACTGACCGATCTGAATACGTATACAATGAGTAAAAAATTTATTGTCACGTCTTGCTTTCTTCTATCCTTCAATCTTCAATCATGTTATTATCATACTACCATATTACTTAAAAGAAACAAGTATTTATCATATGATAATGCGTAGCTGCGTTTGTATATTCAAAACTAGTAAATCTGAAACCTTTACTGCGAAAAGTTTTATTTCACCTTAGAATAGAAACTAAATTTTCTAAAACAAAACTATCTTTTAAATCAGTTTCAAAAAAATGTTGCCATCTGTCAACATTGGTATATAAAATGCTGACATATGGATATTTAAAGGCCTTTTAAAAACTACACATTTGCGTAACATATTCAGTACGTAACAGTCTCAGAAAAACGATAAATCTATTTAAACTTGGAAAATATTTACATAAATATTTACATGCAATTGGTAGCAATTTTTTGTAGCTGCATTGAATAGTAAATAGATTATATCTTGCACGTTCTGAATGTTACTAAAAAACCTTGTTGACATTCGAGGTCAAGTATTGAATAAAAATCAGTTCATGAAAATATTGAGAAATTTAAAAGTATAGTAAACAGTCATTACAAATGAAATCATTTAATTTTTCACGGATTTAATGCTACTCATTTAATATTAACGTTATTAAGAGTAAGAAACGTACAGTCACCGATGACTGACATTGAACTTTGCGTTCAAGCCGCGTCAGTCATCGGTAACTAACAATATAAAATGCGATATAAAACTAAAAAATTACACTACTTTCGTAAATTATAAGTAATTTTAGGATCTTGAAATTAATGTACTTAAATATTACTTATAAAAAATTTTTAATGGATTTTGTTGAAACAGTTTAAGCAAAAAGAATAAGCTACACAATATGCAATACGCACTTATAAGCAGTGCGTAGCCTGACCAGAATTTCTTCATTAATGCACGTGGTAGCCAGCGTGATAAAGTACGAAAATAAAGATAACATGTCCGAACAATAGAAATATTTAAATAAACATTGCGAATAAAACAGAACTTGTTGGTCCCGAATAACGTCGTTATTCGTTATTTATAAGTATAGTAATTTGAGCTATGTAGAGATCTGAAGTTAATGTTTTGACATTATTATATAGCAAGAACACAACAATGAAGATATTGAGCCTAAAGTTTGCACCGTTGAATGTGTCGATGAAACGGAGACTGGAAACGCTGTCAGTCACGCTATGGTTCTTCATAATGTATTTTGGACCTGTGCTTGGTTGTTTCATTATTGGTTATCTTCTCCTTTTTGCCACGACTATGCATTACTTCATATTACTGTATTTTCTTTATTGCTGCATTGATTATTTGCAATCTCTTTTAATTAAGTCGAACAAATAAATTCTAAATCGTTTTCACGTGTAAAACACCAATGACTTTAAAATAATATTTACAATAATCTTGACGAAATAACAAATATCTTTACATAATTGAGCTTGGGGTATAAATATCATTTGTTAGGAAATAACTTTTAATGCATCACAACGATATTTATACAAAGGCCAGTATCAATTAACCTGTTAGGCACTGCTGAATTTTACGCAGCGCTGCTTCCCTGTACGGTGGAATTCGGCACAAATTACGCGTAAATGATACAGCACTATCAACTTGTGACGGACAATGCTGTTCTCTACGGCAGTACATTGAATGATGTTGTTGCATCTCCTTAAAATCCGATGCATCAACTTCAATATATTCTTAAATAACCGTTCAAATCTCCGAAAACGAACTATACAATCCAGGAAGGGCAATAGACCGAAAATTTCGAACCGACCGTAAAGGTAATAAGTTTATGAAGCCATTGACCATTTTTTCGTTAGGAAAAATATTCTCACGTCAACGACCCAAGTTTATTACTTGGGTCCAACATGTTAATTCTCAATTCCGTTATTTTCAACCATCACGGTCAGGGTCAGAGTGCTTTCTCACCTTATTACCTGCTACGGGTTTTTCCCAAAACACGCGGAATCCTTCGCGCGTCACCCCTTGGTCGCGGCCACTTCCAGGGGTGACCATTTCTTTGACGAGGGCGTTAACATTCAAAAACACCACAACCAATCAAAAATTACATTCCCTTCCAAAGCGTCACTTCCGAGGTGACGTTGATGGACTCTTCTGCGAAAATCGGCAGAAACGAAGAACATCACGAACAAACTACATCGCGAACAGAAACGAAGAACATCACGAACAAACTACATCGCGACTAGAAACGAAGAACAACACGAACAAACTACATCGCGAACAGAAACGAAGAACATCACGAACAAACTACATCGCGAACAGAAACGAAGAACATCACGAACAAACTACATCGCGACTAGAAACGAAGAACAACACGAACAAACTACATCGCGACTAGAATCGAATAACATCACGAATAAACTACATCACGAGTAGAATCGATTAACATCACGAACAAACTACATCACGAGTAGAAACAATTCATATCACGAACAAAAACAACTTACAACACGAGCGCGAAACCTCAAGCAGTAATAACGCGATCGAACAAATCGAACAACAAACGATCTTCTGAATCAGGTCCAGGCTCATTAAATTGTGGCTGGATCAGAATTAGCGCTGGGTGCTCGAATCCGCGCAATTCATTCAACAGATGTTTTTAAGAAATTTCACAAAATATGTAAAAATTTCGAAGAGACGCTCCGCCCATAGTGCCCAAACTACTTAACGTTACCTTTTTTTACTCGTAATATACTTTTTGTCAGATTTGTTAATCTTCGTACAAAACGTTGGAAAGACAAAAAAATGAGAATCAAAACATATTTGTGAGTGAGCCAGTAGAGTGCACTACTAACCGATGACATTCGCGAAAGCGGCTGTAGTGGACCGTCGTACAGAGAGAATTACGTATTCAAATAAATGACCTTAATCTGTAAACAAATTAGTTCTTTTTTTTATACTAACGGAGCCTGGCCTGGTACAGCTTCAGAAGTGGGATCTGCATAATTGGTCTGTATAGTTTTTATAAATGTCATTGTAATGTACGACTGCGTGAATTAGACAATAGACAATTACGAACAATGACAACGCTGAACGATATTCAGATCATCGGTGAGAATTTGCGGAAAATGTCCACAAAATAAATCCGTGCGTTGTACACATTTATTAGAGGTGACTAAGGTGATCGGAATAATCGGAAATGTTTGATTGTTTTGCAGGACTTGAATTTGAGGATCTAAAAAGTTTTATGAAAAAGTGGCGTAGGCGCCACTGATGATGACACTGGTGAATGACACATCGAATTGATCAGCACTTACTAAATCCGAATCAGCAAAACGTGGTTATTGTGCCGACAGTTTCGAAATCGGAAGAGGATTCGGAAGACAAAGCAACGAATATTATTCAGCAATGGCCGATAAATACAGATACGCGATCAGCGTCTGTGAAAACAATGCCACGGATTGATAGTTACGCAAACGTTATACCCGAGAAACGCCAAAATTTACGCTGTATTTTACCGGCAGTTTAATAGATGGATGGATATCTAGTGGAAAGTTGCATCAGGGACATTGAAGGAAATATTTGGTTGGTCTGATTTACAAAAATTCCTATTCATAGAAAAATGCTTAACGAGTCTGGTAAGATTATTCATGCAGAGCGAATAAGCCATTACGACCTGGAAGAAGCTGAAATCTCTCCTCTTAAATGAATTTTTGTCAAATATAAACAGTGCACAGTTACATCAGATGTTGCGTAGGCGAAAAATGCGATGAGAAGAATCGGTACACGATTATTATCTGTTAATGAAGTAAATTGTCGCGTGAGGTTACATTGAGGCCGCGGCCTAGATTCAATACATCGTCGATGGGATTGCAGATAATTTCAGTAGAAAAGCTCAATTTTTCGCAGCATAACAACCGAGTTAAAAAATAAATTACAAATTTATGATAGAATCCGCAATTTAAGTCATCCGCCAGCCAGAACAGCTACCCCTGCAATCCCAGAAATTTTGAATAAACCGGCAAGCAAGATCGATGCAAATGAAATGGAAGCCACCCCGTAGATGTTATAATTGCTGCAAGATGGGAAACTTGTATGGCGTGTGTCCAAAGTCGAAGAAGGAGAGAGGAACGTGTATACATATGTGGAACTATGGATTACAAGAAACAACTTTGTCCACAGCGGCCCATTATGTGCAATTCAATATAAGTGTTCGTATCATGTTACATTGTCGAAACAACATTAAAAACAATGGATAAAGTAAGCGCTGTTTTAGATACTGGTAGTTCTGCGCCATGTTTCGTCGAATTATTCATGAAGTCGAACGTAACTAAGGTCATCAAAGGTCGTACCACGAAGCCATACAATTCAAAAGTGTAAATGAAAGTAAATAAATATTTTAGAGCGTTTGCAGCAAACAGTTTGAGTGTCTGATTGCGAAATTCAGATTGATTTTTATGTCGTCCCGGAAAATAGTATGAGTTGTATTTGCTTATTAGGTAGAGACTTTATTACGAATGATACTATTTTGGAGGATTTTTAATAAGACGAGGAAAATGATCGCGGAGAGAAACTCAATAATAATTTTGAAATTTAGCGATCTATAAATGTTCCTTTATTTTGTTCTAGACCTTGTTGTTGCAATCAACTGCCGTCTTCACTCGAATTCGTTCGCTTATCTTTTACAAAAACTCCGGCCTCTCCGATGATGCGGAGAGGGGAATGTAGGGCTGTACATACGTTTACCTACATAATATGTATTTGAAATTCGGTTACGCCAAGACAGTAGGCAGGGCGACCACCGCGCCGCGCCAACATTGCATACCACTTGTTCGCGCAATGGGTAAACCGTTCAGATTCTCGAAGGTTGTAAATCTTCGTCCCATTGCGTTTCCACAACTAGTTACAGTGATGGAGATTACACGTTGGATTATTTGTGATCTGAATTAAATGATTAGGTGTTCATGTCGTGGAAAAGATTTGATTGTGGATTCGTAGTGGCTCAGGGACCTTCACAAAGGTATGCTCAGATCAACGAAGGTTGTAAGGCTTCATCCCACATATTATGAATGTTGTGGAAGAGTTTTATTATGGGCTCGTAGTGGCTCAGGGTTCGTCACAAAAGTATCTTCACATCAACGAAGGTCGCAAAGCTTCGTTCCACATCGTACAAACCGTACTCTCATGCTTTGGGTGATTACTGTGTATCACTCGAATGTCTTCTAAGAATAGCTCGTAAGGGTGAGAATGCGCTTCTCAAGAAATTCACTAAGACTGTCCGAGTTGCCCAAAAAGGAAGATCAGAAAGGAAAAATGTCTTGATGGTGAAGGTCGCCGAGTAATATGTTTATCACGCGAATTTCTGTGACGAAGGTACGTCGAGTGATCTGATGTCCACGAGAGGTCCGTATCAAGACTGCCCTGTTGTTCAAATAATAAGACCCGAGAGCATGGGAGTAAGAGGTCCAGCCGTGGAGGTGATTACCATATTGGACCAATCAGGGTCAGTCCATAATCTGGTAAAAAGATCGATTGGTGACACGACTGAGCGAATAGGAACGCGAGACCTTTACTCCTTACTCTGTGTGGTTATGAGGGTTGATGATGGATGTAGGTGGCCCAAGCACTGAAGTGTTTTGGGTCTTAATGAGGGTCTCGGCCATGGAGCATACTGCACGAGCAAAGCTGCTGAGGGTTTGAGCACGAGTGCGTCTGCCAGCCGGATGGACATGGATTTTGTAAACACTGTACATCGCAAGGGATGCACAGTTTAGGACATGAGAAAGAAACTTCTTTAAGGAAAGATATATTGACGTTCGATGGATGGAATACGTTTTGGTTGGTTAGCAGAACTGTTGACAATAGTTTAGAGAGTCGAGCTGTGAAGATGCTCTTGAAAAGTCATAAATATATCTCTAACGTTGCGTGAATGATGCGTGGACATGATTTAGATCTTGACTGAATGCCCATAAACACTGAGTTGATTTCTTCCGAGTTACGAGAATCGTACAACTCGGAACACCACTGGCAGCGTCGTGTGTTTTGCCGAACTATTTCCCTTGTAAAATGTAAACGAAAGTGATTTTGTAACTTCGCTTGATGCTTTCTGCAGCAGAAATGTCTGCTCTATCACGTACGATGGTTAGATTTTCGCTTAGACCCATAGTTTTTTAAATAAATTGAAAAACATTCTTACTTTGATCATTATTTAAACATATTTAAATGTTCACAATGTAATAACAATTTATGAAAATTGGAAAAATTTCTCTCACATAAAAAGTCACTGAATAGTTGCTATGGTAAAAGCACAAAAAATTTCCAAAGTTAAAAATTTGAAATTTTTTTTAACATAATTTTCTCAAAAACTGTATGTAGCGTCGTCATATTGATCAGTTAAGACCCAAACCGTTTATGAAGCAGTTGATGACGGGAAAAACCCAAAATGTATTTTAAAATTTAGGGTACCATATTTTTTTTTGACCATAGCAACCGTCGTTAACCATCATGCCATAAACTTGTTCCTAAAAATCAGAATTTTTCCAAACTACCTGAAGCTCCAAAAACCGTTAGTCCAGTCTTCCTCCCTCTATCTTCTATTTCCTCCCTCTATTCGATTTCCTCCCTCTACCACTTACCTCGGATTGGTAGAACCACCACTCTATACCTCAAAAATTGTTTTCTTTATACATACCGAAATGTAAAAATGTTAGAAACGAAATAACAGTCAAGCAAGTACTTTTAAACCTATCAACCTAGTGCTGAATAAACTCGTTCAGCAACTTATACAATTTTTTTTCAATCTATTAACCTACACTATACACAACCGAGTTCACCCGTCACATTGGGTGCAACTGTCGTGCAGCCTTCGAGGAAAATCAAGAAGAGTACGATACAACACTGTATGTTCTAGAGAAAACGGATTTCAGATTCGTATTCAGCTCGCAAAAATCTATAAGAATCTAATAGTGGCAGTTACAAAATTATTTGACTGTTGTACAGTGCAATTTATATTTCACCAGAAATTTCTACTTGAAGAGACCTGTTCTTTTAGGATATAATTGTTAAAGGTAATAATGGGTAGATATTTAATACGCTGCTATTGCCTCCTTCAACATACAAATTACGACGAAAAATGACGTATAAATGATCAATATTAGTCAATTTCATACAGTATAAGGCGCTCTATGATGCTGCTTTATATCCTTTTAGACCTCTTCCATGGAAATCAAACAACCAATAGTAGGTAGTCTCCGACTAGTTGCTGCATGATACAATGAGTGACGTGAAATTCGCAGTAAGTATTTCGTACGTATACTGTTGGAAAAACAATCAAACCGTTCTTTAAATTTGGGATCCTTCATCACCGTTATCAATATCAATATGACCACTTACAGCCATTTCATAGCCAATGATAATAGTGACTCTGCTATTATTAAACGATACATGTGGCAATAATTCGGTTACAGGTACATAGTCCACACTGACTTCTCGAGGATAAGGATATTTCCTGCTTCGATGTAATCACGGTAATATTTACCTCCTACTAAAAACTACATAATCACTAGGGCATCGCATACAGTCTGTTCCACAAGAGCGTGGACGCGATATCTGAGTTCAAGTAAATCTTTCCTGTAAAAAGGTTGTATAGGTCGAAAGTACATTTAAAGAACTAATACGCATTTGCTTAATAATGTGCCCAATCACCACCATTAGCGATTATTCCTGGGCATACTTTCAACCAGCTTTGCAGCGTATAAGACAGGAAGAGATCTGCATATTTTTCGAATACGGCAAACTAGCGTCTTCAATTTTAGAATACGCTTTCCTCTGAGTTTGTAGTTCATGCGAGACCAAACATTTTCGATTGGATTGGCATCGGGGGACTGAGATGGCCAATCCAACACGTTGATACCATTCGCTGTTTTCCATTCCGTACAAAGGCGGCTTCGGTGTTTGGAGTCGTTGCCCTCTTGAAGTATCCAATGGTCTCTGGTTCTTTTAAACCAATGATTTACCGATACTAAGAGATCCCTTTGGTATAGTTTAATCATCTTCTGAGCATTTAAATTATCCGGAAAGACGCATAAAGTTCCGAAACGCCGCCGCACTAAGTTTCGTAGCTCGCTTCGAACCTCGATCATGGAGATCATCGACACAATTTGTCTCTTTATAACGTTGCATACACTTATTTACAAATTCGCGAGACTTGTGCAAATATTTTGCTGCATTTCTAACACTCATTTTTGGCCCTTTCGGGTGTTGGCACAAGAATACTGCTTCGAATCGTTTGCCGTATACAGCACTCATCTCGAAATGACTTGAACTTTTCAGTGACAGAAATAATACTAAGAGAATTGAAAGGACTATTGCATATTAGAGAAGACATTGTATGTTTGGACTGACGCAATCTTTGCTGTATTGAGTATCAAATTTCATAGATATCGCGTCCACGCTCTTGTGGAACAGACTGTACATGTTTCAATTTGTAAAACTGTAGGATATGAGGGTGAAGGGGGAAAACAAAAGTATATTTAACAGGACAATTAACGATTTATTTAGGAACACACACAAAAGAGAACAATATTTCGAGCAGCACTGTTCTCCGCGACTGTTCCTTTGATGAGCGCAAAATACGACTGACCCACAGAATTTTGCAGGTTGCAACGTATTTTCGTCAAGACAAAAGACTATCGTTGACACGGCTGCGAGCCGTGTCATTTTTATAACGGTTTCTCTATGGAAAAAAACCTACGGTAACGGTTACATTATGGAAAAAACCTACAGTAACGGTTACATTATGGAAAAAAACCTACGGTAACGGTTACGTTATGGAAAAATCCTACAAAAATTTTGTCCGATAATATAACTTGGTTTTCCATAAGATGGAACGTATCCCGCTCTTTATATGGGGTTTACTGTACATCTTTTTCTTCCATGAGTCAATCACATTCTCCGCACTTTAATTCCTCCATTAATAATAATTATTCAATATTTTCATACTGACATATTTTGATATATTATTTAATTGTTTTAAATATTTCTTAATTATCTACAGGATGAGAAAAATCATAGATTGAAAGCGTGATTCTACGTCTCTAGGTAGATAGAAATTTGTTAGCAAAAATAACTAAAAAATTGGCTTTGATCAGTAAGTTTAGTTTTTGTATGCTGTATTATATGGTACTTTTAAAATGGACAATACGGTTTAAAGAAACTACGGGTTACAATTCAACCATTCTCTTGGAAATTAATATTAAAATTTCATTGATTAATTTTATTGCTAGTACAACCTAGAAATAGTAATTGTGGCGAAATTAAAACGAAGGTGATCCTATGTGAAAAAATAAATAAAAAATTTGGTTTAACGTTTTTTTATTCGAAACATCGTTTTTGAGAAAATCGATTTTGAAAATTCGTCAAATATGAATACAGTTGATTTGACTGATGTAGAAATATGTCATGAAAGAATATCGCAATTTTCGGGATTTATTTTCACAAAAACAAAGCTTTGGATGAGAAAATTTCGATCTAACTTTGTCTTTCTGCTTTTCAATAAATTATTTGTTATGTCTAGTCTAGTGTTACAAGAATTCTACTTTAAACTATCGTTTTGCGTTTTTATAAGTATTTTGGCTATGGAGATGTGTTTGATAGTGAGACATGAAAATAAGATGAGGAAATGTCGCTGGCCGAGGATGGTTTGCAAGTGATGTCAGGCGTTGCTTTCATTGCTGCAGGCATCAATAATAATCAGTATTATGTACTGTTTGAACATTTTTGGGTAGCGTTTTATGACGCGTCCAGTGCCGACAACTATGAAAGGGACTGAACCCCGAACCTTAATTTGTTTTTTTTTTAACATTTTGTTGCAATAAAATTAAAATTC
Source organism: Megachile willughbiella (assembly GCA_945859595.2). Classification (NCBI taxonomy): domain Eukaryota; kingdom Metazoa; phylum Arthropoda; class Insecta; order Hymenoptera; family Megachilidae; genus Megachile; species Megachile willughbiella. The sequence goes on from OX243806.1 coordinate 1,454,054, forward strand.
TAAATTAGCAGAAGGACCAGTCCTAATTATAAAAATAAACTATGTGCCCTTAACACACTTTATAACCTCTTTCTTTCAACCCTCGATAAAAATTTCGGTTCGGAATATTACACACACATCACTTTTTATAATTAGTACAAGTGCCCAATTCGCATATTATTTAAGCAAAATTTGTAAATTTCATTTCTTTCTTTCGATATTTTTCACATATAATTTTTTTATAAAGATAATGTTAGCAAACTTTGAAGTCCCCTTTCGTTAAACAATTTATGAACCTTCTAAACAAAAACAATACGTCAATATTGCAAACCACATATATACAGAAAAATATAATTCGATTGAATCGTATGCATTTCCAACTAAAAAATAGAATTTCTTGTTTTCGCTACTGTACGTAATTTATACACACGAAAATATAATTTCTATCCATTTTTTTCTATCGTTCCCTTTCTTTTTAATTTCAGAGAAAAATTTATTGGAATTATTGTATGAATATACAGCTTGTGGGGCGTAAAGAAATCACAGATTTCTACGCTGTATCTATGTTCTTGGATTTTTGTAAAACTTTGTATTGTTTCAACTTTATGAGTTCTAAACGTCGAAAGTTTAGAGCCAACTTCTAAAAAGATCATAATTCACATAGTATTAAAGATACCAACATAGATCAACTGTTATATTATAGGTAGTACTTTAAAGTTTGTTCGAAAAATGTATACACTACGACAAAATATCTAATTTGCTACAAACATTGTTTTCAATTTTCACATTAGTAAATACCTAAAACGTGGATTATTGACTTAATATCCTCAATGTTTCTTAATGTAATATAGGGAATTATAAAAGTTGTAAAATTGTATTACTTAAGAAATAAACGTTTTTTCACGTAGATAACAATAAGCTTGTGTCCGCTGAGACAATTCATAAAATTTGGTTTGTGTAATAGTGTAATCAATGGAGAGAAATTTTGTTGGAGTGACGATGCTTATGACCCATGGTTCAGACTCCAGCGCCAACACAGCGTAACATCTAGGCGCGTGTTGGAACAGTTCAGTTGGTTATTGTATATTAACGAGAACAGATCATAGAAATAGTAGACACCGAGGAAAAGGGATATGTAAGAAATTATCAGGAATGTTCCGGTAAAGGTGAGGTTTACCGAATAACTTGTGGGCGTTTTTAAGAATATTAAGGCTGTTTTTAATGAAGACTGTTCTCGGCAAATGCCAATACAAGAGTGTCTTCGTAGACACAATCTAGTCTTGAGGACACCCCCGTTAGCATGGTCGTTCTTTAGGGCACTTGGGCCCGGAGAAATTTTCCTTAGGAAGGGGAAGTACGCTGACAAAAGGCACATGGCCATTTTCGACTGTTCGTCGATTTCTATTTTCCTAACATTCGGCCATACTGACGTTAGGTCTGTCCCCAGACTTACAACAAAATTAATCTTAATTGTCTAGCTGGAAATAAAAGTTTGTTGTCGTGACATGACACCGTTGTATCACTCACGATCAACTACGGATACCGTTGTATCCCTTACTGATCTCTGATGCACTTTGCATCCCCTATTGGCCACCACCCTGCCTGAGACACACTTTGTGTCCGTCTGGTTCGATGCCGGTCTTTCACAAGATACCGTTGTATCCGTGACTGGTGTCTGCCTAAGATACCTGTCGTATCTACGCTCGGCAGCTTTGACACACTTTGTGTCTTGACGCTCGTTACGTCCTTTTCTTTATTTGTTCCCGTCGGAACTCTAGCGGATGACGACTCTGCCGTCCTCGCCCTTGGTCAGGTGTTTAGACCGTTGCTCTCACGTGGTGGGCCTTGCCTGGTTGTCGGGCAAGCATCCCCCTTTCTTGCCTGTCGGGACTCTACGCCTCCGATCTACTGTGGCCTTTCTGTAAACAAACTCAAAAACACGTGAGACTATGTTCGATTCGTGCGGTAACCGACTACTGGTTAACGGTTACCCTAAATAAACTACAACGATACATTATTTTTAAAAGAAAATATAAAACATTTTCAGCTGGATACGTCGTGGTCATCCCCTTGGATTGTAATCCACGGTTTAATCCTATCAGCTGCAACGATTGTTCGTAACCGTTTCGCTCCTTCTCGTAGATCTTCTACGTCATATCGATCGTTGGGCAAAACTGCTCTAATTCTAAACGGTCCTTTGTATTTCGGTAACAGCTTCCGACTGCTCCCGGTAGAAGGGTCGCTGGTTATTTGTATTAACACCAGTTCTCCGACGGTATACCTGCGAGCTTCTTTTCTCTTACGGTCGTACCGCTCCTTCTGCTTTCGTTGCTCTTCGGAGATATGTTTACTAATATCCTCTCGAAGCTCTTTTAAATTAAGCCGATCCATCTCTCCTTGTATCGCACTTAATATGGTTCCTTCCGCTATCGTCCTCGTATCACACCCGATTAATGCCTTCATCGGTGTGGTATCTATACTCTTGTTGTGCATTGTATTCAATGCACTTTGCACTTTCTTGACCTGCGTGTCCCAGTCTCGTGGATCTTGACCTGCGGCACTTGTCGCTAGGGCGTCAACGATTGTTTTGTTATATCGTTCGACTTGTCCGTTGGCCCTTGGCGTAGCCACTGCATTGAGTACGTGTTTAATTCCGTACGTTGTGCACAGTGTCGTAAACCTCTTCGACGTGAAGCTCGTGCCTCGATCACTAATTATCCTTGTTGGAACACCAAACAAATACATGAAATTTAATAATACCTTTTCGGTGTGACGTGTCTTCTGACTTTTCACAGGTTCTGCAATAACAAATTTCGTAAACGCGTCTATCATCACGAGTAAATACTTATTTCCTTTTTTACTCGTTTCAAATGGTCCTACATGATCGATATGCAGTGTGTGAAACGGTATCGGTACCTTTTCAATTGTGTTTAATTTACACTGTTTTTTCCCAGCAGTGTGTTTGTAGTATGCACAACTCAAACATGCATTCACATACTTTGTGACAAAACGTCGCATATTGGCAAACCAATAATTGCGCTGAATCCGCTCTAATGTTTTTTCCACACTTAAATGTCTAGCGTCGTCATGGCATATTCGGCATATTTGCAATCTTGCATGTTTCGGCACAACCCATGCTGTCTTATTGTCTGATAGACGGCGATACAATTTGTTATTTTTTAACACATATTCTTTAAAATAGTGTTTCGTTTCCGGAGATTTTTCCTTGTTGGCGAGAATTGTTCGAATCCGTGACAATTGCTCATCCTGCATCTGGGCGGTCGTTATCCATTCAGCCTCCGTTATGTCTACATAAGCAACCTCCAGAGCGACCGGTTGAGGATTTCGGCTAAGTGCATCCGCATGTGCCATCCTTGTCCCTGGTCTGTATACAATTTCGAAAGTATACTCTTGGCTTTCCAACCACCATCGCCCTATGCGTGGCAATAAATCCTTCTTCGAAAAGGTTGTCCTTAGCGCGTTGCAGTCCGTTACGACTTTGAATTCTATCCCAAGCAAATAGACCCGGAAATGTCGTAGGGCGAAAACAACTGCCATTGTCTAGCGTGTCCTTGTAATCGTGTCGCGATTAGCCGCATAACACAACGGTCGTCCCAGGCGAACCGCGATGCCAAATCATCTACATGTCGTATCCAATTCTCGATGGCAAGATCCTCTTTAGACGGATCGTAGACCGGGATTAGGTTTTCATCTCCTGGACGCGCGAAACTTGGCGACTTTGCACGCGACACGGAGCTTCGTGTGTTTAAACTCCCTTCTTCGACACGATCGAGACGAACGTTTCGGGATTCATTATTGTCTTTTCGCAGGCTACGCGATCGCACACGCGAAATACGCCTTCCACGGCTGCGCGAACGCGAACGCGAACGCGAACTCGAATCCTGCCGTCGGGACACACGTGATCGTACGCGGGAACGGGAACGTTTCAAAAATTCCTCCAGCATGCTTTCGACACGTCCCAGCCGCGATTCCACTGAGGTGTCTCTTTTCTCAGTCGCACTTTCTCCATTACGACTGCACGATGCACGATCCATGTTTAATAATATAGCAATGTTCGAAACTTAATTAAAATATATATATTACACACTAGTCTTATCAAAGTTACTAACTATCGCTAAAACTGTTATTAAAGTCACCAACAATTAACACTAAATGCACACTTTGCAGTTCAGAGCACTCGAATTGTCTTTATATAATAATATAATATACGCGAGTAAACTCTTAAAATGTACACGTACACAAACGGTAAATCCCGCTTCTGATATTTGTAAGAAATTATCAGGAATGTTCCGGTAAAGGTGAGGTTTACCGAATAACTTGTGGGCGTTTTTAAGAATATTAAGGCTGTTTTTAATGAAGACTGTTCTCGGCAAATGCCAATACAAGAGTGTCTTCGTAGACACAATCTAGTCTTGAGGACACCCCCGTTAGCATGGTCGTTCTTTAGGGCACTTGGGCCCGGAGAAATTTTCCTTAGGAAGGGGAAGTACGCTGACAAAAGGCACATGGCCATTTTCGACTGTTCGTCGATTTCTATTTTCCTAACAGATACAATTTGCAATTTTTAACTTTTACAATTTCTGTGCAAATTAATTGTTTAACATAGAATATGCTATAGTATGACCTTAACTTTTGTCTACACGGATACATTGTAAGTAAAAATATGAAGAAAGTACACACAAACTAAATTAGGGTATGTTTATTTGATGAAATCAAATTATATAAACTTATCTCATCAAACTAATACTGCTTTGAGACATATTGATACATTTGTAAAATATTTTACTGTAATTTTTAATAATTATCTATATTTTTGTATCTTTGAATGTAGAACTATAATAAATTTTTGAAGAATGCAAAATATATTCTATATTATTCTAAATTATCACTTAAGATTTGACAATATGTTGAACATGCTATTTTTATACAAAAATTCCGATCTTTTTTAATTAATGTATCTTAACAAACTGTTTTGTCTAATTTTTACATATTTACACTTTATCTTATATTTTGCGCGACAATGAGTCTTCTATTGTAGCATAAGCTTTATCAAAAATATCTTACAATAATTTATCACGGTTTGTTTTCTAAACATAATTTTAAATCTTTTTTTACAGAAATAAAAGAAATGAATCCGATTAAAAGTAAATAGTGTAAACTAATAAACTACTAATACTGCATAAACTAATACTGAATCAACATGTCTCAGAAAAGACACACCAACATAGAAAATTATTATATAAAAACATCTTCATGTAATGTTAAAAAGGAAAGTTAAAGTAACAACTGCATGTCTACCATAGAATGTGTACGGATTGGTCAGAACGATTCGGCAATGTTCGGTAATTTGCACGTACTGTTTTTCGTGATTTGCGTCTGTTGTAAAAAGAGTTTATTATAAAGAACGACAAAACGGTTTCTCGTCTACAATAATTAAAAATTCCAACATGTAACAATATAAACCATATAAAAAAAGTAACAAGATGTTATTACAGTAAATATTCGATATCTGCACAAATTTCCTACACGATATGTGCTACATTTTTATCCCCACCACTGGGGGGAAGACCCCTCTAGACGCCCAGAAGCTTGAGCGTCGAGAAGTGTAACGTGAGCCTGGTTGTGTATATCCATGAGACAATACTAATGAAAATGTAAAACTTTACTATTATTGACTTTTTTTACATAAAACTTTCACCGACATATTTGTGATATTTTCCTGATAAAAATGAGACCAAACATGATATAATTTGGACTATATTTACTGGTTTAATTGACGATAAAAGTTTCTAACGCAAAGGAGGATAGCGAGTTAAAAAGAAAGAGACGCTACGATCGTTCGCAGTCGGCAAAGATCAAAAGTCGCTTCAATTGTTTACAATGTTAATGCGTTGCTAATTTTTTTATTTTGAATTAATGTTTTATACAACTTTCTCCATCATATTCGTGACATTTTCCTGATTAAAATAAGACCAAACATGACGTAATTCGGTTCATATTTACTTGCAATAACTTATTCGAGTAAAGTCCTCGATGTAAGCGTAACGTTTGAAATTATAAATAAATATATTTCGAATTACGTCGTGTTTAGTCTTATTTTAATCAGAAAAATGTAAAAAATCTAATAGTAGAAGTTTCGTATGAAAAAAATGAAAAATAAAAAAGTTTTATAATTACATTAGGATTGTCCCACCGATATGTTATTGTTTCTTTACGTTTGGTATCCTTCACTCGCTGTCCTTTTCTACGTTCGGCAAAACATCAATCAATGGTGGACCTGTACGATATGTGCAACAGTTCAGACCCGAGAGAGTTGCAGATATCGAATATTTACTGTACTTGTCTTTGCATAACTTAATAAGAAGTAAAACCAATTCGGGACAAAGCTTTATACAATGCATTCAGACAGACTGCGAACTCAACATCAATTTACATTTTTTCATAAAATACGAAAAAGTTGAATCATAACTGCTAGCACGATTGTATACAGAATCCGACTGTATGTCACATAATTTGCAACTGAAGAAGAAAAATTGTTTTCGTGTTTTCCTTTCAAGCTAATAGCATTCATGTACTGTGTGGATATTGTTTACAAGCATAATGTGCGTTTATGTCGCTCGATAGAAAATAACATTGCTATAACAGCAATGGAACGCAGCGGATCTTTAAACTTGATTTTCTTGAAAACTAAAAATATAAAAACTTGTTAATTTTATTAACAAATTTTGTTCTATATTTTTTCTTTATTTTTACATAAACAGTTAACTAGTTTTGCATAGTATTTAGCCAGGCCCTCTATAGACATACGTTCTGTCATAATAAATAATTAAATGATAAAGTTTAAACATCTTACTTTGATCAAACTACATATATACAGTGTCTCAGAAACTCACTGCATCAATCTAGTTCTGTATCAATTTGTCCTGATCTCCCATTCTTATTAATTAAGTATTCACTTTTTATTGCAAATTTTTGATGCTCCTTTTTTCGAAATACACTGCATTAAACTCTGCAGAGGATTGCCAAAGTTGATTTTTCAATTTCTCCGCGCTTAAACTTATACGTTAATACATTAATAAAAAGTAGATAAAATAGCATTCTTCCAATTTTATTTTTTCCATCTGGAAAATAATATGTAGATATTATTGTAAATATCGCCCGGAAATAATGCATATATACCTGTAGAATAAAAGTGCCTTAACTGTCTTTTAACATCTCGAATTTTGTTCATACGATGTACGTGGAATTGAAAACGATTTAAGTGATTAATTCATTCGTTCCAAAACCTTTTGATGAATGTCAGCTATTGTATTTTGCGATTGTAGCCCATTTTCGTGACAATATGTTATGCCTTTGAGCTTTTATTCCGAAAATCATTTGCCATGCTAAGCTATCTTTTTCATCATTTTAATCGCAACGGATTATGCTTTTTAAGTGCATTTTTCTTCAGCTGAAAATTAATTTCTGCTACGTGCAGAATTATGAAAAAGTTGTTACTTTGTCAATTATTTCAGATAGACTGTATGATTAACTGTATATTCACTATTATGGTCAGTCGATCGATCCAAAACTTTATTGAATCTACAACACAGATTTTATTCTATTCTCAGTCCCATCACTTACAATTACAAAAAAATGTTACTAATTCATTTTTTAACAAATAATACTTTCTTAATCTAATATCACATCAAATTGATCTTTTTTTCATTGATATCTTGTATTCTGTTCAAAATGAAATGCGGATATAATTGACATGGAATTATTTATGAAAGCGTTTAAGAAATACAAATCTTTAAATTCTGCAACTTTTCATGAAAATGGGTTGTACGTTAGAATTTTTATCTCCAAAATTATTTGTCCTATGGAATTTCTTGTTCTTATGTCTTTATCAAGAAGCATTTCTGTTTCTCAATAAATTTTCATTAGGTTGAAATATGATTTTTGCATTATGAAAGATTGCAAATAAATTTCTATTTTGCAAATTCGACTTCAAGATCTTGTTTTCAGAAGTTCGAAAAAATCCATCAGAATTCAGGAAAGGATGATAAGCAAAACAACTTATATACCTGCAAACGCTATTAAATTTAATTTGTACATCATGAAGTTTTATTTGAAAAAAGAGAATTATTATTTCTAAGTATTGCATTCAATTCCATTAAGGAGGATGAACAAATTGAATCTTATTGCCGCCTTAGAAGCTCACTTTGCCGCATAGCTATCGCTATCGTTAGAGGTTTCCGTAATTTTACGCGAATATCGCATAAAACGAGGAACTTTCGTGCAAAGCGTATTCATTTCATAAAGATGACGTTGTCTTAAATAGTATGAGATAACGTCATCCACCTTTTTACTATAGTATATAATCCTGACATTTTAAATTACCCTATGCATGCCTCTCTTCCTGGCCTATCCTTCATCCTAACCTGATAAGAAAAGCTCACTACCTTCCAATGATATTTCTTTTTTATAAATAAGAAGAAAATATGAAAACTAGTAGAAGAAATATGATTATTATAAAGTAACAATTGTATGTTAGAAATGAATTTATATATTTTGTCTATATCAGTCATTGTACAAATGATAATATTACGATCACAATAAAATCTCTTGATTTTGTGTTATTTATTAACACGATGGAGATAAAATAACATTAGTTCGATGTGCCAATTGTACAGTAAAGCCTCGATATAAGCGAATCTTTCGGTGCTGAATTTTCACTTATCTCTTGCAGAATTGATTAAAATTTGCCGAACGTAGAAAAGAATAGCAAGAAACAGAAACGTCCGAATAATAAATAATCAACAAACAATAACATATCGATAAGACAATCCTAATGTACGAATAAACTTTTTTATTTTTAATTCTTTGTTATGAACTTTTATTTGTATATTTGTCACGTCTTCCCGATTAAAATGAGACTAAACGCGACGTAATTCAAAGCATATTTATTTATAACTTCAAGCATATCGCTTATATCGTAGACTTTATTGTAAGAAGTTATTGTTAAAAAAACGTGGATATTTAATTGTTAAATCTTTATACATATCTTACATTTATTGTGTACTAAATTGTTCTTACACGTGCTCTCATGACCTCTCCTAACGAGTCAATTTACGAATCTCCACGACGCGTATCGATCCGGCCAGCGTCGATCGTTCTTTTGTTTCATGCACACAATCACACACACGCGCAACGATACGGCGCTGTATGCGCACTCTGCTAGTGCGCATTTTATTTTAAATTTACCGATATTCTCAACACACCTCCTTAAATTTAAAATACAACTTCAAAATAATATAATAACCTTGGTTATAAATCAAACAAACTTGGTTATTTATAAATTCTTCTTAAAACAAACTTAACTTTTCTCTAAAATATTCAAACTTATTTCTACCCAAAGACTTGATAAATACATCAGCAATATTTTCATTAGAATCTATTTTTTCGATATCAATTTTACCTGCTAGATAATTTTCATTTACAAAGTGATAGTGTACCTCTATGTATTTTGACTTTTTTGTAAAGTTTCCTAGATGGCTAATATCTACTGCTCCTATATTATCTTCATAAATCTTAATTGGCCTTTTCAGCTTAATATCAAAATCTTTTAATAACTCTCTTAATGCTAACACTTCACTCACCGACTCAGACAAGGCTACATACTCGGCACACGTAGAAGATTTGGTTACACTACCTTGTTTTCTAGATTTCCAATCTATTACGTTTCCAAACATTCTTATGACATAGCCAGTTGTGGATTTCCTATCTATTGGATCTCCTGCCCAATCTGCATCGACAAAACAGTCTAATATATCATTATTCAAATTTTTCTTAAAATTTAATTTTAAATTTTTTGTTAAACATAAATATTTTAGGATTCTTAAAGCATATTTATAATGGCTGCTATCATAACAATTCTGAAATCGGCTTAGATAGTTCACACTGTAACTTATATCAGGTCTTGTACCAGTACTTATGTATAAAAGCGCTCCTATCAAATTTCTATATTGTATATTTTCGCATAGACTGTGTGCTGGATCACACTTTAAATTCTGCTCCATGGGAATAGCATATAACTTCGCATTTTCTATTTCGTATTTTCGAACTAATGACTCAATATAATTCTTTTGACTCAATGACATTTCGCTATTTTTCTCGTTATATTCGATATCTATTCCCAAATATGTTTTAACTTTCCCCATATCTTTAATATTAAACCTACTCGTTAACTGTTTCTTAATATAGTTCAAATTTTTTTGTTCTTTACAACAAATTAGCATATCATCAACAAATATTATTAGATAGACTTTATCATTTTTCATTTCCATACTAAATAAACAATAATCTTGTTTACTACGCTTAAATCCTAATTTTACAAGGTAATTTTCCAAACATTCATACCACACTCTCGGGCTCTCTCTTAGACCATACAGCGTTTTTTTTTAATTTACACACTCGGTTAGTCCCATCTTCATAACCTTCCGGTTGTTCAACATAAACTTCAGATACTATTTTACCATTTAAAAACGCAGATTCTACATCCATTTGATTAATAGTTAAATTATATTGAACACAATAAACTAATAACACTTTCAATGTCTGCATTTTAGCTACCGGAGAATACAAATCGCTTAACCTTTCTTCCTGCTGGAAGCCTCTTACCACTAATCTAGCTTTAAATCTATTATCATGCTTTTTAGTAAAAATCCATTTTAAACCAATAATTTTTTTATCTTCTGGTTTAGCAACCAGTTCCCAAGTATCATTTTTCCTTAGGCATTCGATCTCATGATCCATTGCTTCCCCCCATTTCTTACTCTCGCTACACTTAATAGCCTCATTATAATTTTCCGGACTTTCTGCGCTAACATAGTTTACATAAATACAACTAACATTCGCTTGAGGTGTATACCGGTCTGGTTGTTTTCTGTTTCTAGTAGTTCTCCTCAATGCAGGTATTTCCTCATTATTATCCTCATTTACACCTTCACAATTTTCGTTACTATTTTCTGCATTTACACTTTCACTTTCAGAATTTTCATTCATTTCTTCGTCTCCAGTAAAACCTACTAAATTTTCACTATCTTCTACAATATCAACATGATGCGCAACGATGACTTTGTTATCAACTAATACCCTATATCCTACATTTTCATAGCCTACTAATATACCTATATCCGCTTTTCTATCCCATTTGTCGTGTCTTTTAATTTCTGGTACTCGAACGAAAACTTTACTCCCAAATAGCTTCAAGTTATTAATATTAGGCCTCTTTCCCATAAAAATTTCATAAGGTGTCTTTTTTTCTAAAGTATTTGCTAAAGTTCTATTTTTTAAATACGCTACAGTTTTTACTACTTCAGGCCAAAATCTTTTGCTTAACTTTGAATCTGACAATAGACATCTAGCTGTATCCATTATTGACCTATTATACCTTTCGGCTGTTCCATTTAATTCGTGTACATACGGTGGACATGGCTCAATATAAATTCCTTTTTCTCTTGCAAGTTTATACATGTTATTATTCAAAAATTCTTTTCCGTTATCACACCTGAGTTTCTTTACTCGTTTTCCCGTTAAATTTTCAACCAAATTAATATATTTTTCAAAACAAACATAAACTTCATCTTTAGACTTAATCGGATAAACCGTTACAATTTTACTATAATCGTCAATAATAGTCAAAAAATATTTTTCTCCATTCAAACCTACTGTATTGTGTGGACCATTTAAATCGACATGAATAATTTCCAATATATCTTGAGCTCTTTGTCTGTTGTTTTCAAACCCTACATTATGCATTTTATTTCGTATACATGTACCGCATTTTAAATAATCATCTTCAATTTGTTCTGGTATACCATCAACTAATTTTTCTTTACACAAAATGTTTAAATATTTGAAATTGACGTGACCAAGCAATTTATGAAATCTTTCTTTAGCTGACATTTTCTTAAACATATTCTCTGAACTATAAGTAGACATTACTTTAACAAAACTTTGCATTTTATATAAATTATTTACCTTTTCAGCTACTGCTATCAAATCTCCTTTTAGATTGAATATTCTAGATATCTTTCCTTTTGAAACAATTTTATTATTATTCGTTACCTTTCCATAACTTATTAGGTTTCTATCCATTTCCTTTACAAAAAATACATCTTTAATTGTTACTTCACTCGTACTGTCACCTAAAACGAAGTCACAAATTACTTGTCCAACTTTAGTCGCTTTGAGAATTCTCCCATCTCCTATTTTTACATTTATGGGATTCTGCAACACAATAGATTCATTATAATAATTTTCATTGTTAATTATATGATCAGTACAGCCGCTATCTAATATCCATTCAACCTTACTTTCGCAATTATTTACTTCGATTTTGTTACCTGCAATTTTTCTATTTATTTCTACAAAAAAGGAATTTGAACCGTCGTTACTATCGTTGTTATTATTGTTGTAGCTGAAGCGTCGTGGGCCTCCATGTTGAGCACCTCGCTGCCATTTTCGCTGCCATGTGCCGCGACCGCGTTGCCATGAACCTCTTGCAAAATGATGTCTCTGTTGTGTTTCTTGGATATTTGCACCTCCTCGCTTACGACCTCCTCCTCTTGCCTCTCGTATTGAATTTGGAGAAAAACTCATGTTTGTACACTCGTTCATGTAATGTCCTTGTTTACCGCATTTAAAACAGCTTCTGTCCACTTTTCTTTCACTCTTGAACACGTTAGCACTATTATCTTTTTTAGCATGGTCTTTGTTTTGCTGTTCAAACGATCTTATTTTACTTTCGACAAATTCAACTGTCTGATCTTCTGTTTTCATAACATCTATAAGGTCACCAATGTGACTCATGGAACTTGGCAATGTTCTTAATAAATAGTTTAACTTTTCTTTTTGAGTAACCGTTGCACCAGCATTTCTTAAGTCGATTATTAATTTTTCAAATGCACTAAAAAAGTCACTACTTTCAGAATAATCAGTCAACTTTATTTTTTCTAATTGACTTCGCACACAAATTTGTAAAGCCGTTGATTCTCTTAAATACATTGCATCAAATTTTTTCATAATTGCACGTGGTGTTTCCTCGTCACAAATAAATTCCATTTGCCTATCAGAAATAGCACTATATATATAATTTATTGCCTTCAATTCCAGTTTTTTCCAGACAGCCTCTTCTTCGTTTCCTCTTCCTCCAATTACTACTTTGTCACAGTCTTTTAATTTCAAAAACGTTATCATCCTTTTCTTCCACATCGGGTATCCTTGCCCATCGAACACTGGTAACAAAATTTTAACTTCATCAGCCATCTTTTCTTCTCTTGAAATTTCTCTATCTTTATACGTTAAATTTTTCAAAAATATCACTTTTACAGCAACTTCCAATAACTTGTTTAACAACTTCTTCTGTAATTTTCCTTTTTTTTATTTGAGATTCATCTCCCATCACTGGATTTCATTTTTCTGCCACGTGCTCTTACCGGTCATGTCTTCTTTTTTTTCTTTTGTTATTTTTCCTTACCACTGCATTTCTTAATAAACCACTGTATTTTTTTAACAACCACTGTATTTTTAAGAACCACGCTCTGCTACCAAGTTAAAAAAACGTGGATATTTAATTGTTATATCTTTATACATATCTTACATTTATTGTGTACTAAATTGTTCTTACACGTGCTCTCATGACCTCTCCTAACGAGTCAATTTACGAATCTCCACGACGCGTATCGATCCGGCCAGCGTCGATCGTTCTTTTGTTTCATGCACACAATCACACACACGCGCAACGATACGGCGCTGTATGCGCACTCTGCTAGTGCGCATTTTATTTTAAATTTACCGATATTCTCAACAGTTATTACAAGTAAATATGTCTTGAATTACGACGTGTTTGATCACATTTTAATTAGCAAACGTCACAAACAGCTTGATAGAAGTTGTATAAGGAACGGACCGAAATTAAAGAAAGTTAGTAACGCATTGGCATTATAAACAGTACAACAGGCTTCTGTAGACGATAAACAGAGATTTAGGAGATTTTCGAATATTGAAGGGACCATAGCAGCAATAAAATACCAAGGAACCATTACTTGTCCATTTTTACGCGGCTGGTTAACACATTGAGCCCGAGGTTGGCGTAGTTGTATATTTTTTTTCGGTTCCACATTGAGTTTGAAAAGTCGAGGCGATCCTTGGGTTTATTACTGTTACGGTAATTTGTAGGAGGTTGAGGGCCGGATGGGTCACCGTGCAACGGTTTGGGCCGGATGACCCCTGGCAGGGGAAAGTGGGAATTCCCAATTTGGGGAAAGTCACCCCCTTTCCCACTCCGTGTTTTTCCCTTCCCAGCGTACCGGGAAGATTATATATTTGTACGTAACTCGAGACGAGGACTGTTTGTTCTGAGATACTCGCCGGAGAATAAAGTTACTCGTTATTTTGTTATTGTTAAATTGTTGTTGTTCGGCCTCATTTCGTATCACGCCCATCTCTCTCTAATAGAATTTGTCTACTACACTTCTGATTTTTGTATACTGCCATAGTCGCAATGTCTCTCTCTTTTTCACTGAACCCTCCTCTGCGTACAGAACTTATTGTCATCAATTAAGCCAATAAATATAGTCTAAATTATCTTTGGTCCCAATTTTATAAGAAAAATATCAAAAACCTGTTACTAAAAGTTTAATAACAAAAAAATCAAAAATAAGAAAATGTTATATTTGGCGGAGATCATTTCTTTATTACATTTAATATTTTGTTGCGACATTAATCGAAGAAAACGTTAAAATGAATCTGAGTTATTTTATAGAGATAATTTCTTAAAAACGTATTTATGATTTTAAAAAATGTTATCTGGAGATGAAATTTGTTGTAAAGAGAAGAATTTGTTTATTGTTTTCAACATCGCAAAAATTATTTCTCAACCTAATAAAAATATATTTGAAAAGAATAATCCTGTTCGAGTGAAATGAAAAAAAGCTTAACATGAAAAATAGTTTCCGAGAAAAAAGTTCAAACGTATAATCTACTTCCACGAAAATAAAAAAAAAATTCAAACTACAAAGGCTTATGTACAATATAAAAGATTATGAACAAACTCCGAAAAAGAGTTATGTATTGATATGCTGTGGGATTACGCATTTATAGCTATGCACTGACTTGTGAATCATACAAATTATGTTCATAGTGAAACTGCATTTAATTTTGACTTAATTAACGCTACTTCAGTATATCACCATTTTATTCAACATAAGTATCTTTCTACTCCTTTTCTTCATATGTATATTTGTAAGGGTCTGGTCGCATTCGGGTTTTTGAACCTCAATAAAAATACACTGCTTCGGTATTTCTTCCAAAAATCTGGAGATCATATATTTGTGAAAATACCGAGAACATCATGTTACAAAAGGGGTACAGACAAACATATAACAACCACGTGGTCGAGTCCTCACCTGCAGAAGCCGAAGACTAAGATGTCGCTATTCGACAGGCGAGGGCCCGTCTCAGGGTTCCAAGGACTCCGGAATAACCTTCCCAAAGTGGAGGCCCCCAAGAATTCCTTATGCGACTCGGATCAACCCTACCTACACCGGAATCCACCGGCACTCGAATCCTACACGCTTTTATGCCACTCTCTCTCTCGTCATTACCCTCGCGAATCTATCCGACAGATGCCGCGCTATCTCGCGCGGCCAGCGCGTGCTTGTCTGGAGTGGGGGGTATAACTCCTCACTTCACATATTTATAAACTAGTATAAAAATAATAATTTACTTTCATAACATTTAAGTAGAACTTTTTTTCGAGTAATTTATCAATATAATTGCTTTGCGAAAGCGTAACAGAATGATCTTTGGTATTTTGGCAAAATTCAATGCCAAGACATTTCCTTATTTTGCCTAAATCTTTCATCTGGAAGTTTCTTGACAGGCCACTCTTAACTTCTTCTATCCAATTTGGATGATTTGAGGCAATTAATATATCATCAACATAGATCGTTAGATACAAAGTACAGGTTTTGTCATACTTATAGAAGAAACATGGATCATGGGTTGAAGGTTTTAACCCTAGTTTCGTTAGTTCACATTTAAGCCGTTTGTACCATTGCACTCCTGATTGTTTTAGACCGTAGAGTGAACGTCTCAGCAAGCATACGCTATCTGGATTATTCTTCAGATTCTTTAACCATCTTTCAGCCGTTTCGATGATCCTTGGATCCTTAATTGTCTTATTACTAACCCCAACTGGTTTAAATTCAATTATTTTGTTTAATACTTGTTCCAATTGGACAGGGACTTCCATGAATATTTCTTCTTCTAATGTCCCGTTTTGGTAGGCTGTAATCACATCCATTTGGTAGATAGTCAATCCTTTCTGCGTTGCCAACGCCGTAAAAAGGCGTATCGACTTCATTCTTACCACAGGCGAATCCCTATAGTCCACCCCCAGCAATTGCGTACAGCCATTGACAACTAGACGAACCTTTTTCTTTTCGTTTGCTCCATCATCTTTTGTAGTGAGTACCAAACGATTCTTCATAACTTTTCGTTTTTGTGGGCGGTCAACTATTTCCCATGTTCCGTTTTGGATGATTGATATGAATTCACCCTCAAGAGCTTGATCCACGAGATTGACTCGTGTGAGTCCATTGCATCTTCCCACGATTCTAATTCTGGTAGAGTTATTCTGTATCTTCGGATGGTAGTTCGTCTATACTGGAATTTGTTGGCGCCGTATTATAAATTTTCTTGGGTCTTCCTCTGGTTCCGGTCGGTAGTATCCTTGGTCTGCCTCTGCCGTGCCGACCGCTATCAGTTTCATCCATTCTAGGATTGATTATAGGGACGCTTTCCATGGTACTATCCGTAACGATTTCTACGTCTGATTGATCTTGATGTTTATCATTGGTCTTTTCTGGGCGAATTTCCTTTTCAGATTCAACATTTTTTAAATTTTCATCATAGTACATTGAGTCCATAAATGTTACATCTCGACTGATTATTAGTTTCTTAGCGTCTGGATCCCAGAGTCTATACGCCTTTGAAATTTGTGAGTAGCCGACAAAAACACATGGTCTTCCTCGTGTCGCAAATTTTCCTTTGTTGAACAAATTCTAGACTACACCATCTAGATCTGTCGTCTCCAAAGACGACGAAATAGCGAGCTCCCGAATGAGACAGAGTTCTCATGGGTCCGCATATATCAGCGTGCACGATTTCTAAAATTTCATTGGTGCGGTTATCTTATACCGGTCGGAAGGGTGTACGAGTTAGATTTTCTTGCGCACATATTTCACAGTTTCTCATGTCCGTTTCTGGATTAAAGTTCAAACCGTAGACTTTATCTTCTTGCAACATCTTCTTCATATCATTAGCGTTTAAATGGCCGAGTCTAGCGTGCCAAATATCAATTAAATTTTGTGGTTCCTTCTCCGAAGTCGCATCAGCTATATAACATTTGTTAGTTTTCTCTTGTACATAGTATAAATCTCGTTTTCGATTGGCAGTCATTAAAATATTTCCAGATTTGTCTTTTACCATCGCACTATCTTTCTTAAAAATGACGTCATAGCCCTTATCCGCTATTTTTGATACAGACATTAAATTTGTTCGTAGATTTTCAACGCGGTATACTTTATTTAAATTTATTCTGCGATCTTCGACCCCATTGTTGGTCGTTAATTTTGCCTCCCCTACTCCGGATATCTGTGTGGTGTCGTTACTCGCTAAATTGAGTGTTTTACGAATTTTGGAATAATTGTGTAGGGCTTCCTTGATAGGGATCATGTGAGAAGAACACCCACTATCGAGGCACCACAAATTTGATTCCTGAGAAAGGCAGTTTATCTGCAGAAGTGCAATTTCTTCTGCCAAGTCAGCTTGACTTGCTGATTCTTATTTATTTGTCTCATTCATGGATCTGGCTGACATTTTAGCGTACGGTTGTTCTGGATGCGACTTCGGGAATCTAGAGAAGCAATTACGAGCAAAATGATCTGATTTACCACATCTGGTACATTTAATTGAGTTGGATGCACCTGATTTTCCTTTAGTGTCGTATCGTTGCTGGTTGTTATCTCCTTTATAATTTTGGGATCCTCTTCGGTAATTCCCTCGTTGTTGAGAATCTTGTGTTCCTTTTTGAAGATAATTGCAACCTCCTTTTGTAAACATTACCCTTTGGTCATCTTCCTGACAAGTCAAATTTTTTCTTGAATCTGAATCTTCAATAATTTTGATCTTCATATTCTCATGTGTGGGGATGTCATCTCTTGCCGTCATTGCTCGTTGGGAAGCATCAAATGATTCTGGGAGGCTACACAACATTAATATTGATAATAATACATCATTAATTTTTATACCGATCTCTTCAAGTTTATCCACAGTTTCCATGAATAGGTCCAAATGTTCACGGAGATTTTCTCCTTCCTTCATTTTATGTGTTACAGTCTTCCTTAGTAACATTATTTTTCGAGCAGGGCCTTTGGATTGGAAATGCACCTTGAGAGCCGTCCAAGCTTCTCTCGATTTTGTGCATCTTTTAACACGTTTCAATTCTGATTTCTCAATGCTTAGAATTATCTCAGAGAGCGCCTTTTCATCATGTTTCTTCCATGCGGGAATTGCCTGTACATCGTTTACTGGTACTGGCCTTGAACCGTTCACGTATTCCCATAAATCGCATTTTATTAATGTGGCCTTCATTTGTAACTCTCACGTGTAATAATTCTCTTTATTTAGTTTTTTAAATTTTATCATGGTACTTGCCATTTTAGACGTAGTAGTAATCCCAAAAAATATTCAACGCTCTTCGCATTCTTTTTGGGTCCGTTGAGCACGTGGCGTATTGAGGTTACGTTAATCCTTCCTTATTAACGAAGTAGCTCTGGCCCATAACCTGTTGTGAATTTCATTCAGGAAAACACTCACTGAGATTTACTGTGGTCGGCCAACACACACTTTATTCAGTATAAAAAGCATTACATAACTAATATAAAATAAATCTTTGAAGGAGGTAATAAGGTAACGCTAACTTGTTAAAACAACGACACGCGACGCCTCCTAAGCACGGGTAAAAAACATAAGGAAATTAAAAAGGATGTAAAAGGATAGTTGGCAATCTTGGAAAAACGAAAGAAGAGAATTGGCTCTATATTTAAAATCAATATTCGGCCGTCATTGACTGATTTTCAACATATCTAAGTAGATACAAGCAGGTAGAAACATATTATAAACAATTACTTATTTCAATTGATCATCTCCAGCGACTGCACAGAGTTACATTTAATCCTTAACGGTCACACTAAGGTATGAAACGACCATGGACAATTTAGCCTCAATTTTAGCCACTTTATATTCTGAAAACCTGAGTACCTTTTTCGAAACACTGGTATTTCTACTAATTTTTTACTACTGTTAAGTCTCAAGAGTGTTCAGCTAAATTTCAGCTCTTTATATTAAAATCGAAAAAAGTTTTTAATTTTTTGCGAAAACCGTCATTTTTTTCAATGTTTTCATGTTTCTGAATTTTTTTCATATTCAACGTTTAAATTTAGTGAAATCAACAGTGAAATACGTTAAAACAACTTTCAAAAATTATTTATAATTTTTTTAAAGTTAAAATGATGAGTGGATTTTTAGTGGATGGAGTTTTAAGCGTCCCATTGTGCCAGGTATGTTATTCTGATGAACTGTGATCGTTAAAGGTTAAGCAATATAACAATACAAAATCAATTTTATTAATGTTTTCAATTTTTAAAAACATCGCACATTTTATTTCTAGGAAGTCCATATTTTATGAAAACGTATGCATTTAATGGTATAAATTATCAGAAGTGTTCACATTCTCTAGCTATTTACAAAAAACATACACAATATGTCTGAAAAGTAACGGAACTTTTTAAATTTAAGGAACACTATTAGCGACATCTATAAAAACAATATACTATTTGAAAACAGTATTCCTCCCCTACAAAACAAACCAATCGTTATTGGAATCGAGCAACGAATTGTAAACTTATAGTGTTTAATGCGACAGAACCTTCCGTCACCGTGTCACAAAATCACGATGGAGCAAAGAGCGAATATTAAATTCTGCTCGGTAAAGCTCGGTAAAACTTTTACAGAAACATTTGAATTAATGAAAAATGTTTATGGCGACGATTTTTTATCCCGTACACGTGTGTTCGAGTGGCATAAGCGATTCCAGGATGGTCGTGATACTTTGGAAGACGACCCAAAGCCAGGTTTTGGGTTTTTCTAAATTCTAAATGATTCTAAAGGTAGTATACTTCGGGAATTCGTTCCACAGGGACAAAATGTTAATGGCGAATACTATCTGGGTGTTATGGAACGTTTGTGGAAAAGAATCGTTCGTGTGAGGCCCGAATATCGAGCGCCAGGGAGTTGGTTTCTGTTGTATGATAATGCTCCATGTCACAGAACTGTCGCAGTTCGTCAATTTTGTGGCGAAAAAACAAATCTGTGTGCTCCAACATCCTTCATATTCGCCTGACTTATCTCCATGCGATTACTTCCTTTTTCCAAAATTGAAATTAGCCATGAAAGGAACGTTTTATGACACTGTTACACAAGTTCAGGCAGCTGTGACAATGGTGATTGAAGCGATTCCGCAAAACGACATAAAAAAATCTATGTTAACATTGCCTGAGAGTGCCCAGCGGTGTATTGATGCAGAAGGGATGTATTTTGAATAAAAAAAATTAATTTTGGCAAAATAACTAATACTTTTTCTTTTTATTTAAAAAGTTCCGTTACTTTTCAGACATACTGTGTATAACCATAGAAGTAATCGCGTTTCATTAATTTAAGTTTTCTTATCAATATGATCTTCATTGATTTCTTCTTAATAGTATTTATTCTTATATATATTTAGGTAAATTTTAGTGTTTTCAATTTTTGAAATAGTCATTTATTAATGTTGAAAATGTTATAAATTGATTGTACTACGATTCTCAAGTTATTTAGTAGATTTTTAATACATTAGACCATCGAATTCTCTCAGTGTAGAAACGAAAATATATTTTAAGAGCTTTAAGATGTTTCGCACAGCGTTAAGAAAGCAAGAGAGCAATAAAGAAACTACTACAACGCATATCCCCCTTTTATGCAACTATCCCTTCATTGACAAACACTTCAGAAATAACTATTTTCATAGCATTCTTAGGGGAATTGTTATTGTATGCTGCATTACATAACATAAACGGCCTCTTTGAAGACTGCGAAACATCGCCCTTTTATTTAGTAGGGTATCTAAGAAAATATAATTTTAAATATCAAAATATGTAATATTTATACAATACGTAGTA
Source organism: Megachile willughbiella (assembly GCA_945859595.2). Lineage (NCBI taxonomy): Eukaryota > Metazoa > Arthropoda > Insecta > Hymenoptera > Megachilidae > Megachile > Megachile willughbiella. Next base: position 1,475,380 of record OX243806.1, read on the forward strand.
TAAACATACCAACTTCCTTTATTCTTATTAATCTAAGTTTTTGGCTGAAAATTATGGTTCAATACTCTTCAAACATTAATTCGTAGTGAATAAACAACAAACTATACATTATATACAAAACTTCACGTATTATCACGCATTTTCAACTCATTTGAATAAAAATTCATTTTTAAGTGTTTTATAGTAGTAGATATACCATTCGTTTAAGAACTGTTTTACTGTTTTATATACAAAAATGTGAAATTTAATAATTTATCGTGTTTCCACCACCACAAATTACATCGGAAATTCAGTTTGGCATAATACCAACAATACTATTTACTGCATTTTCCCCAACATTGTTCTATATGTCAGTTATCACGAGTTGTAATTCATCTACATTTGAATATGTATAATTATTTGAAAATTAACAAGGGAACGTGCAGGTCCATAACAATGAAACATTATTTTCGTTAAACCATCTTAATGTATATGCAAAATTCTGAACCAATGCATTATCCTGCATGAAAATTAAATTTTCGTTGTGGTGTTCTGTCTAATATGGTTTTGTAGCCATTGAGTTGGAAAAAACACAGGATATGGAACTGTAAAGGATAGGATTTTATTCAAGGATTAGAACATTCACAAGAAACATAGGCTTTACAACATTACACAATTTCGTTTCTACAGAAAGCATTATTTGTTACTACATGACCTGATTTAACGAGGCGTCCAGGAGTAACTCTGTTTTCTAACGTTCAATTGGCGTCCAGTTATTATCGTCGAATTCTCCACATGAAACGGGCGAAGGAATATTCTCTCTTACTCTTCTACACTGAATTATGGGCGTCCAGGAGATGATCTATTCTTTCTAAACCGACAAGCGTCCAGGAGTTCTTGCCAAACTCTCCATGTTGGACGAGTGTCCAGGAAAAAGCTCCCGTACTCTCCTCCTATTCTCCAGTCAGGCGTCCAGGTAATTTCGTCGTACTCTCCTGTTGGAGTCTTTAAATGTCTAACTACTCTTCAGGCAGGTGTCCTGGTAATTTCGCAATACTTTCCTGCCAGATTCTTTCTACGCAACTACTTTTTCTCTAGAAAAAGGTATTTTCGTCTAACTCTTCGATGATATGAGCTATTTCCAAAATGTTACTGGTAATATTAGAAAAACATGATAGCACATCTTTGTGCAAATCATTATTTTTTAATATCCATTGTAAAGCTGTTAAAAATTTGCTGACGCCTATGTTGCGGTTCACTCTTAAAATCGTAAAACCATCAAGTTCATCTTTATTTTTTGGAATATTCTTAATCAAACGACCGTTCATTACGGACAATTTGTATTTCCGAATTTTTCTACTTACCATATTTTGTCAAGACCCAGCAAACTCTGTGGTCTATGGTTTTATGACTGTCGAATCATTAGGTGACGAGCGACGTCGTAGCTTTTACCTCAGGTCAAACTTGACCTCAGTACGAACATTTTGTAATGCGAGGTTCTTTTTACAATAAAAATGAGTTGGTAAGAGTGTTGTATAAATGAGGTTGGTAAGAGTGTTGAGTGAGTGAATTTGGTATGATTGAGATATTTTTTTGGTTGCTATGAATAAAAAAAAATAAGAGGCGATCGGGGATTGCCTGGCGAGGAGTGTGCTGTGAGATGAGATGTTCCTTCGACGCGTGGTTTGACAAAAAAATTTACAATGTTAAAAATACATCCATTCTTTATTAATTATACATTAAATATTAAAAAGTAAATAGTTTACAATATTTTTCTTCTCTCAATATTTCTTTTTAACCAAACCAATAGTTCATTTTAATCAACGCTTGTCCACCTCCAGCACAATGTCAGTCCCACTCCTCATTTCAATTTTTGCCAACAATATTCTTTTTAGATTGTTTAGATTCTCGCGTCAGCTCTCAACGAATCAAGTACAATTTAAAAATTCGTAGCTACGAAGTGTTATTTTAAAGGTGCAATTATTAGTTCGTTTTGTATCTGAATGGAGTCACTGATCCTCACATTAAACGACCTTGCGTTTTCATTAAATTGACGAACGAGCAACACAACAGCCAATTTCAAATTATCACAGTCGTTCTAAATTTTCAAAGCTTTCCACCACAATTATTATTATTATTTCGTAGGGTCAGTGCGTCACTATACTACAATTCAATTAGTTTTGGAGTCTCTGAGCCTGGTGTTGCAGGGATCCTCAAGGTTCCTAGACCAAAAAATCAGAGTTACCACGCTCTTCGCCGAGGTAGATCTGCTATACTGATTCCGTCAAATTAAAAAAATTGGTACGGGATGAAAACCATACGTTCACCTGAAGGATTTGGTGACTTACACACGGAAGGACAACAACGGCGTCTTACTAAATGCAGAAAAAGATAGTCAAACAGGAATGTAACTAGGAAAATTTCTTGTTCCTAATGACATTATTATTAACTCCCTGCACTATGATTTATTTGTTAAGTGCAGTCAGAACTAACTAATCACAGCTACAATATTAAAACAGGCAAAGAACGTTGAAATGTTATGTCAATTTGGTAGTATACAATCGTTAACTATGCAAATTATAATTGGGCTTGAACTCCAAAGGGAAGTGTATTAAAAATTGGAGTGAAATTGATCACAGCTGAAGTACGAGTACATCACGAGTCAGACTCGTCAAAATAGTGCAAGAGATTAAATAAATAGCATTGAGAAGTTGAAAAATTATTATAACTTTTTATAAATTATTATAATTATAACTTTTTATTGTAGTATTAAATTTGTCAAACTTCTCCCCATGAATTGATATTTATTCAACATTAGGTCTGGAACATTAACCATATTTTATAGTAGCATGCATAGTGTGCAAGATATACAGTTTGCTATAATAACCCATTCACTATTCAATATAGCCAAAAAATTTGTTACTATTACGATAGGTATTCTCCGGTGATAAATAGACTTATTGTTTTTTTGAGGCGTTACGTTTTGAAAATGTTGCCTACTATGTCCGTGAGAAGAAATTTAAATGATTGTAAATGTGGTTTGAATTTTTGAGAGTGCAAAGTTAGGAATAGATATTGCGACGTATCGGTCCGGGGGACGAAGAATAAATTCCCTTCGGGGGAGGGCGACCAGGGAAAGTGGCCCTCCTGTTACCCACGTACACAACCACGGACGATTTTATTTCCGGGCGCCAGTGCAAAGGCACTCGTCCGGGTTATTCGCCCTTCCGGCTGCTCAGGCGAGAGCAGAAATCAGGGGAGGTCAAGAAATAATTAGACGACCCGCGAGTAGTATAGAAGAGTAAACTTTAATGGAGGCCAAAATAGGCCAATCCAATGAAACCGAAAAGAGCCCCTCGCGGTACAAATTACGGCCGGGAAGAAGGTCTGCACTCGCCAAACGCGAAGAGGGTTTCGCGGCGCGGGGGCTCACGATACAAAAAAAAAGAAAAGAAGCGCAACAGTAAAACTAACGCGGACGCGTGTACGGGAGCACACCCTCTCGGTGGTGTGGACAAGAGGGGGACGCTGGTCCTAAACTCGAAATATAAAAAGGAAAAAAAACGAGAAAGAACGAGAAGTTATGGGACCGGTACCGAACGGCGCGGCGCGACACGGCACGACGCGGAGGCGCGAAAATAACGGTGACGGTACGCGGCCTCACGGGTCCTCGTCGCCGGGCGGGCGGTCCTTCCACCAGGTACCACCCGCACACACGCACTCTCACGCATACCCACAAGAAAGGGAACGGCGCCGATCGCCAGGAGGTTAAGCCCTACCTGGACGAATGCCGGTCCTCCTCGTTCTGCCAATGTTGGGGCGGCGGCGTCCTCACACTCCCACACAGTAACACGCTCACAAAAAGAAAAATACAAAAATAAAACTGGGGGGTGGGCAAGGATCGCTGGGAGTCCCGGCGTCTCGCTCCTGTCGCAGCCCGCGTGCTTCTCCTTCTCCTTCGGCGCTGGTCTCCCGGTGCGCGGGGTTCCCCCTCCCCGAGGATTTCGGCGTTGGGGATGGGCCACCGCGCTCCCTTGGTGACCAGGTCCTGGGACCCCTTCGGGTGATGGCTGGGGTGGCTGGTTCCCAGGCCTGGCATCCCTCTTTCTTGGCTGCCGGTCGCCCCCGCGGAGGATGACGGGGTGGCCCGACGACCGGTCAGCGGGCCGTTGGCGGTCTTCCGGTGGACCCATCCCGCGCTTCCATCGCTCGGGTGGAGGTTCCTCGCGACCGGGGACGCGGGTCCCTCGTCGTTCAGCGACCGCCGCGCGTAGAAGGGGGGCGGGAAGAATGGGGGGACACGATGATAAAAAAAAAAGTAAAAAAAAAGAAAAGCAAAAGAAAAAAAGAAAACTCATGCATCCCTCCATTCACTCCGGCGGCGAGGATGTCGCCTAGGCGGAGGAGGGAGGCCGGCGGGTGTGGTGACTCGTAACGAGGCCAAAAAAAAAAAAGTGCCTCGTTACAATATACAGTGCTCTGAATGTACTTAAAAGAGGATTAAACATTCATTTACCAATTTTGACGGGTGGTAACATTTTTGTAGAAACTGTTTTAGAAGTCAGTTTAAAAAAAAAAGTTTTTCTTTTTATGGGAAATACGCCTCTGCATAAAGTTTTGAGATTTACCCGTCTTTAATATACGAACGCAGGCATACATAATAATATGACGGAAATTTGTTTCCTTTGAGTAATATAATTAGAAGAAAGCAAGATGTGGCAATAAATTGTTGACTTATTGTATACATATATAATTGTGTATATATATATGTGTATATATGTAAATTTCTAAATTTTTTAAAATTACATCAAGAGACAAATATTAACACATTTCTGCTCACACAAAGCGAGCAGAACGTTGACAACATAGACTTCATAAACAAAATATAAAATAAAAGAATGTTCAATGAAATATTTTAATAAAATTATAATTACTAAGTTATAAATCTTATCTACACTTTGTAGTAACGCCACAATTTCTATCATAATGAAATCACAAAGTTCACAAGTCACAATCATTGAAGTTGAAATAGATATAAAAGGACAATTCGTTAATAGAAAAATCATTAACTAAAATAGGTTGAGTTAAAATATATCCATAAAAATCTGATAAGAGAATCGAAGGTAATAATTGACATTTCAAAAAATACATGGACGAACTCTATTTACTCTGTCCGTCTAACTGACTCATTGTCAGATAATAAAATCACCAAAATGTTATTGTGAACAACGAACGATCTCTACCCGATAACACAAATCACCATCAATAAAATAGACGAACGAGTGATATTCGGGTGCACGTTGATTAAAGACATATAGTTCCTCTTTCTGTTATTACGACACGTATATCCATTTCCAGACATTCTAAATTAGTTCTTCTCTGAACTTCTGATATAAAAGTTCGACCCCAATTGTCGCTTTTACGATAGATCACATGATTGACGCAGACCGCGTACGTCAACGCGGAATCTAATAGCGCTCTGCAGCAACATGATTGCATTGCAAATATTTTTCATACTGCAGACAATTAACACATTCAAATAATTCCTTTTTTATAATACCCAATTAATGTGTCACTTGTCGCAGAGAAACAATGGCTCCCAATATTGGCAACGTTGCTCAAGATATGGTGACATTTTATGTTCAAGGAATGGCGTATTTTACACCGGCCATTATACAACTTATACATAAAATTACATTGACATATATCATGCAAGAGAAACGAACATGTTGAGCGTCAAGTCGTGTGCAAAGGTGGCCCTGGCACACGTGTCAGGGTCATTGCACCCCGGACTTTGATCCGGTTCTCAGGGGTTTTAGAATGACAATAACATAAACCTATGTCTGTCATCGAGTTAAGGATCGGTGGTAACCGATAGCTTAGGACCGCGACGAGTTCGAAGAGTCGCGGATGTTATTATTAAAGGACGATGCCTTTTCTTTTGAGAATTGCCGAAGGTGCCGATAAGGGTGTTCTAGTAGGATCTGGCCACGGAGTGGGGAGGATATTGCATCCTTTGGTAAGAGGACCATGAGAGTCCGCATGGCACTTACCCCAGCACCTTTGAATAGAACACTACCTTACCGAATTTTTATAAATAATGTCTAACAAACAATTTTTTAGTTTCCGATAAGGATTAGAAGACTATTTGTTACTCGATAGATTCCTGTACCGTTATAATTCAGTCTTCATCACTGTCATTCCGAAATTCACACAATTACAATGCAATGATATCCGTGCAATATATTAAATAGCCACGTACAACTATGTCGAAGTAATTATTCTCGTTTAAACATGTAAGCCGATCAGGAATATTTCGGAAAGAGGGTGAGGTTTACCGATTAACTGGTGGGCGCGTTTTAGCAAAAGTAAAGTCTTTAATTAGGTCTTCTCTTAGCAAAAGTCAATACAAGAGTGTCTTCGTAGGCACGGTCTCGTCTTGAGGACACCCCCGTTAGCATGGACGTTGTTTATGGCCCTTGGGCCCTGAGAAATTTCCCTTAGGAAGGGGAAGTGCAATGACAAAAGGCACATGGCCTGTTTCAACCGTTCGTCGATTTCTATTTTCTAACAAACATGACTTTATCAACAAACTGAATTATTCCTACATGACTGAACATTCTGAATATTAATCAATGTCACGAGTATTACTGAAGTCGCTTAAGTAGTTACTCAAAAGTAATTACTCATTTAATTTCCCGAAAAACAGTTCAATACTTTGTACACAATAACTTACAACAGATATTTGATTCCATCTTTTAGTTCTATTACAGCTGTTGCCAATGCTTGCTATAATCTTTTAACATTGTAATTGAAAACAGGTATAACAGATTTGAAAGCCTATAGTAAAATAATTTTATCTTTTAAAATTCATCTGCAAATGCCCCCATCACTTGCGAATCTTCTTTTAGCAGTTCTGGATCATAAATCCACGGTAATTGTTACATATTTCAAGTAAGTTAGTAAATACGATTTACGATCATGTTTTACGAACCGTATTTAAGAAGCAGAACCAAGTACTGTAGACAACCCTATTTCTAACGCGTCTTTAGTTTCTCCTAACACTTTGTATAGGTTCAAATCAATAAGTTCTATACCCACAACAGCAATAACACATAAGGAGTTGTTACATTCTATCGAGCATTTTTAATTTATTATTATTCGCATCTAGCTGCCAGAACCCTTAATCTTAGTAGTAGAGTCCTTTATTTGCAGTTTCCTATTCGTGTCGAGGTATTGTTTGGTTTTATTTGCTGCGGTCACTTTTTGAAAAATACCCAGATCCACCGCATACATCATTCGGTTTTCCATTTCCACCCGAATTTATGTATCCAATAGAAATCAGGAACTGCTTCCCTCACCTGTCTTTGTAAACATTGTAGGCCCACACCGAGCCTTCATTTTTTGAAATGAGCAATCGAAACGATAGACACGAAATAAAGACGAAGTTATTCACTTCGAATCAACATGGGATACATAGATACGTACACTATATGAAATCTTGTAGTTAGCGCGAAATGGACTGACCCAGGTTTAAGGGACGCTCCGCCTACTCCGCCTTAACCAGTTAACTGTAGCAATCCTTTTGCAAAGCGCGCACCGGTGTGTGTCGCGATAACCAAGCGATGACGGGTATAGTCGTCAAACACAGAGTAAGTGGCGCTGTTGAATTATTGGGTCAAAAAGACGACTTTATTTTAGAAAATACAACTCTTCGAAAACTAATAAATCGCCAACCCTTTCCTCTCCATCCTCGACGAGTCCTAGAACTGCGCTGCATGGCAACAAAAATTGCCTGCTTCAAAGCAAAGATGCCCTTGGTAACTGTTTACACAAAAGTAAGACCAATAAAAAAAAAAGAAGTGAGATACCGCGCACATGAGCTCTTTGCAGGAATCATCGAAAATAGAGCATCTAATATTCTTTTTTTTTTTGGTTTTGATACATCAAGATGAAAATCGGGATAATCAAAGATCCAGTGTTACTGCACTGCTTATGAATTAGCTCTCAGGAAGTTATGAATCCAACTCAAATTATTTATAATTTTTATTTGCTTATTTCATTTCGTCTTGACCTCTAAACATTTTAAACATATTAAAATTTACGAATACAATTTAGTCAAAATTAGAATTTACATATCAAATTGTAACAAAATTTTACGCATGACGGATATAGTCCTCATGACACAAAATTCTGCCACATCTCCATGACAGATATAGTCGTCAAACACACTTAACAAGTTAAACAGACCCAATGTGACGTTCTGACGTTCGAGGTGACCACTCGAAATGTTTGTCGACCGTCCTTGTACTTTGGTTCACTTGTTGTCTGTAACCACTCGAGTAATTAATTCCTACTAGGGCTGTAGCTCACCTAAACACCTGGGTCAGCCCCTTCACGCGCCAACTTGTCCATGAGTTTAAATGTCCATTTTTTTATTCTGACTAATTGGGGCTGTAGTCCAGGCAAACACCTGGGTCAGCTTTCTACGCGTCAATTTCAAGGTTGACTACGGTACACATGTGTTAGTATAATATAATTTCGACTCCAGTATATGCCCAGTATATTTTCGACAGTATGTACAACCACTTCGTAACACATATGAGTTTCGATATTCTGCATACTTATCATAAAAGTATTATAGCCTTGGATGTAATTGCTGCGTTGTTACGTATTAAGTAGTCGATTTGGAAGCAGTCTGACAATTTGATGGTATAACAGTACTACAAAATATATAGGGTGGATATTTAAAATAGGTCACCACAATAACTCGCTTAGTTTTAAAGATAGAAGATATTTCAGACCAGATTTAATTAATGAGCTCATAAACTAGATATTACTAATTCTTCTATAGGTAGAGGTATTCCGCAGGTATGAAAGTGAACTTTATTTCTTTTTAATGAAATGGTATGGTTTTTGTCTATAATTTGTTAGAATGTTTTGAAACAAATATAGTAATGTATTATGAAGGCTATCCATAAAATCTTAACTCATTTTTTAATGTATTCTAAACAATTATAATGCATTTTCCACCATAGATAATGAGTATCATAATTTCATGATAAAAAATTTATTGAATTAATAGTTATTCTGTATCCATTTAAAACTTCCTGAACACGCCCGTATAAATATTTTATCAATCTTTAATATTTGTTAGCGTACTGTGTACATGGTTACATCCAAATACACTTGTGAATGGTTACTTGGTGTGACTGTTGTCATCTTCTCGAAGCATCGAAATAGTCATATGACTATTCAATGCAATAGAATAAAAATCTTGCTTAACTTGATTTACAAAAAATTATATCAAAATAGAACGTAGACATCGCTATAGAGGGTCAGCAGAGTCGAGATGTGAGTATAATTTGCAACGTAATAATATCTACTATGACGGCGAATTTAAAAATTCTAATTTATCCGCATTCTTTGTCAAGATGTATAGTTTATTTGTACGAATTTTCACAAAAATTGGTCAACATTTTACCAAAAAAAAATTACAAAAATTTATTATTTTTCAATATATTTTTTAAACAAATAAATTTATCAAAAAATGGCTATATAGAAACATTTGCCATTCAAAAACACACAAATCCCATTTTGAATTTTTCGCCTACGCCTAATAGTTTCTGAGATATTCAAGAAAATAGGTTTTGCAACCCTAACTTTGGGGGCTATTTTCACCCCTTCAGCATGGACGATTGCCGATAAAAAAAAATACGTGTCAAATATTTCTTTGTGTTCTATATCATACTCAAAGCGCATCAACATCGGCGTGTGTCGATTAGGTAATGTCCCTTGTAAGATTAAGGGTTCTGGCAACTAGATGCGAATAATAATAAACTAAAAATGCTCGATAGAATGTAACAACTCCTTATGTGTTATTGCTGTTGTGGGTATAGAACTTATTGATTTGAACCTATACAAAGTGTCAGGAGAAACTACAGACGGTATATTATTGTATCGATAGAAACTTGGATCGAGATTTAATCTTCTGGCTATGGTATTGTATTCTAAGATCTAACAACATACTTTATGAGAAAATAAACCTATAGACATTTTTGTCTGACAATCAAATACCTCAATGAGTGCTTTCCACAAAAATGTGCAGAAAAGTGGTTACTCTCAACGATCATCGTTCTAGTTGTAAAACTTAATTTTTTTTTATTTTGATCCAACTTGAAAGGATCTTGAAGTTTTGGCCAAGCAATGTGAAATTCCGTTTGAACTTTACCAAACTACTATCGGAACGAAGTCTTTTATAATCTGCTTTGAAGGATCTCGTACACGTTCAGGCAGCTTAAGGGGATAAAAGGCAAGATTTTGACGAAAGAGATTGATCGTTCGACGGAACACTGTTTTAAGCAGTTCATATTTAAGATTACAGTGAGTATCAAGAATATACCAACCTATCAATATATCAATTCTTTAGTAATTTTGGGAGGTATTTTAATAAAATGGCTGAAAAACTGAATAAACTATTAGTGTTTTGTTTAGCGAATAAAAAAGGTTTTGAAATTATCGCCAATTTGTTAAACAGAACTGCAAATTTTTACGTGTTCTATGTAGACAAGTATTGAGACACAGTATTAATAGATTCAACAAATCATCAAATATTTGAATTTTGAAAAAACTTTCAAGAAAAGAAATGCAACTGACTTCAAAGTTTAAAAGTCAAAAATAATTTTGTAGGACCGTTCAAAAATTGGCGCGACTGAGTGAGCGTATGACCGAGCGAATGAGGTGAGTGTGGATGAGAGAGAGAGAGAGTGAATGTATACTATAAATAAGAGGACTCGCGAACCGCGACACGTATACAGATAATGGATAGCGAATCCGAAAGGCGTGATAAATAAAATTAAAATTAAAAGCATAAGGAAAATTGTAGTAGAACCGTTAATCCAACAATTTCAATTTTATTTGTTTGTACGTAGTGCGATAACAATTAAGAAATCTTAATTGTTCACACAATAACATATTAAATCCGTTTGCACGCTGCAATTATGATTTAATTGTAGTTAGACTAATTAATGGATTATAAAGAAAAATACGAAACTATAACAGTTTGAAATATCGCATACATTATTCGCTTCGTCGAGTCAAATTATATAAAAGAAATGTACATTTCCAATAAAAAATGTGAAGATGATCTTAAAATCTTGGAAATGCTTCGTCTTAACACACAATACTACTTCATTTTATTTCAGACTACAAATATTTTCCACTTTCTATCATTTTAAAACTACAATTTAATTCGTTTAAGCAACAGTTTTGTGGCGTCGATATGCGGCCGCCACGTCCCTGCCATAGTCATAATTATTTAGTCTAGGTTTAAGATTATTGGTGTGAATGAAATAGGTAAATGAGTTGTTTGCCTGAACGAGTCCGAGAGAATGCTGGGTGGTGTTTGCGAGAGGATGTTTGGATGATCGGTTCGAGTGTCGCGTTGGGTGTCCGAGTTCGAGGAGTGCCTGAGAAATACGCGTGTATCGTTGAATGATTAGTTTAGAGTGAAAGCGATTCGGTTTGGAAGAAGATAGAATGATTCTGAGTTTGAATGCGTTTGGGTGCGTGGGGGTGAGAGCTTTTGGTATGAAAGTTTAGTTAGTCGCTGCGTGTTGAGGAGATCGGTCGAAGACCGACTTTGGTTATACAATAAATCCGGAATCGCAGCAGACGCAAATTGAGTGTCCTTTACTCTTTCCTAATGCGCGACACCCCATCCCATAGTTTATTTCGGTCGAAATCTTATGTTCCTTTATATTCTCGTGGAAATATGGAAAAGCGTGGAGTAATAGCAATCATTATTATTATTATTTCAAAATATTTTATGCCATGCAATTGTTAATGTTTATGCCTCGTAACATTTTCAATCGCACATTTGAATTAATTTGGGTAATTAAATTATTAGACATTCAAGCTTAAGAAATGTTTTCTGTTTTTGCGTGTTACCGTCGTTATAATTTGGGTACACAATATAAGGCGTGAATAAAAATTTTGAAACATTTTGTCGCATTCAATTTTATTTAAATATTGTTATGTTATAAAAAGAGAAAGAATCGAAGCTTTAAACTAAATATAATTGGTATAAATATTTGATATTTAATTTTTATCAGTTAATTCGGATAATGGCGATCAACCAACCACCTTTATCTGCACTATGCTATTTTCTAACTGTATTTGATTACTGAATATTGATGTACTGAAGTATTTAGTTTTTGCAGCATGCAGAATGAAAATTTGGGACAACGCGTATGAGGAAAATCAATAAAACGAGTTCAATCCTGTATTTTTAGCTTATCTTTTGTTGGATAAATTATAAATTCATGAGATTAAATGAAATACTTATTCGAACAGCTTAGGAAACGAATTGAATATTGTATAGTGATATGAAAATTCTAGACCGTCGAAAGTTTGCGAAAGATCGAAAATGTATTGATAATGTACGCGAAGCGAGAATATAGGTTACTCCGCGAAACGGGAGAACTGGAACTGGACAACGAGCCTGTTGATAAGAGCGACCGCGGGTAGCAAATAGCAGCTTTATTGCAGATAGCTGTCTTTATTTTTAAAATAAATACTCGTTGTAGGAAATAATTTAATTCGCTATTCCGAGGGAGAGAGAATGAGGTAAAAACCAACTGTCGCACTTGGACCAGCTTTGGGACTCCGGTAGGGGGTTCGGCAATAGTACCTGGACGCTATTCTGGAGAAAGAGTAATTGCGTAGAAAGACTCTGGCAGGAGAATACGGCGAAAATACCTGGAGGTTTGCCTGGAGGATAGGGAAAGAGTACGGGTGCTTGTCGAACACTCGTCCGACATGGAGAGTTGAGTGAAAACTCCTGGACGCCTGTCGGTCGAGGAAGAACAGATCATCTCCTGATCGCCCATGTTAAAATACAGGAGAGTTCGGGAGGATATTCCTGGTCGCCCATTCGATGTGGAGAATTCGACGACAATATCTGGACGCCAATCGAACAGAAGAGGACAGAATTACTGCTGGCGCCTGATTTAATAGTTTCATGTAGAGAAAAAATCGTTTTGCGTAGAAAACGAAAATTGTATGTACTATGTAAAGACTATGTTCCACTCCTAATATGTTAAACCTTGAATAAGTTTTATCATTCACAGTTCTATATTTTCCTCGAGAATCCTTTGAGTTCCTTGAAATCCAACCATGGCTGCAAGTTTTTAATTAATGTTCCTAGTTTTAAATTTTGTTAATAAACTTTATAATGAAGCGTGTAAAACCCTGTGTTAATAAAACATCTTTTTTTTTAAATTTTGCGAATAGAATATTTTAATAAAGTTTAGTGATAAAAAAGTGGGACATCCTCATATTTTAAAGAATAGGTTAGGAGAAATAGAACGTGCTATGGAACAACAAAGATGGATCTTCCACTTTTCTCCCATATGGAGAGTTCGGCGATAATAGCTGGATACCGATCGAGTATGAAACAGTTACTCCTGGATGCCTCGTTAAATCGACTGATGTAGTAAAAAATAATATTTTATATGCAAATGAAACTATGTAATTTTGTAAAGCCTATGTTCGTTGCTAAACGTTCTAATCCTCGAATAAAACCCTACCTTTAACAGCTACATATCCTGTGTTTTTTCCTACGTAATGACTACACTTTATTCGATGTACATAATTCTGAATTGCAAAAATGACAATCTGAACGATGACGAGAACGTCTGTGTTATCTGTATTAAACTTGATAGAGAGTATAAAATATGATACAGGTACATCTTATTGTGGCCTATCAAAATGAACTGAATTAGATTGAATGTGTGGCTTTTAGTTAAAAATTATTCAAAGCTACAAATAATACATGACCTCTATTATCTGTCATTACAGACAATTATGGTCAAATAATTTTTTACTAAATTTCTAATCTTACCCAAAAAGTAAATACTAACTGTTTATCTTGTTATTCCGATAACAGTTCAACAGTTTAACTTTGCCAATAGTAACTTGTAATAAATAATCAATTTCATAGTACCGTTTTATCACAATTATTGCTGAAGTAACTACCATTACCCTGTTCTTCTCCATTTTAGAATCGGGAAAGAAATTCTCGTTCCAGGAGCAAAACTTATAACCAAATTTAAACTTTAATGTCGAAAATAAACATATCATTTCATACGAGAATTGTAAATAAAATATAAAGCGATAATATTAAACATGTTTCTAATTATCCATTAATTCTGTTTCAGGTTAACACCGATCCTTCCGGCTCTTGTGCTTGACTTGGGAAGTATTTTAAGATTTGACTTATGTATATCATCTAAATAAGAAATTAATAGTAACTAATGCGTGGAATACACAAGTAACACACAAATTAAATTTGTAGTATTAAGATAAAATCGATATGATGTTAGATTTTCCAAAATTTATGGTAGTCGCTTGAAAAGAATAAATAATTTATCGTTATTATCGATGGTTAATTTAAAAAGTTATATTTTCTAAAGTAACGGAAATAAAATGTACGATTACGTTATTAGCAAAATAATGTCTGACAATATGAGAATTGTACATATTGTCTGCCTCTCTAAAATGTGGAATACAATGAAGAAAGTAAACAAATTGATTTGTCCACGAAAATACATTATACTTAATTGTTATTCGATTAGAATGTTGCTCAATTGTACGAATGATTTTTGAACTCTGTATCAAATCATGTAAATGTTTACTTTTGTATATGGTGAAATAAATTTTTAGTAAAGTAGAATTGTACCGTTTCATTTTCCTTTTAGACACCTTTCATTATGAACCTATTACAAATTTTATTTGTTATACATTATTATGAACGTATTACGAATTTTATTTGTTATAAATTATTATACATCTATTACAAAATTTGTTTATACACAAGGAGGGCCCTTTGTATTTTAAATATTTTTTTGTTAACATTTAAGAGGTATTCTTTTATCACTTCTTCTCATAATATTACCTCTTGAAAATGAATTTTAAAAATTCTAACCCTAAATTTGTTAAATAAACAAAGATATAATTGTTCTAAAGAGGACGATAACATCGAAAAATGATGTAAAGTTAGCGTAATTTTTAAAATATTTTTCTGAAATTGGTTGCTATGATGTTTTAATAGTAAATTGATCAATTTTCTTCAAATTTTATAGGCCTATAAAATAGACGTTCCTTTATGTTGTAAAGCAGAATTATGATAACATTGAAAATTCTTTTCTCTTTATTACCAAAAAAAGATTATAAATTGTATGAATTTCGGCTTTGTACGGTTGCCATTTTGTTGATTAATATTGTTTCCGTCTCTTTAATTTCATTTTAGTGCACAGCATAGCTACTTTTATATAGATTAAAATTATCTTCGAGCTTCTTCTTTTTAGCTAAATACTGAAATAATACAATTAATGAAATTAATTTATTATGGTAGCCCTAAAAATAATAAATGATCGGAAACTGATATAAGTTAAATGATAAAAAATGTAATTGTTAAAAATTACATTATATCGCAACGCATGACTAAACATAATATATAGTATTTCAATACCCTACAGCAATAATAATTCAATAATTTTTTATCTCATAAATTGCATAAAATCGACAGCTTCAAATGGGAAGATCACCTTAACCGATAACACACATTATTTATGATTTTGTGATCCATTGTTCATTTCTGCTCATAAATTCGTAATGTAATGTAAGCATATTCGATTAAAATATGATATAAATATTTCCGCATTTATTATCATCACCGTTGAATATAATAACCTAAATTACAATTTATCAGTGTTTAGTATTACATTTTTTTGCAAATAATCCAGAAATAAAATAAAGAAAAAGTTACTGTAGAGTATCCAAATCATATTCATTTAGTTTATTTCTAAGCATAATTGATTTTGTATTTATCAGTTAAATGTATTAAACATCTTCTTGGGACACTATTTATTTATTAACTCTTTTATCAAATACTATCTCATTGTCGAAAACAAGAATTTACAAAAAGGTTCTCTCAAAATTAAGTTTAACCGGTAAAAGATATTAATTCCTTTTATTTAAAATCGGTTATTTATTAATTTGTTGAAATTAAATACACAAAAGACGAAAGTTATTAAAATCTCAAAGAATCATTATTTAATTTAAGAAAACATTGAGTGAAGGTAATATTCTGGAAAGTAAATCATTTTGAGACATAAAACGTGCATTATGTTAATAAAATTGTATTAGATTTCGAAGAAGCAACAATAAAAACAGTTTTTTAGATTTTTGTTTTTATTTTCAATAAATTCAATAACCAAAACGAATATGGAAGTAGTATCATATACTGTGCGCAACAACTGGACTAATTTTTGCTCTATTGATTCGTGTATTCATATTTTCTTTTTGAAGTTAAATTGCAGTTGATTCGTTTAATTTAGTCTATTTCGAAAAGTGAAATTGTTATTGATATTATTACAATTAAGATTTATTATGTTACGTTAGATATTAAACGTTTAATGTGCTCAGTTATTGGAGCATAATATTCACTTAAAGAACACAGTATTCAGATACAGAATATAGTAATCATGGCACATTAACTTATGTTTGGAAGCTGTAGGCACACAGTAACCGATTCCAGAACTACTATTCTCATATTTAATGATATTCAAAGAGGAGTTCATTTCTGCTTCATGGGAAAATATATGTACATTTATGGAAGAAACTTGGAAATTGAACTTAAAATGCATAAGGTAGGTAAGTTGTATTATTAAAGTTACTTTGACCAGCAAAAATTATAAAAGTTCTACTACAGGGCACAATACATAATTAACTATTCCGTCATTGTTATGAAACTTAGCACACAAATAGGAAAGCAATCGAAGAACATACAACGAGTTTCATTTTCTGTGTTGTTCCTAACGTCTTCTATATTATAAGTCCCCAAACTTGTATATGAAAAAGTAAGTAAAAAATGTAGGTTAGAATTTTTCCTTGCCGGCTTCAATTTGGAATTCATTTTTCAAGTTGTAATCTAGGATAATAAACAATTACGATTATCTTTTATAAACTTTCAGTATTTGAAACGTATAACAAGATTAACAACGCTATTTAATGTACGCAATCATCACATTCTATCGATCGAAAATATCGATTGGCCACATAATTCATTTAATTTAATAAGTCGAATTCAGGACTGGAACTATACTTTTCTCAGGAAAAATCTTACACAATAGAAATCGATAAAATTATTTGTTAAATAACAATAACGGTAATAACTGTTAAATAACAGTTATTATATTTATTATTTAAATACTACAAGGTATTTGTGAAAACCACAGAAAATGACTAACAAGTAAAGAAATTGTTTAAAATTCTACAGTCGACATATATTATAAATTAGTAAATGTAATTATTGATATCATTAAAATATGTTTATCTTTGTTATTTGTATATGTACCTATCATCGACTAAAAGTTCATCGCATTATACATTAATATTTAAATCAATAATGTTACAAAAAATGACTGATAGTAAACTTTAACCCTAGATTTAATGACCACTTACATTTAAATTGAAACCAAACTATAAAAATAAATAAATAATGGATAATGCGTAAACTAGCTTATACAATAAGTCTTTACCTCGATGAAGGTGAACATACATTTTGACAAGAACTTCTTAATAGTTTTCGTAATTGAAAACAAGAAATTTAAAATCCGCCATTTTTATTAGTTTCGTTTTATTATTAATGGCATTAATGACTAGATCTGTTCATAATATAACATTTATTGATGGTTAAGTTAGTGGAAAAACGGTTGCATTTGTTATTTTTTGTGCCTTCAAAAATTGTTTTATAAAATCTTAAAAACTGTCGTTAGTTTCTTTTAAGGATGATGTTGCATGCAAAAAACTTTGTCGTATATTTTTAGCTTATTTTTTAATACAGATATAGCCCTTTTTGGATTGTATCAGAAATGCTCTGTGTAATTAAAGTATCTTGCCGATATAGCGTTTAAAGTCGATATAACGTTTCGATACAAGTTCGCGTTACTATAATGACTTTGGTAATTTTTAAATACAGTAATTATAAACGAAATGAATTATTTTGGAAAGATGCCTAATTCACAACCTTAACCCTACTATCATATCCCACGAAGGTTATGGAAGTAAATGATATCAAAATAATAATTGAATGTCAAAATAATATGTATTTGTTATACATTGTTTTGTATTGCTTTGGGTTTTAAAATATGCCAAATGCATAAAGAAGCATAGAGGCATGAAAAGAACTGAAGAAAAAGAATGGAAGAAAGCTATGATAAACACCAAAGTATTAAAATCTTAAAAGATAATTGAAAAATTCACGAAGAAAGAGAAATACTAATAAAACCGAATTTATTTATTAAAAAGTTACGTCACGTTATTTGTATTTAATATTTCATAATTATAAATAATTTGCTTAATTTTATACATACTATTATTCAAACTAATGTAGAGTACTAAGATAATAGACACAAGGGATATCAATTGTTACACACCGATTTTTATGAAATTTTTATATGTTATAGAACTTGAAAACATATTTGACACATATTTTTTTTACGTGTGAATATCCACTTTGGAGTGGTGAAAATAACCCTTAAAGTTGGGGCTGAAAAAGCTATGTTCACAAATATCTCGGGAACTATTAGCCCTAGATAAAAAATTCAAGATGCTAATTTTTCAGTTTGTTTAAAAAATATGCTAAAAATTAACATTACTTTGCAGATTTGTTTAATAAAGCGTTGAATTATTTTGATCAAATTTCACATACGTGAACTACGCGACCAAAGAAAAAATACGCATAAATTGGAGTTTTTAATTTCTCTCGTGCAAAAAATATTACTCTGGTTGGAGTTATACGCACATATTATACCTTCCGTTCGGTGCACGACTAATTTCTATACATAATATTCCGGGAATTTTATTATACTACATTTTTTATACTAATTTATTTAAAAAAAGAACTTGAAGCTCCATAGGTGCCCCTATAAAGCATAGGACCCGAGACAGGTATCTGTTTGTCCCGTCTTATGAGTGTGTACTGATGGTAGTATGCAATGTACGGAAAATTTACTTTAATAGTCTAAAAGATTCTCGTTTATTTTGTTTAAAATCAGATTCTATTTGTTAATAGAGCTCTTGGTGTTGCTATATTTTAAAAAATAAAACTATCTTGTTTCCATTGTATTAAATAAATTATAATCGCGCGTTTAATTCTTCTGTCTCGTTTCTGATTTACTACACTAATTATTATCAAAGTGTTTAATACAAGTTTACGAAAACAGATTAATTTGACTGTCTCGAAGACTGTGTATTTCTAATTTACTTTTCTTCAAAATACTATTAAATATTATATTCCTCCATAATTCCTTACTTTTTAACAAAACTAAAAACAGCATCTTTATGTTATAATAAAAATGTAAATCCAGCAATTGTTTTTCTTCTAGTGTACATGTTAAAGGCTATGTCATTAAATTTACTTCCTCTAAAAATACGATACAATATCATATTCTTCCATACTTCCTTATTTTTTTTAATAAAACTAAAAATGGCGTTTTCATTTTATAATAACAAATGTACATCTAGCAATTGCAAACTGCACGTTAAAATCTATGTCATTAAATACTGTCGCAGTTATCGGTGTACAGATTTACGAATTATTTACTGTATCTGGCTAAAGTGTACAAAAATTGTATAATAAAGAGTAATTACAGCACAATCTCGTTAATATTGGAATCAAACCATCATTTGATTGTTGTGTGTTCAGGGATGATAATTTACATAATCTCCAAGTAAAAAAAGAAAAAAAAGTTCTGTAATAATGTTCGAGCCACTAAATTTTACTCTTCAACCCCCTCTCATCAGTTTATAGAAATGTGAATATGATAAACTTAATAAGTTTTAAGCCTACATAACACAAAATCTCTCCATATTGTTAATGTGCTTCTATAATAAATATATGTTGATTCTTTCCAACAGAAAGAATTATACTACACATTAATTTATTTTCAATCATTTACTTATTTACTTTTCTTGTTCATTATTAGTTCAGAAATAGATAAATACACATCCGTTGATGTTTCTTTGTCATACTTCTCCATCATGTTTTTCTAATACACGTATCAGATTTTCTGTGCTGTGTTCATGGAAAACAGCAATACCACAGAAGATTGACTTTTATTGTCCTGCTTTCTTGACGCATGTCGACGCACGTTATCCCCAGCTGACATCTATTGCTTTTGTTTTCCGATCAACCGTTTGAGCTCCACAACTGAAAATCCCTTTTATTTTCCTGATTTATTTTAAACTTATAAATTAGTTTAAATTATAACATTTCAAGTAATTTTTCAATTATTATCACTATACACTTTATTAGTATTTTAATTATTTTAAACTATTTCCAGTCACTTCTTAAAAATGTAATTTAAATTATTACAAGTACTACATATTACTAACGTTGTTACTGTAATTTCGTTCCAAAACCAGAATATAATCATTTCTGAACTTACTGCTTTGCCTATGATTAAATTAACGAATCAGCATTTTTAACAAATATTTTCTTATTTGTTACTTATTTTTTGTTATACTTTTATTTTTTTGTCATAAGATATAAAATATCTTTTAATATATTGTTATTTTTATTAAACACGCATTCCTGTCGTAAATATTACCAATTTTTTGGATTATTACCAATTGGATAAAAAAAAGAAACTTATTACGGAGCACTGCCTGCTAAGTTCAATATTTGATGTAAATTTTCATTTTAGTAAATTGGTTCAGTTAATTTAGTCAACCCTTTAACTGCGGATGTGGTTTATAAACCACATGCTAAAATTATAGCCAGAGGCGGGTGTAGTATATTAACAAGCTAATTTTTACTAATGTCAAATAGCGACAGTGGTTTACATACCAATAAAAATAAAATAAATACGAAAAAAATCTTTTAAAATAGAATATAAGTTCAGTAATAAAATTCCATTAGAATTAGTTAAGATTAAATTAAAACTTGTTAAAAAAAAGTACAAAAAGTACCCGCAATTAAAGGGTTAATTAATCGAAAATATATCTCACAAGGGAACATATCCAAGTGTAACACACCGATTTTAATGAAACTTATGTGAAAGGTAGTTCTCAAAAAACTATTTGACACGTATTTTTTTATATCGGCAATCGTGCACATTGAAGGGGTGATAATAGCCCTCAAAGTTAAGGGCTGAAATCATATTTTTGGGAATATCTCAGGAATTAATAGAGATAATTGGAATCTTTTTTTTTTCAATTGTTGGTCTTCCAATAGGGAATTTTTCGGCAGAAAACGATTTTAATAAACTTTGTTTGTTTAAATAATATTTTGAAAATTTATAGTTTTTGTTTAAATTTTTTGACTAAATGTTGATTTATTTTTTTGCAACATTGTGTACATAAACTATGGACTAAAATAGAGGATACGTGTTTTTGCAATTTGTTGTTTTTTGCAATATTTATTAGATATATAGCTTGAAGTCACTTCCTGTGATTGCCCCCAATCAGCATTTTTATTAAAAATATCATAATTTTTACAATCTTTTACAATATTCTGAACATTATATACCTCCTCATATGCCGTTAATTGATTTTTCAATAATTATTGTAAGCATCGCAGGTATGAGCGTGATGCGGTTCTAATCACCGCCGCATAGGCTTTTATGGCCAATATTGTTAAAAAATAATTTCATTTAATTTTTTTTTTTTCTTAATTTCTTAAAAATCTCAGTTTCCAAAAATTCTAAATATTGTATTTGGACTGAAGACTTTACGACCATAAAAGTATAAAATCAGTATTGGCTATAAAAGGCTATGTTCATTACGGCGGTGATTAGTACCGCATCACGCTCATACCTGCGATGCTTACAATAATTATTGAAAAATCAATTAACGGCATATGAGGAGGTATATAATGTTCAGAATATTGTAAAAGATTGTAAAAATTATGATATTTTTAATAAAAATGCTGATTAGGGGCAATCACAGGAAGTGACTTCAAGCTATATATCTAATAAATATTGCAAAAAACAACAAATTGCAAAAACACGTATCCTCTATTTTAGTCCATAGTTTACGTACACAATGTTGCAAAAAAATAAATCAACATTTAGTCAAAAAATTTAAACAAAAACTATAAATTTTCAAAATATTATTTAAACAAACAAAGTTTATTAAAATCGTTTTCTGCCGAAAAATTCCCCATTGGAAGACCAACAATTGAAAAAAAAAAGATTCCAATTATCTCTATTAATTCCTGAGATATTCCCAAAAATATGATTTCAGCTCTTAACTTTGAGGGCTATTATCACCCCTTCAATGTGCACGATTGCCGATATAAAAAAATACGTGTCAAATAGTTTTTTGAGAACTATCTTTCACATAAGTTTCATTAAAATCGGTGTGTTACACTTGGATATGTTCCCTTGTCAGCTAAGAAGTAATAGGCAGAGTGTAAAAAAAAACGTGGTATACTTTTAATTAGGCAGTAGAGACTAACTTTATTTAATATTAAGGCGTGTTTTTTGAAATATCGGTCTTCTTTAGAGTGGAGCACGAGGCTTCGATTATAAACTGTCTTGATTAAGAACTAAACGTCGTTGTGGCTGAAGTAGGCCTTGACGGTCGGAACAGTTGATTAAACAAAGATAGCTGTCTACTATCAAATGTAGAATTTGCTACTTACCGATCAGATAAAAGTTGTTACTTCGTTAATATTTGACGGTTTGGCTAGAAATAATGCAAAGGTTAGGAAAAATGAAGAAGAGGGATAGAGCGTCTCGTCCGGGACCTGCTAGTGGACTCGTCAGTAAGGCATCCTAGCAGGCCCATGCCTTATACACGGGGATGTACACAGGGAGGTAGGGATGAACAGAAACTATTGGCAGGAATCGGAAGGCTCGTTGAGTGCAAGCGAGAAAGTCGGTCTCGATCTTGTGCACAGTCTAGCGGCGATGAGCGTAGGAGTGAAACCGCCACAGTATTCTCTTGCTACTATGTGTTCTAATAATGCAGTATTTTTGCTTGTCTATGATATACTACAGCAGTCATTTTCGCTTTGGAAATGTAACGTATCTGAAGAATTTTTTCCTCAAGAATCTCGATGTTAATTTTATTTCTTCAATTGTACTCTTAGTTTTCGATTGTCGACTGCATTTTCTTTTTGTTTTACCGACTGCAGGGTTAAACAAATCAGTTATCATAAGAATTTAGTTAAACTGTCGGTAATATACATATTCTTTAATTTGCGTATATTAAAATTATTAAATCATTATTAGATCAAACAGACATACAAAGCTAATTAATGATATGTTAAGTTGAATTATTAATAATCAAATTCGGATGTTATTTTATTTGAATACATAGTATATTGTAAATGTTTCGTATGGAATATTCCGAAACACGACGTGCTACGTACTACGACGTTAACCCAGGATTTCTTAGAATTCGCGCGCAATCTCTAAAGAAAGATAGAAGACATATTTTCATTTACGATGTTATTAAACATTAGCATTATTAAATAATTATATCAATCAATATATATGAAGCTAACTAATAATATGTTAAGTTGAGTTATGAATAATCGAATTCAGGTATTATTTTATCAATCTACATAGGTAGTAAATTGTAAATGTATTGTATGGAAAATTCCGAAGCACCGCATGCTTCGACATTAGACCAGGTCCTTGCAGAATTCGTGCGCAATAAGTGGAAAAGGACAGCAAATATATTTTCCATTTAAAACGCTATTAAACTATTATGTTCGTGTTAAAAACATTAACTATTAATCAACATACACTATTGACGATGTAATAGAATCATTCGCTTCATTAATTAACGTTCAGATAAAATAATTAGAAATTATACGTAAAATTATATGTAAAATTATACGCAGAATTTATATACGTTTAACATAGGGGTAGTTTTCCAGAGCCTTGAAAAGTGAAAGGATCTCGAGTATAAAAGGCCGAGCGAAACCCGCCTAGGGTGCAGAACAGTTTTCGAAGTCGAACAAGTTGGAAGTCTTCAGATAAGTATAACCTGGAACAGTTTTCGCTGGTCAGAGCTAAAACGATTCTTAGTTCTTGATTGGAAAGCGGGTATACGCCATTTGGACACTTTTACACAATGAACAATATTAATGCGTTTATTGTTTATCGCTACAATGAATCCTACCTAAATGTGATTCCCTTTCCAAACTTACCTAAATACGCTTTTACAAAATTAGCAAGATTAATACTTTTAATCGGTTGTCTAACGCGGTGTAGTCGACTACGCGAGATACGACTGTGACAGAACAATATTCTTTGATTGATTCAAAATTCTAAAATTTGTATGGAGTTAATAAATTTTGGACGGAACAATTACTCTTTTAATCTAACTCGACAACTAATTGTCCATGACCCTTTTTAATCAGAGCGTACATTGACACCCAAAACCAGATCGCTTAATTGGGGAGGCTGTTGTTCACTGGCTACTAGAACGACCCAAGTAGAACGATCAAACTTAGGTAGGATTCATCGTAACGCTCGACTATAAACGTATTAATTTTATTTTGGAATTGCGTTAGCTTTGAAA
The DNA here is from genome assembly GCA_945859595.2 of Megachile willughbiella. NCBI lineage: Eukaryota > Metazoa > Arthropoda > Insecta > Hymenoptera > Megachilidae > Megachile > Megachile willughbiella. Next base: position 1,499,962 of record OX243806.1, read on the forward strand.
GGGTATTAAACCATAAGCATTTAGAGTATCGAATCCTGTTAATTTTGTAAAAGCGTAGTTAGCTTTGAAAGAGAATCAGACTTAGGTAGGATTCATCGTAAAGTATTAACCAGCGAATTGCATTTTTGTTAGATTCATTTTCACCGATTACGTATTATTTGATTATTGAGTTTCTGTTCACTATGTGACAATGTCTATTTAGTTCTTTTGATTTAGTCGTTCATTATATTAGTTTATAATACATATACTTTTCATATTTTTGCAATATTAATAATTGTTAATTGTAAAATTCATCATCTTCATCATTTAATTGAATAAACCTAATTATTGAAAGGTATTGACCGGTTGATTTCACTCCTTAACCGCACACCACACGAACCCCACATTCTTTAGATTTAGTTATTATAAAAGCGAGTCGTTCAATAGGTAGAAGCCGCTCTTTACCTCACGAGCGCTGTAAATCTCTGAGCTTATTAGTTCCAGAATCGTTACAGAAACATAAACAATGTTTCGACGCAATTAGTGCTGAGGGTACAAGATAAACATGACAGTTTATTAGGAAACACCTACATGGTACTAAATCGTTCGTGTTGCGTTACTATTGTTCGGCTCAAAATGGAGTGTATTTTAGAAACACTTTATGTTTTCATTTTCTGTGTAATAAAATATATGGAAAAGCGGAGTTTTTTTATCATTTTTATTCATGTTAGTGAAGTTTTTATGTACAAGACAAGTTCTGGAATGTTAAATGTGTACCTGTGTAAACAGGTTAATATTTAGTGTAACAAAAGTTACTTTTCAGAATTAATCTCTTGTTTTTCAGTTAATTCAACGATGTTATCATATCATGTATGTTGCCTTTAATTTATAAGGTTTTGATAGAAAATATTAGCTTTGCTATTTTCTTTATACATTATACACAGAAATATAAATTATTTCGAAATGCTTGCCGTGCAGTAACGATTACTTAACTATCGACCAGTACCGACAGAACTCATTTCTTGCTTTTTCTTATACATAGAATGTATCATTGTTAAGAAAAACAAAATGATAAACGAAGGAGAATATAGACTTTGACGAAGAGATCATTAAATATCCGATTTATAAAGAGATAGTTAACGAAAATTTTGTGAAATGTATCAGACACAAAGATTAAACATACATTGTGTCGTGTATCCGGAGGATTATACGGATTTAAACAAAGTCTTTTAAAAAAACACTCACTTATTAAATTTTAAGGCGGAGTTGTCTGCTTGAAGGTTGAACTCAATTCTGACTCTTGAAAGGGTAAGAGGTCGAAGGAAAATTAGGTAGGGAAAACTACATATGTAGAGAGAGGGGTTGCTAGGATTTAGGTTGGTTACTGAGAGGGTGTTGAAAGTTTGGGACTTAGGAAGGAGGTAATTTATGATTCAGACCTGAGACCCAAAAGTTGTCTGTTTTATGTTTTAAAGAGGAAAAGTTTGGGAAAGGATTAGATGATAAACAGATACTTTATTTCTAAGGACAAAACGTGTTAGAATGTGTTCAAGGTTTTAGAAATACAGTATTGCCTCGAAATAAGCAACACGCACGGGACCGGCCAGTTGCTTATTTCGAAGGTGGTATGCTATTCGGCTTGCTTTTGTTTTTTAAATCGCTATGTGTTAGAGTGAGAAAACAATATACATGTTCTGTCCTCTTTCCACGACTCGTTCCATAACTTCTTCTGTATTACGGACCTCTCACTCCGTCGCCGATCTCTCACTCGGCGGCGGACTTCAATCAAAGAAGTGGGGATAAAAATTTGCTAATTTCGAAGCTCGAAACTGTTGCTTGTTTCGAGGCAATACTGTACCTGACAATTGAATAAATCGTTTAAATGTACCGTTATCGAACGTGTTATCTAATGTTTTAACTTAACGTTTTTATTTAACGTTTAAATGTTCCTTTGTTAATAATATTAATCATTTATATTTAGATATCTGCTAACCAAGGGACTGGTACAAAATTTGTCATTCGTTATAAATTTTTTATTCTTTATAATTATGAATTAAAAATTTAACTTTTGTATTGTTTCAATTATGAATTTTCATTATTGACCTGTTCGTTACAACGAACTTCCACGCGAATGCGCTATCCTGGTACGGGGCAGTCCTAACGTAGAAGCATTTAAATATTATTACAAGAGAACATAACTTTTAATGCTTAATAACATAAAGTATATTATTATTTCTTTATTAGAAATCTGGCAATCTAGTATATGAGATCAGAGACGAATTTATTTACAACCCAAGTGGAAAATATATTTCATAATATATTTTCATATCATAAGTTTCATAAATCTCATAATATAAAATAAAACATAAGTGAAACAGAAGAAATCAGCAACCGTAGAGATAATAGATTAAAATGAAAATTGATAACCATTGCGATATATTCTACTGTAATAAAGTGAAAATCGATAACATATATATTCTTCTCTACTAAAGTTATAAATGAATGCGAACTTTAACGGGTGACTAAAGTTACCATCAGTGCATTGCGAATATCAGATGTTGGGTATGGTCATCGTTAGTAATAAAAAGGTTAAATTAAATAAATATATTTTTAAATACTTTCATACATTTATTAAATAGAATTTATATTATAAACCACTTGTAGTCAATTTAATTTTCATCGAAATTAGACTAAATTACAGTAAAAACGCTTATTCCAATCGGTAATACACAACTTTCCCCTAAATAAATAAATTTCATGGGCATTAGTTGTAATATCAATTTTGAGGCTCGTGACATACATAGAGATTGAGAATTATACATGTACAGGGTTTCCCATTTATGTTGACATTTTAAACAATCTCGAAGACGTATGGTTTAAGATAAACAAACTGACACGTGTCCTTTAGTATTTCGAGTGGTAGTCAAATGGCATTACTAATTTTTTAATGCATGGGCGACTTCGAGGTAATTTTAAGGTCATCTTGTCTTTTTTTATCATAAACCCATATTTCTTATTCCGGAATCATATTCTACGTGAAAAAATGCATGACCTTTGTGCGACACATTTTGTTGTAAGTTCAATATTACATTTGGTAAGCTTACATCTTCAAGTATTATTAGTACCTTAAGATATATTAATGACACCTTAGATGGAAACAAATATTAAGAATTACCTGTATTACTTGAAAATCTAAGCCTAGTAAACAGGCAAAACATGTGGTTTCAACCCGATAGTTACCCAGCTTATTATTCACGTATTGCACGGCAAATACTACATCGGGATTTTACTGATCGTTGAACAGGTTGAGGTGGTCCAGTTTCCTGGCCAGCGAGATTACCTAATCTAACATCACCCGATTATTTCTTATGGTGTTATCTTAAGGAAAAGGTATACTTCCATCCACCTACTACACCAGAAAACATGAAAGTGCGAAGTATAACTGCGTGTCGTAGTATCACTGTTCATGAGCCTTTTATTAAACGAATTAATAAGTGTGTAACATCCCTGGGGAATTTTTTCGTTTTTTTTCTTTCCCTTTCGCTCTCAGAACTATCTCGCTACTAAGATATTTCATGTCCTTAAAGATATTTCGACTTCTATTATCGACCGTATTTTTCTATTACCGGCCGCGGCAATTAGATACATCAATTACCATCTTTGGGTTAAACTGTCGGTAACACATACATATATACGTATAGACATATATATATATTTGATTTGCGAATATTAAATAACTATTAAGTTAGCGAACATATAAACAAGTTAATCAAATGTTAAGTTCAATTACGAATTATCAGGATCATGTAATATTTCTTTTGTTTAAATAAATAATGTGTTATAAAGATTTAGTAGGGAATATCCCACGCGTTGCGATAATAGCTCAAGACTCGTAGAAAGAATACGCTATATTAGAAGGGATAGAAAATATGTATATCTTTCGTTAACAATGATATTAAACATGAAAGTTATTAGATAATTATTTGTCAAATTAGAATGTAGGAAAGCGAATTCGATCATATGCTAAACCGAACCGTTGACGGCCAAATTCGCATATTGTTCTATTTGATTAGATAATGCACTATAAATAGTGCATTGTAAATAATGTACTGTAAATATCTCGTACGGAAGATTCCGAAATGCTACGTGCCTACGTGACACAACAATAGACAGGATTTCCAGGAATTGGCTCGCGATCTCTAGAGAGAGATAGAATATATAATTTCAATTAATAAGAATTATTGGTCATTAGAATCATTAATTAATCAAATCTATCAATATACAAAATTAGCAAATGTTATGTTAAGTTTAATTCCCGATACTCGAAGTCAGATATTATTTCATTAACCCAGACAAATAATAAATTGTAATCGTGATCTATGGAATATTCCGAAGCATCGTATGCTGCGACATATAGTTCAGGTCCTTACTGGCGTACGTGCATAAAATGTAGAAAAGGACTGAAAGTGCATTTTTCGTTAATATATTATTCATTAATTAATTTTGTATTAAAAACATTAACTAGTCCTCAGAAAACATTATTGGCAATGTTAGAAATTCAATTACTTTATTAATTAACGTTTTATTAAGAATTATATGCAAATTATGCACAAAACTGCATACGTCATAACCTTGCAACGGGTAGGGATTTCGAGTATAAAAGGCCGAGCGAAACCGGCCTAGAGAGCAGAACAATTTTCGAAGTCGAGCTATGTAAGTGCAAGCATTAGACAAATTAACGCGGAACAGTTTTCGCTGGACAGAGCCGAAGCGATTCTTAACTCTCGATTCGAAAAGCGGGTATACGCCATTCGGTTACTTGATCGTTAGACCGTTCAGTAGCCAGCTAACGCGGGCTCTCTATTCAAACGGTCTTGTTTCTGAAACTCCGTCAGGAGAGTGCTATACTCAGCGCCAAGAAAGGTTGAGACATCAAACAGGAGCTCTCAGTTACTCAAATACATATTATAATTTTTGTCAAATTACTAAACGCGCCGTTAGATTCTCGGAGTTAGCTCTGGGCAATTTAATGGTCAAGAAATTACGAATTTATAATTAGAATCAATTTTAATTTGCTCACTGTTAGACGTATATTGTTCATCTATCTCTGGATCGTTGGGTCGCGTAGTAGCCAGTGAACAGCAGGCTCCCCAATTAAGCGATCTGGTTTTTGGTGTCAGTGTATGATCTAGCAAAAATGTCATGAACAATTCGTTGTCGAGTCACAAATTAAAAGAGTAACTGTTCCGATAGAAATACATTAACTTCGTATCAATCTTAGGATCTTGAATCAAGTTAAATTAATTTATTAAAGATTATTGTTCTGTCTCTAGTGTAATACACGTAGTCGACTACACCGCGTCGGAAATTCAATATAAAGTATTAATCTCAAAATTTATTGTAAAAGCGAATTTAGGCGACTTCTGAAGAGAATCAGACCTAGGTAGGATTTGCAATAGCGCCGAATTTCAAACGTATTAAGTTTGTTAGATTTTGCAACTGCGTTTCGAGTCTTATTAATATTGTAAAAACATAGTCGAGTTAGCCTTGGTTGAAATTCAATTTATAGGACTTCAAATTAAATAACCAAAAGTAGCGATTCTATTAGATTCTTCTAATACTTACAAATAGCGAAATATTTAATTTATAGAGTTCATTATACGACAATACCTATTTAGTTCTTTTGATTTAATTGTTCATTATATTAGTTTATATTGCATATACTTTTCTTGTCTTCTTGTTTTCTTATTTTTGTTAATTGTTAACCATTACTATTTTATTGAATAAACCTGTTTGTTGAAAGGTATTGACCTGTGGATTTCACTCCTTAACCGCACACCACACGAATCCCACATTCTTTAGTTAGTTATTATAAAAATGAGTCGTTCAGTAGGTATATACCGCTCTTTACCTCACGAGCGCTGTAAATTTCTGTGAATAACTCCAGAGTCGTTACAAGTGTCTAGAGGTTAAGGGTAAAAATTTCGAGCATTTATTGTAATGTTCTTAAATGAAATAAAAAACCTTCCAGAAGAAAATAACGTTATCATTTTAATAGAAAAAGTATTTTTGACACAAACATGTAAAATCAACTAAATATTTTAAGAAATTTTATTATTTTAATATGTTCATGGAAGCAAGAGCCATGTAAATTGGTAATAAAAGACAGATCTTGAAGTCAGAATCTAAATATGCAAACAATTTGAACCAAAAAGAGAAATTAAGAGAAAGAATAACTGAAGAATTGAAATAATATTAGTTTAATTAACGATTACAATAGTTGATTAATTTTGAAAGTGAGGCAAGTCCATTTGGGTATAATAAAACTTTTATTTTGTTAGCCATTACTTTAAACACTATTGGACAATAAACATACACTACTGAACGTTACAAAATACAAAAAATTTGTCTATTAGCAATTAACAATATTTTCAAATTTATTAAAATGCAAACCCTTAAATATTTCGCAATAACAGAAAATGTACTTGTCCCATTTTCGAAATAAATGATTCGTCGAATAACTAAAACCGATTGAACATTTTGCAATACTTGTGAAGTTAACATCTCTGTGAAACATTTACTAGTGGAATGAAGAAAGTATCAGGAGATAAGAAATTTCTACAGATTTATATAAAATCTTGAACAGTATTAATAGGCTAAGGGCTATCCCAACGTTTCTTGCGGATATAAATATTTTTTATTTGGTTTATGTATAATCGATAATGATATCGCGGTTTTTAATAACCGAATAAGTGGATGCATCCTTAAAAATTTAATACAAAAAAAATATAAATATTCAATATGTCAACAAAAAACTCTCTTTTCGTTCTAAAAGGGGCTAAGCAGCCAAAAAATTGATTTCTGTACAGTTTTTAAGGGAGGAAGAGATCCAAGTCCAAGAGATTAATTTTCGCTAATTGAAAGGCCATTTGATTCGTGCAGAAATTCATAAAATTATGAATTTGGCAGATGAAAAGTTCATGTAACGCATGACCTCGTTTTTACCTGTTTGATCATTAACGAGTGCATTGCAAGTGGTTTTGAATCCGAAAACCGTAGTTAAAATATTCAGATATAAAACATTTACTCATCGTATGATAAGGGTCAATATCTAAAGTACACCTCCATCTACGTAATTACAAAATTTGCTCGTTTCAACAATGTTCATTTGGAATAAGTAATTACATGAAATAATTATTACTCTATTATGAATTCTTCACCGCGAATTAAATTATTTTTAATATATTATAGTAACTTACATGGGTAAAGAAAATCGATGAATTAATAATTGTAAATGTCTGCATAGAAATTGCTTTCAATTAGGTATCTGATAATGTTCGGTGTTGATTTTTACGTAAAGGGTTTAGCCAAATAAGGCAGTCAAATTTCCCCTTGAGCCCAATGAAGCACTGAATACGTCAATTGATAGCATATAAAAAAAAACCTACATCAAGTTTTAACTCCCTATCTTATCTATGGAGATAGTAAAAGGCAGAAAACGAAATTCCGGTTTTTGACCTATTTTTTCTATTTAATTTCGTACAAAAATTCTGCAAAAAGTCTGAAACATTGTGATCTACATTTTTTTTTATCGCAAATTGTAGTTGTAAAAAAACAAAAGCTGAAAAAATCTGCAAAAATGCGATTTTTTATTGAAGATGTCGGAGTACTACTTTTATATTAATGTGATAATTACATATTGGCACAACTATTATTTCAGATTTTTTGGTAACGGCGCCATAGTTAAAAAAATGAAAAACCGATTTCTTTTTTCAGTATATTTATTAAGTTATGTTAGATAGATTCACATTTGTTTCGTGGCATCTCCACGAAAAATAGTTTATTAAGATTTAATATTATATTACTAATTTACAAATACCAGATGGCTTGCAATTTGTACAAGGGACGGTACTCAAACTACAAACTGCCGGCACGTTTATTGCACGCAGAATCAACAAGGTCGTTTTTGAGAGTCAGTTTATTACTTCATACTGCAGTTTGTATCTTTTTAGAAATTCCATCAAAATTGTTTAAACTATTACCGTTACGTCTTCCACCTCCACTGATACTTCCTACTTCTTACGAATCGCGTTTCGGACGCAGGAAGTAGGGATAGGTCAGTGTCGCCTAACTTTGATGGGTTGAAAAAGATGACTGATCAGGCGAAAAGGTGGAAGTGAAAACTTTTCTTGTACGTCAAAAAAGAAAAGTTATTTTAGTCGTTCTTAAAAATCGAAGGAGAAACATTATCTCCTCAAACCGGGAAACATTATAATCCCGCGTACTTTACAATTTCATACAGTCTCCGTTTCTTTCTTTTCGTAATTAAACAGTTATTTTTCACCGTATAAATTCTTGTACTTGCACATTCAAACACCCTTAATATTTCCTATCTCGTTAACGCGTCGTAGGAAAATACGTAAAAAAACAACGTTAAAAATCGATATGAATAATATATTAGTTAAAGACATAAAATTCAGTTATTAATTATTTTATGTTACAATTCGTTATGTTCTGGAATGCAAAACGTTACTGCAACGATATCATTAGTGAAGAGGTTAGGTGTCCTTCCTCCTAATGCCAACATGTTTTTTGGGCGCAAGTTCGCGCCTCGCTGGACTTACAATTAGTTCTTTTAATATTACAGTATTGATTCGTAACAAGCAACAGTTTTGTGATTCGTAACTAGCATATTTCTATCCCTCCTTCTTTGTTTGAAGTCGGCCGCTAAGTGAGAGGTCCGTGAAACCGGAAAAGTCATAAATTTTCACGGTGGACCGAACAGTTTAGTGGAAAGAGGACAGAATGTATAATGCTTTCTCACTCGGACATATAACGATTAAAAAAACAAAAACAAGCCGAATAGCATACTACCTTCGAAATAAGCAACTGGCCAGACCCAAGCGAGTTGCTTATTACGAATCAATACTGTATATCTTTCATTTTTTGTTTCTAATAATTTTAATATATGTAGGTTCAAAATGTTTTACTACCTTTTACTACCACCACGGATGAGATATGGGGTTTAAACTTAGTGCGAGATGTTTTTTTTTGATATGCTATCGACTGATGTATTAGGTCGCGTTTACATTATGCAAGTAAACCGTGCCGGAGGCCCGTGCAAGTAGGTAGCCGAATTTTTGCGTTTCTTACTTTGTTTGTACCAGGCCTGTCGTCGGAGAAGGAAAATGGTTTCTTTCCTTTCTTGCCTTCCTTCCACCAGACCCTGCATCTAGTTGAGTATCAACTAGACCCATTGTGTTAAATTATTGTATGTGTAACCTTTTATGTAATAAAAAGTGCACGTAAATCTGAGTGGCTGTTATTTATTTTACTTTATTATTTAACAATCGCTATGTGATATAATAATCATTAATAATTAATAATGAAAGAAGTTCCATTTGTGTCATTTAATTTTCCACTTTCTGTTTTGAAAGCGGCGGAACTGAAATTGATTTTTCTTTTATTAAAACAAATTGTATTGTTATACAATTTGTATAACAAACTGTTGTTTGTTCTTCCACCCTTAAAAACTGTAAAACGAATATGGATTTTAAAAACAACTTACAAATAATAAAAAAATCAGTATTTCCATTTTAAAACTGGAAATCTCATATCTTCAAGGTTTTTCGCGAAAATACGTTGTTTTCTAAATAGTTATGTTTGACGTTGTCGGATGAACATTTTGATTCTGGAAATTGGGGCAGGTTACTGCCCCCTTTTAAAATAATAGTAGAAAAAAATAATAGAGGAAAAAATCATATGATATAATACCTCCTCCTATCTTTCTATGACAATATTTTTTATATGCATGCACCGATGCACTCGACAAATGCATTTGCACTTTATTCTTTAATGCAAACTAATTTTTTGTCGAACCCATCAATCTCTTTTATTAGCCTACGTCATCGAAATGTCAATATTTCACGAGATATTTGACTTTTTGTATCAGAAACGTACTTTATTGCAATAAGTGTTCGAATGTTCCACCAATTGCACTCTAAAAATTTTCTAATGCATTTTTTTACATGTAAATTCGCATATATATTTATAAATGTGAAATCTGATAAATGTTTATAAGGTAAATATCCCAGTATAGAAATGAGTCTTGGTAATTAACAATTGTGTGTTGACAATAACATTTCTGCTTACTTGTTAAAACTAATCAAAATGTAATAGCAAAATGTATTAGTTTCACATAGATGTAATTATAAATTTCTATAATTCAATATTTATATCATGCAAAAATATTATATTTTGTACAATATTATTGTACAATACTCCAAAATTCAATGTTTCTAAATTTCATTTCGTAATGACTCAAGTAAGCGAGAGAGCAATTTTGTTAAAGTTGTAATTACTTAATTCTGTACAATTTTATTAAATAGTAAAGCACTTTTGGATTTATTAAATAATACAAAATTCAAATTAATCTAATTTCTTACCAATTTTCTTCAAATTTCGAAATCAAGTATTGTGTTTTTTCACTAATACGTGATAACATGACATTAAACGCCATTGACACAGACATGATTTCACATGAGATTGAATTATTAAACGAATCATCCTGAGTTAATTTATTACATTGTAAACATTCATTGTATTAAAATAAGTATATTTTGTATTCTATACATTTTTATTCCTAAAAATCATACAAAAATATAATTTTGCTTATTCTTAAATTCGTCATAATATCAACTTAACCTAAAATTTTGTAACATAGTTTTAGTTATATCTTTTATATTATAAAGTTACATATGTTCTTCAGAATGTCAAAGAAAAAGGTAGAAGACTACAAAAAGATGTTTGTGCAGCAATAGGAGCCTTCTAAATTTACACTTTTCACTGCTAGCGAAAAGTTACATGCACTAAAATTAATTCTGGAGAAAAAATCCATTGTAATTGATTCAATAAATTTATTATAAATATAATATTTTCATTGCACAAAATATTATCTTGATATTTTTTATAAAATTATGAAAATAATTAAATTAATATATATTTTATATTTGTTACAGTAATAATTATTGGCCAGACGATGTCATGAATATTGTTTAATTACTGATCTATGTGAACATTTTAAGATTGTAATTAATTTAAAACTTTTCCTTTCACAAATGTAGACTTTTATTAATTAATCAAAAAAGTGGAAATTTCCTCTTTCGAATAAACGTATTTAGTTACAATTGCACATTGTCTGAATATAAGAGAAATAGCAATTATCTTAATTGCTTCCTTAATCGTTTGATCACTTGGACATTCATCTCATGAACTTGTTTCATTATTTCTATTCCGTCTTTTCATATTTGAAGTGAGTTTCACATTTTATGAAATAATCTGCATAACAATCTCGAAAATTACGTTCAGTTGTTACGATATAATTTCGTAATGTCGTCAAGTGGCAACAAAACAGAAATTAAAGTAACTTAAATTCTTCAAATCTTCATATAAATAATTTATATGTCATAGAAGACACAAAGAAAAGTAATAAATTTTTTTTTATAATTGTAGAATAGTTTGAGAACGAGAAAATCGAAATACTGAAATTTCAGATAGATTGGAAAGTATTGTTTTCAATAATTAATATTTAAATGATTAAGAATTAGTGATTTAAAAATTAGCGGCCATATTTTGGAGATGTAATGCACATGATAAACTTTCTATGCTTGTTTTTTTACATAACTGCTACTGTTCAGTTCGAAATTTTTGAAAAGCCCGCGCGGCTGGGCTAGCCGCCCCTGGTCTTCCTAAGATGGACGTATATAAAAAAATAATAGAGCCGCGTCCTGCTCGATGCATCGCCAACTCATAAGAGTTGCGAAAAAGGTGACCGGCTTAGCGACGCGATACACAAGCGAGTCACTTTTTTAATAGCAGTTAAAAGAGGCAGTCACGTCAGCATATACTGAGCTTTTTTCTCAAGCTAGAAATTCATATAATAGTAAACATCGATATTCAATAGCAAGGTATGTTACTCTGTAATACTTGTTTTGTATTTTAAATAAGTAAAAGCGGTCGCAAGACCCAATAAGCGTCATTTATGACCCGTAGAGGAGTCGATCTCATGCACTCTCTCTGACTACACACGCGATCATTTATGATCCGTAGAGGAGTCGCGCCATGCGCACTCGCTCTGATTATAAACGCGGTCGATTTTGACCCGTAGAGGAGTCGCATCTCATGCATTCTCTCTGACTATAAACGCGGTCATTTTCATGACCCGTAGAGGAGTTGCACCACGCACTCTCGCTCTGGTTACACGTATACATCTCACACTCGCACTCACATAAAACATAAATAAATTTTACGAGGTTTTTGGCCGCAAGGTCTTTTTTCCTCGGGGTTTGTCCCCAAATATTGTTGTTGTTGTTCTTTTATTAACTAATACATTTCTTTTGCATGAATCACGTGGCTCAGACACGAAGTTTGAGTTTCGAAGTCTAAACAGCTACTGTCTTATTATTTTGATTTTAATAATCAAAATGAAAATATTTAATACATTTATTAAAATGATACTTATATTAACGAATAACAAATAGTTTTCTGAATAACATACACTGTTATTCAGAACTTTGACAGTGTCAAATAACAGTCTATCATATTTTCATAGATTAAAATTGCAAATTAAATTACACTTGAAGTCTTTCAATAATATATGACTACTGTCACTTGAAGCATAATTTGAGTTTACTTAAATTATGTTCAACCGATTCTATTATTAAAATTTCAATTCAAATTACAAACTAAAATCTTTAACTTATTACAATTTTAATTTGATTTAGTATTTGAATCATTAAAAAATTTTTAATTTCACTAATTAAATTTACAATTTAATTACAAGTTGAAAGGTTTACAACTCTAATTTTAATACTGTTCGTACCGTTTTAAATTATTCTTAAGTATTTCTGACGGTTAAAATTTGAAATTAAATTATATACCAAATTTTGTTATTTATTAAATTCAGCGGTTAAAATAGTACTTAAATTATTTGAAATAAATTTTACCCAGCAAAAATCAATGAACCTTTATAAGTAAGCCGGTGGGAAGCAATTTAAGGTCGACAATCCGCTGTATATATTTGATAATGGCTCCCCTTTTATCGTTATCGGTTTCAGTTTCGTGTGGCAGGATTTCAAAACCACCCCTGTAGCTTAAACCGATTATACAGTGACAAGTGAACGATAAGAGGCGAAAGGGACGGGTAATAAAATTTGGATTTAACTTTAAGTGGCGTTTAGAGGTTTAAGCTGAGAAGTTCTCCTTGTCCGTTCTCAGAAAGATTTTAAATAGCTTGACGGAGGTGTATTCCCTTCCGTACTTCAGATATGTAATTCAAATTTATTCAAATATGACCGAAATTCCTTATCGTGTAATCCACAGACATAACAGTTTTATTTCCATTGATAATTACATTGTTAATCATTGCTTATCACCAGTAGATTAATCGATTTTTATTTTGTTATTTATTTATTTCGTGAAATAAATTAATTTGGTATATCGACAGCAATAAAGGTAATAAGGAGAAAAGTTTAATAAAATTTGTAAACAAAAACGCGGTTTTCAATTCAACTATGGATTTAAGGTCTGTTTCTTCTTTGAGGTGAACATTTATAGCAAATATTACCAGAACCCGCCGCATTTTTGCCGTATTGTAAGTAATATATTTTAATATTTTTCATTTCCATTTTAACGTTCCACTTTTCAAGTTTTTAAATATTCAGTTACAAATTTGCAAACTTACAAAATCTCAAATTTTCCAAATGTACAAATGTACAAATTCTCAAATTACAAATTTTTAACTATCCTAATTTTGCAAATTTTTAGATTTATAATTTCCAAATTTTTTGGTTTTCACATTTCTATCATCCCAAATGTCCAAATCACTGTTTCCAAATCCCTAAATCCCTAAATCCCTAAATCCCTAAATTCCTAAATTCCTAAATTCCTAAATCCCTAAATTCCTAAATCCCTAAATCCCTAAATTCCTAAATCCCTAAATCCCTAAATTCCTAAATTCCTAAATTCCTGAATTCCTATATTCATAAATTCATAAATTCCCGAATTCTCCCGAACTCCTGAATTCCTGAAGTCCTAAATTCCTAAATTCCTAAATTCCTAAATTCCTAAATTCCTAAATTTTCAATTTCCTAAATTACTAAATCCCAAACTTCCTAAATTCCTTAATTCCCAAATTTAAGAACTTTTCTAAGTATCCGAACTTCTAAATTGACGATCAGCATATATCTCTACAAGTCGGTCTTCGCGATGTGTTTAGTTTAAAGTAGAAGATAAATAGTTTTCTCATCTTGAATCATACACTACTACGAACTCGTAAGCATACGAAAAATTTCGATATAAGAGTATCACCAGTTTTTTGCGCATATCTCGGAAAACAAAGCTGAACTTTATATGTGGTTGTTATATGTAAAAGAAAAAGTTGAATTGTGTAACATATTTAAAAATTAAAATCAGTGATGTCGACTGCTTTCCATTTAGTTACTGTATTAACAGTATTCACTAATTATCTGTGTCTTGCATTAAAGTTCATATCATGAGATTTTGAGATGTGAAAATTATAGAAATAATACCGTGATTCGTGATTTTACTAGAGGAGGAATAACTTATCTATTCACGGTATTTTACATCTTTCCTTTGTGATTTATTATATTTAAATTTCGCGTAATTTAATTTTGTCATCTCATAACATTTGTCATCCCATGCAAATGCACGTGTTGCACCATGAGAATATAACAAATTTGAAAACCTATGGCCCATTAATTTTAACTTCTACAAATCATCTGCAAACGTCCCGATTACTGGCAAATCTCCTTCTGACAAGTATGAATCATACAAATCCACACTGATTGCTAGATGTTTCAAATAAATTTGTAAACACGATCAACAATGCCTTTTTATGAACCATATTTAAGAAACAGAACGATATTTTAGTGTCCATCATGATCAATAATTCTCATTTCTACATTTGTAGACGAGGGATTTAATAAGAACAAAATCGTTCCTCTTCCATAAATATCTCAACATAGTTTTGTATATATTCGTACCAACCTTTTGGATCTCAACATACAACATCCTTCATTATTCGGGAATGAGGTATCGCAATGTAATCACAAACCGAAGAAGAGAAGGATATGCTGCGTACATTAACAGCATCATCCAAAAGTTTGCGGAGGAATTGTACAAATTATTCGAAACGTGAACAAACAGATATTTCCTCCCTTTTTGCAGATATTATGCCGGATATGTAGGGAAATATTATTCTATATTACACAATGGCTGTACTAAACTTCAAAGTCACAGAGATACGTAAGTGTATGCGTATCTATTATTATAATAAAATACCGTATACAGTTAATTGGAGATTTTACGTTGCATATCTCTGTTAACCTTTATCAGTCGCTAGTTTTTTATACGTTATTCTCAGTAGGTTGTAACTGGTTTCGGTAAATATGCGAAAAATCTTCAGTATTACAAGAATAACATTTTTGTTTTGAAGGTATATTATAAATATATGAGTTTCAAATAATTATTTATAAGTTTTTAATGTATGATATTTTTTTAAACAATTTCCAACATGAAGGAATGGTTTTCTGTTGCACGTTTCACAGAAGTATAGGTGTTGCTTTATTCCTCCAAGCAACTTATGATTAGAACAGTGGTCGGCAACCTATGACCCGCGGGTCACAGAGTGACCCATTTGATAATTTCAAGTGACCCACTTTAGTTCCGAAAATAAAGTATAATATATAAAACTAAATTATAAATGTGAGGAAATATTTTCACAAATTAAATTTATATTAAGCAAGAACAGGAACAGGTTAACTACCGAAAATTCAGATGCTTGTATTCGTCTTAAAACGACTAACTATAAACCAGACTTGACTAAATTGACGTCACAAGTTCGACATCAGAGGAACCATTGATATCGAAGAGAACGTTTATAAATAAAGTTCATTCAACTATGTTTGTAATTATTTTCTTAATAAAATATATCTTATTATTTACTAAAAAACTGTTTTAATACGAAAATATCTCTGACCCAAACGTCTCTTTAATACTCACATTTTGGTTAATTTTGACCCGCGGCCAAAAAAGGTTGCCGACCCCTGGATTAGAACATACTAAGCAATCTCAATATCGCGTAGTTTCACCTTTTCGAAAATTAGAATTTCGACACGTTCCAACATTTTCACCTACCACGTGACGTGCGACCGCAGCGCCAACGTAGTGCTGTCACGTGAGAGGTGACTTACAACCGATATGGGTTAACCTTTGAATGGTGGAGCTGTGTCTTCATTAATGTAACTTGTCAAGAAGAGTCTATATTTCATTTTAAATTATGAAGTATTATCATTCTATATATTTTGTACATTTTGCATTATTTCTTTGAGACATGTTTCATTTGTAGGTTTCATGTAGTTGAATTTAAGGTACATTTGACTATTGTTATTCGCGGGATACACAGTTCAAAGATAAATGTATTGCACAACAGATGGAAGAATGTTGTATATATCAGAAGTTACGTGCGGTAATTCAGTAATTAGTAATTCAACGTGTGCTGGAAATAGATCGCAATGTAACGAGTGTCGACGTAACGCGCGCACAATTGCATAATATTGTTGCGACATGAAGCAAGCGACTCGATGTTGTAATGGGAAGCTGGCCTCGACCACGAATTGAAGCTGTTCGCGGAAATCGTCAATCGTACCGAGAGTGATCGAGTGGTCAGACTTCCGGTAGCTGAGAGTAACCGCGATGTTTTAAATGAAAATGGCGCAAGAGCTCGAAGAGCAAAGACATATTTTGAGATTACAGAATCTTGTTTGCTTTGTTAAATAAATTATTGTTCTTGAATATTAATTTGTGTTACACAATAAATACATGGCTAGTACTGAAGAAACCCCTCGGCGCAACAATATGTAGAAATACAATATATAATAGTATTAAAGTGTGTAGAAAAGTGAAGTATAGTAGCATAACGAACGACAGTACAACATATAGTAATACACCTTTCCTGTATGTACTTAAAACTGTCCAATGATTACCTTTTTGCCAGTATTTATCCTAGACAGCACAAACTACATAAAATGTACTAACAAATTCACCCTGCAGTTTATTATATATGTACATTTATGCATCAGCCTCAATAACAATTACTGATGAAGCAAATATTTATAAATGTATTTAAACAAATATCGCTTATGAACACAGAATAGCTGCTATTGCATGAACTAGAGCGTTTTGTATCGGAAGCGTTAAGTATTTACATAGCAGACTGAAAATACTTACGTTTAGATACGAACTTTACAAAAATCAGTCTACATTTACCCCACTTCACCTTATACTGTGAGAGAATAAGCAGAATAGATCATTTCGATTCGGATCTCAGTCGGTGATTTAAATAAAAAATTTTAATTTAAAGGAATTCAATGAAATGATAAAATTAAAAAATTAGTTTTCATTAACGTCACAGGAAAAAAGTCGAAAGTATATTGCATTCATCGGGATTTCATCAATATACTCGTCCACCTCTTGCCGAAACTAAAACGATGCACTTTCATCCATTTCTAATAAAACGTTTTAACTTGTTTTCAGAGATCTATAGCAAATTATTGTGAAAATTTTGTTCACGAGTAGTAGATATCCAAACAAATGAATTACAATTTAGTATATTTAATTTGCGCGTGCATTCAAAAACTATTCTTTTTAGAATTTTTTGGTATTCTATAGAGTCTAAAGAATACTAAATTTGTTTCTAATAACTTTTTATTATATTATTAAATTTGTGAAACTTCTTCCCATAAACTTATATTTATTCAACATTTGATTTCAAACGTCGGTGTTTTTTAGTAGCATACATAGTGTGCAAGGTTTACATATTGTTACGATAATCCATTCACTATTTAATGCAGCCAAAAAAAAATTGCTACTCTTATCATGGATATTTTCCGATGTTAAATAGATTCATGGTTTTTCTGACACTGTGACGTACTGAGAATGTTTTGCAATATGTCTTTGAAAAAAAACTTTAAATAGTTGCAAATGTAGTTTGAATTTTTTAGGAGTGCAGAGTTTGAAATAAATATTCAATGCACTGAATATACTTAAAAGACGATTAAACATCCATATATCAGAATATTCTTCATCAATTTTAACACGTGGTCAAATTTTTTTAAAAATTATTTTAGAATTTAGTTTTTTTTTAATTTCATTTCTATTCTGACGAAAAATACGTCTCTGCATAAAGGTTTCAGATTTACTAGTTTTGAACATAAGATTAAAAGATTTAATTAAATTAAATTAAACTAATTAAAAAATACAAAATATAACATTAAAGTTTTAATTGATTGTATATTTATATTTAAAATGATTACATTTCTAAGTTTGTAATTATTGCGTTGACATAACGCTAACGCATGTCTGCTACCACAAAGCGAGCAAAACGCTGACAACGTGAACAGCATAAACAAAATTTAAGTGAAAGAATGTTGAATGAGATATTTTAATAACATCACAATTGCTAAGTCATAAATTGTATCTATATCTCGTGATAACGTTACAAATTCTATTTATAATAAAATCACAAAGTTAGCAAATCACAATAATTGAAATTAAATAGATATAAGAGGACAATTTTTTCAAACATCATCAACAATTAAATCGTTAGTTAAAATAAGTGGCGTTAAATGGTACGAACATCAGAAAGATGTAATAAGAGAATCGAACCAAATAATTATAATTTCAACAAGTACACGAATAAAGTCTATTTACTCTGACCGTCTGAGTCACATAACAAAATCACCAAAATGTTATAATGTACAACGAACGGTTTCTACCCGATAAAACGAGTCGCCATCAGTAAAATAGACAAACGGGTGATATTCGGGAGCACGTCGGTTCAAGACACATAGTTCCTTTTCCTGTTATTAGGACACGTATATCCACTTGCAGACATTGTTAATTGGTTCTTTTTTCAAATCGATTAACTCCATAAAACAAAAAGCGAAGAAATGCGATGAAATAATGTGCTTTGATTTTTAAAATTCCTTTTATAATATAAATTTAAATAAAGTTTGCAGAATGCATAAATACAGATATAGCTATCATCAAAAAGATATTAAATTATAAGAAAGAATAGCCAAAAAAATTTATCGTAAAAAATGTTACAATTTTTATGTGACTGGTGGAGTTAATCGATTTGGCAAATGAACAAATTAATAAATTTAAATTCAGGGTTAAATTTTTAAGTTTTTTAGCACAAAAGAAGTTATATATTAGATATTTTTATTCAGATTTTTCATCAATGTGAATGTGAACAGTTCTGTTGTCTGTTAAATGATGTCTTCTTCATCAGCTGTATGTAAAGACTCGTCATTTCGATTTGTTCTCAAGTTTTTATAGTAATCATGTTTAACAGGAGGAATGAATTTCAGCAGATCCATCATGTCTCTCCTTTTCTCCCTTGTTACAGTTCTACCTTTAGGATATAACACAGACTGATCTACACTTTTCAAACTTTGTGGGGTACCTGCTATAGATTTCCTTATATTAATGGCATTAAATTCTGAATCTTCATTATAGTCACATTTAAATTGTATAAGGTGGGGTTTGGACCTTTCTAACTTTATCCATCGCATTTTAAGCCAATTTACGTGAGACCCAGTAATGGTTACTTTTCTGTTAATGATTGAATTTTCTAAAGGTTTTGTTGAAAAAAAAATCTTGGTGAGTCATTTGGATTAGATTAAATGGCGCTTTCTTTTTACATGTTTTGATTATATTGTTCCAATCATTTGGTGAAAAAATATTTTGAATTTTTTTCGCGTGTGACTCAATAATACCAAAATCTGAATCATTAGGCAAATAGCTATGTCCACTTACCATAAATTTCATTTCAATTGATTGAGCTCTTATTTCCGTACTTTGAACAACTTTCAATAAACTTAAGACAGTTTTGATATTTCTATTTTGTCCGGTACAAGAATCTGAATATGTTATTATCTTTTCAAAGTCTTTAGCATAAGTCTTTATGTACTTTATTAGGCGCGATGAAATTTCTTGAGACCCACGAGATCCTTCAGTTTCTGGCCAAACAAACATGTGGCCTAAATTTTTATTGAAATCATGGCAACCGAAATTATAAACATATAAATTTCGCTTATAACAAGCCACGGATCTGGTCAGTTTAGGAAAGGTTAAAGCTTTTTCTATAAGTCGAAAGAAAATACAAAAATTTTTTCTGATGCTGCTGTTCGATCGGCAGCCGTATGACTACGAGCCCGTTCAGCCTTTTCTAAATAAATTTCCTTTTCAATTTTTGCCATCTGAATTTCTTCACTGTCTGGTGATCGAATTTTTATTTGCAAAGGATAACAAGTTTGGCATGTATGATTAGATAGTTGTTTAAAATGTAAATTCAATTTTGTAGAGAATACCTTATAATAATATTTTCTTTTCGCTGGTACTACATTTTCCTTTTCACATTGTGTGACGTATAGTTCATACATTTTCTTGATATTTAAGTCAGAATTTAAATATTGCCGTCTTGGATTATGAGCTCTGGTGTAGTGACTAGTGTAAGCTGGAAATGATTTTATATGTTTTATAACGCGTGTGTCATCTATTTTATTTGTTGCAACATGACCTTTCCTCTGATCAACCAAAGCCGTAACTTTATCTTTATAACAACACTTGTATATCTGCCCGTCACTCCACTGATAACTGTCTCTAAAATATTTTTTGCAAACGGGAATACAACCTCTTAAGAAAATATTTTGGTCAAGTTGACTGTGTAAACTACAAAATGCCTTCATAGCAGCCTCTTTATCATCCGAAAGAATTTTTTGAGTGCACTTCTGACGGCATCGGCATATTATATCGATAAATGTTTTTGCAGGTATTTAATTTCCTCCTCTATTCCCGTATGTCAAATCTTTTGTTCTTTTACTCCTTTGTATATTTCGGGCCCAATTATCAGGATTACAACTTCTTTTCCTCCCAATCAATGTGTTTGTTGCAATATTTTCACTGCTACAATCGGATGAATCCGAGGAAAACTGCAAACGTTTTCTTGAGCCAGACTTTCTGTTAATAAATCGTATTGAAGAGCAATTAGATGATTCACTATTTTGCAAATCCACATTATTAGTAGTCTCACTCATCTTGATTATAAGGGTAAAATATTTATTTTTTTAAAACCACTGACAAATTGCAATGTAACAAGTGTTTCGCAGCATCGCGAATTGAGAGAGTGGTTTTACTTCAAAAGTCGCTTAAACTGGTCGGAGCAATAATTGTCACGTTTAAGACATTTGCCATGCAAATCTTGAGAATTTCCATACAGGAAATAGAATTTCTAAGGACAAGGTCCTGCAGACTTTCTCTATTACTTTAATTTTATTATTATTACGATCTCCTCTTCTGTGTCATAAATATGGCCCCCGGTGGTGCACAAATCAGCCAAAGCTGAACAAAACCCAACAAGGGTTTCGAACCTACAATGCTGCATGCCCAGACACTAACGGTCACATGACCATATATCTCAACGGGATACATAACCCAACATTTTGGGTTTTGAGCTGTCTGTCACTCACGTCTGGGCCTCTGCCGGTTTAAGTCATACACATTGACAACTTTATGTGCGCCACAGCCTGCTGGGTTTTCGGCAGCTTACATGGGAAATGTCCGGCGAGCTGATTTGCTGAACAATTCAGCCTATTGCCATTTGTTTAGAAACTACAAACGTTTACTGATTGGTTCTTTGAATCAACGCCACCTTGCCGGACTACCTCTCTGCGGCGCCTTGCTGAAGTTTGACACGGACGAATTTGTTTAGAAAGAAAATCATAAAACATCTCTCTCTCTCTTGCTCTGTATCCTGATTGAGTCGCCATTAAAAAATCTTGCCATTATCAGAAAACGATTTATTATCTTTATAATTGTAAACAGTTATAAAGACGTGTGCTAAAAACAACAAGACCGATCGTTCGCTACGACCTAGAACGATCTAGAAGGCCGCCTCGCGAAACGGAGCAACTCGCGTCGAAAAACGAATGAAACTTTCGCAAACGCTAATAGCGTGCTCGCGGACCGCGGAGCGTTCGATCCGCATTTTTTATTGCTAGTGCATTTGAGTTGCATTATTGCAACGATTTCCATTACAGTACGGAGTTAATCAGAATGGCCTCTGAAATAAATTATTTATTATTCAGTGGCCAAAAATATATTGTCGTTTAATATGTGGGTTCTCACAAAACCATTTAATCTGGGAAAAAGAAATCTATGAACAGATATGTGACTGGTGCCTGTAAGCCTATATAGATATAAAAAGACAATAAGCGTTTAAATGTGCTTTTGTGCAATAGTTTATCAGTATTGAAAAAAAAAAAAGCATATAAAAAAAAAACATAAAAAACATTCTTTACGACGCAGATGCGCTGTTTGCATTAAACATAATCGCAGAACTGACTCGCATGACGAATGCAAAAAATGTAACATTGGCTTATGTATTGAACCCTGCTTTGAGATTGACCATACAATACAAAATTATTAAATTTTCAATTTAAAAGATATAATTTACTACTGTTATGTTGTTCACGTTATTGTTGCTTAATGAAATAAATGGTTATTAAGGTTTTTGAGGTCACCACACAATTTATTTCAGTTACAATCAATATACTTTGCAATGAAAATTCAGTCTGCTCAACTTGCGCTCTTTCGTAAAAAGTACGCAGTCCACGGTAGGCTTTTTCATACGGAGTGGGCAGTCCACGGCGCACGCTTAACGTCGCGTCGGGCAACTCAGCGCTCAAAGGGTTAAAGCACTGGATACTATGCTACGGAACCCGGAGCATACGACAGCGTTCCATCTTGAAAATGGCAGTTTTGAAAGAATTCATGTTACTTTGACAAATAAAGATTAAATAAACGTAACAGAAGAACCAACCCTTTGGAATCTTCAACTTCAAGTCGCCGTATATTTGTACAACGCCACTGATGTGTTGCTAGCGAATCAACTTAATGTTAACACGAGCTAGTTTAATGTGTGGATCAGTGACACCACTCAGACACAAAATGAATTAACAACTGATTCAAGATAAAAATGTTCAATTTATTTAAAAATGAATGTTTGCTTGTAGTACTTTAAAATAACACGTGTAGCTACGGACTTCTTAAAATATTGTATTTGATTCGTTGAGAGCTGACGGGTGAATCTGAACAGTCTAAAAAGAATCGTGGAATAGGATCGACATGTTGCTGGGAGTGGACAAGCGACTTGGTTTAAATAAACTATTGGATTTGTTTAAAAAATATTAAGAAAAGGGGACAAAAACCGCCCTTACAAAATGTTCGTACTGAGGTCAAGTTTGACTTAAGGTAAAAGCTAAGTCGTCGCTCATCACCTAATGATTCGGCAGCCATAAAACCATCGAGTTTGCTGGGTCTTGACAAAATATGTTAAGTAGAAAAATTTGGAAATACAAATTGTCCGTAATAAACAGCTACAAAAGGCAGCGGTCGTTTGTTCAAGAATATTCCAAAAAATAAAGATAAACTTAATGGTTTTACGATGTTAAGAACGCGCCGCAACAACTACCATTCACTCAGCAATTGGAATCAAACCTTTCTGTCCAAAAATATTACAAATATAAAAAAAGTGTACACACTATTATATCGGCAATAAAGAACAGTAAAACTTTTTCCTCTTTCATTTTGTTCAAACACTTATCATTAACCAGAAAAACGTTTAATAGTAATAACGATAACAAAAACAGTAAAAAAAAAAAACAATAAACTCACTTTACTTGCGTAGCGAGTGTACACTGCTAGTATTATTACATACGTCTAATGAACAATTGTATAAGGTCATAAAAATCGATGTGTATCAGTCGTCAGAGTTCCATTGTTAGTGTTTCTAGTTGCAAAGTCGATTATTTAGTCTGCAACAACTGTTTTTGAGCATTAATTGAGGAACCCTCACGATGGTCGATCAGGTAGACGAAGGTAGTAAATCTTCGTCCCACGAATATCTCAATACGTTTCCGCTACTCGTTAGAATGGTGGAGATTATATGACGAGTTAAATGTTGCATAAAACTGATTGTCTTTGAGTTGAATGACTTAAATGCAGTGTGGAGTTGATTGACTTTGGTATTTGATAGGAAACAAGGCTATGAGCCTTGTTGTATTGAGACCTTTACGATGGCCGATCAGGTCGACGAAGGTTGTGAAGCTTCGTCCCACACATACAAACCGTATCCTCGTGTCTTGATGACGATGGTCATTGAGTGATAATGGATATCACGCGAATCTCTGAGACGATGGTTTGTCGGCTGAATTGGTATCCACGAAAGATCCGTATCAAGAGTGAACGAGTTGCTCAAAAAGGAAGACCTGCGAACATTGGAGGAAAAAGTCGAGCCGTGGAGGTATCTACCACAGAGGACCAATCAGGTTTAGTTCGTAATTTGGTAAAAACACCGATTGGTTACACGTCTGAGCGAATGGGATCACGAGACTTTTAGCCCTCAATGAGTGGTCGTAAGTGTTAATGATAGATTTAGGTGACCCAAGCACTTGAATGATTTGGGTCCTTCAATAGTTGAGCTCGAGTGCATCGGTCCGCCGAATTGACATGGATTTCGTAAACGCTGTACACCGCAGGGAGTGGACAGTTTAGGATATAGGAAAGAAACTTTTACAAGGAAAGATGTATTGGTTTTCGATGAATGGCATGCGTTTTGGTTTGTTAGCAAGGTTGCTGACAATAGTTTAGAAAGTCGAGTTGTGGAAACGTTCTCGAAAAATCATAAAATATCTATTTAATATTGCGTGAGTGATGCGCAGACGCGATATGGGTTTTAACCGAATGCCAATAAACACTGTGAGTTGATATTATTCCGAGTTACGTGAATGGTGCAACTCGAAACAAGAACCTATCAAAATGTACGGTAGCTTCGTATTCTCGTTAGAATTTCTTACTTGCTCGCCGCATTCAGGTTTCTTCTTTCCCTTGCAATTCGCTGTACAATCCCTTACCCGCCCAATGTCCTCTGTTTATCTGCTTTCTTGCTTATCTTTCTCTACCCCCTCCGCCGTGGCTGACCCTGTCTAACGAGAGTTTGGCAAGAACTTTGACCTGGTCGTTGTGCATCAGGCATTACACACGTACTTACATATACGTCCTCGTGGAGGATTCACGGACAATCGACCTCACTCGACCGGACAATCGTAAATTGTCAGGGTGTTCGCTACTTAAGTAATGAGCAAAACTTGGCTTAGCAGTGCCACCGTACTTCGTTTGTGCACTTACGCAAATTATGGGGGAAATGTATAAAAAGTGGGATTAGAGAAGATGGAGCTGAACAACGCGGTGAAACTAAAGGTTTTTCGGTATGCTTATTCGAGACGGATGGATAATATGTAACTTCCGAAAGTACAGAAGATTGATAGCTGGATTGCTTAACTTTTATAATAATACAGTGAGTTACTCGGGGACACAAGTATATATTTTCTTTATGTTGTTAGGAACTGATAGAAATACATTGCTGGCGATTTTTCCAATGTGAGTAATTATTAAATATGATACGTAAAAACAAATTTGAAGAAGAAATTGAATGAAAAACCGGTGTCGGAAATTTGGATATTTTGGCAAATGTAGTAATTTGAGAATATGACAGTCTACAAAATTAAGAACGTGAAAATTTGGAAATTTGAAAATGTGAAAGTTTGGAAATTTGAAAACTTGAAAATTTGAGAATTTGAGAGTTTTGGAAATTCGGGAACTTCAGAATATACAGTGAGGAGCAAAAGTGGACACACCTACGATATTTTTACAAAAATTAATTTTTATTTAATGTTTGCATATAGAATACCAAGAAACAAAATATATAGTATTAAGTACAACATTTTAGGTTTTCAAGAAAATTTAAACAATCATGATATTATTATTATTTTGATAAAGACACATTTTTTCCGTGTGATCGGTTTTGCACCCCAATTAACTTTCAAAGAAACATTTCATATTTTTATACATTTATTATTTCGTCCACGAGCCTTTTCTCTTTATAATGGCTTGAATGCGTTTAGGCATACTTGAAATTATATTTTTACAGTATTCTGGAGTAATAAAATACCACTGTTGCTGCACTCTTTGCCACAAATCATTTATTGTTGCTGGTGGAGCGCTGTACTCATTCGTTAGTTTCATTTTTAAATATGCACAGACGTTTTCGATAGGTTTTAAGTCTGGACTTTCAGCAGGTCACACCATCGTTTGAAATTGTTGAGCCTCGAGCCGATTTTTGACCCTTTTTGTAGAATACACAACGATTTTGGGGGCGCTTCTGGGGGCGTTATCGTGTCGGAAAACAGCATCACATTCTCGTACCAGCATATTATCAACAATATCCAACATCGCGGAATACCCGTAGCCGCGAGCTCGCTATCGGCGTTCGCAAATGTTCGATACGATTCTCGACGCGAGTCACTCCGTTTCGCGAGGCGGTCTTCTAGATTGTTCCGGTCGTCGAGAACAAATTGAGAATGTATAACATTTCGAAATTGAAAAATAGGAAATATAGTTTAAGGATTTGGTAATATAAAAATTTCGATATGAAGAAAGTGAAAATTCAGGCTTAGAAAATTTACAAAATTAAGGATTTGTAAATTTGTCAATTTTGTGAATTTTACGTGTATGAAAATTTGAAAATTTCAGCATTTAAAAGTTTGGTAATGTGGTAAATTGAGAATTCGGAAAAATCGAAATTTATATATTTAAAAAATTGCACATTTGAGAATTTAAGAATTTTACGAATTTAGAAATGTGAACAAAAATGTAGTAACATTGATAGCTGGAGGTATAAAAATGTCTTCATTTGTGAAAATATGTATTTATCCAAGAAATTCTTAATACATTTATTACTTGTACTAAAAGCTGTGCAAACTTATAAATATCATTTTACATTTATATTATACAATTTTTATTATACAGGGTGTTCGGCTACTGGTGGGCATTATTTTAAGGAGTGGTAGCTGGGGTGATTCTGAACAACTTTTTCCTTTACCAAAATGTTGGTTAAAGCTTAGTTTTTGAATTATTAACGAAAAACAGTGATTAATCAGGGCGTGAGAATAACGCGTGACCAGTCGCGAGAGCGACAGCTTCGAGCCTAACGGCTGAGCGTGATCGTGAACAAGCATGTTTTCACTGTGACCGTATAATTGCTAACAGAAAACCGCTACGTCAAAGTTAAATCAAATAACGAGTAAAATAGTAAAGAATAAGAACGGATTATGAATTATTTACAGATAGGGGATAAACCAATTATTTATTATTAACTTAAATCGAGTGAATCGAATTTGTTCGATACTTGTATTCGTTAATCGAAAGAAATAAGGAATAAAATATGGAAAATTGTCGTTGTCTAATGTAGTAACGATGGATAAATAACCGAGAACGTGGAAACGATTATCAATAAATAACTTCAGCGATTATTTTTTTTTCCGTTATCGTTGCGCTTCGAACGTTTTGTGCCAAACTAGCGATCGTAATATGATCGGCGTGACACCCCCCCCCCCCCCCCCCCCCAATTCGTCTTTCTCTCTCTTCCCAGTGTGAAACATTGTTTTTGAAGGGACTCATGTTTTTTTCGCCAAGGATGTTGATCGCGTTACGATCGGCAGTTTAAGACACAGCGTCCGATATTCAACGTGGAAGAAAAAATGAAAAATCGTTCAAATTATTTATGAATAATTTATAGGAAAAATCAGGAAATAACCGAAAGGTAACTTATTAAAGTTAACACAACAATTTTGCTTGGTAAACTATATCGTTTATTCTGTGACGTGTTTCCACGCTCACAGTCAGGACAAGAATACTTCTTCGGCAAAACATTGGCCGTGAGGACACCAACGTTACTATGGCCCTTGACGACTATACAATATTCCTTAGCCTCATAAAACTTTCCCTTGCGACCAGGAAATCACCCTGACAAAACGCACATGGCTTGCTCTCGCCGTCCGCATCTATACAAACTCTAAATTTCTAACAAATTGCTTACGCGTTTTCATTTCTGTTCTTCTTCTGTGGTTATCATATTAAGTAATTAGTGAAAAGTGATAGTGAAATGTTACAGTGAAACGTGAAATAAAGTGAGTTCATTGACTAACCGCGACAAGTTGTTATGCGGTGTGTATCTTTTTTCACGAAAAATCATGTCCGGTGAATTGATCCAGTCACAAGGACACATTTTCACCGAAGCAGGATTATTTTAGGTGACAAACAATAGGTGAGTCTAATTTAAATTACTTCTAGATGTTTTTTTAATTTAAAGTAGACAGGAATCAATAAATTTGTTAGTTATTAGATTTCAAATCTTTTCTGACGAATGGAAAAGTTATTTTTCCTTCAAAATGCACGAATTTGAATATTTTGTATTTTTGTAACGAGAGATAAGAACAATTTTCGATATTTTATTCCTTATTCCTTTCGAGTAACGAATACAAGTATCGAACAAATTCGATTCACTCGATTTAAGTTAATAATAAATAATTGGTTTATCCCCCATGTGTAAATAATTCATAATCCGTTCTTATTCTTTACTATTTTACTCGTTATTTGATTTAACTTTGACGTAGCGGTTTTCTGTTAGCAATTATACGGTCACAGTGAAAATGGATCACTGTTTTTCGTTAATAATTCAAAAATTAAGCTTCTGTCAACATTTTGGTAAATGAAAAAGTTGTTCAGTATCACCCCAGCTACCACCCCTTGAAATTGTGCCCACCAGTAACCGCACACCCTGTATATTTTGTACGTTTTATATCATATCTTTAAGTAATATTTCATTTTAAGGTTTCAACTGTATAAGTTTATGGCACATTTAGCTATCGTCCTTCGTGTATCGATAAATGTATAACATAGAAATGTAGAAAGTCGTCTATGTCGAAAATAGCGCGTGGCAATTCAATGATAAGGAATTCAAAACGTACTGGAAACACAACAATGTAACGAGTATGAATGTAACGCGCAGCAACAGACGGCACATTGGAGTGTAACGCGTAGTAATACAACGTGTAATAGTACTATAACCGGCAGAAAAATGAAGTGTGGTCATATAACGAATGAGAGTACAATACGTAGTAATGTACCTTTTCTATACGTGCATAAAATTGTTTAATTATCATCTTCTTGCCAATGCCTGTCCAAGACAACACAAACTACACAAACTATAGTATCAAATTCGCCCTACCTTTTATTATATACATTTATACATCATCCTCATTAGCAAACGTCCGGCGCAAGAGGTCAATAATGAATACTACCTTTCTGTATTTCCGCAGGGTTAAATAATCTCATGCTTAAACAAGGACAGATAGCACGCCAAACAGGGTGTCCAAAGTTTAAAGGAAAGTGGAAGTTCCCAGAAAAATTGGTTACCCCGACATAAAAACTATCGTGAAAATCCCAGACCTTCGTAACGGTCACCAGCCATGTGTATCGCCAATGATTTGGATCCTTCGAAATTTACACGGCTATTTTTCGTAAGTAGTGAACAAGCCGCTACAACCCAAACCCCACCGGCTAAATACATATTAAGGAATTCCAATTATTTTGGCCATAAATTGCTTACAGATGAAAATATATTAAGTTTCATTTATTGCGAGAACGAAAAAAAAAATTAAAAACGTATCATGGAAAAAACCAAGTCCAGCGGGCTCAAACCTGCGACCAAAAAACATGCATAGATTACGAGGCAGGACTCCTAACCACTTATAGAAGCATTTTACGTTTGGGAATATAACGAATTACAACGTAAAATTAATTAATAAATGATTTTTATTTCTTTAACTAATATATCATTTGTATCAATTATGAATGTGAATCTATTTAAGATTACTTAATAAATATACTGAGAAAAGAAGACATGTAAATCCGAAGCGGAAAGTACTTTTTTAAAGGATTATATCGGTTTTTGATTTTTTTAACTACGGCGCACCTCACCGAAAAATCTGAAAAAATTAGGGGATAACAGTTGTGCCAATACCTAACTACCACATTAATATACAAGTAGTGCTCCCACATCTTCAATAAAAAATCGCATTTTTTCTGATTTTTTTTTCGGTTTTTGATTTTTCATAACTACAATTTGCGATCAAAAAATCTGAAAAAATTCTATAATATGTGCTATGTGGACCTTAATGTTTCAGATTTTTTTCAGAATTTTTGTACGAAATTAAATAGCCATAAATAGGCCAAAAACCGGAATGTCGTTTTTTCCCTTTTACTACCCCCAAGGATGAGATAGGGGGTTGAAACTTGTTGTGAGATGTTTTTTTTTAGATATGCTATCGACTGACGTATTGGGTTTTTCATTTGACTCAAGGGCACATTTGACCACCTTATTCGGCTAGACCCTTTCTACTTCTATAGTCGCTCGTATAATTCGGTGGAACCTGAGCTTGACTTCGCCTCCTAAAAACTTGTACTGCCTCCTTTTCGCTCATAAAATTTTTTATTAACACAAGCAAATATTTAGGTGGAAACGAAATATATAATTCAGCTAAAAATATAACATACTTTAATGTTCTTGTTACGTGAAATTATGAATAAAAACCATAATGATATTAAACAATGCTGGTCATTTTATATTTTTATTAAAACTGACAACCAGGCTCATCTTATTGTTAGGCAAAATTCATAGTTATTACTTTGATTTTTATGTCACCCATACATATATCGATGACACTTAAATTTCTATATAGATCTAACATTTATATTATTAAAAGTTTGTTCTGTTTCGTAATTGAAAGTACTCGTATTAATTAATTGGAACTATGGAAAATAAATAAAACAAAATATTGTGAAAATATTTGGTGAAATTTATTACAAACGGAAATACTACCTAATGCAATTTTCAATTGTTTCAGAGTGTCAGTTAATGTGCTGTATCGATTATTACAGTAGAATTTTGCCTTAATGTTTAATAATATTCTGCTCAAAATTAGCATGATTACTGCACAGAAACGGAAAATTGAAACTTTCGGTTTTCCCAATATTGCACATATAGAACAACGTTATAACTTTAAAAACAGTCAGGAAGTTAAAGTAACGTGTTTATGTTTTAAACTCTGTTTCTGCAAATGTTTTTAACACATTCTGCACATTAAACTGCTACCTCCTTCCGATTCGCTCCAAACATTTAATTTCCAACATAAAATTTTATACGTTTCACTGATTTAAAAAATGAATCAAAAACATCAAATTTGTTTGACTTGGCTGATAGAAACTTTCTCAATAGTGTTTTCACCAGTATATACAGTTTCACAGAATGTTTGCCACTACTTTGTAACAAATTATTTTTTACGATCACGTAATTAGACAAGTTTTTTATAAATGTATGTACAAAATGGATGTAAAAAGTACTATAATACTAAATCAACGACTAAACAGCTTATCTCAGAAGCTTCATGCAAAAACGTAATATTATGTATGTTACTATAATCACGCACTTCACGTCAGCTTGAGTAAACAGTCGTATTTGATATGTTCGTTTGTAGGTAATTTTACAGAATAACGGAGTCATTTTCGATTTCAATAACCTAAACATATGTTGCAGGAATTATCATGTTCAACAACCTTTCGTATACATGCATGGTGTTTTAGGTTTCTACCGCCAAAATCCATTAACATATTTTATTCACAAAAATAAAAAAAGAATGTAATACTAACACAGGGGTTTTAAAGGCTTTATTAAAGCTTTTTGTGGTTACAAAAATATGAAATGACAACGAACTGCTTTGTTTTTATATGCCACGTACAGCGTGTTTCAGTCTTGTACGTAAAACTTTACTAACATGAATAAAAATGCTAAAAAAAACTCCACTTTTCCATATATTTTATTACACAGAAAATGAAAACGTAATGTGTTTCAACAAGGGACCTCACTTAGATGTTACACGTGGATTTTAATGAAATTTCCATATGTGGTAGCTTTTCGAAAATTATTTGACACGTATTTTTTTATATCTGCTGACATGCATGTTGAGGGAGTGAAAATAACCCTCAAAGTTGGGGTTGAAAACACATTTTCTTTAATATCTCGGAAACTAGAGGGTGTAGGAGGGTGAATTATTTTTTAAAATGTGTATTTTTGAGTGAGGAATTTAGTTTATTTCGACAATTTCGGAATAAATTATTTATTTAAATAATATATTAAAAAATTGGATTTTTTTGTAATTTTTTACTCTAAATGCCGTTCGATTTTTATGCAGATTTGTATACGTAAAATATGGATCAAAATGGGTGATACGTGTTTTTGGAATTTTTTGTTTATTGCAATTTAGCAATAATTATTACATATACAATTTTCGTCTACTTTTTACGGAGAAAAATGTTGAGATTTGTTTTCGAAGAGTGTGTGCCTTTATTATACAATCATTTGCCACTTGTTTAACAATTGGATAATATTATATGTTTATTGTTCCATCATCGGTAGCCAGTATCCAATTGTCGCGGTACAGATGCACTCAACATGTATAAAGAATCGGCATATGTATAGTAGTCATGTAGCGACGAAGAAAAATTATTCTGTGTACAATGTATTTCCTGTACAAACTCCCTAACCCTTGTAATAAATCCTGTTTTCCAGAAATCTTTATTCTTCGAACTCCGTCTCCTTATCCTCGTAAGAGAAAACCATGGCTACATTTCTATTTAAAATATATTTAAAAGTAATTTCATAATAAATACAAATGTTTAATTATTGTCGCTGTCATCCTGATAAAGAAGATTGCAAGAGTACATAACAAGAAACATTAATGGATAGATAAATAAAAATTCGGAACATTGGAAATTACTTGTTTTGATGTTCTTAATAGTTGGCAATGGTCGAATGTAACCAGAAAATAATTTTGCTATTTACTATTTGGTTATCTCCAAACTATATTGGTTATCATCAAATCAAAAGAATCTTTTATTAGCTCATAGTGGCAATCAGTAATCAAAATAAAATGACAGATCGTCGATAATGGGTACTGGTAACAAGAATGCAATTTCGGTCATTTATGTTGATTAATAATGACCAAAATTAAATCTGTGCTATTGATAGCGGTTATTCGATTTTCATATGATTAATTCTTTTTTACCAGTATTAAAAAAAATTGCAATTCATAGTAATTATTCGTAACCAAAGTCGTTTTGTACATTTATGAAAATGTAATGATATTAACTCATATACCATACTCTGAATTTTTTAAAATAAAAATTATGGTACCTGGTTCATTTTAAAATTTCACGTCCAATTATCGCGAAAACTACATTTCTGGAAAAATGTTTAAAACAAAAATTTCACGAACTCGAGGAGATACAATTATTCTCCTCGCCATTATTTTTTTTTTTTTATATAAAAATTATATATAAAAAAAAAGGAATAAGGGAACCACCTTTGATTTCGATAATTTTAAAATATATTCTCAAAGCCAGGGTTCTGAATAACTTTCGCCTATATGTCGAGGGATGGCAGGGCGATAGTAGAAAGAAATAGGAAACCAAATAGTGTGAAAATAAACTTTATTATCGCAAACGCGTGTGATTTAGGCTGCGTTTACACTATGCCAGTAAGCCATGCGAGTGGCCCGTGCAAGTAGGTAGTCGAATTTTTGTGTTTCTTACTTTGCCTGTACCAGGCGTTTCTTACTTTGCCTGAATCTTCACATTTGTGTTAAAAGAGGGCCAATCAAATGATGATACCGGGCCTGGTGGAACGAAGGCAAGGAAGGAAAGAAACCATTTTCCTTTTCCAACAATAGACCTGGTACAGACAAAGTAAGAAACGCAAAAATTCGACTACCTACTTGCACGTGTCACTGACACGGCTTACTGGCATAGTGTAAACGCGGCCTTACACGCATGGCCGAAAGAGTACTGTCGACCGCGTGGTAGTATCCCGGCAGGAGCACCACTTGAAGGTAGAATGGGGGTATTAACCTAACTCCCAAAGGGCTAGATGGTCCCAATTGTACAAGAACCTGGAGAAATTGTCCCTCCAATACTATGCATGTAGCAGTCCAACTCATTTAATTTGTCAGATATTCGCAACCAAACTTACTTTCAGAATTCACAAATAATTGCGGAATTTTTATATGAAATGTATCAATTTATTAGTAAGACCGATACTCGTCAACCTCAGATAAAAAATCATATCTCATGTAAACAGAGCAAACGTAGATATTGCTGATCTGATTCTGGGATGTAGTTCTGAAATGCCCCGATAGCCGGTCAGCATGTACTTTGGGTGTGTAGGAGGGGTGGGAGTCACATCAGCCAATCAGTTTCGGAGATATCAATGAATAACTTTTACAAGTTGCAAGAATGCTGCCTATGCAGGCAACACAACCAGCTTAGCTGTAGTAATTACCGTAAGAAGTAGTAATGCCCTCGATCTGAGTATCTATAGGGTGTTCTATACG
Source organism: Megachile willughbiella (assembly GCA_945859595.2). Lineage (NCBI taxonomy): Eukaryota > Metazoa > Arthropoda > Insecta > Hymenoptera > Megachilidae > Megachile > Megachile willughbiella. The sequence continues at coordinate 1,534,428 of OX243806.1, forward strand.
TACAATACACATTATTTCGTCAAGTGTATCAAACTGTCGAAATATTCCCAAACAACATTGTTACTAATACAGAGAACCTATAACACAAGCATAGCTATCTTCTGTTTTTATACATGTATTTGTCAATTTGCTACTCATACATATACGAATGGAAGATAACATTCCAGTCCGCCTATAAATAATGGACTGCAGTATGATTGGGTTAGACTACTTTTTGAGATGGAAGTGGAGGGGCAGTGCCCTTACCCTTTAAATTACTTTTACTCGCTTACAAAATACGCTAAATATAATACTAATGCAACGGTCAATGCATCAGTAAAATTTTTAATGTAACCTCCTGTACATACTCAGGTCGAGACCTCTACTGTTTCATTGGTTGCTCACCACTTAATGACGGTGGTTACTTTAGCGGAGATGGTGGTGTTCATCCTGGTTCTGTATCGCATCGAATTAACCGTGAGTTTATTATCGTTCTTATTTCATATTATTATCATAATACTTTTGTTAGGTTGTATTGTGAAATAATAATTCCGCGGACTCTTTGAATATACGTCTTTATTATCGCACGGCTCATACCTTACTCGCTCTAGTTCGTCCCCCGCACCTTTACATGGACTCCGCGCGCAATTTGCGTTTTTGCTTCTCCGTTGGGGCAAGTTCACAACGCTTACCTAACAACTTTAATATAGCTTTAAAATACCAATGGTTTTATAATATTTCATTGTTATTTCTGTAACGTCCCCAGTCCACAATGATGAACATCCGCGTAGATAAGTAGGGTAATCCTAATATATGTACTTTTATTTTTGACTATCGACCGCGAATTACCGACCGCACCATAAAAATTCGCGCGGTAATAGTCACGGGTAAATTATACGTGCAACATTGTTGAATTAGATTACCGATCGATGGCGCGCGCGTTAGTTAGACAGAGATGCCAGATACACATCGAGAAGAAATCATTATAAATTATCGTTTAAACATTTCTATTATTAATTATTTATTCACTATAAATCAAAATGTATTTTTAGCTATCGTTTTATGTATTATTTGTGATTAATTATTCTCTTATTAAAATACTTGCAATATCCCGCCAATTTGCGTACGTAAAATACATTAAAACTACGATTTAGCGAATTAGCTTGCGAAATTTCAATTAATGATAAATCAAAACATATTTTTCTCAATGAAATTAATATATTTTCCTTATTAAATAAATTGTAATAAAATAATATTAAAAATTATGTAAAAATAGTACGCATTTAGAATGAGGGTAAGCCTGCGTAGCCTTGAAAAGTGAAAGGCAAATTGGCCGTTCTCGGGGTATAAAAGAGCGGGCGAAAAACCCATAGGGTGCAGAACAATTTTCAAAGTATTAAAAGCGGGACTCCTAGGAGAAATATAACCGGAACAGTTTTAGCTGGTAAGACCCAAAAAGATTCTTATGCCTTGACTGGACAGCGGGTATCGGCCATTTGGATACTCGATCGCTGGGTTATAGCAGCTAGCTAACGCGGGCTCCCCATTCGAGCGGTCTTGTATTTGAAACTCCGTTTGGAGAGTGCCATACTCAGCCCCAGGAAAGTCTGAGACATCGAAACGAGAGCTCACAGCCACTCTATTAATTATTGTTGTCGAATTACTGACTTGCCATCGGATTCTCGGAGTTCGCTCTGGGTTATAGTAGCTAGCTAACGCAGGCTCCCCATTTTGAGCAGCTTGGTCTCTGAAGCCCGTGTGTTTTGGGTGGCGGCTTAGTAATCACGACCTATAAGAGTCATTTCATTTTGCAACCCTGTTGGACTTGGTTGTTCATTTGATTCCAGTATCGTTGGGTTATAGCAGCTAGCTACGCGGGCTCCCCAATTAAGCGATCTGGGTTGGGTGTCAATTCAGGTTCTGACAAAAAGAGCGAATGTACCAGTAGTCGTAGAGTCAAAATACTGAGTAGCTGTTCCGTACTAAAATTACTTTTGCTAAAATAAATTCTTAAACTTGAAATAACTAAAGAATATTGTTTTGACCAGTTTGCGATTGTAAAACAGCGAAACTTGCGTAGCATTATAGTAGTCAACTACGAACACGTTAATCTCTGAATTTAGAAGCAAATTAGATGGAACTCATTGTAATATTTTAAACTGAATTCTGAGACAAATAATTTGCGAGTTGCGTTTCCGTTCAATTAGATTCATTTCATTAGATTAATTATTTAATCATTACGCGATAAAAGTCCGTTTTGTTCTTTGCTAAATAATCAGATACATATTCTCTTTTTATATTTTTCACAGTAATAATTGTTAACTGTAATACTCAATCTCTACTAGTTAATTGAATAAACCTAAGTTATTGAAAGGTATTGACCTGTAGATTTCACTCTTTAACCGCACACCACACGAATCCCACATCCTTTTAGAATTAGTTATAATAAAGGAACGAGTCGCTCAATAGGCAAAAGCCGCTCTTTGTCTTACATAGCGCTGTAAACTCCCGAGTCTAGCACCAGGGACGTTACATTTCGACCAACAGGATATACCAACTACGTTTGGCCGTTAAAAGTTGTGATAGTCTGTATGCATCACAATATTATAAAACCCCGTTCCGACCACTAATTAACGAACTGACTCATGTATACAGATGTTGAGGTTAAACAGATATGAAATTAGGCGATGTGAAATTAGGATTCGCGACCTTCGACTTGGCTCCAGAAAGTTGTAAAAACCCCCAAAAGCCCATTTAGGCGGAGAGTTTGGGGCAAAACCCCTCCAAAAGCAAAGTGTAACATCCTGGAAACGGTAGTACAGACAAATTTCGATGTCAATAAAGAAGAACCTTTCTCTTTGTACATGTTATCGAATTATCAATCCCGAGCATAAAATTATTGACCGCGCCATAAATTCCGTGCGATAATCAATAGTTAGAGGTAAATTAATTGTCACGCGCATTAATGTTTAATATATGTAAATCCCCGATAGATGGCTTGTGCGTTAGATAGAAAGGGACAGAGAACATATTTCGAAGCAAAATTATTATAAATTATCACTTAACTAGCAAAATTATAAATTGTTAATTTATTATAAATCAAAATGTATTTTTAGTTATCTTTTTATTATATCGTTATTATATTTTGTGTACTTGTCTTAATTAATTAACGTCTTTTTAAAGAATTTAAAATATCTCCTAATTCGCGAACGTTAAAATTGTTACAACAGCGATTTAACGAGTCAAATTATAAAAAACTAATTAACAACAAGTTAAAGTATATTTTTTAGTCATATTAATGGATTTTCGTTATTAAATAATATGTAATAGAAGAATGATAGCTTCTATACACGCCTGAGCATAGGGAAGGCTCAGCATTTAGCGAAAAAACCCACTGTTCGGACGCGAACTCCGACCTTTGCCGTGGCTAAGGAATTTATTACAGGGTTCAAGTGGTTCGACGCGTAGACCACCGTGAATACCAATATGCCTCAAAATACGGGTCAACTAGGACCGTTTTGTCTATCAAGTCTCGTTCGGACCTATCCCAACGTCAACATGCGCTTGCCATAAATCGGCTAACGGATATACATTCTTTTTCTCGGTCTTCAACTAACAAAGCATAGATTTTCTTAACCGTCACCCACTAATGCGCGAGGGTGTTCGGGCAATTTTTATATATCGAAGACACAGTCTTTCGTTGAGTCTTGTGCGGGTCGGATCGAGGGTACAAACTCCGTGTATCGCGAAATAACATACAAACTCCGTGTATCGCGGAATAACGTACAACCTCCGTGTATCGCGGAATAACGTGCAAACTCCATGCATCACGGAATAACGTAAAATATCCAATGCAGGGTGGATTCCAATATAATTATAACTCTATTCCAGCGGGACCCTGCACTCCTCGAATAGGGCAGTGTAGGGTGGTAACGAACGCAAAACATAACATTATTTGAGTGAGACCCTACACTCCTCGAATAAGCCAGTACAGGGTGGTAACGAACGTAAATCATAACATTATTCGAGTGGGACCTTACTCTCCTCGAATAAATCGTCGTGGACAATCCTACGCAATGTGGATTATAACACGAACCGTATCATTATTTGAGTGAGACCTTGTACTCCTCGAATCAACTAACAAACATACTCAATCACATACACGCTTTCACCGTTCAATCACGACAAGTATATATTTAAAAAGGGTTTTTTATGACGCAAGGCTTTTTCCCTTAAATCACATTATTCGAGCCAATAAATTATTATGATTTTTCAAGCTCAAATTTGTTTAATTAATTTTTTATTAACCCTTCTCTTCATTCAACTTTGAACATTATTTTGAAACATGAAATTTCTCCATGTTGGAAAGATTTCGACGATACACTCACGATCCTCAGGGAGAAAAGAGCGTACGGCGGATGCCGTACTCACAGAACAATGTTCGATCAAATTCTAGAAACATCTCTTAGTAGGAAATATAAGGAAGACTTGCAAAGACAATGTTGGAAGCTACTAAAAGTATTAAGTAATACTTTCGCACTCGGACGTGCTCAGATTCTAGAGCAGGGGTCGGCAACCTATGAGCCGCGGGTCACAGAGTGACTCATTTGATAATTTCAAGTGACCTACTTTAGTTCCGAAAATAAAGTATAATATATAAAAATAAATTATAAATGTGAGCAAATATTTTCACAAATTAAATTTATATTAAGCAAAAACAGGAACAGACTAACTACCGAAAATTCAGATGCTTGTATTCGTCTTAAAACGACTAACTATAAACCAGACTTGACTAAATTGACGTCACAAGTTCAACATCAGAGGAACCATTGATATCGAAGAGAACGTTTATAAATAAAGTTCATTCAACTATGTTTGTAATTATTTTTTTAATAAAATATATCTTATTATTTACTAAAAGACTGTTTTAATACGAAAATATCTCTGACCCAAACGTCTCTTTAATACTTACATTTTGGTTGATTTTGATCCGCGGCCAAAAAAGTTTGCCAACCCCTGTTCTAGAGGTCTGCTTTAATGATAAATTAATAGCAGCTAGCGAAGAATGGAGCTCCCTATTGAAGCGGTCGGGTCTCTGAACCCCGTTGTTTTGAGTTGCAATGGCATTGTTCCGTCTAGTGGGCAATTATTGAAAATAATTGTAGAGTCAAGTTAATAATCAACTATTTAGAATCGACCTAGTTAGTCACGTCGAGCGAATCGTGTAATCGTAGCGTTTAAATATAGTACGATTTATTGTCTTAAATTATCGAGCATTGTTTTACATAATCCGTAATCGTGTTAACCTTTGTAATGTCGTATTATATCTCAAATATTGCGCGTATGTACCAAATACCCAACAGTTCTCACCATTTTACGATATGATCGCGAACCACACAAAACACAGTGTTCTAGTATAGCACCAAACGTATTAATTTAACATTATTTTCTTGAGTACAAAAATTCTTCTATAACTAATTACACAGCAAATTAGAGAATCGCGATTTGCATTTCAACCGAACAACAGTTTTAGTTCTTCAGCCATAAAACCTTACGCGTTATTGAGTCAAATACTATTATTAAACACAGTATTCTTAACATGTAAATATACATATATATTTTTTTCTTAAATAATTGTTAATTTTATCCTAACCTTACCTATATTTGATTGAATAAACTTAATTATTGAAAAGTATTAACCTGTAGATTTTACTTTTTAACCATATGCCTCCCGGGCCAATATATTGCTTCGATTATAGTTAAATATGAGTCATTCGAGTAGGTAAAAACTGTTCTTTTACCTCATGATCACTACTAACATCTGAGCTTAAATTCAGGGTCGTTACAAAAGTATAATCATTTGGTAGCGGATAGGTTTGAATCTTTGGACGTAGTGCAGACGCATGGTTAACTCCGGGTGATCCAGGAAATGTTAACGAATAGGCCTTGTAACTAGATTTTAACGGTATACTTCAAGCGGCTAAACTACGCGAACAGGTGAGTTTTTGGACTGCAATTACAATTAAATGACGCGATATTTGAATATAAAATAATTGTTGAATATATTCTCCAAAATCGAGTTTTACAAAAGTTAAGTGTACTTGTCGGCTAAGGACTGACTCTAATTTACAAGGCTCAACAAAACTTTATATCGAATTTAATTAGTTTCGATTTCGATGGAGCAAAAATCTAATCTTTCTCAATTTCAACAAACAACGAGCAAATAGAGGCTCAAGAGAAATCGAAAATAATTCCTAACAGTAAATTTATGTATTATATGATTAAAGGTAAACTCGACAAGGACTCTATACCAGGTTTCCAACAAAGATTCCTCTAAACGTGACGTTAAAAAATCGATTGGAACTTGTGCAGAGTTTTCTCTTGTTTTACGTACAACAATCGACTGGACCCGACACGTCTTCTCCACAACCCTTATTATACTCGAAAACTAGGTGGAATAAGAGTGACAGTGGAAACGATGGAAACAGATGAACGCGCAGTTTTCATGAGATAATTCTTCCTCGTGTTAGTTCTGAGCAGTCGGAAAATTATAGCACGATACCAAATAAGTAGATCTCGATCGGTGGAAAAGCTAGACTAAACTCCGGCTTCGCGTTGGTCTTGAACTACGCCCGTATAACCAGCTCCAAAATAGACAAAAAATTAGCATATGTAACACATGATTATTACAAATGGACTTATTTCGCTTTAAAAAAAAAAAGATTTTTGCCACAACATTTTATAGTTCTTTCGATTACTTTATTAAGAAATCATACTCCGTTGAACGTATGATTATAAATATAAAAAGAGGATACCCACATCTTACTAAAACTGCCATTAGTACATTTTTTTCCAAAAGTGACTTTTACCACTTTCAAAAGAACGACTGACATGTATGCAGCAGGAGAATATTTTGAAGGCTATGTATTACAAATGCTAATAAATCTCCGAATGAACGATATATAATAAATGTCCTTGAACTTTCCAAACTTACCTTGTACATCAAATAATTACTTAAAAATTAATTTTTTTACATTCTCAACATAATAAATAACACGACTTCATTTTATATACGTTTACGTTTTAAGTAATACCATCACAAATTCGTCACTTACAATAAAGCAATTTTGCATAAATTCTGAATTGAATAAAAAAGTTTGATTTTTAATGTAGGATCAAAAAACGTGGATTGTGTTGAATTCGAAAGATTATGCTTTTTACTATTGATAAGGTACTTATATATTTATTACCACTAATGCACAGTGATGAAATCCTATGAAAACGTGGGCTAAAATAATATCTTCAATTCTGTGACAAATCATTGAGATCTACTATAATTATTTATTACAATAAAGACACAATATGGAAGTAAAAGAATAATACTCTTGATCGAAAATCGAACTTTTATTTGTTACTTATTTAATATTAAATAAGAATGTATACATATTTATCTCAGAATCTAATCGACCTGCGTTCATTTCTGTTTTGCTTTAACCCAAGAGATTTGAGCTGTTGTTATAGTATTTCTGTTAATTGAATAATTCATTTTTCATTATTGAGAGTTTTAAATAAATTTTTAGTTTGTAAATTTTTCTATGAGGATTCATTAATTTGTACTTAATATAAATATGAAAATAGTACTTGAAATTCTACCTAAAAAAGAAGGCTTCACCACAAATTCAATGTGTAAAATCAACATGATAATAAGCAATGAAACAATAGCAAGTAATTGTTGATTAACAATAACTCACCATGGCAAAGTTTCATAAATAGATTTCATATCCATTTCCGGAGACTCATTTATATGGGCAATACAGTTTCGTTAACCACTCTTGGCTAACGGCACCATTTTACGGAACAATCAAATACAAAAATATCAATTTGATTTTTCATCGATTTGTAAAAAAAAGATGTCATTGTTCCATGGAAGCCGTGATGTACTGTTTTTATATCAGGAAAAGGCAAGAATAGTTTAGGTATATTGTTTTTTGCATGAAGTGGGGATGTACCCGCACTACCGCGCTTCCTTACCCCTTTTATAGCAATAAAGATAATTAACTGCAATTTTTGATCAAATTAGTCTTTTATTATCCACTGTTTTGATACAAGTGTATCTGTGAGTTAGTTAGAATTGATATAATTAATCACAACGAGAAAACCAATTAAATAAACTGCTTGATATCATTGAACACGAACCAGAGCGCAAATTCACTTTTTTTCTGTTATCTTAGCAACGATAGCTATCAATATCTGTGATAGTCAATTCAGCGTTTTAATGGTCTGAATGTGACTATTCACTATTGACTGAAGTGCTCTTTACAATTGTCTGAACTGAACTTGTTCTCTTTTCAGTTTCTTGTAAACCAATTCACCTCTCTGCCCCCGCCCAACATAATTAGCGAATGAGCTTCAGGGAGTTGGTCTAGCATGAATGTCAATGAAGGTAACTAATCTGGGTGGTTTTCGACCATTGACAAAATGTGATAGGCTAGCTTACTCTAGCCTCTTAAACGCTGTAGACGCTTCCCTTGTATGCCCGCTGTAAATCCTGCTGCTGTGGTGCACGTGGTAACTGGTATATGGTTCAAGCCCGTCACGTTGGGAACCCACGTTATTGAAATGTGCTTAATGAGAAGACCCCTTGATAGGTCTTATCTCTAACTTTGCGGAAAGCACCACAGGAGGTCAGTTGAAGATAAGAGACAGAGAGACAGTGCAAACCAGTTCAATGATGTACCTTTGAGTTTTTCTCGAGAATGAATGGAATTCTAATACGACGATCTTTGAAGAGGTTACTTTAAGTTAAATGAGTGGACTGTAATTCAACGTGAAACTAATTTTATTTTATTATATTGTATTTTTCGCGACATCGCGGACAAATACATATATTGGATAGGATATTTTTGTATTATTAGAAAATAAAATGAAACATTAGAAAGCGAAAATAATTACAATTGAAAGTGGCCATAGAGGTATAATGTTATTTATACATCATTTGTAAATGATTTCTGTGGTAATAAATAAAAATAAGAAATTCTAAAAGTTTGTATTCTGTAAACCAATTTAAGGACAAGAAACTAATAAATATATAGAAGGATCGTCTAATATGAAAGAAAACATGGAAAAAACCAGGATTGTCAGTCATGAAAAGCATGGCTTGCACGAGAGGGTTTTGTCAACGAACGGTCGGTTTCCTAGAAGAGTAATGAACAAGCCAGTATGTTCTGAACAACAGTAAAGAACAGATCTGACTTTCGAAGAGTTTCGTATTTACTTTTCCCGTACCCCTATTAGAGCCATCCTTGCAGTTTCCGTTTAGTTTTTATTTCTTTTTTACCATTGTTTTACAAACAATAAACTAACAAAATGATAGTAACATAAATTTAATTACTACCTCCTTCAAATACCTAAGAGTCAGTTGAATGATATTCCTCAATATTTGGTTTGTTTTTTATTTTGGAAGATTACTTTCTCATTCTATTGATATAACGATAAGGAAAAATAGAGCTACGCTCTCAACAGTAACTTTTCCTTATGTTAGGAAAGAAAAGAATGATATATTTAAACGTGGTACAATACGACTGAATACAGGCTATTCCGAGTGGACCGCCGTTACTGCTACAGTTCAAAATATCTCTTGTTTGTGCTCTTCTACTTATTCCCTGATTCCTGGCGGCTCATGCACTTTTATTCTCTTTCCCTTCTCTCTGTGTTACTTTCTTACATTCTCTAGCACTCATCGCTCATTCGTCATTCGCTCTCACCATTCACACACGTTTACAAAAGATTTTACAAAACCCGTGCATTTATAACACTTATAACTCAATAACAATTTTAATATAGTTTAACAACAATTTTACAAGTCAGTTTTACAATTTTCTTATTAGTTTCGATAAATTTGGGATATATTATCAGACACAATTTTAAACAGCTTTTCTTTGTACATGTCATCATAATTGAACTTCTGTTCCAAGTTATTCGAAAAAAAAAAACAGTTTCAACATTTTTAATAAGTTCTTAGCAGTTTCAAGTTAAATAAACCTGGAACATTATTTTTAAATTACATTGTCCAATATGTGTGAGTATGGAAATTACATGCATTGCTCACTCTATAAAATATAGTGAAAATTAATACCAATCTCACATGCGAGCAAAGAAGGTTTGATTTCCATAAAAAAATTGCATTATTATTTCAGATAATTCGCTAGTGAGATTGGCTTTGATTTGGACAAAATTTTTTTGAGGGAGCAACGCGCATTATTGTTACACATGTTTCTACACCACAAATGCGTAAGTTGTTACTAGCATGCATGGAGGACATATGATGTGACTCGAATGATGTGACTTAGGGACAAAAGCCTTGCGGCATAAGCAACGTCTTGAATTGTGTGCTTGTTTATTATGTGAGCTGTGAAAATGCGAACGATTGTACGTACATAGTATGCGTGTAGTTTGTGAGCGATTAGTTGTTGCGAGCTTCGGACACTTAAGTGTGAACCTCCATCGACTTCAATTGATAAAGCCTACTTGGTCGAAGAGCGACTGCCTCATTCGAGAAAGGTATGTATGTAAGTTATTTAAGAATCGTGGCGTCATGACATGATTCGAGGATACATTGCGACATTGATCACAATCCGTACTGTCGCGGCCTTGAAAAAGAACGATACGACAAACGAGGATTGCTCAAAACACGATCTGTACTGTATTAGATTCTCCGCGAAATTCTACGATGAACGATGACTTTCCACTTTCGAAGTGTCCCAAACCAGGTCTACGAAGCGACTGACTAATTTGATATGCAATGATCGCTCGAGAATCCTCGCATGAGGGGTTTTGGTTAAAAATGTCCCTGCCATTCGTTTGTTATAGAATATGAGAGAAGAGAAAATGTACGTTGGACTGTTTATAGTGTCCATTCCGTCTTCCTAATATTTTGGGCCCTCGGACAGACCACACTCCTGTGGGCCATAAAACTACCGCGCGTAGTGTTGTGCGATCCCAGGATCCTGGCTAAAGTGCAACCGCCGCACAGTGTGTCGTTTGGCCAATCTAGCAGGACAAAAATCAATTTTGCAACTTACACAGATATGTCCACTGACATTATGTGTCGTTAGTAGAATGTCCATTTTATACGAAAATATCAATATTAAGGTAAAAAACAATATGTAATGATCTGTTAATAGTATCTGAAAATGTAGTTTGACGCAACTGCTTCTACGAGCACCTTTTCCGCGCTTGAGATTTTTGACAATTGTGTTGTACCAGTATCCAGTATTAATATTTGTGTATATGTAGTGTTATCTTCTATCATTCAGGATGATTTCTACAGTTGTCGTTTTTTGAGATAGCATTTTATTAGTCCTTTATACCTTCTCAAATGTTAGCATATAATTTAAATTCTATTTCAAAATATAGGTAGACTTTTAACACAGTATACCACTTTATACAACGTTCCCACTTCTTGTGTCGAAAGCTGGACTTATAAGCAATATAAACCTGAAAGGGCATTACAGACAAACATCTATCATTTTTATTTACACATATCGCGCTGACGCATGCGCATCTCGTTAAAACGGAAATCCCTAACACAAAAAAATTCCATTTCTATATTTGGATTCCTCATAAAAAAGTATATAATTTTGCAATTTACACATTTAAATATAATATTATTCTCACCCCCACTTTGGGGGCTATATTCACCCCCTGTTAGGATATGGTTAGGACCCTAAATATTGCACTTCGTGCCATCCAGTATGTATACTGTCGAAGGACCACCCAATGGATACTAACAGGAATTTATTAAACAGATTATTAATTTCTTCAGACCCGCTTATTTCACATTTACGTACTTCTCCAAAAACTGTCCGGAAAAATATAATAATAGAAATACCACAATTCTTGGAAGAACCATTAATCGATTCCAGTTCCTCGGAAGACGTATCACACGAAAGTGACTCTGATTAAAAAATATATTCATGTTTTAAAAAATATAATAAAGATTTTGTATACTAGTTTTATAGAATAAATAATGTATAATATAATAGAAAAATTTGTATAATGATTTTGTATGTTTATTTTATTGTTATGTTCAGGTTTTATTGTTATTGTTATGTAATCATTAATATTTAATGAAATATCATGTTTTTGATTAATAAAAAACCAATAAAACAAAACATAATCAATATTTCTTTGAAGCAGTATTTTTGTCCCGCTAGATTGGCCAAACAACACACTGTGCGCCGGTAGTATGTACGTATGGTGGAGGAGAGAAGTGTGATAGGGGGCATTTTGCGACTCAACTCCCGGGTGACGGGGTCGTCGTTTCAGGTGTCAATCGATGGACTCACAAGGGACCTCACTTAGATGTTACCGTCAAATATAAACTCTTGTTGCATTTCTATACCTGTATATGTACATTAGGGTGGCCCTTATTTTTCGACTTCCGACTTTTTTTGGTCTCACCCCCTAAAATTTTTACACTTGGTGAAAAAATGATAATGTCAAAATTTCAGCATGATTGGATAACAGGAACCCGTGCCGCAATCGAGTTGAAGTTTTGAAATTTGCACGATTTCAGGTTATCGTCCAATATGTTGAAGGCCTTTTATTTTCGAAGCATCAGTGAATATTTTTTAATGAAAATATAATTTTTCACACGTGTAATACTAGCATTTGCATTTAGCTGTAAACAATTTACACAAAATTATTAAATTTTAGCGTTAAACTTGATATGTAACGTAGCGTTTGATCCACCGGATAATGTGACTGCTAGGTAATTGGGAGCTGTATACAATTTGTGCAAAAGTTGCTAAATTTTCTAAAAATCCTGATTGTATTATAAATGAATTTCTTTTATAATCGTTATAAACAAAATATTCTTTATTAAAATTTAAGTTATATCTTATATAATGAATAAATTAGCCTGTTATTAAATTATACATAGTTTTTAATATATATTCTGTGTTAATATAGATTTGCTTACATCAGAATAAAGGCTTTTATAATTCTCAATTACTTGTAAAATGTATTATGTTCCTTCTTCATTTTTGGTCAGTAAGTTATTAAGTTATTATATTCAGACATAAGTTTAACACCACGTTCAGTGGTATCGTTTACCACTTTTAAATTTGCAAGTATATTGCATCCGTTAAAGTTTTTTTAGATTCAAAACTTTACACGAATTCGAAACTTTTGCACAAATTGTATACAGCTCCCTATTACCTAGCAGTCACATTATCCGGTGGATCAAACGCTACGTTACATATCAAGTTTAATGCTAAAATTTATTAATTTTGTGTAAATTGTTTACAGCTAAATGCAAATGCTAGTATTACACGTGTGAAAAATTATATTTTCATTAAAAAATATTCACTGATGCTTCTAAAATAAAAGGCCTTCAACATATCGGACGATAACCTGAAATCGTGCAAATTTCAAAACTTCAACTCGTTTGCGGCACGGGTTCCTGTTATCCAATCATGCTGAAATTTTGACATTATCATTTTGTCCCCAAGTGTAAAAATTTTAGGGGATGAGAGCATAAAAAAATCGAAAAAAAAAAATCGAGCTCTATAGCTAAGGGCCACCCTAATGACTACTTATTTAACTATCTCTACATGACTCTATTAAATCAGGCGTCCAGTAGTAATTCTGTTCTCTCCCGTTCGAATGGCGTTCAGGTATTATTTTCGAACTCTCCATAACGAACGGGCATTCACGAATATCCTCCCGTACTCTCTTGTATTTTACCTGAGACGTCGAGGAGATGCTTTGTCCTTTCTCGACCGATAGGCGTCCAGGAATGTTCACTGAACTCTCCATGTCGGACTAGTGTCCAGGAACAAGCTCCCGTACTCTCTCCCCATTCTCCAGGCAGGCATCCAGGAAGATTTCGCCGTACTCTCCCGTTGGAGTCTCTCTTTTAATCAACTATACTCCAAGCAGGCGTCCAGGTATTTTTGCCGAACTCTCCTGCTGGAGTTTCTTTTGTATCTATGTACTCTCCGGGCAGGCGTCCAGGTATTCTCACCGAACTCTCCTGCCGGAGTTTCTCTACTAGCTACTCTTCAGGCAGGCGTCCAGGTATTGGTCGCCGAACTCTCCTGCTGGAGTCCCTAACCAGCTAAATCTTTCTCCAAACAGGCGTCCAGGCGTCCATTGGTCGCTGAATTCTTCTAGGCTAGTCCCTAGGCTAGTCCAAGAGCGGCCGATGGTCCTTACCTAGTCCTCTCTCTCAGACTGCCAAATAGGCCGGCTCCTATCGCGAGCCTCTATTTTAAACAATTTGATTTTTCAAGAACTTTCGCTATTCTAGAATGATCGCAACGCTATATAATATTTCAATCTATCCTCTATAATTATTATAGGGCCCTTAGTAGGTAATATAACTTATTCTCAACTAACAGTTCATTCTACTCGCTCGTATTTTACATTATTCCTATCTTGTACGCTATACAGGGTGTCCCACAATTACTGTAAGAACCGAAAAGGAGTGGTAGGTGGGGCGATTCTGAACAACTTTTTCCTTTGCCAAAATATTGGTTGAGGCTCCATTTTCGAGTTATTAACAGAAAACACTGACCAATGAGAGCGCGCGTGGATCGGGCATGCGACAGCTTCGAATATGACAGCCGATCGTGATCGTGATCGATAACGTGTCGGTATAGCGTCCGTATGATAAGAAGCTGTTGGATGAAAGTTACATCGAATAATGAATAAAAAAAAATCTGGATTATTGTTGAATTATTATTCATTCGTGGATAAGAAATAAAGAAATTAGTCCTTACTTACGTAATCAAAATAAATCGAATTTATTCGGTACGTTTATTCGGTATCACAAAGAAATAATAGATAAGATATGGAAAACTAGTCTCGTTAGATATTGTGATGATGAAAAAGAACAAATTCTGATTTTTGAAAAATTAAATAACTTTTCCATTCAACAAATAAAACTTTAAATCGAATAATTAACAAATTTAAATGTAATTTACACATTGAACCGCAAATAGTCACGATGAAAATTCATCTCTGTTACTGGGTCGATCCACCGACCCTTACCGTTAGAAAAAATAAATCACCACACAGAAACTCTCAATTTACTTCACTGTCACCTATCACTGTCATCTTTCATTATTAGCTTTCATTATCACTTTTCCCTGTCATTTTTCACTAATTAATCCCTGTGAGCCCGACACATAAATAGGCCGAATGAAAATACGTGAACGAATATTCATAAATAACTTGAACTATACTGTCTTGAAAGCAAGAAAGCGGAATTTTCGAGTAAAAACTACGATATATATTATTTCGACTGGTTTCTTTCGACAATAAACAATGACTGTCTCGATCGACGCCGCAGTCGTTCAACAGATCACCGTTGAGATACGTGGCCCGTTCAACAATGTCTTCTATTAAAATATAATTTAATATCGATTCCTCAATTCGGATACCTTATAATGAGAATATAGTGTATCGATAAACATACATATCTATGAATAATAATCGTTCACGCGTTTTCATTTGGTCCGTTTATCGGTCGTGCTTGTGTTGTGCGATTATTAGAAACAGACAATGAAATAAATTGAGAGTTCATTGACCTTGCGAGGACATCAGTTGTTGATGCTCTGATCGGTGGATCTACCCGGTACCACAAATATTTTTTATTAAAGCTAGTCTTTTCATGAATCAATGGGTAATGTTTACTTAAGTTGTTTGTGCAATTTTTTAAATTAAACGTAGGCAGGAATTGATTTATTTCACTTCAGTGAGTTACTGCATTAGATATTCCATTCTAGTTCTATTTCATTTCATAAACAAGATACTCATTGGTTTTGAAACGTATTGAAATTTATTCGTTTGCTTCATTAGAATAGTTGAGAAAATTAATTTTCGAAAATTTATTCTTTATTCCTTTTGGAGGGCATAAAAAAAAATACAATATACTTGGTCTGGGTAAACAACAACTAATTGATTTATCTCCTATTTAAGAATAATGAAAAACTTAATATTATTCTTAACTTCTTAATTTGATATTCGATTTAACTTTCACCTAATAGCTTCCTGTTATACCGACGCAGTATCGATACGCCTGTTCACGATCACGATCGACCGTCATAGTCGAAGCTGTCGCTCTCGCGTCTGGGCGCGCGTTATTATCGCGCTCTGATTGGTCAGTGTTTTTTCTTAATAACTCAAAAACGAAGCTTCAAACCCCATTTTTGCAAAGGGAAATTTTGTTCAGAATGACGTCATCTACCACCCCTTTCAGGGAGTAACATCTATTGCGGGACACCCTATATGTACAGGATGTGGCCGGACGGGGTGATTCTCCATGTAAAAATAAGTTGAAAAAAAAGGAATAACATTTTTTCGTTCAACGCTTCGTTTTCGAGAAAATCGAATTTGAAAATTCTATCTAGTACGCGTGCACCGGACTGTTTTTCCAAGTCATTGTTCGCTACAAGTTTCTTTTTGCATTCTAATATTAATGTTTCTAATGTTTACATCTTTTCTTCAACCATACGACTTTTTTCTACTTTTACACTGTTTCCATCAGGCAAGCTGTGGCAATGTCTAGTTATAGCAACCGCGAATATGTCGATATGATAAAAGCTTTAGAAGCTTGTCATGGAAATGCAACAGCAGCAGCTGAATATTATAAGTAACAATTTTCAAATCGTCGCTATCTGGACAGGACAATGATACACAGGGTACAGCAAAAATTAATTGAGTGTAGTTTTTTCACAATTACCATAAGTCTGGTGGCAGTAAAAGGACCCTAAATTTACAAACAGAAGTTCTTAATACCGTTGCTAATAATCCTAAGATAAGTATACGAAAACTTAGTGTTCATCATAATACCAGTACCAGAATTATTGGTCGCAATAAATAATATTAACATTAAAATTAGCATTTCTTATTTATAATACATATTTAAACCTAAAAGTGGTATAGTGCACGCGTACTGGATAGAGTTTTCGAACTTGATTCTCTCGAAAATAAAGCGATAAACGAAAAAATGTTATTCTTTTCCTTCGACTTATTTTTACATGTAGTATCATCTCCTGCTCGGTTGTACCAGCCGTCTGGCCACACCCTGTATATAGCTGTTAAATTATATGATTCTGAATTGGTATAAATATCGATGAAAGTTCAAAAAAAGCCGATGTACGCATTTCCTACATATTACTTTTCCCTTTTTAGGAAAAGTTATTTGTCCAGCGCGAATTCGCTATACAATACCGAATTCTGTAGACATTTTTGATGAAGAAACTGTGCGGGGTAAGTGTGGAATTGTATGCAATTCCAGTGAATCGAAAAAATATATGTCGGTGACGCGTGTACGGCGTTTTGCCGCCAGGCGACCATAGCTCGCTAAAATTCGTGTTGGACAGTGTAATCTAATGCTTGTGTAGTCGACAACTAGAATGCTACGCAAGAATCGTTGGTTTACAAAAGTTTATCGAGGTCCTAACTTCTATCAGAATAATAATAATTATTGAGAAAATTATTAATTCAAGATTCAAGAATTTATGTGAAATTAAATAAATAAATTAATTAATTGGACACAGAACAGTTACTCTTTAGACTGACTCTATAACTACTAGTTCAATCGCCCTTTTTGACAGAACATAAATTGACACCTAAACTGGATCGCTTAGTTAGGGAGCCCGTTTTCGCTAGCTGATACAAGTCAGTCATCGAGTATCCAAATGACTTATACACGCTGTCCAGTCAAGACATCAGAATATTTTTTGTTCTTATTAGCGAAAACTGTTCTGGCTTATACTTCTGCTAAGAGGTCCGACTTATACTTCTTCGAAAATTGTTCAGCACCCTACGGGTGTTCCGCACACTCTTTTATACCCCGAAAATTCGCAGTTCGCCTTTCACGTCTCAAGGCTGCACGAGCTACCCCTATGCTAAATGCATATAATTTTGAATTACTTATTTAGATTTTAATTAATGAAGTAAATATATTTATTATATCATTAGTAATATATTTTAATTAACATTCATTGGTTTTAATATAAAAATGCGGATTTAATAATAATTGAATTCGAAATATATTCTCTATCGCTTTCTAACTAATTGCGGACGTATCTTACACAGGCCTAGGCTAGCGTTAAAGCGTGCGGTATGTTAAAATATTACGTACAATGCTTTATGATATTTAATTTTTGCAGATTGACAAACAAATACGTTAATTCGATTATTAATAACTTATTTTGATTTTTAACTAATTAATTTCATATGTTTTGGTTTATATAATAATAATTATAATATTTCGCGAACTAAAAGGATATGTCTTATCGATTGATTTACTAATGCCTATGGTAATTAATTTGTTCTATGATGCGGTCATAGAAATAAAAATTAAAAATAAATAATGTACAATAAAAGAAATAAAATTTACACCGAGACTCTTCATTGGTGGATTTTCTGGAATGTTACAAAAGCGTAAATTTTAGTGTTTCTCGGGTATAATGTTTGCGTAACTAAATCTACCCGTGACATTGTTTTCACGGACGCTGGTCGCGTATCTGTATTTATCGGGCATTGCTGAATAATATTCGTTACTTCGTCTTCCGAATCCTCTTCCGATTTCGAAACTGCAGGCATAATAACCACGTTTTACTAATTCGGATTTAGTAAATGTCGATAAGTTCGATGTGTCATTTCTTCATTTTGACCATTGAAGTCGAAGTTTAGCACATTGCAAACTTAATGATACCAGCGCCTACGCCACTTTTTCATGAAACTTTTTAGATCCTCAAATTCAAGTCCTGCAAAACAATAAAATATTTCCGATTATTACGATCACCTTAGTCACCTCTAATAAATGTGTACAACGCACGGATTTATTTCGTGGACATTTTCCGCAAATTCTCACCAATGATCGGAATATCGTTCAGCGTTGTCATTGTTCGTAATTGTCTGTTATCTAATTCATGCAGTCGTACATTACAATGACATTTATAAACACTATACAGACGAATTATGAAGATCCCACTTCTGAAGTTGCAGCAGGTCAGGGTCCGTAGATATGAGTAATACGAACTAATTTGTTTACACTTTAAGCAAATTTATTTGAATACATAATTCACCGTTGTCGGTCGCTAAAAAGCGAAAAAACTAACGACGATTGTTCGCTGCCTGATTTTATATTCGAGAATATGTATTGAAATATTATTATAGCGTAATTTTTACTACAGGTAGTTGTTACTATACGAACTCAAGATGTTTGGAATCCGCGTCAGGTAGGTATTTATACTTGTGAGTTTCAAATAACTCTGTTAGTTTTTCGACGAACTGTTTATGGTACTCGTTGATCTGTTCCTTTGTCGGATTTGATATTTTTGGTATCTCTATTGGACTGCCAACTGCAAAATGGAGAACAAGACTTGTTAAAATCTTCTAGAAGAGTTCATTTTTGCTCTTAGCGTTTCATAAATGAAGTCATCAAGTGTGTTGAGTTTTTAAATGAAAAGTAGACAATAAATACTAATCTTTGACTAGATTTCTGTATCTCGTTAATTACATTTAGTAACAATTATTATTCTGTATACGTATTTCGATTGTATTATCTACAAACTTGATTTGCTTCTTCAAACAAAAGGCACAAAATTTAATCTGTAGTAATACGCATGTAAAATACTTAATCTGTGCAGACTGATTAACACTAAAACTACCAAACCGGTCAAATGACCGCTCCACAAGTTTCCTTTCATAAGTTGCACAATTTGTTAAAGTACTTTTCTTGAAATCTGCATTGGTTTTTATCAACGTGAAGAATTAATATGTGTACTAATTTATGTTTTGTCATTTGCCTATTTATTTTTTAACTTCATTTTCCATTTCAAGTTAAGTGTATATTATACGACGGTAGGTTTAGTGTTAAGAGATATTTACCAACGGTAGTTATAGGAACCCGATGCGGAATAAAACCATAAGAATATTGGAAAAATCCACGACCTTTCAGTATTACAGGTGCATATCCGAATGTTTTATGACAACACTGCTGAACCCATGCTAAACAGGGATTTCTCACCTGGTCGTATATATCCGTTTCTCTGAACGAGTAGGACGGTATCAATGGTATCCTAAATTCAAGGAAAGAAAAAGTTTCAGCGATAACATTTATTTTAAGATTATTCTTATCACGTTACTTTCGACGAATTTTAAATGCATTTCTATATTCGAATTACTAGTCGTAACAGGAAATATTCTATTAAAAATGCTATCATTATTAGCATCTTAAGCAGGCCACGCCACTATAGTGGCTTTCGTGGATACCATCTCTCTGTACGACGGTCCACGGCTTTCGCAAACGTCATGAACTCACAATCGTTTTTATATGTTTTGATTCTCACTTTTTTGCTTTCCCAACGTTTTGAAAGAGTATTAATAAATCTCACATAAATAATATTACATGTAACAAAAGGTAATGGCAAGTAGTTTGGACACTAAGGGAGGGCAACATCTCTTTGCACTAATACACGATGTATATCAGAAACATTTAGAAATGTTGACATATTTTGTGAAATTTCTAAAATAGTAAATTATCAAAGTTATAGTACATTTATCATATTTTTGGGAAAAATTATAATTTAATCATCAAAAACTTCATTCCAACGTGCTCGCGTAGAAAACAGCATTGTCTGTTACGCCATTGTAGTGCTGTATTATTTACGCGTAATTCGTGTCGTACTTCGCCGTACAGAAAAGCAGCGCCGCGTAAAGTTCAGCCGTGCCTAGGAGGTTAATTGATACTGACCTTTGTATAAACAACGTTATTATGCATTAAAAATTATTTCCTAACAAATGGTATTTACAGCCTACGTTCTACGTTCAAGGTTATTGTAAATATTATTTTAAAGTCATTGATGTATTACTTGTGAAAACGATTTAGAATTTAGTTGTTCGGCTTAATTAAAAGAGATCGCAAATAATCTGACCCATGTTTCAGTGCTATTCTCACAAATCCTTTTCTTTTGTTTACGAGAATGCGATTTGTTCCTGGCGAACATTCCAACGCTTCCGCTGCTCCACCGACGATGAGGACGGTTAGTCTTCCAGTGAATGGCGGCTCAGGTTTCGTCGACAACTGATAGTCCAGGCTTTCCTCACTGCTGCTGACGAGACCTATATTATAATGAAATTAAAATTTACTTTCAGGATTCGACGAATTAATATATTTAGAATCCAATGAGTTAACTATAACTTTATTATTAACAGATAAAAGTGTTATATAGATATAGAATAACGATTATTTTATTTGACGAACTCTTAATCCTTAGATGTGTTTAATAGAAGTCTGTAGATTCTACGTAAATCAGTTTTTTTCTGTTACTTTCTACGGTTTGTCCATTGGAGCGTGGTGAAGGGTAGTGTAAGTTTTCTAAATATCCTAGCAATATATAGTGTGTGATGATGTAATTAGAGTCACGCGAATTCACGATTTTTAATTT
The DNA here is from genome assembly GCA_945859595.2 of Megachile willughbiella. Lineage (NCBI taxonomy): Eukaryota > Metazoa > Arthropoda > Insecta > Hymenoptera > Megachilidae > Megachile > Megachile willughbiella. Next base: position 1,555,877 of record OX243806.1, read on the forward strand.
AAATGATTCGTTTCTGAATAAGAGCAAAATTACATAGAATTCTTCCTATTCATTTCACGAAATATAGATGTTTGCAAGTTACAAATACGCTGGTTAGCAACACTGTAGACGATGCACAGTGTAGATGTGTTAATTACATCTAACGGTATTAGGAAACCCGTTTTATTACTTTAAATTCTTTATTGCATATTTCTTGTTCAGTGGCTGCAATAATCTGATCATACACTGTTATTAAAAGTCAAACAATATGACAATAATCCTGGTTCAAACAAATCAATGCGTGAAATTTAATTCCTTCTAGTATGCCAATAACACGTTCAATCGCAACGTAGCAAGTGCAGCTCGGATGTAATGTACTGTATTAAGATCTCATCAATTTTCTGCAACTCCTGTATATCCTATTTTATCATATTTTCATGCTTCAGCAGTTTTATGTCTTCTTAATGATAGCGACCACTTCGTTTTGCGTTATAAAACTCGGTTGATTATGAAAACGTTTAATGAAAAACCTCAACTTTCGTTGTAAACAAATAATTTGTAATTTTTTATGACAGAACGTACCTATGAAAAGAGCAATCTCTCGAAAGATGGGGATCCTGAACATTTGATGCAGCGAGGCAATCTGCGCTTTCAAACCAGGAAATAGTGTCCCAGCACCTCTACTTTCACGACAAAAAGAGACCCCAGCTCCTAAAGCGTATATTCCGTGAGGAAAACTGCACAGTAGGTAATTTCTATTCGGATCTAAATCGGTGGTTTTCACCAATGTCACGGGAAAAAAGTCGTAAAGATGCTGTAAGAATTTGGATGTCACCACTATATTCATCAGTTTCATGCTGAAATTAAGAGGACGGACTTTCATTGATCTGATAGAATGTTTTAAGCCATTTTTAGAGATTAATAACGAATTAGGTGAAAATGTTGTTCGCGGGAAGTATATATCTAATCAAAAAAATTACAATTAAAGTGTTCTTTAATAACCTTCAGACGTTACTATAATGATATAGTATTAATAGTATCAATGTCGCATTTGTTATATTAGCTTCACCTTTTACGTTATTATCCATTATTAGATGATGTAGACGTGGATTGTCCTACGACAATATTCTAGAGACAGGTTACATTGTCTAATCGAGAACATAAATAAACTTACCACAAGTGCATCGCATTTCTCTGAAATGTAATACCTAATATTATGTTTGATACTATTGTAACCTAGTACAAGAAACTAAAGACAGAATAAAGAGAGAAAATAAGAGAAAACTACCTTAAAGCTCTTACCTTCTACCGCCCTTGTCGCACGTGTCCCAGTCGTAGTATATCCACAGAAAATACAGCAAAACGAAGTAACGCATAGTCGTAGTAAAAAGGAGGAGATAGCCAATAATTAAACAACTAAGCACAGGTCCAAAACACATCGTGAAGAACCATACCGTGACTGCCAGCGTTTCCAGTCTCCGTTTCAGCGGCACATTCAACGGTGCAAACTTTATACCCAATATCTTCATTGTCGTGTTCCTACCATATAATAACGTCAAAACATTAACTTCAGATCTCTAAGTAGCTGAAATTGCTATACTCATAAATAACGAATAACAACGTTATTCGGGACCAACAAGTTCTGTTTTATTCGCAATGTTTATTTAAATATTTCTATTGTTCGGACATGTTATCTTTGTTTTCGTATTTTAGGTCGCTAGCTGCCACGCGCATTTGTGAAGAAATCCCGGGAGGTCGTGCACTGCTTAAAAGTGCGTATTGCGTATTGTGTTGCTTATTCATTTTGCTTAAACTGTATCAATAAAATTCATTAAAGTTTTTTTTGTAAGTAATATTTAAGTAGAATAATGATATGATTCTGAAATAACTTATAATTTACCAAAGTAGTGTCATTTTTTAGTTTCACATCGCGTTTTATATTGTCAGTCACCGACGACTAACGCGGCCTGACAGGAAACTTCAGTATCAGCCATCGGCGACTGACGTGGTAATTAACGTGTTAAGATGTAATCGGACTAAACATTGTTGGGTCATCAGCATTACTTTAATCTAATCCACTAATTAAGCGAGAATGGTATTAAAGAGCATTTCTTACCCTTAATAACGCTATTATTAAGTGAATAGCGTTAAAACGTTGAAAAATCAATTAATTTAGTTTCTAATAAATTTTTACTATACTATTAAATTTCTCAATCTTTCCGTGAACTGCTTTTTATTCAATATTTGACCTGGAATGTTAAGAATGTTTTTTTAGTAACATTTAGAGCATGCTGTATAGGTATTCTGCTACAATAATCTATTTACTATTCAATGCAGCCACAAAAAATTCTCACTTTTACAATAATTATTCTCCCGTTTTAAACAGATTCATCGTGTTATGAGACCGTTATTTACTGAAAATGTTACGCAAATGTGTAGTTGATGAAAGGCGTTTAAACATTCATATGTCAGAATTTTATATATCCATATTGGCAGTCGGTAAAATTATTTTTTGAAATTGATTTAAAAGATAGCATTGTCTCAGAAAATTTAGTTTCTATTCTAAGGTGAAATAAAACGTCTCTCCGTAAAGGTTTCAGATTTAGTAGTTTTGAATACACGAACACAGCTGCGCATAATACAGTATTGATTCGTAACAAGCAACAATTTTGTGATTCGTAATTAGCAAATTTCTATTCCACCTTCTTTGTTTTAAGTTGGCCGCTGAGTGAGAGGTCCGTGAAACCGGAGAAGTCATAAATTTTCACGGTGGACCGAACAGTTTAGTGGAAAGAGGACAGAATGTATAATGCTTTCTCACTCGAACACATAGCGATTAAAAAAACAAAAGTAAGCCGAATAGTATACCTGATTCATAACAAGTAACTGGCCAGACCCAAGCGATTTGCTTATTACGAATCAATACTGTAATATGATGAATATTGTGGCGGTTTCACTCCTACGTTCATCGCCACTCGACGGCGCATAAGAGCGAGACTAGACTTTCTCGCTAGTACTCAATGAGCCTTCCAATTCCTACAAATAGTTCCTGTCCATCCCTTTCATCCATCCCCGCGTCTAAGGAAAGCGCCTGCTAGGATGCCTTACTGACGAGTCCATTAGCAGGTCCCGGACGAAACGCTCTCTCCCTTTCCTTCATTTTTCCTAGCCCTTCCACTCACTAGCCAAACCGTCAAAATACTTATTTCTTTTAAATAATATAATAATATGATAATGACATGATTGAAGATTGAAGAATAGAAGAAAGCAAGACGTGACAATAAATTTTTGACTCATTGTATATATATTCAGATCGGATAGTCAGAAATCATTGATTCTTGACTTTCAAAATGCTTTTTTCTTCATTTCTATATGATGATCCGTTTGCCTAATATGACTTGTTAAAGTTTGAGCAACGGTTGTTTGGTCAAAGTACAATAACTCGGCAAGAATATCGTACGGCAAAAAGAAGAAAATAAAATTTAAGCTGAAAGAACAGCTTTCTACGTAAACTTGACGTGATGAGAAAAAAAAGCCTAGCAAATAATTAGATTTTCAACGAACGTACGGACAAATTCTACTTACTCCGTCTGCTTAACACACTCGTACAACAAAATCACCAAAATGTTTTAATGAACAACGAACGATCACTACCCTATAACACGAATCACCGTCGATAAAATAGAAAGACAACTGATATTCGGGAGTAGGTAGATTCAAGACACGTAGTTTCTCTTCCTGTTATGATAACACGTATATCTGTTTGCATACATTCTGAATTGGTTCTTTTCTCAACTTCTGATATAAAAGTTTCTCCGCAATCGTCGTTTTTACGAAAGATCACATGACTGACGTAGTTCACGCACGTGGACACGCAATCGAACAACGCTGTGCAATAACATGATTACAAAATTTTCTTTTATATAATATGCTATAAATATTCCACTTGTCGCAGAAGAACGATTACTCTCAGCATTAGCGACGCTGCTCAAGATATGGTGTCATTTTATGCTCAAGGAATGGTCACTATAAGTTTTATACCAGCCATTATATGTATAATATGTATACAGGGTGTCTCACGACTAGTGTAGTTCCCGGAAATGGGGGGTAGCTGATGTTATTCTGAATAAGATTTCCCTTTGCAAAAATGGGGTTGGAAGCTTCGTTTTTGAGTTATTAAGGAAAAACACTGACCAATCAGAGCGCGAGAATAGCGCGCGGCCAGACGCGAAAGCGATAGCTTCGAGTATGACGGTTGATCGTAATCGTGAACAAGCGTATCGATACCGCGTCGGTATAACAGGAAACTATTAGGTGAAAATTAAATTACGCTATTATCAAATAAAAAAATGTTATGTAAGACTTGCCAGTACGATAATGATAATTCTGTGTTTAGTGTAATGAAATAGCTTCCATTATATTTTTTCCACAATTCTTAATGAAGAATTCCCCGCACAATGATACTCTCCATACTTTTAATCATAACCCCCCTTATCCCATCCCGGTAAGAGGAAAGAACCCCTTCCTCGCGGTTTCCGTCGAACAATCACGCTTTTTTTGTAGACCATAAACAATGAATGTAGAAACTAACATTTATAAATTAAGTTATGATTAAAAAATGTGTCATTGGCCAAGAGTTGTTACTAATATAATTAAGATCATACTGTATAATTAAGATCATAATTACTTGTGTAGCAAACTGTTAGGAGGAATTCGTATCTCTGTCGTAAATGTAAAGTCTGCCGTAAGTGTGAAAGTCCGAAACTTTTATGGTTTATTACATAAGTAACTATGATCGTAATTATATCGTGCTTGGTGTCATTTTAATCAGAAAACCGAGACGAATACGATGGTAAAGGTTTCCTTCACGAAAAACCAGAAATAAAGAATTTTGATTTTTGAATTTAAAAGACAAAACACGCACGAGTCTTTCATGTTTGCCGAACGTTTCGAATCTCAGTCCCTCTTTGTTTTTGTGTCGCTATCCTTTTCTACGTTCGGCTCACTACAAAGATGTGAAACTCCAGACCCGAAGTTTTCACACTTATGGAGAGAATACTGCAGTTACAATGGAACGATTTAGTTACGAGGATCTATTTTCGATCAAGCAGGATTATTTTTTAATAATGGGTGAGTCTTATTTTAATGGTTTATAAGGTCCGTGTAAATTCAAAATTACAAAAATTTCATTTTCTCGGTTTCGATTAATTACACATAAATAATTCTGTTCCTTACGCATGACAAACAAATAAGTGAACATTTTTTGTAACTGTTCTATTCATTATTATAGGTTTAATATGAGTTTAGAGTATTTGAATGGCTGAACGTGTGCAGGATTGTACGCGTCCAAAAAACAAAAGTCTGACGATCCGTCGAACATTCGACATGTCGAATGTTCGACGCCTCGAATCATCGAAAAATTCCGTCACACATCGCAAAATACATTGTGTATTAACGGCTGTCACGAAATACATTCCCTACATTATTTAACTGAGTTTTGACATAAGGCGCATATGCACTTGATCATGATCGCGCCCAGCTGCAAAGCTGGAAGCTGTCGCTCTCGCTTCTGGATGCGCGTAATCCTCGCGCTCTGATTGGTCCGTGTTTCTGCTTAATAATTCGAAAACGAAGCTTCGAACACCATTTTTGCAAAGGGAAATCTTGTTCAGAATGACGTCCTCTACCACTCCTTTCAGGGAGTAACACTAGTTACGGGACACCCTGTATATTGAGTTTGTAGCGTCCCGATACGGCAATTCCGATGTCGGAAACGTCGACTCGTGGCAGGAAGAGTCTTATTGAAAATATGGAATTATTTGCTTTTACTTGCAAAGAAAAAAAACGATTTATTGTTACGAGTTGCATGTGCTCTGCCCGTGCTATTGAACGGTAATGTCCGAGGAACGCGCTTTGTCTAACATGCTTTAACGGGTTTCGACGTGTTTCAGAGTGTCATTTGTTTTTCCCTCTCCCGCGCCGCGCCCTGGTTCCCCCTGATGATCTTACCGACCGAGAGGGAGCAGATTTGTTGCTAATTAGTTCCATATGATCGTAAATTTAGTGGGTCCGCTAGATGTCGATGCTTAGGACCGGACAGAGTTGTTACGGTTAAATATTATGGAAAGTATTTGGTTAGGTACTTATAATGGCTCAGGGACGTTCGCAATGATATGCTTAGGTCAACGCAGGTTGTAAATTTCCGTCCACATAAGATGACAGGTATCCTTAATGTCGTGAAAAGAGTTGACGGTGGGCTCGTGGTGGCTCAGGGATCGTCACAAATGTATATTCAGATCAACGAAGGTTACAAATCTCCGTCTCACATCGTACGTAACATACCTTCGTGCGCGATAGTTAAATATCACTTGAATCTCTTATACGATGGTTCGTATTGAATGTTACAATGGTTTGTAAATGTGAATGTGCTTCACAAGTGATTTACCAAGGTTGCCCAGAACGAGTTGCCCAGAAAGGATAATTAGAGAGGAAAGGGGTCTTGAACGATTCGCTCAATAGGCAAAAGCTGCTCTTTGCTTCGTGAGTGCTATAAACTCCTGAGCATGGTTCCAGAGACGTTACACTTCGGTGCCTGAATCTCACAACGAACAATCGTATAAACAATCGCACGCAAACTACACGCGCACTATGTACGCATAACAGCTCACACTTTCACCATTGAAGTAACAAACAAACATTTCAAGGATTTTTTTATGCCGCAAGGCTTTTTCCCCTAAGTCGTGTCGTTTGAGCCAATAAATGATTATTATTCTTTAGGCTCAATTCTGTCTAATCTTTGTTGATTTACCCTTTTTTCTACTCACATCCAAACAATGATTTGAAATACGAAATTTCTCCAACATAGAGAAATTTCGACGATACAGCACATGTATTATCATTTTGTCTAAAAATGTAAGCTTAACAATCTCCAGAAATCCATATTGCGATTATTCTGTTGGTAGAAAATCCCGTTGCATTGCCAAACTTCCATTAACGAATGTACACACTCCATCGTGTTAGAAAAAGCTAGTTAAGGACATCCATAGACTGTGATTCAGGAAATGTAAAGTATTTAATTGACTTGTAGCGTCAAACAACTTTAGGCAATTAGGAGGAAAACGTATTTCGCATTGCTTTTCCTGACACTAGAATTCCGTTGAAATTACATTGAATCATTAGTATTAGTCTAAATATTTGTTAACAATTTGAAAACTATTACGCTGTTACAGAAAGTAAAGACTCAGTTTTTTTTAACATAGTGATGATGTTAAGGATTCCATTCACATCTTTTTCTATGAACTCCCTTAAGTGTAAAATATATCTAGAAAAATTATGCAATATTGTAGATATTAACGTAGCGATATAGTGCACCATCTATTTGATATGTGTATAATTTTCAGAGATGACTGAAGAATAAGAATAATTATCATTATTATGATTGCTATTATTACTATTATTAATTTATCGACAATTCTCTTTCATATTTATTACTAATATATGCGAACTCGTTTAACTCTATCGCTCTGCTACATAATGTTTTGTTTTTATATGTATTTGGGACAAAACCCATAATTTTACATCTTTCTGGAATTTTTGCACTTACGTTTTAATTTGCATTATACTGCTGATCTTTTAATATCCTATATTTTAATTTCCTTCGTTTCTGGAAAACAGTAATATGATCTCCAATTAATCAATAACCTTGGGTACAAATCAATAATTAGTTTACTATTTTTATGCTCTTCATTATAAAAATAGCAATTTCTAATACATAATTTGAAGTGATAATTTCAATTAATTGCAATTTATCGTTTTTGAAAAACTGCAAATTACTATAAATACATACTTTGATTATAGATGGATGTGATCTGTAGGATATTTACATTAGATTTGCCAGAAAAACGTGATAGGTTTTAAAATATTTGATACATCAGTATATATATGTTTCATTAAATACTAGAGTTTCATGTCAAATAATGAAGATCGGATGAGATGATCATCTATGAACGATCTTTTAACTGTTGCATTGTGAACGTGTTAAAACATCAGAAATTACAATGATAAACATCATTTATATAACTTTCTCGAAATTAAGAAATATAACACTTACAATAAATTATATTACACCAAACCTTTATCATAACAAAACCAATTAAAAATAAAAGATACGTCGCACATTTACAGCATAATGCAACAAAGGCTTAACCCTTTGTACTCCAAGGTATTTTTACTGTAAACAGCAACTTTAAAACTTACTAGTTAAAAAGTTAAATAAATTCTATTTAGGTTACTATTTCCCTACTAATAATTTCCACTATTGTCCGTTTGACTATGTATGTACATCACATGTGTAATAGTATAGAATTAGTTAAAGAATGTTTATTTCTAATTACTGTATTAAATCGAATGGTGCCTGAGACTCGCCTCTCGAGTGCAAAACGTTAATATAATGATAATAAAATATATTCAAGTAAACGTACTGAACACTACCATTTATCGGCTTGCGACTCATAGTCTTATTACGAAATTATGAAATATCTATATGAATATATACTATATGTTTATATTATACTATAAACAGTACATATACAGGGTGTTCGGATACTGGTGGGCATAATTTTAAGGGGTGGTAGCTGGGGTGATTCTGAACAACTTTTTCCTTTGCCAAAATGCTGGTTAAAGCTTAGTTTTTGAATTATTAAGGAAAAACACTGACCAATCAGAGCGCGAGAATTGCGCGCGCCCAGATGCGAGACCGACAGCTTCGAGCGTGACGGCTGAGCGTGATCGTGAACAAGCACGTTTGCATCATGACAATGTAATTGCTAACAGAAAACCAATACGTGAAAGTTAAATCAAATGAAGAATAAAGCAATTAAAAATAAAATCCAGTTATGCATTATTTACAGATAGGGGATACACTAATTATTTGTTATTAACTTAAACCAAGTAAATTGAATTTGTTCGATATTTGTATTCGTTATTCGAAAGGAATAAGGAATAAAATATCGAAAATCGTTCTTGTCTCTCGTTATAAAAATACAAAACAACAAATAACTTTTCTATTCATGAGAAAAGATTTTAAATCTAATAACTAACAAATGTATTAATACCTGCTTACTTTAAATTTGCAAAACATGTAAAAATAATTTAAATCAGACTCACCTATTGTTTAAAAATAATTCTGCTTCGGTGAAAATGTGTTGTCGTGACTGGATCATTTCACCGAAACTGACCTTCCGCAAAAAAAGATAATACACTGCAAAACAGCTGATGTCGCGGCTAGGTCAATGAACTCACTTTATTTCACGTTTCACTGCAACATTTCACTGTCACTTTTCACTAATTGTTTAATGTAATAACCACAAAGCAAGAACGCAAATGAAACGCGTGAACTATTATTCATAAATAACTTGACCGATTTCTCATTTTCTTTTCGATGTTGAATACTGGACGCTGTGTCCTGAACTGCCGATCGCAACACGAGGAACATCCTCGACGAAAAAAAAAACACGTGCGAGCTTCTACGCCGCGACGCAACAATTCCTTGAAAAACAATGTTTGACACTGGGAAGAGAGAGAAAGACGAATTGAGGGAGTCACGCCGATCATGTTACGATCGCCAGTTTAGGACAAAACGTTCGAAGCGCAACATTACCGGGAAAAAAGTAATCGCTGAAGTTATTTTTGGATATTCGTGTCCACGTTCTCGCGTGTTTATCCACCGTTATTACATTAGGAAGTTATTTAACAGTGACAACAAAATATTGCAGTGAAAAGTGATAATGAAAAATATCAACGAAGTAAAGTTCACTGACCTGGTTGTGACAACAGATGTTATGCGATCTGCATCTTTCTTTACGGAAGGTCAGGCCCGATGAAATGATCCAGTCACGACAACACATTTTCACCGAAGCAGGATTATTTTTAAACAATAGGTGAGTCTGATTTAAATTATTTTTACATGTTTTGTAAATTTAAAGTAAGCAGGTAGTAATACATTTGTTAGTTATTAGATTTAAAATCTTTTCTGATAAATAGAAAAGTTATTTGTCCTTTAACACTAAAACTACCAAACCGGTCAAATGACCGCTCCACAAGTTTCTTATTATAAGATACACATTTTGTTAAAGTACATTCCTTGAAATCAGTATTGATTTTCAACAAGATAAAGAATAAATGTGTGTACTAATTTATGTTTCGTTGTTTGTTTATTTATTTTTCAACTTCATTTTTAATTTCAAACTAAGTACACTTATATGCCGGTAGGTTTAGTGTTAAAATGTGCGAATTTGTTGTTTTGTATTTTTATAACGCGAGATAAAAACAATTTTCGATATTTTATTCCTCATTCCTTTCATAACAAATAATTAGTTTATCCCCTATCTGTAAATAATGCATAACCGGGTCTTATTTTTAATTGTTTTATTCATTATTTGATTTAACTTTGACGTAGTGGTTTACTGTTAGCAATTACATTGTCATGGTACAAACGTGCTTGTTCACGATCACGCTCAGCCCTCAAGCTCGAAGCTGTCGCTCTCGCGTCTGGGCGCGCACAATTCTGGCGCTCTGATTGGTCAGTGTTTTTCCTTAATAATTCAAAAACTAAGCTTTAACCAGCATTTTGGTAAAGGAAAAAGTTGTTCAGAATCACCCCAGGTACAACCCCTTAAAATTATGCCCACCAGTAGCCGAACACCCTGTATACTATATTAATCCCGTGACATCCTAAAAGTTGAAATAAGACGTTCTCAGCACTCGTGAGACAAAAGCGCGGTTTTACTTAATCGAATGACTTGTCTTTTAAGTATATTTAATGGGATATTTGGGTCCGTGTGGTATACGGTTAAGGAGTTAATGTCTTCCAATAATAATTAAATACAATATTATAAGTTCGACGTTTAGCAATTATCGCATAATAATCAGAGAGAATAGAAATTTGTAATGGGCGATATTATAAAGAATTAATTTGATGAATTGCTATTTCTATGCTACACTATGCTGAGCGAGAAGTATTTCGGTACTCAAGCAAATGATATTTAACTATTTGTACGCTATAGAGATAAGCTGTATATTTGCTATGTTATGTGAAAGATTCTACAATATTTGGAAATTAGTCAGAGTATTCGATAATAAAAAGATTATGAAAATGCTATACTCAAATTATGCCACAGTTCAATGCTCGATAATTGGAGAAAATAGTTTAAACAATACGAGAAAAGTTACATTAAATTAATTTGACGAAATAGATTGACTTAAAACAGTTACTCATTAATTTGATTTTACTTAGACAATTGATATTTCATTAGAACATATGGATCGCTACCCAAAACAACGGGGTTCAGAAATCAATGGGCTCAATGGGAACCTCGGCTCCTTGTTAACTACAGCTAACTCACAGCAACTCCGCGAATCTGACGGTCAATTCAATGTTCAACAGGGGTATAAATTAACGAAGACTGTAATTATCTACTGATTAGAATAAGTAACTTCACTATCGAAAACAATTCAACGCTTGCAACCAGTATAACCTAGAGCAGGTCCCATCTGTCTGAAGGTCTATACTTATATAGCGGATTGAGTACGTCAGAGTCCAAAAGTTCACTTGTTAACTTATTGTTAGAGCGAAATCGTTTCAAGTCTTTCTATTGTCCTCCTAACAGGTTCTGCTTGTGTTAAGTCGAATATTGCTCTACGCTCGCAGCATCTGTTGCCTGCATACTTATACCTCCGAAAATCCGGATTTTCGCGCTTTTGCTTTTCACTTTTCGCCGCGCTAGCTTCCCCAATGTCTAAATGTATATAAAAGCCAGTTTAAATGTAAATTCCTTTACTACATATTTTTAATCTGAAAGAATACATGAAAATGATAGCTAAAAATATCTCTTGATTTATGATAAATTAATATTTATTAGTGTAACGATGTCTCGACCCCGCACGACATCTACATGCACTGGTATCTGTAAATTGACAGGCTAGATCGTTCCGCCCTCACGCGAAGACCACACATAAATTACGCATTTCTATATTAATCGTTACACTGAATAAAGTCTCTTTTTTTTCTTTCAACTAACTTCTACCGTGAACGCGTGTGTGTAAATTCAATCTAGTCATTGTCAACCCTCCGGTTATATCAATAGTAAATAATTATAATAGTTAAATAGCAATTTATAATAATTTAATTCGGAGCAGATTATCCGTTTTATTCGAATCATTGGTTGCACCATCGTTTGGGGATCGAGGTTAAGCATTAGTGCACGTGACAATTGAATTGCCCCATAATCATTGTTTATTGCACGGTCAGAATTTACGACGTAGTCAATAATTTTGTGATACGATCGATAATTTTATTTGAAAGTGCAGAAAAGGTAATTTCTTGATGCATTACATCAAAATTCTTCCGGGTTGGAGTTTCTGGGACGTTACAGTAGGTACACTATGTACCTACCTAATTGTAAGAGTCGGACGCCACTCCTATTAGGAGATCCATAGGTAAACGTAGCTCCCTGAGAATCATTGACGGACTATTTTGAGTAACTTCGTGTTATGAAGAGCGATAAGCCAGGAGAAACATGGGAATCCATTTGTTCCAATCATTCTGGTTCTCTGCAACAAACTGAGACAAAAACTGCAACAAGGTTCGAATCATCCGTTCCACGAATCCATTCGACTGAGGGTGTACAGGAGTTGTCCTTGTCTTTTTGATTTCCAACACCTTCATTAGTTCCTTGAAAATGCTGGATTCAAAACTCCGACCCTGATCAGAGTGCAACTCTAGCGGCACACCATGCCCACTAATCACCTCACGAAGAAGAGTCTCTACAATCATCATAGCTTGCTGATTCGCTAAGGGGAATATCTGTGGCTATTTCGAAAAATATCCCACCACAACGAACGCAAATCTGTTCCCAAACGAAAACTTCGACAAGGGACCCACCACGTCAAGTGCTATCCTCTCAAAGGGTACTCCGACATTACAAATCCTCAGGGTCTCTTTTCCCTTTTCCCCAGGGCCTTCCTTCATGGAACATCGATGACATCGACGACACCACTTTTTTACATCTCTTCGGTGAACCAATCAAAAATATCTCTGAAGAACCTTTGCAAGAGTCTCCCTTATTCTAAAATGCCCTCCAGCAGGCGCATCATGACATTCCTATAGCACCTCCTTGACTTTACTTCTTGGCACTATTACTAATTTCGTGATCTCATTTTCGTCCACAGATTCCCATTTTTGGAGCAACAAACCCTGTTCTACTTCCAATGAGTCCTAAATAGTTCAGAAATACTTTGCTCCAGAAGAAAGAGCGGAAACCTCTTGTCAAGTTGGTTTATTTCCTTCCATTTTGTATTTTCGGATAACTTGGAGGTCTTCGTCCTCTTCCTGTGCGTCCCATTCGCCTATTTCCACGAGACGGCATAGTGTCCTTAAAACTTGACCTTCTTCTTCTTTGTCCTTTTCTTCCAGACGGAAACAACGCTTACATTGCGAAGTTTTACAAGGTCTTCTAGAAAGACTGTCCGCATTTCCATGGTTCTTTCCAACATGATGTGTAATTTTAAAGTCGTATTGTTGAATCGCTCTATCGAATTTGCTGTCTGCCCTCGGGTTTCTTAAATGAGAGAAGCTATCTTAGTGAAGCATGATCCGTCCTCACTAAAAATTTTCGACCATAGAGATAATGATGGAAATGCTCTATGGATTTTACTATGGCTAAGAGTTCTCTTCTTGTCACGTAATAATTCCTTTCAGCCGTTCCCAGCATCTTCGAGAAATAGACGATCACTTTCTCTTGACCGTCTTGAACCTGGAACAGGACTGCTCCTATTGCGTCATTTGATGCTGTTGTAAAACGTAATCACCTTATGCGATATATATTGAATATTATATTTTAAAATGTCGCGCGGGGAATGATGAGGCTGAAATACTCCGATTCAGATTATGCCATCTACGGATAATATTTATAGCTATTGTAATGTCTTTTGTTTCTCCCCTCCTTCCCGCTTCCTCTGGTGACCACGCTCTCACGAAAAACGGAGCACGGCGCTCTCTTGCCTTAGCGACACGAAACGGAGCACACGCATGCAAATCAGTAAAAATATATTTGTAATTCCATAATAAAAGTTTGCTTATCTTAAGCTATTATCCACGCTGGAAAATAAAACTCTAACTGATGCATCGATGTCTAAGATGAAATCTGCATCAGGCAAGGGATAAGCCAAAACAGGAGACCTCGCAAAATTCTGTCCATTGAAAAAACACCTTACATTCTATACATTGATGCAAGGATTTCGCAATCGATAAAAAATTGCGAACGAATTTTCTATAATAAGTGCAAAATCCTAAGAAACTTCGCAATTCTGTCTTATTCTTCGGTATCCTGCTCGAAGACTATGTGTTCCAAGTACTTCACCTCGCGGCAAAAGAAGATACATTTTTTCCGGCTCATGATTAAGTTCGCGCGGCGGAGACGGGTGAAAATTCTCCTGAGATTTTCTATTTCATCTTCAAAACGCTTCCCGAAGATTATTATGTCATCATGATACATAAGGTAGATCTTCCAATTAAAATCAGCTAAAACAGTATCCATAAAACGTTCAAATGTAGCAGGAGCGTTGCAGAGTCCAAAGGGCATAACTTTAAACTGCCAAAGTCCAGTTCCAACACAAAATGCAGTCTTCTCTTTATCTACTTCATTCATCGTTATTTGCCAATATCCACTTTGCAAATCTATGGTCGAGAACCAGGTTGAGTCAACCAAAGCATTCAACGTATCCCTGATCCTTGGGAGCGGATAGAAATCTTTTTTGGTGATTTCATTCAGTCGACGATAATCTACACAAAATCTGATGTTTCCATCTTTCTTCTTCACTAAAACAATGCATCAATTTCACCAAAACAATTGGTGAAGACCACGGACTTCTGCTCCTCCATCTTCGCAAGCATCTTTTCAACCTCACCACGACGATGAAAAGGAAGTCACCGTGGAGGTTGATTGATTGGAGGATGATCCCCAATATCGATATTCTGTCGAACAATTTCACATCTTTCTACTTGATCAGGATTGCTTGCGAACACGTTTTGATAGTCAACTAATAATCTCCGGAATTCATTCCTCCGTTCTTTAGGCGGAAAAACACAACAGCGGTCGTAGAGATCTCAAAGATATTCAGAAACGAAAATCTCTTCTTCCTTTCCTATCAAAGCTGAAACCTTTTCTTCAAAACGTTTCGTTTTCAAGTCCGAGTCCTGCTGTCCTTGAATTCGAAGTTTATTTAGAAGAAAATCCAATTGTCAAGAATGTTTTTGCAAAAAATCTGTTCTGAAAATACATTCTTCGACCATGTCAATCAGAATAAAGTTCTCTTCAGTCTCCAGGGTACCGATTCGTACAAGGAAACGTTGTCCGAATAAAGATGGAATTTTTCCTTCAATCCCGCCACGCGAACTTGACTATCTCTGTTGAACTTCTTTAAATTCATCGATAAGCCCGTGTCGATTATAAGGTTAGCCTTGTTTCCATTAATGTATCCTTAAACAATCTTCTGTCAGATTCCACACGACGGGGGTAGAAAGGGAAGAAATCAAAAGTTCCCTCTCTACATCGACTTCTTCTCGTTTCCCTTTCTGTGCTTCAATCTCGTTGAAGATGTCCTGTTTCTCCGCGAGGCCAATATGATGGTCGTCGCTTCATAGATTCAACTGCTTGTTCCTTGTTCTTCAGCTGGAAATCTTCGCTTACGCGAGATTTTCTCAAAATAAGAAGTAGATTTAAATTTCTGTACATTTCGATCCTCAGTATTTGCAACAGATTCAACGGCTTCAATCTCCAGGGCCCTGATCACAGCTGCCCTGAGAGACAGCAAACCGCCGAGCCTGAAAGTCTTCATTTCTTCGCTGGTCAGAGCGGAAACAAATTGGGAGGCCACAAGCTTGTCTCTAGTTTCAAATGGGCATTCACTAAAGGCGCTTTGTGCCAGCTTCTCAATTTCCGTGGCCAACTCAGAAATGGACTGCCCTCTTCGTTGTTTATAATATTGGTATATCTTTGTAATTTAGATTAGAGAAATTTTTAGTTCCATAACAGAACTCCAAAGCTGAAATTAGTTTGTCAAAATTATTCCGTTTTTGGTCAAAGGCCAAAGCTTTCCTTGGTTCATCCAGTTTATTCACCAACGCGATGGTCTCAAACTGAATTTTATATTCCTCCCAACAAGTCCTGCCATCAAAGACTGGCGGTTTCAGAACGTATCCTAAATCAGATTCATGCTGAGCCACGTCACACAACAGGTGAGGAGGAAACGACTGCGCAACAGGAGGAACCGCAAGTCCGGAAGATACACGATTATTTACATGAGCAGACTCGAGTTCCTCATCACGGCGATCAGAACTTCGTGTATCTTGAGAAAAAAAAGTAAACTTTTCCGATAGGACCTAATAGTGGCTCTCAATTATCCCTAATCTCTATTCCAGAGCAGTTTGTTTGGCTGAAGCAGCCGCCTTCTCCGCGGCCTGCTTCTCCTCAGCCAGCGTCCGTTCCTGCTCCCACTTGGCTTCCGCTGCTGTTCACGGAATTGCGTAGAGATGCTGTGTTGCAAATTTTCAAAAAGATACTCGAACGGAGCCAGGACCTCTCCCTCGGCGGTAGAAGACCTGGCCTGCAACCCACTTCTGACATTAATGTTACGCCGAGGGATTTCTTGAAAAGTCGACATGTATTTACTGCATTACACAAACTAATATTCAAGAACTTAAAACGTGCCTTTGCTCTTCGAGCTCTCGCGCTATTCTCATTTAAAATATCGCGGTTCCTCTCAGCTACCGAAAGTCCGACCACTCGATCGCTCTCGGTACGCTTGACGATTTCCACGAACAGCTTCAATTCGTGGTCGAGACTAGCTTCACATTACAACATTGCGTCGCTTTATTCACGTCGCAATAATATTACTGTTCTTCAGATGTAATATTTAATTTTGCATAAAATTCCTATCATAACGACTGTAATAAATAATGTATGCAATAAACGTATACAAAAAATAATACATTAAAATACTTCTTATTATCCAAACTTGAAAATAACAGAGTATAGCATAGAAATCATGCGTTCCATACAAAAAGTAAGTACACATATGCAAGAAGATACTCGTGTTAATGACAAGCTTCATTCTCGATTTCTATTACGCAATGACAGTTAAAGCCTCTTTAAAACATTTCATTTAATTAAATTATATTGTATGTGTGAATATTGTAATAATTAATGACATTATAGTAGTATAAATAAATATGAAAAGTTTAATTAATAACAAAAAATATTGATCCACAAAGAATTGGACCCTAATCAAGGGGACACAAATTCCGACACGCTACCATTATGCTACAATAATGCCTGACGATTTTTTTATATTAAAAGTGCATTCTGCTACAATAATCTATTTACTATTCAATGCAGCTACAAAAAATTGCTACTTTCACGATAAATATCTTCCGGTTTGAATCAGATTCATCGTTTTTTTGAAACTGTTACGTACTAAGAATGTCGCGTTGTATGTCAGTGAAAAGAACTTTAAGTATGTAGTTGTGAATGTAGTTTGTATTTGTTAGGAGTGTAGAGTTCGAAATAAATATTCAATGCATTGAATATATTTAAAAGACGGTTAAACATCCATACGTCAGCATATTATTTATCAATTTTGACACGTGGTCAAATTTCTTTAGAAATTGTTTTAGTATTTAGTTTTTTTTTTGTTAATTTCATTTCTATTCTGACGAAAAATACGTCAGTGCATAAAGGTTTCAGATTTACTAGTATTGGACATACGAGCATATATATTAAATATATATATATAATAATATAACAAAAATTTGTTTCTCTCAAATAATAAGATCAAAACAATACAAAACATATTAAAGTTTTAACTGATTGTATATTTATATTTAAAATGATCACATTCATAAATTTCTAATAACTGCGTCAACGGATAATTGTTAACACATTTCTTCTTCCACAATGTGAGCAGAACGCTGACAACTTGAACAGCATAAACAAAATTTAAGTGAAAGAACGTTCAATGAGATATGTTAATAACATTACAATTAGAAAGTTACAAATTACATCTACATGTTATGATAACATCATAAATTCTATCATAATAAAATCACAAAGTTTGCAAGCCACAATAACTGTATTTTGAATGAATACAAAAAGGATTCAGGAATGAATATAGAGGAACATCTTCAACAGACAAGTCACGATCTGGAATAGGTTGAACTAAATGCAAGAAATACCACAAACATCTGGAAAGAGATGAACTCTCCTTATTTTGTCTGTCCAGTTGACTGGTATAACATTATCACGGTAATGTTATAATGAGCAACGAAAACAAGCACAGTTCATTTGAAAGCCTACAGTACAATAATTTTAGCTTTTAAAATTCATCTGCAAATGCCGCCATCACTGGCGAATCTTCTTTTAACAGTTCTCATATAAATCCAGGGTAATTGTTAAATATTTCAAGTAAACTAGTAAATACGATTTACGATCATGTTTTACGAACCGTATATAAGAAGCAGAACCAAGTACTGTAGACAAACCTATTACTGGCGCGTACAAGACCGACCCAGGTTAAAGGCATGCAGCGCCTACGCCGCTTTGAACAATTCCAATGTGACGTTCTGACGTTTGAGGTGACTATGCCGCCTGTCCTTGTTCTTTGACTCAACTTTCATGTCTCCTCCGAATTTGACTCCTACCGTTGAAAATACGTGTTAGTCGAGATGCCCATTTTCCTTTTTTGACCAATTGGGGCCGTAGATCCCAAGACCGGTAAAATAATCCAATCACAAGGACACATTTTTACCGAATCATGCTTATTTTTAAACAGTAGGTGAGTCTGATTTAAATTATTTCTACTCGCTTTGTGAATTTAAAGTTGACAGGTGTTAATACATTTCTTAGATATAAGATTTAAAATCTTTTCTGATGAAAATTTACTTTTCCTTCAATATGTGCGAATTTATTGTTTTGCAATTTTGTAACGTGCGACAACAACAATTTTCGATATTTTATTCCTTATTCCTTTCGAATAACGAATACAAGTATCGAACAAATTTGATTCATTTGGTTTAAGTTAGTAACAAATGATTGATTTATCCCCTACATGTAAATAATGCATAACCCGTTTTTATTTTTGATTGTTTTATTCGTTATTTGATTTAACTTTGACTTAACGGTTTTCTGTCAGCAATGACACTGTCACGGTGCAAACATGCTTGTTCACAATCACGCTCAGCCGTCAAACTCGAATTGATCATAGTTTGATCATAGTTTATATCATAGTTCATACCTCTGATTGATCATAGTTTTTCGTTAATAATTCAAAAACTAAGCTTCAGTCAACATTTTGGTAAAGGAAGAAGTTGTTCAGTATCACCCCAGCTACGACCCCCTGAAATTATGCCCACCAGTAGCCGAACACTCTGTATATACAAATGCCCGCACATTTTGTATGATGTCCACAGTTCGTTGGACTGTATGTTAGTCCTCGAAACAACTCGAAACGAGGTCTATAATTGTTCAGATCTTCCAACGATACAAGTACACAGTGGCCCTTGAAACCAAACCTAGCCAAACCTAATCTAACCATCATTCTCTAAGTATTCTGTATAATGACCGAACATTTTATATATTGTCTGAAACTTGTTATGAGCAGTTTGCACAATGCCCAGTCATTTTACAAAATGCTTACGTTGAACACATTGCCCGTAACATATACACGCGTGCAGGATCTAGTACCATTATTCGTTACAAAAATCTCAAAGTACCTATTCCGTGTATACAACTGAATTTTGCGTTGCGTTCGATTTTTTCATATTACTCTCTTTATTTGCTTCCCTATATTATTCTCTACTGTGTTATAAAATTAAGTGTCACGTCCACTTTGTTCGTACCGGTTTGTAAATAAAATCTGTGTGTTAACTGTTGAACAACCTATACTATCGTCCTTCTTTGTACTGGCGCTTCTGAGTCGTTACTTTTTACGGCGTACACATTGATATTTTGCTTCTGTTTGTATCGTTCTTTTACTAAAATAACATTTCAGATGAAATTACCCAGCTGAATGCTTTTGAAACAATATTGAACCTGTCATGAGTGTCCGTATCACGATGTAATTCTGCTTACGCGATCGGAAAATAAATTACTAATACAGGTTCGGACATACACAATTGCTCTAAATTTTTAAAACATTTCATCATCCCGTTGATACGTGATTTCGGATTTTGAAAAATCTTATAATAGTTTCGCTCCTAATGTAGTTTCTTATAAATACACGAAAATACGGTACTAATTCAAGAAAACTTTGTAATTCTCGGTAATTTCTAGATATTGGGAACTCGCATACAGTGTGAATATTAATTTCACTTGACCTAACACTTCAAGTATCTATACAGTATCCTAAACAATGAATTCTATTAATAGAAAAGCACATTTCTCCAACCATAATTCTAAACAATTGCTTACTATAATATTTAAAACTTGTTTTAACATGTAGGTTAAAGGTGCAACTAAATAACTTGGATTCCCGCATACCGAATTTATTGAAAGCAAACGAAATTACTCGGGCTAAGACGGTTACGAAACAGAATGTCTCGTCCGCTTTCTGAAGAGTTTTTATAAGGTTCACCAAGGGCGACAAAATGATTGAAAAACCCGCACAAATTGTAGCAGAAAAATCGGTGTCGTCAAAACTGAGAAAGACCCAGACTGTTATCTAATTCGTATATTTCAATGAAATTTATAGAAACTACACAGCACAATTATTCAGATCTCACTTCTGAAACTGTAGCAGGTCAGAGTCCGTTGGTATGAATAAAAGGAACTAATTTGTTTACACTTTAAGGATATTTATTTGAGTACATAATTCACTGTTACCCGTCGCTAAAAAGTTGAAGAACTAGCGACAATTGTTCACTGCCTGATTTTATTTGTATCGGCAATATGTACTGCAATATTATTACAACGTAATTTTTACTGCAGATAGTTGTTACTATACGAACTCAAGATGTTTGGAATCCGCGTCAGGTAGGTATTTACACTTGTGAGTTTCAAATAACTCTGTTAGTTTTTCGACGAACTGGTTATGGTACTCGTTGATCTGTTCCTTTGTCGGATGTGATATTTTTGGTATCTCTATTGGACTGCCAACTGCAAAATGGAGAACAAGACTTGTATAAATCTTCTAAAAGAGTTCATTTTTGCTCTTAGCGTTTCATAACTGAAGTCATCATTTGTGTTAAGTTTTGAAATGAAAAGTAGACAATAAACACTAATCTTTGACTAGTTTTTTGTATCACGTTAATTGCATTTAGTAACAATTATTATTCTGTATACGTATTTCGATTGTAATGTCAACAAACTCGATTTGCTTCTTCAAACAAAAGGCACAAAATTTAATCAATATTAGTACGCATGTGAAAAACTTAATCTGTTCAGAATGATTAAGGCATACTTACTAACGGTAGTTATAGGCATCCGATGCGGAAGGAAACCATAGGAATATTGGAAAAATCCACGACCCTTCGGAATCAAAGGTACATATCCCAAATATTTACGCCAATACTGCTGAACCCATGCTAAACAGGGATTTCTCACCTGGTCGAATGTATCCGTTTCTCCGAACGAGTAGGACGGTATCAATGGTACCCTAAATTTACCGAAAGAAAAAGTTGATCAAACTTGTAATTGTACTATATAGTTTCATTGACAAGCATTGCATCTTTATGGATGAGATAGAGCCTTAACATTTATTTTAAGATTATTTTTATTACGTCCTTTCCGACGAATTTTAAATGCATTTTTACATTTGGATTACTGGAAACAACTGCAAATATTCTATTAAATCTGCGATCATTATTAACCTCGTAAGCACGCCACGTCACTATAAATAGTGTGATCATTTTTATATGTTTTGATTTACAATTTTTTGCCTTCCCAACGTTTTGCAAGAGTATTAACAAATCTCACAAATGTATATTACATGAAAAAAATTAGAAATGTTTGGAAATTTTTACATATTTTGTGGGATTTCTAAAAAAGTGAATTATCAAAGTTAAAGTAAATGTTTCATATTTTGGGGAAAAATTATAATTTAATCGAACTGTGTCCTAGAGAGAGGCAGCACCGCGTAAAATTCAGCTGTGCCTAGGAGGTTAATTGATGCTGGCCTTTGTATAAATATCGCTGTTGTGCATCAAAAGTTATTTCCTAACAAATAGTATTCATAGCCTACGTTCTACGTTCAAGGTTATTGTAAATATTATTTTAAAGTCATTAATGTTTTACTTGTGAAAACGATTTAGAATTTAGTTGTTCGGCTTAATTAAAAGAGATCGCAAATAATCTGACCCATGTTTCAGTGCCAGTCTCACAAATCCTTTCCTATGCTTTACAACAGTGCGATTTGTTCCTGGAGAACTTTCCAACGATTCCGCTGCTCCACCGACGACAAGAACGGTCAGTCTTCCAGTGAATGGTGGCTTAGGTTTCGTCGACAACAGATAGTCCAGGCTTTCCTCACTGCAGCTGACGAGACCTATATTATAATGAAATTAAAATTTATTTTCAGAGTTTAACGAGTAACTATATTTAGAATTCAAGGAGTTAACTATAACTTTATTATTAATAGATAAAAGTATTATATAGATATAGAATAACGATTAATTTTTTTAACGAACTCTTAACCCTTAGATGTGTTTAATTAAAGTCAGTAGATTTCGCGTAAATCGGTTTTTTCTTTTACCTTTTTCAGCTTGTAGCTTCGAGGGTGATGACGGATAGTGCAAGTTTTCCAAATATATCCTAGTAATATACAGTGTGTGATGATGTAATTAGAGTCACGCGAATTCACGATTTTTAATTTATGCGATTAGTTTTTGAACAAGAGCAAAATTACATAAAACTGTTCGTATTATTTTCACGAAATATAGATATTTGCAAGTTACAAATACAAAGGTTATCAGCAGTGTAGGCGATGCGCTGTATATATGTTTTAATTATGTACATCTAATGGTATTAAGTAGCCTGTTTTCATATTTTAAATTCCTTATTGCATATTTCTTATTCTGCAGCTGCATAATTTGATCATACCCTGTTATTAAAAATGAAACAATATGACAATATTCCTCGTTCAAAAAAAAAACAATGCGGAAAATTCAATTTCTTATAGAGCGCAAATAACACGTTCAATCGCAATGTAACAAATATAGCTGGGATGTGGGCAACCCCTGTATATCCTACTTTATAGTATTCTCATATATCAGTACTCTTATGATTTCTCAATGATCGCGGCTATTTTGTGACGTTTAAAATTCGGTTGATTATGAAAACGTTTAATGAGATATATCAACTTTCTTTGCAAACAAATAATTTATAATTTTTTATGATAGCACGTACCCATAGCGAGAACGATCTCGCGAAAGATGGGGGTCCTGAACATTTGATGCAGCGAGGCAATTTGAGCATGCAAACCGGGAAACAGTGTCTTAGCACCACTACTTTCACGCATAAAACATCCAGCTACTCCTGTAGCATATATTCCGTGAGGAAAACTGCAGACTAGGTAATTTCTATTCGGATCTAAATCGGTGGTTTTCACTAACGTCACGGGAAAAAAATTGAAAGCATGCTGCATCCATTGGGATTTCGTCACTATATTCGTCCATTTCGTGCTGCAATTAACACGAAGAGTTTCTCATAAAATATTTTGAGTAATTTTTTGAGATTAATAAAATTTTGTTCACCAGTAAGAAATATCCAATCAAATGAATTACAATTATAGTGTTTTTTAATATTCTTCAAACTTTACCACAATGATATATGTAGTATTAATAGTATCAATATCGCATTTGTTATATTAGTTTCACCTTTTACGTTATTATCCATTATTGGATGATGTAGACTTACCACAAGTGCATCGCATTTCTCCGAAATATAATATCTAATATTATGCTTGATACTAATGTAACCTAGTATAAGAAACTAAAGACAGAATAAAGAGAGAAAATAAGAGAGATCTACCTTAAAGCTCTTACCTTCTACCGCCCATAGTGTTCGTGTCCCAGTCGTAGTACATCCACAGGAAATACAGCAAAACAAAGTAACGCATAGTCGTAGTAAAATAGAGAAGATAGCCAAGAATAAAATAAACAAGCACATGTCCAATATACATTATGAAGAACCATAGCGCGATAGACAGCGATTCCAGTCTTCGTTTCAGCGGTACATTCAACGGTGCAAACTTTATGCCCAATATCTCCATTGTTGTGTTCCTACTATATAATAACGTCAAAACATTTACTTCAGATCGCTAAATACCTGAAATTACTATAATTGTAAATAACGAATAACAACGTTATTCAGGACCAACAAGTTCTGTATTATTCGCAATGATTATTTAAATACTTCCATCGTTCGGACATGTTATCTTTATTTTCGTATTTTAGCACGCTAGCTGCCACGCGCATTTATGAAGAAATCCCGGGAGGCCATGCACTGCTTATAAGTGTGTATTGCATATTGTGTAGCTTATTCTTTTTACTTAAACTGGTTCAACAGAATCCATTAAAGTTTTTTTGTTAGTAATACTTAAGTACATTAATCATACGATCCTGAAATTACTCAGAATATACAAAAGCAGTGTAATTTTTTAGTTTCATATCGCATTTTATATTGTCAGTCACCGATGACTGACGCGGATTGAACGGAAAGTTCAGAGTCAGTCATCGGTGACTGACATGGTAGGTAACGTGTTAAGATGTGTTCTGATTAAACAGTGTAGGGTCATCAGGGTCTATTTAGATCAATCCACTAGTTAGGAGAACATGGTATTAAAGAACATTTCTTACTCTTAATAACGTTAATGTTAAGTAAATAGCATTAAATCGTTGAAAACTCAAATGATTTCGTTTGTAATGACTGTTTATTTCACTATTATTTTTTTCAATCTTTCCATGAACTGATTTTTATTCAATATTTGACCTCGAATGTCAGGATTGTTTTTTAATAACATTCAAGCAGATTCATTGATTTAAGCAGATTCATTGTTTTTCTGAGACTGTTACGTACTGAAAATGTAACGTAAATGTGTAGTTCTTAAAAGGCGTTTAAACATCCATATGTGAAAATTTTATATATCTATGTTGATAGATGGCAAACAGTTTTTTGGAATTTGATTTGAAAGATAGTTTTGTTTTTAAAAATTTAGTTTCGATTCTAAGGTAAAATAAAGCGTCTCTTCGCAAAGGTTTCAGATTTATTAGTTTTGAATATTCGAACGCAGCTGCGCATGATAATATGATAAATACTTGTTTCTTTTAAGTAATATGATAATATGATAATAATATGGTTGGAGATTGAAGAATAGGAGAAAGCAAGACGTGACAATAAAGTTTTGACTCATTGTATATGTATTCAGATCGAACAGTCAGAAATCGTTGATTTTTGACTTTCAAAATGATTTTTTCCTCATTTCTATACGATGATCCGTTTGCCTGATATGACTTGTTAAAATTTGAGCAACGGTTGTTTGGACAAAGTGGAATAACTCGGCCAGAAAGATAGTACGACCAAAAGAAAAAATTAAAATCGAATCTAAAAGAACAGCTTTGTATGTAAACTTGGCGTGATGATAAAAAAAAGCCTAGCAAATAATTAGAATTTCAGCGAGTATACGGATAAATTCTACTTACATTGTCCGTTTAAGAGACTCGTATAACAAAATCACCGAAATGTTTTAATGAACAACGAACGATCACTACCGTATAACACGAATCACCGTCGATAAAATAGAAAGACAACTGATATTCCGGAGTACGTAGATTCAAGACACATAGTTTCTCTTCCTGTTATTATAACACGTATATCCATTTGCAGGCATTCTGAGTTGGTTCTTTTCTCAACGTCTGATATAGAAGTTCCTCCCCAATCGTCGTTTTTACGAAAGATCACATGACATAGTTCACGTGTGTCGACACGGAATCGAACAGCGCTGTGCAATAACATGATTGAAACATTTTCTTTTATATACATTTAGTATAATTTACATCGCTGGAATATTCCAGAACACATTGTGTTACCGCGAATCAAACGAAAACCGGGCAACGACATCGCCGCCTGGCAGATTTAGCTGCACAAAATGTTATAGCCGATCGAGAAACACCAAAATTTACGCTAAATTTTCGCGACATCGAAGATTCAATCTGGCAATTTAATGGATCGAATGCATATCCAGTGGAAAGTTGGATCCGGGATTTTGAAGATAATGTCGAGTTACTTGGTTGGTCAGATTAGCAAAAATTATTGTTCGCGAAAAAATGTTTAACGTGTTGTGGTTATTTATATAGTAATATACGCAGCAGGTGATTACACGAAAAAAACGTATATTCGTTTATTTGAAGTATATACATTGAAACATAAAGGAATTAACGGAAATTCTATTTTGCACGCTGATACACACACTTTTGTTTGCTAGGATGATTCGATTTAAACTGAACTGCTGTTGCCTGATGTTTACATATTTATATGCACAGTCAGGACTCTAGAATGTTCGAGACGTTACGATAAAGACAACGACAATTTTGAATAT
Organism: Megachile willughbiella; assembly: GCA_945859595.2. Classification (NCBI taxonomy): domain Eukaryota; kingdom Metazoa; phylum Arthropoda; class Insecta; order Hymenoptera; family Megachilidae; genus Megachile; species Megachile willughbiella. The sequence goes on from OX243806.1 coordinate 1,582,499, forward strand.
CCCGAACATAACGGGTCTGGCAAAATTATTTATGCAGGGCGAGCGAGCCATTACGACATGGAAGAAATTGAAATCTCTCCTGTTAGAAGAATTTTCGTCGAAAATGAATAGTGCGCAGTTACATCAAATGTTACATAGCCGGAAGATGCGACGCACAGTGGGGTATTTGGCCCGAAAAACCGGACAAAAGTCGATTTCTAAAATTTTGCGTAAACCGTAAACTTTTTATTGTTTGAGGTTCTTAAATATATGAGGAACAATGTACTATATTTTTTTTGTTCATTAGTACACCCCGAAAGCACTAAACTTAATCCAAAGTTGAGAGATTTTATGACCTGTTTTGTCTTTCCAACCACGCTATAATATATCGTGCATTTACTAGTGACTTTTATATTTTTAAAACAGTTGTGAAATTTCTTTCATTACAAATCCTTTTTAGGTACGTATATAGCATACTTCCACACTTTTTATTTTTCTTTTATCATACTTATTTATATAGTTATTAATATTTGAAAATAATCAATAAATCAGTCATTTTCTTTACCATTATAAAAATTCATTAACGATTTTGTTATACTTCTGAATGATATCAGAGGCCTGTATTGGTACCATTACAATCGGTAGAGATTCCCGATTATAAGCCAACAAAATTTTATTCCGGATTTATCCGAATTCAAGTTTTATAGCTAATTTGGCATTAAACGTTTTGCAGCGTTTCACGTACGTCGGCATGCATGGTCATGATCATAAAACCAGACCTGCTTGAGAAACTCTCAGTGATAAAGTTTTCTAAAAGAAACTGTTACAGAGTATTGGCACTCATGATGTTTATGTTAAGCTGCGATATGTAAGCTAATTGAAATAACTCGATAAAGGTGTGGAGTTTCACCGAATAAATCTCGTAGGCGCTGTTGAAAGTATTTGAATATTTTAATATTGTACCACCTCATCATCGACACTATTTTTCAAGGGTTTCCAACAGTCTGGGGAAAAATGGTCCAAACAAAATGTAAATGGTATTTAGACATCTATGAACTTCAGTATATAAAATTTCCAAAATTGTTATTATTTTTCAAAAAATCAAGGTCATTTTGATTTTGTAAATGTTAACATTTATTTTTTATTTCAGAATATTGTAGCCAACGTTGAAACGAATTCAACGACCTATTATGTTATGACCTTGAACCTATGAACAACGCTAAAATAATTTTGTCCGGTTTTTCGGGCCAAATACCCCACTGTGCGACGGGACGAATCGGTACACGAATTTTTTCTGGCAATGAAAGAAATGGCCGCGAGAGGTTACACCGAGACCGAGGCCTTGATTCAGTACATCTGTAACGATTCTGGGGCTATGCACAGAAATCTTACAGCGCTCGTGAGGCAAAGAGCGGTATTTACCTACTGAACGACTCGAATCTACAATAACTAAATCAAAAGAATGTGGGATTCGTGTGGTGTGCGATTAAGGAGTGAAATCCACAGGTCAATACCTTTCAATAAGCAGGTTTATTCGATAAAATAACGATGAGAATGATTAACAAATAACAATTATAACAAAATAGGAAAAGTATATGTAATATAAACTAATATAATGAACGACTAGATCAAAGAACTAAAGAAATATTGTCATATAAAGAACAGAATTCTATAAATTAAATAATACGCGATTTGCGAATATAAGAAGTCTTTAATAGAAACGCAATTTCTAGATGATGAACTCAAAGTCCTATGTTTTGATTTACTGTCAAGGCTAACTCGACTACGCTTTTACAATATTAATAAGACTTGAAGTTCTAAGTGTTTATGATTTGTACTCTTTAAAATTTAACGCAGTTACACAATCTAACAAAAATAATACGTTTCTAGCTCTACGGTGAATCCTACCTAAGTCTGATTCTTTTTCAAGGCTAATTACGCTTTTACAGAATTAACAATTTCGATACTTTAAAAGTCTAGCGTTATGCGGAATTCTACCTAAGTGTGATTCTTTATCAAGCTCGACTCGATTCGCTTTTACAATATTTACGAGATTAATACTTTAAATCGATTTCTAACGCGATGTAGTCGACTACGTGAGATACGCTACGCAAAATACGATAGTGACAGAACAATATTCTTTTATAGATTCAAATCCTAAGATTGACTCGATTCAAGACTCTAAATTTTATGTGAAAAATATATTATTCGTCGGAACAGTTACTCTTTCTTATTTTTGACTCGACAACTAATTGTTCATGACCCTTTTAGCCAGAGCGCACATTGACACCCAAGACCAGATCGCTTAATTGCGGAGCCTGTTGTTCACTGGCTACTAGAACGACCCAACGACCCAGAATCAGATGAACAGCATACGTCCGACAGGGTAGCAAATTAAAAATGACTCTAATTATAAAATCGTAATACTCGACTGCCACCCAAAAGACACGGGCTTCAGACACCAAGCTGCTAGAATGGGGAGTCTGCTGTTCGCTAGCTACGAAACGACCCAGAGTTAATTCCGAGAGTCTGACGGCGCGTTTAGTAATTCGACAAAAATTACAATATGTATGTGAGTAGCTGAGAGCTCTCGTTCTGATGTCTCAACCTTTCTTGGCGCTGAGTATAGCACTCTCCTGACGGAGTTTCAGATACAAGACCGCTTGAACGGGGAGCCTGTTGTTCACTGGCTACTAGAACGACCCAGCAATCAGGTATCCAAATGGCGTATACCCGCACTTCCAATCAAGAATTAAGAGTCTTTTCGGCTCTGACCAGCGAAAACTGTTCCGGATTATACTTATCTAACGACGTGTAGCTTACTCGACTTTGAAAACTGTTCTGCACCCTAGGCGGGTTTCGTTCGGCCTTTTATACTCGAAGTCCTTTCACTTTTCAAGGCTCTGGAAAACTACCCCTATGTTCGACGTGTACAATTTTTCGTATTATTTTACATACAATTTTATATATATTTCTAAATTAAACATTAATTAATGAAGTAAATGAATTTCTAACATCGTCAAGAGTGTTTTCTAAATCGTAGTTAATGTTTTAAATGTGAAAATAATAATTCAATAGCGTATTAAGCGAGAAACATATTCGCTGTCTTTTTCTACATACTACGCACGTATTTCTACAAGGATCTCAACAATACAGGGTGTCCCACGACAGGTGTAAGTCCCTGAAAGGGGTTGTAGAGGACGTCATTCTGAACAAGATTTTCCTTTGCAAAAATGGGGTTTGAAGCTTCGTTTTTGAATTATTAAGGAAAAACACGGACCAATCAGAGGGCAGGAATTACGCGCGCCGAGAAGCGGGAGCGACAGCTTCGAGCCTTGCAGCTGAGCGCGAGCACGATCAAGTGCCTACGCGCCGGGACAGTCTAAACGTTTAATAAGAAGCCCTTACAATAAAACGCAGTTAAATAATGAACAGAACAGTGACAACTAATGTTCACTTATCCATTTTTCGTGAATACGCGATAAGCAAATTTGAATCAGACTCACCTATTGTTTAAAAATAATCCTGTTCCAGTAAAATTGTGTTTCTATCACTTCATCGATCCTAATTTTTTGTAAAAATACACACTGCACAATATCTAATGTCACAACCTAGTCAGTGAACTCACTTCACTTCGCTGTCACTTCTAATTGGTATTTTTAACTGTAATATTCTGCTACCACTGTTCACTAATTTCCTAATCAAATAATCACAGATAAAGAACGCGAATGAAAACGCCTAAATGATAATTCATAAATAATTTCAGCGACTTTTTATTTTCTCTTTGATGTTGAACACCCGACGATCTGTCCTAAACTGCCGAGCGCAACGCGATGAACATCTTCGACTGGAAATTTAGACAACAGTCCCTTGCAAGAAGGACGTTTGACATTCGAACGAAAGTGAGAGTATGCCTTTCTTTACAAAAAGGCAAAAACCGTTTTTGCCTTTTAGAAAGGGAAAGGGACAAGGTTTTTCGCGGACGCCTATGAAGCGACTGTCGAGCGAGCAAAACGGAACCGTTTAATTGTTTTATGATTCCTTACCTGCACGGTCCGAACGGCCGAAAACGATGTCCAGAATTCTCACTTTCGTCAAACTCGGCACATTTGGAGTCACGATCGGCAGTTTAGGACAGAACGTTCGAAGCGAAACGTTAAAGAGAAAAAATCACTGAAGTTATTTTCGGATAATCGTTCACGCGTCTTCGATTGTTCATCCATTGTTATTACATTAGGAAATTAGTGAAAAGTGACAACAAAATATTGCAGTGAACAGTGATAATAAAAAATAATAGTGAAGTGAACCGGCTGTGATATCAGCTATTGTGTGTTGCGTATTATTTATACGAATAGTTAGGATAAATGGAACGATCTAGTTACGAGGATCCATTTTCAATCAAGCAAGATTATTTTCAAACAGTTGGTGAGTCTTATTTTAATGGTTAATAAGTTTTGTGTAAATTTAAAATTATAGAAATTTAATTTTCTCAGTTTCTACTAATTACACATAAGTAATTCCGTTCCTTCTTTATAAGGAATGAGTAAATGAACACTACTTTCAATAATTCTGTTGATTATTTAACTGAGTTTCGATGTAAAGACTTCTCGTTAGACGATAGACTATTCCGAGGCAAAGGCACTTGATCGTGCTCGCGCTCAGCAGCCAGGCTCGAAGCTGTCGCTCTCGCTTCTAGGCGCGCGTAATCCCTGCGCTCTGATTGGTCCGTGTTTTTTCTTAATAATTCAAAAACGAAGCTTCAAACCCCATTTTTGCAAAGGAATATCTTGTTCAGAATGACGTCCTCTACAACCCCTTTCAGGGACTTACACCTGTCGCGGGACACCCTGTATATTGAAGAATACGATGCTTCGGAATATTCCATAGATTAATATTACAAATTATTATTTATCTGGATTAATAAAATAATATCCGACTTCGAGTATTGATAATTAAACTTAACATATCATTAGCTAACTATATATATTAATGGATTCAACGAATTAATAATTCTAATGACAAATAATATTGTTAATTGAAGTTATATACTCTGTCTCTCTATTTAGAGATTGCGCGCTAATTCCAAGATATCCTGGCTAGCGTCGTGTCACGTAGGCACGTAGGCATTTCGGAATATTGCGTATGAAACATTTACATTATATATTATTTATTTAACACGTTCACGCCGGCGTGACCAACCGGTGGGTCACATTTGACTGTTCCGTGGGGCGGCGTGACCCACCGGTGGATCACGCTTAACTATCCCGTGGTGCGACGTGCATCACAGGTGAGTCACTTGTTTTTAGGAAATAAGTCGTTAAAAAAATAAGTTTATTTTATTTTTTCTCAACATTATATATAAAAATTGAGTATTATAAACATTAACATTCAATATTTTAAATTGATAACAATTATTTATTTATACCTATGCAACTTTTCAAAACATTCTAAACATAATGCGGGCTGGCCCTTACAACGCTTACAATATGTCGTTACTTTTTTACTTTTTTTAGCGGCATATAATCTACTTTGTATTATTGATAATTGTTTGTAACATTCTCGCATTAAGCGCGTTCGAACTCACAACAGTGTCGCCCCGCCCCACAAAGCGTAAGGAGATAAGGCAGTCCCGCCTCACACGAAAAAACGTAGATATTTGCCCCGGCGTGAACGTGTTAAATAAACTAACATTTGATTTCGATTATTAATAATTCAACTTTAACATATTATTAAATTAACTTTCCTATATTTTGACTCAACAAATAATTATTTAATAACTTTTATTTTTAACATTGTTAACGAAAATGTATATTCCATCCTTGTCTAACATATGCCGTACTCTTTCTATTTTCCGGAGTTAAAGTCGCAGCGCGCGGAATATTCCATATAAAATCTATATAATATACTATTTGTTTAAATAAGTAAAATAATAAATGAATCTAACGTTTGATAAACTAACTTAACAATTAATTACTTCGCTCATATATTTGCTAAATTAAATAACTATATAATATTCGTAAATCAAAGTATATCTTTATACATATATATATATGTGTTACCGACAGTCAAAACTAAATTTCTATGGTAATTGACATGTCTAATGTCGCGGTCGGTAAATGAAAATTACGGTCGATAATAGAAATTAGATATACCTCTGGAGAATGAAATAAAAGTAACTTTGAGACGCTTAAGGGGACGAAAAGAAACGAAAAATTTTTCAGGCATGTTACACTTTTGAAATCCAATTCAGTATTAGCTTTCTACCATACTTTTGACATACATTTGACAAATTTTGACTCGTCGGGAAATACTACTTTTTTCCAGAAGTCGTCGCTAGCATTTATTTATTGTTCTGCAAATTCTAATCTCTTTTTTTGTTTATGTTTCGGTTGAACACCTCTATCCGAGATTACCGACTTTCGCGCACTCTCGTGACAAAATTGGGTTACCGATTGCGAGATCGCCAGGCGACGCGCGCGGTTGTTTTTTTGTATCAGTTGCGTTAAAACCAGTAAACGCGACTCTACTCCAAACCAAACCAAATCAAACTCTTATGTTCTGCCATCATTCTCTTTATTAAATTAAGTTATATATTTTGTGTTTTGTGCGTGTTATATTATAAATATAATTAAGTGTAATTCAGTCTAGTGTGTTACTTAATTCATACGCCAACTCCCTCGATCGCCATCCTTTTCGAGAAAGGATCCAGCAAACCAATACCAATTTCCAAACCGCAACAGTTTACTTTGCCTATAAGTGGTTTCTTCCTCGCAACTCTACTGTTATATCCGGCCCGATGCAGCATTCTTCGTACCGTTTTAGGGTGAACTTCCTTCAGCTTATATTCCTTAAGGTGTGGTGCAATTTCAGATACACTGGTATCTGGTTTTTCTTTAATAGTTTTTCTTTAATAGTTTATTCCGCAATATCCCTTCTTTTTTATACTTGTTTATAATACTGTGTACGTTCGATCGACTTCTTTTTAGTATTTTGGATATATTTCTATGTGATTTACCTTCGTTATATAACCGTATAACAATTTTTCTTGCTTCTAATGTTGTTTCATTCCATTTGTTTCCCATATTGCAAATATTAGTGTTAAAGTGTACTCACCACGATTACTACTGCCTAAACTAACATAACATCTACTAATGTAATGGTTACATTGATCACAATGTCCTGATGTCACCGCAACTGTTGTATTTATCAACATAAATGATAGTGTACGAATACTTTTGTCCCGGCGATTTCTTACAGTCTCGTGAATTTCAAATCATTTCAAGTTACTACATGATGTTACTACCTTGAGTTTTGGGTCATTTGTTGATGTAAGTGTAATATTTAATATACAGCTATATATGATTAAATATACTTAATAATATAGAAAATATTGTTCTTTTTATTTCTATATTTCAAGTGTACGAATACTTTTGTCCCCCACTGTATGTTGGAATATCTAGCTGCAAAAATAAGTCGAGTGTCGAAGGACAGTGACAATGTCTTTTTATAGTCTAACAGTCCTCAGGTCAAAAATTGAAGGCCTGCAGTTTGTCTCTCCGGAAAGGGCCGAGTAATAAACAACACATGGGCACTTCTCTGAGTTTTCCTTCAAGAGGGCCCAATAGATGTTTTTCTTCTTCCTAGCTTTCTCTTTCGATATTTTTACTTCTGCTTTAGCTTTCGTACAGTGCAGACATCGTTCGTGTTTAGAGTAATAAAGATTCAGTTTTATATAATTTCGTGTGAACAATTTATTTTAAACTATTGTAAGGAAAATCGACCAAGTGATAGCGTAAAAGGTGGAGTTGAATAATGAAAAACTATTTGTGGGCGTAAAATAAAGTTAATATATATATTCTGCTGACTTTGTAAAGAAATTGCCTTGCTCACGTCAAGACGTCTACAACAAGAATGCCCCGAAAAGGACACTTCTAGCCTTAGGACCCCCTTTGCCAGTTTAGCCTGCGAACTGTTTATAGCTTTAATGGTTCCCTTCAAGGGCCATTGACAAAACGTCGATGGTCTACGTTCAACTTTCTAACATACGAAATGCAAGCTTTCGAACTTTCTTCCACTATATAAACCATACCCTATTTCCATTAATATAGATATAAAATAACGATTAATTTTGTTTAACGAACTCTTAACTCTCACATGTGTTTAATAAAATTCAGTACATTTCGCGTAAATCGTTTTTTTCTTTTACTTTTTACGGTTTGTCGATTGTAAGGTGGTGAAAGATACCGCAAGTTTTCCAAATATTGGGTTGGAAACTATGAAACGGGCGTTTTTGTTTAGTCTGTGTTTAGCTGCGACTGAGAGAGATACATTGTAACGTGCGCTCGATATTTTTATTTATAAAGTTTAAAGGTATTCTTCTTACTCATTTCATAACATTTTTTCGTGTTTGTATCCCATTTTTATTTTATTTTTCTTCGAAACTAGATGGAAACAAAACGCGATTTACATTTACTTTTCTTGTACGAGTTCAAATTGAATCATAGCGCAACTCAAGCTTCGAGAAACATTAATCAGGCATTCGAAGATGGATCCACTAATAAAAAAAATGCTCGATATTGATTCCAAAAATTAAGATTAAAAAAAATAATAATAAAATAGATTTTTAAAGATTTTTTTCAAAAAGGCATATATGAATTGCCCAATCGTTGGCAGAAAGTCGTAGATGCCAATGGAAGTTATTTCGATTGAATATAATAAATAATGTGAAAAATTGTGCTTTTTGTTTTTTATTTTTATTCAACGTCCGTTTCATAGTCTCCAACCTAATATATCCTAACAATATACAGTGTGTGATGATGTAATTAGAGTCACGCGAATTCATGATTTTTAATTTAAACGATTAGTTTTCCAACAAGAGCAAAATTAGATAAAATTCTTCGTATTATTTTCACGAAATATAGATATTTACAAGTTACAACTACAAAGGTTACCAACAGTGTAGGCGATCCGCTGTGTATATGTGTTAATTATGTACATCTAACGGTATTAAGTAACCTGCTTTAATACTTTAAATTCCTTATTGCATATTTCTTGTTCTGCAGCTGCAATAATTTCATCATACCTTGTTCTTAAAAATGAAACAATATGACAATATTCCTTGTTAAAAAAAACAATGCGGAAAATTTAATTTCTTATAGTCAAAATTAAAATCGGGCAACGACATTGCCGCCAGGCAACGTCCAACGGTCAGACAGTCGTCGTTCGGCTTTTGCGTTACTCGGTAGCCGGCAACGGTGAATTATGTATTTTTGTCAATAAATATCCTTGCGGTATTAAAGCAATTAGTTTTCTTTTCTTTATTCTCGGAGCCTGACCTACTACAGCTTCAGAAGTGGGATTCAAACAAATGTGATGTGTAGTTTTATGAACTTTATTGTACTGAATAAGTACATTAATTAGTTAAGAGACAGTTTTAATTAGATAAGAGAACAATGACAACGTTAAACGATATTCCGGTTATCTGTGAGAACTTGCGTACAGCGTCAACGAAAGCAATACGTGCGCTGCATAAATTTATTCGAGGTGATGAAGGTGACCGTAATAATCGGAAGTATTTACGTAATTTTTCGGGACTGGGATTCGAAATAGGATTCAAAGAGTTTGACGAGAAAGTGGCGTGGACCGTGACAACATTTAGTTTGGGCGAATTAGTGGCTATATGCAATGTGTTGAACCTCGATTTTACTGGGCAAAATCAAGAAGTGACTCATCGAATTTGCAGATATTTAGTAGATCCGAATTGATTGAATTTAGTTACTGCATCGACCGTTTCAGAATCAGAAGAACATTCGGAAGACGATGCGATGGCTGAGACAGTCCAACAATAGCCAACGAATACAAGTGCGCGATCAACGTCCGTGAAAACCATGTCACAGGCAGATTTAGTAGCACAAAATGTTATAGCCGATCGAGAAACACCAAAATTTACGCTAAATTTTCGCGACATTGAAGATTCAATCCAGCAATTTAATGGATCGAATGCATATCCAGTGGAAAGTTGAATCCGGGATTTTGAAGATAATGCCGAGTTGCTTGGTTGGTCAGATTTGCAAAAATTATTGTTCGCGAAAAAATGTTTAACGGGGCTGCCAAAATTATTTATGCAGGGCGAACGAGCTATTACGACATGGAAGAAATTGAAATCTCTTCTGTTAGAAGAATTTTCGTCGAAAATAAATAGTGCGCAGTTACATCAAATGTTACATAGCCGGAAAATGCGATGGGACGAATCGGTACACGAATTTTTTCTGGTAATGAAAGAAATCGCCGCGAGAGGTTACATCGAGGTCGAGGCCTTGATGCTGAGGACGTGGATGTGTGTGGATGAGAAAGTCAGTATTTAACAGTCACTCAACAACAAAATATATTTTAACAAACAACAAAGATCAAATAACAAAATAACAAGAGTATCAGTGATTCCGCGGATGCAAACGTGACGGTGCCAAAATAACGAATGTCTCGAGCGGCGCGATGAGCAGAGTTTTTATGTGCTTTTCGAGTAGAGATAGAAATAGGAAAAGAAAAGGAAAAGTACAGAGTGGAAAGTTGAAGGGGTGATAGAGAAAGTCACCGGAGAAACTTAGGCCCGCACAAGTCTGGCTGCCAAATGTGCAATCTGACATTGACCAGACGTGCACGAGACCCTGGGAAAACTGAAAATTGCAGAATAGGCAGGAAGTGCTTAGAAATACTCAGGCAAAAGGGAAAGCTAGAAAAGTTTAGAAGAAAGATAAATTCGGAACAACGTAGTGGCGGGTAACGCCACAATGCAATACATCGTCGATAGACATCATCCAGACGACCCCATTTGAAAAGCTCAACTTTACGAAGCAACACAATTAAGGGGTAACGCCACTCTAGAATTTTGAAGAAATCGATTTTTTTTTTGCTTAAATGATGCTTTATTATGTGTAGAGTATGAGAAAAAAGTTTTAAGTGGGGGACAGGTCGGGAACACGAATTTTTTTAAGTGGACTGCAACCACTCGCAGCGCACTGCGGGCGTGCTTACTGTAACTTGTGGATACGCGCGCAATAATCATTGTAGAGAACAGTACCTGGTTAAAGGCAAAAGGCGAAGGCTACAGATACATTAGATAATTATAAGCACAAATCTCCAATGTCGAATATAGTATTCTCCGCTATGAGGAACTTACCAGCGACGACTTACTGACGCGCTGTATTGGTGGCTTCACGCAAAACAGCAACGAAAGTTTTAATTCAGTGGTGTGGTCTATGGCTCCAAAAACCGTATCCAGTGGCAAAACTGTACTTGACATTGCCGCAAATATGGCTGTTTGCATATTCAACGACGGACTATCCACTATAATGCAAGTAATGAAAGCCTTGGATATGTCTGTCGTAGAAAATTGTTATAATTTTTGCCTGACAGCCGACGCCCGACGCATAAAGTTTTCAAAACGATCTTTGAATGAAGCTACAAAAATGGCGAGATTGAATCTCATTGTCAGATCTAGCAGGAAGGAAAAGGACGTAGAGGATGTTAACATAGAAGACCAAATATATGGTGCAGGCATCGCTGATTGAAAATATGTAACAAATTTCTTATGCTGAATGGCAATCAAAACTTTAAACGCGTTTTTCTCGTAATAACTTTATTTGAACTCGCCGGACACATATCTCAAAAAGTTTTTAACTAATCGACTTGAAATTTTGTGGACATGTGCAAAATAACATATCTCAGTGAACATCGTACGGGTTTTTTGATTAATTAACTACTTAATTTTTTATTAACAATTTAATGCTAAATTTTCTGTCGTTTTTTCCAAACTTGTCTTCATATCTACACTAAATTAACAATTATTAATATTTTTTAATTTCCGTACGATGTTCCATAGATTTTGGCATTTAATATGAGAAAATTTTGGATTTTTCGTTTTAGGACCATGTGTTAATGAAAAAACAGTCCGGTCATGTAGCCCATTCAAAGAAATGGTGTTGTTGGTTGCCAGCACCTACAGCAGCCATTTTTAATCCAAATTGTTTATAAAAATTTACAAACCATCTTCAAAACATATATAACAAAGCCTTTTTTAGTCTGACCTTATAACTTGTACGATTATTACTTTAAAAATTCCCGAAAATCACCTTTTTTTCTGACTTCTAGAGTGGCGTTACCCCTTAAGCGAGTTGAGAAGTAAATTAAAAATTTACGATAGAATCCGCAATTTGAGTTATCAGCCAATAAGAAAAGTTACCCCTGCAAACCCGGAAATTACGAATAGACCAGCAAGCAGGATGCATTACCCGCAAACGGTATCGAAGCCACCCAGTAGATGTTTTAATTGCAACGGAACGGGACATTTGTATGCAGCGTGTTCGAAGCCAAAGAGGGAGAGAGGAATGTGCTATCTATGTGGAGCTACGGATCATAAGAAGCAACTTTGTCCACAGCGGCCCATGATAGCGAAGGAGCGGATCTCAAAACCTGCAAGCACATCGACGACAACGCATTTGGTGCAGTTCAATACGAGTGTGGTACCGTGTTACGTTATCGAAACATCATTGAACACTGTGGGTAAAGTAAACGCTGTTTTAGGTACAGGTAGTCCTGTATCATTTTTAGTCGATTCATCAATTAAGCCAAACGTAGCTATTAGATCATATCAAGATGGCGTCCGATTCGAAGGCGTGAATCGAAGTAAAATAAATATTTTAGGACGTTTGAAGCAAACAATTTTAGTAGCCGATTGCGAAATTCCGATTAATTTTTATGTTATTCCAGAAAATACTATGAGTTGTTCTTGTTTATTAGGTAGAGACTTTATTACTAACGATATTATAGAAATAACTTTAGGAAAAACTGTGCGAATTCGACGTAAATTTAAGACGGGAAGCGATGATTATCCGGTATTAGAAATTTTGAAAATTGATGTAATAGAGAGCGATCCACCGATTAATCTTAACATTGACGTAAAAGTAGACTAGGAATCGCAAAGTCGAGTTAAAAATCTTATTGATAAATGCTATGTGAAACCAGAAAGACCAGAGTCAGTAGTTACAAAATTAGAAATGGAATTAGTACTTAAAACAAATCATCAGCGATTTTACTATAATGCTAGACGATTATCATACTGTGAGAAGAACGCAGTTGAGGAAATTTTCAAAGATTTATTAGAAAGTGTGTAGCGTACAAGAAAAATAATGTAAAATGCGAGCGAAAAAATAGATTATTCGTTGTTAATCAGACATAGAATCTATTCGAAATCCTATCGAAATAGTCTAGCTTCGATCGAAGTATTATATAGCGTCGCGAATATTCTAGAAAAAATGAAAGATCTAGAATAATCGAGTTATATCCGGGCGCGAGAGCTTGTCGGCCGCTCAAGCGGAGCGAGAGGCAAGGCGCGACACGCGAAGCCGCGAGCCGCGAGCCGCAAACTTAGCGACGGTCTTGTTGATAACGCGGCCGCGGTATAGCAACCGGCGTATATAAAATAGGGGTTCGCGACAGGAGCCGGCCTATTTGGCAGTCTGAGAGAGAGGACAAGGTAAGGACCATCGGCCGCTCTTGGACTAGCCTAGGGACTCCGGCAGGAGATTTCGACGATAATACCTGGACGGCTGCCTGGAGAATCGCGAGTAGAGTAACTCCGGCAGGAGAGTTCGGCGACCAATACCTGGACGCCTGCTCAGGGAGTAGTTAGAAAGGAAACTCCAGCAGGAGAGTACGGCGAAAATACCTGGACGCCTGCTTGGAGTATAATAGAGTAAAAGAGAGCCTCCGGCGGGAGAGTACGGCGACAATTCCTGGACGCCCGCTTGGAGATGAGAGAAAGGTTTAAGCCTCCGGCGTGAGTGTACGGCGACAATTCCTGGACGCCCGCCTGGAGAAGAGTAGAAAGATTTAAGACTCAGGCAGGAGAGTACGGCGAAACCTTCCTGGACGCCTGCCGGGAGAATAGGGGGAGAGTACGGGAGTTTGTTCCTGAACACTCGTCCGACATGGAGAGTTCGGTGAACATTCCTGGACACCTGTCGGTCGAGAGAGGACAGAGCATCTCCTGAACGCCCCGAGTAAAGTACAGGAGAGTACGGGAGAATACTCCTGGTCGCCCGTCCGTTATGGAGAGTTCGGAGAAAATACCTGGACGCCATTCGAACGGGAGAGAACAGAGTTACTCCTGGACGCCTGATTGAACAAAGTTGTAGAGTATTTTGTAAAGTAGTCATGTTGTTAATGCGAAAGAAAGAAATTTATTTCCTGTACCAATTCCTAAACATTGAAAATAAATCCTGTTTTCCAGTTATCCTGATATACTGATTTCCAAGTATTCCTAACTGATTATCCATGGCTACAAAGGGGAATTATTCGCCCCAGTATGTCCGAATATTGTAGTCCGATTATATTAATTAAGAAAAAGTCTGGACAATATCGAATGGCCGTTGATTATAGAGATCTTAATGAATTAACGTTACGAGATCATTTTCCAATTCCCAAAACAGATGATCAAATTGATCAATTGCGGAATAAGAGTTATTTTACACGGTTAGATCTGAAAAACGCATTTCACCACATTCATATGAAAGAAAATTCTATTCGATTTACTGCATTTATTACATTTATGGGACAATATGAATATGTGCATATGCCTTTCGGCTTATCGAACGGTCCATCATTTTTCATGCGTTTCATTAACAATGCTTTTCGAAAATTATTAGATGAACGGAAAATATTAATTTACTTAGATGATATATTAATTGCCACGAAAACGATTAATGAAAATTTAGAAATATTAGAACAAGTATTGAATGTTATAGTCAGCAATTGTTTAGAATTACGGTTGGAGAAATGTGCTTTTCTATTAAGTGAAATTGTTTATTTAGGTTATTGTATACATTCCTTAGGTGTTAGGCCGAGTAAAGATAATATTCAAGCCGTATGCGAGTATCCAATACCGAGAAATTACCGTGAATTACAAAGTTTTCTTGGATTAGTCTCCTATTTTCGTAAATTTATAAGAAACTTTGCGTTAAGAGCGAAACCATTATATGATTTATTAAAGTCAAAAGTCGCGTTTCAATGGGATGATGAAATGTCAAAATGTTTTGAAAATTTAAAAGAATCATTAATGTCTGAACCAGTATTGGCTATTTATTCTCCGACCGCGGAAACGAAATTACACTGTGATGCGAACACGCATGGTTTTGGCTCAGTATTATTACAAAAACAGTTAGATGCAAAATTACACCCAATATGTTATTTTAGTAAAAGAACAGCACAAACCGAAACAAAATATCACAGTTTTGAATTAGAGGCACTGGTAATAATTTATTCGTTAGAACGTTTTCGAATTTACTTACAAGGAATTACATTTAAAATTATCACGGATTGCAACAGCTTAAAACTAACATTAGAACGGAAAGAAATAAATCCACGAATTTTAAGATGGTCTCTGATTTTGCGGAATTATCAATACATATTAGAACATCGACCATAAGATAAATTAAAGCATGCCGATGCATTAAGCCGCAAATTTAGTGTACTTGTAATTACGGAAAATAGTTTTGAACGCAATTTAGCAATCTTATAGAATCAGGATCCTCAAATTAAGAAACTACGGGACGAATTACAAAATAAAGAACATAAACACTTCGAACTCAATAATGGAATTATTTATAGAAAACTAAATAATAAAGTGTTATTTTATGTACCTTCATCGATGGAGGATAATATAATTCGGACAAACCACGAAGAAATTGGGCATCAAGGCATGAACAAAACATTAGATTACTTATCTCGAGTTTATTGGTTTCTCGAGAGCAAAGAAAAATTGAAAAAATTTATAATGAACTGTATAAAATGTATCACGTATTCTACTATTGCGAACAGAGTTGAAGGAAGTTTACAGTGTCCGGATAAAGGTTTGGTACCTTTTTATTGTTTACATATTGATTATTATAGTCCTTTAGAATGTACTAGAAATCGGGAAAAGTATATATTTGAAATTATCGATGCATATACAAAATTCGCAAAATTTTACCCGGCAGTTACGACTAATTCTGTTGAAGCAATTAAACATTTAAAAGCGTATTTTCGAATTTATAGCAAGCCGCGAAAAATAGTATCAGACCGAGGTAGCGCATTTACTTCTCATAAATTAAAAGAATTTTTAGCGGAAAATTCAATACAACTTATTTTAATTGCGACAGCAACTTCACATGCTAACGGGCAAATAGAGTGAATTAATAGATTTTTAACCCCGATGTTAGCAAAATTAACTACGAACACAAGTACATGGAATCAGGTATTAGAAGATGTTAAATATGCGTTGATTAATAGTGTAAATCGAGTCATCGGAGATACTACAAGTGGATTATTATGCGCTATAAATCAATTAGGAAATGTTCGTGATGATTTACGTGTAATTTTAGAAGAACAAGTTACAAACGATTGTGACTTAAATGCTATTAGAGAAAAGGCAGTTGCGGAAATACAAGCAAGGAACTAGTATAATAGAAATTATTATGATAAGAAACACAAATCGCCGACGAAATATGCAGTAGGAGATTATGTTGTTATTAAAAACATTGATGTAACACCCGGAGTGAATAAAAAATTGGTATCTAAATTTAGAGGTCCTTACGAAATTGTTAAAGTATTAGATAAAAATAGTCACGTAATACGAGATCCGGAAGGACATCAGTTAACTCAATTACCATTAGAAGGTATCTGTTCACCGGAGAACATGAAGATATGGTCGAAATTAAGAAAGGTTGATAATGATAATGACGAATGAGTGTATGTTTGTATATAGTGTATATATTTGTGCTGTTAATTTATTTTGTACATATGTATATGTATATATTTTATATGTTGTAAGTTAGATATACTTAATAGAATGTTAGGTATAACTATAATACCTTATTGTTAAGTAAGTGTGTTGTAAAAGCACACGACGAAGTCCGACTGTTCGGAAAATTATTAACGTTTACTTTATGTTTCAATCTTATGCAGCTATCTGACTCATGTCACTCATTACGTTGAGAACCTCTTATGTTCATCTTACGAATTATGAATACCTTATGTACTTACCTTATGTCATTACGTCATAGATTTATGTTAGAGACATTTATGCGTACAGACTGGATGTGACTTGACGATTGAGGTCAATCGAAGGTCAGGAGGTCAGGATAGGCCGAATTATAGTATAATTTATGTCGCTGGAACATTCCAAAACACATTGTGTTACCACGAAACAAATGAAAATCG
This sequence comes from Megachile willughbiella, assembly GCA_945859595.2. Classification (NCBI taxonomy): domain Eukaryota; kingdom Metazoa; phylum Arthropoda; class Insecta; order Hymenoptera; family Megachilidae; genus Megachile; species Megachile willughbiella. The sequence goes on from OX243806.1 coordinate 1,599,731, forward strand.
GGTAACGACGTCGCCTCCCGGCGACGTCCAACGCTCAGAGAGTCGTCGTTCGGTTTTTGCGTTACTCGGTAGCCGGCAACGGTGAATTATGTGTTTTTGTCAATAAATATCCTTGCGGTGTTAAAGCAATTAGTTTTCTTTTCTTTATGCTCGGAGCCTGACCTACTACATGTATAATATGTAATAAACGACGACTCTCAGTACTGGCGACGCTGCTTAAAATATGGTGCCATTTTATGTTCAAGGAATGATTACTCTGAGTTTTATAGTAGCTATTATACAACATGTACATAAAATTACATTGACATATATCGCGTGAAGGTAACGATCATCTTTCTATTTTCCGACAGCGTTTGGAAGACATTTTGTTACTGAGTGGAGTGACATATCGTTATAATTCAGTCTTCAGCAAGGTTCTTCCCAAAGTCACAGAATTACGAAGCGGAGATATCCATGGCATATGTGATTCAGTCCTGTAAAATTATGTCAAGGTAATTATTTTCGATCAAACATGACCTTATCAACGAACTGACCTATTTCTTCAGGACTGAACGTTTTAAATAGTGATAAGTGTTGCTCTGATCACTGAAATCGCTCAGATAGTTACTCATAAGTTGTTACTCATTCAATTTACGGAAAACAGTTCAATATCTCATTCACAATAACATACAACCGATATTCGATTCCATCCTTTAATTCTATTACAGCTATTGCTAATGTTTGCTTTAATCTTTCAACAATGTAATTGAAAAGAAGCATAACAAGTTTGAAAATTTCCAGTCCATCAATTTTAACTTCTAAAAATTATCTACAAATGCGCCGATTACTTGCGAACCTTCTTTTAATAGTTTTGAATCATATAAACGGTAATTGTTAAATATTTCAAAAAGACTTGTAAATACGATCAACAATCATTTGTTACGAACCGTATTTAAGGAATAGAACCAAGTATATAAGCACATCATGTTTAATTATTTTCGTATATAAATTTTCAGACGACAGAGTTAATGAAAACAGTGTCGTTCTTCTTCTGTAACCATCTAGATACGTTTCTGAGCAAGCATGAACCAAATTTTGGTCACCGATCTAGAGAGCAGCCCATTTTACGTCAATAAGGTTACGCCGTAACAACACGAACAGGGAATGGCAGGAGAGGGTACGTACAATAATAGCGCCATCCAATGTTTTATAGAACTGCCTCACAAGTTAATCGAAACGTGAATAGACAGATACGACCTCCATTTGTGCAGGTATTACGCATATTATTTTTAACTATCGCTGTAGTAGTAGCCCCATTTATTCAACTACGCATGAAAGATAGTATTTTGTATTAAATAGTGGCTGTACTATTTTTATAGTAACATACCTTGTAAGTTTAGTTGCACATCGTCTTTACATTGCACATCTCTATAAAAACCACAAATGCCGAAGCTGTTTTCATTTATGTAACTTATCAAGAGGAGTATGCGTTTCATTTCAAATTGCGAAGTATCATCATTTTATACATTTTGTACATTTTATATCATTTCTTCGAGATATATCATTAGTAAGTTTCATATGGTTGAGTTTAAAGTACATTTGTCGTCTTTCGTGGGTCTAGGGCACTGTCTAGATCAGGCATTACGCTCTACAAAGTTCAGAGATTAATGTACTCTATAGGGATGGAAGGAAGTTGTACATGTCGAAAGTACTGTGCGGTAATTCAATAATTAGCAATTCAGCACGTAGTGGAAACACTTCGCAATGTAACGAGTATCAACTCAACGCGTGGTAAATTGCGTAATGTATAGTAATATGACATACTACAATATTAAAACCTACAGAAAAGTGATGTGGAATAACGCAACGAAGGGCAGTATAACACGTAGAAATACATTTTTTCCGTACGTACTTAAAACTGCCTAATGATCACGTATGTGAAGTTGGCCCCGTACCTTTCGAATTTTGTATTTTTTTTAAAGTGTGCTGCATTGTGCTACGTTTGAGCCGTATTGTGCCGTAAACCGCAACTCAGTCAATCAAGGCGTACTCAAGAAAATGAAAAAAAAAAAAAAAATTTTACAGCCCCACATTTTTTGAATTTCAATTTTTTTCGTACCGTACTATTCTATGTTTGTTGTGAATTGTACCATAAACGAGAGATCGATAACATTAATAACACTTAAGAAAAATAGTAAAAACAAAGTTATAATAGTCCCGCGCTTTGGCTGAAACAGTGATTTTCTTTTCAGAAAGAGCTACTAACTTGTGCTATGTTGTGGCGTCGATAAAAACTCAATATTTCTTTTCATTTTGTTGATAAAAAATGTTGAATTTTTAGGAATAATAAATTTAATATTTGTAAAACTTGCGAACGGCGACTGATATAAGAATTGTGCAAGTTGTGCTGAATTATGCTACTTACAATCTGCGCGACACATGCGTTAAAAGTTTAGATTAGCTTTAGGGCCAATAAAAATGAAGAAAAAAAGGTTGGGGGTGATTAAAAAATTTAATATTTCTGAATTTTCTTTGATTGTGTCAGATTGTGCTAGACTAGCACAGCAACTTTTCCAAATTATAAAATTTCGTCAGATGGCCAATTTTCGCAGTGCTGGTAAAATTAGGAATTCAACGTTAGAAACCGTTTACCCGAATATGATTGTCAAAAATGCCTTTGAGCCAAATGAAACACCCAATACGTCAGTCGATAGCATATTAAAAAGAGAACATTTCACACCAATTGAATAACAATTATTCAGAAACACTTTGAACCTATATTAAAATTATTAGAAAATACAAAGTGAAAGAACATACACCGATTAAGGGACAGAACTCCTAACCTCTTCGCCAATGATGTCGTTGCAGCAATGTTTTACGTCCCATTAAATTATCAATTACACCATAAAATCAATTAAAAAATGAATTTTATTTCTTTAACTATCATAACATTTGTATCAATTATGAATGCAAATCTATTTAATATTACTTAATAAATATACTGAAACAAGAAAGCGTGCAAATTCGAAGCGAAAAGTACGTTTTTAAAGGAATGTATCGGTTTTTTATTTAAAAAAAAAAAAAAATCAGTTAACATTTGTCATGCCGATATGTTATTACCACAATAATATAAAAGTAGTACTCCAATATCTTCAATAAAAAATCGTAATTTTTCCGATTTTTTTTCTGTTCTTCATTATTTACAACTACAGTTTGTGAAAAAAAAATCTGAAAAGTGTCTATAATATGCACTATGTGGTCCTCAATGTTTCAGATTTTTTGTACGAAATTAAATAGAAAAAATAGGGCAAAAACCAGAATTTCAATTTTTCCCTTTCACTACCCCCACGGATGAGATAGGGGATTGAAACTTGGTGTGAGATGTTTTTTTTTGAATGTGCTATCAATTGACGTATTGGATGTTTCATTTGGCTCATGAGCATTTTTGACAATCATTTTTGGTTAGACTGTTTCTAACGTTTGATTCCTAATTTTGCCAGCACTGCGAAAACTGGACATCTGACGCAATTTCGTGATTAGGAAAAATTGTGCCAGTTTAGCACAATCTTGCACTTTCAACGAAAATTCTGAAATGTGAAATTTTCGAATCACACCCCCCCCCCCCCCCCCCCCTCTTTTTTTGTTCATTTTTATTGTTCCTCAAGCTAATCTCAACTTTTAAGGCATGTGTTTCGCAGATTGTATGTAGCACAATTCAGCACAACTTGCACAATTCATTTAAGTTTTTCATTCCTAAAAATTAAACATTTTGTATCTACATAATGAATAAAGATATTGTATCCGTCCTACCTACGAGCGACGGGTATAATCATACTATTATACACTCTGTATAATTCTAGTCACTCCTGACGTAATCAAATGTTTATCCTCATTCGTCACCAACTTCCAACATTACTGACAGTTCACCTTTCAACTCTCCTTTCTTTCTGCCATCATAGTCATAGTCATAATCATAGTTCATAGTCCATATAGCGTCTTAGAACTGTTACTGTTAGGACTCAACCATTTATGATTACTTGATGATGGGAAAAACCCAAAATGTTTTAGGGTATCATATTTTTTTAGACCATAGTAACCGTAGTTAACCGTCACGCTATAAACTTGTCCCTAAAAATCAGAATTTTTTCAAACTACTTGAAGAATCAAACCGTTACTCCAGTCTTCCTCCCTCTATCTTCTATTTCCTCCCTCTACAACTTACATCGGATTGGTAGGACCACCACTCCATAACTCAAAAATTGTTTTCCTTATACATTCCAAAATGTGAAACCAGCAGAAACGAATCAACAGTCAAACAAGTACTTTTAAAACCTACCAACCTATTGCTGAATAGCAACTTATATACTTTTTAAACTTTTCACTCAGCAACTTATATACTTTTTTAATCTATCAACCTACCCTATACACAACCGAGTTTACCCGTCACATTGGGTGCAACTGTCGTACTGCCTTCGAGGAGAAACAAAAAGAGCACGATACAACAGTCCACATTCCGAAACGCTTCTTTCTTTTCCACCTCCACAACCACCATTCAATACAAGTTCCCAAAATTCATAAATAGCCTTACTTTTACGTCCTACGGGCAGTCTAAGATTGTCCGAGCACATTAAATATTACATTGTCACATTTTTGTAATAAAAATATATTTTTCTTCGAACGTTGATCCTTAAGTGCATTTCCTTTAAATGATACACTACCCAGTGAACTCAGTTTCAAGGAACTGTTTCCAAACCGGGCATCACAATATGAATGTGGTGAAATCCGTCTTTTAAATCTAACTGTGTAAAATAATTGTTATCTCGTAATTAATCAATATTGTAGGATAGATTGTCGTCGAAGGATATTCGCTCAGGAATGACACAGGACACAAAACAAATAATAAATAAATTCATATTTACGTAATTTCTTTACAAAATCAAAACATAAATTCCAATCTGCCAAATTTACAAAATTTACAAGTTTCATATTACACAGTTGTAGGAAAATTTACGGAATACGGAACGTAGTTTTTGCCGTTTGGACTTTACAATTTATTAATTTTGAAAGTTATACTAGAGGCGTCCGGGAGATTCCCGTACTCTTAGAGTTAGAGCCCTCGTACTCTCCCGTGCTGACCAAGGTGTCCGAAAGGTAGGCTTCGTACTCTCCTTTACTCTAAAGGACGACCGTGGTAATTACCTCGTTCTCTCCCAATAGAGCACAGCAGGAATCTGCCGCATTCGTGGCCACGATACCGATAATTTTATTCCCGCGTTGCCACGCGCGACCCGCTCTCGCGGCTTCGCGAACATTCCGCGGTCCGCGAGGCGGCCTTCTAGATCGTTCTAGGTCGTAGAGAACGATCGGTGTTGTTACAAATTTGATTATCTGTTCTGAGAATTGGAAAATGATCTGATAATATTAATTTATTAAGAACTCTGTAATCAACGGTCATTCGATATTATCCACTTTTTCCTCATTCATACGGTTGGAATACAATATTCAGACATACATAATTGTCTCGGATTATAGTAAAATAGCTAATGACTTGCTTTGAGCACTAATTTCTTTTCCAATTTCGTAACTAGAGACTCTGGTTGTTCTGGTTTCACATCGCATTTATCAATAAGATTTTTAACTGTATTTTGCGATTCCTAGTCAACCTTTTTGTGAGTTTTAAGATTAATCGGTGGATCGTTCCCGATTTTATTAATTTTTTAAATTTCTGACACTGGATAATGGTCATATCCCGTCTTAAATTTACGTTGAATTTGCACAGTTTTTCCTAAAGTTATTTCTGTATTATCATTCGTAATAAAATCTCCTTCTAATAAAAAAGTGCAGTTCACAATATATTCCGGGATAACATAAGAATTAATCTGAATTTCGCAATCGGCCACTCAAAGTGTTTGAATGCCCTAAAATATTTATTGATTTTAATTTAGGCTTTTGTAACGTCCCTGGTACTAGATTCAGGAGTTTACAGCACTCATGAGGCAAAGAGCGGCTTTTGTCTATTGAGCGACTCGTTCTTATTATAACTAATTCTATAAGATTGTGGGGTTCGTGTGGCGTGTGGTTAAAGAGTGAAATCTACAGGTTAATACCTTTCATTAATTAGGTTTATTCATATAATTAAAGGTAAAAATATAGAATTACAATTAACAATTACTTTTGGAAAAGTTATAAAATATACGTATGTCTGATATTATATTATTAGTATTGAAAACGCAAATCGGTAGCTAACTACTTCGGTTACGCGGTTTATGTTGGCGCGGCGCGGTAGTCGCCCTGCCTACTGTCTTGGCGTAACGGAATAATTGAACGGCGCAACGCGTCAACATTGAGTACCACTGGCAGCGGCGCGTGTTTTGCCGAACTATTTTTTTTATAAAAAGAAAAAGAAAGTGATTTTGTAACTTCGCTTGATGGTTTCTTCAGCAGAAATGTCTGCTCCATCGCGTACGATGGTTAGATTTTCGCCTAGACCCATAGTTTTTTAAATAAATTGAAAAATATCAGCAAAAATTGGTGCGTTTTTGGTGTCTTTCTTACTTTGTCCATTATTTAAACATATTTAAATGTTTACAATGTAATAACAATTTATATCGTTTTATTCGGGAAAGTTCACAGATTTTTCTCGTGTAAAAAGCCACTGAATAGCTGCTATGATAAAAGCACAAAAAATTTCCAAAGTTGCAAATTTGCAATTTTTTCTAACATTAATTTTCTCAAAAACTGTACGTCCTAGAGAAAAACGGATTTCAGATTCGTATTCAGCTCGCAAAAATCTATAAGAATTTCATAGTGGCGGTTACGAAATCAAAAAAAAAAGTCAGAATTTGTTGTACAGTGTTATTTGATTGTCTATTATGACGCAAATGTAAGAAACGCGGTTTTATAATGGATCTAGATCCGAACTGGTGACAGAACAATGTTTGGTTCAATAGAATATCGAGATTTGAGACTTTATGTAAAAACAGTTGGACGTAGAGCAGCTACTCTTTGCTTGACTCTAAATCTATTAGTTCAATTGCTCTTTTAGTCGGGGCACAAATTGACACCCAAAACCTGAGCGCTTAATTGAGGAGCCTGCGTTAGCTGGCTACTAAACGACTCAACGATACAAGAGTTAGATGAACAACGTATGCCCAACAGGGTTGCAAATTAGAATGACTCGACTTTATTAACCGAAGTTACTGAAACACCACCCAAAAGACACGGGCTTCAGAGACCAAGCCACTCGAAATGGGGAGCCTGCGTTAGCTGGCTACTAAACAACCCAGAGCGAACTCCGAGAATCCGACGGCGAGTTAGTAACTGGGCAAAAATAATAAATTTGTACGAGTGGCTGAAGAGCTCTTGTTTGATGTCTTAGTCCCTTCTGGGGCTGAGTATAGCACTCTCCTTTCGGAGTTTCAGGGACAAGACCGTTTGAATGGGGAGCCTGCGTTAGCTGGCTGCTAAACGACCCAACGATCAAGTATCCAAATGGCTGATACACGCTGTCCAGTCAAAACTAAGAATCTTGTAGGTTCTTACCAGCTAAAACTGCTCCAACTTGTCACTTGATACTTCTCCTAAGAGGTCCGTCACGTACTGCTTCAAAAATTGTTCTGCACCCTATGAGCTTTTCGCTAGCCCTTTTATACCCCGAAAACGGCCAATTTGCCTTTCACTTTTCAAGGCCATGCAGGCTTACCCTCATGTTAAATGCGTAGTATTTTTACATATTTTTTTATATTATTTTATTACGCTTTATTTAATAAAGAATATATGTTAATTTGATTAAGAAAAATATGCTTTGATTTATCATTAATTAATACTTCTCAAGCTAACTCGCTAAATCGTAGTTCTAATTAATTTTTATGTACGCAAATTAGCGGGATTATACAAGTACTTTAATAAGAGAATAATTAATCGCAAATAATACATAGAACAATAACTAAAAATATATTTTGATTTATAGTAAATAAATAAACAATAATAGGAATGTTTAAATGATGATTAATAATAATTTCGTCTCGATATGTATTTGGCATCTCTTTAACGATCTAATTTGACAATGTTGCACGCGTGATCTACCCGTGACCATTACCGCGCGAATTTTATGGTGCGGTCGGTAATTCGTGGTCGATAATCAAAAATAAAGGTACATGTATTGGGATTACCCTACTTATCTACGCGGATGTTCTTCATTGCGGACTGGGGACGTTACACTTTCGAATTGCACGGCTTCGTGGTACGACCTTTGATGACCTTAGTTACGTTTGACTTCATGAATAATTCGACGAAAAATAACGTAGGACCAGCCGTATCTAAAACAACGCTTACTTTATCGTAGATCGTAGGTTGAGAAGTCCGCTCCTTCGCTATAATGGGCCGCTGTAGACAAAGTTGTTTCTTCTGATCCGTAGTTCCACATATGTATACATGTTTCTCTCTCCTTCTTCGACTTCAGACACGCTGCATAAAAGTTTCCCATCTTGCCGCAATTATAACATCTACTGGGTGACTTCCATTTCGCTTGCATGGATTTTGCCTGCCGGTTTACTCAAAATTTCTGGGTTTGCAGGGGTAACTTTTTTGACTGGTGGATGACTTAAATTGCGGATTCTATCTGACTAATCGATGTTTGATAAGAAAAGGTTTCATAGTATAAGTAGTTTTGTATCTAAGAAAAAATAGATATATTTCTATAGATTTTTTCTTGAGCCCAGTTTTATTTAAATAAGTTCAGTGTTTATTTATTAGTTCTGATCTTCCTCGTGCATTGAGAATAATAAAGAAACGTTTTTGAATAATTCAACTCACTGTGTAATAAATAATTTCTTAAACCCATTTCCAATACCATCATAAATTTGTAATTTATTTTTTAACTCAGTTGTTTTGCTGCGTAAAATTGAGCTTTTTTACTTACTGAGATTGTCTGGAATTCCATCGACAATGTACTAAATCTAGGCATCGGCCTCAATATAACCACACGCTGTAATTTACTTCATTAACAGATAATAATCGTGTACCGATTCCTCCGATCGCATTTTTCGCCTACGCTATATCTGTAACTGTGCACTGCTTATATTCGACGAAAATTCATTTGAGACGAGAGATTTCAGCTTCTTCCAGGTCGTAATGGCTGATTCTCTCTGCATGAATAATTTTGCCAGACTCGTTAAGCATTTGTCCACAAATAGGAATTTTTGTAAATCAAACCAACCAAGTACTTCCTTCAATGCCCCGGATTAAACTTTCTACTGGATATCCATCCATCTATTAAATTGCCGGAAAAATACAGCGTAAATTTTGGTGTTTCTCGGATATAACGTTTGCGTAACTGAACCTACCCGTGATATTGTTTTCACAAACGCTGGCTGCGTATCTGTACTTATCAGCCATTGTTGAATAATATTCGTTACTTCGTCTTCTGAATCCTCTTCCGATTTCGAAACTGTCAGCACGATAACCACGTTTTACTGATTCGGATTTAGTAAGTGTTGATAAGTTCGATGTATCATTTCTTCATTTTGACCATTAAAGTCGAAGTTTAGCACATTCCAAACTTAATGATACCAGCGCCTACGCCACTTTTTCATGAAACTTTTTAGATCCTCAAATTCAAGTCCTGCAAAACAATAAAATATTTCCGATTATTACGATCACCTTAGTCACCTCTAATAAATGTGTACAACGCACGGATTTATTTCGTGGACATTTTCCGCAAATTCTCACCGATGATCGGAATATTGTTCAGTGTTGTCATTGTTCGTAATTGTCTATTATCTAATTCACGCAGACGTACATTACAATGACATTTATAAAAACTATACAGACCAATTATGCAGATCCCACTTCTGAAGCTGCAGCAGATCAGGGTCCATCGGTATGAATAAAAAGAACTAATTTGTTTACAACTTAAGGATATTTATTTGAGTACATAATTTACCGTTGCCGCTCGCAAATAAGTTAAAGATCTAACGACAGTTGTCCGCTGCCTGATTTTATTTGTATTAGGATTATATACTGCAATATTATTACAACGTAATTTTTACTGCAGATAGGTGTTACTATACGAACTCAATATGTTTGGAATCCGCGTCAGGTAGATATTTATACTTATGGGTTTCAAACAACTCTGTTAGTTTCTCGACGAACTGTTTGTGGTACTCGTTGATCTGTTCCTTTGTCGGATGTGATATTTTTGGTATCTCTATTGGACTGCCAACTGCAAAATGGAGAACATGACTTGTAGAAATCTTCTAGAAGAGTCCATTTTTGCTCTTAGCGTTTCATAAATGAAGGCATTATTTGTGTTGCGTTTCGAAATGAAAAGTAGGCAATAAACTCTAATCTTTGACCAGTTTTTTGTATCACGTTAATTGAATTTAGTAACAATTATTATTCTGTATACGTATTTCGATTGTATTGTCAACAAACTCGATTTGCTTCTTCAAACAAAAGACACAAAATTTAATCAATATTAGTACGCATGTAAAATATTTAATCTGTTCAGAATGATTAAGGGATATTTACCAACGGTAGTTATAGGCACCCGATGCGGAACGAAACCATAGGAATATTGAAAAAATCCACGACCCTTCAGAATCAGAGGCACACATCCCAATTTTTTACGCCAATACTGCTGAACCCATGCAAAACAGGGATTTCTCACGTGGTCGTATATATCCGTTTCTCTGAACGAAAAGGACGGTATCAATGGTGTCCTAAATTTACCGAAAGAAAAAATTGATCAAACTTGTAATTGTATTATATAGCTTCATTGACGAGCATTGCATCTTTATGGATCAGATAGAGCATTAACATTTATTTTAAGATTATTTTTATCACGTTCTTTCCGACGAATTTTAAATGCATTTTTACGTTTGGATTACCGGTAATAACTGCAAATATTCTATTAAAACTGCTATCATTATTAACCTCTTCGGCACGCCACGCCACTATAAATAGTATGATCATTTTTATATGTTTTGATTTACACTTTTTTGCCTTCTCAACGTTTTGTAAGAGTATTAACAAATATCACAAATGTATATTACATGTAAACAAAAATTAGAAAAGTTTGGAAATTTTTGCATATTTTCTGGAATTTCTAAAAATGTAAATTATCAAAGTTAAAGTATATGTTTCATGTTTTGGGGAAAAATTATAATTTAGTCGAACTGTGTCCTACAGAGAGGCAGCACCGCGTAAAATTCAGCTGTACCTAGGAGGTTAATTGATACTGGCCTTTGTATAAATATCGCTGTTGTGCAACAAAAGTTATTTCCTAACAAATAGTATTCATAGCCCAAGTTCAATCATGTAAAAATATTTCTCATTTCGTCAAGGTTATTGTAAATATTATTTTAAAGTCATTGATGCATTACTCGTGCAAACTATGTAGAATTTAGTTGTTCGGCTTAATTAAAAGAGATCGCAAATAATCTGACCCATGTTTCAGTGCCAGTCTCACAAATCCTTTCCTATAATTTACAACAGTGCGATTTGTTCCTGGCGAACTTTCCAACGCTTCCGCTGCTCCACCGACGATGAGAACAGTTAGTCTTCCAGTGAATGGCAGCTTAGGTTTCGTTGACAACTGATAGTCCAGGCTTTCCTCACTGCTGCTAATGAAACCTATATTATAATGAAATTAAAATTTATTTTGAGGATTTAACGAGTAACTATCTTTAGAATTCAATGAGTTAACTATAACTTTATTATAAATAGATAAAAGTATTATATAGATATAAAATAACGATTAATTTTGTTTAACGAATTAACTCTTACATGTGTTTAATAAAATTCAGTAGATTTCGCGTAAATCGGTCTTTTCTTTTACTTTTTACGGTTTGTCGATTGTAAGGTGGTGAAAGATACCGTAAGTTTTCCAAATATTGGGTTGGAAACTATGAAACGGGCGTTTTTGTTTAGTCTGTGTTTAGCTGCGACTGAGAGGGATACATTGTAACGTGCGCTCGATATTTTTATTTATAACGTTTAAATGTATTCTTCTTACTCATTTCATAAAATTTTTTCGTTTGTATCTCATTTTTATTTTATTTTTCTCCGAAACCACATGGAAACAAAACTCGATTTACATTTACTTTTCTTGTACGAGTTCAAATTGAATCATAGCGCAGCTCAAACTTCTAGAAACATTAATCAGGCATTCGGAGATGGATCCACTAATGAAAAAAATGCTCGATATTGATTCCAAAAATTAAGATTAAAAAAAAATAAAAAAAAAATAATAATAAAATAGATTTTTTTCAAAAAGGCATATATGACTTGCCCAATCGTTGGCAGAAAGTCGTAGATGTCAATGGAAGTTATTTCGATTGAATATAATAAATAATGTGAAAAATTGTGCTTTTTGTTTTTTATTTTTATTCAACGTCCGTTTCATAGTCTCCCACCTAATATATCCTAGCAATATACAGTGTGTGATGATGTAATTAGAGTCACGCGGATTCATGATTTTTAATTTAATCGATTAGTTTTCCAACAAGAGCAAAATTAGATAAAATTCTTCGTATTATTTTCACGAAGTATAGATATCTGCAAGTTACAACTACAAAGGTTACCAACAGTGTAGGCGATCCGCTATGTATATGTGTTAATTATGTACATGTAACGGTATTAAGTAACCTGTTTTAATACTTTAAATTCCTTATTGCATATTTCTTGTTCTGCAGCTGCAATAATTTGATCATACCCTGTTATTAAAAATGATACAATATAACAATATTCCTTGTTAAAAAAAAACTATGCGGAAAATTTTATTTCTTATAGGGCGCAAATAACACGTTCAATCGCAATGTAGCAAATGTAACTCGGATCTGATGTATTGTATTAAGATCTCAGCAGTAGTCTACAACCCCTGTATATCCTACTTTATAGTATTCTCATATATCAGTACTCTTATGATTTCTCAGTGATCGCGGCTATTTTGTTACGTGTGACATTCGGCTGATTATGAAAACGTTCAATGGGGCATCTCAACTTTCGTTGTAAACAAATAATTTGTCATTTTTTATGACAACACGTACCCATGGCGAGAGCGATCTCGCGAAAGAAGGGGGTCCTGAACATTTGATGCAGCGAGACAACACGAGCTTGCAAACCGGGAAACAGTGTCGTAGCACCTCGACTTTCACACTGAAAAGAGCCCACTGCTCCTAAAGCATATATTCCGTGAGGAATACTGCAGAGTAGGTAATTTCTATTCGGATCTAAATCGGTGGTTTTCACCAACGTCACCGGAAAAAAATCGAAAACATGCTGCATCCATCGGGATTTCGCCACTATATTCGTCAATTTCGTGCTGCAATTAAGACGAAGGGCTTTCGTTGGTTTTTGATAAAATATTTTGAGTAATTTTTCGAGATCAATAAAATTTTTTTCACGAGAAGGAGATATCCAATCAAATGAATTACAATTAAAGTGTTTTTTAATATTCTTCAAACGTTACCACAATGATATATGTAGTATTAATAGTATTAATATTGCATTTGTTATATTACTTTCACCTTTTACGTTATTATCCATTATTGGATGATGTAGAGTTACCACAAGTGCATCGCATTTCTCCGAAATGTAATACCTAATATTATGTTTGATACTAACGAAAAATATTATAAGAAACTAAAGACAGAATAAAGAGAGAAAATAAGAGAGAACTACCTTAAAGCTCTTACCTTCTACCGCCCTTGTCGCACGTGTCCCAGTCGTAGTATATCCACAGCAAATACAGCAAAACGTAGTAGCGTATTGTCGTAGTAAACAAGAGAAGATAACCAGTAATCAAATAACTAAGCACAGGTACAAAACACATTACGAAGAACCATAGCGTGACTGACAGCGTTTCCAGTCTCTGTTTCAGCGGTACATTCAACGGTGCAAACTTCATGCCCAATATTTTCATTTTTGCGTTCCTACTGTGTAATAACGTCAAAAGATTTACTTCAAATCTCTACATAGCTGAAACTGCTATACTTATAAATAACGAATAACGACGTTATTCGGGTCCAACAGGTTATGTTTTATTCGCAATGATTATTTAAATACTTCTATCGTTCGGATATGTTATCTGTATTTTCGTATCTTAGCACGCTAGCTGCCACGCGCATTTATGAAGAAATCCCGGTCAGACCACGTGCTGCTTATAAGAGTGTATTGCATATTGTGTTGCTTATTCATTTTGCTTAAACTGTATCAATAAAATTCATTAAAGTTTTTTTGTAAGTAATATTTAAGTAGAATAATGATATGATCCTGAAGTTACTTATAATTTACGAAAGCAGTGTAATTTTTTAGTATTGTCAGTCACCGATGACTGACGCGGCTTGAACGGAAAGTTCAGTATCAGTCATCGGTGACTGACGTAGTAGCTAACTTGTTAAGATGTGTTCTGACTAAACAGTGTAGGGTCCTCAGCGTCTATTTAGATCAATCCACTAGTTAGGAGAGAATGGTATTAAAGAACATTTCTTACTCTTCATAACCTTAATGTTAAGTGAATAGCACTAAGGGTGGCAATACCTTTAGAATCTTAAAAAATTGCAAAATTTTTTTTTTCTCTAAAATGTTAGTGCAACATCTCAAAAATATAGTCTCAAAATTGTAAAGCGTAATGCGGATCCCCTTTGATGTTATGGCCGATAGCGTGACTCATATTTAATATCGCGCCGCAGATATTCGCGCGCTCGGTGCGGAGGCCTATGTAGCAGATTTGTTATTATTATGCCATTGCTGTGTTTGAAATTTTGTATTTTTACGGAGAATGAGCTTATGGAGAAAATTCAACTTTACGAGTAAGCCGAAGGATTATTATATGACGCAGGAATCACAGATTAGTTGGTAAATCATTGAAATTATTCAGTTTTTACTGATGGAAACTTTAAACGCATTTTTCTCAAAACTACATTTTTAAAATTGGCGTGACTGATAACTCAAAAACTAGTTTATCAATCGCGCTCAAATTTTTGGCACATATCCGTGACAATACCATCTAACATATGAACCTAAATGTACGAAATAAATTTAACATTAAAGTCCTCTTTTGTTGCAAAATATTCCGAAAATTTTCAGTAAAATTCAAAGTTTTTCTTTAAAAGCGCGCCATCTCTTCAATTTTCCATATTTTTCACATTTCTCAGGTTCATCTACTAACTGTGAATGTTAGTAATCGAAACATCGTTTGCAAACTTATTTCAGACCAATGTAACTAAAGCTAGAAGTCACGCCGTTTCACGAGACGCGCCGAAACACTTCCAGGAAAGACTATCATAATTCCGCCATTTTTAAATATTAAAAAAAAAAGAAAATATGTTGTAATAGGCAATAGTTATAACAAATTATACCTGAAATTTCGAAAACACAAGACAAAGATATCCTATACAAAAAAATTCACAAATATCAGCTTATTTTCATCGATCTAAAGGTATTGCCCCCCTTAAAACGTTGAAAACTCAAATGATTTCGTTTTTAGTGACTGTTTACTACACTATTAAATTTCTCAATCTTTCCATGAACTGATTTTTATTGCCCATTTGACCTCGAATGTCAGGAATGTTTTTTAGTAACATTCAGAGCATTCGGTACATATATTCTGCTAATATAATCTATTTACCATTCAATGCAGCTACAAAAAATTGTCAATTTTACGATAAATATTCTCCCGTTTTAAACAGATTCATCGTTTTTCTGAGACTCTTACTTACTGAAAATGTTACGCAAATGTGTAGTAGTTAGAAGGCGTTTAAACATTCATATGTTAAAATTTTATATACCAATGTTGATAGATGGCAAAAATTTTGTTGGAATTTGATTTAGAAAATAGTTCTGTTTGAAAAAGTTTAGTTTCTATTCTAAGGTGAAATAAAACATCTCTTCGTAAAGGTTTCAACATGATATATAATTTCTTTTCAAGATTCCAATTCAGCTTTGCGGTTAACCTTATAGCTTTCCATAATTTTACTTTTATAATATTATTAATAATCATTAGTTACTCTGTATATACTTCTCCACATTATTGTTAACACTTTTATTAATCGGTTTATATTTAATCATCATACTATTGAAATTATTTGAACAATTATTCCTATAATAATTTTAATATTTATTTGTGTTCCTTCATTAAAAACTTTATATTTAATTGATGTATTACGAAATTCAACATATTTTACTGTAAAATCAATTGCTTATCAATGATATTGAAAATATGATCATCCTGAATTTAATAACCTTGAATATGATTTTTATATAATTGCTGACTCAAATGAAGTTTACCCTAAACTATTTCGACTTTTAGATGTTGACAATCGATTAATTATACCATGTAGATTTCTAATTCGCATATTAAGTACTTCTGTTGATGTTATTCATTAATGAACAGTTCCATCATTAGGATTAAAAATAGATGACTTTGATAATAAGAGTTTTATCTTCAATACAATTTTAATGTAAGTTATAACTTATCAAAATTAATATAAATTAATATATAAAATAAATAAAATAATTACTAGTTTTGAATATACGAAGACAGCTGCGCATGATAATATGATAAATACTTGTTTTAAGTACTATGATAATATGATAATAATATGATTGGAGATTGAAGAATAGAAGAAAGCAAGACATTACAATAAAGTTTTGACTCATTGTATATATATTCAGATTGGACAGTCAGAAATCGTTGATTTTTGACTGCCAAAATAATTTTTTTCTTATCTCCGTACGAGAATCTGTGTGCCTAATATGTCTTGTTAAAGATTGAGCAATGGTTAATTGGTCAAAGTGCAATTAAAAAATTAAAATTGAAGCTAAAAGAACAGCTTTGTATGTAAACTTGGCGTGATGATAAAAAAACCTATCAAATAATTAGAATTTCAGTGAGTATACGGATCAATTCTACTTACATTGTTCGTTTAACAGACTTGTATAACAAAATCACCAAAATGTATTAATGAACAACGAACGATCACTACCCTACAGCACGGATCACCATCAATAAAATAGAAAAACGTGCGATATTCGGGTGTATGTAAATTCAAGACACGTAGTTTCTCTTTCTGTTATTACAACACGTATATCCATTTGCAAACATTCTGAATCGGTTCTTTCCTCAGCTTCTGATATAAAAGTTCCTTCCCAATCGTCGTTTCTACGAAAGATCACATGACGCTGTGCAATTACATGATTGAAAAATTTTCTTTTATATAATATGTAAATTCCACTTGTCGCCGAAGAACGACAACTCTCAAGGAATGATTACTCTGAACTATATAGTAGCTATTATACAACATGTACATAAAATTACATTGGCATATATCATGTAAAGGTAACGATTTTTTTTCTATTTTCCGACTGCGATTTGAAGACATTTTGTTACTGAGTGGAGTGACATATCGTTATAATTCAGTCTTCAGCAAGGTTCTTCCCAAAGTCACAGAATTACGAAGCGGAGATATCCATGACATATGTGATTCAGTCCTGTAAAATTATGTCAAGGTAATTATCTTCGATCAAACATGACCTTATCAACGAACTGACCTATTTCTTCAGGACTGAACGTTTTAAATAGTGATAAGTGTTGCACTGATCACTGAAATCGCTCAGATAGTTGCTCAAAAGTTGTTACTCATTCAATTTACGGAAAACAGTTCAATATCTCATTCACAATAACAAATAACCGATATTCGATTCCATCCTTTAATTCTATTACAGCTATTGCTAACGCTTGCTTTAATCTTTCAACATTGTAATTGAAAAGAAGCATAACAAGTTAGAAAATCTCCAGTCCATCAATTTTAACTTCTAAAAATTATCTACAAATGCGCCGATTACTTGCGAACCTTCTTTTAATAGTTTTGAATCATATAAACGGTAATTGTTAAATATTTCAAAAAGACTTGTAAATACGATCAACGATCATTTGTTACGAACCGTATTTAAGGAATAGAACCAAGTATATAAGCACATCATGTTTAATTATTTTCGTATATAAATTTTCAGACGACAGAGTTAATGAAAACTGTGTCGTTCCTCTTCTGTAACCATCTAGATACGTTTCTGAGCAAGCATGAACCAAATTTTGGTCACCGATCTAGAGAGCAGCCCATTTTACGTCAATAAGATTACGCCGTAACAACACGAATAGGGAATGGCGGGAGAGGGTACGTACATTAATAGCGCCTTGCAGTGTTTTACAGAATTGCCTCACAAGTTAATCGAAACGTGAATAGACAGATACGACCTCCATTTGTGCAGGTATTACGCAGGATCGGTTACAGCATATTATTTTTAACTATCGCTGTAGTAGTAGCCCCAGTCATTCAACTACGCATGAAAGATAGTATTCTGTATTAAATAGTGGCTGTACGACATAGAGGTATGTAAGTGCGTAAATATCTATTTTTATAGTAACATACCTTGTAAGTTTAGTTGCACATCGTTTTTACATTGCATATCTCTAAGAAACCACAAATGCCGAAGCTGTTTGGCGAATCATTTTACATATTTTGTACATTTTATATCATTTCTTCGAGAAATATCATTTGTAAGTTTCATATGGTTGAGTTTAAGATACATTTGATTAACGTCTTTCGTTGGTCTAGGACAAGGTCTAAATCAAGAATTACGCTCTACAAAGTTCAGAGATTAATGTACTCTATAGGGATGCAAGGAAGTTGTGCATGTCGAAAGTATTGTACGGTAATTCAATGATTAGCAATTCAGCACGTACTGGAAACACTTCGCAATGTAACGAGTATCAACTCAACGCTTGGTAAATTACGTAATGTATAGTAATATGACATACTACAATATTAAAACCTACAGAAAAGTGATGTGGAATAACGCAACGAAGGGCAGTATAATACGTAGTAATACATCTTTTCCGTACGTACTTAAAACTGTCCAATGATCACGTGTGTGAAGTTGGCCCCGCACTTTTCGAATTTTGTATTCTTTCATGCCGTACTGTTGTATGTTTGTTGTGAATTGTACCGTAAAGGAGAGATCGATAACATTAATAACACTTAAGAAAAACAATAAAAACAAAGTTATACTAGTTCCGCGCTTTGGCTGAAACAGAGATTTTCTTTTCAGAAAGTGCTACTAACTTGTGCTACGTTGTACCGTCGATAAAAACTCGATATCTGTATTCATTTTGTAGATAGAAAATGTTGAATATTTAGGAATAATAAATTTAATATTCGTAAAACTTGCGAACGGCGACAGATAATAGAATTGTGCAAGTTGTGCTGAATTGTGCTACTTACAATCTCCGAGACATATGCGTTAAAAGTTGAGATTGGCCTTAGGACCAATAAAAATGAACAAAAAAGTTTGGGGGTAATTAAAGAATTTGATATTTCCGAATTTTCTTTGATTGTGTCGTATTGTGCTAGACTGACACAACAACTTTTCCTAATTACAAAATTTCGTCAGATGTCCAATTTTCGCAGTGCTGGCAAAATTAAGAATTATACATTAGAAATGGTCTACTCGAATAAGATTGTCAAAAATGCCCTTGAAGCAAATGAAACACCCAATACGTCAGTCGATAGCATATTAAAAAGAAAACATTTCACACCAATTGAATAACAATTATTCAGAAACACTTTGAACCTATATTAAAATTATTAGAAAATACAAAGTGAAAGAACATACACCGATTAAGGGACAGAACTCCTAACCTCTTCGCCAATGATGTCGTTGCAGCAATGTTTTACGTCCCATTAAATTACCAATTACAGCAAAAAATCAATTAAAAAATGAATTTTATTTCTTTAACTATCATAACATTTGTATCAATTATGAATGTGAATCTATTTAATATTACTTAATAAATATACTGAAACAAGAAAGCGTGCAAATTCGAAGCGGAAAGTACGTTTTTAAAGGAATGTATCGGTTTTTGATTTAAAAAAAAAAAAAAAATCAGTTAACATTTGTCATGCCGATATGTTATTACCACAATAATATAAAAGTAGTACTCCAATATCTTCAATAAAAAATCGTAATTTTTCCGATTTTTTTTCTGTTCTTCATTATTTACAACTACAGTTTGTGAAAAAAAAATCTGAAAAAATGTCTATAATATGCACTATGTGGTCCTCAATGTTTCAGATTTTTTGTACGAAATGAAATCGGAAAAATAGGTCAGAAACCAGAATTTAAATTTTTCCCTTTCACTACCCCCACGGATGAGATAGGGGATTGAAACTTGGTGTGAGATGTTTTCTTTTGAATGTGCTATCAACTGACGTATTGGATGTTTCATTTCGCTCAAGACCATTTTTGACAATCATTTTCGGCTAGACCGTTTCTAACCTTTGATTCCTAATTTTGCCAGCACTGTAATTAGGAAAGGTGTTATGCTAGTTTAACACAATCCGGCACAATCAAAGAATCTAATTCAGAGTCTAATTTTTTAATCGCCCCCACCCTTTTCTGTTCATTTTTATTGGGGCCCAAGCTAATCTCAACTTTCAACGTATGTGTCTCGCAGATTGTATGTAGCACAATTCAGCACAACTTGCAAAATTCGATTATCTGTCGCTGCTCGTAAGTTATATGAATATTAAATTTTTTGTTTCTCAAAATTCCACATTTTTTATCTACAAAATGAATAAAGATATTGTAACCGTCCTACCTACGAGTGACGGGTACAATCATACGAAGGAATCGTTAGTGAAAGAAATTACTATACTCACAAGGGACATCACCCAATTGATACACGCCGATTTTAATGAAATTTTAATATGTTATAGAACTCGAAAAAATATTTGACACGTATTTTTTTTTATCGGCAAACATCCACTCTGAGGTGGTGAAAATAGCCCTTAAAGTTGGGGTTGAAAAAGCTATTTTCGCAAATATCTCGGGAACTAATAGACCTAGACAAAAAATTCAAAATGCAAAATTTTCTGTTTTTGAAGACCAATAATATGGCGTAATTGGATTTTGGAAAAATTAGTTTGTTTAAACAATATGTTAAAAATTAACATTATTTTGCAAATTTTTTTAATAAAACGTTGAACTATTTTGATCAAATTTCACATACGTAAACTATGGGTCCAAATACAAAATACGGATAAATTGGAATTTTTAATTTCTCTCATGCAAAAAATATTACTATCGTTGTAATTACACGTACATTTTATACCTTCTGTTCGGTGCACGACTGATTTCTATACATAGTATTCTGGAAATCGTACTATATTACATTTTTTATACTATTTTATTCGAAAAAAGAATTTGAAGGTCCATAGGTGCCTCCATAAAACATGCGGTCCAAGTCAGGTATCCCATTTGCTCCGCGTTGTGGGCGCGTACTGGTGGCAGTATTCGACGCACGGAAGACCTAAACGCGTAAATTATACGTGCGTAAAGTGTAATGACTTTATAGTTAATTTAAATTATGCAATTAAAGAATTGTATCTGTTCTTTGAGTACTGTTCCACGTTTGTAAAAAATTTAGTAACTCTGGAAATACCTTATTTTTTTATAACTTCCAGAACGGTAATTTTTATGTTGAAATGGTATTCTGAATTATTGAGAAATAATAGTAAATGTAAAAAGTGTATTTAGGATACCTATCTTAAAATTGAAATGGAGGGAGGACAATGACGGCATCTAATGTTGTTATCGGAGTATCGGTATCAGATAAATTAAACGATGATCTTTTCGAAAAATGGTCAGAAACAGTATTTTTTCAAAATTCGTCCGAAAAGAGCATCTTATTACTGGACTCATGGACAGGATATGATCAAAATTTTATAAGAAATATCACCCCACCGAGTAAAACACTGACAGTTTTATGCATTGCAAAAAACCGCGGCGGATTTATACCTGCTCGCTAGACCTCCTTTGGCCACTGATGATGGAACAATAAACATGTAATATTGTCCAATTGTTAACAACGTGGCAAATGATCGTATAAATGGGGCTCACACTCTACGAAAACAAATCTCAACACTTTTCTCCGCAAAAAGTAGACGAAAATTGTATACGTAATAATTATTGCTAAATTGCAATAAACAAAAAATTCCAAAAACACATATCCGCCATTTTGATCCATATTTTACGTATACAAATCTGCATAAAAATCGAACGGCATTTGGGGTAAAAAATTGACAAAAAAATCCAATTTTTTAATATATTATTTAAATAAATAATTTCTCCGAAAATTTTCGTAATAAACTAAATTCCTTACTCAAAAATACACATTTTTAAAAAAAATTCACCCTCCTACACCCTCTAGTTTCCGAGATATTAAAGAAAATGTGTTTTCAACCCCAAATTTGAGGGCTATTTTCACCCCCTCAACATGCATGTCAGCAGATATAAAAAAATATGGGTCAAATAATTTTCAAAAAACTACCACATATGTAAATTTCGTTAAAATCCGCGTGTAACACTTAAGTGAGGTCCCTTGTTAGTACACATGGTTTTGGTGTCGTTACATCAGTAGCAGACCCGAACATTTTGATAATCCCGTTGACTTTAATTTCAATCAAATTGAAACCATGTCACTTTTGCAAGATATTACGCTGACAAATACTGATATCCGTTTCAATTTTATAATACATGACCTCATCACATTTTTTACAGTTACTACCGTTTATAATAGTTTAAAAGATCATTTCGAAATAAAAGTCATAATTTTCGAAATTATAAAGAAATATGATATTTTCAGAGATACTATGTATATTTTTTACAATCGTGAGGCAATTCTTAATGAACAGATATAACTCCTTTAATTGCACGTACTCTAAATTCTAAATTATTATAAAGATATTACACTTCACACGTTACGCGTTTAGATCTTCCGTACATCGCGTACTATCACGAGTACGCGCGGAACAAACGGGATACCTGGACTCGGGCCCCATGTTATATAGAGGCACCTATGGACCTTCAAATTCTTTTTTTGAATAAAATAGTATAAAAAATGTAATATAATACGATTTCCAGAATACTATATATGGAAATCAGTCGTGCACCGAACAGAAGGTATAAAATGTACGTATAATTACAACGATAGTAATATTTTTTGCATGAGAGAAATTAAAAATTCCAATTTATCCGTATTTTGTATTTGGACCCATAGTTTACGTATGTGAAATTTGATCAAAATAGTTCAACGTTTTATTAAAAAAATTTGCAAAATAATGTTAATTTTTAACATATTGTTTAAACAAACTAATTTTTCCAAAATCCAATTACGCCATATTATTGGTCTTCAAAAACAGAAAATTTTGCATTTTGAATTTTTTGTCTATGTCTATTAGTTCCCGAGATATTTGCGAAAATAGCTTTTTCAACCCCAACTTTAAGGGCTATTTTCACCACCTCAGAGTGGATGTTTGCCGATAAAAAAAAATACGTGTCAAATATTTTTTCGAGTTCTATAACATATTAAAATTTCATTAAAATCGGCGTGTATCAATTGGGTGATGTCCCTTGTAAGATGAATAAAAATGATAGAAAAAACTCTACTTTTCCATATATTTCAGTACATAGAAAATCAAAATGTAAAGTGTTTCTAATATACATTTCATTTTGTGCTGATCAATAGTAACGCAACACGAACGATTTAGTACCATGTAGGTGTGTAACGTCCCCAGTCCACAACGAAGAACATCCGCGTAGATAAGTAGGGTAATCCCAATATATGTAACTTTATTTTTGATTATCGACCGCGAATTACCGACCGCACCATAAAAATTCGCGCGGTAATGGTCAAGAGTAGATCACGCATGCAACATTGTTAAATTAGATCACCGATCGATGGCGCGCGCGTTACATAGAAAGAGACGCCAAATATACATCGAGAATAAATTATTATAAATCATCATTTAAACATTTCTATTATTGTTTATTTATTTACTATAAATCAAAATATATTTTTAGTTATTGTTTTATGTATTATTTGCGATTAATTATTCTCTTATTAAAGTACTTGTATAATCCCGCTAATTTTCGTACATAAAAATCCATTAAAACTACGATTTAGCGAGTTAGCTTGTGAAATCTGAATTAATGATAAATCAAAACATATTTTTCTTAATCGAATTAATATATTTTCCTTACTAAATAAAGCGTAATAAAATAATATCAAAAATTATGTAAAAATAATACGCATTTATTTATAGAATGAGGGTAAGCCTGCATGGCCTTGAAAAGTGAAAGGCAAATTGGCCGTTTTCGGGGCATAAAAGGGCGAGCGAAAAACCCATAGTGTGCAGAACAATTTTCAAAGTATTATACGCTGGACATCCTAGGAGAATTATAATCGGAACAGTTTTTGCTGGTAAGAGCCAAAAAGATTCTTATGCCTTCACTGGTATCGGCCATTTGGATACTCGAACGCTAGGTTATAGCAGCTAGCTAACGCAGGCTCCCCATTTGAGCGGTCTTGTATCTGAAACTTCGTTTGGAGAGTGCACTACTCAGCCCCAGGAAAGTCTAAGACATCAAAACGAGAGCTCCCCAGCCACTCTCCTAAATATTGTGTCGAATTGCTAACTTGCCGTTGGATTCTCGGAGTTCGCTCTGCGTAGTGTAGTAGCCAGCTAACGCAGGCTCCCCGTTTTGAGCGGCTTGGTCTCTGAAGCCCGTGTGTTTTGGGTGGCGGTTCAGCAATCACGACCTGTAGAGTCATTTTATTTGCAACCCTGTTGGACTTGGTTGTTCATTTGATTCCAGTATCGTTAGGTTATAGCAGCTAGCTAACGCAGGCTCCCCAATTAAGCGATCTGGGTTGGGTGACAATTCATGTTCTGACGAAAAGGGCGAATGTACAGTAGTCTTAGAGTCAAAATACTGAGTAACTGTTCCGTATTAAAAATTACTTTTATATAAATTCTTAAGCTTGAAATCATTTTTGAACTAATCTAACTAAAATTGTTCTGACCAGTTTGCGGTTAACTATTGTAAAACAGCGAAACTTCCGTAGCGTTATAGTAGTCGACTACGAACACGTTAATTTCCGAATTTAGAAGCGAATTAGATAGAACTCATTGTAATATTTTAAAAACTGAATTCCGAGACAAATAATTAGCGAGTTGCGTTTCCGTTCAATTAGATTCATTTCATTAGATTCATTATTTAATCATTACGCGATAAAAGTCCGTTTTGTTCTGTTGCTAAATAATCAGATATATATTCTTTTTATATTTTTTCACAGTAATTGTTAACTGTAATTTTCTATCTCTCTATTAATTAATTGAATAAACCTAAGTTATTGAAAGGTATTGACCTGTGGATTTTACTCCTTAACCGCACACCACACGAATCCCACATCCTTGTAGAGTTAGTTATAATAAAAGAACGAATCGCTCAATAGGCAAAAGCCGCTCTTTGCCTTACGTAGCGCTGTAAACTCCCGAGTCTAGCACCAGGGACGTTACAGGTGCTTCCTAATAAACTGTCACGTTCATTTTGTATCCTCAGCAATTATTGTGTCGAAACATTGTTTAGGTTTCCAACGTAAAAATACTGCACAGGGTCATTCCACGCCAAATCGATCACTTTTGGAAGTCACCATCTCCGATTTTGCTCTAATCGAAATATGTTGTAGTCTATGTGAAATTAGGGAGGGGGGGTTTAAGTCGTCATTTTGCCGGTTTCGAATTTGTTAAGGAATAACAAGCTTTCAAAGTTTGCAATTTTAGCCCATTTTTGCGAAAATAGGCTTCACTTACGAATTTTTGTCTCAGAAACTACTCAACCAATTTAGCTAAATGTTTTTTTGTTTCATTCACGAAGGATTGGGCTATTCTAAAATATTTTTTTTAACTTTGTCAATGATAGAATAGATCGATGTAGATCGACTCGACATTTTGCTGCCCTCTCTGGGTTACTCTGTTTATTATTTTTGGTTTTTGCGTATTGTCGCAGCGGCGACAACCGTGCTGCGAAAATTAGTCGTTAGTCCTTTGTCGTTTGTAATACAGCCTCGTGTGCGCGTCAAATTATATTATATTTTATATCAAATACATTTTATTCTTCGCTTTCAGTATAAACCGTGTGTGTTTTATTCTCGCTCCTGACAGGTTATGGGCCCAGGAGACGCATTTGTTGCGCGATAAACTATATTAGTGAAGGAAATACGAAAAATTTCCTGTGAGAATAGTGAAAGTGAAGAAACGTGGTCACGAAGAAAACGAACATGGCAGCGTGGAACAGTGCGCAAAGCATTGACAAGCTCGACGACGAGAACTATGAATCTTGGAAGCTACAAATGAGAAGTGTTTTGATTTGTAACGAATTATGGTCATGTGTTAACGGTGAGGAAGTAAAAACCGAACAAAACCGCGTCGAATGGACGAAGAAAGACCAGAAAGCATTGGCCATGATTATGCTCAGTGTGTCACGTGGTCAATTAAATCACATAAAAAAGGCTGAAACATCTCATGCGGCATGGACGGAACTTGAACGCATATATGAATCAAAAGGCCCTGTCCGTAAAGCGACATTATATAAGCAATTATACAGAATGAAGAAGGATCCAGACACGTCCATGGCAAAATATCTTAACGATTTTACAAGTAAAGCCGAGCAATTGACGGAGGCAGGTATTAACATACCCGAAGATCTACTGTCGATCATGATGCTTGGGTCGCTGCCCGAAGAGTACGAGAACTTTACAGTAGCTATCGAGTCGCGGGATGAAATTCCTAGCATAAATAATTTAAAGGCTAAATTACTCGAGGAAGAAGCGCGGCAAAATGAAAGAAATGAAAATGGCCAAAAAGAAAAGAAAAACGACGCCAACCACGAGGCATTATATACGAAAACATCAAGACAAGTAAATTTCCGCACGAACAAAAATAAATATAGTCAACCGAAGCAACCACCGAAATTTACTGGAAAATGTTACGAGTGTGGAAAAATTGGACACCGAGGAGCCGATTGTTATGTTAGAAAAAAACGCGAAGCGAAAAGGAGAGAAGACGCAATGACAGCGATAGCCTACAACGCCGAAGTGTTAAAGTCAAGTATGTGGTGTTTAGATAGCGCAGCAACAAAACACATGACGAACGACAAAGAAAGGTATACAGTATTGCCTCGAAATAAGCAACACGCTCGGGACCGGCCAGTTGCTTATTTCGAAGGTGGTATGCTATTCGGCTTGCTTTTGTTTTTTAAATCGCTATGTGTTAGAGTGAGAAAACAATATACATGTTCTGTCCTCTTTCCACCACTCGTTCCATAACTTCTTCTGTATTACGGACCTCTCACTTCGTCACCGATCTCTCACTCGGCGGCGGACTTCAATCAAAGAAGTGGGGATAAAAATTTGCTAATTTCGAAGCTCGAAACTGTTGCTTGTTTCGAGGCAATACTGTACCACGTTCGACGAAGATGCAGAAACAAAAGTAAATACGGCATGTAGTGAGTCGACAAATTCGTGTGGTGTCGGTGAAATAAAGTTAAAAGTGAAATTGAACAATAATAAGACGAATCAAATAAAATTAACAAATGTGCTTTATGTGCCAGCGCTTAGAAACAATTTAATTTCAGTTTCGCAAATAACAAAAAACGGATTTAAAGTGGTTTTCGTCGGTGACAAGGCGATTGTCAAACGAAAGGATGGTTCAACGGCACTGATAGCGGAGAAGAAAAACGACTTGTACATCGTAAACACCATGGAAGATCGCACGTTACAAACAACTACCAGCCCAGGTAATATCGAAAGATGGCATGATCGTTTCGGGCATCTCAATTATACTGATTTAAAAAAATTACAGTCGGATGGTATGGTTAAAGGTATACATTTCAATTCAAAAACTAGCGGTACGGAATGCATCATTTGCGCGAAAGGAAAAATGCAGCAATTACCGTATAAAAACTCGGAGCATCGGCAAAAGGAAAAACTTGGCCTCGTTCATTCGGATATCTGTGGACCGATGAGCACAGAATCCTTAGGCGGAGCAAAATATTTTGCCACTTTTATAGACGACTACTCACGATACACAGAAACAACGATGCTTCGACAACGATCGGATATTTTAAAAGCGTTTAAAAATTTTAAGAATCGAGTTGAAAAAGAAACCGGATGCGTTATAAAGCGACTAAGAACGGACAATGGGAAAGAATACACTTCCGAAGAATTCAAGAAGTTTCTTGAAGATGAGGGCATCCAAAGGCAGCTGACGGTGGAATACACGCCTCAACAGAACGGCGTGGCCGAACGAGCGAATCGAACCCTGGTTGAGATGGCACGTTGCATCATGATTCAAGCAAAATTACCAAATGCATTATGGGCGGAAGCAGTCAATGCTGCCACATTTATTCGAAACAGGTATCCAACAAAATCTGTTGATAATAAAACGCCATACGAAGCCTGGTTCGGAGAAAAGCCATACGTTGGATTTTTTAGAATAATTGGTAGTCGAGTGATTGCTCTAAACAAAGGTGGACGACGGCAGAAATTCGACCCGAAAGGGCAAGAATATATACTTGTTGGTTACTCCCATGAATCAAAGGCCTATCGACTGTGGCAACGAGGTAGCAGAAAAATCATCAAAGCCAGAGACGTCAGATTCTTCGAGAATATGGAGAAAGAAGCTGGAAACAATGTTTTCGTAAATCTAGACATAGAGAATGGTATTGAAGAAAAACAGGATGAGGAACCAGACGAAACTACAGATGACGACTCTGAAGAAAATAACGAAGAACAAAACGTAAGGGAAACACCAAAGCGCAAACCAGGTAGGCCAAAAATTAACCGAACAGGAAAACGTGGACGTCCGAAAAAGATTTATGCAACAGAAGAGCCCGAAGTGGACATCATGGAAGATCCATTGACGGTCAACGAAGCACTTGAGCGAGACGATGCTGACTTGTGACTAGAAGCGATGAAAAAAGAATTTGAAATTCTAACGAGAAACGGAACATGGTCGTTGGTACCCCGACCTAACAATAAAAAGGTTCTTTCAATGGGTATTTAAAATTAAAAGGGACTCAGCAGGAAATATAGAAAAATATAAGGCACGTTTAGTGGCTCGAGGTCACACTCAAAAAGCTGGTATCGACTACGAAGAAATATTTGCACCAGTCGCTCGCTATGACATAATAAGAACTCTTCTCGCAGCAGCGGTCGAAAAAGAAATGCATGTGCACCAAATGGATGTCGTGTCTGCATACGTGCAAGGAAACCTCTCCGACGAAGTCTTCATGGAACAGCCAGAACCGTTCAAGAAAAAAAACGATAACAGAGTTTGTAAATTGCATAAACCACTGTACGGTCTTAAGCAATCGGGACGAGAGTGGTATAAGAGACTAGACGAGTTCGTGACTCGACGAGGTGGATGTCGAACAGAAGCTGATCCGTGTCTATACGTATTCGGTAAGAATGAAACACGCGTTATAATGATAATATACGTAGATGATATTATTTTGGCATCGAGAAGCCTGAAAGATTTAAACGTAATTAAACAAAAATTAAAATCAGAGTTCGAAATAGTGGACTTAGGAAAAATTACCGACATTCTAGGAATAAAAGTTGATAGAGAGGGTGATACGGGTAGCATCACATTATCTCAAGGAAAATATATAGACGATTTATTGAAGAAATTCAACGTAGATTTAGCCAAAACTGTGTCTACCCCGATAGAATCGAATACAAAAATTACTAAGGAATTAGGACCGGAAGACGACGAGGAAAGAGACCGGATGAAAAATCGCCCTTATAGAGAACTCATAGGAAGTTTAATCCATTTGGCAAACACAACCAGGCCAGACATCATTTATGCTGTGAATGCGTTGAGCAGATTTTGCACAGATCCTGGAGAAAGACACTGGCAATTGGCGAAACGCGTGCTACGTTATTTGAAGGGTACGAGGACCTACAGTATCAAGTACGACAAAACTAATCAAAAGTTGAACGCCTACACTGATTCAGATTGGGCGGGTAACCCTGAAGATCGACGGTCACAGTTAGGAAGTGTTTTAATTCTGGCAGGAGGAGCGATAAGCTGGAAATCCAAGAAACAGCCAACGGTATCTCTATCAACGATGGAAGCTGAGTACATCGCTTTATCAGAAGTGGCAAAGGAAGTTATGTACGTGAAAAGACTATTAAAACATATGCAGTTTCAAGATCTTGTAGAAGACCCAGTGAATGTGTTTTGTGACAATCAGAGTGCAATAGAGCTTGCAAAGAACGCAGTGTTTCACAAAAGGAGTAAGCACATAGACGTTAAGTACCATTTTACTCGAGAACTAATCAATAACAATCAGATTAAAGTAGATTATTTAAGAACAGACTTAATGCTTGCGGATATTTTTACGAAAGCGCTACCGAAGGTGAAACATGATAAAGCAATTAAAATGTTAAACTTAGAAAGTTAGGATTGATGAAGTTATTGTTTTTTTTGTTACGATCCACATCGATAGGGAGGGTGATAGAATAGATCGATGTAGATCGACTCGACATTTTGCTGCCCTCTCTGGGTTACTCTGTTTATTATTTTTGGTTTTTGCGTATTGTCGCAGCGGCGACAACCGTGCTGCGAAAATTAGTCGTTAGTCCTTTGTCGTTTGTAATACAGCCTCGTGTGCGCGTCAAATTATATTATATTTTATATCAAATACATTTTATTCTTCGCTTTCAGTATAAACCGTGTGTGTTTTATTCTCACTCCTGACAGTCAATTTGTTATAAATTGTCGAAAAATTTAAACAAATTCTTTTTTTGCGTTTTTCTCAATCAGGGGCGTAAAGGATTAAAATTTGAAAAAAATATGATCATATTCTTTGATGCTTCCCCCTTAAAATGAGCCCTTAGAACGATGGCGCCACGAAAATTGACGTCACTACAAGCTGGAAAAGGACGCGGAGTACCCCCGTTTCAGGTAGGCGAGTCGCGCGCTCAGCTATTATGATCGGTTGTTCTATACCACTGGTCCCAAAGCAATACGAGAAGACTTCGTACACGACGAAGCAAAATGGCAGATGGTGACTTCCAAAAATGATCGATTTGGCGTGGAATGACCCGTAAATATTGCATGCTTCGTTCGAATAGGAGAAGTATAGTATAATATAAAATACATAAAAAAAGTGAGCTATGTCCAAAGTATTATTGGTAATATTAGGAAAACTATTGGTTGCATATCTTTGTACAACGCAATATTCTTTAATAGCTATTGTAAAGCTATCTGATTGTGAGGTTTGCTGCCTATTTCAAATTTTCGCTGTAGTTTCAGATTTTCGAAGCTTCCCATTACAATCGTTATTATTTACGTATTTCAACAATTTTGTGAACTGGCAATTTCGTGACTAAACACTTTAAAGTCGACAGCATCATTTAAATAGAATTCATCTAGTTTTGGCGTTACTGAGCCTGATCCTGGATGAGGTGTTCAAAAAACACCTTCAGATAAAAAAATCAGAGTTACCAGGCTCTTCGTCGATTTGTTGAATAGATTTTGTCAAAATGGCACATCAACTTAAAGAATTGTGAGACTTACCCACATATGGACGACAACAGCGTCTCAGTAATTGTAGAAATTTCTTGTTCCTAATAACATTTTTTTTAAATTTAGTTTCTATTCTAACGAAAAGTACGTCTCTGCATAAAGGTTTCAGATTTACTAGTTTTGAAGATACGAACGTAGGTATGCATATAATAATATGACAAAAATTCGTTTCTCTCACATAATAAGATTAAAAGAATACAAAATAAAACATTAAAGTTTTAACTGATTGTATAGTTATATTTAAAATGAATACGTTTATAAATTTCTAATAACAGCGGAGAATTGTTAACACATTTCTTCTTCCACAATATGAGCAGAACGTTGACAACTTGAACAGCATAAACAAAATTTTAGTGAAAGAACGTTCAATCAGATATTTTAATAACATTACAATTACAAAGTTACAAATTATATCTACATGTTATGATAACATCATAAATTCTATCATAATAAAATCACAAAGTTTGCAAACCACAATAACTGTATTTTGAACGAATACAAAAAGGATTCAGGAATGAGTATAGAGGAACATCTTCAACAGACAAGTCACGATCTGGAATAGGTTGAACTAAATGCAAGATATTCCACAAACATCTGGAAAGAGATGAACTCTCCTTATTTTGTCTGTCCAGTTGACTGGTATAACATTATCACGGAAATGTTATAATGAGCAACGAAAACAAGCACAGTTCATTTGAAAGCCTACAGTAAAATAATTTTAGCTTTTAAAATTTATCTGCAAATGCCGCCATTACTGGCGAATCTTTTTTTAACAGTTCCCATATAAATCCAGGGTAATTGTTAAATGTTTCAAGTAAACTAGTAAATACGATTTACGATCATGTTTTACGAACCGTATTTAAGAAGCAGAACCAAGTACTGTAGACAACCCTATTACTGGCGCGTACAAGACCGACCCAGATTTAAACATATTCTTTACAAAATCCCTACATCCCTAAATCCCTAGATCTTCAAACCCCTACATTCCAAAATCGCTATACTCCCAAACCGACAAATTTTCAAATCATCATGTTTCCAAATTCCTAAATCTTGAAATCCCTACAACCCCAATTCCTTGTATCCCCGAATGCGCAGATTTCCAAATTCATAAATCCTAAAATTCTCAAATCTCTATATTCTCAAATCGTCAATTTCCTGGATCCCTAAATCGTTGCCAAATTCTGAAATTTTCTAAAATTTTTAAAAGAAAATGGTTTCTTGTCTCTCGTCCCTTTTTTTCCAACAACCGACCTGGTACAGGCAAAGTAACAAACGCAAAAATTTGATTACCTACTGGCAAGACTATTGGTACTAGTTACTGGCATAATGTAGACGCACCCCAACGTAGATGTTCCCTTAGCATGAATTACAAACATTACTAAATTTTCATCAATCGTTCTTGGGACAATTAATACGTCGTCTAAGTAAATTAATATTTTCTGTTCACCTAATAATTTTCGAAAAGAATGGTTAATAAAACGCATGAGAAATGAAGAACTGTTCGACTAGACAAGAGTCACACGCGCATATTCATGTCCCATTTGTGTAATAAGGGGATTAAACAGAATTAAATTTTCCGTCATATAATGTGGAAAAATCCGTCTTTCAAATCTAACTGTGTAAAATAATTCTTATCTCGTAATTAATCAATTTTATTATCTGTTCTGAGAATTGGGAATTGATCTGATAACTTTAATTTATTAAGTCTTCTGTAATCAACGGTCATTCGATATTATCCACTTTTTCTTAGTTCATACGATTGGAATACAATATTCAGACATACATAATTGTCTCAGATTATAGTTAAATATCTAATGATTTGCTTTGAGTACTAATTTCATTTCCAATTTCGTAACTGGAGACTCCGGTTTTTCTGGTTTTATATAATACTTATCAGTAATATTTTTAACTCTATTTTGCGATTCCGAGTCTACCTTTTTGTGAGTTTTAAGATTAATCGGTGCATCGCTCCTGATTTTATTAATTTTTCAAATTTCTGACACTGGATAATGGTCATATCCCGTCTTAAATTTACGTTGAATTTGCACAGTTTTTCCTAGAGTTATTCCTATATTGTCATTCGTAATAAAGTCTCCATCTAATAAGCAAGTGCAATCATAATATTTTCCGGGATAACATAAGAATTAATCTGAATTTCGCAATCGGCCACTCAAAGTGTTTGCTTTGAATGCTCTATTTATTTACTTTCATTTACACTTTCGAATTGTACGGCATTGTGTTACGACCTTTGATGACTTTAGTTACGTTTGACTTCATGATTAATTCGACGAAAAATGATGCAGGACTACCCGTATCTAAAACAGCGTTCACTTTATCGTAGCTCGTAGGTTTAGAGGTCCGCTTATAATGAAATTTATAAAAACTATACAATACAATTATCCAGATCCCACTTCTGAAGTTGTAGCAGGTTAGGGTCTGTTCGTATGAATAAGAAGAACTAATTTGTTTACATCTTAAGGATATTTATTTCAGTACATAATTTACCGTTGCCGGTCGCTAATAAGTTAAAGAACTAACGACAACTGTTCGCTGCCCGATTTTATTTGTATCGGGAATATGTACTGCAATATTATTACAACGTAATTTTTACTGCAGATAGGTGTTACTATAAGAACTCAAGATGTTTGGAATCCGCGTCAGGTAGATATTTATACTTATGAGTTTCAAACAACTCTATTAGTTTCTCGACGAACTGTTTATGGTACTCGTTGACATGTTCCTTTGTCGGATGTGATATTTTTGGTATCTCTATTGGACTGCCAACTGCAAAATGGAGAACATGACTTGTAGAAATCTTCTAGAAGAGTTCATTTTTGCTCTTAGGGTTTCATAAATGAAGTCATCATTTGTGTTAAGTTTTGAAATGAAAAGTAGGCAATAAACACTAATCTTTGACTAGTATTTGTATCACGTTAATTGCATTTAATAATAATTATTATTCGTTATAAACCAGATTGGCTTTTTTAAACGAAAGGCGCAAAATTTAATCAATAGTAGTACGCATGT
The DNA here is from genome assembly GCA_945859595.2 of Megachile willughbiella. Lineage (NCBI taxonomy): Eukaryota > Metazoa > Arthropoda > Insecta > Hymenoptera > Megachilidae > Megachile > Megachile willughbiella. The sequence goes on from OX243806.1 coordinate 1,634,233, forward strand.
AAAATACTTAATCTGTGCAGAATGATAAAGGGATATTTACCAACGGTAGTTATAGGCACCCGATGTGGAACAAAACCATAGGCATATTGGAAAAATCCACGACCCTTCAGCACCAGAGGTACACATCTTAATTTTTTACGCCAATACTGCTGAACCCATGCTAAACAGGGATTTCTCACCTGGTCGTACATATCCGTTTCTCTGAACGAATAGGACGGTATCAATGGCGTCCTAAATTTACCGAAAGAAAAAGTTGATCAAACTTGTAATTGTATTATATAGTTTCATTAACGAGCATTGCATCTTTATGGATCAGATAGAGCGGTAACATTTATTTTAAGATTATTCTTATCACGATACTTTCGACAAATTTTAAATGCATTTTTACGTTTGGATTACCGGTAATAAATGCAAATATTCTATTAAAACTGCTATCATTATTAACCTCTTTGGCATGCCACACCACTATAAATAGTACGATCATTTTTATATGTTTTGATTTACATTTTTTTGCCTTCTCAACGTGTTGTAAGAGTATTAACAAATATCACAAATGTATATTACATGTAAACAAAAATTAGAAAAGTAGAAATTTTTGCATATTTTCTGGAATTTCTAAAAATGTAAATTATCAAAGTTAAAGTATATGTTTCATGTTTTGGGGAAAAATTATAATTTAGTCGAACTGTGTCCTACAGAGAGGCAGCACCGCGTAAAATTCAGCTGTGCCTAGGAGGTTAATTGATACTGGCCTTTGTATAAATATCGCTGTTGTGCAACAAAAGTTATTTCCTAACAAATAGTATTCATAGCCCAAGTTCAATCATGTAAAAATATTTCTCATTTCGTTAAGGTTATTGTATATATTATTTTAAAGTCATTGATGCATTACTCGTGCAAACTATGTAGAATTTAGTTTTTCGACTTAATTAAAAGAGATCGCAAATAATCTCACCCATGTTTCAGTGCCACTCTCACAAATCCTTTTCTTTTGTTTACAACAATGCGATTTGTTCCTGGCGAACATTCCAACGCTTCCGCTGCTCCACCGACGATGAGAGCAGTTAATCTTCCAGTGAATGGCGGCTTAGGTTTTGTTGACAACAGATAGTCCAGGCTTTTCTCATTGCTGCTGACGTAACCTATATTATAATGAAATTAAAATTTATTTTGAGGATGTAACGAGTAACTATATTTAGAATTCAATAAGTTAACTATAACTTTATTATTAATAGATAAAAGTATTATATAGATATAAAATAACGATTAATTTTGTTTAACGAACTCTTAACTCTTACATGCGTTTAATAAAATTCAGTAGATTTCGCGTAAATCGGTTTTTTCTTTTACATTTTACGGTTTGTCGATTGGAGTGTGGTGAAGGATAGTGTAACTTTTCCAAATGTGTACCCTAGCAATATACAGTGTTTCATGATGTAATTAGAGTCACGCAAATTTACGATTTTTAATTTATACAATTCGTTTTCGAACAAGAGCAAAATTAGATAAAATTCTTCGTATTATTTTCACGAAATATAGATATCTGCAAGTTATAAATACACAGGTTAGCAAAAGTATAGATGATCCACAGTGTATATGTGTTAATTACATCTAACGGTATTAAGAAACCTGTTTTAATACTTTAAATTCCTTATTGCATATTTCTTGTTCTGCAGCTGCAATAATTTGATCATACCCTGTTATTAAAAATGATACAATATAACAATATTCCTTGTTAAAAAAAAACTATGCGGAAAATTTTATTTCTTATAGGGCGCAAATAACACGTTCAATCGCAATGTAGCAAATGTAGCTCGGATGTGATGTATTGTATTAAGATCTCATCAGTTTTCTGCAACCCCTGTATATCCTACTTTATCGTATCCTCATATATCAGTACTCTTATGATTTCTCAATGATCGCGGCTATTTTGTTACGTGTAAAATTCTTTTGATTACGAAAATGTTTAATGGTTCATCTCAACTTTCTTTGTAAACTAATAATTTGTAATTTTTTATGACAACACGTACCCATGGCAAGAGCGATCTCGCGAAAGAAGGGGGGGCAGAACATTTGATGCAGCGAGACAACACGAGGTTGCAAACCGGGAAACAGTGTCTTAAAACCTCGACTTTCACACTGAAAAGAGCCCACTGCTCCTAAAGCATATATTCCGTGAGGAAAACTGCAGAGTAGGTAATTTCTATTCGGATCTAAATCGGTGGTTTTCACCAACGTCACCGGAAAAAAATCGAAAACATGCTGCATCCATCGAGAATTCGCCATTATATTTGTCCATTTCGTGCTGCAATTAAGACGAACGGCTTTCGTTGGTTTCTGATAAAATATTTGGAGTAATTTTTCGAGATTAATAACATTTTGTTCACGAAAATGAGATATCCAATCAAATGAATTACAATTAAAGTGTTTTTTAATATTCTTCAAACATTACTACAATAATATAGTATAAGTAGTATCAATATCGTATTTGTTATATTAGTTTCACCGTTTATGTTATTATCCATTACTGGATGATATTGAGTTGGATTGTCCTACGAGAATATTCTAGAGACAGGTTACATTGTCTAATCGAGAACATAAATAAACTTACCACAAGTGCATCGCATTTCTCCGAAATGTAATACCTAACCCCTTGCACTATGACCTATTTGTCAGGTGCGTCTGTCAGAACTAACTAAACACAGCTACAATATTAAAACAGACAAAGAATGTTGAAATGTTATGGAAACATGGTATTATGCAATCGTTGACTATGCAAATTATAATTGGACTTGAACTCCAAATTAAAGCATATTCAAAATTCGAGTAAAATTGATCCCAACTCAAGTACCAGTGCGTCACGAGTCAGACTCGTCAAAATAGTGCAAGGGGCTAATATTATGTTTGATACTAACGTAACCTATTATAAGAAACAAAAGACAGAATAAAGAGAGGAAATAAGAGAGAACTACCTTAAAGTTCTTACCTTCTACCGCCCTTGTCGCAGGTGTCCCAGTCGTAGTATACCCACAGGAAATACAGCAAAACGAAGTAACGTGTAGTCGTAGTAAAAAGGAGAAGATAAGCAACAATAACATAACTAAGCGGAGGTAAAAAACACATTACGAAGAACCATAGCGTGACTGACAGCGTTTCCAGTCTCCGTTTCAGCGGTACGTTCAACGGTGCAAACTTTATGCCCAATATCTCCATTGTTGTGTTCCTACTATATAATAACGTCAAAACATTTACTTCAGATCTCTAAATAGCTGAAATTACTATACTTGTAAATAACGAATAACAACGTTATTCAGGACCAACAAGTTCTGTATTATTCGCAATGATTATTTAAATACTTCCATCGTTCGGACATGTTATCTTTATTTTCGTATTTTAGCACGCTAGCTGCCACGCGCATTTATGAAGAAATTCCGGGAGGCTATGCACTGCTTATAAGTGTGTATTGCATATTGTGTAGCTTATTCTTTTTACTTAAACTGGTTCAACAAAATCCATTAAAGTTTTTTTGTTAGTAATACTTAAGTACATTAATGATACGATCCTGAAATTACTCATAACACACAAAAGCAGTGTAATTTTTTAGTTTCATATCGCATTTTACATTGTCAGTCAACGATGACTGACGCGGCTTGAACGGAAAGTTCAGAGTCAGTCATCGGTGACTGACATGGTAGGTAACGTGTTAAGATGTGTTCTGACTAAACAGTGTAGGGTCATCAGCGTCTATTTAGATCAATCCACTAGTTAGGAGAACATGGTATTAAAGAACATTTCTTACTCTTAATAACGTTAATGTTAAGTAAATAGCATTAAAACGTTGAAAACTCAAATGATTTCGTTTGTAATGACTGTTTACTTCACTATTATTTTTTTCAATCTTTCCATGAACTGATTTTTATTCAATATTTGACCTCGAATGTCAGGATTGTTCTTTAATAACATTCAGAGCATGCGCTATATACATTCTGCTATAATAGTCTGTTTACTATTCAACGCAGATACAAAAAATTGTCAATTTTACGATAAATATTCTCCCGTTTTACGCAGATTCATTGTTTTTCTGAGACTGTTACGTACTGAAAATGTTACGTAAATGTGTAGTTCTTAAAAGGCGTTTAAACATCTGTATGTCAAAATTTTATATACCAATGTTGATAGATGGCAAACATTTTTTTGGAATTTGATTTAGAAAATAGTTTTGTTTTTAAAAATTTAGTTTCTATTCTAAGGTGAAATAAAGCGTCTCTTCGCAAAGGTTATTAGTTTTGAATATTCGAACGCAGCTGCGCATGATAATATGATAAATACTTGTTTCTTTTAAGTAGTATGATAATATGATAATAATATGATTGGAGATTGAAGAATAGGAGAAAACAAGACATTATAATAAAGTTTTGACTCATTGTATATATATTCAGATTGGACAGTCAGAAATCGTTGATTTTTGACTGTCAAAATAATTGTTTTCTTATCTCCGTACGAGAATCTGTTTGCCTAATATGTCTTGTTAAAATTTGAGCAATGGTTGATTGGTCAAAGTGCAATTAAAAAATTAAAATTGAAGCTAAAAGAACAGCTTTGTATGTAAACTTCTCGTGATGATAAAAAAAACCTATCAAATAATTAGAATTTCAGTGAGTATACGGATCAATTCTACTTACATTGTTCGTTTAATAGACTCGTATAACAAAATCACCAAAATGAGTTAATGAACAACGAGCGATCACTACCCTGTAGCACGGATCACCATCAATAAAATAGAAAAACTTGTGGTATTCGGGTGTATGTAAATTTAAGACACGTAGTTTCTGTTCCTGTTATTACAACACGTATATCCATTTGCAGACATTCTGCATTAGTTCGTTTCTCAACCTCTGACGTAAAAGTTCCTCCCCAATCGTCGTTTCTACGAAAGATCACATGACGTAGTTCACATGCGACGACACGGAATCGGACAGCGCTGTGCACTAACATGATTGAAAAACTTTCATTTATATAATATGTAATAAATATTCCACTTGTCGCAGAAGAACGATGACTCTCAAGGAATTATTACTCTGAGTTGTATAGTAGCTATTATACAACATGTACATAAAATTACATTGGCATATATCGCCTAAAGGTAACGATTATCTTTCTATTTTCCGACAGCGTTTTGAAGACATTTTGTTACTGAGTGGAGTAACATATCGTTATAATTCAGTCTTCAGCAAGGTTCTTCCCAAAGTTACAGAATTACGAAGCGGAGGTATCCATGCAATATATCATTCAACAATGTACAATTATGTCAAGGTAATTATTTTCGTTCAAACATGACCTTGTCAACGAACTGACCTATTTCATCAGGACTGAACATTTTAAATAGTAATAAGTATTGCACTGATCACTGAAATTGCTCAGATAGTTACTCAAAAGTTGTTACTCATTCAATTTACGGAAAACAGTTCAATATCTCATTCACAATGTCGCGAGGTAGGTAATGAAATTCTCACGACGATTACGTTTGCAAGAGTTTATTCAGGAAGTGTATGTTTATGGGAGGCTCGACTAGCAATTGAATGTTTTTGACACCTTTCCGCGGTATATATTTTCGTTCGGAAAAAGGTGTTACCTCTTGACGACCTAGAGGGTGGAGTTATTTTCCTACTCCAGAGTCCTCTGATTTCTGGCAGGGGAAGATGTCATAAATTACAATTTGCTAACCGAAAGTTTTCTTCCGGCTCGCGCTGACCATGTGGCCTAACGAACCGTAACGGGACATGGTTGGCAACGTTTATGGTAGGGTAGTCTCTTCAGCTACGCACGTCTAAAAAGTATAAAATAATTTCGCCAAGTTACAGAGTTCAGGGTAGGCTTAATTGCCTATACCCAAACATCTGTAAATGGTTAATGCTATTTTCTACCAACGTTGCGAGCCATGTGCCGCTACACACAATAACATACAACCGATATTCGATTCCATCCTTTAATTCTATTACAGCTATTGCTAATGTTTTCGTTAATCTTTCAACATTGTAATTGAAAACAAGCATAACAAGGTTGAAAATCTCTAGTCCATCAATTTTAACTTCTAAAAATTATCTGCAAATGTGTCGATTACTTGCGAATGTCCTTTAATAGTTCTGAATCATATAAACAGTAATTGTTAAATATTTCAAACAGGCTTGTAAACACGATCAACGATCTTTTTTTACGTGGCGGCCGCATATCGACGCCACATCACCCCCCTGCCAGTGATTGATTTCAATCACGACACTTGCAATCGATCCGGGAAGCGAACTCTTCGTCCGGATCGTGTAACGCGATTTCCCGAATTCGGTAGAATTAAAATGGACGATGGCCGAGGCGGTTGCGCCGAACTCTCGGTCGGTATGGTCGGTATTGATGGTGCGGCAGGGACAGGTGACGCTGGCCGCGTCGCTTCCTGCGATGTCGATGGCTCCTCATCGGCCAACAGGTACGCCGGCTTCAACCGGTCGACAGTGACCGTGACCGGCTTCCCTCGGATTTCCAGGGTGAAAGTGCGCGTACCGCGGCTCAGCACTTTGTAAGGGCCATCGTAAGGGGGCTGCAAAATCCCTCGGACCGTGTCGTTCCGCAGGAACACATGCTCCGCCGTTGCGAGGTCCCTAAAAACAAAAATCCGTTTCTCCGCGTGGTTGCTGCCTGGTGTTGGGGCCAGAGTCGCGAAATGCTCGCGTAGTCTCCCAACGAAGTCTCTTGGCAGTGGCTCCGGGTCCCGGTTCCGAGGTACCAAGAATTCTCCAGGTAATCGCAGCGTCTCGCCGTAGACCAGCTCTGCTGCGGTGGACTGCAAGTCTTCTCTCCAGGCTGCGCGGATGCCCAGCAAGATGGTGGGAAGAACTTCAGTCCAGCACGAAGTTTGATGACAGCGGATTGCCGCCTTAAATTGCCGGTGGAATTTTTCCACCAATCCGTTGGCTGCCGGATGGTAGGCCGTAGTACGCCAATGAGCTGTACCTGTCAACCTAGACAACTCACCGGCAAAATCACTATGTCTATATGTACATGTTCAAATCTACCGGACGGCACACCAAAACTACCCAAAGGCGCGGAAACGTGTCTGTTCACCTTGGAAGGTTGGCACTCAACACAATTTCGCGTCCACTTCCGGCAGTCACTTTTAATACACGGCCACACGTACCGCTCTGTTAAGAGTCTGGTGATCGCGTTCACACCCGGATGCGCTAGTCTGTGTATTGCATTAAACACTGCTCGTCGAAACGGTTTGGTTACAAACGGCCGCACAGTTCGCGATGACACGTCACAAAACAGGTCAGTGTTCGTGCCAGGTAAACGTACCCGTCTAAATTGCAGGTTGCTGCTGGTCTCCCCACGCAGGTACGACTGCAACTCAGCGTCGTGCTGTTGCGATTCGGCCAGATCGGTGAATTTGCACTGCTCGACGACCTCCTCAAGCCTGGACAATGCGTCGGCGACGACATTCTCCTTACCGGCGATGTGGCGAATATCGGTGGTGAATTGCCCGATGAAATCCAGGTATCTGAATTGCCTGGGAGAACATTTCTCGGGTTTCTGCTGGAACGCAAATGTAATGGGCTTCTGGTCCGTGAACACGGTGAAGTTTCGCCCTTCCACCATATGCTTAAAGTGCTTGATCGCCGGGTAGATCGCGAGCAACTCTCTATCGTAGGCTCCATAATTCCGCTCGGTGGTACTGAGCTTCTTGGAAAAGAATGCTAGCGGCAGCCAGTCCTTTCCGACGCGTTGCTGCAGCGCGGCTCCCACGGTGTAATCGGAAGCGTTGCAAAACAATGCCAACGGAGCGTTATCTTTAGGATGGGCCAATAACGCTGCTTCCTTGAGACCCCGCTTCGCCTCGTCAAAAGCTGCCGAAGCCTCCGGTGTCCACTTCAACAAGGTGCGACCCATGGCATTGTCGCGCAGCAACCCGTTTAACGGCGCTTGTACCTGCGCAGCCCTGGGTATAAAACGCCTGTAAAAGTTTAACATACCCAGGAACTGCCTCAATTGTTTTGCGGTGGTCGGCTGCGGGTAGTTGATAATTGCCTCCACCTTATTCTCCAACGGACGAGTATCTTCCGACGATACGGCGTAACCCAGGAAATTGACCTGCGACTGGCCAAGGTTGCACTTCGCTGGATTGACCAACACGCCGTACTTGTCCAATCGAGTGAATATTTCTTCCAGGTGCTGCACGTGCTCCTCTTCCGTTGCCGATGCCACCAAGATGTCGTCGATGTACGCGTACACGAAGTCTAAACCGCGTAACACCTCGTCGATGAAACGTTGAAACGTTTGTGCCGCGTTTCGTAGACCGAACGACATAAAGGGGAACTCGAAAAGTCCGAAGGGAGTCGTTATCGCGGTTTTCGCAATGTCTTCCGCGGCCACTGGAATCTGATTATATGCTCGCACCAAGTCGAGCGTCGAAAAAATTGTTTTCCCCTGAAGCGCGTGAGCAAAGTCCTCAATGTGCTTCACGGGGTACCGGTCCGGCACTGTCCGCGCGTTCAAAGCTCGGTAATCACCACACGGTCGCCAAGTGTCTTGACCTTTTTTCGGCACCATATGGAGCGGCGACGACCACGCACTTTCCGACGGCCACACGATACCGAGACGGATCATTGTTTCGAACTCTTTACGAGCCTCTCGTAAAGGGATCGGCGCGAGACATCGGGGCTTACACGAATCCGGTGGGCCTGGGGTTGTATGAATGTAATGCACTGCTTCACTGTTACCGGAGTTCATCCTGGTCGAGTAATGTCCGAAAACCGTTGCAGGAGGTCGTGGTACTTCGAACTGCCGAAAATTGTCTTTACGGTCGGCGTCGACGATCCGCACTCCTGCACTAAGTGCGCATGCACTTTTAACGACGTCACTTGGTCTAACAGTTTACAGTTTTTAATGTCCACCAACAACCCGAAGTGCGCTAAAAAGTCTACACCTATGATGGGCTTTGACACGTCCGCGATCACAAAACGCCACACGAAATCCCAGCGCAACCCAAGGTCCAAGTTCAACGTAACAGTGCCGTACGTAGCGATTTCCGAACCGTTCGCTGCGTACAACGCGTACGACGCCTTTTCTTGGAAACCCCGTAACTTCGATCGGGGGAAAACGCAAAGATCGGCTCCTGTGTCGATCAAAAATTGCATTTTCGTCACCCGATCGACCACGAACAGACGGCGCGACGGCGGGCAGGAATCGCTGGCCGTCATTAACGACTGCCCGACGCGTTTCCCTGCATTGTCCAGTTGCATGGCGGTTCGCAACGATGCGCGTTCGTCCCGTACTTAAAGTGGTAGAAACACTTACCACCGCGTGTTGGAATATACAAAAATTAATAAATTGCTTAGTTCACATATGTTATTTAAAGTGAACATCCTCTCAAATTAGAAGTTGAACGAATGACGAACTTCTCGTTCATTGCACGTTGCCAGGCGGCGAACTTATTACCTGATTTCAATTTTTCTTGTAGTACGATATATTCTCGAATAGCAGAGAACATCAATTCTTTTCTTAATTAAATATAATTGCTGTGTTTTATTATTTAGAGAGTTAATACTTAAACTTGCTTCCATAATCTAATACCGCGCCTTTCGAGTCTACGTTGACGGGACCGCGATCGCGAAAGCGATCGTGCGCGAGACGACGGGCCCCGACGGGTAACCTCGCGTCGCGAAAACTCCCGCATTTCGTCACGAATCGCGGCCACTTCCTGGCGAAAACTCACCGCCAGCTGTGACATCTTCATGTTTAGCAGCGCCTCAATGTCTTGCGCTGCCGACGGCTGCTGAACAGGCGAGCTGGTGGAGGTCTCGGCGACGTGACCACGTGGACCCATGGTGTCTGCGATGACGTCCGCTAACTTCGCTACCTGATCCAGGTCGGTGTCCCGCTGCGTCGCCGAAATGACCTGCATGATGGACGGCAGGCGACCCATCCAAAGGGAACGCAGGATCTCCTTCGATACTCCGGTGTCTCCCAAGGCTCGCAAATGGCGTAGAAACTGCGACGGTTTTCTATCGCCCATCTCCTCGTGTACCAGCAGATGTCGTGTTTTCTGCTCTTGAGACGAGCTGAGCCTTTTTATGAGCTCTGTCTTTATTTTTTGGTACGGCTCAGGTGGCGGAGACATGATAATATCCCGAACCTCTGCCGCGTACTGCGGGCTGAGCGCTCCCAAGATGTAACCGAATTTTGTCAATTCGGTTTTAATGCCACTCACTTCGAAACTGCGTTCAACCATGCTGAACCACAGCTTCGGGTCGGCGGGTGCAAAGTCTGGAATCCGCACCGAAACCCGTTCGACGGCGGGTACTTCACCCCCAGTCGAAGATGAACCGAGCGAAATTGTTAATGTTTTTGTCCTTATACACTAAGCTTAGACACTAAACTTAACTACGAGTTCTAGTCACTGCTAGTCTTTACTTTATGCCGGCACTACCCGCGCTACCGCACATCACCTCAGTGTCACTAGGCGGTGCCTTTATCCGGAAAACACTCGCACACAACAAAAATCCCAAAACGACGCACATGCAAAACCTGCACCGTGCACTTCCGACAGATCAGGTCGGCGGTCACCAATAATATGGGATGGGGTGTCGCGTATGAGGGAAGGAGTAAAACACTCAATGTACGTCTGTTGCAATTCCGGACTTTATTGTACAAAGTCGGTCTTCGACCGATCTCCTCAACACGCAGCAACTAACTAACTAAAACTAAGCTTTCATTCCATGAACTCTCACCCCCACGCACCCAGACGCATTCAAACTCAGAATCATTCTATCTTCTTCTAAACCGAATCGCTTTCACTCTAAACTAATCATTCAACGATACACGCGTATTTCTCAGGCACTCCTCGAACTCGGACACCCAACGCGACACTCGAACCGATCATCCAAACATCCTCTCGCAAACACCACTCAGCATTCACTCGGACTCGTTCAGGCAAACAACTCATTTACCCATTTCATTCACACCAATAATCTTAAACCTAGACTAAATAATTACAACTATAGCAGGGACGTGGCGGCCGCATATCGACGCCACAAAGGCTTGTTATTCCTTAACAAATTCGAAACCGGCAAAATGATGACTTAAACCCCACCTAATTGCACATGAACTACAACATATTTCGATTAGAGCAAAATCGCAGATGGTGACTTCGAAAAGTGATCGATTTGGCGTGGAATGACCCAGGAATATTGCGGAATAAAGAAAGAACCGGTAGACCCCGAAAATTAACTACAAGAGAAGAGCGTAAAATCGTCCGAACTATTAAAGAAATACCAGATACCAGTGCATCTAAAATTGCATCACACCTTAAAGAATATATGCTGAAGGAAGTTCACCCTAAAACAGTATGAAGAGTGCTGCATCGGACCGGATATAACAGTAGAGTTGCGAGGAATAAAGCACTCATAAGCAAAGTAAACAAACAAAACAGATTACAATTTGCAGAACAATACATAAATGGTAGTGACGACTTCTGGAAAAATGTAGTAATTTCCTACGAGTCAAAGTTTGTCAAATGTATGTCAAAAGTATGGCCGACAGCTAATACTGAATTGGATTTCAAAAATATACAATTAACGACGAAACACGGAGGTGGAAGTGTGATGGTGTGGGGATGTATTGCTGCTTCTGGAGTCGGCAATTTAGTAATAATAGATAAAATAATGGATAAACATTTATATTTAAATATTTTAAAACATAATTTACAAAATTCTGCAGATAAATTAGCCATTGGGAAAACATTTTATTTTCAGCAAGACTGTGACCCGAAACATACAGCCTACATAGTGCGTTAGTGATTGTTATACCATACTCCCCAAAGGATAGAAAGTCCTCCACAATCGCCTCATTTAAATCTTATCGAACATGTATGGGCGAAACTAGAAAAAAATGTGCGAGAACATGATATAACGTCGAAAGAACACTTGAAAGAAATATTAAAAAGAGAATGGTGTAACATAGAACCTGACTTCGTTAAAAGTTTGGTGTTGTCAATGCCCGATAGATTACGTGAAGTGATTCGCCGGAAGGGATATCATACGAAATATTAATTTATAAAATTCCTGCTAAAATAATTGTAGCAATAATTAAGTGTACGAATACTTTTGTCCCGGCGATTTCTTACAGTCTCGTGAATTTCAAGTCATTTCAAGTTACTACATGATGTTATTGCCTTCGGTTTTGGGTCATTTGTTGCTGTAAGTGTAATGACTAATATACAGCATTCGTAATATATTCATAAACATATTCTCATTCGTCATTGTCATTATCAACCTCTCTTAATTCACCTCACTTTCTATTATTATATACATTTATACACAAGCCTCAGTAACAATTACTGATGAAGCAAATATTTGTACACGTATTTAAACAAATCTTGCTTAAGGTCATAATTGTTATTACATGTGTAAAGTCCCCAGAACAACCATATGGAAGAATTTTGATGTACAGAGAAGAAATTTTCCAATGTACCATTTTTATTGTATTATTGACCACAAATACTAAAATTACCGACCACATCATAAAAATTCGCGCGGTAATGGTCAAGAGTAGATTACGCGTTACGTGCAACATTGTTAAATTAGATCACCGATCGATGGCGCATGCGTTAGTTAGAAAGATGTTGTAAAACGTAATCACCTTATGCGATATATGTATATTGAATATTATATTTTTAAATGACGCGCGGGGAATGAGGCTGAAATACTCCAATTCGGATTATGCCATCTACGGACAATATTTATATCTATGGTATTGTGTTTTGTTTCTCCCTTCCTTCCAGCTTCCTCTGGTGACCACGCTCTCACAAAAAACGAACACGGCATGTTAATAGTAAAAATATATTTGTAATTCCATAATAAAAGTTTGCTTATCTTAAGCTATTATCCACGCTGGAAAATAAATTATTGTATTATAAATTATCATTTAAATATTAAAATTATTAGATATTAATTCATCATAAATCTGAATGTATTTTTAGTTATAATTTTATGTATTTTTTCCTACTAATTACTTTCTTATTAATACACTTGTAATATCACCCTAATTTGCGTATATAAAATTTATTAAAATTACGATTTAGCGAGCTAAATTATAATAACTTAATTAATAATAAATCAAAGTACAATTTTATGAATCAAATTAATATATATCCTCCACTAAATAAAGCATAATAAAATAATAATGGTTTTTATACGTGCCTAAGTTCGCCACTTGGTGGAAAAACCCATGATCCTCTAGGTATAAAAGAGCGTGAAGCGAACGCTGGGATTGCAGAACAATTTTTGAAGTAGTACGAGTCGGACCTTTTAGGAGACGTATAAAGGGAAAAGTTGGAACAGTTTCAGCTGGTAAGAGCCTACAAGATTCTTAGGTCTGACTGGACCGCGGGTATCAGCCATATTTCTATACTTGATCGTGGGTCATTCTAAATAGTAATCAGCGAACAGCAGGTTCTCCATTCAAACGGTTTTGTCTCCGAAACTCCGAAAGGAGAGTACTATGCTCAGTCCCAGAAAAGACTAAGATATCGAACGAGAGCTCTACAGTCACTCATCTGAATTTATTATTTTTTTGCCGAGTTTCTAACTCGTCGCCAGATTCTCGGAGTTCGCTCTGGATTGTTTAGTAGTCTGCGAATAGCAGGCTCCCAATTTTTGAGCGGCTTGGTCTCTGAAGCTCGTGTGCCACTTTTAATTTGCAACCCTGTTGGACATACGCTTGTTCATCTAACTGTTGTATCGTTGGGTCGTCTAATAGCCAGCGAACAGCAAGCTCCCCAATTAAGCGATCAGGTTTCGGGTGTCAATCTGTGCTCCGACAAAGAGAGCAGTTGAACTAATAGTTGTAGAGTCAAATAAAAGAGTAGCTGTTCTATTTCCAACTATTTCTAACATAAACTTTCTAGTCTTGATAATTATAATAAACCAAACATTATTCTGTCACAAGTTAGGATTACTATCAATTGCAAAACCGCGTTTCTTGCGTTGCGTTATATTAATCGATTACAAAGGCAATTAAATAAGTAATTAATAATCCGTACCTTACTGAAAACCGCGTAACCGAAGTAGTTAGTTACCAATTGGCGTTTCCGATATTAATAGGTCTTACATACTTAATTTCTCTTACTAATCTTACTAGGTATACGAAAACATAATATCAGATATACATGTTTTTTTTATATCTTTGAAAAAGTAATTGTTAATTGTAATTCTGTTTTTTTTTTTTTACCTTACGAACTTGAATAAACTTAACTATTGAAAGGTATTGACCTGTAGATTTCACTCTTTAACCACACACCACACGAATTCCACATTCTTTTAGAGTTAGGTATAACAAGAACGAGTCGCTCAATAGGCAAAAGCCGCTCTTTACCTCATGAGTGCAGTAAACTTCTGAGCATGGTTCCAGGTACGTTACACATGGAATCAAGACGTCTCGAGTCCGCTTCGTTTACGTATTTATATTTATTAGTATCGAATAAATCTGTCAATTGGTCGATAAAATTTTTATTGTACTCATTGATCTGTTTCTTCATCGACTGTCCTATCTTTGTCATCTCTATTGGACCACCAAATACAAAATCGAGAACAAGATTTGTAGAAATCTTCTAGAATATTTTATTTGCACTTCCCGTTTCTTACATAAAATCATCATGTATCCTGAGTTTGGAAATGCAAAAAATAATAAAGATAATTAAACAACGAATAGTCAAGTTGTTCTAATGCATCTCTTTACTTGGTTCTCTTTTACTTGGCCAACTCAATTCAATTAGTATATTTTTTGTTTCTTATTTATGGTTATTACCTACTGAATGAGAACGGAGAAACCACCTTACGGTATCCTACAAATTCTGCTCATCCCACTAAACAATATAAGATAATTTTAAAAAAATAGAACCGACTTCGAAATACGCTAAGAATTGCAAAATAATTTATACTTCATTTCTACAGCAAAATGCACTAGAAAGAATGAAATAATTTATGTTTGATTTATACAAATATCCAGCAGCTGTTAACGAAACTTATATTTACTCATTAAGTAGTATATTAAATACATTTCAACCTTTTCGGAGTCGGCGTAAAATTAAAATTATTTGAATAAACGATGCTACAAATAATCATTTGATGACGGTATGGCGCATTTGGTAATCAATAAATCGTAAGAAAATATATGAAACTTTATAAATACGGCTGATAGGAACTGTAATTGTAACCATTGCATCAGAAGTTGGCAACATTTCTGATGTACATGAAATTGAATCGACTTGATTAGTGTGTGAAAGCTATGGATCTGAGGATCTATGGACGGCCAAGGGACTATCAAATCTGTGGCAGCGGAGGGGTTGTCTATTTCTAGAATATGCCGTGGTCAGGTCTTTCTGCCGCATACCTGATGATTGCGAATAGACCACACATTCTATACGCACTAACATGGATTCCGCACAGTGTTATAGAGTTATATATTAACCCTTAACGAACGAATGCCGCCATATTCACGACATTATAAATTGTGACGTACTGGTCCGTGGAACGAAGAAAGAGTTCCCGGCGGGGGAGGGCGACCAGGGAAAGTGGCCCTCCTGTTACCCACATACACAACCACGGACGATTTTATTTCTGGGCGCCAGTGCAAAGGCACTCGTCCGGGGTATTCGCTCTTCCGGCTGCTCAGGCGAGAGCAGAAATCAGGGGAGGTCAAGAAATAATTAGACGACCCGCGAGTAGTATAGAAAGAGTAAACTTTAATGGAGGCCAAAATAGGCCAATCCAATGGAACCGAAAAGAGCCCCTCACGGTACAAATTACGGCCGGGAAGAAGGTCCGCACTCGCCAAACGCGAAGGGGGTTTCGCGACGCGGGGGCTCACGATACAAAAGAAAAAGAAAAGAAGCGCATCGGTAAAACAAACGCGGACGCATGCACGGGAGCACACCCTCTCGGTGGTGTGGACAAAAGAGGGATGCTGGTCCTAAACTCGAAATTTAAAAAAGAAAAAAAAACGAGTAAGATCGAGAAATTATGGGACCGGTACCGAACAGCGCGGCGCGACACGGCACGGCGCGGAGGCGCGAAAATAACTGTAACGGTACGCGGCCTCACGGGTCCTCGTCGCCGGGCGGGCGGTCCTTCCACCAGGTACCACCCGCACACACGCACTCTCACGCATACCCACAAAAAAGGGAACGGCGCCGATCGCCAGGAGGTTAAGCTCTACCTGGACAAATGCCGGTCCTCATCGTTCTGCCAATGTTGAAAAAAACACAAAAAACTGGGGGTGGGCAAGGAGTGAGAGTCCCTCCCCCTTACCCGAGGATTTCGGCGTTGGAGATGGGCCACCGCGCTTCTCCTGTGGCCAGGTCCTGGGGCCCCCTTCGGGT
Source organism: Megachile willughbiella (assembly GCA_945859595.2). Classification (NCBI taxonomy): domain Eukaryota; kingdom Metazoa; phylum Arthropoda; class Insecta; order Hymenoptera; family Megachilidae; genus Megachile; species Megachile willughbiella. The sequence goes on from OX243806.1 coordinate 1,650,656, forward strand.
GGTGGCTGGGGGTGGCTGGTTCCCAGGCCTGGCATCCCTCGTCCTTTGGCTGCCGGTCGCCCCCGCGGAAGATGACGGGGTGGCGCGGCGACCGGTCAGCGGGCAGCTAGCGGCTTTCTGATGGACCCATCCCGCGCTTCCATCGCACGGGTGGAGGTTCCCCGCGACCGGGGACGCGTCTCCTCTTCGGCCAGCGACCGCTATGAAGGGGGTCGAACGGGGGGGAACGCGTGATTTTAGAGAAGAAAAAAAAAGAAAAAAAAAACCACTCATCCCTCCATTCGCTCCGGCGGCGAGGATATCGCTTGGGCGGAGGAGGGAGGCCGGCGGGCCTAGTGGGCACTCGTAACGAAGCCAAAAAAGTGCCTCGTTACAAAATATTCCAAAAAAACCGAATGCCGCCTGTATGGCGGCATGACGTGATATTTTCAGAAATCTGTTAGCTTCAGCAATGAAAACCGAATAAATTCCGTCGATCTACTGGTCATTGTTCTAGAAAAAGACGCTCGTTCGTTAAGGGTGAAAGAGACAGACATATTCGTTTCGCCTATATTTGGCTACCAAAAGGTTCACAATCGGGACAAGTTGAAGAAAATTCTTTTACACCGCCTTCGAAATGGTTCAAATATATTTAGTATACTATTTAACGTGCAAATAGGTTTTATTAATAGCTGTTGAATATTTGTATAAATGAAACAGAAATTATTTCATATTTCTTAGTGAATTTTATTTTAGAAATGAAGTCTAAATTATTTTGCACTTTGTATTTTATTTTGTAAACCATGAGTGAGATCATGCTCCCATGGGCCAACGAACCAGATTTTTTCGCAGAAGGGATTATGGTCATGTTTGGTATAAATTAAAGGTCTCATAACACTGATCGCGAATATATATGCCTCCTTGAGAACCTTCACCCCGTTCACGAGAAAATCGAGTCCAAAGGTCCACTTCTGACAAATCATCTTGTATTTCTACACGTGCGAATCTGGTGCGCGCACCATCGGTTGCTGCAGTCATGTAATGGCCATCATCTGGTATTTGTTCTACAGGCACAGCCATCCAGTTGTCATACCCAACACTTCCCTTTGCCGCATTTCTGTTATTGGCAATATCGATAAATGACTAATAAAAATGGTTTTGTTTATCATTTCCTCTGTAGATTCTTCTTTAGTTCCAAGTTCACCAAGTTTTCTATTTTCGTGTATCTGTTCTGAAATACCCACGAGAAAACAGAATTCCACCCTAGAATTTCAGGTCAAACATGAGTTAGATTGGCTAATTTCGCATTTCAAAAAGGGTCAAAGTGACTGTGCGCCATCTGTTGCAACGGACCTTTGGACCCGATTTTCTCGAGAACGGGATCGAGGTTCTCAAGGAGGCATATACAGCGAGACCTTTAATTTTATACCAAACATGACACAATCCCTTTTGCGAATAAATCTGGCCCAAACTTGGCCTCACTCTTTGCACAAATTCTTAAAGATATTGAAATTACACCGGAAAATTAATTAGTTGGAAAGATGGAGTATACTCTATTATCAATAAATAATATTTCATGCAAATATTTTTACATATTAATTATCAGTAATTATTTTCAAACGCACATATCCTCATATGTCTAGTATGGAGACATTTACCTTAATGAAAAAAGGATTATATAGAAGAACACTTTAGCAGTGTATTTAATAACATTCGAAACATTTCATTAATTAAAACAATTTCCTGGTCACAAGCGGTAGAAAGTTTCGTAATCATTAAAACAACATCAAGGTTTCTGTGAAGTATGTCTGTGTCTGCCTTGAATACGTGCGGATTTAATTTCAGTGAGTTTATCAGGACTATTAATTTCTGGATTAAAATCGTTGCTCCCCTTATTTCCTGAGCACATAAACCTTTCTACTAAATAATTAACGAAACGGAAAATACTCTCGTAGAAATAAGGGGAGTGAAATTATTTAAAAACCGGTTAGTTCAACTTTAATTAAATTAAATTACAATAATCAGGGTGTGTGCAAATGGAATAAAAAATATAAATTATGATATTCTTTAAAAACGATAAACCATGTTTAAATAGCGAATTTTAAGAAATGAATAAAATTAGTGGGCAAGGAATGAATTAATTTACAAAAATGAATTAATTTACAAATTCGTATTTTTATTAGATTTACTCGGTTATATATCTTTTGCTTTTTTGTGAGATTATTAATTATTATCCTTTAACCCAAAAATATTAAAATATATACAATTTCGTTTGAAGAATTCATGTTTTAATAAAAACATCGCTGGCAGATAATAAAGTATTAAATTATCTCCTTTTCCATTTCAATTTCCTCGTGCATGATTTTTTCTACTAATTTTTCATGAGCATGGAATATACATAAGTAGGTTGATAATTAACTCTTCTGTTTTTATAGTTAATGTGTTTCCTCGCGATTTGTAAATCGAATTATATTTGTAAATATATTTTTATTCCTTTGAAATCTAAGTTCTTCGTCAATGAAATCGTTAAACAATGACATTCTGATTATTTCACTTAATTGTTAATCGATCTCACTGAAATTAAATAAAATTCCTCCACTGTATTTTTAAACGTTTAAAGTTTTTTTTGTATTAATCACGAATTATATACATTTTGATTTAAAACGTATTTATTTTAAAACAAACGAAAAAATAAATTTGTTCATTCCACTGATTAATCAGTGATCCAATTAAATGTTTGTTTGCCAATGTACACCGAGGTTTTTCTAAATTCAAGTGATTCAATAAATTCTCTCAGCTCTTTCGAACTTTTCAATCGCATTTTTAAAATTAACGTTAACTTTTTCAATTTTTTCAAGTTAAAGAGGAATAAAGAACGAATTTACTAATTGAAATTTGTTATCAACTTGTTAAAATATATTACATTTTTCGTTGCAAAAATTTACAAAATAAACTCTGATATTTTGAATTCGTGAAAGCTACCGTTATCAACTACATTTTATTTTGAAATATACTATCGCTTCTTTAAAATCCGACTTATTCGCGTGCCAAAACGATAAATCATTTTAACCCCTGCTTATCCTTTAACCGGATTGAAAGTATAAACTTGCGAATAATCTTCGCTGAAATAAACAAAATATCTTTAATAAATTCAGCAATTACGTATCTTTATCGGACTTTAACGCACATTTTAATTTTTCCTTTTTTCTTTAATCCACGAAACATGTTTTCATATTTCACTAGGTAAAAGACTGGAATAAAGCAGTGTATGAAACTTTGAAAGTATCGTAATAAAATTTTACGGAATTCATAGAATGTTTCCTTTTTCCTTTAATTCACGAAACATGTTTTCATAATTCGCCAGTTGAAAAACCGAAATGAAACAGTCTATAAAACTTTAAAAATATAGCAAAAAAATTGTACGGAAATCAGAAAAAATATCTAAAAAATTTTTAACTATTTTTTACCTCTTCTTTCCCAGAATTCGAATTGTTATATTTTGCAACGTAACAGAAAAAGCTACTGAAATTTAAAAATATTCTTGCTCTTCCTCCTTCATTCTCATATTTCTAAGTTTTTATATTTCAATAAATGCTGTAGTTTTTCATTTTTTAAACCTTAAAAACAGGTTTTTAAATTCTCTAGTTTATAAGGGTAAAAAAAATATCTCAGAAATGCAAATATTTCTATTGGCTGTCATAATTTCAAGATAATTAAAATTAGTTTTAATTTTTATATTTCTTTTCTTAAGATATAGTATTTATATAAGTCTGTTACCTTCATATTAACATTTTAATTATAAAAATTATATGTTTGATATTAACACTTGACTTGTTTGCAATACTACGTCATTTTAAAATATTTCATGAAGAGCAAAAAAATATTTTTGACAAATGATGTTTTCCAAATTGTAATTCAACCTTTGCGTGTAGTACTCGATGCAAACGTGTTGTCTATTCTTTTATAAATCGATGCATCGTAAACTTGGGAATAAAAGTTCAGCAAGTTTTAAAACTTTAAAGTTAGATCGCTTGAAACAATGTACATGATTTTTCTTCGTTCAATAACTACCATATTATTATAATATTAATTAGTAATAACAGTTTAAAATGCAAAGATAAATACTTTTTTCAGAATTTCATGTTTTTGCGAAATTCATGTTTAACAAATAGGAAACTGTCACTGCCATATTTTGTTGTAAGAAATATTAAAAGAACAGGACAAATTTTGTATTTGTCAGTATTTAAATCATATTTCTCACCATTTAATTCCAAATTTGTGTTATACGATGAATGCATTGTACTATTTTTCGTTTTCTGAACCCTTGAAATAGCTGTTTGAATTTTGCTAATTAATAAGGATTATATGAACACCACGAAAAAAGATCGATGAAGTGAGAAGCACTTAGAAGGCAAACCGGGTTAACGATATCATTTTGGAATTCTAATACGTCCTCTCTACCAGGATTTTGATTTATTAATCCTGTAGCAATGTCTGCAAAAGGACCAAATGGAGACCCTGAACCCTCGTCGATCACTCTGACCAGCGGAAAGGAGCGAGTGCTCTTCAAACCCTTTTCTCTGACAGGTCTGCGATGCTGTATATAGGATGTTCTAGAAGTTTGCGTCAAAAATTTATCAGCGTGTACCTGGTAACAAAATTCGTTGAAAATGCCATATTAAAGATATACAAATACTGAAACGAAAAATTTCAATAAAAATCAAGAATGCTTTTTCTTCTAATTTAATACAAAGTCCTAAATGAAAGTAATGAGAAGAATTAAAAACTATGTCGCTGACTATGTTAAATTAATTATAAAAAATTCAAGAGATACTGACTGCCTGTATTAATATTTGTTGGTACACATGAACATATATTTGTCAATTTGTAAAAGTTTGTTATAGAAATGAATGTATCGATCAAAACGCAATTTGTTGTACATCTAAATGTAAAATTTAAAAAATGTGCTTATTATGTGTAATCATGAATTAAAATTATATTACATAGTTGACACTTCCGATGAAGTTAGAAGACCATAAAGAAAATTCTAATGTAATTATTGACAAAAAGGGACCCAGTCCCAGTGTGTAATTACTGAGTAACTTCTCTCTACAATTCAATCGTTGCTCATTGATTATTAAAAAGTTATTAATCATAAAAAATTTGTAAAATTCAAGATTCGTACATAATCTCACAACAAAAATCTTGACGATTTTGGCAACGGTTTAGTATTCGGTGCCACGCCTACTGACGGGTACACAGGGTGGTTCACCACATTTTGCCATCTAGATTTACGTCATTATTATTATTCATAGCAAACAATGTTTCAGATGAAGTTGAATGGTTTCGAGAGGGGCACATTCTGATGGTATATTTTTTTTGTAGGTGTCAGTCTAATGGTGCATTAGAAAGAAGTCATCATGTATTCATTGAATATCTCAAGCACTACATTACAGAACAGAAACAGTGGGATGAATGGTTACCTCAGGCTTTCTTCTCATATAACGCAGGAATAAAATTTACACCGCACGAGTTGATATTCGGTAGAAAGGCAAGACAGCCATCCAGTTTTGTAATAGAAGAAATCATCAACACTTATCTGGATTACGTTGACGACCTAATCATAACATTGCACAATCTTCATAACACAGCCAGGAACAATTTACAACAGTCAAAACACCTGTTAGAGTGTATCCTGCTAATAGATTTATGGCAGGGATGGTCACTATTGAGACTGGTGACATTAACCAGTCACCACTTGGGACCCTTGCCATGGGTCTTAACTTCGCCCACCTCGAAGACGCTCATATTCCCCTTCCACAATGAAACGCGCTAAGGGCGTACTGGAAGGGAGGGTATGAGGATATACAATTTAGTTTTTCCAGTTCAGTTCACTTTTAGCAATCCACAGCATTAGTCAGAAATTCACATTAGTTAGAAAAACACCAATCTTGACACGACACATATTGTAGTAAATACGTACACACACACACACACAATTACACTCACACACACTACATCTGCAATAATAATAATAAACCACAGTAATTAAAATCATCAGAAATTTATTTGATTCCCAATTTCACAATTGGGTGGTCCTTCCGAGTAGACGGCACAACAAGGAGTGCAATAACTTGGGAAGATTAAACCACTTCCTAAACAACACCAGCAAAAATTTTATTATGACAGGAAAATACGGCCAGTACATTACTAAACCGGCGAAAATGTTTTCGTACTCAATCCACCACGAAAAAACAAATTAGAGAAAGAATACTCTGATCCACACATAATATCTAGGAACATTGGCAAAAACAACGTAGAACTGCAAATTAGAGGGAAAAAACAAAAAAGGATAGTACACAAGGATCGTGTCAAGAGGGCCTCTGGACCAATCAAGGATCCAGAATCGATAACCAATTGAGCTTTTAAGAACGCTAGGATTCGAATTAATTGCGCATGCGCAACAACAAAATAGCAAAGGAACGTGTAAAGAAGCACATTGCGAAACAGACCACTGTGCAAACAAGTTCGCAGGAGTTTAAGAAAAGGTTAAAAAAAAAAATTCAAGAAAATCAAGGAAAAATGGTGCAGGACCAAAAGGCCGAAAACATATTGTCGGGCATGTGCGTCAAGGATAAAGATTTCGTATTTTCCTTTAAATTCGATTGGAGGATATAATTCCACATATCTGCAAGGAAGGAGCAAAAATATGGGTAGTAGAATGTATACTTACAACGAAATTTAAAAAAATAGGGAGTCATCACCACATTCTGGTGAACCACGTAAAAGAAAAGATCAGGTGCATCGTATGCCGGAAGAGAATCAGCGACGTGAGGCCGGCCATCTCCTGCACCCAGTGCAGAAATCGAATTGCCGAGCACGATGAAGAGGAGATAGAATGTTTCGAGGACAGGGTCTTGCTGCCCACAAATGAAATTTTCCCCGTTCTAGAATTGGCGGAAATGTAAATAAAAAAAAATTCTTATTTAATATAAATTTGATAATAATTTTATAATAATATTTTTTACTATATGAATAAACATATTTAACCCATATGCCGATGGATCACTTTTATACCAACCGAAAAAAAAAGAGAGGAAAATTTTTGTTTATAATACAATGCGTAACTGCCATGTTCGGAAAAATTCCACTAAATCGTTGCAATAGGCGGCCATACTAGTAGACAAGAAAAATGGCGCGCAGAGCAGGCAGCAAAGTGGTGCTACGCAAATTTAAGAAGAAGATGCAGAAAGTAGCAGCGCAGGTAGTCAAATACACACATATACAGGGTGTCCCGCGACAGGTGTAAGTCCCTGAAAGGGGTTGTAGAGGACGTCATTCTGAACAAGATTTTCCTTTGCAAAAATGGGGTTTGAAGCTTCGTTTTTGAATTATTAAGAAAAAACACGGACCAATCAGAGCGCAGGGATTACGCGCGCCCAGAAGCGAGAGCGACAGCTTCGAGTCTGGCTGCTGAGCGCGAGCGCGATCAAGTGCCTACGCGCTGGGACAGTCTAAACGTTTAATACGAAGCCCTTACAATAAAAATCTTGTTCAGAATGACGTCCTCTACAACCCCTTTCAGGGACTTACACCTGTCGCGGGACACCCTGTATAAATCAGCCGGGTCCCGGACCAAGGCAATCAGTCGGTGATCAGTCATCTCTCCAGAAACTCCGAAGCCACGCATCCACTCTACAAACCTTTGTATATATCATCTAGTCCAATATTTCATAATTTATAATTACTAGTGTGTAAAGATAGTTTAAGTATCCATAGTAATAAATTAGTGTAATCCACCATCGCGTCTTTATTCACGCAACCACTTCAGTGGTGACAACCCGACGTGATTGCGATAGTGTGTGATTTTGAAGAGTAAAAATGTCGCTGCCAATGGAAGACACCAGCAACGAGCCCGCTTCGCAACACACACCGGAGCTCGCCCGGATCGGAGTGCGTGTGCCACCCTTCTGAAAGGCCAACCCAGCCCTGTGGTTTTGCCAGATGGAAGCCCCATTCAAGACCTCCGGCATCACCGTCGACAACACCCGTTTCAATTACATAGTCCAGGCTCTTGACACCGAAATTTTGACCGAAGTTAGTGATCTCATATTGAGCCCACCGAGCACTGGCAGGTACGAGCGACTGAAAGAGCGGCTGATCGAGGTTTTCGCGGACAGCGAAACGCGGCGAATGAAAACGCTCTTTTAGACCTCGCAGATCGACGTCCTTCGCAGCTGCTGCGGCAAATGCGTGATCTAGCGCAGGACAAGATTTCCGAAAGCGCCCTGCGATTACTGTGGCTACAGCGCCTTCCCGCACATATGCAGGCGATACTCTCAGTCAGTGAGGACGACCTGAATCGACTTGCGCAGGCGGCCGACAAAATTTTTGAGATCAGCACCCCCTCGATCAACAGCGTCGCATCAAACAATTCTGAGGTAAATTCCCTCCGCGCTGAAGTACAGGAGCTGACGAAACAAATTCAGGCGTTGACAACCCGGCTGAGCCGAAGCCCGCACCGGAAAAGCCGGAATCCAAGGAGGCGGTTCAGTAGCAGCAGGACCCCAGACCAAAGACTGCGAAAACCAAAGGCTGTTGGTGTTGGTACCACCGCACCTACCGACAACAGGCAAGAAGGTGCGAGCAACCGTGCCAATGGAAAGCGTCGCGGGAAAACTAGAGCCCCGGTTATCCCAGGCGACAGATAGCCGGGACAAACAAACGCGTCGCCTCTTAGTGCACGACGCATCGACCAAAATGTCCTTCCTGGTCGACACCGGCGCCGACGTCTCGGTGATCCCGGCCACCCGAACGGATCGTCGTCACAGGACAGAACTGACTCTTTTCGCCACAAACAACACCAACATAAGCACCTACGGTCAAAAACTCTTGCGACTAGACCTAGGTCTGCGCCGCTGTTTCCAATGGCCTTTCGTCATCGCCGACGTGCAAAGACCAATTATTGGAGCGGACTTTCTGGGCCATTTTAACCTGTTAGTAGATATCTGGCGCAGGCGACTCGTCGATGGAAGCACCTCCCTGGCCAATTACGGGACACTAAGGATCGACCCAACCCCACAGATCCACGTTATGGAGAAAACCACACAATACGGAAAACTCCTGGCGAAATTTCCCACCATCACGCGGAGCACCATCCTTCCGTCGCAAGTTCCACACAAGGTCCAGCATTACATTGAGACCAAAGGACCACCAATCGCAGCCCGCGCGAGACGCTTAGCTCCCGATCGCTTAAAAGCCACGCGACAAGAATTCGATTTTATGTTGCAGCAGGGATTGTGTCGTCCATCCAAAAGTCCTTGGGCTACCCCACTCCACCTTGTTCCGAAGAAGAACGGGGACTGGCGGCCATGTGGGGACTACCGAAAATTGAACGCAGCAACCGTTCCGGACCACTATCCCATCCCTTTTCTACAGGACTGCGTCCATCTCCTCCACGGTGCCACGGGTTTTTCCAAAATCGACCTGGTACGGGCGTACCAACAAATTCCCATTAGAGAAGAGGACATTCCGAAGACGGCCATAATCACCCCTTTCGGCCTTTTCGAATTCCCATTCATGACCTTCGGACTACGCAATGCTGCCCAAACATTCCAGCGGTTCATGAATAAGGTGACCACCGGCCTCGACTTCGGTTTCGTCTACATTGACGACATCCTGGCCGCATCGGAAAACGAGGAACAACATATGCGCCACCTCGAAACACTATTCCAACGTCTACGCGAGTACGGCTTGGTAATCAACCCCTCCAAATGTACTTTCGGAGTCGCGGCTGTCGAGTTCCTCGGACACAGGGTGGGCGCAAACGGACTGCAACCCCTGCCCGAGAAGATTCAGGCAATCTCAGAGTACCCACCACCAAACACCGTACGAGGACTCAGACGTTTCCTAGGCATGATAAATTTCTACAATCGATTCATAAAAGATGCCGCACGGATTCAAGCCCCTCTCCAGCTGGCAGTCGCAGGAAAAAAGAAAAATTCCCAGACCAAGCTGCAGTGGAACCAAGAAATGACCGAAGCTTGCGAAAACCTCAAGACAGCGCTAGCACAAGCCACACTCCTGGCTTTTCCTTCTCCAGAGGCTCCCATCTCTTTACACACCGACGCTTCGGACACAGCAATTGGAGCGGTACTCCGACAGGAAATCGGAGGTAAACATCGCCCATTGAGTTTTTTCTCAAGACACCTTTCGCCGGCACAGCAAAAGTACTCCGCTTATGACCGTGAACTGCTTGCGATCTATGCAGCAATTAAACATTTCCGGTTCATGTTGGAAGGACGCAAATTCACTATTTATACTGACCATAAGCCCTTAGTCTATGCTTTCGACCAGAACCCTGAAAAGGCTACTCCTAGGCAAATCCGACAACTGGCCTACATATCCGAATTTTCGGCCGATATCCGTCATATCTCCGGAGAGAACAACACCGTAGCAGACGCATTCTCCCGAGTCCAAGAGATAGATTTCCCCTCCGCAGTGGACTACGACGCACTAGCGGAAGAACAAGAGGACGAGGACCTGCAACAGCTCAAGAAAAGCAGTAGCATCAAGATCTCCAAGCTCAATATCCCTGGCCTATCGAAGCCCATCTACTGCGACACTTCGATTCCAGGTCAAATCCGCCCCTACATCCCAGCCAACTTCAGGATGGCTGTTTTCAGAGAAGCACGCGGCCTATCTCACCCGGGAGTCCGCGCAACTGTGAAACTGTTTTACCAGTAGGTTCGTATGGCCAGACCTCAAGCGAGACGTCAAGACATGGACACAGATCTGTGAACAGTGCCAGCGAGCAAAGGTCACAAGGCACACCAGGACGCCCCTACAAGAGTTCCTGGTCCCCAACGAACGGTTCTCTCACATACATATCGACCTCGTGGGACCACTCCCCACGTGCCATGGCTATCGCTATTTACTAACTGTAATTGATAGATTCACTAGGTGGTTGGAGACTTATCCGGTGGAAAACCAGCAGGCAGACACCGTCGCACGGAAGCTGCTGGAAGGCTGGATCGCTCGTTTCGGGATTCCGCAGAAAATAACCACAGACCAAGGCCGGCAGTTCGAGAGCACCCTGTTCAAGGCATTCCAGAAAGACCTGGGCATCCAACCTGTCACAACGACAAGCTATCACCCGCAATCCAATGGACTGATTGAACGCCACCACCGATCCTTGAAGGCAGCCCTCACCTGCCACTTGCAGCAACACCGCTCATGGGTGGACGCGTTACCGTTAGTTCTTTTGGGACTCAGGACGGCGGTAAAAGAAGACCTGGGAACCTCTAGCGCGGAGATGTTTTACGGCACCACCCTGCGCCTACCCGGCGAACTCTTCGCACCCAGCACCCAACTGGAACCGGAAGAGTTCACGAGGCGCCTTCAGGAGCACATGCATGCAATCAAGCCAGTGCCAACATCAAATCACGGCGAGAAGAAAATATTCGTGCACCCGCAGCTTCTCGACTGCACGCACATTTTCCTGCGGCACGACGCGGTGCGTGCACCACTCTACAAACCTTTGTATATATTATCTAGTCAATATTTCATAATTTATAATTACTAGTGTGTAAAGATAGTTTAAGTATCCATAGTAATAAATTAGTGTAATCCAACATCGCGTCTTCATTCACGCAACCACTTCATGAGCATTGCCCCAACTACTGCTGGTAGTGAGAGGTCCTCCCCAATTTGACTTCGAAGGACACGACAGTGGGGGCATACCACCGTCATCTCTTTTTGTATTCGACGCAAGTATTCACCGAAGCATCTATATCCGGTGAACACATGCGTCATACACTTTGTAGCAATGGCAAGTTAGGCAAAATGGGAGGACAACCTCCCAAGCGCCCTTTTTTTTAAAAGAAAAATAAAACAGAACAGAGCAATTTGAGAATGCTGCACCGGCGGACCATCAGGGCCGCGGCCCATATGGTTGCCCCGCGCGGGACTATTGACTGCACCACCCCGACATAAAAGTAGCGAATATTCTCATCACGCCTCCCGAGGTCAGGCGTTAGGTGGCCTGACGCGGCTGCTGCCCGCTTAACTCGGGGACCTAGCGATCGAAGTGTCAATCAAAAAGCCAGTGTCTGTCGAGGACGAGTCCAAGGTACTTTATCTCAGACCCGACCTCGATCCTGGAATCACCTACCCTGATCCACGTCTGGGACAAACACTTTGACCACAACATCAGCCCCAACTCATGGATCTGTGCGACAACGGCGGCAATCCCCACCTCGGCCAGACGGATGACCCTCTTAATAATCTCTCCGATGGCAAGAATTAACGTGTCGTCTGCGTAGCCTATGTAATGGGTGGCCGGCCAAGTTTTTGCCTCTTGGGAGAGGATTTTGAGGCTGAGGACGCGTTGGACTCTGTACCATCCCTCTCCGTATCCAATTTTCCTCTTTGCCTCGCGTCCGTCGCTGCCGTCATCGGGTCGATGGACGACGCGTAAAAGGACGCCCTCAAGCGACTGCGGTTAGTAGAAGCTCTGCTCCTCTCTTCCGGCACGTGTCGGGAGGCGAGGTCCTTGAAAATAAGGTCCTCATCCTTCCCCATCCCGACACTCGCTGGTGATGTCCTGTGGTTTACAGCGGACTGCGCCACTGTACTAGTCGTAGGCCCACTTCCACCAGACACAATCGCTCTTGTGCACGTACCGCGTTCCTCCTCCAATCCCCGGTTTGAATTTTATTTTGATCAATCATACTTATCCCACGAGAAGGTCGGAATAAAAGGCCGCCTGGACAGAGCCGCCTTACCCAACTAAACCTCCTTACTCACGGGGATCAGCAGGTATCTCCGAGGGACTGGTTGAGATTTCACGTGTTTAACGTCTACCAATGTATACATCTGCATGTGTATGTGCGTCATCGTGTCGACAATAATAGCGACGGTCAATGACGCTTAGAATTAATTAAAATTCTCGATGTTTAGGATTAAGTGGACTGTATGTTTAAATCAGTTGACTTCGAGTATAACAAAAAACTGTACTTTATTCGCTACCAAATGTTTAACTACGCGACTACTACTCGTACTTGTATGAATGTTTGTGTGAATGCTGTATGAGATCTGTTGTTACAATGTTTGTCCGAAGCTTTTCCGCGTTTTAGGAAAGCTCGGAGTAGGCGTACACACTTCCTCTAACTTGGAAGGAATAACAAATTGAAGCTTTCTATTGGCTTGACAAATTTTGAGTGGAAATGGTAAAATCGTGACGTATGAAAGTCTGTGTTTTCCCCAAAATGACCATAACGAGTAATAAACCTAAGGAGTACCTCGACATGAATGGAAACTGCAAACAGAAGACTCTACGACTAAAGTTAAGGGTTCTGACACCAGATGTGATTGACAATAAATCAAGAAAAAACTCGCTAGAATGTAATGACTCCTTGGGTCCTATTTTTGCTACAAGTCAAGAACCATTGAAAATAAACTGAACCTATTTCTAAATGAAAGTAAAAATCGTAAACTATTGTGTTGTCCAGAACTTGGATTGAGGTCTAATCCTCTCGTTGCAATATACATATATTCTAAAACTTAACAGCATGGTTATTCTAACCTTGGGTTTGGACGAACCTGTGCCCGCCCAACGCCGCCCCCGTTCCAGTCCTCCGTCCAAGATTTACCGGCATGAGATGCCGTGCCAGGGTTCGAACACTCTGCAGGCATCGCCTCACACATCATCGGATTTACTTTAGGGACGACGTGATCACCCCCTTTTAGTCGCTTTCTACGACAAACAGCGGATACCATGGCTGTGTTCTGCCCCTCAACCACAGAGCAGATATTTTGTATAGAGGTTTACTACTTGTGGTGCAACCAGTTAAGGCAAGCCTCCGTTCTTGCCAAACATAACCACAAGCTTACGGTGTGAGTCACAGCTCTTTTCCCGTTAGCGTTGCAGCTATCGTTCTTTGGTGCTCGACTTTTATTGTCGCACCAAAGGGCATGGTTTATCTCCACTCTAGCGGCTACCACAGGGAAGTGGGAGATTCGACTTGTGCCAGCCTCCGGAATGCTACAATAATGTTGTGAATTTACATTAGGTGATATTCGTACAGTACCGACCAAATTTAGTTTTTCCTACATTATTCTACGATTCTATTATATTGTATACTATCTTTAATTTATAAGGTTTTAATAGATAACATTAGCTGTGCAACTTTCTTTGTATATTATACACCGAAACATAAATAGTTTTCAAGTGCTTGTCGTGCAGTAACGATCACCTAATTGCCGTCCAGTATTAACGAAATTCATTCCTGCACATAAAATATGTAAACAAAAAAACAACAGAAAGATAATTAAATAAAAAAAAAAGTAGACTTCGATGAATAGGTCATTGAATACCCCATTTATAAAGAGTTATTTAACAAAGATTGGATTCATTGCATCAAACGCAAGGATTGAACACGCATTCAATGCATCAAGAAAATATCGATAAATTCATTGGTAACATTTCCAAACAAGAATTTTAAGTATGAGATATCGTTTAGAAGTAATTTTACAAACATTATTATTCACATTCACTAAAAAATCTATTAACCAAGGAGCTAGTCAGTACTAGATGACAATTTTACAACCGTTACAAATTACAACTTTTTTTAGTTTATTTAATTAACAGTTGTTATTATTATTAAATTTAAAACGAATAATCTCCCTGCTGTTGTTAGATTTCATGTTTACTGATTTATATTGAAATTAGTTCAAGTTACAGTAAAAAGATTTAGACCGGCAGGCACTACGCGATTTTCACCTACTTCTTTGAGACACCGACATTAAGCAGGAAACATGAAATAGAAAACTGTTAGGAAACAAAATTTATATACATATTACCAAAAATTAGTTTATAGTAAAATGTCCATTTTATAATACTAATATAATTATAATATTAATATTTCATATATAAGCTGAAAAACGACAGTGATATTGTAAATTTTAAAACCAATGCCATCATGTAACATTCAATTCCATGTACTTGGTGTTTACATTGCACATTTTTGTAAGGTAATGCTGTAATTTAATAAATAAATTGTTTATTTATATTTCATAAGTACTTGTATTCTTATATAAATTTGATCGTTCGATGTCTGAAGGAACAAATTCCATATGGATTAAGAATGATCTAACCTAACCTAACCATGAGGAGGACTAAACAGAGGTCTACTTTGTTTCATCTTTTCTTCCAAACTGGAACAATAATGCCGCTACAAGTAAAACTGTTTACCGACTTCAAAAGAAAGAAGGAAAGGCGCATAAAACGCGCTCAATTTATAATATTGGAATGAACTTGAAATGTGAATATCTCGCGAACCATAAGACACCCGTTGATTTTGACAATGAATATGGAATGCTCATTGAATGTTGTATATGCAAACAAAATTTCAGCACTGCACTCGATGGAGGTCGTTCGGAAGTGCAGCCCATAAAGGATATATTATGGAAATATCCATTATTGACATAACTGGACAATAGTTCCTTTGCATTTACAATAACTACAACGTCTATTTGCGAAAGAGTATTTTTTATAGCAGGTGTGGCAGTGTCTTCCACCAAGTTCTTGCTAATTTATCTTTTCTCCTAAGGTTTCCTAACTTTCTCTTTGTTTTAAATATTTCTAAATACTTCCTAGCTATTTCACTGTTCGCAACCGTATTCCTGAAGCGTTAGAGGCTGATATCTGAGTTTGCCTGACCCACAGCCCCACTGAATTAAAAAAAAAAAAAAATGGGCGCCTATACTCGCATGTAGTTGTTTTTTGAGCACACGTCTTTATAACTTTTTACAATTATAAAGATAATAAATCGTTTTCTGATAATGGCAAGATTTTTTAATGGCGACTCAATCCGGATATATATATATATATATATATATATATATATATATATATATATATATATATATATAGAGAGAGATGTTTTACGATTTTCATTCTAAACAAATTCGTCCGTGTCAAACTTCAGCAAGGCGCAGCAGAGAGGTAGTCCGGCAAGGTGGCGTTGATTCAAAGAACCAATCAGTAAACGTTTGTAGTTTTTAAACTAATGGCAATTGACTGAACTGTTCAGCAAATCAGCTCACCAGACATTTCCCATGTAAGCTGCCGAAAACTCAGCAGGCTGTGGCGCACATGAAGTTGTCAATGTGTATGACTTGAACCGGCAGAGGCCCAGACGTGAGCGACAGACAGCTCAAAACCCAAATTATTAGGTTATATATCCTGTTGAGATATATGGTCATGTGACCGTTAGTGTCTGGACATACAGCATTGTAGGTTCGAAACCCTTGTTGGGTTTTGTTCAGCTTTGGCTGATTTGTGCACCACAGGGGGCCATATTTATGACACGGAAGAGAAGATCGTGATAATAATAATGTTAAAGTTATGTAGATAAAAACATGCGTTTATTAACCTTCTATTTAACCCTTTGCGAACGAGTGTCCTCAAAGGGTTAATCTTCTGTACCTAAAAAGAATAATCTAAGTGATGTTATGATATGTTGTATGTAATCCGGGGCTCTTGTACCATAAAATGATAATCTATTAAATATATCCATAAGTTCCTCTGTCGCAGCGTCATCGGTATTGTACGGCGGTTCATCCTGCAACTCTTCGGCTGTGTCTCCTTCTTCTACTAATTGCCGACTATTTCCGCTTTCAATTTCTTCGCACGCGGATAAATACGCAGTCATTGATTCCCGCGTACATTCATTTCCTGTTATGGAACTGATAGCTTCCTGAAAATCCGTGTCCATCTCTCTGTCGTTTCTAATTGCAGCGACTGCCGGTACTGTTATTTCTTTGATAATTCGGCCCTAAAACACATACCGAATTCTTACTTTGCAACGCATCCCCCCCTCAGATTGGCTCGAAAACACACACCGAATTCTCACTTTGCAACGTATCCCCCCCAAATTCACTTCCCGTATAGCTTCTGGAAACACTGTTGGAACATCGTCAGACATTTAAATGTCTCGCTGTCTTATATTTCACTTGTTAGATTGGCGAGCCAGCGACGGCTCGCTTTTGCCACCGCCGGCAAAAGCGAGCCGCGGCGAGCAAAGGACAGCCGCCGGGTTTCAATTTTCGTGTCCACTATTCTCAGAGTGTGTATTTTCGATTCCAGCCTCCGTTGCACTGTGAGAAGAATTACTGTATTGCTCCGACCAGTTTAAGCGACTTTTGAAGTAAAACTACTCTCTGTAAATTCGCGATGCTGCGAAACAGTAGTATCGACAGCACGAGCTATTGGATCGAGCGGTCACGCACAACAACTGAGCAAAAATATAAAGGCAATCGGCAAACATTTCGAATGATCACCTCGAACATCAGAACGTTACATTAAAACTGTTCAACGTGAGGTGCCTTAAACCTGAGTCAGCCATGTTCATGAAAATTCATGCACTGTCAAAATGTTATACTTGTAAATTTTCCAAATTCCAATACTCCGTAATCTCAGCATTTGCAAATTTCCAAACCTTAAAACTTTAAGACCTTTAAAGTACCAAATTTTCAAACCCTTAAAATTCAAAATTTCCACGCTTCTACATTTTTCAAATCCTGAACTTGTAACCAATACATGGACTTGTAATCAATAGGTTATTGATCGGTCACATACTTATACATAAATCTACTGTATATATTCATACATATACTATTGTACGGGGACGCGACTAAGTAAGGGGGCCCCACCAGATTTGCAGGGCTAATAGCACAAGCGCGTGCCGACCCCCTCCTCGATCATGAATTTTGGCATCGAGCGAGGTGCCAGTCGATTCAGCGATTAATCACTTGTCGTCGAGTTCTAAATGCGAACGGTCGCATCTTTTCTGGTAAGATCAACTCCCAGAACGTGCACATTTTTCGCAAGGAGTTAGAAATTACGAATCTCGTGTTTCGAACTTTCTTCCGAATAGCACTCAGGTCCGAAAGCAACCTCCGAGTGAGTTGTTAAACAACGAAATTTTATTCCCACGGAAAACGACTTTGCTTGTGTCACGTAAAATTCTCGAGGACAAAATGAATAAACGAGTTTAGGAAACTCTTATGCTTTTTTTCTTTATTGTTTGTTACAATATACACTTAGCTGTAGATCTTTTGAGTGCGGGTCAAAAATGGCTGTTCAAAAAGGGTCGGGTAACTGTTATGTTCTTTGGTTTTGTAGTGGAGGGGTGAAGGATGAGTGTAATGAATAACAAAGTTACGTTGCGTTGTGTACAAGTTCAGAGTTTAAGGGATTTGGGTGACGCATTGAATGACGTGTCCTTAGATGTGGCTGTTGTTACACTTGCGACGCGCTCACGACTTACAATTAGTAATGTCGGTGCGTAAGTTTTGAGAGATAAAGTTATTAAAGTAGAATCAAAGACTCGAGGGCAGGTCTCCGTACGTTTTTCCGTTATCGCGATCTGAACGCGTAATTTCGCCACGACGCGTTTATTAGGCTACAGTTCGAATCAGCGTTTTTGTGCGTAACGGTCAACCGAAATTCCATCGTTGTAAATACCACGTGATCGTGTTATTCTCGTCTCAAATTCCCTTACCCGTATTTGCTTATATTTCTTTTCCTGTTTTTGTATTCGCGTTACGACGAAGTCTGAATAAATCGTTATTTGTCTCGTTTAGGATTTAAATTCGTTTCAATTTATTTAATTTTTCTTAACTATCTCTCCTTAATCTCTGCCACATGTAAGATAAGAGTTAAAATGATCAAAACGTACCTTTTTAAAAATACGATATATTCGTGTAAAGTCGCGTTTTCGAAGACGAAGTTATGTCTTCCGATGTTCTTTACGGAATGCCCTTTTCCTGTTCCGAGAGGTTTCCTTGTCCTTCGCGAAACTCAGGGGCCTCGGGGTTGTTTTATGGCTCTGATGTCCCAGCGTCGGGCCTCGTCACCGTGGTGGTCGTCGTTGGACGGCCATGTGCCCTTCGCCCTGATATATTGGGGTCGGTCGTTGGGAATTTTCTAACACACATTCTTGACGTATCCATCGTACTGTCACAGACGCTGACAATGCGGATTCCCTAAACGTAAGAAATCAGCATATTAGGATTATATATAGAGCGAACGCGCAGCGGCGCGAACACTAATAAATATACCGAAATTGTAAAAGTAATTAATAAATAAAAAGTGGTATTTGTCGTTGAAGTGTTTTCAACGGCAAATCATTTCTTTTTAAAAAACTGTGTTCTTCATTGAGGACGTGACAGTACGCGAAGCTGACGATTACAAACATTCAAATATAAAAATTTCTCAAATTATAAATTTTCAGATTTCCATGTCTCTAAGTCTCTGAATTTCAAGATCTTTAAATTTCAGAGTTTAAGTTTCCTAAGGAAGCATGATTTGTTCTAAACTGTACATATAGAGTATTCTCCATAAACTGCTTTCGAATTTCAAAACGAATATTTACAAGATTTCAAAATTTACATATAAGTATGCGATATGCGATTAAATTATAAATAACGTACATCTATTTATAAATAATATTTGTGTATTGCATTTGTTTTTAATACTATCTTTTTTGTTCCTAATAACCTGCGCCACAGAAAATTTACGGTGGCAAGATACGATGGTTAAAAGTGTACCGTTCAATATTTTGTGAAAAATCAATGTCGTATACCAAGTTTCAACTCTGTATCTCAGCCGGAAAGGTAGTTACAGCGAAATTCGAATTATCGAGTTTCACAGCATTTCTCCTATTCAGTGGCATGCAAAAATTCCAAGAAAATTCAAGAAACTTCTCTACATGGTAAAGTATGTTATAGAAATTTTTTAGATTGCGTCGTTGCATATCCGAGGTACAAAAGAAAAAAGCTACAGAAAACTGGGAAAAAAGTCCACATTTTGTATTGAAATTTATGGGCGACCTGTTTCTTCCTTTTACAGCGTGAAAATATTAGCATGACTATTATTCAGTAACTTTTCAAACCTTTGGATAAGGTATGCCATTAAGAAAATATAAAACGATTTTCTCAACATATTTTGGACAAAACGTGGCTTAATAACTTCAAGCTTTTCAGTTTTTTCATCAAATGAGTGTAATTTTTTATATTTCTGTTTTAGATAGGATAAGATATAGATTAAAGAAATTAAATTAAATTGGAGAATGGAGATTTATGTACTTCCATTCATAAAGTACTAACTAAAGTTATTAATTACTTATAACAATATCACAATATTAATTGAATCATTTAGTTTGAAAGTGGGGCAAGTGTATTTTTGAACAAACTGCAGATAATAACAGCAATAGTTAAAACCTAATATATTTTTATTTGTAAGCAATCCATAGTCAAAATAATTGAAGTCGACTAATATTACGGCGATGGAAGTTTATGTGATTAACGATATTGGAAAGATGTTTATTTTGAAAGTGGTGTAAGTCCACCTTAAGGCTGAAATTATTTTTAGCTAAATATACAGGGTGTCCCGTAACTGGTGATACAACCGGAAAGGAGGTGATTCTACATAAAAAAAATAAGACGAAAATGTCGAATAAAATTTTTTCATGTGAGGCTTTGTTTACCAGAAAAATAGGTTTGAAAATTTTTCGAGTACGCGTGCACTTGGTGTACATTCGGCTTAGGTTCGTTATACACAATGAATTTAACGTAATCCCACAAATAAATATCCAGTGGTGAAAGATCGGAAAATAGTGGCAGCCGAGGAATTCTTCTACCGCGGCTGATCCAGCATCGATAATTTTCACTTAAAAACTGTCTTAGCCCGCAACTGTAGCGCGGTGGTGCTTCATCTTGTTGGAAAATCAAATTCCTTCGAATATGAAGTGGAACATTCGAGGATCATATCAGTATACTCTCGATTGCTATATGTTGCCATATATTCGCGGAAATTAAACGTTCTGTTCGATAAGCATAAGAGAACTGGGAGAACGATACAGGGCATATCATTTTGTGTCCTTGACTCCCGATGTATTCCATGTATACAAACATTGTATATGCTTATAGAAGGGAATAAAGATAGTTTACAGCGAAATCCGGCAAGCCGAATGTAGACAAAGTACACGCGTACTCGACAAATTTTCAAACCTATTTTTCTCGAAAACAAAACCTCATATGAAATTTTATTCTACATTTTCGACTTATTTTTTTATGTAGAATCACCCCCTTTCCGGTTGTACCACCAGTTACGGGACACCCTGTATTATGGTACAATTTAGGTCCGATAATGTTTAGGAATAATGGTAATACTGGGAAATACTACAAATTATACATATAATATTGGTGGTATAAGTAATCTCAACATGAGTGAGGATGTGTAGGTCTGTCTCGGTATCATTGCTGATTTTTATTATCCGCTTGCAAGTTCCAGTTTAGTTTCTAATAAATACTCAACAATGTCAACACGATTCTTGTTTTGGTATCCGTGCATAAAACAACTTAACAATTTCACTATTATTTGAAAATGAATTACGAATTGCAGTTTATTTGATTAAAAAGAAATATGGCTCTGAATGATTGGAACGAAGATTATAACTGTGATTCATATGAAAGTGAAACTGGTAAATAATAATAAGATAAAAGAATATTTTTCTGGGTAATAAGGCTACTCTAACAAAATCTTTATTTCCAAGGAATTTTATTATTTTCATTATGTTCACTGTAATAAAACTCATGAGAATTGGTAATAAAAGAAGAATGTTAGAGTCAGGATCTGAATATGAAGATAATACGGACGAAAATGATTCCAAGACCTGAAGAAAAAGAATTACTGAGCAACTGAAATATTATCCGTATAATTAATGATGACAACAAATTTAAAAGAGAGGCAAGTTCATTTGGGAATAATAAAATTTTTATTTTTTTAGCTAGTACTTTAAACACTGTCGGGAATAAACATATATTATCTGACAGCATAAAATAGAAAAAATTTGGCTATAAGTTTTTAGCAATATTTTTAAATATATTGAAATCGAAACCCTTAAATATCTTGCAATAACAAAAAATGAACTTGTCCTTTTTTCAAAATAATCGACTTAATTATAGGAAACCTCTACGTACAAGTTAGGATAGTAATTGCGGAGGTATTAGGTTGGAAATTATGAAACGGGCGTTGAATAAAAATAAAAAACAAAAAGCGCAATTTTTTACATTATTTATTATATTCAATCGAAATAACTTCCATTGGCATCTACGACTTTCTGCCAACGATTGGGCAAGTCATATATGCCTTTTTGAAAAAAATCTTTAAAAATCTTTTTTATTTTTATCTTTTTTTTAATCTTAATTTTTAGAACCAATATCGAGCATTTTTTTCATTTGTGGATCCATCTCCGAATGCCTGATTAATGTTTCTCGAAACTTGAGCTGCGCTATGATTCAATTTGAACTCGTACAAGAAAAGTAAATGTAAATCGCGTTTTGTTTCCATCTGGTTTCGGAGAAAAATAAAATAAAAATGGCATACAAACATGAAAAAATTGTATGAAATGAGTAAGAAGAATACCTTTAAACTTTATAAATATCGAGCACACGTTACAATGTATCTCCCTCAGTCGCAGCTGAACACAGACTAAACAAAATTTATAGTTTCCAACCCAATATTTACGAAAATGAAGAAATCGAGAAATAATAATACGTTGAGGAAATGTTTTTCTGGAATTAAAAAGACTTTTTATGAACAAGTAATAAAATTGATACACTAGTGAATTGATAGGATTATAACAGTAAAGAATAATACAAAAATTTATAGTAGGAAAAGTAAGAAAAACATTTTGATTTGTATTATATAAGACACGAACATGCGACAAAAGATAAAAAAAGTCTCGGATAATATGTAGTCGTTGTTAGATCTTAAAATACACATTTCAGCAAGAGAAGTAGACCTCAGTCAAGTTTCTGGCAATACAATAGTTTAATGTATTTTTCGTTCCTTTAGAAACATTTGCCATTTACAATCCATAGTTCTTTAGTTGTAGCAAAAATAGGATCCAAGGAGTCATTACATTCTAGCGAGTTTTTTCCTTGATTTATTGTCAGTCACATCTGGTGTCAGAACCCTTAGCCTTACCCGTAGTCTTTTATTTGCAGTTTCCATTCATGTCGAGGTACTCCTTAGGTTTATGGGATGGGGTGTTCGCGTATCAGGGAAGGAGTAAAACACTCAATGTACGTCTGCTGCAATTCCGGATTGTATTTGTACAAAGACAGAGTCGGTCTTCGACTGATCTCCTCAAGACGCAGCGACTAACTAACTAAAACTAAGCTTTCATTCCATGAACTCTCGCCTCCACGCACCCAGACGCATTCAAACTCAGAATCATTCTATCTTCTTCTAAACCGAATCGCTTTCATTCTAAACTAATCATTCAACGATACACGCGCATTTCTCAGGCACTCCTCGAACTCGGACACCCAACGCGACACTTGAACCCATCATCCAAACATCCTCTCGCAAACACCACTCAGCATTCACTCGGGCTCGTTCAGGCAAACAACTCATTTACCCATTTCATTCACACCAATAATCTTAAACCTAGACTAAATAATTATAAATATGGCAGGGACGTGGCGGCCGCATATCGACGCCACAGTTTTATTACTCGCTACGGTCATTTTGGGAAAAACCCAAAACAGTTCATACGTCACTGATTTTTACCATCTCGACTTTAACTTACTTTTAGTTAGCCAATAAGAAATTAGTAAAGTGCTTTCCCTTACCTATATCCAAAAAGTGTACGCCCACTCCGACCTTTCGTAAAATGTAACATGTCTTCGAAGAGACACTCTCAAAACAAGAATCAAACAGTAAACATCAAAAATAAAGTCTAGTCATCCGAAGTCATATACAATTTCTTAGATACAGTCCACTTAGTCACTTAGTCCACGCGTTGTTTAATCGTCTCTAATATTGCTGACGCTGCAACGCACATACAGTCGTATACGTTCATCATTTCACTGACAATTATGTTTATGAGCAATGGAGGAATCCTCACCATGGCCGATCAGATCGACGAAGGTTGCAATGCTTCGCCGCACAAATCCAATGTTGTGCTCGCGCTGTGAGTTTGTTAAGAACTAGATTGTGAGCGCTTGGTGGCGATAGGACCTTCACGATGAACGATCAGGCCAACGAAGGTTGTAAAGCTTCATCCCACACATACGGAACGTATCCTCGTGCCTTGATGACGATGGTCGTCGAGTGATAATGGATATCTCGCGAATCTCTGAGACGAAGGCTCGTCGAGTGAATTGGTATCCACGAGAGATCCGTATCAAGATTGCCCGAGTTGCTCAAAAAGGAAGACCTGCGAGGATGGGAGGGTGAGGTCGAGCCGTGGAGGTGTCTACCATAGAGGAGCAATCAGGGTCAATCCCTAATTTGATAAAAACACCGATTGGTGATATGACTGAACGAATAGGATTGTGAGTCCTTTACCCATCACTCTATGGTCGTAAGTGTTGATGATGGTTGTATATGACCTAAGTATTTGAGTGATTTGGGTGCTTCTATGGATCTCGGCCTTAGGGAATACTGCACGAGCAAGGCTACTTGTAAGTGCTTGAACACGAGTACATGTGCCCGCCGGGTTGACATGGATTTCGTAGACTCTGTACACCGCAGGAGGTACACAGTTTAGGACATGGGAAATAAACTTCTGTAAGGAAGGATATATTGACTTTAGATGAATGGTGTGTGATCTGACTTATCAACAAGGCTGCTGATAATAGTTTAGAAATCCAAGTTGTGGAGACGTTCTCGAGAAGTCATAAAATATCTAATAATGTTATGCGAATGATGCATAGTTTGGAATTGGCGTCCAGGTATCTTTAAGAGGGGTTTCTTTTCTGAAGCATTTTAGCTTGTTGTAAAGAAGTTTTCCCAAACCCATGAGTGACATTTTCGCTGTATGGCAAATAACTAGTTTGCATAGCTTGAGAAAAATCTTTTGATTTAAAGTGGCGTAGTAATGAAGATCTACTTGTGCGTAGATACGATTTGGTTTCTGACTGAGTAATCATAAATACTGAGTTGATATTATTGCATCAAGTTACGAAAATGGTGTAACTCGGAACAAATTACGTTTAGTAAAATGTTAGTATTGTATTTCATGAATTAAGGTGTATAAATCTCCATTATCTAAATTAATTTAATTTATTTCATTGTTGTCTTATCCTCTATAAAACACAAATATTCTGTGGCGACAAGGAAGGTTCCGTGTGGGAAGCGAGGTTGTAAGACCTTTTACCTTTTGCACAATATTTAAAATGAAATTTAAAAAGTAATGATATTTTTTTTTTACTGCACATTACAATTCATTTCGCAAGAGGGTGTACACTAATTATGCTAAAATATTTATGATAATTGATGAAAAATGTATTTGCATTTAAAAATAATATACATAAATTTTTACGGTCATTATTTTATGCAGTATCAGTTCAATCGATTAACGGTTGACGTCCGATTTTATGCATAAATAAAAAAAAATGCAATTTTATGCACGAATAAAATCAATTCTGTTAAAAAGCTTACATCGTCCTTTCACAAAGTTAAGTAAAAACTGAACCGTTAATGGGTTAACAACATTTGAACATGCTTTGAACAAGTTTTCGCGTAAGTACCAGGAACGAGCTCCATATTTTCTGAACTTTTTAGCATGATGCTTTAATGGAATACATGTTCCCTTTGAAACTTCCTCTTCATGTCAATTCTTAATCATATTAACATCAGGAAATTGTAAAGGCAAATTTTAGTCCCGTCCATTTCAGTACTATCTGAAAATATCTTCTCAATACATCGCACACATCTCGTATTTCGTCTATTTTGTGCTAAACAAGAAACGCCACTGGAAAATTTCGCATTCAATAACAGATTCCGCGCTCTTTGCATATGCGCAGATATTTCAAGTTTCAAATCTTCAATTTGCCAAATATAGATATTACAGAAATTAAATATGTCAAATTGTAAAAATAAATTTCAAATATGCAAACTTAAAAATTCGATTATTTGAAAATTAAAAAATTGAAATATTTATTACTTTGAGATTTGGGAATTTAAATGTACAGAAATTTAAAATGTTTAAACTTTCAAGTTCTCAAGTTTATAGTTTGGAATTTGGAAATTTAAAAATTTTTAAATTAAAATACTAAAAAATTTGGAATTAAAAAAATATACAACTTTTAAATTTACAAACTAACATACCTTATACCCATGAACTCGTCTGACTTTCAAAATTAATGAATCATTGTAATTAATTAAACATAATATTTCAATAGTTCAGTTATTCTTTGTCTTAATTTCTTTGAATCATTTTGGTCCGAATTGTCTTTATGTTTAGGTCCTGATTCCAACATTCTTTTGTCGTTATCAATTCTCATGGGTCCTATTTTGCGTAAACATACTAAAGATAGTAAAATTTCTTGGAAATGTGGATTTTATTAGCATGGCGTATGTTCCGAGTTGCACCATTCACGTAACACGGAATAATATCAACTCACAAGGGAAGGCACGGAAGTGTCCCCCTCCGATGTTGATGAAACTTCGTACGTTTGTTAAGCAGGCAAAAATAAGAGACACGAATTTTTTTATCGGCTGAGACGCGGGTTTAAGGGGTAAAACGACCCCTTAAAGTTTCGACCCGCTTAGGCTATCTCGAAAACCATACGAGATACATTAAAACTTCTAATAGGAAAGTTGTATGGTCTTTTACGTATAATGACAGGATATTAACAAATTGAGTAAAATGCAATTTATTTATAAAAAAAAAATTGTTCATAACCTTATTTTACAATTTATTCAAATTTGCATAATGACAAAAAGTGAAGAGAATTTTATTACAAATCCAGTGGTATATATATATACCATATTGCCTCCTAAAATTCTTCAGATTTTTATTATATACGTGTCATTCGACGCCAAATCGATCACTTTTTGACCTCGCCATCTGTGATTTTGTTTTAATCAAAGTCTGTTATAGTCCATGTAAAATTAAGGGGGGTTTAAGTTATCATTTTGCGGTTTCGAGTTTGTTAAAATATAACAGGCCTCCAAAGTTTGCAATTTTTGCCCATTTTGGCGAACACAGGCTGCACTACGAATTTTTATCTCAAAAACTAAAATTTGTAGTATTTCACAGTATTACCATTATTACTAAAATTTACCAGAGCTAAATTGTACCATAATTGTACATTCGGCTAAAAATAATTTCAGCCCTAAGGTGGACTGCAACCATTTTCAAAATAAACATCTTTCCAAAACTTCCATCGCCCAAATATTAGTCGATTTGAACTTTCACTATAGATTCTAAAAGATAAAAGTATTATATTAAGTTTTATCTACTGCTATGATTATTTTTATTCTTTCAAAAATGGACTTACCCCACTTTGAAAATATACGGTTCAATTATAAGCACTTTGCAGCTTCTTTAAGCATTTGTTATCCTCCTATATTGATTTACGATCTATAAAAAGATTGCAGTGTTGCTCTGCAAAAATATATTCATATTTTTATATCCGTTCAAATGTCATGAAATAAAGCATTTCTAGTTATTAATTTAAAACCGACTATAAACGACAGAAGTAATGTCAAACTACGAATAATAGCTCACAATAGCTGCTATTCCCTCGGAAATAAATATTTGTGTTATGATAGACATCAAGATCTCGTATCAGCAGTAGGAGAGTTCAAATCGATTCCAGCAAATATACTGGGCGCAACTACTGAAATAGATTGCAATGATAACAATAAGGAACGTAATAAACAAAAATATAAGCAAATAAATATGTAAATAAATAATTGTATTCGATAAATTTTTATTTATCTCTAAAATGTAAACTTAAAATGTATCGTAAAATATTATATAATAATGTAGATTTATCAATTGCAACGTAGTATTTTTCGTGATATTTACTTACTTATTGTAGTATCAGTTGAAAAAATACAAATTGACGGAAGGTCGAATTAAGACATTACCGATACCACTCATTTGTAAATTAGTAAGTTTGAATAATTTGAATTGTTAGTTCACGAATTCAGAAATAATGAAATTTCAAATTTTCAAGATTCCTAATATTTAACCTGTTGCATTAAAATTTATCCGATATAACAAACTATAACTGTGTAAATTACAATTAAACTTAAATTGAACATTTTACCGTACTAAAAATGTAAGGTTTACCATATTTGTACTGTGAGTATGTACAGAATGTAGTTGGTCATTATAATGTAAAAGATTTACCTCTCAATATCTAAAATTTCGAGATTTTGGTCATTTGAAATGTGTAAATATAGAAATATGGAAGTATTAAAATATAAGATTGTAGAAATGTAAGAATATAGAAATATAGAAATATAGATATACAGACATACAAATTTTGAAATTTGGAACGCCGAAAACTTATAAATTTGGAAATATTCATGTAGGATTTAAATATTGTATGATCGAGAATTGAATTACAAAACGCAAGGATTTGGACAAAACTAAAGACAACTGTTTATAAAAAGAAAAATTTAATTGAACGAGAATAAATTCAAATTTTCCTATGTATGAATTCCTAAATATACAGATTTTTTAATTTTCTAGTTATCAAATTTCGGAGTTTATAAATTTAGGTACAAAATGTCCAAATATCTATACTTATCTGAAATATCGTTAATGAACACCAATTCACAAATGCTCGTACCGGAAATTCATACCCATAGAATCATAGAACCTCCACCGTGTTTTAAAGTAGGTTTTAGATCGTTTGGCTTTAAAGCTTCATTTATTTTTCGCCATATTATACTTTTCTATTTGAACCAAAAATACAATATTCATTCTCATCAGCGAATATAATCCTCCCACCAATTTTGAGACTTTTCAACAAATTCTCTAGCGAAAATCAATTTTTTTCGATTTATTTCATTAATGTACGGTTTTCTTCCTGCTGTACGAGTATAGTCATCGTTTTTCATACAGGTACCATTGATGCCTGAAAAACCCTCAGGCAACTCGTTTTACGCTCTATCCAATCTTTTGAAAATCGATATGTCATCACATATTGATGATATTCTAAAATTCGTTATTCCAAATATTAATGATTGGGACGGTTCAAAGTTCTGAATAGTGTATATAATAGATATAATTTATAGTAAAAATTTCACATCTCTAAATTGAAAATCACTACAAGTCACTAGCGATTCTTAAGAGAGTGATATTTATCTATATTAATATTCCATTATGTTTATTCAACCCCAATGTGACAAATTTCGGTAAAAATCAAATCTGTATAAAAACGAATTTTCATGGTAAAGTAACAAAACGTCTTCTAAGCGAGTAAATTCAAGATACTAAAATTTCATCTGTTACAGAATGTGTTCTAATTTTAGTTTAACTTTTCTTAAGTTTTAATCTTAATATTTGTCCCCAACTCCTTATCTTTTATGAAATATGAATTAAAACAATAATCATTATTTTATGTATATTAAATGTGATAATTCCATGTCATTGGAACATGCGTTTCATACATAAAAATACATTGAATGGTGTTTCACTGACATAAAACAATGTATTATTATTAAAACTTATTATTTATTACGTTGAGTGCTACGTCAGTCCCTTGGCACTAACAATGGACTTTTCGTTTGAACGGCGTGGATGCTTGGTATTATGGGCAATAACATTTTTTCAAAATAATACCTGTTTATAATTCCTATACTTGTGCATCGGCTGCACTATCTCACAGTCCACACGAAAGATGAAAAAGTGAAACAAAGTAATCTTCTGTTCATACTCTCTATCTTCAAAATATCGTGAGCGCTCGGCACCAAGTGCTCGCTCGCTGTCACGTGAGTGGAAAAGATGGCAAAATCGACGTCACGCTCAAAGTGTGATACACCTAATATTTCTTAATTAAAGTATACTATTATTTACAAGATACAGTCATTTCATAAAGTACTTGCTAACATTTTTTACATAATTTAATAGTATTCGATAAACATAGACAAAATATAATGATTTTGAATGTCGGAATGTATTGATTTAAAAATTATACATGTATGTTGAAAGTGTATCGCCAGATAAGTAGATGAAAAGTACCTTTAGACCAAATTAATCAATGACTGGAGAAGCAAACTGTGAGAGTTCTAATAGTTTTGAACATTCAAAATCGTTGTATTTCGTCTACATTGATCGAATACTATCTGTTTATACAAAAGAAGTTAAAAGAGAATGATACCCGAAATTAAAGTTCAACGAACATCTCTTTTTAATGAAAGGGCTATCTTTATCCCCAGATAGTGAGGTTTCCCTCGCTGAAAATAAAATCAATGTCGAAATGAATGTTGAGCGTGTGCAGTTGTAATTGTTGAGGGTGTTGCTGTGTTAAGAAAGGTGGAAAGTCTTACTATTATATTATATGTACCGATGCCAACCCACGAGTTGACGCATGATGGGGCTGAACCAGGTGCTTCGAACAGTTACGATTTTAATTGGCCAGAATAAAAAAGTGGACGCATAGACTCACGCGTATTTTCGGCGGTAGGAACTACTGGCTCGAGCAGTCCAACTTGTGGGTTAATATCGGTAAATAAAGTATGTGAGCAAGAAACGTGAAGACCGATTTGTACATTTACAAATACACGGCTAGCATAAGTGATTCATTCGTTTTGAAAAGGCTATATTCTCAAAAGTATTACACATACACTCATGAAAGATATATGAAAAGAACCATAAATTCACCAAGTCTGTATTGTGTATTCCAGGTGGCAGCACGAGTGCAAATATAATACAATTAAAATGAACGATTGTACAATTTATTATTGCATCAGTGCTGCAGTACAGACAATTGACAGTACTATGCTACAAAATGTATGGAATGAGCTCGATTATCCTCTGGACGTGTGTCGTATCACGTAAGGGATACATATTAAACATTTGTAGAAGGTGTATAAACTTGGTGAGTTTGTGGTTTTATTCATATATCTTTCATGTGTGTACGTGTGATATTTTCGAAGATATAGCCTTTTCAAAATGAATGAATCATTTATGGTAGCCCTGTATATTTCGGACGTTTCGGGTATACAATTCTTGTATCGTCGAAATCTGTTCAACATGAAGAAATCTAATATTTAAAATCTTTATGTGGATGTGATTAAGGAGGAGGGTAAATCAACAAATAAATTAGATAGAATTGCACCGGAAGAATGATAATTATTTATTGGTTCGAACAATACGACTAAGAGGAAAAAGCCTTGCAGCATAAAAAACCCCTTGAACTGCACGCTTGTTTGTTACGTGAATGATGAAAGTATGAACGGTTATGTATATAGTGTGCATGTGGTTTGACTTTCAAACACCTAAGTGTGAATCTTCATCGACTCTAATTGATACAGTCAGCCTAGTCGAGGAGTGCAGTGTCTTACTCGAGCAAATTCTGTACGTGGATGTTGTGCGAGGAACGCAGTATCTCACTCAATAATAGTACATTGCGCACGGCGTGCGATGAGCGTAGTGCCCCACTTGAGAATTTTACGTTTGATTTCTTCAAGATTCGGATACCAAAGTGTGTATCTCCATCGGCTTTAATTAATAGAGCCAGCCTAGTCGAGGAGTGCAATGTCTCACTCGAGCAGGTTATGTATGTGTGTGGTGTGATTCCCGGATACATTGTGACGTTCATCACAATTCGTACTGTCGCGGCCTTGGAAAAAAAACGATACGATAAACGAGGATTGTTCGAAACACGATGTGTTCTGAATTAGATTCTCCACGAGATTCTACGATGAACGATAACTTTCTGTTTCTGCACCGGGAAATATTGAATAAATAACTCGAAAGTTACATATAATTTATTGCGGATATTGAAAACAGGAATATAAAGCGAATATAAGTGATAATATGATAATATATTGTAATATACTACGAGAGTAAGGTCGCTCAACTTCAAAATTACAGGGAGTTCGCCCGGACAAATCTCTGTCGTCATTTCGTACGACTTTGCAAATCTGACTTTTTGTGAAAAAATACTTCTTTTAAAAAAACTTGTGCTTGAAAAAGTAATGATGAGCATAAATTCTCTGATTAGTAGACTCTTAGTTCGCTGATTGGCAAGAAGGCGGTCGTCTTCTGAAGATTTCAGTTCTTATATACTAGACCTCTTAAGTGAGGAAAGGTTATCTGTGACTCTTGGTAGTTGCTGAGATATTACTATTGCTAGATGAGATATTAGTGTCCGTGTAAACTTTCTAAGATTTTTGAACATAGATAAGAAATGTGAAAATAAGGCTGACTAACTTATTCTAGATACATCGGGTCTGATCCATCTGTGCTGAATCACTACATTGATCATCCAACACAATTCATTATGTTAGAAAATTTAAAGTTCGTATAAATGCGACCGGCCATGCGCGTTTTTTCAGGGTGCTTTCCTGGTCGCAGGGGAAAGTTTTTCGAGGCCAAAAAGGTAATGAATAGTCATCAAGGGGCATGGTGCCGCTGGTGCCCTCGCGGCCAATGTTTTGTCGAGAAGGCATTCTTGTTCTGACAGCGGATATGGAAATACGCTACAGAATAAACAAAGTATTCTATCAAGTCAATCTTATTTCTTAAATTCACACCCTATAGGTCCGTTTTTTCTGATTTCTTACAATTGTAACTTACATAATTCTGAATCGTAATGAATTAGACTTTTTACACTTTATATTAATACTCTATATACACAGCATGTCGGAAAAATAACGGAACTTTTTAAATAAAAAAAAAAAATAATTAGTTATTTTGCCAAAATTAATTTTTTTATTCAAAACACATCCCTTCCGCATCAATATACAGCTGAGCACGCTCAAGCAATGTTAACATAGATTTTTTTATGTCGTTTTGCGGAATCGCTTCAATCACCCTTGTCACAGTTGCTTGGGCTTGTGTAACAGTGTCATAAAACGTTACTTTCATAGTTAATTTCAGTTTTGGAAAAAGGAAGTAATCACATCGAGATAAGTCGGGCGAATATGGAGATGTTGGAGCACACAGACTTGTTTTTTCGCCAAAAATTCACGAACAGCGACAGTTCAGTGACATGGTGCATTATCATGCAACAGAAACCAACTTCCCGACCCTTGATATTCGGGCCTCACACGAACGATTCTTTTCCACAAACGTTCCATAACATCCAGATAATATTCGCCATTAACATTTTGTCCCTGTGGAACGAATTCCCGAAATATAATACCTTTAGAATTGTTTAGAATTTAAAAAAACCCAAAATCTGGCTTTGGGTCGTCTTCCAAAGTATCACGACCATCCTGGAATCGCTTATACCACTCAAACACACGTGTACGGGATAAACAATCGTCACCATAAATTTTTTTCATTAATTCAAATGTTTCTGTAAAAGTTTTACCGAGCTTGAAACAGAATTTAATATTCGCTCTTTGCTCCATCGTGATTTTGTGACACGGTGACGAAAGGTTCTGTCGCTTTAAACGCTATAAGTTCACAATTTGTTGCTCGATTCCAATAATGATTATTTTGTTTTGTAGGCGTTTTCAGATAGCATATTGTTTTAATAGATGGCGCTAGTAGTTTTTCATAAATTTGAAAAGTTCCGTTACTTTTCCGACATACTGTGTATATGTATATGATTAATGTATCATCGAAATCTTCCCAACATGGAGAAATTTTGTGTTTCAAATTATTGTTTGGATATAATTGAGGAGGCGGGTGAATAAAAACTAAATTAGACAAAATTAAGCCTGAAAGATAATAATTGTTTATTGGCTCGAATGATACGCCTTAAGGAAAAAAACCTTACGGCATAAAAAGCCCCTTGATATGTGTTTATTCATGATTGAACGGTAAAAGTACTCGAATGGTGCTGTCCATGGCGTGCGAGGAGCGCAGTGCCTCTTCAATAATATAGTGCATGGTGTGTGACGAGCGCAGTGTCTCCTTAATAATATAGTGCGTGATTTAGAAATCACTGTGACGCAATAGCGCGACTCGCGAATATGATACGATCTGGATTATAATCCGATTGCATTAAACTTTTCACGAGACTCTACGATGTACGATACTTTTCGATTCCCGATCCGACCCACACCAGATTTACCAATCGACGAACGTGGACGATATGTAACGATCGCCCGAGAACCCCCACGTATCAAAAGGTGGAGGTTAAGAAAATTCCTGTCCTTCGTTTGTTAAAGACTGCGAGGAAAAATATATATATTCATTAAACGATTTATGGCAAGCACGTATTTACGTTGGGATCAATCCGCACGAGACTTCACATACAAGAGGTCTTTCGTTGACCCGTATTTCGAGGTATAGGGCTATTCATAGTGGTCTACGCGTCGAAACATTTAAACCCATAATAAATTCCTTTAGTTGCGACAAAAGTCTACGTTCGCGTCCAAACAATTAACATGTTAGCTGCCACTCGCATTTATGAGGAAATCCCGATCAAGTCATGCCCGCTGCTTAGAAATGCGTATTGCCTATTGTGTTGCTTACTTTTTATGTTGTCGTCTGGGATCTGTGTAGGTACCGACAGAGTATTACAAAAATATAAGAAATGGGCTGCATTTATCCTTAGTTTTCTGTGATTCGCGGTTGAGTGCAGTATACAATTTTTTTATAGCCCCGAACGTGAAATAGTTAGACGAAGAGCGTAAAAGCGATGATAGTGAAATTATTTTTGCTAAAAAATAGCGTCGTGTGGCTGTTTTTTCGTCGTCAGAGGAAGAGGAGGAGAATGTTAAAGAACGACATGATTCGAGAGATGATCAACCGAAGCTCATAACTTTTACCAGTCATTCTAGGATTTAGAATTGAGAATTTGAATGTAAGATCATATGTAACAATAGCAACTTGCTACGAGCTGTTTGTGCTAGATTAATTGTTTGAGGTAATCGCCGAACAAACAAATTTATATGCATCTCAGCAGTTAGAAAATAGCAGCGCTTGGGCAAATGAACTGTGACAAACAAGAATGAAATAAAAAGATTTTTTGTGCTAATTATATGGATGGGATTAGTTTGATTACCATCCGTACAATTATATTGGTCCCATGACCTTATATGCAGAGTAGGGCAATAACTATTAACACCTTAAATGGCTTCGAATCTATCAGGTCCAGAGAAAAATTAGTGTAACTAAAATTTTACGGTACAAAGGGGTCTACTATATGGCGATAATAATTTTTGTCCAAGTGGACGCGCTTCAGAGATATGAAGGTCATCTCCGTTTTTTTAAATGGAACAATATGTTTTTTTACTTACAATCTGGTAGAGTATTTCAAGGCAAATACAATTATCTATTGGGAAGGTCATTCAAGGTCTGGGTTAAAGGGTAAAACCACTGGTTTTATTTTTTCTGGTAGAGCCAGAAAGAAAGGCCTAAATTTGACAATTTATTTTGGAAGTATGACAAACGGAAAGGAATTTCTCTTCAGAGGGTTTATTTAACACATATTGAAGTACGAAAAATAATTTTTTTTGGTCAGTTTCGTACAAAATGGGGGCGACAGAGCCGATCGGTGGAAGCAGCTTTTGTAGAAACACCGCCAGGGAAGGACGGATTTCTCGCCATGTGTGAGACTTGGAATAAAAAATAAAAAAAAATGTATAATCTATATACAATTGGCTTTGGAAGTACGTAGGGGTTTTTTGTTTAATCAATTTTTGTAGAAGTTATGCATGTTTGAAGAAGTGAATCGACTTTTTGCATGAAAAATGTGCATTGAATTGTTTATAAAAAAAAGAGTTTACATTCAATCAAAGAACGGCTACATACTTCCAAAGAGAATATTGTTGTGGAGCTACTGTAAAAATTTCCATTCGATCCATGCAATTGTCACCGAGTAATCCGTCCTCCCAGTATGACAAAAGTGGTATCGAGAAAAACGCGTTTAAAGTTTTATGAACATTTTAATCCTTCAATTTCTTGTTTACCTCGAATCTGCGATTCCTGCACCATACATTTGGCAATCCAGGTCGATGTTCGCCTCCTCCTCTACCTTCCTCTATAACCGTTTGTTTTGTAGGTAACAGATGTACTTATTATTTTAAATGGTAAAAGTAATACAAAAGCCATGAGTCGCAGCACGCCGCGTAAGTACTGAGTGCGCGCTTTGAGAAGCTGCGGCAAAATTGATAATTGACTCTTTTAAAATTTGTTTTCCACTATAAATCAAATGGCATTCTGTTTCTCTGACCCTAAAGCATCGTTTAAGCCAAAAAAAATCGATTATTTGAAAATCCTAGAGTGGTTTTACCCCTTAAGCCAATTGTGATGAAAAATAATTTGTGTGTTAAGTGTCTTCTTAAATGAAATAAAAAACCTTCCAGAAGAAAGTAACATTGTCATTTTAATAGAAAAATAGTTTTGACATAAATATGAAAAATCAACTAGATATTTTAAGAAATTTTGTTGTTCAATATTGAACTTACAACAAAATGTATCAAACAAAAGTCGTGCATTTTTTCACTAGAATATAATTCCGGAATACAAAATATGGATTTATGACAAAAAAAGACAAGATGACCTCGAAATAACCTCGAAGACGTCCATGCATTAGAAAATTAGTAATATCATTTGACTTCCCACTTGAAATACTAAAGGACACGTGTCAGTTTGTTTTTCTTAAATCACACGTCTTCGAGATTTTTTACAATGTCAACTTAAATGGGACACCCTGTGTATATAAACATTTCCCAAAAAAATCATGCCAAGAAATAGATTTGAAATATTATTGAGAATGATATTATATATTTTGCAGATAACAGAGAAGGTCCTGTTTCCAATAGTTTATTCAAAATACAATCATTGGTAAACACTTTGGAAACCAATTTAAAAAAATACTACAATCAGAAGATATATATAGATGAATCGTTGATATTCACAAACGCCATATATGTGGAATTAAAATATTTAAATTGTGTTGCGCATTCGATTAGACATTTCGTGTTTATACTGGGATATCACTGAAAATGGAAAATACCACGCCCACTAAAATTGTAATGTCTCTTTGCAGAGACTTATTCAATAAAGGAGACACGTTATATATCGACAATTGGCATACTAGTTTAGAATTAGCGAACAAACTAATTGAGAATAATACTCATTTAGTCGGAACACTACGCTCTAATCAACGCGACGAGGAAATCCGCAGAAAGTACTATCGAAGGAATTAAAACGAGGAGAAATGATCGCACAGGAGAACAAGGAAGAAATAACTATTTCAAAATGAAGAGATAAGCGGGACAACCTGTTTCTGTCTACAAAGCATTTGGCAGAAATGATGAATGTTAAAAGCCGATTATGTCTTGAAACCTCAAATTGCAGTTGACTATAACAGAGGAAAGGCAGCTGTCTACATATCAGACCAGATGAATGCTTGTAATAATCCACTATGATAATCCATCAAGTGGTATAGAAAGCTTTTGAGCTATTACTGAATTCTACAGTCGTAAATTGCCACATTTTATATAAAGATATCATCAAGAAAAATATCTGTATTACCGAATTCCAGAAGAAATTAGGCGTACACCTGACAAATTGCCAGCATAAAGATGTTTCATGTAGCAGTGCAGCAAGTACTTCCAAAAAACTACGACACAAACTCCAAAGAAAATTTGGAACAACCTCTACAGTCCAAAAGTATGACAAACAATGTAATGAAGAAAATACGACACAATTTGATAAAGAAATGGTCAGAAGAATGACAAAGCAAGTTGTTACATTTTGTGATACCTGTAAAGGACAACCATTTTCTTGTTTAAATTGTTTCAATATAATCCATTAAAGTTTTTTTGTGAATGATATTTGAGTATATTCATGAAATTAATATTGAAATTACTTAAAACTTAGGAAAATAATGTAATTTTTTAGTTTCATATCACATTTTACATTGCCAGTCACCGATGACTGACGCGGCCTGAATGGAAAGTTGAGTGTCAGTCACCGGTGATTGACGTAGCAGCTAACGTGTTAAGACACGTGGCTTTGTCACGTTGTGAATTGGCGTAGCTTCAGGAAGAAAAGCGAGGACTTATATAACTGTTCCAGTTTTCAGGGAACCTAAAAACTTTCCTAATATAAACTTCGTCTATCAACGTCGGCTCTTTGAATGGATTTTATTCGTGTTGGGATACGATATACATTCGTACTCTTGGGCGAAATAAAAGAAACTAGACACAAACATGAAAATGATCATGACTTCAACGTTTATTTAAATTTTGGGTATAATAATTATAAGATAAAAGTATTATGCAGTACATTAAGAGTAAATTTATTATTATACACTTCAAACTTTAAATAATGCAATTGTAATATTAATTTAATTATTATAGATACAATTGTGTTTTAAGTCATTCAGTATGTATGTCGTACACGCTTATCCATATCGCATGGATTATTTATTAATTACCCACAATAATACTATTGAACACAATATTAATGTTGCAGATGTTAATATAGTGGAATCAATATTATCAAATAATTATTCTATTTTATTACTGTGTGTAAACAAGAATAATGAAATGGTTAGATCAGAAATTTGTATCGACAATGCATAGCAATATACTGCTACAGATGCACGATTATCGACAAAATTTTCATGAACATCTCGAAAATATGTGATTTCCGTCAAAAATAGCTGTGATATTCGTATATCTGATATTATGTTATAATATACGAAAAATTACGCACACTGTTCCTGTACATTCCATTTATGTACTCTTTTTTACATTTTTTTTATAATTTCCATTTCAATTATACCCAATCATGTAACGTTTAATATTTATACTATAAAATTCATTGATGTAACAGATTACTTTGCAATGTTATAATCAATATTAATTTATTCGTTAAATAATCAACGTTATAATCACGTTATAATCAATGTTAAATTACACACGAATATTTATAAATGACTTTTAAACGATACTATTAAGTCATGCGCACAGGAAAATCCACTTTTCTACATATACATTATTAATATTTGTGGCAATTAAACAAATCTTGCTGTATGATAAATCGTTTAAAAATTACGTTAAACATGTTATTATGTTTAAATATGATTGACGTTAATATGCACGTTTAAAATAATTTCATTAAAATGCATATCATCCTGCAACTTTACGATTTATATTTATATCGGCAAGTAAAATATTTAATGCGAAAATGTGCCCTACACGTTTTCTTCTAACCATGTAATTAGAATTAATCGCAATTTTTTAGATGAATGAACAACAAAAAGTAAACTTGTAGAGACGTGATTCGCGAGAAATTGAAAGTGTGTCCATAAAGTTCTCGAACCGATCTTGTTGATTGTTCTGCGGAAAAGAGGACAAGGTGCGTCTTTCGAAATTGTCATAATCGAACTTGATAATCCGGCTATCGATTATGGTGGCCGCAGATAACAACGAATCGGTATAAATTAAAGGTTCACGACATCGAAAAGCATAATTAGCTATTCCAAGAAGGAGGACGAGATAAGACTATTAACTGCTCAATAACCTTACAATGTTTCGCGTAATGGACTAAAGTAAAAAATCCACAGTATTTGGACCATGACGTTCTCTAGAACAAACTGTTCGAGAAAAAAAGTAGACTTAAAAAATGTCTTTACTTCTAATAAATAGACTACTTTTTTTCTTCAAAATTGACTGTAGCAGTCCGCCGTATATTTTGGTGACTTTTCTTTAAACAAGCGTAATTCATAAAATATTTGTATATTTCATTTCATCTTTATAAGTTTGATTAAATATTATAATACTTTAAAAATAAACAAATTAGTTTGAAAAAAAAGGATAATTAGTTTTCTTAATTTATGATTTGAAAATTTATTAATTCTGTTCGAACTGTTATACACTCTGTATAAGTTTAGTCACTCTTAACCTAACCAAATGTTTATTCTCGTCCGTCATCAACTTTCAACATTACTCACAGTTCATCTTTTAACTCCCCTTTCTTTCTGGCGTCATAGTCATAGTTCATAGTACACTTCCTGAAACGCTCCTTTCTTTTCCACCTCCACGGCCACTATTCAAAGTGAGTTCCCAAAATTCTTAAATAGCCCTACTTTTCCGTCCTGTAGACAGTCCTAGATTTTCCGACCACGTTAACTGTTATAATCGTTTTCATAGTTTCTGTCATACTTTGTAATAAAGTTATACTTTTCTGCGAACATCGATTTTTAAGTGCATTTATTTTAAGTGATACCCTATCCAGTGAATGCAGTTCCGAGAAACTGTTCCCAAACCGAGCATCACAGAACGTAGACTTTTGTCGCGACTTGTAAGAAAATTACGGGTTCAAGTGGTTCGAGACCACCATGAATAGCTCTATACCTCAAACTACGGGTGAATGGAGGACCTTTTGTCTGTCAAGTCTCGTGCGGATCAATACGTGCTTGCCATAAATCGTTTAACGAATGTATATATTTTTTCCTCGCAGTCTTTAGCAAACGAAGGACAGGAATTTTCTTAACCACCACCTCTTGATACGTGGGGGTTTTCGGGCGATCTTTACATGTCGTCCACGTTAGGCGATTGGTAAATCTGGTGTGGGTCGGATCGGGAATCGAAAAGTATCGTACATCGCAGAGTCTCGTGAAAAGTTTCTTGCAATCGGATTATAATCCGAATCGTATCATATTCGCGAGTCGCGCTATCGCGTCACCGTGATTTCTAAATCACGCACTATATTGTTAAGGAGACACTGCGCTCGTCACATACCATGCACTATATTATTGAAGAGGCACTGCGCTCCTCGCACGCCGTGCACAGCGCTATTCCAGTGAGACACTCCTTGAATAGATTGGCTCTATTCATTAGAGCCAATGGAGTTCACACTTCGGTGTTCGGATCTCACAACAATCAATAAAATAATCTATCAAATAATCGCTCGCAATTACATACATATTGTACACGAAAATCGCTCACACTTTCGCCGTTCAATCACGAACAAACATACATATCAAGGAGTTTTTTATGCCGGAAGTCTTTTTCCACTAAATCGTATCATTCAAGCCAACTGTTATTATCATTCAGGCTCAATTTTGTCTAATTTAGTTTGTCACCCTCCTCCTCAGTCATATCCAAACTATAATTTTAATGATTTCGATGCTACAAATTTGGAGGAAGTTTTTTAAAAAAGTATCTAACAATACCACTGTTATGTTTGGACATTAATTTAGACGTATATTTTATATAACTGTCAATTTTAGCTACCCAAACTTGCCTGAAACCAAATAAATCAAGAAAATTTTAATAAGACACTCACCGCTTAGGCTCTTAGAGCAACTATGACGCTCTTGTAATATGTTTTAATTTATATGTTCCACAGAGTGATAAGACTCACGCTCATCTAAATATTTATCTTATCTGCTGCTCTTTACGAATGGACCGTCGCGTCGATTTCCGGAAAGCTGTCTCGACTTCCGAGACACTCTAAATTTGTTCTACAGATTTTGGCGGCGATCTGACGACAGGAATCTGTCATAATCAACGTCGATCGTCGTCGAATCGATAAAAAACAGTGTTTTGGTATCGTTTTAGATCATTTTTGACACATACAATCAACTGGAACCACGTTAAAAGCTCTATAACTCATCGCTGACCGCAATATTTCGCCTTCATTGACGTCAGTCGTCGAGAAATTAACAATAATTGTGTTTGATATCGTTTTGGATAGTTTCAAACACGTTTAACTGCTTGGAGCGACTTTAAAATCTCCACATTTCATTCTTATTTTAACTACATGTTAATATTAGATACTCTAAATTTTCAATACACATTCGAATTCGCGTGAGGCACCTGATCTG
This sequence comes from Megachile willughbiella, assembly GCA_945859595.2. NCBI lineage: Eukaryota > Metazoa > Arthropoda > Insecta > Hymenoptera > Megachilidae > Megachile > Megachile willughbiella. Next base: position 1,692,425 of record OX243806.1, read on the forward strand.
TAGATCCACTAGTTTAAATTGTTCTTCTTATGTCATAGATTTGTTGTGATATAATTACTTTATAATTACATTCCCTAGTTTCGAGAAACTTATACAAATGATATTAATGTGGTGTGTGTGTGTACTATGTAGTTGTATGTGTGGCATGGATGCATGATATGAATAAAGCTTGTGTGCATGATATGAATGAAGCTTGCTTGTGAACATTGATGCAAAGCGAATAAGAATGTCTTTTGCTGTATCTATCTGTTTGTTTTCGGAGCAACGCATTGCTTTGTGAGAAATCAAGAGATTAAGACGTTGAGAATTGTAATCACATTTTGTGAATTTCTATTTGTGTTTCAATATATTATTTTAATTAAATAAATTCTAATAATTATTCTATTAATAATAATTATTCTACATTAACGAACATAATTTCTGGTATTTTAACAAATTAGAAATGCAACCGTTGACAAATCGTTCATAAGTGATCATTTCATCTGATCTTTCATTTTCATTTTTTCATATGAACCTCTTTTATTTAATCAAACATATGTATGTACTGATATATAGATTATTTTAAGATCGATGTCATTTTTCCAACAAATCTAATGTGAGCATCTTATAGATCACATCCATTTGTAACCAAGATATGTATTTATAGTAATTTGTTGCTTCTGATGCTTGCATCTCAGTGTCTAATGTGTTATATACGCTGAACGTTTTTAAATTTTGGAGCTGGTTATTTGGGCGTAGTCCGAGACCAACGCGAAGCGAGAATTTACAAAAGAAAAGACAAAAAAGATCATATATATATATATCGAAGATCGATTCGCTTCCGCATAACTTAACGTGTTCATGACGTCAGTATCGGCGACGTCACTCTACGAGCCCTACGCTACCCTACAATAATATCACAGAAGAATTTCCTAGCAACTCAGGACCAACACGAGGGAGATTCGTCTCACGAACAGTTCGCGTTGATCTGTTCCCACCGTTTCCACCACCACTCTTTTTCCGCCCATTGTTCGCGTATAAAAACCCAATAAATTCTTGAACGTTGAGTAACGCGGAACTTCTGTACAAGGACCCAATTAATTCTCGAACGTATAGTTAAGCGGAACCTCTGTACGAGTTCTTATCGAATCGCTAATGTCTAGACTAGAGGGATCTTTGAACAAGATTGGGTTAGGGACCCTGTCGAGTCTATTAACCATATAGTACGTGAGTCTGCTGTTAGGTATTATTTCGGTTTCTCGCCGTTTGCTCGTTTTTCGTTAAAACTGAGAAGGATTAGATTCTTGCTCCGTCGGAATTGAAACTAATTAAATTCAACTTAAAGCATCATTTAAACTCTTGTAAATTAGAGTCAACTTTCACCAACAAGTAACACTTGTAAAACCCGGTTTTGAAGAATATATTCAATTGTTCATTTTTATATTTAAAAATTGCCTCATTTAATTATAACCACAGTCCAAAAATCCACCTGTCGGTGTATCTTAGCCGCTCGAGGTATACCGTCAAAATCTAGTTGCGAGACTTGTTACTAACATTTCCTGTGACACCCAGCGTTAGCCATACGTCGACTAGTTCACATATCACTTCCTGGAGCACCCGATGTTGGCCATACGTCGGCTAGTCTCCACGTCTAAAATCCTTTGGCGCTCAGGTCAATTAACAAACTTGAACTAGCCAAGTAGCAATTACTATAACCTGTATACAACCCCCAGCCACGCAGCTGTACCCCTCCTGCTCGTAACAACTGTAAGAAATTCGTTACACACGATGAATTCTAATTAATTGAAATTATCATTACAAATTATGTATTACTAATCGTTATTCTTAGAATAAACAGTATAAAAATAATAGACCAATTATTGATTTATATTCGAAGGTTAGTAATCGGGTCATAGAGGGTTAAAAAAAACAATATAAAATTAAATTAAAATAAGAATTGCGAAAATATTCTATACAGAAGTAAAATTATGAAGTTTATTCCAAAGACTCATATAGTACACGAAACATTGTGCGTCTGCCTGTAGAAGATGCTTGTCCGAGATAAAGAATTCGGCGATAATACTTGGACACTTGCCGGTCGAAAGAGTACAGATACCTCTTGAACGGTCATGTCAAATAAAAAGGAATGTAATATGAACATACAGTATCAAAAACCTTATTAAAATATTATAACAAAAATACGAAATAACAAAGAACTGCTGCGTTATCCGATTACACATATAAAATATTCTAGATTTGTCAGTATCACTTTACTGGCATGTTCTATAAAGATTAAAAAAATTTTTATATGAACATAGGTTCTTGAATGCATTATTACAAGTTATTAATAAAAATATAATAGTCGACAACCATTCATAAGTATGTAGTATTGAAAGCGAAAATCAACCATTATCATGTAAGACATCAGAAAAGATGGAGCGATTGGGTGTGAATTTAAGATACAAAATTAACTCGATAAGATACTTACTTTATTCTGTGGTGCGTTTCCACGTCCACAGTGAGAACAAGAATGCCTCCTTGGCAAAACATTGCCTGCGAGGACAACAACATCACCATGGCGCTTAACAGCTATTCAGTGTTCTTGTGGCCTCGAAAAATTATCCCTTGCGACCAGAAAAACGCCCTGTCAAAACGCACAGGACCCGCTTTGTCCGTTGTATTTATACAAACTTTAAATTTTCTAAGAATCATTTCGTATATTCTTCATAATCTTGTAATAAAGGTCATTCCACGCCAAATCGATCACTTTTGGACCTCACCATCTGCGATTTTGCTTTAATCAAAATATGTTGTAGTCCATGTGAAATTAGGGGGGGGTTTAAATCATCATTTTGCCGGTTTCGAATTTGTTCAGGAATAATAAGCCTTCAAAGTTTGCAATTTTTGTCCATTTTTGCGAAAATAGGTTTCACTTACAAATTTTTTGCCCAGAAATTACTCAACCGATTTAGCTCATTTTTTTTTTTGCTTTACTCATAAAGGATTCGGCTATTTTTAAATATTTTCTTTAATTCCGTGAATTTGTTATAAAATGTTGAAAAATTTAAACAAATTCTTTTTTTGCTTTTTTTCAATAAGAGGCGTAAAGGGTTTAAATTTTTAAAAAATATGGTCATATTCTTTGAAGTTTCCTCTTTAAAATGAACCCTTCAGAACGATGGAGCCTCGAAAACTGACATCGCTACAAGCTGGAAAAGACGTGGGGTACCTCCGTTTTAGGTAGGCGAGTCGCGCTAACTTTCAAAATAAACGGCTTACTCATGAATGTATTAAATACGATCATTATTTTCAGCAATAACATTTAAAATGATGTAAATAAATTAACTCTTTGTACTCGCCTGCCCCCTTTAAGGGAACATTCTAGATGCTAAAACAAAGTCTTCGAGAGCAAAAACCAATTATTTTCAATATTTTTCAAATATTATTGTAGTATTGTAAAATATTTATATAGTATTAAAGAAGTGTGTTTGGATAAAGGGCAGAAAAGTATAGACCAGGGGTCGGCAACCTTTTTTGACCGCGGATCAAAATCAACCAAAATGTGAGTATTAAAGAGACGTTTGGGTCAGAGATATTTTCGTATTAAAACAGTCTTTTAGTAAATAATAAGATATATTTTATTAAGAAAATATTTACAAACATAGTTGAATGAACTTTATTTATAAACGTTCTCTTCGATATCAATGGCTCCTCTGATGTTGAACTTGTGACGTCAATTTAGTCAATCTGGTTTATAGTTAGTCGTTTTAAGACGAATACAAGCATCTGAATTTTCAGTAGTTAACCTGTTCCTGTCCTTGCTTAATATAAATTTCATTTGTGAAAATATTTGCTCATATTTATAATTTATTTTTATATATTATACTTTATTTTCGGAACTAAAGTGGGTCATTTGAAATTATCAAATGGGTTACTCGGTGACCCGCGGGTCATAGATTGCCGACCTCTGGTATAGACAGTAGTGAGAGATGTCTGGGTTGTATTTAGAAACGCTAATTATATTTAGTTATAATTAAGCCGCGACAGACTCATTCGATTATTAAATGTGTTATTAAATATACTCTTATTACTATTTTACTATTATTAAATATATTACAGTATTTTAAAAACTTGCTGCATCAAGTAAAATATTTCACTTTTAAAATTATATATTTTAAAATAAAATTGTAAAAGCCTATGTTCCTTGCGGCGGTGATTAGAACCGCGTCACGCTCATACTTGCGATGCTTACAATAATTATTGAGAAATCAATTAACGGCACATGAAGAGGAATATAATGTCCAGAATATTGTAAAACATTGTGAAAATTATGATATTTTTAATAAAAATACTGATTGTCCCTCTTCACAGGAGGTGATTTCAAATTATATATCTAATAAACATTGCTAAAAACAACAAATTTCAAAAACACGTATTCTCTATTTTAGTCCATAGTTTACATATACAAAATTGCACAAAAATAGATCAACATTTAGTAAAAAAATTTAAACAAAAATTATAAATTTCCAAATTATTATTTAAACAAATAAAGTTTATTAAAATTTTGTATGCAGAAAAATTCCCTATTTAAAGACCAACAATTGAAAAAAAGAGCTTCCAATTATCTCCTTTAATACCGGAGATGTTCCCAAAAATATGATTTCAGCCCTTAACTTTGAGGGCTATTATCACTCCTTCAATGTGCACGATTGCCGATATAAAAAATATAAATATAAATATAAATATTTTCTTGAGAACTATCCTTCACATAAGTTTCATTAAAATCGGTGTGTCCCGGTTCGATATATGTTCCCTTGTTAGTTTTTGAATTATGAACGAAAAACATTGACCAATCCAAGCACGAGAACAGCGCACGTCCAAATGCGAGAGCGATAACTTCGAGCCTAACGGCTGAGCATAATCGTGAACAAGCACGTTTGCACCGTGACAGTGTAATTGTTAACAGAAAACCGCTATGTCAAAGTTAAATCAATCGAGTAAAACAATCGAGAATAACACGTTATGCATTATTTAAAGATAGGAGATAAACCAATTATTTATTATTAACATAAACAAATTCAAGTGTATCAAATTTGTTCGATACTTATATTCGTCATTCGAAATGAATAAGAAAAGAATATCGAAAATTGGAAAAAAATAACTTTTCCATTCATCAGGAAAGATTTTAAATCTAATAACTAACAAATGCATTAACACTTGTCTACTTTAAATTCGCAACTCATGTAGGAATAATTTAAATCAGACTCACCTATTATTTAAAAATAATCCTGCTTCGGTGAAAATGTGTTATCGTGACTAACAATAAGTCATTTCTTGATCGTACGTAAAAAAGATGCACACATGCAAATGTTATTTTAATCAGACCTTTAACAGGATTTAGTTTGGAGTACAGGAATACAGTCTTTAAAATGATTTTTTATATATTCAGATTCCTATATTGGAGATACAAACTTAATTTCCAATATTCTACAAATTTTATGGGACCCTAAAAGCAAACATTCTATCAAAATCATTTTCCTCTGCAAGTGAAAAATGATTTCTATAATATTTCGAGGATAAGTAAGCGATATTGAGAGCATGCATTGGTAAAAAAAGCGAAACGCTATTTTCATTAAGGAAATATTTAAATTGATTGTTTAAGTATATTATTAATTAAATATTTCAATATTCGATAAATTTGTACATTATTACAATTTATTAAAATGCTTTCCTTTCTATAATTGCTTATTCCATGTGACTACATCTACAGGATATTTTCGTACGTATATTTAGATACAATTCAATTCATAATCCACAAATTTTAGAACTCACATCAACTGGCACTATTAGAAACATGGGCTGCATTTAGTATATTTTCACCCAATCATTTTGGGAACATCCTGTATAGTAATAATCGATGTCTAGTAATCGAGAATACTGCACAAATTTCGTATAGACTAGAGATATAAAGAATTTTATAACCACTTTTACAGCCGTTGAAAATGAAATCATAAAAATGAGGATTACGGAGAGACAACAAATAAAAAGTTAGACCATTAAAGAAGGAAGGAAATGCAAATGAAAAAAGTTGGATATGACTGCAATTCCAAGTTTATAAGGCTTCATGTAATAATTCTCGATATTGAGTGGATTCTATATCTGACATAATGAAACAATTAAATATTTTTAAGCTAGAGCAAATGGTTCACATATATTTCAAGAAACAATCGTTTCGAATTTTGTGGAATGCATCAGCGTATTTATTTTACCAATACATTTTTTCCGAGATTCGTACTGAGAAAAGAAAGAAGATGCACTTACTATTAAAAGTATTATAATATATTTATATGCTAACGTATTAAATCAAATAATATGAAGGGTGGGGCAATAATTATTAATACCTTAAATATCTTCAAATCAATAAGGTTCAGAGAAAAATTAGTGTAACCAAAATTGTACGGTACGAAGGGGTCTATTATATGTATAAATTCACTGGCCAAACGGTGCGAGATACGACACTTTTCCATAGAATCGACCCCCCTAAAATCACCTGTAAACCTGGAGGGTCTGGTGGTGGAATCCCCCAGCGAGCAAAACGAGTGCTGCTTTAAGGGGGGCAATACCTTTAAATAGATGAAAATAAGCTGATATTTGTGAATTTTTTTGTATAGGATATCTTTGTCTTGTGTTTTCAAAATTTCAGGTATAATTTATTATAACTATTGCCTATTACAACATATTTTCTTTTTTTTTAAATATTTAAAAATGGCGGAATTATGATAGTCTTTCCTGGAAGTGTTTCGGCGCGTCTCGTGAAACGGCGTGACTTCTAGCTTTAGTTACATTGGTCTGAAACAAGTTTGCAAACGATGTTTCGATTATTAACATTCACAGTTAGTAGATGAACCTAGGAAATGTGAAAAATATGGAAAATTGAAGAGATGGCGCGCTTTTAAAGAAAAACTTTGAATTTTACTGAAAATTTTCGGAATATTTTGCAATAAAACAGGACTTTAATGTTAAATATATTTCGTACATTTAGGTTCATATGTTAGATGGTATTGTCATGGATATGTGCCAAAAATTTGAGCGCGATTGATAAACTAGTTTTTGAGTTATCAGTCACGCCAATTTTAAAAACGTAGTTTTGAGAAAAATGCGTTTAAAGTTTCGATAAGTAAAACCTGAATAATTTCAATGATTTACCAACTAATCTGCGATTCTTGCGCCATATAATAATCCTTCGGCTCACTCGTAAAATTGATTTATCTCCATAAGCTCATTCTCCGTAAAAATACAAAATTTCAAATACAGCAATGGCATGATAATAACAAATCTGCTACAAAGCCCTCCGCACCGAGTGCGTGAATATCTGCAGCGCGATTCCAGACATAAGTTACGATAATCGGCCATAACATCAAAAGGACTCCGTATTACGCTTTAAAATTTTGAGACTATATTTTTGAGATGTTGCACTAACATTTTATAGAAAAAAAAATTTTGCAATTTTTTAAGATTCTAAAGATATTGCCTTAAAGAAGCGATTCGGCCAAATTACAAAGCAACATTTTATACGAGTACTTTGCTAGAATGAATACATAAAGAATTATTCAGTATCCACTGTGAACTTCAGAAGTGAATAGAAAGTACGATTTTAACGACTAATGTGTACTGATTCGTGTCAATAAAATTTGGCTTGTTATTAACTCATTTGTATAGAACATAATAAAATGACATATTTCATTTGAGACGGTAAAGCGGTAGGTTTTTATTAAATACAGCTCGTTTACTTTATACAGTATTGCCTCGAAATAAGCAACACGCTCGGGACCGGCCAGTTGCTTATTTCGAAGGTGGTATTCTATTCGGCTTGCTTTTGTTTTTTAAATCGCTATGTGTTAGAGTGAGAAAAGAATATACATGTTCTGTCCTCTTTCCACGACTCGTTCCATAACTTCTTCTGTATTACGGACCTCTCACTCCGTCACCGATCTCTCACTCGGCGGCGGACTTCAATCAAAGAAGTGGGGATAAAAATTTGCTAATTTCGAAGCTCGAAACTGTTGCTTGTTTCGAAGCAATACTGTATCTCTAAAAATTAACAGCTCTCTGCCTTACTATACGTGTCCATTCATACTGCATTATTGAAAACATTAATACGTTTCATATCACTATGGGAACGCTGTGTATAGCATAATACTCTGCAGTTCCGATTACTTTGTTTTCAATTTAACCTCATCACTAAATACTTTATGTAAGTAATATAATGTAGTATTAATAATTTATAAAATCAGATTATACTAATCGATTAACTAAGAGAAAGAATGATCTAATTTAATTCTATATAAGGTACTAATAACCGTGCCCACAACATGCAATATTTCATAAAATGATTAATCGTCTCTCGCTTTATTTGTTTTATTAAAGCTTTATTATGTCAGTATAACACAACTGGATCAGCAAGTTTATCACAATTTGTAATACTTTTATTTATTTCAGGGTGATAGTGGTGCTCCCTTGATTTTCGACAACGTGCAAATTGGCATTGCTGCTTTAATGCAAGAAGAATGTACACCCGGTTCGCTTAATGTCTACACTATGGTGTCCGCGTTCGTACCTTGGATACAGTCGGTATCAGGACCGATTACAACCATTGAGATTAGCGGATCAAACCCTATAAATCATGTAAACACATGGATTTTGTTATCACTCCCAATATTAGCGCTTTTGTCATATTCATATTCGCTATCGTAAATGTATTAATTTTGCGGAAAATGAAATAAAATTTTCGGTTCAGCTTATAATCGTAAAATACCTTATTATGATAATCCGTTTATGTACGTTAGACAATTAAAACATGTTTACGTATAATAATACGACATTGTGATGGAAGGTATAATTTATTTTCTTAGTTGAATGGTAGTACCAAACAAATGCAAAGAAAGATAATTTTATAGTTGATAAAAGAATACTCAAGAAAAAAAACAAGCCTTTTTCTATTCAGTTCTTATCAGGAACACTCCATAAGTGTAGATATCACATAAGCTTGAAGATTGAAATGACACATTGACGGAGTAACTTATTAAACGTTTTACCAATCTCGAGCAAAGTTTTGCTGAAGAAACACAAATATAATTTAGATCAGACAAGAAAGTAAGTAAGGAAAGGAGACGACATTATTCATCGACCATTCCACATTTTTCTACTAGAGCATCAGTTATTAACACATTTCAGAAAAAAATGCGCGTTATTAAAAGACAAATCAGTCTTGAACAAATATGAAATATTGTTAATATTTAAAATTTCTCTCGTTTGTATGATATCCATGTTGTTTCATATTCATTCTTCAGTACTTGTGTCAACAGGTGCATGCAAGTGATGCTACTGTTAATCGCGTTTAGTTTTAGATGCTAATCAATTTGATTATTAATTTTCAGTTTCTACCATCATGCGTTCGTTGGCCCTCCTTTTATGTGTAATTTCTGTAGTCAACGGTGAGTTTATTAAGTACTTATTACCCGAATTGTCACAATAGTGAAGAATTTACCAGTTTTTAACGGAAGATTAATGCTGTACAATATTAGTGATAAAGTGTGTTGAGTTTTGAAATGTAATTAAAATGCAGTTAACCAATTTATCTGACGTACATCATTTTGTTTATGTAGGATTTACGGATGAACAACTTCCTTGCCACAATAATGCCAGGGGAAGCCAATATCCCTATCTAGTGAAAATAATGTACGCTAATAAGGTGCTATGTGGTGGCACCATCATTAACAACCATTATATACTTACAAGTGCAAAATGCGTTTACAAGTGAGTAATTTATTAGAAATAGATGTACGTTCCAAAACGTTATATGTTAAGTAGACATCGGAAATTTAGAAATTTTTAAGAGTGGAGAGTTAGTGACAAGTCCGCTGGCAGATCCCGGACGAAACACTACCCCCCCCCCCCTTCTTCTTTCTTCCAAGCTCCTACCATTTGCTTCTAGTCAAACCGCCAAAAGCAGGTTTAAAAATTTGACATCATACAAAGTATTCCAAAGATGTTACGCTCTTACAGATTATAACAATATAACAGAAATCTACTGCATATCGCATTTTTAATCGCATTTTAATCATCAGATATTACAATGAATTAGTCACACAGTTACGCACATATTAATATATTGTAATTATGTCTGATAGATCTAATCGTACTGTATTAGTTGTTGCTGGAACCAATTCCACACACGAAGGTGGCGTTTCATACTTAATAAGAAAAGTTCATTGGCATCCCAAGTACAATGAAACACGTGCAGACCACAACATCGGTTTAATACGCGTTTTCGAAGACATTAAATTCAACAGTACAATTCAACCGATTACACTTTCATCCAGTCGTAATGTTCCTGTAGGAGAAGTGGTTAATCAAACTGGATGGGAGACGGAGGAGGAATTTCTCGTAAGTAATTTTAAAAAGTAACACAATCGACAAGCAGAGGAAAGTTGTCATAATCATATTACTCAAGGAAAATTGTATAATCGGAAAAAATCGGCACCTCAAAGAGGTGCTTTTCCAAAGTAATACAGTCAAATTTTATTTGAACATTTTACTAGAATGAACTCTTTTAAGTACACAGTTATTTACAACTTGGAAGGGTCCGTTGGCAATTCCGAATTTCTAATTTTTATTTCAAAACTTATGCTAAAAAAAAAACTAAATTACGGTCCAGAATTTACTTCCCTTTCATAGAAGTCAGCAATACACATCATAAAACGATAAGCACAAACATTCAAACGGTACATACTACTGCACCCTGATTTTTCCACAAGGCGTATCCAGAAGAAAGAGCAGAATAACCCCCAACATCATTCACAAATTATGATTGGGCGGCGATATTTCCTCGCCTTAATTTAGATCATTACCTCCCAACACACGCCCACAGTTGAACATTTATAAAAACTACAAATCGGTAGTTTTAAAACAGAATTTTTGTAATATCAGACAACCAAACATCAATAAATCAGTTTTCATACAAAGGTAAAGTTAGCATTTGCTCCATCATTAGTAAAAATTCAGTACATCAGTACATACGAATTTAACGAACGCTTATAGAATTATTTATTATTCTTAGCTATTTTCGCTTTTAACAGTAAAGACAAAGAATAATTTTAAGGATCAGTGACCTACATCGTACCAATAAAATTGGGCTCGTTATTAATGTGGTAGTATGTTATTACAAAACAAATGAAAAACAATGAATAAAGAAGAATATTAATACATTAATTTGAATCCGTATTTACTCGTTTCGTTCCTCCCGCAATCGCTGTTCAAAGTCGTCTCTTTCTCGATTGTCGCGCCCCGGCGTACAGGTAAGGAGTGGAAGAGCTCAGATTGGAGACCCTACGCGAATTCGCCGCGGAATTTAAATGATATCATTAATAACTCGCAATTGTTAAAAAATTAATAAATTTATTATATATTTCGTCTAGTTCGGAGAAGTGCAGGAAAATATCATAGAGCCAGAAGAGTGTAACGAATATACTGGATCCCCGGATCTTTATAAAATATGTACGCACACTGATTTAGAGATAACGAACGGCGTCCGTCAATGCTTTGTAAGTAACGTGACATTTAATTATGTACTAAAATTTAATATAACATTTAATTATGGTCATTTCTAACGTCATTATTTCCTGTCTCAAGTGCATAAAAAGCAGAAATCTTCGTTATCATGCCAACCACATATAATATTTAATAATTGCATATTTCTTTTGTTACGGCATTACGCATCAGTCTAACACGATTTGGTTAGCATATTTATCTTAATTTATAATATTTTTATTTGTTTCAGAGTGATTTTGGTTATTCCTTGATTTTGAATTACATACAAATTGGAATTGCTAATGATTGTACACCATGTTGTGCTGCTTCCCTTAAGGTCTACACTATGGTAGCACCGCATATAACTTGGATACAAAAAATAGCAGGACGAATTACAGTCTCTGCTGGAAATCAGGTGTACCTAAATACATGGATTGTATTGTCACATGGAATATTGATGCTTCTGTCATATTCATATTCGCGATTGTAAAAATGTTCTATATTATTAACGTTTATCCTGCTAATCTGTTTATACGCCTTGGACAGGTACAATTTGTTGAGATAAACACGTTCAGGTATATCTATCAGTGATTGTGATAAAAGGTATAATTTATTTTCCCAGTTGCAAAATGTATCTGATAATACTTCGATCACGGTTAAATGTATTAATTTTTATACGTACAGGCCCCATACATTAAAAAATAGTGTTTACTAGAATAACATACAATTTAAAAGACTAAAATGTGTTACGTCGAAATTTAATCGCAATTTTCTAAAAGTATGTTTTTGAAAATATACAGGGTGTCCACGCGATATTTCATGAACTATTGATGACACGAAAAAGTGTTTATATGGAAATTGCAGGGTGAAAGAGGCTCTATGTTTTGGCGTAAACAAAATTTGTTTAATGTTATTAATGTAAAAGATATGATAGCGAAGTTTCGTTTTTTAAATGGAACTATATATTTTTTTTCGATCACGCGATAGTGCTTTTCAAGACGAATTCATTAAGATTTAATGTATTTACCCGATTTTTACTAGTTTTCGAGATATGACGCTTAGAAATTTACTGATTTTCAGCAGAGACATCTCGATTTGAGTAGTAAGTCATAAAAACGGTCTTATTGTTGCGGTAAGTGCCGCATGTTTGACTTTACCTGCCGAAACCGATAGCCTGTGGTCTACGGTCGGAACGGCAAGTTCGAAGAGTAAGAAACGTGGAAAGAAATGGCCATTACGATCTAAGTTTTCCGCATCATGGATGATGGACAATTCTTTCCACGTTTCTTTAGGATGAAAGTAAAAAGTGTTTGAGAAAAACAATTCGAGTATATAGATAAAAATTTTCTGAATGTATTCGTCAATCTTGTCGTATGTATAAAAGGTATTGAAATATTTTATGAAAGTAATAGTGTTGAAAGGCGAGAAGGCTAAAACAATGATATGCATATGAAAAAAACAAGAGATTGATAGTAAATAATATTTACAACAGTTCTCACATTAGTCTAAAGTAATTCAAGCGTAAAATTGATATTAGCAAAAATAGCATAATCCGAATACTTCGTTGAGAAAAATTTCATCCCCATCATTTATCATTGCATCAATCTCTTTACGCGCCAGATTGTGAAAATCGTATACGCTTAATTTAATAGAGTTTGAAACAATACCGAAACGATGAATTGTTTTTTAAAAAGGTTTTATTTACTGAGAAGGTCCCTGTTACCAATCATGATCAAGTCAATTTAAGAAATATGCATTACTGGGTAGTAGAAAAATCGTAATGGATGAGACAAGCAAACAGACGGAGATCATGATCCGTAAATATTTGGCGCGACATTTTAAATAACGAAATAATTGGCCTATATTTTGTAAATAGTACTTTGAATGCAGAAATGTATACTATATTTTTGCAAGGAAAGCTTAACAAAGTAAGGTAAGCTTTTACATCGCGTATCACTAGCTTTCTATATAATAATATGATAATATGGTAATATTATCACAGTTGTGTTACACATTCTTCACGTCTTGCAAAGAAAATTATTCAGAAGCAACTTTCTAATCGTTAGATTGGATGTAATTAACCTATATCGTGACCTAGCTGGTTGGTCCTTACGCCAATGGATTTTTTCTTGTCATGGAAATTAAAGCAAGACCTTTATAGTAAACGGCCTTCAACTGCAGAAGATCAGAAGAAGGGACTAATTAGACCTAATGGTACCATAAATTAAAAAATGATCGAAACACTGTTACAATGTACTATTACTCGTCTCAGACAGTGCATGTCTTTAGAAGAATATCATAAATGTCTCACAAAATTTATAGGAATCAGATTTTCTAGAAGATGTTTAATTACATATCCAAAAGTTTCTTGTTGTTGTTAAAGTCTATTGATAGAAATACATCCGATATCTAACTTCAATTTTAACTGTCGAAGGACATTTGAAGATCATATCATTAACATCCTTGAATAGAAGAGAAATAAATATATACTTCCATATAAAAGAAATCGGTGAATTTAAAAACTTTGGATAAGTGACTAATGAAGTAAACTAATTTCATTGATCATAAGTAGTAATTAAATCAATGAAATTTTTATTGACACTGGCAGTTAAATGACCGCCATTAGCCGAATATACATTATCAAAATAAAATTGAATGTTAAATACGTAAATAAAATATATTTAGTTTAACTTTAATATAATCATTTTCTGTCACAACCTAAGTACATGTAAGTAAACTTGAATTGTAGAAAATTCAAAATTAATATTCAAGTATATTTTATGATGCGTACGTAAATTATAACAACGGTGTCATGCAGAAATATGCGGCATCTTAATCTGATATAATTTGGGTAACTCTGCTACTATCTGATACGATTGAGGCAACTCTTTTCTATTAAATCAGGATTTAAAACTATTTTAAAATTATATTTAGTTAAATTATCGAAATGCCATACCGTAAAGCGTCAGTGGGGTAAAACACTTAAACTATCGATTAAAATGAACACTAAAGCACCACTTTTTTATCTTCTTTCTCTAAGATAATTAAGGTCGTCGTAACAGTCAATTGAAAAGTTCTATGCCTGGCAAATTTAATCGAAAGAACCAAGAACGGAAAGACTGTGGTGGTGGTGATTCAATGAAGGGTCGAGAAAGTTTTCCAACCGCGCTTTTCTCGACTCGTGAAACGGGTTTTTATTACGAAAAAGAGAAACAAATGATCTCAACTGCACGTTTTTAGTAATCGATTAGCGAAGGCGTTTAAAAAGTTGGTTCAGAGGTCGCCATTAAACGTGATCCTTGAAATAAAAAACTGTGAAATAAAAACGGAACAACTTTTGTTGTAGAATGCTGTGTCTATTTTGACGATAAAGAATTTCTATTATTTAGTAGACGCTTGTAATTAGTGTAGATATTTTAACAGGTATTACTAAAAATAGCCATTCTGTTTTAATTAAAGTAGGCACCTATTCACTTTGCAGGCTACTGAAAATTTTTAACAAATTATACTTGGTAGAACTTGAGAATTATGAAAACTTCTTGCATAAAAAATGGTCAAACTGTATTGTATCTGATAAATTGTGCAGCTGAACTCTCGTACTTCCAAACGTAGGAGAACAAACAAAATTTGTAAATTATTAATTTTATGTTTAGCCGTGTCCACAGTATCGAAAATTTGAATGTACTGTTTTGTGCATATTACCGAAACCGTGTACGTTATGCATGATAGTGCGAGACATTGTTAGTGAAAAAAGGATATAGTTTTCATTATGTAAAATTTAGTTGAAAAGATAGAAGCATTAGTAAATTATTTATTAAAATGACTCTCTGTAAGTACTAAATAAAAAAATTTATTTTAAATACTGTTCTTTCACTTTCGATACCAAAATCTCATCTTTAATTAATAAGTTCAACCTGGAATTTAAATTTCAACCCGAGAGTCAGTAACGACCTGAATAGTTTCAGATTTCAACTTTGTCATTATTTAAATATCTATTCTTCTTACTATTATTTTGATTGTATATTCTGCTAATCAATAACAAGAGAAGAAACAATAACATAAAATAAAATGAGTTGTAATATATAAATAATATAAGTTGTAACATTTGTATATAATATCTTATAATGTATAAATATTACACATAGGATAATATATAGCATATTAAATTTAATTGTTTAGTATATTCTCGAATTATTCTCGTTGAAAAAGGTTAAATTATGGATAATTAAAAATTGTTACGAATATTTTTTTATTCATTGAGTTACTCTGTTTGTGTTGCTTCACACATACCTACTAATATTTACAATATTATCAATAAATATTCAGAATATGAAAATGTTATTGATAATTCAATACACGTATTCATAATAGTATAAAGATATCGTGAAATCGAATGGGAATGATTAAAGCAAATGTAAGACGTAATTTTAACATTTAAATTTACTTATTCTTGTTTCAAGTTAAGTTAGTTTATTTATTATTACTTGAATCTTGAATCAAACCTAACCTAACGCATTATTTTAAAATTCAAATTTATTAATTCTTCGTGAGAGTTACATTAAATTAGGTTTGAAGTACAAACGAAAGTACAGAAATGGAGTTATGAACGTGTGCCTTACAAGGGAACATATCCAACCGGGACACACCGATTTTAATGAAATTTATGTGAAAGATAGTTCTCAAGAAAATATTTGACACGAATTTTTTTATATCGGCAATCGTGCACATTGAAGGGGTGATAATAGCCCTCAAAGTTAAGGGCTGAAATCATATTTTTGGGAATATCTCAGGAATTAAAGGAGATAATTGGAATCTTTTTTTTTCAATTGTTGGTCTTTCAATAGGGAATTTTTCTGTAGAAAAAAATTTTAATAAACTTTATTTGTTTAAATAATATTTTGAAAATTTATAGTTTTTGTTTAAATTTTTTTACTAAATGTTGATTTATGTTTTTGCAACTTTGTGTATGTAAACTATGGACTAAAATAGAGGATACAATCACAAGAGGTGATTTCAAACTATATATCTAATAAACATTGCAAAAAACAACAAATTCCAAAAACACGTATCCTCTATTTTAGTCCATAGTTTACATACACAAAGTTGCAAAAACATAAATCAACATTTAGTAAAGAAATTTAAACAAAAACTATAAATTTTCAAAATATTATTTAAACAAATAAAGTTTATTAAAATTTTTTTCTACAAAAAAATTCCCTATTGAAAGACCAACAATTGAAAAAAAAAGATTCCAATTATCTCCTTTAATTCCTGAGATATTCCCAAAAATATGATTTCAGCCCTTAACTTTTGAGGGCTATTATCACCCCTTCAATGTGCACGATTGCCGATATAAAAAAATACGTGTCAAATATTTTCTTGAGAACTATCTTTCACATAAATTTCATTAAAATCGGTGTGTCCCGGTTGGATATGTTCCCTTGTTAGATAGAGGAAAGTTGCATAATATGGCGAAAGTTCTGAATACGAAGTGGTTTAGGATCTGACCAGATAAGAGTACACTCTACCAAAGAATGTCGTGATCAGTACAGTTTCGTGGCTTGTTCTTATGCATGAAAAACAAAACGATTTTTAGTTTCTTTTGTAGTCTCATTGATTGAACACATCATGATTCGTCAGTCAAACGAATATTGTTGATGTGATGAAACCATTTTGCTTTGGTGCTGCTCAAAAACTTTTTCACTTTGCATAAATTTTATCTACAATTCGCGATAAAAAGGATTACGTATTTTCTCCAATAATCATATAATACTAATTTATATATTTATAAATATACAAATTAAAATCAAATATACAAATTATTAGTAACAGCCTACCAACTCTACGCTGTAATGGAGTCTTTTAAACGAAAGATATAAAATATTACCACAATACCGCATAAAAATTATACCAAATAAGCTTGCAATAAAAGCATAGGTCCATTTCTTTCATCTACTCTTTCATTGTCAATTCTCGTCGCTATTATAAAGCCTATTGTCCTGTGGGCACGTCATAAAACTTCTAGCAAAATTTATAACAACAAAATGTTCATTCAAAATAGAATGGGTTGCGGAAAAACCTAACTTTAAAAAAACAAATCGTACCTATAAAAACATGAACCTTTTCTATAGGAACATTTCAAGAAGAATCGAAAAAATTTTAAATATGATAAATAATTTTATTAAAGTAGGTGAACATTTTTCTAAAAATAAGTCTTCCGACAGTCTAAATGTCTTAAAAACAGGAAAAAGACCAATTTTACGAGTTTTATTAAATTCTGGACTTTTTGGTCGTGCAACGGAAGTTGAAGTTACAATGTTCGTAATATTTGACGTTTATTACAAAACACCCAGTACAATTAAATACAAAAAATAAAAAGCTTTACTTCTTGCTAAAAATGTTTACGATAAATCAAGCTCGGCAAAATAGCAGTATCATTGATTACTTACAAGGGACATCGCCCAAACGTTACACACAAATTTTTATAAAATTTTTATACGTTATAGAACACCTAAAAATATTTAACACGAATTTCTTTTGTTCGGGATATTCAAAATTGTCGTTCTTTCTTTCTTTATCGTAACGTCTCGAACATTCTAGAGTCCTGCTGCCTATATAAACATGTTTACATCAGGCAGCAGCAGTTTCAGTTTAAATCGAATCGTCCTAGCGAACAAAGGTGTGTGTATATCAGCGTGCAAAATAGAATTTCCGTTAATTCCCTTATGTTCAAATGTATATACTTCAAATAAACTAATATACGTTTTTTTCCGTGTAATCACCTACTGCGTATATTACTATATAAATAACCTCAACATCTTTTATGTGCGACTATGCAGTTTGAAATACTGAAAATAACCCTTGAAGTTGGGATTGAAAAAAATATGTTCACAAATATCTCGGAAACTATTAAGCCTAGATGAGAAATTCAAAATGTAAATTTTTTTGCTTACAAAGGCCAATAATATGCCGCAAGCGGATTTTTTAAACATTTGTTTGTTTAAAAAATATCTTAAAAATTAACATTATTTTGTAAATTTTTTGTATAAACCGCTGAACTATTTTGATAGAATTTTACACACGTATATTGCAATTCCAAACAAAAAGTACGGATAAGCTGGAATTTTTAACTTCATTCGTACAAAAGACATTACTATGGTTGGAATTATACGCGCATTCTGTACTTCCCTTTCGGGGACACAACTGATTTCTATACATAATAATCTGGCAGTTGTATTATATTACATTTTGGTGGTGATTGGCCATGACATGAATGTGTCAATAATAAAATGAACGTTATGACGTAGAGAAACGTACTTAATGATGTAAACTCGCACTTTCCTTAAATGACTGGATTTGATGATTTTATATTTCAACTTCACACCTATTCATACTGCTCGAAAAATTGCATGGTGGTCCGAAGAACATCGAATAAATACAATAGACCGGTCAGATCGTTCACCTGATATATAAAATTATCCTGGTTTATAAAATTAATATGTAGTATTCAACGGTAATTGAATTAACACTTGCAATTCAAAAATGTTGACGAAACATCGACCACAATATTATTACCAAATTGTATGACACTTCCAAACTGAATTTTCGAATTATTTAGGCAACTTGGTAAATAGTAAAATATTAAAATTAAGAAGATTAAACGTTAAATTAATATTTTTTTAATTATTTCACATGTATCTTTTTTTTGTTGCATCCAATAAAAGTGATATCTGCATAGTGTATTTATTAAATTATAAAGCCTAAAAATAAATGATTTTATTAAACATTACGAACGTGGTCATAAATAATAATTATAGAGACAAAATTAAATAACACTATGACAAAGAGTACTTACAACAAGAGGCGACACTCCGTGCAATTCGGCAAAGACTGCCCTTTTAAATGGGTTGTATAGATGAGCGGGAAATTTAAATCAACTAAATTTAATTTCACGTCAACTTCGAATAACTAGAACTCTATTTGTCGTGAACTTTCTCTATATTACTAATATTGACTTTCGAACTAGTTACGTCAATTTTACAACATCGAAAACTTGAAAAAGAAATGCATATACTAAAATGATTACTCTACAAAATATATTTTAAGAATGTATATTATAGAAACGATTATTATAAATAACTGATGAAGAAATAACGAACTATTTATTACAAGGAAATATAGAAGAATGTGTTATAAGGAAATAACAAAATATATATTACAAAAAAATTAGTAATAAATATTATAAATAATAAATACAAATAAATTAGTAATAAATGTGCTACCGAGGGAGATAAAATATTTACTCCTATTTATTACAAATTACACTGTCCAACAGCCAATTGGCGTTTCTATTTTCGTTCAGTCATTCTTATAGGTTTTTTCGCGCTGATTACGAATCTGCAACCCGTTTTTCTCCAGCACGTACAGTTTTTGAGAAATTTGAGTTTGAAAAAAAAAAAACATTTTTGAAATTTGAACCAATTTTGTGAGATAACTATAAAAGATACTAAGATTCTGTTTGTATTATAAGATTCTATAGACTTTCCTAAATACAACGATATCTGGCTTTTATGCATTCTGAATATTTAAACATGTTTAAACAATCATTGAACGCCGAGAGGCACGGATTTTGCACCAATTTTTAGGTATATTTTTCAATTTATCTTAAAAAGTAAGGGTCTAGCGGAAAATCGAACTATATCACGCGATAGAGCAGATTTTCACCTTTAAAAAGCACCCATACAAAGTTGCAACGTCGTTTTTTTTACTATGCTAGAAGCAAAATAGCTGCGCGGAAACCGGAAAACGGACAGTGGTGCTCCGCGTCAGAGCGGCCGTTCCGTGTCCCGCCTATAGTAACGTGATGCAACTCTGACGCGGAGACCCTTACTTTTTAAGATAAATTGAAAAATATACCTAAAAATTGGTGCAAAATCCGTGCCTCTCGGCGTTCAATGATTGTTTAAATATGTTTAAATATTCAGAATGCATAAAAGCCAGATATCGTTGTATTCAGGAAAGTCTATAGAATCTTATAATACAAACAGAATCTTAGTATCTTTTATAGTTATCTCACAAAATTGGTTCAAATTTCAAAAATGTGTTTTTTTTTCAAACTCAAATTTCTCAAAAACTGTACGTGCTGGAGAAAAATGGGTTGCAGATTCGTATTCAGCGCGAAAAAACCTATAAGAATCACTGAACGAAAATAGAAACGTCGAAAAAAAGTTAAAATTTGTTGGACAGTGTTACAAATGAATAACAAAGTATTTCTTATAAATAAGTTACAAATACATTACAGATGAACGTGCAGGTATAAACTATTGTTTGCTGAACACCCCGTTTCATTTGGTATGGCCATTCAAATTGGTTATATTATTTCACCTCTTTCTAAAAGTAATTTCTTTGTCAGAGTGTCGCTTCTTGTTATATCCACTCTTTGACTATAACGATTAAAACGTATGGGAATCTAAAAAGGAAGTTTTATCTTTTTGTCGCGGATTGTATTTTCCGTATTTGTCATTGTTTGTCATGCGTATTTATGTATTTTTATTATTGACATATCTGCCAATAATATTTATCAGTATTTATAAGCAAAATGCCGTATTTGTAACATTGTGAAATATCAAATGAGAATATTCACTGTGGTTTATGAGATATGTTATGTTTCAAAACAATTTAAATATTTTTATTTTATTTTTTTATTTTTCCGAAATTCTCTGATTGGGAAATATGAATTAATTGCTTAATATACGATGGCTGGACGCATTGCAAATATATTGATACAAAGGCACTTAAATATGTAATTATTGTACATCACTCCTTTTTTGTTTAATTTTAATAAAATGTAACTGTGTAACTAAATTCTGTAATTAAAAAGATGAATAATTAATAAAATTGAACTACTTTATGTTTGTTTTCTATAAGTTTATTAGGATACCAGCACTTTATATTTGTATATTTATTTCATATTTATTTAATATGAATATATTTATTTATATTTATTTCATATTAAACTTTCATATGCACGAAGATTGCTTATAACGATCGAAACATAAATCTGTTTTAAATTTTAACGTGAACGTGTGACTATAAATAAAAATTTTGCGTTTATTACAATTAATTTTGAGAATGTGAACTATTTTTCTTTCAATTTTCTCGATTAAATAATTATATTATCTCATTACCGGACAATCGATACACTTTTCAGTTTTGTAAATAAACAGTGCTTACGTTTACATAAACAAATAGCAAATTGATTTTGTCTATCACTTTTGGTCTATTACCAAATTTATATTCGTGGAGTGAGATTACTAAAAAATTACATTTATAGCTTCAAGAAATTATTTTTAGATAATCAATCGTAGATAATACTGACGTTCAGTGTTCTCATGTTTTAAAAAATTTATACAATAATAATAATAAAAATTAATACAATTATACTACAATAATTTCTCATGATTATTGAACAGCGATAATAATAAAGCAGATTTCAACAAATTACAAAAAAGAAAATCCATGTTCATCTAATATCTTATTTATTAATTGACCATCTTACAACAAATATTAGCAATTATTCAGATAATTTGGCTTCAATATTTGGAACGAATAACGTATATTCAAGAAAAACTTTTTTTCGAGACCTCGAATTAAACAAGGTAACTTCATTATAATAAACAAACACTACATAAAACTTTAATAATCGGACCTTTAAGAAACAATATACAGGGTGTCCCATTTCAGTTGACATTGTAAGAAATCTCGAAGACGTGTGATTTAAGAAAAAAAACTGACACGTGTCCTTTAGTATTTCGAGTGGGAAATGGTATTACTAATTTTTAATGCATGGGCTTCTTCGAGGTTATTTCAAGGTCATCTTGTCTGTTTTTATCATAAACCCACATTTTTCATTCCGTAACCATATTCTACGTGAAAAAATGCACGACTTTTGTTTGATACATTTTGTTGTAAGTTCAATATTGAACAATAAAATTTCTTAAAATATTTAGTTGATTTTTCATGTTTATGTCAAAAATATTTTTTCTATTAAAATGACAACGTTAATTTCTTCTGGAAGGTTTTTTATTTCATTTAAAAACATTACAATAAATGCTCGAAATTTTTACCCTCAATTTCTAGACATTTATTAATTCGTTTAATAAAAGACTCATGAACAGGTAATAAAGTTCTTCTCGTGATATTGTAACGTCCCCAGTCCACAATGAAGAACATCCGCGCAAATCAGTAGGGTAATCCTAATATATGTACTTTTATTTTTGATTATCGACCGCGAATTACCGACCGCACCATAAAAATTCGCGTGGTAATGGTCAAGGGTAGATCACGCGTGCAACATTGTTGAATTAGATCACCGATCGATGGCGCGCGCATTAGATAGAAAGAGATGCCAAACACACATCGAAAGGAAATTATTATAAACTATCATTTAAACATTCCCATTATTGTTTATTTATTTACTATAAATCAAAATATATTTTTAGTTATTGTTCTATGTATTATTTGCGATTAATTATCTTCTTATTAAAGTACTCGTATAATCCCGCTAATTTGCGTACATAAAAATCCATTAAAACTAGGATTTAGCGAGTTAGCTTGTGAAATCTTAGTTGATGATAAATCAAAGCATATTTTTCTTAATCAAATTAACATATATTCTTTATTAAATAAAGCGTAATAAACTAATATCAAAAAATATGTAAAAATACTACGCATTAAACATGAGGGTGAGCCTGCATGGCCTTGAAAAGTGAAAGGCAAATAAGCCGTTTTCGGGGTATAAAAGGGCGAACGAAAAACCCATAGAGTGCAGAACAATTTTCAAAGTACTACAAGCGGGACCTCTTAGGAGAAGTATTAACCGGAACAGTTTTTGCTGATAAGAGCCAAAAAGATTCTTATGTCTTGACTGGACAGCGGGTATCAGCCATTTGGATACTTGATCGCTGGGTTGTTTTAGCAGCTAGCGAAAGCGGGCTCCCCATTTGAGCGGTCTTGTATCTGAAACTCCGTTTGGAGAGTGCTATGCTCAGCCCCAGGAAAGCCTAAGACATCGAAACGAGAGCTCTACATCCACTCTATTAAATATTGTTGTCGAATTACTGACTTGCCGTCGGATTCTCGGAGTTCGCTCTGGGTAGTTTAGTAGCCAGCTAACGCAGGCTCCCCATGTTGAGCGGCTTGGTCTCTGAAGCCCGTGTGTTTTGGGTGGCGGTTCAGTAATCACGACCTATAGAGTCATTTTATTTGCAACCCTCTTGGACTTGGTTGTTCATTTGATTCCAGTATCGTTGGGTTGTTTTAGCAACTAGCGAAAGCGGGCTCCCCAATTAAGCGGTCTGGGTTAGGTGGCAAATCATGTTCTGACAAAAAGGGCGAATGTACCAGTAGTCTTAGAGTCAAAATACTGAGTAACTGTTCCGTATTAATTTTATATAAATTCTTGAACTTGAAATCATTTTTTAACTAAACTAACTAAAATTGTTCTGACCAGTTTGCGATTAACTATTGTAAAACAGCGAAACTTGCGTAGCGTTATAGTAGTCGACTACGAACACGTTAATTTCCGAAGTTAGAAGCGAATTAGATAGAACTCATTGTAATATTTTAAAAACTGAATTCCGAGACAAATAATTAGCGAGTTGCATTTCCGTTCAATTAGATTCATTTCATTAGATTCATTATTTAATCATTACGCGATAAAAGTCCGTTTTGTTCTTTTGCTAAATAATCAGATATATATTCTTTTTATATTTTTTCACAGTAATTGTTAACTGTAATTCTCTACCTCTCTATTAATTAATTGAATAAACCTAAATTATTGAAAGGTATTGACCTGTGGATTTTACTCCTTAACCGCACACCACACGAATCCCACATCCTTGTAGAGTTAGTTATAATAAAAGAACGAATCGCTCAATAGGCAAAAGCCGCTCTTTGCCTTACGTAGCGCTGTAAACTCCCGAGCCTAGCACCAGGGACGTTACAATATTACGACACGCAGTTATAATTCGCTCTTGCATGTTTTAGGGTGTAGAAGGTGAATCCTTTTCATTGAAATAACCTCATAGGAAGTAATGTTATGTTGGGTGATGTTAGATCAGGTTATCTCGCTAGCCAGGAATCTGGACCACCTCGACCTATCCAACAATCAATAAAATCTCGATGTAGTATTTGCCGTGCAATACGTTAATATAATAAGCTGGACAACCGTCGTGTTGAAACCACATATTTTGCCTGTCTGCTAGACTTATTGTTAGATCTTCAAGTAATACAGGTAATTCGCGATCTAAGAAGTCACGATATTTGTTTCCATCTAACGTGCGATCAATAATTCTTAAGGTAGTAATGACACTTTAAGATATAAGCCTACCAGATGTAATATTGAATTTACAACAGAATATATCAAACCAAAGTCACGCATTTTTTCACGTAAAATATGATTCCGGAATAAAAAATATGAGTTTATGATAAAAAAAGACAAGACCTTAAAATAACCTTGAAGACGCCCATGCATTAAAAAATTAGTAATGCCATTTGACTCCCCCTTCGAAGTACTAAAACGTGTCAGTTTGGTTTTCTTAAATCACACATCTTCGAAATTTTTTACAGTGTCAATTTAAATGGAACACGCTGTATACTAATTATTGCTTCTTATTGTGATACTGCGTCATGAAAACAAGTAATCCAAGCATTGCTATTGTTTTATTGTAATAAGTAAGTGAAAGTTTAAAAATGTTCAATTCATGTCTCATAAATGTTAGCAAAGATCATTTTATTTAAATTGCGATATAGAGAATCGAAGATCTTACTAATTTATAACATTTCGATTTTTGCGAATTATAAAAAAAATACAATTTTGCATACTTTCCAAGATATTTTTTATTATACTTTCAGTACTGTCTCACGCTTGAACAATTGCAATTTTTCATTCCTATGTAAATAATGTATATAACGATTATTAGTCAAAATGTTTTGGTCTAATGTTCTCCATGAATATTCTGTAAGGTTGATATTACAAAGGCGTACAGCTTATTCTAAAAATAGAATATTAATTTCTGAAAGCCAGTGTAAGATATGTGCTAATTTGTAAACCGATGCATTATCCTGCATGAAAGTTGAGTATTTTATAATTATTCATATTTTGATATTTGCAAAAGTACTTTTACAGAGGATTTTTTATAACATATTTTTAAGAATTTTTACCAGATATTATAAAGCACGCTAAAATAAAATCGAGCAGCCACCAAAATTGTGTTGCTCCTTTGCATAAATCATAAGAGATCAATCCATCGATATTTTTTACATTATTAAAGTCAACGAAGAAACAATTTTTTATTCATAAAATGTGTCATAAAATGTGGCATTTTACAAAAGAAATATAAATCTCTTTTAAATTTCTATTTATGATTGCTTTATGAAATAAGAATTCTGTTTTCTTATTTCGACGTAGCTGTTGTAACATTTTTGTTAGAGAAAAATACACCTAAATACACCTGTGAACGTACTTATTGAAAGATTTAATTGATATTCGCTATTTGTGTCAATCAATAACACTGTACAATAGCCAAATAATTTCGCAACCGCCACTATGAAATTCTTATAGATTTTTGCGTGCTGAATACAAAGCTGAAATCCGTTTATTTCTAGGTCTTACAATTTTTAAGAAAATTAATGTTTAAAAAAATTGAGAATTTTTAACTTTAGAATTTTTTGTGCTTTCACTATAATAGCTATTCAATTCCTTTTTACATGGGAAAAATCTATGAACTTTCCCGGATAAAACGATATAAATTGTTATTACATTGTAAACATGTAAATATGTTTAAATAATAATCAAAGTAAGAAAGACACCAAAAACGCACCACTTTTCGCGGATATTTTTCAATTTATTTAAAAGACTTCGCCTTTTTAAGTTGAGAACATTTCTTTTTTCGTAGTGAAATGATGGAAATGTAAAATGAAATATGTATACGGCAGATAATGAAAAGAATGAACAATGCTATTTTTACTAATTTTATAGAAATATTCAAAATTGGTACATTAATGACCCAGTTGATTCTTGGTATTTTTTTATTCACATATAATGCAACAATTAACGTCCACGTCACAATTAGTGATCAACTGTTCATTTCATTTGATTAAAAATGTTATACAAAACTATATATTAATTAAAATCGTAAAACATTGAAGTTACAAGTATTTCATTCACTATTTTAAAAATTGTTCTGTTATTAAAGTTTATCTTAACAAGTATAATTACAAGTTTTAATCAGATAAATTACTAAATACATATACATTTAAAAAATCATTAATTTTATTACAGAAATGAATGAATCTACACGATAATTTGTTCAAATTAACAAAAAATATGCAAGTAACATAATTACAGAAAACCAATAATTTTCTTTTATGCGTATAATTAGAAAATGGCGCGGTGATCAATAAAAGGGAATATCAAACCAAATGTAATTTTCGTTAATAGTTTTCTCATAAATGTTCAATGTTGCACTTCAGATGTTGACTTACTGAGAAATTTAGACGAGCCAATATTCAATAATCAATATCTTATATAAGCTCTGTATACAGGGTGGTCCACGAAACTGTACCAGGTTATAACTCCATAATTGAAGGAAAAATATTGAAGGAAAAAGATGAATAGTTTGAAAAGTACTATATTCGTGGGGCTAAGTTTTCTTTAAAACTGCAGTGGTGTATACATTTTACAATTGCATTATTTTTTGTAAATAGAAATGCAATACATTTTCTTATACATGTAGATTTCTCTCGCCATTCTACGCAAAAAAATGCTTTGGGTGATAACGGTAAAAAAATTATTATTTATTGAGATATTTTAAGAAGAGATTGTTATTAAAGAAGATGTTCAAGCATGACAACCAAATGTTTTTTAGCACACAATTGACCATACATTATTTAAGAAGTAAGTATGACAATAAACTCATTGGCACACGTACCTCAAAATCTTGATTACCCCGTTCACTCGATCTGAATCCTCTTGATACTTTTTGTGGAGTTATTTAAAAGAGAAGATTTATTGAAGACCTATAAATTCTAAAGTGGATCTATAAAAAGGTGGATAATAAAGCAGTGTGTAACAATAAACAGAGGTCACATTTTAATTTAGTTATGAAAGCAATTATAAAGCGTTGTTTTACACGTATACAGTGTAATAGGGAAGCGTTTGCCCATGTTCCTTAACAAAGATATTTTCTTAAAATACCTCAATTACTAATCATTTTTTTTCTATTGTATTTCAATACTTTTTTGTGTAGAACAGCGGAAAGACTCCGACCGTGTAAAAAAGTGTATGAATTTTTTTTTTAAAGCATTGTAGTTGTGGAATGCACATGGACCACTGCGCTTCTAAAAAAGACTTTGTCCCACGAATATAGTGCTCTTTGAACCATTTATTTTTCTCCTTTGACATTTTTCTATATTGGAAATATATCTGTCTCCTTTGACATGTAACGGAATTATAACCTGATACAGTTGTGTGAGCCACCCTATACGTAGGTAAGGAGACGATTAAATTTAAACAACCACATTATTACATGTCCGATAATGAGTCATACACCTTAGAGTGGATGAACTAATTACTTTGCCCTGAAATAGAACTACCATAGTTTCTGCTAGTCAAATTGTCATTAATAATTCGATTCGTCTTTCTTATAAATTTGAAATTATATTTAAAAATTCTTCGATCAATATACACTTCTTCAAGTATAGTTTCTACTAGTAGTAGTTTCTACTCCTACTATTAATTACAAAAAAGGTTAGTTGCACCTATTTTAGAACTAGTGCCTATAATTTTCAAACATTAGTTACTGTACTTCGATTACAGTACTGCTTCACTGAATATTAATCTCTTTCCTTTAATACCGTGCTCCAATACCTATGTGCAATAAAAATTTGATATTTACTGTAATATAAAAAAGGCAGTAACTGTGATATTCATTTTTGAAAATAAATGTAAATAAACGAATCAATTATAATTTAATAAATAATTTATTCAAATAAATTTTGATTATTGAAAATCGATTATGTTTATGTACACCCCTGCTCAAAAGTATGTGGACACTTATATTCTCTTGAAATTTGTTACATATTGTATATTTTTATTGTTAACCAATACTTGTTGCTAAATTCTATTATAAATATGAATGTAATGTATTATAATAGTACTAAATTAACAATTTAGTTATTCAATTTTCTTAAATAAATAAATGTCTATGGGACCACCTTGATAGACAATTTCGAAAAATTTCCAAAATTGGAAAAACATTTGTGGGAAATCCTAGAATCGGTGTAGAAAGCTGTTAATAGTGAAATACTGAAGAAGTTAATAGCCACGATTAGTAATCGCGGTTAGAAAAGCACGCGATGGATATGTGAACAAAAAGAAAATATAATTATTTTTTATCATTATCGGTAAGATATTTAATAAATTATTATTAAAATATGTTCTCTAACACTGTACGAACTGAAATCCATACAGGATAATCAAAATAATCAGAAATATCATAACTTTTTTTTGAGACATTTATAAGAATTCAGAAGTTGAGCAGGGGTGTACGTATAGTAATTAATGCATCGGACGGAAACTAGTCTAGTCATTACAGGCATTAAATGACGCTACTTCTCTTATAATTACTTTATATGCCTCAGAACGATTTACTTTACTGAATATTGATCTTCAGTCACTCAGTGTTTCTATAAGCTTTTTTATTAATTTTACAGAAAATTAGATAGCAGGAATATATAGTTACATAACATAAATTACATGATACGAATTTATAGCACAAATTCGCAATGATTTTTTTGTATTTTAAGAAATCCCGTGTTTTACGTATTTAATTTTATCAAATAAATAATAATTAAAGTGCAAGCAATTTAAGCGAGGTTAGATATAAATACAGAATTTCAATATCTCTTACTTGATAAATACAGAATTAATTATGTTTAGAAATAATAAGGATAATTGGATTCTGTATCCTATACATTCTTGTTATGTATTTTAAAGTAATACTTGTTCATTTAAACTCCTGTTATATATCACTATAAAACGACTTAATACTGCACTCTTTTTTTAAATTACTAAAGTATTGAAATATAGATTGTTTGGTATATTTATGATACACGCTTTAAGTCATTTAATAGCAAGATGTGCAACATCCTGGTTGGATGCATACGTTCCTTCTTAACCAAACGCGATCTATCAATTTCGTACATTATTTGTTGGCACAACTGGAATCCATTTGCAACTGGTGCTTAGGGCGTCTCCCGTTACGAATATTAGTTTTGATCAAGATCTAGATATCATCGATTATCCTCTATTCGATTATCCTCACGGATACTGGTCTCCTTTACGAGCAAGGTAATATCACGGCCATGTATGTCCATTTGAGGAACGCGAATCTATTAATCCGACATCGATTAGCAAACTCCCCAATATCGTGTTTCCTGTTACGGATGTATTCTGTTTGATACTGCATTAATCCCTGGCTATAACATTCAATTACAGATATATTATCAAGGAAAAATGAATTTGCTCAAAGCTAAACTTACATAATTACATTCGTCGAAATAAAAGTTGCTGTTGTAGCAATTAATTCTCGCATGGTGAGCGTTAAAACCGTGTTGAATCGTGAAAAAATAAATTGTTTTTCGACAAAATCTGTCTAACTGTACTCACACGAATATTGATTTATTTTTGTGCGGAGATTTGCTTGCAAATCAAATATCAAATATCGCAAAATCTCGACAAATAAGTAAATAACTTTGTTGACAACCATAGAAGTTATTATGAAATACAAGCGTTATTGTTTTTAAAGGTATATACAATTTTCCAAAGGACAAATTAAATAATTGTATATTTTGATGGAGTTAAATTTGATCAGTTAGTTCGTTACTTAAAAAATCTCGTAGTTTATGATTTCGATGACAACCATTTTGATTCTCTTTAAAACTGAATATCTCTTTTAAAGTTATGCTAATCTAAGTCTCTTCTTTAACAGTTAGAATAATTAATTACCTGAATGACGTCTTTTAATATTTTTGGTGAGAAACTGTAATTTTTGCTACATTTAAGTGCTTGTTAACCAGCATACAGACAACTATATTTAAATCTTCGAAATTTTCAAATTTCATGATGGATCAATAAAATAATTTTAAAAAGTGATAATTACTCTTTTATTTGCTACTGATGGATTACAGTTTTTTCAAAACAATGAAACTATGTTTATGAAATTTCATTAGTTGCTGAAAAATAATTCAGTACGATTAATTCAATTTTAATCAAGGATTTTTATTTTAACAGATGATCGAGAAGAAGAAAAATATGAAATTCTTTTATAATTTTGTAGTCTAAGTAATATAAGAATAATTATAAATATTAAATACTGTAAAAAGTATGTGAGAATTTATAAAACAACACTTAAGCACTTGTACTACCTTCAAATACAATTTTACATAATAAAATAACCACAATTTATTTCCAAACTTATTTATAACGTTTTTATACTTATACATTCCATTACTTTATAAAATTTTAGTTTTGTTTATAAAAAATAAATTAATTGTCATTTCAGTTTTATTATAATTTGAATGTTTTACAGAAACGTGTCACAGACAAAAACTAGTCATAGTTACAGGCAAACAAGTTTGTATTGCAGAAATGAAACGTTGAAGAACTTCTAATAAAAATTTTTTTATTTCTGTCTGATGATATGAGGCAGCACTATGAAATTACTTGTTGTTAAATAACAGTATACTCTTCTTGTTAGCGAATTTAGAATGAATCTAATCAATTACGGTTTAGTCAGGTAAAAGAAAATTTTGATTAGAACACAAAAGATTATCTTTAACAGATTTACTTAACTAGTACTTACTTAACAATACTTAATTTGATTGGTATACGTAAATTTATCTTTGACAGAAAGACCACGAACTTCTTCCGATATCTAGGAAAAAAATCAAACACAGAATTTCGAAAAATTTTGCAAAGAATGTGTTTAATAATCATAAATATTGTTCATTTTACAGAATATTCGATTTCCTTACTTTTTCCAATTAACACAAAGTCGAACATATAGAAATTCGGATAGTAATTTGATGTAATGTTACGTTGCAGAGAAACTGCGTTAAAATGTTAATAAAAAAGTTTTAACGATGTGTACGCGTGTGTTAGAAATACAAGCTCTTTGAATATATCTAAAATTGATTTAGTTTTATAATTACCATATACATAAAGGCTATTTGAACTTGCAGAATCCCAGTTGGCATAGCAGACCTTGGATCCACAGTTCACCTTTAAAGCCCTCGAGCCTCACAATCTGCATATTGTATCGTTTGATTTCGTTCAATATTACCATATTTTCATCGAAATAATTCATAGTAAAACAAGTATTGCATATTTTTATACCACCAACTTACTGCTTTATTTTCTGACGATATATCACAATCAGAAACACAATAAAATCATTATTAATATTCTCGATCTACGATTGCAGAATAATTAATTTTCTTCACATTTTTCAAAATCGCAAAATGCGCAAAAGTAAATTACAGTTGAATATGCACGTGCCAAAAATATTTATGATCAAATAGAAAAACATGTACGAAATGAAAAAGTGGCAATAGACAACGATGGTTGCTATACAAAAACGTTGTTTTGATAACGCTTAATTTATAATCATTATTAACACTAAACATTCGATGAATAGTTACCTTTAGATTAAAAATAAAGTAGAATAATAAATAAATAAGGGGTGAAACATGAAATAATTTATATAATTGTTCTTTATTTCGGCAAAAGTTATACATTTCGACAATAGTATCGTAATAATTTCTGTAATTTAAAATAACGAATGTAAGATGAGTCATTTTGACTCGTTCGGTGAATCTAGTGTTAAAGACGTTAGTGTATATGTATAAATCTAAACCTTAGTGTCTCATACTCTGTTCTATCTCGTGTTCGTACCTCTACACTTCAGGTTTCTAATCACATGACCCGAGATGACATTTCTACAATCACGTTAACTGAAAAGTTGAATGTGGAGTTCTGTAGTTTGCAATAGGGTTCTCGTTATTATGAAATTTCATCTAAGTCCGAAACTCTAGACTCCTAAACTTAAAATCAGCATATAAGGAGCACATAATGGAGATGGAGATGAAATATGCTTCGTACATTTAATCAAGAGCGAATTATCCATTTCTGAAAGATAGCATAAAGTGTATAAGGTGTAGTCCATGGTAGCTTATCTTCGTAGAAAGTGCCCGAAGTAAGCGTCCCCGATGTATATTCAAATAATAATTTGTATCTCGAATTTCGCGTTATTTATTATTTGAATTTTCTCATTTCAGTTTATAATTCATGTGTACTGTTCAGCTTTCTTGCTAGAAATACTTAGTAATTCCATAATTTGCTATTAGAAAAGCGAATTATTCATTAATTAATTAATTTAATGAATAATTTGTTTTTCTATTAGTATGTGATGACACGACACTGTATATTCATTAACCAGTTAACTGTGGCGTTCCGTTTTGAAAGTGCGCACCTCTGTGTGTCGCGAAAATCGATCGATGACGAATATAGTCGTCAGCACAGAGTAAGTGTCGCTGTTAAAATATTGCATCAAAAAGATAGATTTATTTTATAAAATTACCAATTTTATTACTAATATTTATTTATTTATTTAACATACATATATTACATAATTAACGAAAAACGCTAATTAAAGTTAAAAATTTAAATTCTTGTTGTGGAGTGGTATTCACCGAAACAGGGTGCTACACACGATGGGACTTTGCAAATAGAACACCAGTAACGCGATTCCTTCCTGATCTTACGTTTATAACAGAGTGACCGTAAAAATTCCCGGATTCAGAGATATAAACAAATTCGTAAACAAACAAAATCCTACCACTTCTCCATGACGAGTATACTCGTCAAACTCAGTTAACTGGTTAAAAGTCATTGATACACATGCGATTTCGCAAGAGATCGAATTATTAAACAAAACAGCTTCACTGAATTCATTATATTGTTAATATTTATCGTATCAAAGTAAATATCTTTTAATAATTTATTGTATGGAAGTATACAAGTATATTTTGTATTTATACATTTCTGTTATTATATGTTATATGTTATATGTTATTATATTATTACATTATTATTTAGTATATTAAGTAAACAAAAATATAATTTTTGGTATTCTTGAACTCGTTATAATATCAACGTAACCTAAAACTTCATAACATACTTTTCTTTGCATTATAAAGTCACATAAATGTTAAGATGTGATAGTCATAAGTTGCTACTCCTGAAAAAGAGGGGCAGCAGTGTATACTACTTAATATCGAAGTTTCGGCACAGAGTAGACCAGAGGCGACACTAGAGAAGGAAACCGCCCTCCTAGAGAGAGACACAGGACAAAACCAATTTAAATGCCCAAGTCAAA
This sequence comes from Megachile willughbiella, assembly GCA_945859595.2. NCBI lineage: Eukaryota > Metazoa > Arthropoda > Insecta > Hymenoptera > Megachilidae > Megachile > Megachile willughbiella. The sequence continues at coordinate 1,726,492 of OX243806.1, forward strand.
AGAATCGGAAGTGCGCATGTGCATAATGTACAAGTATGGCGGTCAAAAAAGAATAGTTTAAACCTGCACATTCACCAGTAATTTATTTGTAATAAATATTTTGTTATATCTCTGTAACACATTCATATGAAATTTCTTATGATATATAGTTTTTCATTTTCTTATAAATTATTTGTAATAATCATTTCCGTAATACATATTCTTCAAATATATTCTGTAGAGTAATCATTTTCGTATATTCTTTTCTTTTTCAACTTTTCAACGTCGTAAAATTGGTGCAACTACTTTGAAAGACAATATTAATAATATACAGAAAATTTATTACAAATATATTTCAAATTATTAGAGGTTGACATAAAATTAGATTCACTTGATTTAAATTTCCCGCTCGTTTGTACAACCAATTTAAAGGGACAGCGTTTTCGAGAGAACAAAGGAACCGACAGAGACTGTCGCCTCTGGTCTACTCTGTGGTTTCGGTTAGGTTGGTAGCATTTGCTAAAAGCATTACTCACGTGTTTTCTGTAGAAAAGCAATGGTAAGTAAAATGAAAAAGGCGGAAGCAAACAGAAAGACCCAAAATATATTATCAGTTAGGTGTACTAATTCCTGTTGTATACTGCAATAAAGCTTGTTCTCTAACGATTCGGTAGTTAGTACAGATATAAACAGCCACGTTTCAGCAATAAATTCTTTAGAATGTGGACGGAAAAGACAATGAAAAAAGATTACACACAAGACGATGTTTGTGCTGCAGTAAGAACCTTTGAAACAGCCATTTTGTTGTAATTACCAGTGAAATGTTTTACGTTCCAAAATTAATTCAGAAAAATAGAGCGTTGTAGTTGGTTAAATGAATTTATTATAAATAAAATATTTCCATTCCGCAAAACATTACCAGATTGATTTTTCTTACTAAATGATGAAAGTAATTAAATTAACACATACTTAATATTTGGAAAAGTAATAATGAACGACCAGGATATGCCATGAATATAATTTAACCACTGTAACATATGAACATTTTCAAATTTTAATTAATTTAAAAGTTTTCCATTCACAAATGGAGGTTCTCATTATTTTTTCTGAAAGAAGCCCTTTCGTATAAATGTATTTAGTTACGAGATTACATTGTCTAAATATGAAGGAAATTCCAATTATCTTAACTGCTTCCTTAATTGTTACGACTAGGACAATTACCTTTAAACTCAATCGACTGTGTAAAAGTTCATCGAAGTTTGTATAAAAGCTTAAGACGCATAGCATGATATGAATACAAACTAAGAATGATCATTTTAAATACTTTCTACAAAAATAAGTTACGACGATTTATTAAAAATACAGGGACGACGATAATCCTGACACAAGATCAAACACGTATTTCTATAAACTCTTCGTTTTTCTTGTGTTTTCGCCATTTCTGAAGTCCCATGTGTTATAAAACACCCTGTATATGATATTCTACTTATATAGAACATCCGGATTATTTTGACTACTGTGAAAGCTACGAAGAAACGCTAAAGAGAAGTTTGAATGGTTCCAAAGCACAAATCAAATGACGATAAAGACAATTCTCCTAAGGTTACGTTGATAAGACTTTCAGCATTTGTTGGTAGATAAATATCTGTTTTTTATAATGCAAACATGCAGTCAGCGAGACAAATTCAAACAAGTATGTCATGACCTCAAGGTGACTTCGAAGACGGAAAATGTATTGAATTTGGAAAAATGTAAAAATGGAGTAGGTCACCTCATTTTATTAGATGTTTAGAGTACTGGCCATCCACATCGATATATTTCTGAACGCGATAAGCAAATGGAATTTTTTATGGCATTTCCCTGGTTTATGGTGTGATGTCCATTCCGAATTAGTTTTTTCATGTTATTTGTCTCAGTGGAAAATTCATCATAAATTATAGATTTCAAAGCATTTTATGTTTTTATGAAACATCATTCAATAATTCATCCAAATTATTGTCGCAAATTTTCTATTACAATAACACTTCGTTTACTGACAAAGGGAACTTCTCAAGTGTTACGCTTCCTCATTTATGAAACTCTGTCACCATACATATACAGAACATCGAACTGTATATTCGTATATATTATTTTGACGACACAGACGTTTGAAAGATAATTGTTTAAAAGATTTAAAGTAATTAACAGTAGTAATTTTTTAAATTCTGAAATACAACACACAAATGCATACAAAACATTAATTGTGGGGTTAAACTCTTAACTGCAGATCGAAAGTTCTACGGTTCAACTTGCAGTTATCTATATTCCTTTTTCTTTCGTTTAAATATTTGATTATATTAAAGTGTTATTATTAATGTTAGACAGAATTACGTTATAGCTGCTGTTACAGTTCGTAATTTATTAATTCTGTCACATTTAATGTAATACCCTGTGGGTGCAGAAATGTATAACAATTAGCCAAAAACACTCTGAATCTATATTAATATAGATTCTATATAATATAGAATTTTCTATATAATATAGAAAAAACTAAGTCCAGCGGTGCTCGAACCTGCCACCAAAAAACATGTAGATCTTATGAGGCAGGATTCCTAACCTCTTCACCAATTATGTCGTTGCAATAACATTTTACGTTCCAGAATATAACCAATTACGACGTAAAATTGATAAATGCATTTTATTTCTTTAACTAATATATCATTTCTCTCAATTATGAATGTGAATCTATTTAAGATTACTTAATAAATATTCTGAAATAAGAAGGCATGCAAATTCGAAGCTGAAAGCACTTTTTTAACGGAATTTATCGGTTTTTGATTTTTTTAACTACGGTGCACCTCACCGAAAAATCTTAAAAAATTAGGATATAGTAATTATGCCAATATGTAACTGCCATATTAATATGAAAGTAGTACTCCGACATCTTCTATAAAAAAATCGTATTTTTTCCCATTTTTGTTCGGTTTTTGATTTTTTGCAACTACAATTTGCGATCAAAAAATCTGAAAAAATTCTTTAATATACGCTACGTAGACCTCAATGACTCAGAATTTTTGTACGAAATTAAATAGGAAAAATAGGCCAAAAACCGGAATTTCGATTTTTCCCTTTTACTACCCCCGCCGATGAGATAAGGGGTTGAAACTTGTTGTGAGATTTTTTTTTTATGTGCTATCGACTGACGTATTGGGTGCTTCATTTGGTTCAAAGGCACATTTGAATACCTTATTCGGCTAGACCCTTTAACTGCTTAACTTACAAGTTTCTGGACAGTTGCGTCATTCACAGCTGGCTAGTTATTGCTACACCGTGAAGACAGCTGAAGAATGTTAAAATGTTAGATATATTATACATTCAGCGGTCCTTGATTAAGCGGATTGCAATCAGAATTGAACTAAAAATTCAATTGCAGCGAAAATACGAATCTAGTTTATCACATTGGAACTGTAGTATGCGTCACGAGTGTGGCACGTCATTGTAAGACAAGGGGTTAAAAGTTTTCAAGTTCGTATATGAGTCCTTATTCAAAACAAGCTAACGGTGCACTCGAGTGTACCAGTAACTGAAAATTGAACTGATAACTGTATATTTCAAAACATCACGCCACCAATTAAGATTCTAAAAATGGTGTTCAACAGTTCTAAGCCGATGAGGGTTCTTAGTAGATCAGTAATATATATTCTGTTAATTTAACTCTCCCCGATAGCTAATGTCTATCCATCAATAAATATTATAGTAAAAACAGTGGATTATCATGTACCAATCATAAAATCCACTCACAGAAACAAACACAATTACACAAATCGTTAGAATGAAATCTCTGATGTAGTGAAAGGTGATATGAAACAATTTATTCCTTTTTAATATGTGTCACGTAGAAGTTTATCCTATACCACAACGTCTTGTAAGTTGACGATAGATAATAATTTGTGGATTATTTGTAACAAATTCCGAGAGAGTAGCTTCAGCCTCTTTGTTTATCACAGTTTTTCTTCTCTTTTTTCCGAAAAGAACATTGTCCGTTTCGCAAAATAAATTTACAATCCTTTGAAATCAAGTACATGAAGGATGATGTTCTGATGGATATTATCCTGTAGGCAACTGATGCACTGAAAACGTGTTCTGTTTAGCTTTACCATAAAGAAATATCATATTATTATACATTTTATCGCAAAATTTCCAATCAGTCTATTGAAAATAATGCTCTCGAATTGTTATTATACTGTCTGAATGGTATTAAACTGGAAGCCTGTAGCGCTAACAAGAGTAACTCCACAAGTGTTACAGTCATTCATTTATGAAAATTTACCATCTCATAGAGAACGTCTAATTTAATCTTCATATATCTTATTTTGAGAGGTAGACAGCTAATTAATTAAAAGATATTAACAATTACATGTAGCTTCTCTTTAAATTTTAAAGTAGAACGTATTGTCACAAATCACGGCACGGTTAAATGCTTGACTGCAGGTACACGGTTCAAATGCCGATTACTTATTTTTATTTCTTTAAATATTTGATTATATTAAAGTATCATTATTTATATAGCAACGAATTACGCTGTAACTGCTGTTACCATTTGTAATTTATTGATTATGTTAATTTATTATAAACTTCAAATTATTTTTATTATTCATTAAGTACATTAATAACGTTATAATATAATTGAGCTCGAAATTAATATGCATCTTGAAAAATTGCAAAAGGAATGTATAAAGCAAGTGCGTATAATTATTCCAAAGAGTAAGTACAACAAGAGGCGACACTCCGGTACCTTTGATATTCAACAAAGGCTGTCCCTTTGAAATGATTGTATAGATGAGCGAGAAATTGAAATCAAGCGAATTTTATTTCAAATCAGCCTTCAATAATTAAAAATCTGTTTGTCATAAATTTTCTGTATATTACTATTATTGCTTTTCAAAATATTTGCATCAATTTTAGAACATTGGAAAGTTGAAAAAAGGCATATGCTAAAACATATGCTCTACAAAATATATTTTATGAATATATAATACAAAAATGATTATTATGAATAACTTATAAAGAAATGACGAGTTATTTATTACAAAAAAATAGAGATGAATGTGTTACAGTTAAATGACAAAATATTTATTACAAATGAATCATGGGTGAACATATTACAGGGAAGGGACAAAATATTTACTCATATTTATTGCAAATTATAAACAAATCGAATTTGCATACCTTCTTATTTCAGAATATTTATTAAGTAATCTTAAATAGATTCACATTCATAATGGATTCAAATAATATATTAGTTAAAGAAATAAAATGCATTTATCAATTTTACGTCGTAATTGGTTATATTCTGGAACGTAAAATGTTATTGCAAACACATAATTGGCGAAGAGGTTAGGAATCCTGCCTCATAAGATCTACATGTTTTTTGGTGGCAGATTTGAGCCCCGCTGGACTTAGTTTTTTCTATATTATGTTTCTCATTTTTTTTTATTTTTTATAATAATATTAATATAGATTCAGAGTGTTTTTGACTAAATGTTATACATTTCTGCATCCACAGGGTATTATATTAAATGCGACAGAATTGATAAATTACCAACAGTAATAGCAGCTATAACGTAATTCTGTATAACCTTAATAATAACACTTTAATATAATCAAATATTTAAACGAAAGAAAAAGGAATATAGATAACTGCAAGTTGAACCGTAGAACTTTCGATCTGCAGTTAAGAGTTTAACCCCACAATTAATGTTTTGTATGCATTTGTGTGTTGTATTTCAGAATTTAAAAAATTACTACTATTAATTACTTTAAATCTTTTAAACAATTATCTTTCAAACATCTGTGTCGTCAAAATAATATATACGAATATACAGTTCGATGTTCTGTATATGGTGACAGAGTTTCATAAATGAGGAAGCGTTACACTTGAGAAGTTCCCTTTGTCAGTAAACCAAGTGTTATTGTAATATAAAATTTGCGACAATGATTTGGATGAATTATTGAATGATGTTTCATAAAAACATAAAATGCTTTGAAATCTATAATTTATGATGAATTTTCCACTGAGACAGATAACATGAAAAAACTAATTCGGAATGGACATCACACCATAAACCAGGGAAATGCCATACAAAATTCCAATTACTTATCGTGTTCAGAAATATATCGATGTGGATGGCCAGTACTCTAAACATCTAATAAAATGATGTGAGCTACTCCATTTTTATATTATTCCAAATTCAATACTTTTTTCCGTCTTTGAAATCACTTCAAGGTAATGACATGAAAAACATGTTAATCTTTCGAAAATGCCGATGACCTTAACACTATACTTACCGTCATACAATGTACATATAATTTGAAATTGAAATAAAAATAACAAAATAAATAAACAAACGATAAAACATTTTTGTTCTCAATGCAAATTTCCAGGAACACGTCTTAATAAATTTTATAATTTAATGAATTAAATGGCCCGTTTAGTTTTTAATGATAAAAGGATTTTCAATATAATTTCGAGAACCAATATAAAGTAAAGTAAAGTAAACTCACTTTTATTGTAAAAATAACCTCACAGGTAAAATACAAGCTTGACTTTGTCTCCAAAAAATTTATATTGCCTCCTCTTCTCTCATAAAATTTTATTTTAATAAAAACAAATATTTAGGAGGAAACAGAATATGATAATGTTTTTATTACGTGAAATTATGAATGAAAATAGTAATGATATTAAATAATGCTTGTTACTTTATACTTTTAATAAGGTTGACAACCTGGTTCATCCTAGACAAAATTCATAGTTATTACTTTGATTGTCATGTCACCCTATGGGTGACACTTCTATTTCTATACAGACCTAACATCTATATTATTAAAAGTTTGTTTAGTTTCGTAATTGAAAGTACTCGTATTAATTAATTGGAACTATGGAAAATAAATATAACAAAATATTATGAAAATATTTGGTGAGATTTGTTAAAAACGGAAATACTACCTAATGCAATTTTCAATTGGTTCAGAGTGGTAGTCAATGTGCTGTATCAATAATTACACTATAATTTTTCCTTGATGTTTTAAAATATTCTGCTCCAAATTAGCATATTTACAGAACAGAAACGGAAAATTAAAACAAATGATACTGCTTTCCGGTTTTCCCAACATCGCATGTCTAGAACAACTTTATAACTACAATTACAGCCAGGAAGTTGAAGTACCGTATTCATGTTGTAAACTCTGTTTCTGTAGATGTTTTTACCACATTTTACACATTAAACTTCTACCTCCTTCTGATTCGCTCCAAACATTTAATTTCCAACATAAAATTTCATACATTTTACTTATCTATGAAGCGAATAAAAAACTTCAAATTTGTTTGACTTATTATTAGCTGATAGAAACTTTCTTGACAGTGTTTTTATCGGTATAATACTAAATCAAAGACTCAAAAACTTGTTACCGAAATTTGACTAAAAAGTATTAGTTATATCTATTATATAGTATTATGTATGTAAGTAGTATTATGTTAGTATTATTACCTAGTATTATGTTATAATATTCATGCACTTTCCGTCAGCGTGAATAAATATCTGTATTTGATATGTTTATGTATAGGTAATTATACAAAATAATGGAGTCACTTTCGATTTCAATAACCTAAAAATATATCATCAGGATCATCATTTTCAATAACTTTTCTATACATGCAAAATGTTTCAGTCTTTTACCGCTAAACTTTATTAACATATTCTATTTGTAAAAATAAAAAAAATATATTAGGGCAACATAGGGGTTTCAAACGCTTTATTAAAAAGTGGTAACAAAAATATGAAATGACATATATTGTTATAATTGTGTTTAGGTTTTTACCATGGCAGATTATTCTGAGGTCGTCGGCGTAAAGATAGGATTATATTGGGGATTTTAGGTCTTTTATAATGTCAATTAGAAAAAGGGTGACACTTATGACACATTTTTTAGGGACTCCGTTCTGTATTTTTATGGGATTTGATGTTGTTCCATCTATTCTTACTTGGATTGTTCTGTCTATGAGGAAATTCACTATAAAGGCTAGCATGTGTCCATTCATATTTATCTTGGAGAGAGTTTTAACTTCTTTTGGCTTCCAGATCATGTTATATGCTTTTTCGATGTCAAGACATACTATTGTGATCAAAAAGTAAGGTGAATTTGTTTATAAAGTGAAAAATCTTTATTTATACCTCTAAATGAATCTTATCACTTTCAAAGTATTCCCCATCAGACACAACACACTTATGCCAATGTTTTTTCCAATCCTTGAAACAGTCAAACAAGTCCTTTTACTGTTTACTTTTTCTCAATACTTTCTTCGATTTGGCTTTTATCTCATCAGTCGATTCGAAACAGTGTCCAAGACACGATCTTTTGAGTTTGTTAAACAGCCAGATGTCGTACGGTGCTAAATCATGCGAATACAGTAGTTGTGGAACGATATGGGTCGATTTTTTGGTGAAATGCTCTCGAAGAACCAATGCAGTATGGGTCGATGCAGTATCGTCCCACGCGGAATTGACGAGTTTGAGGCACAAAACATCTTTTAAAATGGTTTCGGTTGATCCAAATGAGATGTCCGCAGCATCAACAAGATTTCTAATTGTCAATCGACGATTTCCAAGCACCAAATCTTTGATTTCCTTCACGTAGCACTCATCAGTACATGTTAATGGTTCGTCCGGAGTGCTATTTGTCTTACACTCAGACTTGGCCTTTTTTGAAATGTTTACCACTTGCAAACATTTTTTTGCGACACAGCCTTGTCACCAAAGGCCTTCTGCGACATCCACGATGTTTCCACGGCAGAATATTCATTCCGTAAACAAAACTTAATGCAAATTCTTTGCTCATCAAAATCAGACATAGTAAAAATCGAAAAACTCACTTTTGTGTGTTTACAAAAACACGTGTAGCTCTGCAGCAATTGAATATATTGACATAAAACAATGCATAGGTATCAAAGACAGTACTACTAATCCACACAAAAAATAATTTCATGATTTTATAGTACAAGATATTCGTTTCCCTGGAAGATATCGCATATGTCTGCTTCTATGTTGGTTAAGACGTCTATTGTGGAACGATACTGCCGAGAACCATTCTGGGTTGGCGTTAAGATATTATTTATTTCTAGTTACCATGGGAGTCTTTTATTAATAATTATTTCTAATAATTTGCACATAGTATTTGTGAGGGCAATTGATCGGTAGCTTTCTGGTTTATGCTTATTCTTGTTTGATTTAGGAATAGGTACCACTACAGCTTTTCTCCAGTTAACAGGAAAGACTTGACGAGTCCAATACAGTTATACAGGGTGTCCCGCGACAGGTGTAAGTCCCTGAAAGGGGTTGTAGAGGACGTCATTCTGAACAAGATTTTCCTTTGCAAAAATGGGGTTTGAAGCTTCGTTTTTGAATTATTAAGGAAAAACACGGACCAATCAGAGGGCAGGAATTACGCGCGCCGAGAAGCGGGAGCGACAGCTTCGAGCCTTGCAGCTGAGCGCGAGCGCGATCAAGTGCCTACGCGCCGGGACAGTCTAAACATTTAATAAGAAGCCCTTACAATAAAACGCAGTTAAATAATGAACAGAACAGTGACAACTAATGTTCACTTATCCATTTTTCGTGAATACGCGATAAGCAAATTTGAATCAGACTCACCTATTGTTTAAAAATAATCCTGTTCCAGTAAAATTGTGTTTCTATCACTTCATCGATCCTAATTTTTTGTAAAAATACACACTGCACAATATCTAATGTCACAACCTAGTCAGTGAACTCATTTCACTTCACTGTCACTTCTAATTGGTATTTTTAACTGTAACATTCTGCTACCACTGTTCACTAATTTCCTAATCAAATAATCACAGATAAAGAACGCGAATGAAAACGCCTGAATGATAATTCATAAATAATTTTAGCGACTTTTTATTTTCTCTTTGATGTTGAACACCCGACGATCTGTCCTAAACTGCCGAGCGCAACGCGATGAACATCTTCGACTGGAAATTTAGACAACAGTCCCTTGCAAGAAGGACGTTTGACATTCGAACGAAAGTGAGAGTATGCCTTTCTTTATAAAAAGGCGTTTTTGCCTTTTAGAAAGGGAAAGGGACAAGGTTTTTCGCGGACGCATATGAAGCGACTGTCGAGCGAGCAAAACGGAACCGTTTAATTGTTTTATGATTCCTTACCTGGACGGTCCGAACGGCCGAAAACGATGTCCAGAATTCTCACTTTCTTCAAACTCGGCACATTTGGAGTCACGATCGGCAGTTTAGGACAGAACGTTCGAAGCGAAACGTTAAAGAGAAAAAATCACTGAAGTTATTTTCGGATAATCGTTCACGCGTCTTCCCTTGTTCATCCATTGTTATTACATTAGGAAATTAGTGAAAAGTGACAACAAAATATTGCAGTGAACAGTGATAATAAAAAATAATAGTGAAGTGAACCGGCTGTGATATCAGCTATTGTGTGTTGCGTATTATTTATACGAATAGTTAGGATAAATGGAACGATCTAGTTACGAGGATCCATTTTCAATCAAGCAAGATTATTTTCAAACAGCTGGTGAGTCTTATTTTAATGGTTAATAAGTTTTGTGTAAATTTAAAATTACAGAAATTTAATTTTCTCAGTTTCTACTAATTACACATAACTAATTCCGTTCCTTCTTCATAAGGAATGAGTAAATGAACACTACTTTCAATAATTCTGTTGATTATTTAACTGAGTTTCGATGTAAAGACTTCTCGTTAGACGATAGACTATTCCGAGGCAAAGGCACTTGATCGCGCTCGCGCTCAGCTGCAAGGCTCGAAGCTGTCGCTCCCGCTTCTCGGCGCGCGTAATTCCTGCGCTCTGATTGGTCCGTGTTTTTCCTTAATAATTCAAAAACGAAGCTTCAAACCCCATTTTTGCAAAGGAAAATCTTGTTCAGAATGACGTCCTCTACAACCCCTTTCAGGGACTTACACCTGTCGCGGGACACCCTGTAGATCTTGAGTAAGTGGTCTATTCTGTGTTTCGGAAGGGATTTTAGTAGTTTATTTTAGATATTGTCGGGCCCTGGCGCAGAGTTTTTGTTGTTGAGAGGATACTGGTTATTTCATTTAAGGATATTGGAGCATTTAATGTAGGATTCGTATTGCTACCGTCGCTTCTAATATAATAAAAATTAAAAAAATTAATTAAATTAAAATTAAAGAATTAGTTAAACTATAACATTAAATTGTCAAATTAAAATTAATAAATATTTATTATTATTCTTTTAATTATCATTAAATGTCTGAAATGTAAGAATTGGTCGGTGCGGTGTAAGATTTCTTTTAATAAATTGTCGTGATCTGGATTGTCGGCTATAAAGGATGGGTTGTAGTTGTCGTTGCTCGAATTTAGCTTAAATTGTTTAGCAAGGGCATTTGCAATGTCGCCTGGGTGCGTGGCATAATTATTTACCTCCGTTTGCTCGACCTCTGTTGATGCGTTTAATTTTTTTCCATACTCTTTTAGTAGAAGTTTATACAGTTATGCTCGAGACATAGATTTTCCATGCTTCCCTTTTACTTTCTTTGCTGATTCTACGGAATTTGGCTCTTAATTTTTTTAATTCTATTAGATTTGCATTAGTAGAGTTTTTTTGCTCGGTTAAATGCGTGATGATTTTCTTGTAGAACAGTTTTACATTTTTCATTCCACCAAGAGACGGTATGTTTTCTGACTTTCCTGGTTTGGAGAGTTTCAGATGCTTCCTTTGCTGCTGATTTAATAATTTCTGTGAATTCATTTATTGCTTCGTTGATTTTATTAGGATCTGTTTCATAGTTTTCTTCTCTTCCAGTAAGCGAATGTGTTATACATAGCTGTTTGGATTAACGAATGGACGATTTTCTCTTTTAATATTACATACGAATAACTGTCGACTTTCGTATTTTTTTTAATAACTTGTAATAATGCATTCAAGAGCCTATGTTCATATAAACATTTTTTCTTATTTATTAATTTATTAATTAGCAAAATTATACGGACAAGACTGGAATGCCCTGTACAATGCTATCAAACAATAAAGCAATGCGTTGTCATTTCGTGCTTAAGTTATAACTTTTTAATAAAGCATTGAAACCATTGCATTGATATAACATTCTTTTTTTATTTTTGCGTATAGCATATATTAATAAAGTTTGATGAAAAACAGACATCCTGTATAATAAGCGGTGATTCTTAATTTTCAAGATATTCGCAAAAATATCTTCATTGCTATGTTTATTGAATTCCAAGCAGTTAACGAGATCTCTTTTTCGGTTAAGAGTAAACTTTAAAGTAATTATGAATGTATACAAGGTGTTTCACAAAATGTGACGACTTCAAATGACATGAAAATCATTCAATGCAGATAGAACATTTTCAAAACAAAAGCTGTAAATTCTAAATTTGGGGACTTCGGAAATTTGTACATTTCATAAGATGGGAATTTGAGACTTAGAAAATTAAAAAATTTTTGAATTTTGTATCAGTGTACTTGGAAGTTTGGAAATTTTTAAACTTTTGAATTTGGGAACTCGTGTATTAGAAAGTATAAAAATTTGAAAACTTATAAAATTGAAAATTAATAAATTAAAAATTTGGAAATTTTAAGATTTAGAAATTAAGTATCTAAAAATTTGGAAAATTGGAAAATTGGGAAATTAGGAATTTGAGAATCCGAAAATCAGAAGATGTGAAAATTTAATTTGGAATATATTGATTAGAAAGGTAATTTGAGAATTATGTGATGTGCAAATTTGAAAATTTGGAAAATTAGGGACATAGAAACTTGGGAATATGGAAATTTGGAAGTTAGTTCGTTTATAAATTTAAGATCCATCTTTATTGACAATGTACTAATCGTGGTAAACCTGAAATATTGAAATTGGTAATGATTGTCTGAGATTTTCATAAACGTTGTTAATTATTGATATTCTTAATATATTTGAACACTACTCAAAACGTATGATACACAAAGAGTCAAACTAATAAAACAACTGCAAAAAATAAACGTGCATCTACCCCTAAGTATAGACGCGTGGCAGTGTCCGCCACTACATTTTTGCTAATTTATCTTTTCTCCTACACTTAACGGTGATGCGGAAAACTTAGACCGTAATGGACAATTCTTTCCATCTTTCTTACTCTTCGACTTGCCGTTCGGACCGTAGACCACAGGCTATCGGTTTCGGCAGGCAGAGTCAAACATGCGGCACTTACCGTGTTAAGAGGATAAATGTAACTATTATCTATGTCGAAGGGATCTACATTACCTTCACTAAGCGACACCTATGTATAATGTAAATACAATAGATATTATGTACGGTACTGTTTATGTAGTCAGTCCTTGTAATAAAGTCAAGCTGTATACACGTGCTAAAGAAATAAGAGTATCCCAAATTGAAAAAGTAAAAACCTTAAAAATAACAATTAATAACATACCGCAACAATAAGACCGTTTTTATGACTTACTACTCAAATCGAGACGTCTCAGCTGAAAATCAGTAAATTTCTAAGCGTTATATCTCGAAAACTAATCAAAATCGGGTAAATACATTAAATCTCAATAAATTCGTCTTGAAAAGCACTATCGCGTGATAAAAAAAAAATATATATATACTTCCATTTAAAAAACGAAACTTCACCATCTCATCTTTTACATTAATAACATTAAAAAATGTTCGTTTACGTCAAATCATAGAGCCCCTTTTATCCTGCAATTTCCATATAAACGCTTTTTCGTGTCATCAATAGTTCATCAAATATCACGCTGCCACACTTAGGTGTGGACACCCTGTATAATCTGTTTACCGAACCCGAGAAAGTTTATTAGATATTTACATAGATTCATGGATGTTATCTTATGAAATTTTATCGCACCGGCGTGTTATCTGGCGCAACACAAATATAACCATAGCCTCGATGTAACGTAAAGCTGGGTGCAGAAGAGCGCGCCGTGGCTGTAACGTGGCAAAGAGCGAACCTGTTCGGGCGTATATTCATCTGTTTGGACGGTAGCGCGTACATGTTGCGCGGCAATACTGTAATGCTGCGCAGCGAACCAATTTCTGTCGGTCTTTTCCGCGAATACAAAGGGATGTGTTGCCGCAGTGGGGACTGTTTTCTTCGAGTTTGCCGCGTTCGAGTGTCTAGGTTCGAGCCTGAATTCCGAAACCAATAAATCGCTTCGTCCTGTTTCATCTTCAGCGACAAACTGATGGCGAATAGCGCGTTCATGGTTCGTTCCAAGCGCGACGCGTGTTTGTGGTAAAACCGAAATAACGCGCACACCTTGCACTGCCGCGTTGCAGCCGCGGCGTGTTCGTCTCTACACAGTTTAATATACTGATGCCCGGTTGGTATAAATTTCTCGAAAATGCGGATTTGGAGTAGTACTTTAATAAACGCAATTAAGAATCGATGTTACGTGGTAAAACAAGATATTTTATTCGGAAACTACGATTACAAATGTTAAGTGCGCATGATAAACTGAGCATGATCGCGGTGATGGGAAAATAGGACTTTGGCGGTTCGCCTAGCGAGTGGGAGAGCTAGGCAAAAAGGAAGGAGAGGAAGAGAGCGTTTCGTTCGGAACCTGCTAGTGCACTCGTCAGTAAGGCACCCTAGCAGGCCCTTGCCTTAGACGCGGGGATGTATGGAAGGGGTGGACAGGAACTATTTGTAGGAATAGGAAGGCTCATTGAGTACTAGCGAGAAAGTCTAGTCTCGGTCTTATGCGCCATCTAGTGGCGATGAGCGCAGGAGTGAAACCGCCACAGGACTATTTGTAGGTTTCGGAAAATGAACTTTGGGTTATGACTAGGAGGAAAAATCAGGGGAAGTTGAACGGCGAAGAGTCTCGTATGAATCATGGTGAAAGTTGTTGACTGGATGGTGATGACGAAATGGATGTATCTTAACACGTTGAGTGCCACGCGAAATCTTAAGGAAATTCCATTCAGGCCACGCAATAAGTGATGGATAGTGTTAACGCTCGTGGTTGAAAATAAATTCGTTCGAGCCTTGTTGAATATTGCACGTGGTGTGCCGACTAAAGTTTGTTCTAACTATACTATCTATAACTATTTCCTTACTCGAAGGACCACTCCAAACTTGGAGACTATACAAATTTACTACTAGTTGTTGCTGTTGCGAATGTTAAGTGTCGAATGTCTATTTCTTACCAATATGAAAGCGCGGTGTACGCGTACAGTTTTTACAAAATAAGGGTGAGGGAAACAAATCTTAATTTCTATTGGCTGTACAAAATGGAATGGAAATGGAAGCTTGAGTGACGTATGATGGGTCTGGGTTTTTCCCAAAAAATGACCATAGCAAGTAATAAAACCAAGCAGTACCTCGACATGAATAGAAACTGGAAATAACGGACTCTACTGCTAAAATTAAGGTCTCTGGCAATCAGAGGTAAAAAATAAAAAAATACTCGACAGGATGTACCGACTCCTTGGGTGTTATTGCTGCTACAGGTAAAGAAACTAATCGAAGGTCTAATCCTTCGCTATGGGACTATATTCTAAAACTTAATAATGGGCCTAAACAGATAGAAATATTTAAATTCATTAATAATACGATCCTGCAATAAATAAAAATTAAGTAAATTTTAAATAAATTTTCAGTAATTACTTATAATAATATACATTTTTTAGTTTTACACCATATTTTACACTGTCAGCCACCGGTGGTTGATGCGTCCTAAACGAAAATGTTACGTGTCCGCCACCGGTGACTGACGCGGCCTAAACGGAAAGTCTAGTGTCAGCCACCGATGGCTGACGAGGCGCTCAACGTGTTAACCTACAATAAATATTTGGGTGTATAACAATACTCATCGATATTGTTTCACGGTGTGTATACTATAGTCGTTGGAATAGGAGCTAATTCTCTTTTATACAGGGTGTGGCCAGACGGGTGATACAACCGACCAGGGGGTGATTCTCTATGTAAAAATAAGTCGAAAAAAAACAATAACATTTTATTGTTTTTTAGTTTCGAGAGAATCGAGTTCGAAAATTCTATCCAGTACGCGTGCACTATACTACCTTTAGGTTTAAATATGTATTACATATACAAAATGTTAATGTTATTTATTGCGACCAGTACTTTTGGTACTGGTATTATGATGAGCACGAAGTTTTCGTATACTTATCTTAGGATTATTAGCAACGGTATTAAGAACTTCTGTTTCTAAATTTAGGGATCTTCTACTGCCACCAGACTTATGGTAACTGTGAAAAGAACCGCACTCAATTGATCTTTGCTCTGCCCTGTGTATTACTCTCCTGTCCGAAAAGCGACGATTCGGAAGTTGTTGCCTATAATATTCAGCTACTGCTGTTGCATTTCCATGGCAAACTCCTAAAGCTTTTATCATATCAACATATTTCCGGTTGCTATAAGTAGACATTGTCACAAGTAAACGATACAACACTACAATGTGTGACGGACAATGCTGTTTTTTACGCAAGTACATTGGAATTAAGTTTTTGATGATTAAATTATAATTTTTCCCAAAGATATGATACGTATATTTTAACTTTGATAATTTACTTTTTTAGAAAATTCACAAAATATTTATAGATTAATAGATTTATAGATTAATCGATAGACAAAAGACTACTTTGTCAGTAGTTTATATAAGACGTGAACACCGTCCTGAATTGCTATTCGTTTCAATTTGTTGTATCGTTGCCATCGTATAATAATATCAGTTTATTGTAATTTTATTTAATAAATCTTAGAATGTTATTTGGCTTTAAATCCACATAATAATTCGTTGTCGTATCCACTTCATAATCTTAACAATTTCCAAATGTTTCCAATATGCAGCGTGTATTATTACAAAGAGGTGCTCCGCTCATAGTGCCGAAACTACTTGGCGTGTACTTTTGTGAAATTTGTTAATACTTTTACAAAACCTGGTGAAGGCAAAAAAAGTGCGAATCAAGACATGTGTAAACGATCATTCAATTGAAACGATGACTCAGTGATCCAGTAAAGTGGGTCAGTAGTGTAAGCCACTATAGTGGCGCATCGTAATCTACGATGACATTCGCGAAAGACACTATGTATAAAAATACATCGTTCTTAAAAGGTTAAATTTGATGCGATACAGAACCAGATCAGCAATATTTACATTTACTTTGTTCATATGAGATATGTTTATTATCTGAGGTTAATGTGTATCGATTTCATTAATAAATTTATACACGTTACACTATAATGCCGCAATTATTTGTGAATTTTGATAGTAATAAATTTGATTATCTACCGATGTCAATCCTATATTGCTAGAAATAATGGACATTTTGAAATTGAGTATTGTAGCGGCTAGTCATAAATCTGTAAATTTGTAATCACATCGAACGTGCAAACGGCTATCACGGTTTATGACATGGACGACAGCGAAGCTGTTTTTGAGACTTTTTAGAGAAAGCATGACTTAAAGCATGATGTAAAACGCTTACAAAAAACATCACCCAATTGATACACGCCGATTTTAATGAAATTTTAATATGTTATAGAACTCGACAAAATATTTAACACGTTTTTTTTTTATCGGCAAACATCCACTTTGAGGTGGTGAAAATAGCTCTTAAAGCTGGGGTTGAAAAAGCTATTTTCGCAAATATCTCGGGAACTAATAGACCTAGACAAAAAATTCAAAATGCAAAATTTTCTGTTTTTGAAGACCAATAATATGGCGTAATTGAATTTTTGAAAAATTTGTTTAAACAATATGTTAAAAATTAACATTATTTTGCAAATTTTTTTAATAAAACGAACTATTTTGATGAAATTTCACATACGTAAACTATAGGTCCAAAAACAAAATACGGATAAATTGGAATTTTTAATTTCTCTCATGAAATTAAACTGAGTTTATTACAAAAATGCAGTGAACGATTTTAGAAAGACAAAACATCTATATATCTAACAATTTTTTTAATGAAAATTAAAGTCGATAATTTATGTAATTTCCAAGTAATTTTGCTTGCGAGTATTTAAAAAATTAAATGAGTTCAACTGCTATATGTATAGGAAAAAGTTGTTCAGAATCATAACCTTGACAACATATTTCACAACCATCGAAATTAGGAGTGACTCCCTTATTCTGCATAATCACCGAAAAAATATGTTTTAAAAAAATAAGTTGGCATAGAAATTATTTTGAAAACGACAAAAAAAGTAATGGCGAATAAATTAATTGTATCTCTTCGAATTCGTGAAATTTTCGTTTTAAACATTTTTACCTAAAATGTGTAGTTTTCGAGATAATTGGACGAGAAATTTTTAAATGAACCAGATATCATAATTCCTATTTAAAAAAATTTAGAGTACGGTGTATCATTTAATGTCATTTATAAAACGACTTTGGTTACGAATAACCATTACGAATAATTACAACTTTTTTAGTGCTGATTTAGACGGCACAGATTTAATTTTGGTCATGATTAATCAATATTAATGACCGAAATTATATTTTGGTTACCAGTAACCATTATAGACGTCCGCTTATCATATTTTTGTTACGAATAGCCGTTATCGATGGCACAGATTTAATTTTGGTCAGGATTAATCAATATAAATGACCAAAATTGTATTTTGGTTGCCAGTAACCATTATCGACGACCTGTCATCTTATTTTGATTAGTAAGCATCATTATCAATTACGAGAAGATTTTGTTTGATTTTGGCTATAACCTACTATGAACATCTAAATAACTAATCTCCAATGTTTTGAGTGTTTAATCTATCTATTTATGTTTCACGTTATCTACTCACATCAATTATGGTAAGTGTGAATTCTTTCCCCTGTTACTCTTATATCATAGCTTGTTAGCGAATCACTAAATTTTCCATCATCTTTTTTTTATTATTTATTTTTTCCTTTTACTAACAATTTAGACATGTAACCAAATATATCCACTGCAGATGGATTAGACAAACCATTAATGATTAGTACTGGTGAAAGTAATTAATTAATAATCGATATTTATTAGACAGAAGCCAAAAAGAACTTCTTGCTACTAATAATGATTATGAGTAATGATTATCAGTAATGGTTATTGGTAACCGAATAAATTTTGGTAATTTATAAAATATTAGTTAATAATAATTAAAGTTAAATTTACTACTAATTTATTGAAAATGATTATGTGCCTTCAAAATAAATATCAGACAACTATGATAATAGTTATTAATAATCCAAAAATTTTAGTCACTTATAATAGACATTAATAATCAGAACAATTAGCAATTAACATTTTTTAATCATGTCATTTTGAGAAAAATTTGTTTGGGATTTAAATGGGTTCCATTTTACTCAACAGCTTTTTGCATTCAAAAAACAATAACTACTGTTTTTTATCTCCGAAGTAAACATTGTATGTAACGTCAGTCTAAACATTATCAACAAACTCGAAGCCAAACGAACTCATAGTATCACTTTTTCTCGACCATTTGTCTGCAACTGAAACTGGTCCGATTTTTCGTAGAACAAGGATGAACACGTCGATAGGGAATAGTATCGGATGTACCTTTAGGTTAATTGGAAAACTGAAGCTAAGAGAGAAAGAGAGAGTCTGTTTCAGTAGTAATTGACAATTTCACACTCGAGTGTGGACGGTAATTAAGCTGCCACGTGTGTAGCTGGTCTACGTCAATTTTTTCTTTCCCGTTGGTCACGGATCTTCTAAACTGACCCGACCAATCCTTGCCAACGTTGCTCTGTCCATTCCGTTCCCAGTCACTGGCTTTTTCCCCGCTCGAGAAAATGTGACAATTAGTTTTTGTAAGAACCCTCATTGTATTCGTATTTGGAGTTTAAAGGGAACGTCTAGAGGATCGGCGAATAATCGTGCGTTAAATGTTACTTGAAACGTGTGAAAACTGTGCACATGGTGATCGTGCATGTTGAAAGCAAAATTTTTATATTTATTATGTACTTGAAGAACCGCCGAGCAAAAAGATACCGCATTCTATTTTTCCTTACATGTTATATCATAAAGAGGAGCTACTAAATACGCTATCATCCCCAATACTCTATTTCGCAATGTTATACAAATAAAAACATAAATGTACGTCGTAAAAGAGACAAAAGGATACAGTGCGTTACATAAATATACGAAGCACCTTTATTTTTATTAATCAGAGTTTACAGTTAAAAATTATAACCACTGTACGGAGACGGACTAACATTGCCCAATTGGGTGAAAGTGTATGGCAAAGCTTATGTTGCCACGAACAGGATACCAATACAGGTACCCGAAGACGGTAGCTATATGGCTGGAGACATCGAGGGAGGCCGTTAGTGCAAGAAAGACGAGAAGGAGAAGACAACATCATTAGACAAGTCCAGCCACTACAGTACGAGGGCGTTCCGACAATGTCGGAATGGCAAAACTACTGGGAGACCAAATACGACAAATACGAGTACCCAGGGCGGACATTTACACTATGTCGTGATACGTCAGTGTTCGCAAGACACATAATAGACGGAGACGGGTTATATGAGATTTTTCCGGACTCGGCACCAGATTAGAAATGCTCAGGCTCGCTACTGCCTCGAACGAACGAGTATGTTATTATACGAATGAGAGCATAGGGCGATATTTTGGAGTGTGCTCTCGTCAAACATTTTTGATGATGAGAGGGACCGTACTCATTGTTGCGCATAGTTTGACCATTAGATCGAAGGTCAGGCTGGTGAGCATCCAATGCATATATCATTGGTCGAACGGTTGGAATCCCTACACCAAAAGTGGCCTGGTAACACTATGCCGTAAGATCGAAAGTTACTATTACTATTCCGTTATGAACGGATTCGCCAAGTATCACGAACTCACAAGGGACCATCCCGAGTTGATAATTTCCGATTTTGATGAAACTTATGTATAATATAGTTCTCGAAAAAATATTCGACACGTATTTTTTTTTAGCTGCCGACATTCATGTTAAGGGGGTGAAAATAGCCCCCAAAGTGGGGGGTGTGAATCATATTTTGTTGAATATCTCGGGAACCAGTAGAGCTAGAGGGATGGTTTACATTGCAAAGTTGTGTGTTTTTTAATGAGGAATCCGAATATGCAAATGGATTTAAAAAATTCGCATTTGTTTAAATAATATATTAAAAAATGACACTTTTTTGTTAAATTTTCTGTTCAAAAGTTGTTGTATCTTTCCATAATTTTCTATGTGAAAAGTATACTAGTAAATACAAAATACGGATAAAATGGAATTTTGATTTTTACATTATAAATATAGTTAACGTAGTTGTATTTTTATCGTACTTTTGCGGGGCGCAGTCCTCAAATGCATATAATCAAGTACGTAAAGAACTTCTACGTCTTTAGTGGTAACTATATTACAGTGAACAAATTTACATTGACAAATTTTTTTCAATTGGGGTTAGAATTACCGTTCCAGATATAAGAGATAGGCGGCGGTGACCATTGTGTTTTTTCCTCGCGGTCACAAGGCTTTATTGAGGGGGCTATTGCACACAAATTTTTTCAAGTTTTTGGCAATTGAAACCAAGTTGTTCCACGTTTATAAATATATGGTAGCTCTGAAAAGTGTTGGTGTTAATATTCATTTGTGCAGTATTTAACTGTGAACAAAAACGATTTGGGTTTCCTTTTATACCTTCCCGGAAAAGAATTCAACTCCAATTAAGTTTCTGATTGGTTGAAGCTTTTGAAGCAAGGATTGAAAGTTAGGGCAAATGTATAAAAAGTCTCTCATTAGCTCCACTGATAATACTTTTCCTGACACGAGACGTAGGCGCAGTTCATCGGTACGAACTACGATTATTATCGCAGCAACGTATAACTCATTGGTATTCTTTCTGCAGTTATTCTTTAAGCTCTCTGATCCACCTGGATATGGTATTTATGTTTATTTTATCATAATATTCATTAATTGTTAACTTTACAAACTCTTTTTATACTATTTGTTCTATATTTGAAATTTTGTGTGCATCTGTATGATACATTTCAGGTATATTTCTTTTGTATTTCTTTGCGTAGTTATAGTAAATCTAGTTGTAAGAAAATTATCGGATTTAGTTATAACCTTAAATATCAATATAAATTTACATGCCCGTGATACTATAATAAAAGTTCAATCGCTTACACACAAACAATTATCAGCACCTCGATACAAAAAACTGTTTCAATATGCATGGTTTCGATGCGGCTATGCTGACGAGAGGCCAGGAGAATTTGAAAACCCTGTAGAATTTTGTTTCATCAACACATCAAGTATAATTTGTAATCGTTGTAGTAGTGTTATTTGTCTGAAATGTTCGTGGCGTCAGGAGCATTTATGTTTTAATCATTTTCTAGTGAAATACCATTATTGTAATCACTATACAGAATGAACTAATACTTTCATGATTTTCAGCCTTTTAAAAAATTGCAGGAACCAATATTAACATCAGCTCTTTTCAGAGCTCCCATATATTTATAAACGTGGAACAACTTGGTTTCAATTGCCAAAAACTTGAAAAAATTTGTGTGCAATAGCCCCCTCAATAAAGCCTTGTGACCGCGAGGAAAAAACACAATGGTCACCGCCGCCTATCTCTTATATCTGGAACGGTAATTCTAACCCCAATTGAAAAAAATTTGTCAATGTAAATTTGTTCACTGTAATATAGTTACCACTAAAGACGTAGAAGTTCTTTACGTACTTGATTATATGCATTTGAGGACTGCGCCCCGCAAAAGTACGATAAAAATACAACTACGTTAACTATATTTATAATGTAAAAATCAAAATTCCATTTTATCCGTATTTTGTATTTACTAGTATACTTTTCACATAGAAAATTATGGAAAGATACAACAACTTTTGAACAGAAAATTTAACAAAAAAGTGTCATTTTTTAATATATTATTTAAACAAATGCGAATTTTTTAAATCCATTTGCATATTCGGATTCCTCATTAAAAAACACACAACTTTGCAATGTAAACCATCCCTCTAGCTCTACTGGTTCCCGAGATATTCAACAAAATATGATTCACACCCCCCACTTTGGGGGCTATTTTCACCCCCTTAACATGAATGTCGGCAGCTAAAAAAAAATACGTGTCGAATATTTTTTCGAGAACTATATTATACATAAGTTTCATCAAAATCGGAAATTATCAACTCGGGATGGTCCCTTGTCAGACTCAAGGAACGTGGTATGATAAGAGAGGTGGTACTTCCTTTGATCATGATAGTTTGAGCGCTGATTGTTGGTGCTTTTGGATAGATGTTGTTGGCCAAGCAGTCACGGTACCTGGTTGCGTGGCCGTGGTTGACTTTCTTGAGGAAATGAAACCGAAGTCTAAATTGGCCTTCAACGGAGAAGTAGTGTTGTATAGGTATTCGCTAGTCAAACGAAAAGCATGACTGGTCGCACGCACACAGGTTGTTACATTGTACCTTTCGGTATTAAGCCTGTCAGATCATGTAGTCGATAAGAGAACGGCAGCTGTCGCGTTGTTAGAGTTCCAGGCAAACAAGAAACTGAGATGGGATATCATTGAGAAACACCACAACCAAAAGCTGGTGTCAATACTGAAAGAACTGAGTTGATTATTGCCTCAAAACTTGTGTTGTTCCCAGTGGTGGTGCTTGAGTCTTGCTAAATTAAGCAATGATTGGAGAGCCAAGCTTACACAGGGAAGAAACAGGTTAGTGGCAGCCTCAAGCAAAAGTTGAAGGTTATTAAGGACGTAAACGGTGATTTGCTATATATGTACTTGTCACCAATAATAAGCGTCGAGCTCGTGTTACACACCCAATCAGAACCTGCGAAAACTAGAACAGCTTTCGTATTGGATGACGACGTCTGGTACAGACGGTATTTCGACTATACAATGCGTTGTGACAGAGAAACTACCCGTATTGTGATTTTGGACGAAATAGGGACCCAGAGCTTTTTACAGATTTCAGATAGCGCCACTGACATCAACGTAGAACTTGATGGACATAGGAATGGCCCCTGCTTCCACTGGGCTTACGGAAGGTAAGTTCGTGCAACATACCATGGCCAGTGCGCTGGGTGGATCTGCCGTTGCAGTTGGCGCATGTGCAGTGTTAATTAGCTCTGTATATAGCTTGACTGTGAGGAACTTGAATAGGTTTGTCACGCGATCCTTCCCGTTCAGGGAAGGGTTTGCCTGCGGCCACTGCAAGTATTTAGCCCAGAATTATCAAACAAATGATGAATGTTCCAACGTAGGGAAGAAAATAGGTGGTAGGGCCTGGGAAATAGTAACGCGGCGGATAGATGCTATCCTAGGATTCTTTAATAGGGTTAGGTTGCCAATCGGCACAGAAAAGAAACATAGTTTTCCGACGCTGTCATCTGTGATGGCGCAAACTAGTTCGCTGTTATCTAGTTATTGGCTGATGTTCCTAGCGACTTATCACGTTGGAGCTTTTCCAAGTCTGACTACTATATTGGGTGCCACTTGGTTGGGCGCCACCTTTGTTAGTCTAGAGAGGGTTCTCGACTTTACTGACTTTCTTCAATGCGTGTGCGATGTACTTCACTACTGTTCCTTTAGCGATATTTAGTTGTGTCGCACAGGTGATAGGTTTCGCTGTTAAGGGATTGATCTCTAGCGCGATCACAGATCATGATATTTATGGTCGTCCGCTAAGTTCAAGCGACACGACCATGGACCTCGTCTTTGGGGTAAAAGCTGGGGTTGGAATCGGATACGTGATTAAAAATCAACTTTTGATCGCTGCACACACTGTCAGTGCTTAGCAATACGGCAACTGCCGCCCTGGACGTTTCTAGCGGTCGCAGCACCTTGTTTGGGGCCACTGGCAACATCATGGAGTTTGTTAAACAGGTCTATTTACTGTGCACTAGGGTACAGGATGGCAACATGCCGTGGGACTCCCTTGGTGCAACCATTACAGCAATAATGCAAGCCCTGTCGTTGGATATAACGACGGCGGTGCTCGGAGTGGTTGTGTCAGTTGCATTGCTCACAATCAGAACAGACCTTAAGAAGGCAAAATTCCAAGCTGACGACTCAAGTAAAAGCACAAGGCAGCCGGACGGTACTAATACATATGTCGAGGAGTTTTTTGGTAGCTTCGACAGTTTTGCACTTTCGGTTCTTTCCACAAGCTCCTGCTTGGCCAGCAATAGGCAATTGTTGTAGGCGCGGTGAAACAAACCAACAATGTTTCCAAGACACTTTTGAGGCGTACGCCGGAGTACCAATAGCCGTGGCCATCATATCAGAGGGTATAGTCTCACTGGGGAGAGGAGAAGCTGGCGAGCGCCATTCGGTAGATTTATTCAGACTAGCGTTAGGCGTGCCTAGTTTTACAGCAGGCGGTTTTGGATGTGTACATATATTGGGCGAAGAACCCGACTGTGGTTCACGCCCTTACTAACGTCTGGGAGAATGTCAAAGGTTTCTTTAATTTTGCCTGGAAGTTCGCCAAAGACTTGGTATGCCGAGTTACTAAATCAATAAGTGCAATGGTCGGAGAAGGTTTTGTATCTGGCGTGTTGGGCAAGTTGCCAATTTGGTGCCAACCTAAAATAAACAACACAATGCTGGAAGAGCGATTTGCAATGATACGAGCTGAACCTACTATAGTGAATACGTGGTATCACCAAAGAGTGCAGGACGGACGAATAAACTTGATAGACAGGCTGCACTTCTCCCAGCTCATCAATAAATTTGATCACTATAGCTCTATATTCCCTGTGACATTTGTCAAACTCCACAAAGAATTAGGTCAAGGAGCTTCAATAAGCCGAAGGTATAGAAGTCACGCTCCTTTCGGCTTCTTCTGCATCACTGCAGAAGATTTGAGGGCAATAATACAATGTTTTGCGGCTAGTGTCACGATCGAAGGATAAGTTGTTAGGTTATCTAGAGGGGATTGTTTAGTCGAGATTGAATTAGGATATGGAGAAGATGTGGCATGTCATGTCATTAGAATATTGAAAAGCATGTTCTGTGTGAGCTTTTTAGTGACTAGTATTAGAGATGGCGATGGTAGCATAAATTACGTGCTGGACTATAGAGCTCCACAAGTGGATTTATTGGACCACAAAAGTTCCACTAGTAGGTCTTGCAGCTAGCCTCGGTGGCGCCAAGGGCCAACCCCTCCTCCTCGTGGTGTGGTCCGGGCACCGGATTTTCCGGTGGCTGATGGGGTTCTGGCTGAACGGGAGAAACCCCGTGCGGCCCATCGGGTTGCCTCCCTGACAGGTTCTTTACAGTTGGCCCTTTCAAAAGAAAAGAAAATTATAATTTCCGGCGGAGGCCTCGGACCTTCGGACCAACTGTCCCTTCGCTGTCGGAGCGGAGTCCATCCCCGCCTGTCCTACCTAATGTTCGTGAGTCCCCTGAAGAAGTCCATCTGTCTTTCCCGTGTCCCAATTGTGATCGTGCGTTTGCGTCGAAAATAGGCTTGGGTATTCATAGAAGATCGACACTCCGATGTTGGACTTGCTGTTTACTAAACTGGCATGTTTGCACCCAAGCATTGAGGCATTAACGGGACACTTCGATGAACTGGATCCGCCAGCTTTTATTCTCGAAACTAACCACCTTTGCGCATAGAGCAATCACGACATTCAGCAAACTAATTATATCGCAACGGTGGGACGCGGTTAAACGCAAAAATTTAGAACAATGCAGATCGTCGCGATGTAAGCATTGCAGGAACTTTCATCATTCTCTACTCCATCATTTCGGAAAACCACAAATATCCGCCGTGCAATCGACATCAGCATCAAAATCCACGAACAAATATATATTTCAATGGTTTTTTATGCCGCAAGGTTTTTTCTCCTAAATCGTATCATTCAAGCCAATAAATTATTATGATTTTTCAGGCTCAATTTTGTCTAATTAATTTTTTATTCACCCTCCTCCTCAATCAACTTCGAACATTATTTTAAAACACGAAATTTAACTTAATTTTTTGCAGCAATCAAGATTTAACTGCATATTTTAATCAATTAGGAATTAAACACGAGAGGTCCAACGCAGAAACACCACAAATGAACGGTGTAGCCGAAAAGTTAAACAGAACGTTGCTGAATTTGGCAAGAGCCAGTTTGAAGTCTTCAGGATTACCTGAGAAATTTTTTTTGGGGGGGGGGGGGGGGGGAGAAGCAATTATAATGGCTGATTACACTAAGAACACAGTTGGTCATTCAGCATTGAGAGGCGTGGTACCGTTGACGTTATGGGCAGATCGAAAACCCAGCGTGCGTCATCTGAAAGTTTGCGGTTGTTTAACGTATGCACGTCTACCTAATTAAGGACGCAGAAAACTTGATGACAGAACCGTTGAGTGTATATTCGTGCGATATGTTACTCAGACGCGTGGATATAGATTATGGTGTCCACTGAAGCAGGACGTAATCACTATAAAGCACCTAAAGTTCGCTGAAGACAAGATAGGTTACGAGTGAACTTACAAGAAGAACACTGAGGACTACAGGTATAACCAGGTATGGATGAATACCGAAGATGTTGCAGAAGAAGATCCTGGAATCCCTGAAGAAGACGTGTCATCAGAGAGGTCTGAAAGACAGGACCAGAGAATGAGAGAAGACAGAATAGTGGGGGCAGAAGATGTTTCTCATTGTCAGACTAAAAAGAGAGGAAGATGGAAGAAAATTATTAGGAATCCATATGGAAGAAAAGGAAGACCAAGTCTGCAGAATGAGGACCGTTCATCTTCGGAAGAGGAAGGCAGCGACATAAGAGAAAGTGACGTTGAAGCAAATTTGATAGAAATTGTTGAACCCCAAAGCCTAAAAAGCGTTAGATTCTCCACAAGCTGAAGAGTGGAAAAATGCAATAGAAGAAGAGTCTAACAAATAGAAGAACTTGGGAAGTCACAAAATTACCCGAGAGAAGAAAATGCGTCGGATGTAGGTGGGTGTTCAAATTTAAAACAAATACAGAAAGAATAATTACAAGATATAAAGCAAGGTTAGTTGCACAGGAGTTTTCACAGGAAAAGGGAGTAGACTATTCCGAAACGTATTTGCCTGTAGCCAATTTTTCATTAGTAAGACTGTTTTTAGCTTTAGGAACCATTTTTGGATGGCACACAAGGCATGCAGACATTAAATGTAGCTATTTATATGGTGAGGTAAGAGAAGAAATTTATATGAAACCACCACCGTTGTGTAAAGTCAAGGAAGGGTTGGTGCTTAAACTTTTACGCCCCATTTATGGTTTGAAACAGTCAGGAAGAAGCTGGAATGAGGAGCGTGTAGCGGTTAAGCCATAAAAATTCCATGGAATATTCTAGAGGTCCGTGACGACACAGGCGTGTTGTAACGCGTTAAGGTGTAGTCTTTTGTTTTAACAGTTAGAACCGTTTCGCCTGCGACGTGTGTTTGTCCACGGCAGAATGCAACGAACTGTCGTAAAGAATACGTCGCGCTTTCATGCTATCGTTTTTATTGTTTTTTTTTTATTAAAATATATACGTATTGTTGCTCGTTTACGAGTGTAATTTCTGTGTATCTTGCCTCACGTTATCCCAAAAGCTGAATGCTTTCTTGACGGGCCAAGGATTTGAAAGATTGCAATCGTCAAGCTGTGTATATAAGAGGAAGGATTGGACAATCATAATTGTTTATGTTGACGATATTTTTATTTTTGCTCCGAGATTAAAGTTAGATACAGACGCAGTGAAACACATCGCTCAAGAGTATGAAGCCAAAGATTTTGGAGAAATTAGTCAAGCATTAGAAGTGAAGGTAGAATGCAGCAATGCGGGAAGGTTTAATATGATGGATTGTAAAAACGCAACAACACCTTTGGATCCAAGACTTAGAGCTTCTAAAGAAGATGCGCCAGTTACAGAAGAGGAAAAAAGATTGATGGCCAATACACCAGAGAGCTAATTGGAACATTGATGTTTTTAGCACTTTCAACAAGGCCAAACATATTGTTTGCAGTAACAAAATTATCACAGTATAATTCGAATCCAAGTAGACAGCATTGGCAACAAGCAAAGCATATATTAACCCTTTTAGTACCGAACGACGATATATCGTTGTGCGTGCGTTGACGCCTGATTCGCGAGAATTTTGTATCTCAAAATAACTTTATAAAATGTTATAAATGTTCAATTTCGTTGCAACACAATTGAAAAATTGTTTATTTCATTTAATCTTTTGTTATATTATGCTAGTTCCTAATGTAGGAACTCGACATGGGATAGTTTCTTGCGACCCTAATCACAATCTGTTTATGATATTTATGAAACAGCTCAATATAGGAAAATTAGAAAAAACCGAATGGTAGGTTATAAAGTTAATACAAAGAATTAACCAGGTAAAATGTCTCGTTTATTCTGTGCTGTCTTCCCACGCTCATAGTCAGAACAAAAGAATGCCTTCTCGGCAAAACATTGGCCGTGAGGGCACTAACGTAACCATGGCCCTTGACGACTATTCATTATCCTTTTAGCCTTGGAAAACTTTCCCTTGCGACCAGGAAAGCACCCTGACAAAACGCACATGGCCCGTTCGCGCCGTTCGCATTTATACAAACTCTAACTTTCTAGCATCAATTAATACGCCGTGCATCGACACGGCGAGACAAAAATCTTTCTTTCAGTCTTTCGTTTTGGCACTTCTAAAGAGCACTTGTAAACAGTTAGTATTCGAAAATCGTCAACTTTTTGATACAATTACAGTTAGTAACAGAAAATTTTGTCAGTTTCGTTGCTACCTGATTACAATAACTACACCCTCTTACGGATATGGATGACGCGGAATTATTTCGAATTACACTGTCCAATAGCCAATTGGGGTTTCGATTTTCGTTCAGTGATTCTCATAGCTTTTTTCGTGCTAATTACGAATCTGCAACCCGTTCTTCTCCAGCACGTACAGTTTTTGAGAAATTTGAGTTTGAAGAAAAAACACATTTTTTAAATTTGAACCAATTTTGTGAGTTAACTATGAAAGATACTAAGATTCTGTTTGTATCATAAGATTCTATAGACTTTCCTGACTACAGCGATATCTGGTTTTTATGCATTCTGAATAAACATGTTTAAAGAATCATTGAACGCCGAGAGACACGGATTTTGTACCAATTTTTACGTATATTTTTCAATTTATCTTAAAAAGTAAGGGTCTAGTGGAAAATCGAACATTTATGTACCATTGACTACAATTTATAAAATTCAGACGTTTGTTAGCGAAATTAATGAAAGTATACATGTGTGATCGGAGCTGTAGTACCACTATAATATTATTAATATTTCTGTATTTTCAATAAATATTAAGAACTCTGAAATATTGGTAATATGTACTCAACTACAAGATTTCCATTCATCCCTCGACATATATGTACAATCCGCTTTCGCTTGCTGGAAGCTTTCCGGGCGCTGGACCCACCATTAGCCACCTTTCGGCACTTTTGACAATTTTTTTGGACATTTTGTCCCATTTTAACCCCTTAACCTACAATTTTCTAGGTAGTTGTGTCATCCACAGCGAACTAGTTATTGCTACAATGTGAAAACAAATAAAAAATTAGGTACGCTTTTGTATTCAACGATCCTTGTTTATGATGATTATAATTAAAATTGAACCCAAAATTCAATGCAATGCAAACACTCACATATGAACTGTAGAGTGTGTCAGGAGTGTAACACGATATTATAGAGCAAGGGGTTAAGAAAGTTTGGTCTGTACATTTGTATGCGTGAGTGAATGGTCAGGATAGGGTTTTATTGAATTTCGTTGAATTTCGTTGTAAATTCATGACAATTCATCTATTGTTTTACTTTAATTTGATATAAGATTTCCGAGTAGTGAATTAGTGAATTTGTAAGGAAGGGAGGCTCAATTACAATCTAATAGATTTTCAATAAAATATTTACCGTCTGACCTTCATATTTCTCAAAATTTCAATCCCAACCGTTTCTTAAAAATTTTTCTGATCCCAGTGAAGTACTACGTCGTTTTATTATTTGAAAATTTATTTAATAATTCCGTCCATGCAACTTGAAAGAGGCAGTTTAATTCCGAGTTATCAAAACTTCAAATAATTACGCAAGAG
Organism: Megachile willughbiella; assembly: GCA_945859595.2. Lineage (NCBI taxonomy): Eukaryota > Metazoa > Arthropoda > Insecta > Hymenoptera > Megachilidae > Megachile > Megachile willughbiella. The sequence continues at coordinate 1,757,627 of OX243806.1, forward strand.
TTCATAGTACTCAAAATTTCAAGAACGTCGGATCTTTTCGGGAAGTTATCGATGCATTTGATAACATTTATACTAACATTGGTAATATCGTAGGTGTAGTACCGATGTGCACTGGCAGCCGATTGACATGTGCTTTGAATGTGTGTTAATGGAGAGTCCTCAAATATCAAACGGTTTCTGCAAAAGCCTATTAAACAGATCGAAAACATTTAAGATATGATACAAAATTACTTACCGCGGTTTGTCTGCTCTCTTTCTCTCTGACCCTTTTTCCACTAGTTTTTTGCGGCTTTACGCTGTTAGTCGGGACGACATACCGGAACAATACGCTTAGCTCGAATACCTCTGGACGGATCGCCTTGCTGCTTTTCTTTTTGGACGGGTTTCAGCAGTACCGACTGTACCGATTAAGCTACTACCCAAATTAGTTACAAAACATTTATTTTGTGTGCAGTACGATAATACTGATTATAATGAGTCGGTAAAAAAAATCAATCATATCTAATCGGTATCACAGCCGCACGCGGTATATAGTTCTTTATTTCTGTTCTTCTTAGGCACTCGGGGGTCACTGGCTGGGTCCTGGTGGCTCTCTCGGTAAATATCCACGGGTGGGGTGGTTGGGGCCCTCGCTCGTCCATTCTTCCCCGCAGGCGGGGCAGGTTTTTAAGGATACTCCTCTCCGGCCGCAACGATAGCAATAGATCGCTTGTCTTGGTTTAGGGCAGGCGGAGTACTTGTGCCCGAACTCCCTACAGTTCCAGCACTCCGCGCTGGACGAGCCTGGGGTCGGTTCTGGCTCTGCAGTGGCCCCTTCCTCTTCGACACTCCTGCGCCGCACCCGGGGGATAATTATCCGTTCTTCTCCGGTCTGTGAGGCGCGGTCCGCCGTCGGTCTCGGGGGCGTTGTTTGGGTGGCCCTGGTGGTGGTGGCCCCCCGCGTGGTGGTTTGGCTGGACCTCGAGATTCTTCTCGAAGTCCCCACCTGCACCCCTACGTCGCTGGACTTCATCCGCGATGTTTGGCCGACCGCGCCCCAGGAAGGCAGAATGTCGCGCACTACCCTGGTGGTGGTGTAAGAATAACCCCGGCTATCTAGGACCGCCTGCTGGATGATGACCCACAGCTCCGGGTGCTCTCTTATGATCTGGTCGATCACTCTCCTGAATAGCCGCAAGCTGTCCCAAGAGTCATCCCGGGTCCTTCCCATGGCTTTCGATACTGGTTTCTTCTTTTTCTTTTTTTTTTTTTTTTCTTAACTTAATGCTTTACTTTCGTAACTTATAGCTCTACAGTTACGGTATTTTAACTATTTATAGGCGGTACTGCTGAAAAGAACGTCAAATTACAAATTAAATCTTTTTATGTCCTTGATATGTACTTTGATTGGTCGGCGATACGTCGAAATCTTAATTTCGTATACTATTGGCGATATCTTTTGCGTGACCCGGTAAGGACCTAGAAATTTAGGCGTAAGTTTGGCGGCAACGTTCTTTTCCGCGGAAGATAACGTATGGTTTCAACGTAGTACAAGGTCACCTACATTGTACGGGTCATTTCGCCGTCTCAGATTATAACGCGACGCTTGCTCAACCGCGGCTTTGTTGAGATTACTCACCATCCAAGCCTGTATTAATTTTATTTTCGTCGCAACCGTTTTTTCCACGCATTTTCTGTAGACGGTACAATTTTCCCCTTTTCCGAAATGGTTTCGCGGTAACAATTAATCGGCTTAGGTTCACGGCCTAGGTTTAGAAAAGCGGGAGAAAACTTAGCAGTACTATGATGGGCGGTGTTATAGGCAAATCGAAAATCGGTAAGGTGTACATCCGATTCCATATGATCTTTTTCAACAGGGTGTCCACGCCTAAGTGTGACAGCACGATATTTCATAAACTATTGATGACACGAAAAAGTGTTTGTATGGAAATTGCAAGATAAAAGGGGCTCTATGTTTTGGCTTAAACAAAATTTGTTTAATGTTATTAATATAAAAGATATGATGGTGAAATTTCGTTTTTTAAATAGAACTATATATTTTTTTTCGATCACGCGATAGTGCTTTTGAAAACGAATTTATTACGATTTAATGTATTTACCCGAGTTTTATTAGTTTTCGAGATATTACGCTTAGAAATTTACTGATTTTCGACAGAGACGTCTCGATTTGAGTAGTAAGTCATAAAAACGATATTGTTGCGATAAGTGCCGCATGTTTGACTCTGCCTGCCGAAACTGATAGCCGCGGGTCTACGGTCGGAACGGCAAGTTCAAAGAGTAAAAAACATGGAAAGAATAGTCCATTACGGTCTAAGTTTTCCACATTAAGGATGATGGGAACGTGATGTAACGCGCCTCTCAGATGCACTACTTGAAAATCGTATTCTAAAAGGGACAGGGCCCAGACTATCAACCATTAACCAACAAAGATTACTATGGTCGGTAATAACCTTAAAATGATAGTCCTCCAAATAATGTCGGAATTTTTCGATGAACTACGCGATGGCTAAACATTCTAATTCGGTGGCGGAATATTTTCTCTCGGCTTTCGAAAGTGAGCGCTAATGAGTCGCTAATGAGAAAGGCTTCGTAAAATCGGGATCGATAAAATAGCGGCGGAAATCAAATAAGAACGTACTGAATCGAAAGCTTTTTCTTGAGGTTCCACCCACTGCCATACTATGTCTTCTCGTAATAATCGCGTCAGCCGTTCGGTAATAATATCCGATTGTTCGACGGAAACCGCGAGAAAGGGGTTCTTTCCTCTTATCGGGATGGGATAAGGGTGTTATGATCAAAAGTATGGAGAGTATCATTGTGTGGGGTGGACTTAAGAATTGTGGAAAAAATTTAATGGAAGCTATTTCATTACACTAAACACAGAATTATCATTATCGCACTGGCAAGTCTTACATAACATTTGTTTATTTGATAATAGCGCAAAATTGTGAAAATTTCTAGTGCCTGTAATAACAATGTTCTAGTGCGTGTAAAAAGTGAGCTTGTAAACAATCAACATGTATAATGTATTCATTTTGTGTTACATAATTAAATGCTACGTTTGAAAAAGATAATTCTGCTCATTCAAATATATCTTTAGGAGTGAGAATTTGATTTTCTAACAGTCTTTGTAAGCTAGTGCGCATTGCAAGTCTTTCAATGCTCCCTCCAATACTATCCCTTACCATGAGTTGTTGTAAAAAATTGCCATTCTGCAGAAACATCGAAATCATTAAAATGATGAGTTGAATTAATATAATTCCTTTTGCTTTTATTGCCCAGCTGCCCTGTGAGTCATGTTTTCTAGAACCTAACAACTTCTACGATTTTAATATTGTCAAGCCCATGACCGAACAAACGGATCACACTCATATCGCTTCAGAGTTATATCTAGCATAACTAAATATGCGTCATTGACCAAGAGCGGCTGTGGATATACTTTCCGAGGTGTAGTAGGTCAGGCTCCGAGCATAAGGAAAAAGAAACACTAATTACCGTAACACCATAAGGATATTTATTGACAAAGCTAATTCACCGTTGCCGGCTACCGAATCACGTAAGAGCTGAACGACGCGACGACTCCTTTTCGTTGGACGTCGCCGGGCAGCGACGTCGTTGCCCGATTTTCGTTTGTTTCGCGTAACACAATGTATTCTGGAATATTCCAGTCGGTGGAATATTCCAACAACGTAAATTATACTATAGAGGTATAAACAGAGTCATTAAGTCGTGTACAAAGTCTTCTCCTATTGCTTTGGGACCAGTGGTATAAAACAACAGATCATAATATGTAGCTGAATGCGCGACTTACCTACCTGAAACGAGGGTACCCCGCATCCCTTTCCAACTTGTAGTGACGTCAATTTTCGAGGCTCCACCGTTCTGAAGGGCTCATTTTAAAGAGGAAGCTTCAAAGAATATGATCATAGTTTTTCAAATTTTAACCCTTTACGCCCCTCATTGAGAAAAACGCAAAAAAAGAATCTGTTTAAATTTTCGGACATTTCATAACAAATTGACAAAGTTAAAAAAAGTATTTTAAAATAGCCCAATCCTTCATGAATAAAACAAAAAAAAATTTTAGCTAAATTGGTTGAGTAGTTTCTGAGAAAAAAATTCGTAAGTGAAGCCTATTTTCGCAAAAATGGGCAAAAATTGCAAACTTTGAAGGCTTGTTATTCCTTAACAAATTCGAAACCGGCAAACTGATGACTTCAACCCCCCCCCCCTAATTTTACATGGACTACAACATAATTCGATTAGAGCAAAATCGCAGATGGTAACTTCCAAAAGTGATCGATTTGGCGTGGAATGACCCAATGGAATTTGAAAATAGACCTGACTTAAATCCAAAATTGAGAGGTAATGCGCGGCGCGTAATTTATCAAGTATACCTATCATATTCGGGAGGCGATACGCGTCTTTCTTTGAGATTGCATTTACTTTACGGAATTTTAAACAAAACCGGTATTTTCCCGTTAGTTTATTTACCATTAGGATGGGGCTTGACCATTCGCTATGCGAGGGTTGGATAATGCCACCTTTCAACATTTTATCCACTTCCGCGTAAATAGCTTCTTGAACTGTAGGAGACACGAGGTAATTACGTTGTTTAATCGGCCTGCTAGTTCCGACATCGATTCTATGTTGCGTTAATGTGGTGCACGAAGGTTGTTGGGGTAGTGGGGGTAACTCGGCATTCAAAAATTTGTCTAATTGCTCGTGTTATTCCGGAGTTATTTCCAAAATTTCTAAACACGGCGCGGTCTGAACGGGACGTCGAACCTTATTTTCGGTATAAAAAGAGAATACGGTCACGGGATCAAACGAAAAACACCACACGGCGCGAGAAAAATCAACGATCATTTGGAATGAGTTTAAAAAGTCTATCCCAACAATGCACGGTACTGCGAGGTTTGGTAATAAATACACTTCGAGGGTACGAGTTCGATTCTCGAGAGTAATTGGAGTTTTTATGTTCGCGTTGGTTTCCTCCATCTGACCGGTAGCGGTCATTATTCGACAAGTTCGAGATACTCGCGTCGGGATGTCGTTATGTTCGATCATAGTGATGGTTTCTTTTCCGAAAAATGTTTGTCTCGATCCGTATTCTTCCAAAGCGCGAATTGAATCGGTATTATTTTGAATTTCGATAACGTAAAGTCGATTCACGTCAGGATACGTAAACGCGTTATAAAAGTAGAAATCGTGATTTCGATCGAAAAGCAGGACATCGTTGGTGATCGCCCAGGGAATCGTCTGGGCCACTATCGGCGGCTCCGTCTTTAGTTTCCCACGCATTTATCACAAATAGCTACTGTAACTCCACTTTTCCCGCACCGATAACAATATCGTCGTTGGGGGCTCGTACAGTCGGCGAAAAGATGTCCTACCCTATCACAATTCCAACATCTCATTGCGCTTGAGCTCGCGGTATTATTAACGAGTTCCTGGTGGGTAGTAGTATTCGCGGAGTTCGAGTTTCGCGCGGGACCACGCGGCGATTCTCGTTCCCCCCTCGCGGGACTATTTCGGAGACCTTCGTTTGCGCGAGAGCTATTCTTCTTCGCTCGATTGCTTATCATGGTATTCGGTATAGATCGAGATTCGGGAAGGTCGTTGTAAGACGCGGTATTCGCAGAAAACGTGGGCTGGGAGGATCGTTCCTCCCACGCGGCGTAGACGGGACTTAAGGGGGGCAATTACCTTTAGATAGATAAAAATAAGCTGATATTTGTGAACTTTTTTGTATAGGATATCTTTGTCTTGTATTTTCGAAATTTCAGGTATAATTTATTATAACTATTGCCTATTACAACATATTTTCTTTTTTTTTTAAATATTTAAAAATGGCGGAATTATGATAGTCTTTCCTGGAAGTGTTTCGGCGCATCACGTGAAATGGCGTGACTTCTAGCTTTAGTTACATTGGTCTGAAACAAGTTTGCAAACGATGTTTCGATTGTTAATATTCACAATTAATAGACGAACCTAAGAAATCTGAAAAATATGGAAAATTGAAGAGATGGCGCGCTTTTAAAGAAAAACTTTGAATTTTACTGAAAATTTTCGCAATATTTTGCAATAAAAGAGGACTTTAATGTTAAATTTATTTCGTACATTTAGGTTCATATGTTACATAGTATTGTCATGGATATGTGCAAAAAATTTGAGCGCGATTGATAAACTAGTTTTTGAGTTATCAGTCACGCCAATTTTAAAAACGTAGTTTTGAGAAAAATGCGTTTAAAGTTTCGATAAGTAAAACCTGAATAATTTCAATGATTTACCAACTAATCTGCGATTCGTCCGCCATATAGTAATCCTTCGGCTTACTCGTAAAGTTGATTTTCCTCCATAAGCTCATTCTCCGTAAAAATACCAAATTTCAAACACAGCAATGGCATGATAATAACAAATCCGCTACATAGCCCTCCGCACCGAGCGCGTGTATATCTGCGGCGCGATACCAGACATGAGTCACGATAATCGGCCATAATATCAAAAGGGCTTCTTATTATGCTTTAAAATTTTGAGACTATATTTTTCAGATGTTGCACTAACATTTTATAGAAAAAAAAAATTTGCAATTTTTTAAGATTCTAAAGTTATTGCCCCCCTTAAACGCGGCGCGATACGCGAGCTCTAACAGGCGAGAGAAGGATAGAGAGACTCTTCCGGTGTCGGATGAATCCGGTACGCACGCATTGCACTCAGCGTTTCTTCGACCAACCTGGCCACGAGGGTCAGGCTAGCAAAATCGCTTGTCTCCTTCCGGGAACAGCTTGTTGTAATCGGGGTACCATATGTTCATGAGCGCACGTTAATTGATCTACTAAGGGCCATGGTGGTCTCAATCAGCTAAGCAATGCCCTCATACACGTTAAATAATCTACAACTTTTTCCTGTTCTCTCTGCGTTCGATTCGCGATTGCATGGCGAAGAGACCGTTGCAACTGGTAATCTGTAAACCGCGCTCGCCACGCGTCCTTGAACTCGGTCCACGTCGATCAGTTTTTGTCCCTAAATCGGATCCATTCCGCCGCGACACCGGACTAAACTAAGGGGAGGCGTCGTAATAATTCTGAATCGCGAGTGAGGGCATAAGTGCGACATTCTTCAAGTCGTGTTAGAAAAGCTTCGGGATCTTCCCCCTTCGCTCGGGAAAATCGTATATTACATTTGCGCAATAAATCAAGAACCGCGGTATTTAAAACAGGATGATTTTCGTAAGTTTGCGGGAATCGTTCTCTAGGGTTAGTTACGGGACCTGGCACGTTATCGGGAATAGCGGCGTTAGGTCTATGGACAGGCTCGAAATGGGATTGACTAAATGCTCTACTCCACGAGTGTTCCGCGTGCGCGTTGTTCGGTACGAGATAATCAGGCGACGAATCGGTCGGTTGCGAGAGTTTTTCTTTCAGTAATTCGAAATTCGGCGCGAAATGCTCGACAGCATCCGCGGCCCCCCTTCCTCGTCACACTCCAGTGGGGATCATCCGCAGCGTATCGCTAAGTCTACAGAACGCTCTTTCCCTACAGCGCCTAAGTCCTCGCTACGAGAGTGGGAGTCACTCGCGCGACGCGTACACGAACTCGTCGGAAACCGAAAGTAGGAGTCTCTCGCTAGCGCTAGATGGAGGGATACGGGTAAAGATTCCCGCGGCGATGGGGTACTAGTCTGGAGGGGCGGTTCACCCCTCTGTTTCGGGGGTATCTGCCCCTCCTGTTTCCTCCCGTTCCTGTCTAAGACGCTGGAGAAGCCTAACCATCAAAGTTGGCACTATTCCCCTAGTCGATAATGCCCTTTTTACTAATTCTTCCATAGTGTTAGAAAATTCTCAATGACACACCCTAATAAACCAAGGCGAAGGGCACATGGCCGTCCAACGACGACCACCACGGTGACGAGGCCCCGACGCTGGGACGTCAGGGCCATAAACCAACCCCGAGGCCCTTGAGTTTCGCGAGGGACAAGGAAATCTCTCGGAACAGGAAGAGGGCATTCTGTAAAGAGCCTTAGAAGACGTAGCTTCGTCTTTGGAAACGCGAATTTACACGAATATATCGTATTTTTAAAAAAGGGACTTAATGTACGTTTCGGTCATTTTAACCTTATCTTACAAGTCAGAAGTGGGATAAACCGCGTGTTTTAGACCCGCTCGTGATATACAGTGCCAATTTTAGACGTTTTAACGCAATTGTGCCTGTGTGTAGCGTGATTAATTATAGTGTGTGTTGGTGAAAATGAGTCGACCAAGCGAGAAATCGCAAAAGTCTTCTCGGGATTGTTCACGGAGACGTTCGTGTGAACGTGAACAATCGAAGGACTCTGTCCATCGAGGATCGTGTGAGAGTGCACGCGATCGTTCGCGAAACCGTTCGCGAGATAATTCGCGAAAATACTCGCGGTACGAACGGGAATATCGTTCGCGAAAGCGAAGGAGTGACTCGCTGGTGTACGATAGTGATTGTTCAAAAGATCGGGATCGTTATGAATCTCGTGACTGTGAACGCGATAAATTGCGGAGTCGAAAACAGGACAGTTCGCAAAGCCGCAGACGGGACGAATCGCGAGATCGTCGACGTCATCGGTCGCGGGATAATTCATTGGAGAATTACCGTGAATCGTCGCAGAACGACGGACGTGGAGTGCGAAGACGTTCGTGGGATCGCGAACGGAAAACAGCGCGTAGTCGCTCGCGCCGACGGAACCGTTCGACGAACAGCTCCGAATCGGAGGATTTGCGTGCGACGGTGAAACAGTTACGTCAGGAGCTTCAAGCAGTGCATTACCGCCCAATTAATGAGGAATTTGTAATACCGAAGTTCGATCCTTCGAAAGATAACGCGGACGTAGAGCATTGGACGCGGCAAGTGGATCGTATCGCGCGGCGATATAATTGGAGCGACAATAATATATTGTTGGTGGTTGCTCGAAGTTTGAAAGGACACGCGCGGCGTGTATACGACGAGGAATTAGTCAATGACCACACGTGGCGAACGTTGAAAACAATTCTTTTGCGGCGTTTTAAGAAACCCCTACCGTTTGCGCGACTGTTGCTGGAAGCTGCAACGTATATTGCAAGTCCCGGACAGCGCTTGGGTGATTATTGTTTCGAAAAGCTATCGAAATTACGCGCGCTCAAATTGGATATCCCGGACGCGTACCTCGAAGATGCGGTAATCGGCGGTATCCAGGACGATAACGTGGCTCGGACCATCCGGTCGAAACGATACGAGGATGTAGACAAATTATATGCGGCGATGAACGAGATGGGAGCTATGCCGCAAAGTTCTAGTAAACCGGCGACATCCCGAATATTTCATCAAGGAACAGATAGCGAGCCTGAAAATAGAACATCATCGCCGACGGGAAACCCCGGGCCTTCGACAACCGTGGGACAGATTCAGCGATCGGCGGTGACCTGCTATAATTGCGGGGAATTTGGGCATTTTTCCGCTCGATGCATCGAGGTTAACATGGAAAAGTGATTGGAACACTGACGTTTACGCATTGGCGGCGACGGTAGCAGAAACAAGGACAATAATACGACCGGACACGACGAGAGGTCTGCAGGTATCAGCAGACTTGGTAATGGTCAAAATTACCATGGAACGAGCGACGGGAGAAAGCAGGTAGCTTCGCTCCAAAATCAAAGGGCCGTTCAGGAACCATCGAACACGTAAATAACCGTTAGGAAGTCGAGGGTTTATGAAAGGGAAGTAGATGGATCAACGAGTTGAACTCGTTTTCCTGACTGAGCAATTGAAACCCTGAGTCGTAATCGGTAGACTAATATTTTGTTTCTATTCTCATTTTGTTTAAAAGGTATCATACATATATAACTCGAGGTAGTTATTGCAAGGCAGCAGCAGCGGTCGGAGGTCACTGAATACAGCTGTTCCTTGAGGACATCGTCGTCTTCATCAGGGTGAAAGAAGTCACCGCTGGAAAGAAGATGCGATATTGTGACAATGGTGCGGGTGCCGCTACCGATTGTTTTTGAGCCATCGTGTCGGGGCGATGTTGATCGGCTTCGGCCGATGATGCTGGTATGATGCTCGTTAGATGGCGTGGCCACTATTACGAGATCATACAGTTGACGTCATGTCAGTGAGCAAAGTTGCTACTGAATGGCGGAGGAAGGATCTGATTGTCAGCGGCGATTGTTGGTCGCCGTTGTTCGATGACGACCTTGTTACCGTCGGGCCAGTAGTGATAGACTACTACTGGACGACGATGTTTGACATTACGGCAATAGTTGCTATTGCGTGATGGTATTGTCATGGCAGTGGGCGTTTTCGCGACTGTCATGACGAAGACAACGGATTCATCGAACAGCAGATAGCAGAGTTGCAACTTGGCAGCCTAACTCTGCGATCGGCACAGCAAGGGTGTCACGAGATTTGGAGGTCGAGCGATGAACATAGTCATCGTCGGCAATTGCTGATTGTCAATCAGATGACAGTCGTGACGAAAAAGGGAAGTGTTAACGACTACTATTTATTAATCATTCGTAGAGAATTCGTTCGAAGCTCGAATTGACATTTTCAATATTGAACTGCGTACTCAGGCAAATGCCGAATCTTTTGTTACAGAGATCCGCTTGAAAATACAACATGCTTGAGGACAAGCATATTTGCAGGCTGGCCGAGTGTTAGAAAATTCTCAATGACACACCCTAATAAACCAAGGCGAAGGGCACATGGCCGTCCAACGACGACCACCACGGTGACGAGGCCCCGACGCTGGGACGTCAGGGCCATAAACCAACCCCGAGGCCCTTGAGTTTCGCGAGGGACAAGGAAATCTCTCGGAACAGGAAGAGGGCATTCTGTAAAGAGCCTTAGAAGACGTAGCTTCGTCTTTGGAAACGCGAATTTACACGAATATATCGTATTTTTAAAAAAGGGACTTAATGTACGTTTCGGTCATTTTAACCTTATCTTACAATAGATAATGATTGCACCCACACTTGATCTGGGGGCGTACGAATCAGCTTGTTCGGGATTTAATTTATCGAAGACGAAATTGAGAAAATAATACGCGAGAAAGTTTCTGGAATTTATTACACCGAATCGTCACGCGACGGTTGACCTACTTCGGTAATTGGGACGAACGTAAACAACACTCGGGCGTATTCTTGCGCGCTTGCTCGTGGCCTTGGCGTTCCGGCGAGGATCGCTTTGTCCGTTAAAGAAACAAACAACGAAGGACCGTTCGAACTCAAGTTTCGTACATAATGCCTGTTGACGATTTTGAAATTAACGGTGTTTACGGTTGACTCGAAATAACTTTGTCGTGAACCTGAGACAGTTTAGTACAAAGGCAGAGGAAAGAAAAAACGTGTTGAGGAATTTGAAGAATTCCTTCGTATACGGAATCGTCGGACAATGCGTGGCTAACGGAAACGTGACTCGACAATAGACGGAAAATAAATTAACGCGATTTTCGTTACTTTCCCGGGAATTCTTTGCTAACGAGTGGCACTTCGACGCTCGATTCGAATCCTCGCGATATCGGAACGTAAGCGAAGTAGTTGAGCGTCAGACGCTCAACCGATACCGAACGTTACCCTTAGAACATGAAGAATCGATACAAGACGAACAAGTCGGAAACGATCGAACAAAATAATACGGAATTGCTAAACGCGGAGGACTCGAATCGGCGATGGAAAGGCACGGTTGCTCCGAACCTTTCACGAACCGGTAAATTGAGATAGATCAGAATGAGCTGTAATCGGTAGAAGGCCGATATACGGTATTAAACGAGACGTTGACCCGGTAACGTTACGCTTTAAATTTTCTAGATCCTTTCGCGATTCTCGGCATCGACGTTTATTAAAACGAAACGCAAACGCGAATGTAATCGCACGCACGAGGTGATTCCGTGTTGGCGACAACCTGCGATTTTTCGACACAATACAACATGCAACTTCACAATCTGCTCCCTTAATTACGGGATCATGAACACGGGACGCGGGAGGGCGCAATTCAAAGCAATACACGGTAGATTGTGGCTAACTCGGTACAACCCCTTAGCCAGATTCGGTAATCGGAAAGAGTTCGGCTTCTAGAAGGATCGCTTCTCGATTCGTAATCTAGGTTACGAAACGGAAACGAAACGCCCGGGAATCGGGATCCGCGAATGTCCCGGGCGGGGGCCCCCGGGTTTACCCTACTAACTTAAAACTACTTGTATACATACAGTTACTCGATTTAATATTCGGACACTATGGTATTTGCGAAATTGAAGCTTTATGTACTTACTTGCAATGTGATTATCGAATTTTCTGGTCCGTAATGAGTTGAAGCGCATATTCTAGTTTACAAATATGTCAAATTAAATACTTCATTTTTTATCGTTCTCCATATAATAAATCATAAACGAAATTAGACCCGATATTGGTGTCGAAAAAATATTCGGACACTTAATATTACATAAAGTTTTTTCTTATTTAGAGTGTATGTAACAACAAAGTTATAGTAATTTTAATATTTTGTGGGATATCTCTTTTGTCTGATAACGTGTTGCAAACGTGTTGGTATGTTTGAAATTATTTTATTTAAGTAATTTTGGGTAGTGTGTTTCCACTCTTGCGTCAGTCGTATTTTTAATTCTTCTTTTGTTTTTATAGGGGCGGTTCTAATATTACGATCCAATAAGTCCTATAGATTTTCAATTGGATTTAAATCCGGTGACTGTGGTGGAGGATGGAGCACTTTTGGATAAGTATATAATAAATATTCTTGAACTATTCTCGATTTGTGTTTCGGATAGTTATCTTGGTAGAACTTAAAACTGTCGTGTATACCCATATTCGTTGCACTTTTTAATAAATTTTGCTTCAATAAGTCTAAATATTTGTTCTTGTCCATAATACCTTCAATAAAAACCAGCTGTCCTACTCCAACAGTAGAAATGCAGCCCCATACCATCAAGCCTCCACCACCGTGTTTCATCGTCGGTCTCATATTATTTATTTTGAATTGTTCATTCGGTTTACGCCACACTAATTTTCGTCTGATACACCCAGTAACATGAAATTGACTTCCATCCGCAAAAATCACATCATTCCACCATGATTGTGTTTTAGAAATAAATTCTTTAGCGAACGTTATACGTTTCTTTCGATTGACCTCGTTTATGTATGGCTTTTTACGAGCCGCTCTACCATTATAGCCAGCATCTTTTAAAACGTTGCGAACTGTATCCACGTGTACTTTCTTTCCAATTTCTGCAGCTAATTCTGCAATTAATGTAGGGGCACTTAATCCTGGATTAATCTTTACCTTTCGAACAATTACACGCTTATCATGACTGTCAAGAAGACGTGGTCGTCCTTTGTGAGGAATAGATTCAATACGATCTTGATGTTTATATCTTCTTATAATATCCGCGACAGTACTTTTACTTAAATTTAACAACTTCCCAATTTCCCGATATGATTTTCCATTTTCTCTGTGAAATATAACAAGTTGTCGAAGGTTTAATGAAGTATTTTTACTTTTGCAATCCATTTTTACAAATGCGTGTGAGAACGATGAAATTTATTATGAAACTGACTACTAGAAGTTAACCGAACTGCCACACGTGCTTGGTGTTTACAAACAATCACAAGGAGTCTAGAAACAGAACTTCTAAAGCGAATAAACACGAAATATATTAAGTTTCCGAATATTTTTTCGACACCAATATCGAGTCTAATTTCGTTTATGATTTATTATGTGGAGAACAATAAAAAATGAAGTATTTAATTTTACATATTTGTAAACTAGAATATGCGCTTCAACTCATTACGGACCAGAAAATTCGATAATCACATTGCAAGTAAGTACATAAAGCTTCAATTTCGCAAATACCATAGTGTCCGAATATTAAATCGAGTAACTGTACTACGCGATCAAAGGCCAATACTCGTTATTAGATTTTGCAGATTCTGACCGGTAATTGTCCGATCGATTAACGAAAACCCTCGGTACGATAGTCCCGGTTTCGTGATCTTACAAGAACTCAACAGAGCGGGGCTTACCGAGATGTCCTTTGTCGTCGGTTGGCACGGGATATTCAAGAAGGTTGATACAATTACTTTCGAAACGCACCAGGCAATTGCCAAAAACGAAATAATGAAGCGTGAGCCCTTGTGCCGGTACGAGGACACCTCGTGATCGCCCCCCACCCTTCGCCGGAATCCCTTCTTCCTGCGATGTCTTCTGGCAGGACCTCCTCCTACCTCGCAGCCTCTTCCTGATCTATCGTTGGGTCGTAGCGGGGTAGCGGCAGGGTAGCGGCACGTTCTCGCGGCGTACGTCGTTCTCTCGATCCCAGAGTATACCAGAGGCGACACTCTCTGTCGGCACCTTTGTTCTCTCGAAAACGCTGTCCCTTTAAATTGGTTGTACAAACGAGCGGGAAATTTAAATCAAGTGAATCTAATTTTATGTCAACCTCTAATAATTTGAAATATATTTGTAATCAATTTTCTGTATATTATTAATATTGTCTTTCGAAGTAGTTGCATCAATTTTACGACGTTGAGAAGTTGAAAAAGAAAATAATATACGAAAATGATTACTCTACAAAATATATTTGAAGAATATGTATTACGGAAATGATTATTACAAATAATTTATAAGAAAATGAAAAACTATATATCACAAGAAATTTCAGATGAATGTGTTACAGAGATATAACAAAATATTTATTACAAATAAATTACTGGTGAATGTGCAGGTTTAAACTATTCTTCTTTGACCGCCATACTTGTACATTATGCACATGCGCACTCTCGATTCATTTGACTTGGGCATTTAAATTGGTTGTGTCCTGTATCCCTCTCCAGGAGGGCGGTTTCCTTGTCTAGTGTCGCCTCTGGTATACTCTGTGTCTCGATGTTGATGACGTCACTCCACGGCGGTATATACAAAACTAGTACACCCCATATTAGTGATAATTAATTTTTTATTAAAGACATAATCCCCATTATCAATTAATCTTTTTAGATTGTTACCTATGCGCGCGCTTATAAAATTTTGTGATTTTAAAAATTTTGCGAAAATATTTTCAATTACTTACTGCGTTACCTATGACACCTTGTTGTTCAGGTTATAGGTTACCAATCAGAAAAATTTAAAAGGCTATGACTCTACCTCGGCGAGTTCTATATGTGTGCAAAATATCAAGTTTCTACCTTTTACAGAAAAAAAAAATAGTTTGGCAAAACACGCGCCGCTCCCAGTGGTACTCAATGTTGCGCCGTTCAATTATTGCGTTACACCAAGACAGTAGGCAGGGCGACTACCACGCCGCGCCAACATTGAATACCATTGGCTGCGGCGCGTGTTTTGCCGAACTATTTTTTTTATAAAAAGAAAACGAAAGTGATTTTGTAACTTCGCTTGATGGTTTCTTCAGCAGAAATGTCTGCTCTATCACGTACGATGGTTAGATTTTCGCCTAGACCCATAGTTTTTTAAATAAATTGAAATATATCAGCAAAAATTGGTGCGTTTTTCGTGTCTTTTTTACTTTGACCATTATTTAAACATATTTAAATGTTTACAATGTAATAACAATTTATATCGTTTTATTCGGGAAAGTTCACAGATTTTTCTCGTGTAAAAAGCCACTGAATAACTGCTACGGTAAAAGCACAAAAGATTTCCAAAGTTGAAAATTTGCAATTTTTTTTAACATTAATTTTCTCAAAATCTGTGCGTCCTAGAGAAAAACGGATTTCAGATTCGTATTCAGCTCGCAAAAATCTATAAGAATTTCATAGTGGCGGTTACGAAATCAGTTGGCTGTTGTACAATGTTATCGATAATGATACCAGAACACGGTTTCTTTTGTCGATTCGACAACGATCGACGTCTATGACGTGTATTACGAATCTACCCTCAAAATTTCAAATCAAGAGATTGAAAATTACGGCCTATAGCGTGGTGCAGACAAACGAACAAATGCAGGGCGAGTTGTCCCAAGAGCCACACTGCGTTCAGCAAATATGAATCTCCGAAACTAATAGGCTGCTATGAAAAGCACTTGATATTTGGAGTTTTCCCTTTACCCCGTCATGTCTATAAAGGGAGTCGTTCTCCTCTACGGGGGCACTTCGGTGATATATCCATCATATGCCATAATTTGGAAAATTCAATCTTCTCTCAGAGTAATTAAAACTAACACACATGTGCTATTATTTTGTCCGAAAGTACAGGCTTAACAGTTTCCGGCAGTCCATATTACGACTATCCTGTTGGTAAAAAATCCTGTTACATTGCCAAACTTCCATTAACACATTTTAACACATTTCATTACGCGTAGGTAATTAGAACAAAAACATATTTTTCGTTGCTTTTCGTGGCACTAGAATGCCGTTAAAGGTACATCGAGTTAGTATCACTCTAAATAGTTTTAATATTTTGCAAACTATCGCGTTGTTGTAAAAACTAAAGACTCGGTTTTTTTGTTGAACTTTCTGATGATGTTAATAAAATTCTAACCATAAACTCTCTTAACTGTAAAGCACAACTAGAAAAGTTATGCAATATTAACGTAGCAATATCCTGGACATCTATTTGATATATGTGTAAGTTTCAGAAATGATTGGAAAGTAATAATTATTATCTTTATTATTACTAATATTGTTATTATTAATTTTTCGACTGTTCTCTCTTATAGTAATCACTAACAAACGCGAATTCGTTAACTATGTCGCTCCGCAGCACAATATTTCGTGTTCATTGGTGTTTGGGAAAAAATCCGTAATTTTATTTCTGTCTGGAATTTTTTTATGATTTTTGTTTTAATTTAATTTATATCGCTGTTCTTTTAATCCTCTATATTTCAATTATTTTCGTTTCTAGAAAGCAGTCATATGATCAACACTTATCCACTATTAACCTTCAGATACAGTTAGTTTACTATTTTTGTGCTGTTTATTATAAAAATAAAGATTTTATTAGAAAAAAAATTTATTGAAAAAATAAAGATGGGCCTGATTGAACGAGATTGCTTAAACACACGATCCTGATGCATAAATACTGCGTTCAGGAATTTGGACGCAAAGGAAAA
This sequence comes from Megachile willughbiella, assembly GCA_945859595.2. Taxonomy (NCBI): domain Eukaryota; kingdom Metazoa; phylum Arthropoda; class Insecta; order Hymenoptera; family Megachilidae; genus Megachile; species Megachile willughbiella. The sequence goes on from OX243806.1 coordinate 1,774,704, forward strand.
AGTGATCTGGTTTATAAGTGGTTAAAGATTGATAAGGATAAGTATAAGCAGTTGGCGAGGAAATGGTCGACAATTACTCTTCCAAAATTTAAGACAGCATTCAGAAAACTGACAATACATTCGTAAAAGGCAGAAAATAAGGCAAATGTTCAGATTAATTCAAGAGGCTTTTCGGTCTCTGGGAAGCACCAGTAAAAACGTGTACAAAAGTCCCGTAGCTACGCTAAAAGCCTTAGCTGCAAGTGCCGTATTATAAATTTTCATTATTTACTTCGTTTCAGACAAATTTTGCCACCCAAAATTGACAGCTATGTAAAGTATGATATTCTTTGAATTAATGTACAAAATATGAAGCTGACATTTTTTGTTAGTTTTTTTAAAAGTATCATCAAAGTTGATAAACCTCCAAATCATAAATTAAGACAAATAATTACCATTTTTTAAAAGTTGTACGTTATATTAAAAATATTATAATGTTTAACAAAATTTATAAAGATGAAATGAAGTATACACGGTGGTTCACCACATTTTGCCATCTAGATTTACGTCATTAATATTACTCATAGCAAACAATGTTTCAGATGAAGTTGAATGGTTTTGAGAGGGGCACATTCTGATGGTATATTTTTTTTGTAGGTGGACGTGTAAAGGAGATATGAAGGTCGTTAATGTTTTTTTAAATGGAATCATATATTTTTTATTGCATCAGCTGATGCTCCTTCATATTCTTTACAAAAAAGTATTAATCTATTTATGTAAAAAAATCATTAGTTTAGGAGATATTTTAATTTTAACGTCTATTTACAGAAAAGGTTCAATCTGGCGACCATTTGCATCGGAACACTTTCTGAATCGAGAAGTTAATGACTCACTAACATTGCGTAGTGTATTTGATGTTATTTTATTACACTCATTGATGATATTGAAATTGATAACATGTCTATCTTTTCTTCTTTAGAATACTTCATTATGAGTGATAATTCACCGTATCGTCGTATTCGCCGTATTAGATACATAACAGCGACTAAATTTCACAATAGGTAGGAGAGCAAGAATTATCAACACAGAAAATGTAAATATTTACATTGATAATTCCTGCTCTCTTACTACATTATCACATTGAATTCATAATATTGACAAGAAAGTTAGTATTTCCTATCAAGTTAGAATTAAAATATCTCCTAAACTAATGATTTTTTTACATAAATAGAATAATACTTTTTTGTAAAGAATACGAAGGAGCATCAGCTGACGCAATAAAAAATTTGTGATTCCATTTAAAAAAACATTAATGACCTTTATATCTCCTTTACACGTCCACCTACAAAAAAAATATACCATCAGAATGTGCCCCTCTCGAAAGCATTCAACTTCATCTGAAACATTGTTTGCTATGAGTAATAATAATGACGTAAATCTAGATGGCAAAATGTGGTGAACCACCCTGTATAAATTGTTGGAGGTTCCAACATGTTCGCCAATTATTTTCCTAACCATGCCGTATCCCTTTTGTTTGTTTTTAACTTCGGGTCCCTCCCTGTCATCAATCTTAGACTCTTAAAGAGCTCATTTTCCACTTCCAAAAATCCAATTTCTTTTAGTATTCTATCCAATCGCCGTTTCTTTTCCTTCACCCTCGTTAAACAATTTTAACCAATTGAAATTCTGCAAGGAATTTTGTTTGAGAACTTCTCATCCGCTTGAGTGTCAGATTCTTACAGATACTTAACAGTGCTGGTTATGTTTATCTTAAAAACTAGAGTAAAATTACTAATGTGTTAATTAATTAACTATCTAAAGTTAAACCATTTTGATTTGAATCCGGTTCTCCAACAAAATATTTTACTAATTACTTACTTTTGTTTAAAAAGAAATTACCAAAATTTATAACGAACTTCTATGCTTAATTTTGGAAAAGAACTAATCAATTTAAAAAATAAAAATATTTGTAAAATTTATGTTCCTTTTCGAACAGTATTGGATATACGGAATGTCGTGATTCAAATAGTACCGATTTTTTACATTTGGCCATAGTACGAAACATTGTCCGCTGAATAACAAACGGAATACAAACGCAGTCCCGTCAACTATCGTATTTTTGATTACAGAAAACGCAAGTATGTGCAATATTGTTTTATTGAAATATTTTCTAAATCCTAAAACAAATATTTGACTTTTCGAAACAAATTATATACCTATTTAAATTATCTGAAACAAACTACATAATTATGCTGACATAATCTTTATTAATTAACAATCTATTTGTAAAAATAATAAAAATACATGGTCTGCAATGACTACAGGTATTTGGATACTGGTGGGCATAATTTCAAGTAGCGGTAGGTGGAGTGATACTGAACAACATTTTCTTTTACCAAAAAATTGGTTGAAGCTTAGTTTTTGAATTATTAATGAAAACCACTGACCAATCAGAGCGTAAGAATAACGTGCAACCAGATGCGGGAGCGATGAGTTCAAGCGTGACAATTAATTATCGTCGGGAACAAGTGTCTTTGCACTTGTAATTAAGCAACGTAATTGTTTAATAAGAAGCCCTTATATCAAAATTTAGTTAAATAATAAATAGAACAATTAAAAATAATGTTCAGTTATTCATTATTCTAGGTTTACCCGTTTAGAGGTGAGCATTGACGGTTAAAATCGGCTCGTCCTGTTGATCCAAGTGTAACGTCCCCAGTCCACAATGAAGAGTATCCGCGTAGATAAGTAGGGTAGTCCCAACATATGTACTTTTTTATTTTTATTATCGACCGCGAATTACCGGCCGCACCATAAAAATTCGCGCGGTATGTAATGGTCATGGGTAGATCACGCGTGCAACATTGTTAAATTAGATCACCGATCGATGGCACGCGCGTTAGATAGAAAGAGATGCCAAATATACATCGAGAACAAATTATTATAAATTATCATTTAAACATTCCTATTATTATTTATTTATTTACTGTAAATTGAAATGTATTTTTAGTTATTGTTTTATGTATTATTTGTGATTAATTATTCTCTTATTAAAATACTTGTATTATCCCGCTGATTTGCGTACATAAAAATTAATTAGAACTACGATTTAGCTAGTTAGCTTGCGAAATCTTAATTAATAATAAATCAAAGCATATTTTTATTAATCAAATTAATATATTTTCTTTACTAAGTAAAGCGTAATAAAATATTAATAGTTTTTATGCGTGTCTAAATTCGCCACTTGGCGGGAAAAACCCATGATCCTCTGACAAGGGACCTCACTTAAGTGTTACACGCGGATTTTAATGAAATTTACATATGTGGTAGTTTTTCGAAAATTAGTTGACCCATATTTTTTTATATCTGCTGACATGCATGTTGAGGGGGTGAAAATAGCCCTCAAAGTTGGGGGTGAAAACACATTTTCTTCAATATCTCGCAAACTAGAGGGTGTAGGAGGGTGAATTGTTTTTTGAAACGTATATTTTTGTGTAAGGAATTTAGTTTATTACGAAAATTTCGAGAGAAATTATTTATTTAAATAATATATTAAAAAATTGGATTTTTTTGTCAATTTTTTACCCCAAATGCCGTTCGATTTTTATGCAGATTTGTATACGTAAAATATGGATCAAAATGGAGGATACGTGTTTTTGGAATTTTTTGTTTATTGCAATTTAGCAATAATTATTACATATACAATTTTCGTCTACTTTTTACGGAGAAAAGTGTTGAGATTTGTTTTCGAAGAGGGTAAGCCCTTTTTATGCAATCATTTTTCAACAAGTTTCAATAAGTTTGTAACAATTGGTTAATATTACATGTTTATTTTTCCTTCGGTAGCCAGAGAAGGTCCAGCGGGCAGGTATAAATCCGCCGCTGTACCGATCGTCGTTGTACAGATGCAATCAACATGTATAAAGAATCGACATACGGATATAGAAATGCAACAAGAGTTTATATTTGACGTTTTGACTTATGACCAAATCTTACCTTTTTTTGTCAATGAAGAGGAAATGGAACAAGCTTCTACTTAAAAATTTGTCAAAGTTTTCTTTCCGCGTGCAACAGAAAATACTGTTGTGCTCCTCAACTCATGAAGAGGTGTAGCAAGAAGGAGTTATGACGTGCAATCCTAATATCAAAAACAGATTAAGAAACTGGATATATTAAAAATACCAAAACATGCCACACCATTTGTTCAACCATTTGGCGTCTATAGGTTTCAAATTTGGAAAAACTTTGGTCGAAAAATTTCTGATCCTTTGATCGTATTGAATGTAGATATAAATTAATTGTAATAAAAAGAATAAATTTTTGAAATAAAAATAAAAATTAAAAGTTTTAAATTCTAATAAAAATAATAAAGCTAAAATGGAATGAATATTTTTGAAACTTATGTTATATAGTGTGTACAGTAATGAAATTCAACGAAGAAATGCGTAAAATACAAATGCTGGACTCACCACGAACAGTTTATAGAAACTACATCAGTATATTGAGAATAAAACATAGTTTCTAAATCATTCAAGTAAAATCAACTGGGTTATTAAATTCATCAAGTACGACGCTAACATATCTATAACGGAACCAGACATATCGGAATAAATTTTTCTATCTTGGTGATGAGTGTTGATTATGTATCAGAGATTGTAATTTAATTATGAAATTTTTTAAATGTAAGGTCATATCCAAATTTAATAAAATTATTATCTCAGAAATCTTATGTGCAAAATTCTTCCATATTATAAAACTGAACACATGTAATGGCTGTATAAATCTGGTAGTATCTTTTGGAATTTGCAATATTTTTATACTTCGATTTCTGCATTACCCTGAATACCATAACAAAATTAGCAGCTTTCAGAGATAACAAATCATTTAAATGAGAAACATTTTGGTTCAATTTATTAAAAGTTAAATAGCTAAACTTTTACCTTCGGCTAAAAGTTCCATTGCCTATAAAAACCTATGTTCCGTACAACGTCGACTGGTACCGCGGCGGATTTATACCTGCCTGCTAGACCTTCTTTGGCTACCGATGGAACAATAAACATATAATATTATCTAATTGTTAAAAACATGGCAAATGATTGTATAAAAAAGGCTCACCCTTTTCGAAAACAAATCTTAACACTTTTCTCCGTAAAAAGTAGACGAAAATTGTATATGTAATAATTATTGCTAAATTGCAATAAACAAAAAATTCCAAAAACACGTATCCTCCATTTTGATCCATATTTTACGTATACAAATCTGCATAAAAATCGAACGGCATATGGGGTAAAAAATTGACAAAAAAATCCAATTTTTTAATATATTATTTAAATAAATAATTTCTCCCGAAATTTTCGTAATAAACTAAATTCCTTACACAAAAATATACGTTTCAAAAAAAAATTCACCCTCCTACACCCTCTAGTTTGCGAGATATTAATGAAAATGTGTTTTCACCCCCAACTTTGAGGGCTATTTTCACCCCCTCAACATGCATGTCAGCAGATATAAAAAAATATGGGTCAACTAATTTTCGAAAAACTACCACATATGTAAATTTCATTAAAATCCGCGTGTAACACTTAAGTGAGGTCCCTTGTGAGTATAAATGAGCGCGAAGCAAGCACTAGAAGTGCAGAACAATCTTTGAAGCAGTACGAGTCGGACCTCGGACGAGAAGTATAAAAGGACAAGTTGGAACAGTCTTAGCTGGTAAGAGCCTACAAGATTCTTACTAGTTCTGTCTGGACAGCGGGTATCAGCCATATTTGGATATTTGATCATTGGGTCATTCTAGTAGCCAGCGAACAGCAGGCTCCCCAATTAACCGATCAGGTTTTAGTTGCCAATCTGTGCTACGACAAAAAGGGTAGTTGAACTAATAGTCGTAGAGTCAAATAAAAGAGTAACTGTTCTAAGTCCAACTATTTCTAACATAAACTTTCGAGTCTTGATATTATAGTAAAACCAAACATTATTCTGTTATCAGTTAGGATTTCGATCCATTATAAAACCACGTTTCTTGCGTTTGCGACATAGTAGTCGATTAAATAATTAACTAAATAATACATACTTTGTAGGAAACCGCGTAACCGAAGTAGTTAGCTACCGATTTGCGTTTCTGATACTAATAGGTCTCTCATACTTAATTCCTCTAACTAGACATACATATATTTTTTATATCTTTGCTAAGTAATTGTTAATTGTAATTCTATTTTGTACCTTTGATTACTTGAATAAACTTCTCGCTCAATGATTACTTCTGGCTCTTTGCCTCATGAGTGCTGTAACCTCCAGAGCTTAGTTCCAGGGACGTTACACACTGTTATTACATTAGGACCTTATTTAACAGTGTTAGCAAAATATTACAGTGAAAAGAGGTAATGAAAAGTGTCAGCGAAGTAAAGTTCACTGACCTGACTGTGATACATATCAGCTGCTGTACGGTGTAGGTTTTTTTACGGTAGGTCAAGACCAGTGGAATAATCGGGCTACGAAGACACATAATCATTAAAACAGGATTATTTTTAAACAATAGGAGAGTCCGATTTAAATTATTTCTACATGTTTTATGAATTTGAAGTAAACATGTGTTAATACACTTGTTAGTTATTAGATTTAAAATTTTTATTACTTCAAAATCTGCAAATTTTGCGTCTTTGTAACAAGGGACAAGAACATTTTTCGATATTTTGTTCCTTATTTCTTTCGAATAACAGATACAAGTATCGAACAAATTCGATTCACTCGGTTGAAGTTAATAACAAATAACCCTTATCGGTGGCTAGTTTTTGATACGTGATTCTCAGTAGGTTATAGCTGGTTTCGATAAATATGCGAAAAATCTTCAGTATTATAAGACTAACATTGTTGTTAGATATTATTTATTTTTTGATGGTGTATTAGAGATATATGAGTTTCAAATAATTATTTATATGTTATGAATGTATGACATTTTTTTAAACAATCTCCAACATGAAGGAATGGTTTTCTGTTGCACGTTTCACAGAAGTATACTATTGTGTTTCTTCTTCCAGACAACTTACGATTAGAACATACTAAGCAATCGTTATGTTTTCCTTTAGCATCAAGTTGCAAGATATGTAGTTTTTCATCTAATCTATCGTCATTGTCTGTTGTTGATGGCGTTCCATATCGCACAGTTCATCTTCTCGAAAATTAGAATTTCGACAGATTCTATCATGGTCACCTCCCACGTGACGTGCGACCGCAACGCCAAAATAGTCGTTGTCACGTGAGAGGTGACTTACGACCGATAAAGGTTAATTGTTTATTCGTTATATGATTTTACTTTAACGTAGCGACTTTCTGCTGGTAATTACATTGTCACGGTGTAAACACATTTGTTCACGACCACGGTCAACCGTTTCACTCAAACCCATTGCGCATCTGGGTACGCGCTATTCTCGCGTTCTGATTGGTCAGTGTTCTTCATTAATAATTCAGAATCCAAGATTAAACCAACATTTTGGTAAACGAAAATTTTGTTCAGTACCACTTCAACTACCACCCCTTGAAATTATATCCACCAGTAGCCGAACACCCTGCATATATTTCAAAAGTAAATACGACTTGCATTGCTGGATAGCTTTTTACTCTTTCCTTTTATCTTCGATAAACGATCCTTGTTGATCTTCGTGTGCGAAATTACGAATCCATAAACCATTTCTTTAACGTAACCTAACGTTTACACCGTTGCTGACAATTTGTTTGAATAATTGTGTTAAGGAACATAATGATCACTTGTAAATGACTGTGTACATTTTGCTTTTTGAGATACATCAGTGGAAATGGGAAATAACAAAAAAATATTGTATCGTTGACGAGAATACAAGTTTTATTGCTATTACGCATGTGTAAAGTTTACAATCAATATTAAGCCAAGAAAACAAAATAAACGCTTGAAATAAAAGTTATAAAACATAATTTGCTTGAATTGTATAATCATTACTAACAAACAAAATGCGGTTTGCAATTTTTTCAGTTATCTTAGTAATCTAGTAAGATATTGTATTTCCATAAAGCATATCATCCGCATAACATTGATTCTATTAATTTGATATAAACATCAGTCGGTATTTCAGACCATACGTTTGTGATTTTTCCCACGAACTCCGTTTTATTCGTGAAAGAAGACTAGCTAAAAAGACGTTTAACATAATCCCATAAATATTCAATAGGTTCAGATTAGGCGAGTAACTTGGCCATTTCATTTCTGTATCGTCGAAATATTTCCAAAATGGAGAAATTTCGTGTTTCAAAATAATATCTGAAGTTGATTGAGGTGGAGGGTGAATAAAGAATTAATTAGACAAAATTGAGCCTGAAATTAATAATAATTTATTGGCTCGAATGATACGATTTAGGGGAAAAAGCCTTGCAGTATAAAAAACCCCTTGAAATGTGTATTCGTTCATGATTGAACGGTGTAAATGTGAGCGATTATGTATATGACGTGTATGTAGTTGTGTATGATTGTTAATTTATTCGAGGAGTGTAGGGTTTCACTCGAATAGTGTTTCGATCTGTATTTGAAATCACCCCTACATTGGTTGCTCACGTTAGTTTATTCGAGGAATGCAAAGTCTCGCTCGAATAGTGTTATGATGTGTATTGGAATCCACCCTGCATTGGATAATTCATTACTCTCATTATTTTTAACTCTGCATTTTATAACAAATTCGCAAAGTTAAAAAAAATATTTTCAAATAGCCCAATCCTTCATGAATAAAACACAAAAAAATCTAGCTAAATCGATTGAGTGGTTTCTGAAAAAAAAATTCGGAAGTGAAGCCTATTTTCGCAAAAATGGGCAAAAATTGCAAACTTTTAAGGCTTGTTATTCCTTAACTAATTCGAAACCGGCAAACTGATGACTTAAACCGCCCCTAATTTCACATGGACTACAACATATTTCGGTTAGAGCAAAATCGGAGATGGTAACTTCCAAAAGTGATCGATTTGGCGTGGAAATGACCCTTTCTTTTTCAACTATTCAATGTAGAAAAATTAATGTAAATACTTCGAAAGTCAATATTAGCAATATAGAGAAAATTTACGACAGATTTTTAATTATTAGTGGATGACGTAAAATTAGATTCAATTGATTTAAATTTCCGTTCATTTGCACAATCAATTTAAAGGGACATTTACGACACATCAAAGGTGCCGCCCGGAGTGTCGCTTCTTGTTGTATACCTACTTTTTGCCTAGGTCTTCTAGATTTTCGATGTCGTGTTCTCAGCGAACTGGTCCGAGAAAAACGTTGATGAAGTTTCGTAAACATGAGATGCTATTTCAGGAATTTAAATTATTAAACTTCATTTCACTAACTACAATCAATTTCATTTTACAATCAACATTTTCTCTTCGATGCAATTTTCTAACTGCCGAACTCTCGGGAAACATTAACAACTCTTTTATAACTCGTTCCGTCAATCAACTTTCCAACAATTTTTATGCGAACCCAATAATAGTATACCCCGTGTCGCTTAGTTTGGTATTTTAAAGTTTAAGTTTATTTAAAAACGTAAGTATTACATTCATCCCGAATCGCAACACAAGCAAACTATTCACACTTTACTCTACTTTATAGTTCAGATATTTTTCCGCATAAAATCACTGAGGAGATACAATACATCCCCTGGCAAGATCATATATTCGCGTGGCCAATACATGTTTGGCACTGAAAATTAATTCTTTTGTAGATCAAACGTACCTTTCTATACTCCAAATTAACACTCTTCCTTATTCATCGTTATGCAAATCAAAGTTACCCTTTGGCAAATCAAATGCACCTTTTCGCAGTTCAAATTTACTTTTTCGTAAAGCAAAATCCTCTTATTATTCCAGTTTTTCAAGAAATTTGTTTTCTTCAGCTATTTCAACAAAAAGATATCCGATGTGAAGTTAATATGTCGAAAGAAAAATTTGATTGTATGTATGTAATAATACTTAATCTAAAAATCTTCTCGTTTTACGGTTAGAATATGGCACACACAACAGACTAAGGCTGAGGTCGATGCGTTTTCCCGCAGTGGTGAAAACAGATGTAATTTAAGCGGAAGGCTTTACGACGCGACACTGCTGCGATTTCAACGCAGTCAATCTCGCTTGAATAGCCAATACTTTCAAAGGAAAAAAAATGCTGCGGCAAAACTGCGTCAGTTCACAGCAAAGGAATTCTGTCGCTGGTCTAACTATTAAATATAAAATAATATAAATGCTTGATTAACGTAAAAAATACATATAAAATAAAAAATGTATACATATTGCATAACATAAAAAATATGTATACATTACGAGTAATGTGCTCAACGTGGGCATTTTGTAAAATGACCGGCCATTGTGTAGAATACCTATTCATTCGAAAAGATATTGCGCAAAATGCCAGTAACAAGTTTCGGTCAATCTGTAAAATTTTCAGTTATTATATAGAATGTCTAGAGGATAGTAGTTACATTAGGTTAGGTTAGGTTTTAATGGTAACTATACTTGTGACGTTGCAGGATCAGGAAAATTACGTGAAAATCGAAAATCCATGTGGAAGAGAAGAATTATATGTAGATCTTGTTTCGGATTGAACCAGAGAGATGTTGGGTTAAGTTCGGAGCACCTCGATCTTTAAATAAATTACATCGTTCCGTTAAAATACAGTATTACTTTACTTATCCTCATCAACTCCTAAAATCTTGTTTCAGATTGAACCAGAGAGATGTTGGCTTAAATTAATCTCATCTAGCCTAACCTAACCTAAGCCATTCGTGAAATACCTGCCCATAATACAGTTCCTGGCCATCGAATTAATACGAAAATTTCACTTTTATGGCTATAATTATGTCATATATGGAAAATTGTCTTAGGTCAGCAAGATTATTACTAAATACGTTGATAACGATATATACATGGCAATTTGTTACTATCGTGATAATAAATTATGTGGGTGATGAGCGATTAAGGGCCGTGCGAGTGTTTACGTTAGATTCGAGTATCGATAGCACGTGAGGTGAAATTTGGTGAATGTCATAGAAAATGTCTGGAGCCTACTCAAAAGACTAGTTTACAACTTTCTAACCACATTATCTGAGTTGATAGTTTACAGATATTTGGGAAAATAATAAAGATATAAAGCATATGATCAATGTATACGGAGCATGCCGGAAAGGAGACAAGCTGTGACTAAAGCAAAGGGTAGAAATACAAGATATTAACATGTGTTAATAATGTCATGTACAGTAATAGTGTATCATGTTAGTACCTAATAAATTATATCACTACAATTTAAACAGACTTTTTAATTTTACGGAGATCGTGAAAAATGCTGAAAATTTGTAGTGGTCCTAATTCGATTGCCAAGGACTGTACATTGCCAAAAAATTTAGTAATTCTACACAATGTCCAGTCATTTTACAAAATGCCCACATTAAACGCATTGCCTACAACACATACACATCAATTCATCTATAATGGTTATCCTGCTTTTAGTCATGTAATAATATGACAATATGTGGAAGTGCTAATTGCAATAGAATGATTAATAACATCCATTAAACGAGCCTTTTATTTTAAAAAGGAGCAAGTTTATATTTGAAAAAAATGAAGATAATGTCAATAATAGATGAAACTTAATATATTTTTATCTGTAAGCAATCTATAGTCAAAATAATTCAGATTCCCTGATATTTGAGCAATTGAAATTTGGGCAAAATGACATTGTACTATTTAGTCTCTTGAATCATCTATGAAACAAATTTGATTTACGGGAAGGTAAGTTTGGTCTCTCAAAGAGTGAGTGTGATTTATAAAAGAATGAAATCCGTTTAACAAAAGCTAAAAACCTGCAAAAGAGTTAATTTGGAATGCAAGAAGATAAATATGATCTACATAAGAATTAATTCGGTGTATAAATCTTGCACATACTCAAATGACTTCTTGACTAGAATGATTCGATGTCACAGTTTCTTTGAAAATCTTGAAATAAGCCTATACCTTGATTTACAGTGAAGACAGGTTTCGCAGAAACCCGTGTAAATGAAAATTATCGTCAATTAAACCGGTAAATATAGTTCAAATTAAATCGTGTTTGTTGTCATTTTAATCAGAAAAATGTTAAAAAGTCTATTGGTTAACGTTTCGCAATAAAAAATGAAATATATAAAAGTTCTATCCTTGTATTGGTATTGTTAAAATGTTTATTTTTACTAGCTTTTGTATTGTATTTGTATACATTTGAATAATGACAGCAATTACAGCGTATTTATTTGCAACGTTAATAACCAAGTATTTAAATAAAAGAAAAAGAAACATAATTATTATTTAATTTCTTAGCATTTAAATAGTAATCTTTAATTGTTAATATCTTTTAAACGAAAAGCTGTCCGCTTCTAAACTAAACGAATGCCCAGTTGGGTGTTCTCTGTAAGATAACAAAGTTTTATAAATTAGTGAACATACTCTTGGGGAACTTTCCTTGTAAGCATTTATAACGATTCAGGAACTAAGCTCAGAAAACAACAGCGCTCGTGAGGTAAAGGGCGACTTTTACCTACTGAACAACTCGCTTCTATAATAACTAAATCTAAAGAATGTGGGGTTCGTGTGGTGTGCGGTTAAGGAGTGAAATTCACAGGTCAATACCTTTCAATAATTAAGTTTATTCAATTAAATAACAATTAACAATTATTAATATTGCAAAAATATGAAAAGTATATGTATTATAAACTAATATAATGAACGACTAAATCAAAAGAACTAAATAGACATTGTCGCATAATGAACAGAAACTCAATAAATCAAATAATACGTAATCGGTAAAAATGAATCTAACAAAAATGCAATTTGCTGGTTAATACTTTACGATGAATCCTACAGAAGTCTGATTCTCATTCAAAGGTAACTACGCAGTTACAAAATTTAACAAGATTAATACGTTTGTAATCCAGCGTTACGACGAATCCTACCTAAGTTTGATTCTCTTTCGAAGCTAGCTACGCTTTTACAAGATTAACAATATTAATACTTTAAATCGATTTTCCTAACGCGGTGTAGTCGACTACGCAAAATACGCTACTCGAGATACGCTAGTGACAGAACAATATTCTTGTATTGATTCAAAAATTTTTATCGGAACAGTTACTCTTTCATTTGACTCGACAACTAATTGTCCATGGCCCTTTTAGTCAGAGCATACACTGACACCCAAAACCAGATCGCTTAATTGGGAAGCCTGCTGTTCGCTAGCTACTAGAACGACCCAGCGATCAAGTGTCCAAATGGCGTATACCCGCTTTCCAATCAAGAACTAAGAATCGTTTTAGCTCTGACCAGTGAAAACTGTTCCGGGTAATACTTATCAGAGTGGGGCAAGAACTATTAGCACCTTAAATATCTTCGAATTTACAAGGCCCAGAGAAAATTTAGTGTAACGAAAATTGTACGCTGTGTAACCAAAAGGGTTCTATTATACAGGGTGTCTCATTATGATCTTTCCACGCGATTATCTCGAAAATTATTTATTATTCGAAAAAAATGTTTAAACGAAACATGCTCTATCTAAAGGGGGACATTCAATGGTGTACACTGTTTTTTTCTGGGTGGAGGCGCCTCCGAGATTTGAAGGTGGCCTTAAATGGAAACGTAGTTTTTTTTCGCGCTAAACACAAAGCTTATTGCAAGACGAATCCATTAATCTACATTATGTTGACTTTGAAATGTCATTCAAGGTCATTTCAATGGCTTGAAGTTTTCTTCTTCACTGCATGTCCAGAAAGTGTTTCTTGTCTTCTAAATTCAAAAGTACGACCTTGAACATTTATGCAGCACCTGATTCTATCCCTAAATGACAGTTCAACTTGTTCTAAAGTTTGCCTAGTAATTTGCCTGCAAGCATTTATTATTCGAACCTTCATATTTTCGGTTGTTGTTGGCTGTTCCACATAAACTTTATCTTTTATGTAACCCCAGAGACACCCTGCATAGCGATAATAATTTTTGTCCAAGTGGAGGCACGAAGATCGGAGGTATGAAGATCATCTGTTCTTTTAAATGGAACGGTATGTTTTCTTACTTCCATTCTGATAGAGTATTTCAAGGCGAATATAATGATCTATTGGGAAGGTCATTCATGATCTCGCTCAAGCCAATTGTGATGGAAAATAATTTACTTTTAGAAAATGATCAAGCAAGAAATTTCCAAAATTATTTTTGTATAATTATTATACGATTCACAGAACTATCGAATTTAGTAAGAACAGAACATCAAACTACCCTGTCGATTTTTAAATATCGACAATCCATCAATATCTTCTCTCACACGTTATATCATATTGATATAACTGAACTACAGACAGTGTACGTATATGTATTGATCGTCCGAGGTCTCCTTATAATCTCTCATACCAGATAGGTTCGCATTGACTGTGGCACTCCACACATTAATCCTTTAGGCATTCACGATACATTACCTTTAGAGATAAATGTCCATTTCATTCAGAAAAGGTCACGGATTCATACGTACAAAAATTTATAAGGTTAGAAATTCAGCAAATTAAAAATTCAGAAATTTAAATAGTTAGAAGCTCTAAAATTAAAATAATTAAAAATTCAGAAATTTTGAAATTTAGAAGTTCAATAGTTTAGAAATTCAAACATTCAGAAATTCAGACATTCGAAAATCGTGAAATTACAAAATTTAGAAATACAGAAATTAAAAGGTTTTTAAACTTACTAATTTAAACATTCAGAATTTTAGAATTTTAGAATTTTAGAATTGCAGAATTTTAGAATTTTAGAATTTTAGAATTTTAGAATTTTAGAATTTTAGAATTTTAGAATTTTAGAAGTTTAAAAGTTTAAAAGTTTAAAAATTTAGAAATTCAAAAATGTAGAAATTTAGAAATTTAGAAATTCAAAAATGTAGAGGCTTCAATTCCTAATCTGTTCCTACCTCAAAAAAGTGTTTTTATGTAAAAAAATGTATAAATTCTTTATTTGTTCATTATATAATTTCTGAAAATATATTCGTCAAAAGAATACAAAAAAATCGATCTTTTACAGATCTAACATAAAAAATTCGCTTAATATGCAACAACCTAATGAATCGGCACTTCGATTCGTATCTCTGTACATATAAACCACTATGCAATTAATTATCGATTTTTAATTATGCAAATATATAGTTCAGAAATTTAATTCCCACTATGTTATTTAATTTCTTGAACAACAAAACTGTTAAAAAGAAATAACAAACGCAGCATCGTGATCATGCAAACATACTAGCCACTGGAACTAATGAAATGGTCCCAACAGGCAGGTGTTCATGCACGTTTGCACGTAGTCAGGCGTACCTGCGACCTGATTATGTAAATAAGTAAATAACGCTACAATCAGAAGCGATCAGATGAAGCTTACACTGGTTCACAAAGTTTATACCTCGATACACATCGGACCAGTTGGTTAGTTTCTGTAGCTTGAAAGTGATTACTGAAAATGATTAATTTTGTTTTCAAATTGTATAGAACATATCCCTGACACCATTGAGATGTACATCTGTTTTAACTAATCAATAATTAATAGACACATAATCAACTAATTTAAAATAAATAAGGAAGTAAATAGGTTATCGATAAAACTATATTTTAATATAGTTTAACTCTTCCACTTTTTATTTTTTCAATTTTATTGTTCTAATATAGAAGTTCATACAAGGAAAAATACTATATTTTAGAGATATACTTTTATTACATCTACATTTTTCAATAATTTTCCATGATATATTCAAATATTTTAGATTTTAGAAGTATACAAATGAAAATATATTGAAAACTGCTATTTAGTATTTTAGTATTTTACACTAGTATTTTACACTAAATTTAGTTATCATCTTCCAAAGATTTATCACTTTTATCTCTGTCAATCTCTGTCATAGCTGCGATCAGTAAATATTTACAGAAATTGATCTCAACTCTTCTACTGTCGAGAGCTTACTCGATTAATACACAAATATTTATTATCAATGTAATTGTATCCGTTAAGCCGTACTACTCATACTTTAATACTTTTGTAATTTGTAGCTAGATTTAACTTAATAATAAAAAATGTTTTATTTGTTGACACTGGACTGGATATAAAAATGTTACAAGAACCGTAGTTTCCGTATAGTGATTCTGGGAATTGGGACAAGTTTATGCTCTTTTTTAATTACAAATTCTGTTAGAGTGTATCCTGCTAATAGATTTATGGCAGGGATGGTCACTATTGAGTCTGGTGACATTAACCAGTCACCACTTGGGACCCTTGCCATGGGTCTTAACTTCGCCCACTTCGAAGACGCTCGTATTCTCCTTCCATAATGAAACGCGCTAAGGGCGTACTGGAAGGGAGGGTACGAGGGTATACAATTTAGTTTTTCCGGTTCAGTTCACTTTTAGCAATTCACAGTATTAGTTAGAAATTCACCTTAGGTAGAAAAACACCATTCTTGACACAACACATATTGTAGTAAATACGTACACACACACACACACACACACACAATTACACTCACACACACCACATCTGCAATAATAATAAATCACAGTAACTAAAATCAGCAGAAATTTATTTGATTCCCAATTTCACAATTGGGTGGTCCTTCGAGTAGACGGCACAACAAGGAGTGCAATGTCCTGGGGAGATCAGACCGCTTCTTAAACAAATTCAAAAAAATTATAGACAAAAATAAACATATGGTATAATACGTCCTAACTTCCTATGACGTGATTTTTTATATGGCCACACCAATGAGTTCTGCCAAATACAATTGCATTTTATTCTTTAATGCAACTCAATTTTTTTGTTAGATCGATCAATCCTGCATATAGAAATACTAACCCAATACGAAATATTTGACATTTTATAACAGAAACGTACTTTGTTACAATGAATATCCAAATATTCCACCATTGCACTCTAAACATTTTCTAATGTGTTTCTTCACCTTTTTCATTGCATGTTTTAGTTGACTTTCATTGAGATTCGAATAATGCATTTTGATACACTCCTTTAAATCTTCAACCGATATAAAAGGACGTTTAAAATTACTAAGGTATTGTAGATCTGTCGATTAAAATCTACCGAAAATACCATTTTCCGTGGTATATGGAAATCATTTTCCTTGGTACATATTGTACAAATATCTAGAGAGAAATTCTAGTGTTATAAACTGCTGTAACAATGCAAATCAACTAAAACATGTCACGAGAGATGTAAAGAAGATGCATTAGAAAAGGTTTAGTGTGCAATGGTGGAACATTCAAATACTTATTGTTATAAAGTACATTTCTAATACAAAATGTCAAATATTTCGTGAAATATTAATATTTCGATGATATTAGGTTAGTACTTTTATACGCAACAGAATAAAAGGGATTTAACAAAAAATTCGGTTGCATAGAGAACAAAATGCCTGTGCACTTCACGAGTGCATCAATGTAACCATATAAAATATAACTTCATAGAAAGTTAAAACGTATTACACCATACGATCTTTTCCTCTACAATTTTTTTATATTTTTATTTGAAAAAGAGCAGTAAGCTATAATACTAACCCAGTAATACCAGAGCAGTAAGCTATCACTGTATATTATAATCAATATGGAAAAGTAATAGTTAATAGAAACGCAAGGTGCTTCTCCCATGCGTAATAAATAAAATATTTTGAAAAAAGTATTTTACATGGAAGAGAACTGTAACTTGTTTAGGTGTGTAGGCGAAAGTAGAAAATCATTAGGGTAGCGACCAAATGTTCGGCAGCCGAGTGGACCGGGACGATGACCAGGTTTATGACACGGACGTGATCGTTCGATGTTTTTTCTTTTTTGGAAACGGAAATCGAATTTCGGAGTAAATAGCCAGGTCGTAAACCTGGTCACCGGTCAAGACGTAGGAGGTAACACCCTAGGTGCAGACCTTCCCCACCAGAGTCGGTGCTGGAAGGAAACATCTAATTGGCAGAAGCGAGAACCGTCTACCCGCAAGACAAGATTAAAAACGGAAGGAATCAACAAAAATTGTCAGTACTAGAGATAGAAATTGAGTTAGAGTTGAAGAAGAAGACCGGAGGTATTCAAATAAAGCCAAAACTGTGTAATTCCGGAGTTTCTTTTTCTTGATCCGACATCTCCGAAAACCCAAACCGCCTACCATCCTTACAGGTGGTTATAAAAGTATGAGCATGTGTGAGCCATTTTGCTTTTCCGATTTTTCTTTTTATTTTTGATATACATATGCAAAATTTGTAATTCTTCTAACATGCGCTCATATTTCTGTAATAACACAATTTGTGTAGCTACTATTTGCACGAAGTACTATGTACAAAAATATTTTATATGTAGAGCATGTGAGAAGCGCTTTGCTTTTTATTTAATATTATTTAAATATTATGTGTAGATTTACAGCATATAAAAAGGTCCATAGTACTTTTAACATTTGTTCATATTTTTATTTCCGCTTAAATGTCAACAAATGAAGCAGATACCTTATCATTAATTTGAAACTGACTAGAAACTACAGAAGTATTATTAAACCATGAGCAATATCTTATAGCTACTGTGTACAACTGCAACGGTAATAAATACAAGGTGTCCATAAATGTTTACCCTGAAAATGAAACAATATAACTCTAAAGTGAATACAGTAAATGAAACATGCGTTACACCAAATATGCTTCTAGTCATTAAGTTTTGAATCTTATATAAACATTTAATACTGGTGTAATACTCTTCAACATGCACAGTAACCGGGATTTGGTTTTCGCTAGCCATACAATACATTGAGCTTTCTCCTGAAGGAAGCGATGTTTACGATATGGCTCACACAGCGCTCCTTGTAGCAAAAGTGTTGAACGAGACACAAGTGTACAGAACCTTCATAGATTCCCTAGTAGACCTATAATAAAAAACAAACGTTACCACTATAAATATAATTAATATTTAGTCTTGAAATCAGGGTAAACATTTGTGTAATACAGTGTATAATTATTATTATGTTATTGTCAAACGTAGTGAAACTCCTGGGACAACTCGATCTGCATTTGTTCGTTTGTCAGTTTGTTTGTTTGTTTGTACGACACTATAGCTCGATACACCCTAAAACTTTATAGATTTTGGCGGCAATCTGACGACAGGAACTTGTCGTCGTCAACGTCGGTCGTCGTCGAATTGATAAAAAATACCATGTTTTGGTATCGCTTTCGATCATTCTTAACACATAATCGACTGGAACTACGTTAAAAACTCTACAACTCATCGTCGATGACAATACTTCGCCGTCATTGATGTTAGTCGTCAAATCAACAATAATCGTGTTTGGTATCGTTTTCAATAGTTGCAGACACGGTTAATCGTTCGGAACGATTTGAAAACCTCTACATCTAATTCTCGTTATACCTATATGTTTACAGTAGGTACTCTAAATTGTAAATACACATTCAAATTCGCGTGAGCCACCTGGTCTGAAAACCCACTAGTTATTGGACGTCGCTACCGAAAGAAATTACAAGGATTAAGACCAGGAAGGTAATAAGTAGATGTAACTTTAGTACATTCCTTTTATTTGATCAAATTAATGCACATTTTCTATTATGCAAAATTATACCTGAGTTCTTATTATCCTCGTAGATGAGATTGTTTTTGTGAATTAAACTTTTCTCCTTTACTTATCCTACTATAATACCATTATTTATTGTGATATTACTGCTCTTCACATGGAAAGATACATAGGTCATTGCACGCCAAATTTATCTGCTTTTATATTGCATAGCTGTCCCGTCAGACATGTTTTCTAGAACCCAACAACTTTTACGATTTTATTATTGTCGAACCGATGACCAAACAAAGGGATCATATTTATATCACTTTAGAAGTAAATCTAATGTAACTACAAATGTATCATTGGCCAAGAATGGTTACTTTACACTGTTCGATGTATTAACGGGATCATTTAGTCGTATACGAAGGCTTCTCGTATTGCTTTGAGACCAGTGGTACAAACAACCGATCATAATAGCGAGGCGCACGACTCGCCTATCTGAAACGCAGGTACATCCCCGCTCAAAAGTATGTGGACACTTCCTGAATTCTTATAAATGCCTCAAAGAAAAGTTATGATATCTCTGATTATTTTGATTATCCTGTATGTATTCCAGTTCGTACAGTGTTAGAGAACATATTTTAATAATAATTTATTAAATATCTTGCCGATAATGATAACAAATAATTATATTTTCTTTTTGTTCACATATCTATCGCGTGTTTTTCTAACCGCGATTACTAATCGTGGCTATTAACTTTTCCAGTATTGCACTATTAACAGCTTCCTACATCGATTCTAGGATTTCCCACAAATGTTTTTCCAATTTTTGAAATTTTTCGAAATTGTCTATCAAGGTGGGCCCATAGACATTTATTTATTTAAGAAAATTGAATAACTAAATTGTTAATTTAGTACTATTATAATACATTATATTCATATTCATAATAGAATTTAGCAACAAATATTGTTTAACAATAAAAATATACAATTTGTAACACAAATTTCATGGAAATATAACTGTACACATACTTTTGAGCGGGGGTGTACACTGCGTCTTTTTCCAATTTGTTGTGACGTCAATTTTCGAGGCTCCATCCTTCTGAAGGGCTCATTTTAAATGGGAAGTTTCAAAGAATATGACCATATTTTTTCAATTTAAATCCTTTACGCCCCTCATTCACAAAAAGCACAGAAAAAGAATTTGTTTAAATTATTCGATATTACAAAACAAATTGACGCAGTCGAAAAAAATATTTTATAATAGCACAATCCAGTATGAATAAAACAGAAAAAATGTAACTAAATTAGACGAGTAGTTTCTGAGAGAAAAATTCGTAAGTGAAGTCTGCTTTCGCCAAAATGGCTAAAAATTGCGAACTTTGAAGGCTTGTTATTTCTTTACAAATTCGAAACCGGCAAAATGATAACTTTGAAACCCCCTTAATTTCACATGGATTATAACATATTTCGATTAAAACAAAATTGAAGATGATAAGGTCAAGAAATGATCGATGGACGTGGAAGGACCTTATGTGTAACAACACCGATCGTTCAACAGCTATTAATCTTGAAGATTGAGTCTCGAAGCGAAGAATCGCACGACGAGGAGCGGCTGGAAATTAAGTGCATGTGTGTGTTGGCCGACCATAATCATCTATATTTCGTGAGTGTTCCTACTTAAATTCACAACAGCCTTTTTAAAATTTTTCATTTAATTAAATTATATTACATAATATATGTAAATATTGTAATAAATAATAGCGTTATAGTAGCATAAATGAATAGGAAAAAATTATTTAAAACAAAATTTCATCCACAAGGAATCGAACTCTGATCAAGGGCATACAATTTCCGATAAGCTAGCGTTACACTATAACAGTGTGTGAGACTTCTTTGCTATTAAGGGGTAACGCCACTCTAGAATTTTGAAGAAATCGATTTTTTTTTTTTTGCTTAAATGATGCTTTATTATGTGTAGAATATGAGAAAAAAGTTTTCAGTGGGGGACAGGTCGGGAACACGAATTTTTTTGAGTGGACTGTAACCACTCGTAGCGCACTGCGGGCGTGCTTACTGTAACTTGTGGATACGCGCGCAATAATCATTGTAGAGAACAGTACCTGGCTAAAGGCAAAAAGCGAAGGCTACAGGTACACTAGATAATTATAAGCACAAATCTCCAATGTCGAATATAGTATTCTCAGCTATGAGGAACTTACCAGCGACGACGTACTGACGCGCTGTATTGGTGGCTTCACGCAAAACAGCAACGAAAGTTTTAATTCAGTGGTGTGATCTATGGCTCCAAAAATCATATCCAGTGTCAAAAATGTACTTGACATTGCCGCAAATATGGCTGTTTGCATATTCAACAACGGACTATCCACTATAATGCAAGTAATGAAAGCCTTGGATATGTCTGCCGTAGAAAATTGTTATAATTTTTGCCTGAAAGCCGACGCCCGACGCATAAAGTTTTCAAAACGACCTTTGAATGAAGCTACAAAAATGGCGAGATTGAATCTCAGATCTAGCAGGAAGGAAAAGGACGTAGAGGATGTTAACATAGAAGACCAAATATATGGTGCAGGCATCGCTGATTAAAAGTATATAACAAATTTCTTATGCTGAATGGCAATCAAAACTTTAAACGCGTTTTTCTCGTAATCACTTTATTTGAACTCGCCGGACACATATCTCGAAAAGTTTTTAACTAATCGACTTGAAATTTTGTGGAGATGTGCAAAATAACATATCTCAGTGAACATCGTACGGGTTTTTTGATTAATTAACTACTTAACTTTTTATTAACAATTTAATGCTAAATTTTCTGTCGTTTTTTCCAAACTTGTCTTCATATCTACACTAAATTAACAATGATTAATATTTTTTAATTTCCGTACGATGTTCCATAGATTTTGGCATTTAATATGAGAAAATTTTGGATTTTTCGTTTTAGGACCATGTGTTAATGAAAAAACAGTCCGGTCATGTAGCCCATTCAAAGAAATGGTGTTGTTGGTTGCCAGCACCTACAGCAGCCATTTTTAATCCAAATTGTTTATAAAAATTTACAAACCATCTTCAAAACATATATAACAAAGCCTTTTTTAGTCTTACCTTATAACTTGTATGATTATTACTTTAAAAATTCCCGAAAATCACCTTTTTTCTGACTTCTAGAGTGGCGTTACCCCTTAAAACTGTATTTATGATAATGAAAAATCTGTTATCATAAATATCTAAAAAACTATTGAGTATCTGTTTCTATAACGCTATATTTTCGTAAACGAAGCATTCAGATTTGTCATTACACAAAATTCAAGCTAAATCGACGATCCCTAAGTAAGTGCTGCACTTTCCTAGCAAGACGATTTCTTTAAGGCGTAATTGATATAATAAGTACAAATATACACTATTTATGTAAAAGTACAATAGGTTTTCGTTTCCATGTCTTATGATTGATTCAGATAAAATTTAGCTACTTGATCAGTTATATATTTTACACGTATTTTTTTCAGAGATACTTAAATACCATTTTGTACATCTACAGTTACTCACATTAATATTCGGGCATAGTACGAATCTTGCGTTTGCTGTTTTGCATAAGAGGAATTAATTCAGATATTACTTATTTTATAGGAAGACGAATCTATTGTAGATTAATGTGTGTTGTTAGATTAACAACTTCTTTTTAAATAAAATGTTGTTTAAAACTCAGTGTTTGGATGACCAAGTTTTCAAATATTGCACTTCGTGCCGTCTAAGTTCGAAGGACCATCCAATGATTTCGGAATAAACGACAAATTGCTGAGTTTGACTAATTGCTGTACTGACAGTGAGTCTAAAAACTGTTTTTCTTACAAGGGTTCTTACAAATCTGACAATCTCCGACAACATTAGCCTCGTTGTCACCTAATCTCTACACCTCTCTTCTTCATGTACAGAGAGGGTGGGGCCTTAAACCTAGTTTACGCGTTTCTTAAAATTATATTGACCAATTCCGTATCATCCCCTTCCAGTGCGCCCATAGCGCGTTAAATCCCTGGAGTGGGGGTGACGAAGTTGGTCGCCATGATTAACATATGTTTGACAACATCCGGGAAATTCTGTTAGGTCAGGATCCTTGTGGACACTCATTTCTGAAATTCTAAGGGACCCTCTGAAATACGATTTTATAATACCCGGGCTGAAGCGAAAAAATAGACAATACCTGATTTTTAGAGTGACCCTTATCTGCCGCATACTTGCTGATGGCCGGTCCGCTGAACTAATAACTGAATTTGTCGAAGCGATTCGGAAGGACGTCTGCACAGTTTAAGGATCGAACTAAAAAGTGAAAAGACTTTTCTAAAACGCATAGTAAAACTGGCACCCACTTCCTGAAAAAAATAATAGTCTGGGTCTGCAACGTATTCGCCCAATTGGCCCTTAGGTATAAACACAGCCTAGGACCCATTGATTCGAAACAGAGTTAAAGTTTTTCTTTATTGTAGACCCAGTGACGCTCACCACATAGATTTATTTTTGCTCATTCGCAAGATCGTATCATCAGGAAATCACTTTCCACTCGTTGGGGGGCTCTGCCCCCAAATCCTCTGTTTGTCGCCTACGGATCCACAATTGGCCGAAAAATGACAGTTTAACCATTTTTCTGGGGATTTTGGCCTATTTTAACACTTTGAGCGCCACGCGAATTCTTAAGGACTTTCCATTCAGGCCACGCAATAATGGAAAGAAATATTTAAATTCATTAATAATACGATCTTGCAATAAATAAAAATGAAGTAAATTTTAAATAAATTTTCAGTAATTACTTATAATAATATAAATTGTTTAGTTTTATATCATATTTTACACTGTCAGCCACCGGTGGTTGATGCATTCTAAACGAAAAAGTTCAGTGTCAACCACCGGTGGCTGACGTGGCCTAAACGAAAAGTCTAGTGCCAGCCACCGATGGCTGACGTGGCGCTCAAAATGTTAAGAAAGTTTGACTCTCTGACAAGAAGTCATATTTAGCACAGTTTTTACTGTACATTTGTATACATGAAGGAGTGGTCGGGATGGGATTTTACAGTCTTTTAACATTGAACTCATAATTAATTTATAAATGTAACCGCAAATTATTACATACGGTAATGAAACAACAATTGAGTTATTATTGAGCGCTATTAAATTTGTGAAAGAACGGCTACAAAACAATTAAATTAAAACATTTATAATAAAAATTTCATAAAAATTAACGAACACCTTGCCTTAAATAAAATGCGGTAATTTTAAGTTTCTTTTTGTGGTAAACACGTAGAACGCTGACATACATATGACATTTTGAGCAACAAATGACAACACGTGGGAAGGAACAGTTATAGATTCGCATTATTAGATAACAGTACCAATAGCCGCAGGACAACCAGCAATCACTGTACCCCGAGAGACCATTTTATACACATTTCCCCTAGTTAATATTAAGTTACCGAATATTATTTTCCCGTATTATCGTATTAAAACTAAACCACAAACATAAATTTTCGTTCTAGCAAATCTGATAAATATCTTATGTCCATATTCACAACAGATAACAGGTACATTTAATCCACTTTTCGTACATTTAATCTTTATTATTACCAAAATAATACACATCAGCATCATCATTTAGGTTCAAACTTCCATCGGTATTGAAAAACGTTGCATTTACATTAAAGTAATGCTAATTTGATAGCAAACATTTCTTTTGTTACCTTTTATGGGACATATTAAGATTCGCTGTCAGCTATTTAAAAATTTTGTGTTAAAAAGAAAGAATGCAATTTTGTTTTGACATTATAGCATAATAGCCTTTTATTCAAAGTGCAGTCAATTCATATACAAATAGATATATAATTTTGTTAAAGAAATAAGAAACGCATGCATATACATTGCTCTATACATATGTAAAACTGCATATTTATTTTGTGTAAATCGATTTCTATGAATATTCAACATAAACAAGTTACGTTGCTGTAGAGCAATTGACAGTTCCTGAAACGTTTCAAATGTTTATACGCATGTAACGTCCCTGGTGCTAGACTCGGGAGTTTACAGCACTCATGAGGCAAAGAACGGTATTTGCCTAGTGAGCGACTCGTTCTTATTATAACTAATTCTATAAGAAAGTGGGGTTCGTTGGCGTGTGGTTAAAGAGTGAAATCTACAGGTTAATACCTTTCATTAATTAGGTTTATTCATATAATTGAAGGTAAAAATATAGGATTACAATTAACAATTACTTTTGAAAAGATATAAAATGTATTATATTATTAATATTGAAAACGCAAATCGGTAGCTAACTACTTCGGTTACGCGGTTTTCAACTAGGTACGTATTATTAATTAATTATTTGGTCGACGCAGACGCAAGAACGCTGTTTTATAAGGTACGTATTGTTAATTAATTATTCAATCGCTTATTATGATGAAAACGTAAGAAATATGGTTTTATAATGGATCTAGATCCTAACTGGTGACAGAACAATGTTCGGTCTCACTATTATATCGAGATTCGAAACTTTATATATAAAAACAGTTGGACATGGAACAGCTACTCTTTGGTTGACTCTAAAACTATCGGTTCAACTGCCCTTTTAGTCGGAGCACAATTGACACCCAAAACCTGATCGCTTAATTGGGGAGCCTGCGTTAGCTGGCTACTAAACGACCCAACGATACAAGAGTTAGATGAACAACGTATGCCCAACAGGGTTGCAAAGTAAAATGACTCGACTTTATTATCCGGAGTTACTGAAACGCCACCCAAAAGACACGGGCTTCAGAGACCAAGCCGCTCGAAATGGGGAGCCTGCGTTAGCTGGCTACTAAACAACCCAGAGCGAACTCCGAGAATCTGACGGCGAGTTAGTAACTTGGCAAAAAATAATAAATTAATATGAGTGGCTGAAGAGCTTTTGTTTCGATGTCTTAGTCCCTCCTGGGGCTGAGTATAGCACTCTCCTTCCGGAGTTTCAGAGACAAGACCGTTTGAATGGGGAGCCTGCGTTAGCTGGCTACTAAACGACCCAACGATGAAGTATCCAAATGGCTGATACCCGCTGTCCAGTCAAAACTAAGAATCTTGTAGGCTCTTACCAGCTAAAACTGCTCCAACTTGTCACTTGATACTTCTCCTAAGAGGTCCGTCACGTACTGCTTCAAAGATTGTTCTGCACCCTATGGGTTTTTCGCTATCCCTTTTATACCCCGAAAACGGCCAATTTGCCTTTCACTTTTCAAGGCCATGCAGGGGCTTACCCTTATGTTTAATGCGTAGTATTTTTACATATTTTTTATATTATTTTATTACAATTTATTTAGTAAAGAAAATATATTAATTTGATTAAGAAAAATACGCTTTGATTTATCATCAACTAAGATTTCACAAGCTAAGTCGCTAAATCGTAGTTTTAATGGATTTTTATGTACGCAAACTGGCGGGATATTACAAGTATTTTAATAAGAGAATAATTAATCGCAAATAATACATAAAATAATAGTTAAAAATATATCTCGATTTATAGTAAACAAATAAACAATAATAGAAATGTTTAAATGATGATTTATAATAATTTCTTCTCGATGTATATTTTGCATCTCTTTCTATCTAACGCGCGCGCCATCGATCGGTGATCTAATTCAACAATGTTGCACGCGTGATCTACTCTTGACCATTACCGCGCGAATTTTTATGGTGCGGTCGGTAATTCGCGGTCCATAATCAAAACATAAAGATACATATATTTGGATTACTCTACTTATCTACACGGATGTTCTTCCTTGCGGACTGGGGACGTTACACGCATTATCATACTCCTGAATCTAAAATATCTTACGATTAGGTGATCTTTTTAACTACTACTTTTTTACACAATGCATTTCAAAGATTCAACCAACATAAAGAATAGAATTTCATTTTGAAAAATGATAGTGACCTCGAAATCTATAAAAGAAATAACCTTAAGTAGAAACTATTTCTGTCGTTGAATTTAAACTTTCAAATCAGAACTGAACTGTATCTTTTCAGTGCAACTTTTCCTGCTGAAGTTTTCGATACAATGATTAATAACAAAGATATAAAAGTTGAGATACAACTATTTATAGGAATTGTATAAATGAAATTAATTGAAACGATTAGAATAACTGTAACTTCAACTTTGCACTTTTTAAATGTGAAATATTATAAATTTTATTATAAATTATTATTAATTACGTTTTAACAAAATAATATATTCTACGATATGTTCAACTCAATGTCTTCTCACCGACTATCAACTCTTTTGATTATTCTTTACCTCGAAACGGAAACACCACAGAACAAATGATTTTATATATCGAACGATTCACTCTCGAAATGATTTATTCTCATACATGTTTATCACAAATCGTTTATTCCATACACCAGTATCGGCAACTTCGCTCTTATAACCCTACACTACCCTACATATTTAAGGCGGGAAATACCTTTAGAATCTTAAAAAATTGCAACATTTTTTTTTTTATAAAATGTTACTGCATCATCTCAAAAATGTAGTCTTAAAATTTTAAAGCGTAATACGGAGCCCTTTTGATGTTATGGAGGATTATCGCGACTCATGTCTGGTATCGCGCCGCAGATATTCACGCGCTCGGTGAGGAGAGCTATGTAGCAGATTTGTTATTATCATGCCATTGCTGTGTTTGAAATTTTGTATTTTTACGGAGAATGAGCTTATGGAGAAAAATCAACTTTACGAGTAAGCTGAAGGATTATTATATGGCGCAGAAATCGCAGATTAGATGGTAAATCATTAAAATTATTCAGGTTTTACTTATCGAAACTTTAAACGCATTTTTCTCAAAACTACATCTTTAAAATTGGCGTAACTGATAACTCAAAAACTAGTGTATCAATCGCGCTCAAATTTTTTGCACATATCCATGACAATACTATCTAACATATGAACCTAAATGTACGAAATAAATTTAACATTAAAGTCCTCTTTTATTGCAAAGTATTGCGAAAATTTTCAGTAAAATTCAAAGTTTTTCTTTAAAAGCGCGCCATCTCTTCAATTTTCCATATTTTTCACATTTCTGAGGTTCATCTACTAACTGTGAATGTTAATAATCGAAACTTCGTTTGCAAACTTGTTTCAGACCAATGTAACTAAAGCTAGAAGTCACGCCGTTTCACGAGACACGCCAAAACACTTCGAGGAAAGACTATCATAATTCCGCCATTTTTTAATATTTAAAAAAAAGAAAATATGGTGTAATAGGCAATAGCTATAATAAATTATACCTGAAATTACGAAAATACAAGACAAAGATGTCCTATACAAAAATATTCACAAATATCAGCTTATTTTCATCTATCTAAAGGTATTTCCCCCCTTAAATGGATACACTTCCGACAAGCGCAAAACTCCGATCGCGCTGAAATTATAACGGAAGCTCACCCTTAATAAGGGAAGAAAGTCCTTAAAAAATTATTGGCGACAAAGTCTCGTTTTCTCAGCAGCCCTCTTCAAAATTGTCTACAGTTCTTACTAAATATATTCGCAAATATTGATTTTAGGGAAAAGAGTTTTCAACTAAAAATAAAGCTCATAAAAACTCCACAGAGAAGATCATATACATTTTTGGCATAAACTTATGATTTTGGTTGTTATGATAGAATATCACGTTGGAGAACAAATTGACTTCTGCCCAGGGCGCTCCTTTAGCGGAGCGGATGCTGAAAGGGGGGCAAAAAACTCCTTGCACTCTCCCGCGCGTGTGTGTTTCTTTTCTGTACCACGCATTCTCTGTACCTATTTTTTATTCTAATTTTTTCCGCGATACATAATGAAAACTCAAAATTTTTATGAAAAAAAAAACTTTTTTCTTCATGATACCAAAATAATAGATTTACATAAAAAATGTATACAATATTTTTAGTAGAACCTTTTAAGAGCTACATTTTCCGTTTGAAACTTTTTCCTCTGAAATCAATATTTTCGGAGATATTTAATAAAAACTGTCACAAGGGGGCTTTGAGAGGGACTGACCAAATGAGACTTTATTGTTAAAAATTCTTTTAGGGACTTTCTTCTGTAATCCAGAGTGAGCTTTGATTAAAATTTCAGCGCGATCGAAGGTTTGCGTTTTTCAGAACTTCGTCCATTTAAATTCCCCTGCACATTTTTTATTTACAATAAAACTTCAATGGATTATAAATCATAGAGTGAAGTCACGTGATATCACGATTTATAATAAAATAGTTTGGTCGTCAAAAGGTCGAAATTTTTCGTGACGAATTAAAGGCATAGAAATGCGTTACAGTGTGTGTGTGTGTGTGTGTGTGTGTGTGTGTGTGTGTGTGTGTACGTAGAGACGGCAGAGGACCTTACGGTCGGTTCGCATGAGCGGAATCTTTGATGCGCAGCTGACACGTAATTTCCTCACCTTCTTCCTTCATTCTCGCCGTGTAAACCCAGGAAGCGGAGTAAGTTTCGACGAAGGGATCCGATCACAGGCGTCTCGTCGTTTGAACTTGTTCCTTTCACCGTGGAATCGACGAATTCCTCTTGGATTTCATCTCGGCGGTGACGTGAAAAAGGAACGCCTGTCGAGCACTCAAACCAGTCTACAACTTCCAAGATCACCATAGTAATTGCACCAGTAATGAAAAATAATTATGAACACTGATAGTTAGTTACATTTTTGTACATGAAGTAACTTACTTGTTTACAAAACTTCCAATAGTAGTGATATTGTTAAAAATAATGATACTTCTGTACGGCACCGATGCAAGATTTGCTTGAGAAAATCGTGCAAAAGTTGATGCCGAACATTTTGCCACAAATTTATAATTATTATATTATTCTATATGGAAGTTAGGAAACTGTAAGTGGGTATACAGACCACATGAACATACTTCCTTGGAAAATTTTTAGTTTTTAATAATCTTTTAAAAATATATGATATTAGTCGATATTTGGCAAACTGCATTTTTGAAAATGTCCCACATACTCACTATCAGGTATTTACGCGAGGTTTAATTGTGAAAAATGAAAAACTTTTAGAATTTTTAGGTAATATATTAAATTATCTCAGTTTTATTATATTTAATATATTTGTATGATCTAGTCTTTATTGAAATTTTTTTCTAAATTTTATCTCTTACGAAAAACGAATGTCTTTTTCGTCAAACCGATATCTTAAGCTTTAGTTGACCACCATTTTCTTGCAAGTTAAATTTCAGAAATCCGATACAAAGTATATTATTTAAAAATTCTAGAATTTTTTATCCTCAATGATGGTCGGTAACCATAATAGTGCCGATTGACTGGCGATTGATGTCGCTGATGTGCGATCGCGTAGAACGTCGACCGATCTAGGAGGGGATTTAGTCAGTCGCAAACCGAATCCCATGTAATTAACATGTAATCATTATTATCAATATACATATATATTTTATAAAACCACATTGTGAGCTATTTTTACAACAAATCTGGTAGCAGAGCGTGGTTGTGCGATTCAGAAAAAAAACAAAAAAAAAAAAAAAGGGTGAATTTTATTGAAGAAGATGGAAAATTCGTTACCACGTGCTCCATTATTAACCGGTACAAATTACCTGGTTTGGGCTATGAAAATGGAAGCCATTCTTAGCCTGAAGAAATTACAAAGCGTGCTGCAAGAAGTAAAGCCAGAGGACTCAGCCGCAGATAAAGTGAGAGCCGATTGGGAATCAAGAAATCAGCAAGCAGTCGCGTACATTCGGTTACATTTATCTGACGAGCAAGCTCTACAATTTGCAACGGAGACAGACGCTCGAAAATTATGGGAAAAAATAAAAAAGGATTACGCAGGAGCGGCAGAGGACCAAAAAATTGACGCTGGAAACGATTTAAAGTATCTACGCATGGGGGATAAAGAAACCGTGAGTGATTATATCGCTCGAGCACGTGGCATTGCAACGAAATGTGCCTCTCTCGAGCTGCAAGTAACGCCAAGGGAGCTCGCTTACTACACGGTTAGAGGCATTAATAATCAATATAAAGATATACGTGAAATTCTAAAAACGCAACGAGACAAATCAATAGAAGAAATTCAAGAGATATTGAAGGAGAAAGAGAAAGAAATTACACGAAGAGACGGTTACTACAAGGACACAGGAGGGGCTGCCTATACAATACGAAAGGAACATTCGAATTTGAAACGATGTTTTGAATGCGGACGGATAGGACATCTAGCCAAAACATGCTGGTATCGAAGGAGCGAGAAGGACGGAAAGCAGCCAGAACACAATCAGTGGAAAGGTAAACCAAGGTACATTGCCAATACCAAGGGAAAGGAACACGTTAAGAAAAGGTCAGCAAACAATATTACAAGACAAGGTGACGACGATGATAAGGTATACGCGTTTAATGTAAACGGTTCCGCGAGCGAAGGTAATGTACAATGCGTAAATAATTCATGGCTGTTCGATAGCGGAGCGTCTAATCATATGGTTAATGATTTAAAATGGTTTAACGATATTGATTTCCAGTCCGGAGAACTCAGTCAAGCAGGAGAAAATTCTAAATTAGAATATAAGGGTATAGGCACCGTCAGAATGAAAGTACGGCAGGATGCGAACAAGGAAATTACTGTAGTTATGAGCGATGTTCTATACGTTCCTAAACTGAGAGAGAATCTACTGTCAACTACAACGCTCATGTCGAAAGGCTACACGATTATACAAAAACAGGATGCGATCACCGTATACGACCAACTAGGTAACAAAGTTATATATGGCGAACTTAACAACAAACGCGTAAAATTTTCAGCAAATCCTTACATTGATTCGAATTCGGAGCAAATATCATTTAATGTAGATAGAGTGACAGAGAATAGCTTTAGTGTTTGGCACAAACGTCTAGGACACATTAATAGTGAGTACTTATCAAAAATGTGTAAAGAAAAATTAGTCGAGGGTGTTAATATGTCTTCTTTCGATAAAAATTTTGTTTGCGATAGCTGTAACGTTGGAAAAATAAATAGGAAACCGCATAAAATAATAACGCGAAATCAAAGTAAATTGCCATTAGAGCTGCTGCACGCGGATGTTTGTGGACCAATGCCAGTTCCTTCACTCAGTGGATCGCGATACATGATAGTCTTCGTAGATGACTATTCTGGTATGTACTTTACGTACTTTGCAAAATACAAAAGTGAAGTATTAGACAAACTTAAGATATTTAAAGATAAATACGAAAACTTAATCGGTACAAAAATTAAACGAATAAGGACCGATAACGGGCGCGAATTCGTGAACAGGGAAGTAAACAATTTTTTAGAAACAAATGGAATAGTACATGAAAAAACAATTCCATACAACCCGGAAAGCAATGGGAAGGCAGAAAGATCGAATCGGACAATTCTAGAACGTGCGAAAATTTTATTACACGATAGTAAGCTTTCACTTGAATTTTGGGCAGAGGCAGCAGCGTGTAGTAGTCACATCAGTAATGTCACGCCACGAAAAAACAAATCCAAAACACCGTTCGAATTATTTTTTAAAAGGAAACCTAATATTAATTATTTAAGGGTTTTTGGTTGTGTCGCATATTTCCATATACCGAAAGAGAAACGTAATAAATTAGAAATGCCTGGCAAAGTCGGAATAATGATAGGTTACTCTAAAGAAAGACGCGGATATAGGATTTATGATCCAGAGAGTAAGCAAGTCATAGAAGAAAGGTCAGTCAAGTTTAATGAAGTAAATTTAGGGCAAAGATTTATGGAAAACGGTAATTGTAGAGAAGTAAATGATCATGAATATGATAGGATAATACTAGATGATGTGACAGGAATGGATACAGATAGAGAAGAAACAATAGATGAGCACACGGGTGTTAAAGACAATACAGAAGACAATTCTGGTCAAATTACAGTAGAGTCTAGCACAGATAACATAGATCGTAGAATAGATAGCGAAAAAGTGAACATATCGCGAACGAGAGGCAGACCTAAAGGCTTGACACAAGACGCGATCGAATTTAAAGATGATTTGCGCAGAATAGAGGAACTAGAAAGAAATGAACAGGGGAACTTACGTAGATCTAAAAGAATTGAAGAGCGAAATCAGGTAAATTTGATTGAAAACAATAAAATACCAAACAATTATTCCGAAGCGACACAAAGCGTAGATTGGCGCGAATGGGAGAAAGCTATGTTAAACGAATTAGAGTCAATAGAGAAACGACCGGTATGGGACGTAGTTAACAAGCCTAGTTATGCGAAAATTATTAAGAGTAAGTGGGTATTCACCTTAAAAGATAATGACAATCGCAGTGTCAGATTTAAAGCACGATTAGTAGCATCTGGGTATAATCAAATTAAATATCAGGATTACAATGAGTCGTACTCACCAGTGATATCGATGGAAGCATGGCGTTTACTGATGTGTCTAACTGCAAAACTCAATTGGAGTTTTCGACTATTCGATGTAAAAACCGCATATTTACACGGGAACCTCGAAGAAACGGTATTTCTTGGCTTGCCCCCGGGATACGAAAAAAGATATGGTGAAGGGAAAGTTTTAAGGCTTAAAAAGAGTATCTATGGTCTCCCACAATCAGGAAGAAACTGGTATACCAACCTTAAAAATACTCTAAAAGTAATAGGATTCAAACAACTAATGTCAGAGAACTGCATATTTCTGTTAAAACAAAATAATGATTATATTATTATGGCAATATACGTTGATGACTTTACAATCTTTTATAACGATGAGAACTTATGTAATACTATACTGTCACAACTTAGGAAATCTTACGAAATAACAGAGACGACGAATACGAACACTTTCCTAAACATAAAAATTGAACGTTTTAAAACAGGAATAGGACTATCTCAAACAAAATATATCGAAAAATTATTAGTTAAGCACAATATGAATAATTGTAATATAGCTACTACGCCTATGGTAGCGGGGGAAGATAAAACGTTCGAACCAACAAACGATTTTGTCGAACAAGAGATGTATCAGGAAATAATCGGGGAGTTATTATATATAGCGGGTCGAACTAGACCAGATATTGCTTTCGCAGTGTCATATTTGTCACAATACAATAGTCAACCTGAGAAGAGACACCTTACATTAGTCAAGAAGGTGCTGCGGTATCTATGTGGTACGAAAAATAAAATACTCTTTTATAGTACGAATCATGGCGTCTTGACAGCTTATGCGGATGCGAGCTGGGGAAACGCAGAAAGGGGAAAGTCATTTTCAGGGGGAGCAATATTAATTGGCGATTCTATAATTATGTGGCGATCAAATAAACAAAAAACCGTTGGACTTTCGACATGTGTCACTGAATTGTTCGCATGCTCCGAAGTAGTAAAAGATGTTAATTGGGTTAAGAATGTTTTAACCGAAATGAGTCTCGATGTATTTTATTGTAAACCGATAACTCTATTTTGCGATAATAAAGCGGCTATCGAATGGATAGGAAATAATCGCTCGTCAAATAAAACTCGGCACGTCAACTTAAAATTCCATTTTGTACGAGACGAAATCGAGAAAGGAGAGCTCGATGTTAGATATATAGATACTAAACATATGATTGCCGATTTTTTAACTAAAGCTGTAACCCGAGAGAAACTCTTCTGGTCGTTAGGCGAAATTAATCTAAGAGATATATAGGAATGTAATAGAACAATAAGTACTAACCTGTTAGAAGTAAGACAAATTATATATACATATATAGTAAAAATTGTAAGAGATGTTGATTTGTTAGATTTATATAAGAAGAATAAAAGTAGTTTAGTTCAATCTTCGTCAATCGTAGGGGGAGAATGATGGTCGGTAACCATAATAGTGCCGATTGACTGGCGATTGATGTCGCTGATGTGCGATCGCGTAGAACGTCGACCGATCTAGGAGGGGATTTAGTCAGTCGCAAACCGAATCCCATGTAATTAACATGTAATCATTATTATCAATATACATATATATTTTATAAAACCACATTGTGAGCTATTTTTACAACACTCAAAAATTCAGCCTTAAACTGCACTAATGTCCTTTCCTACAATTTTCATTGACTTTGTGTCCAAAAATTAGTAAACTTTCTGAAAATGTGCCTTTAAAAAAAGCAAGATAATTATTAAAGAATTTCATGGGTTTTTTTATTAAAAATTCATGAACATGTATAATCCTTTTGAATAGGTATACTGCTTTACTCTCAAGCAATTTCCCAAAACTCTGAACTGCTTTATTGCAGTATAACAATATAAATTTATAAGCGATGGCTACCGATTTGATTTACAGCTTGATTAGTTTTTAAAATTGAAAAGTTGTAATTTACGCTGCAACAACATATTAAATTTTTTAAGAATGCAGAATGTATTTTGCAATTTACCTTAATTAATTTATTAATTAATTTACAATTAATGTCCCTTAATAATGTCGATTTATATATTTTATATTTACACTTTACCTTAGACAGCACTATTTGTACGGTACATAGGACACTCTATATCCACGGAGTAAAAAAAGCTTAGTAAACCTAGGTCAAAAGGTCAACCTGCATCAGAACTCACTGGCTTCTACCACATACGATGTTTCCCTTAGTGTTTATAAAGTAGGTTTTAAATTGTAAATCAGTAACAAAATGTCTTCAAATCGTTGCCGGAAAATAGAAAAATTATCGTTACCTTTACATAATACATATCAATGCATTTTTATACACATGTTATATAATGGCTGGTATAATACTCAGAGTGATTATTCCTTGAATCTAAAATGGCACCATATCTTGAGCAGCGTCGCCAATGTTGAGTGTAGTCGTTCTTCTGCGACAAGTGGCATATTTAATGCATATTATAAAAGAAAGTTTTTGAATCATGTTATTGGACAGCGTTGTTCTATTCCATATTGACGTACGTGAACTTCGTCAGTCATGTAATCTTTCACAAGAACAACTATTGCGGAGCAACTTTTATATCAGAAGTAGAGAAAAGAACCATTTTAGAATGTATGCAAAGGGATATACGTGTTGTAATAACAGGAAGAGGAAATACGTGTCTTAAATCTACGTACTCTCGAATATCTCGCGTTTTTCTATTTTATTGACGGTGATTCGTGTTATAGGGTAGTGATGGCTTGTTGTTCATTACAACATTTTTAGAGATTTTGTTACACGAGTCTGCTAAACGGACAGAGTAAGTAGAATTTATCCGTACATTCGTTGAAATTCTAATTACTTGCTAGGGTTTTATTTATCATCACGCCAAGTTTACGTAGAAAGCTGTTCTTTCAGCTTAAATTTTATTTTCTCTGTTTCAACGTACGATATTGTTGCCAAATGCCAACTTTAACTAAACGACCATTGCACAAACTTTAACAAGCCATATTAGGCTAACGGATCATCGTACAGAAATGAGAGAAAAAGCATTTTGAAAGTCAAAGATCAACGATTTCTAACTGTCCGATCTGAATACATATACAATGAGTCAAAAATTTATTGTCACGTCTTGCTTTATTCTATCCTTCAATCTTCAATCATGTTATTATCATACTACCATATTACTTAAAACAAATAAGTATTGATCATATGATAAGGCGCAGCTGCGTTTGTATATTCAAAACTAGTAAATCTGAAACCTTTACTGCGAAAAGTTTTATTTCACCTTAGAATAGAAACTAAATTTTCTAAAACAAAACTATCTTTTAAATCAATTTAAAAAAAATGTCAACATTGGTATGTAAAATGCTGACATATGGATATTAAAACGCCTTTTAAAAACTACACATTTGCGTAACATATTCAGTACGTAACAGTCTCAGAAAAACGATAAATCTATTTAAAGTTGGAAAATATTTACATAAATATTTATATGTAATTGATAGCAATTTTTTGTAGCTGCATTGAATAGATTATATCTTGCACGTTCTGAATGTTACTAAAAAACCTTGTTGGCATTCGAGGTCAAAATATTAACAAATTTAAAAGCATAGTAAACAGTCATTACAAATGAAATGATTTAATTTTTCACGGATTTAATGCTACTCATTTAACATTAATGTTATTAAGAGTAAGAAACGTACTTTAATACCATTCTCTCTTAATTAGTGAGTTGAATTAAAGTGACGCTGATGACCCTACAGTGTTTAGTCAGAACACATCTTAACAAGTTAGCTACAACATCAGTCACCGATGACTGACACTGAACTTTGCGTTCAAGCCGCGTCAGTCATCGGTAACTAACAAAAATGCGATATGAAACTAAAAAATTGCACTACTTTCGTAAATTATAAGTAATTTTAGGATCTTGAAATTAATGTACTTAAATATTACTTATAAAAAATTTTTAATGGATTTTGTTGAAACAGTTTAAGCAAAAAGAATAAGCTACACAATATGCAATACGCACTTATAAGCAGTGCGTAGCCTGACCGGAATTTCTTCATAAATGCACGTAGCAGCCAGCGTGCTAAAGTACGAAAATAAAGATAACATGCCCGAACAATAGAAATATTTAAATAAACATTGCGAATAAAACAGAACTTGTTGGTCCCGAATAACGTTGTTATTCGTTATTTATAAGTATAGTAATTTGAGCTATTTAGAGATCTGAAGTAAATGTTTTGACGTTATTATATAGCAGGAACACAACGATAAAGATACTGAGCATACAGTTTGCACCGTTGAATGTGTCGATAAAACGGAGACTGGAAACGTTGTCAGTTACGCTATGGTTCTTCATAATGTATTTTGGACCTGTGCTTAGTTGTTTTATTGTTGGTTATCTTCTCCTTTTTACCACGACTATGCGTTACTTCATATTACTGTATTTTCTTTATTGCTGTATTGATTACACTGTCCAACAGCCAATTGGCGTTTCTATTTTCGTTCAATGATTCTTATAGGTTTTTTCGCGCTGATTACGAATCTGCAACCCGTTTTTCTCCAGCACGTACAGTTTTTGAGAAATTTGAGTTTGAAAAAAAAACACATTTTTTAAATTTGAACCAATTTTGTGAGATAACTATAAAAGATACTAAGATTCTGTTTGTATCATAAGATTCTATAGACTTTCCTGAATACAACGATATCTGGCTTTTACGCATTCTGAATATTTAAACATGTTTAAACAATCATTGAACGCTGAGAGGCATGGATTTTGCACCAATTTTTAGGTATATTTTTCAATTTATCTTAAAAAGTAAGGGTCTAGCGGAAAATCGAACTATACTACGCGATAGAGCAGATTTTCACCTTTAAAAAGCACCCATACAAAGTTGCAACGTCGTTTTTTTTACGATGCTAGAAGCAAAATAGCTGCGCGGGAGACGGAAAAAAGACGGTGGTGCTCCGCGCCAGAGTTGCATCGCGTGAATATGGGCAGGATACGGAACGGCCGCTCTGACGCGGAGCACCACTGTCCGTTTTCCGTTTCCCGCGCAGCTATTTTGTTTCTAGCATCGTAAAAAAAACGACGTTACAACTTTGTATGGGTGCTTTTTAAAGGTGAAAATCTGCTCTATCGCGTAGTATAGTTCGATTTTCCGCTAGACCCTTACTTTTTAAGATAAATTGAAAAATATACCTAAAAATTGGTGCAAAATCCATGCCTCTCAGCGTTCAATGATTGTTTAAACATGTTTAAATATTCAGAATGCGTAAAAGCCAGATATCGTTGTATTCAGGAAAGTCTATAGAATCTTATGATACAAACAGAATCTTAGTATCTTTTATAGTTATCTCACAAAATTGGTTCAAATTTAAAAAATGTGTTTTTTTTTCAAACTCAAATTTCTCAAAAACTGTACGTGCTGGAGAAAAACGGGTTGCAGATTCGTAATCAGCGCGAAAAAACCTATAAGAATCATTGAACGAAAATAGAAACGTCGACAAAAAGTTAAAATTTGTTGGACAGTGTTATTTGCGATCTCTTTTAATTAAGTCGAACAAATAAATTCTAAATCGTTTTCACGTGTAAAACACCAATGACTTTAAAATAATATTCACAATAATCTTGACGAAATAACAAATATGTTTACATGATTGAACTTGGGCTATAAATATCATTTGATAGGAAATAACTTTTAATGCACCACAACGATATTTATACAAAGGCCAGTATCAATTAACCTCTTAGGCACTGCTGAATTTTACGCAGCGCTGCTTCCCTGCAGAGAGAATTACTTATTCAAATAAGTGACCTTAATGTGTAAATAAATTAGTTTTTTTTTTATACTAACGAACCCTAGCCCGGTACAGCTTCAACAGTGGGATCTGGATAATTGTACTGTGTAGTTTTTATAAATTATATTGTAATGTATGACTGCGTGAAGTAGATAAAAGAGAATTACGACCAATAACAACGTCGAACGATATTCCGATCATCGGTGAAAATTTGCGGAAAATGTCCACAAAATAAATCCGTGCGTTGTACACATTTATTAGAGGTGACTAAGGTGATCGTAATAATCGGAAATATATGATTGTTTTGCAGGACTTGAATTTGGGGATCTAAAAAGTTTCATGAAAAAGTGGCGTAGGCGCTGGTATCATTAAGTTTGAACGGCGCTAAACTTCGACTTTAATGGTCAAAATGAAGAAATGACACATCGAATTTATCAGCACTTACTAAATCCGAATCAGCAAAACGTGGTTATTGTGGCGACAGTTTCGAAAACGGAAGAGGATTCGGAAGACAAAGTAACGAATATTATTCAGTAACGGCCGATGAATACAGATACATGATCAGCGTCTGTGAAAACAATGGCATGGATTGATAGTTACACAAACGTTATACTCGAGAAACGCCAAAATTTACGCTGTATTTTACCGGAAGTTTAATAGATGGATGGATATCTAGTGGAAAGTTGCATCAGGGACATTGAAGGAAATATTTGGTTGGTCTGATTTACAAAAATTCCTATTCATAGAAAAATGCTTACCAAGTCTGGTAAAATTATTCATGCAGAGCGAATAAGCCATTACGACCTGGAAGAAGCTGAAATCTCTCCTCTTAAATGAATTTTTGTCGAGTTTAAACAGTGCACAGTTACATCAGATGTTGCGTAGGCGAAAAATACGATGAGAAGAATCGGTACACGATTATTATCTGTTAATGAAGTAAATTGCCGCGTGAGATTACATTGAGACCGCGGCCTAGATTCAATACATCGTCGATGGGATTGCAGACAATTTCAGTAGAAAAGCTCAATTTTTCGCAGCATAACAACCGAGTTAAAAAATAAATTACAAATTTATGATAGAATCCGCAATTTAAGTCATCCGCCAGCCAGAAAAGCTACCCCTGCAAACCCAGAAATTTTGAATAAACCGGCAAGCAAGATCGATGCAAGCGAAATGGAAGCCACCCCGTAGATGTTATAATTGCTGCAAGATGGGAAACTTGTATGGCGCGTGTCCAAAGTCGAAGAAGGAGAGAGGAACGTGTATACATATGTAGAACTATGGATCACAAGAAACAATTTTGTCCACAGCGGCCCATTACGTGCAATTCAATATAAAGTGTTTGTACCATGTAACATTGTCAAAACAACATTAAAAACAGTGGATAAAGTAAGCGCTGTTTTAGATATGGGTAGTTCTGCACCATATTTCGTCGAATTATTCATGAAGTCGAACGTAACTAAGGTCATCAAAGGTCGTACCAAAAGCGTAAATGAAAGTAAATAAATATTTTAAAGCGTTTGAAGCAAACAGTTTGAGTGGCCGATTGCGAAATTCAGATTGATTTTTATGCCGTCCCGGAAAATAGTATAAGTTGTATTTGCTTATTAGGTAGAGACTTTATTACGAATGATACTATTGTGGAGGATATTTAATAGGGCGAGGAAAATAATCGCGGAGAGAAACTCAATAATAATTTTGAAATTTAGCGATCTATAAATGTTCCTTTATTTTGTTCTAGACCTTGTTGTTTCAATCAATTGCCGTCTTCACTCGAATTCGTTCGCTTATCTTTTACAAAAACTCCGACCTCTCCGATGATGCGGAGAGGGGAATGTAGGGCTGTACATGCGTTTACCTACATATGTATTTGAAATTCGGTTACACCAAGACAGTAGGCTGGGCGACCACCGCCAACATTGCATACCACTTGTTCGCGAATGGGTAAACCGTTCAGGTTCTCGAAGGTTGTAAATCTTCGTCCCATTGCGTTTCCACAACTAGTTACAGTGATGGAGATTACACGTTGGATTATTTGTGATCTGAATTAAATGATTAGGTGTTCATGTCGTGGAAAAGATTTGATTGTGGATTCGTTGTGGCTCAGGGACCTTCACAAAGGTATGCTCAGATCAACAAAGGTTGTAAGGCTTCGTCCCACATATTATGAATGTTGTGTAAGAGTTTTATTATGGGCTCGTAGTGGCTCAGGGTTCGTCACAAAAGTATCTTCACATCAACGAAGGTCGCAAAGCTTCGTTCCACATCGTACAAACCGTACTCTCATGCTTTGGGTGATTACTGTGTATCACTCGAATGTCTTCTAAGAATAGCTCGTAAGTGTGAATGCGCTTCTCAAGAAATTCACTAAGACTGTCCGAGTTGCCCAAAAAGGAAGATCAGAAAGGAAAAGTGTCTTTATGGTGAAGGTCGCCAAGTAATATGTTTATCACGCGAATTTCTGTGACGAAGGTACGTCGAGTGATCTGATGTCCACGAGAGGTCCGTATCAAGACTGCTCTGTTGTTCAAAAAATAAGACCCGAGAGCATGGGAGTAAGAGGTCCAGCCGTGGAGGTGTTTACCATACTAGACCAATCAGGGTCAGTCCATAATCTGGTAAAAACATCGATTGGTGACATGACTGGGCGAATAGGAACGCGAGACCTTTACCCCTTACTCTGTGTGGTTATGAGGGTTGATGATGGTTGTAGGTGGCCCAAGCACTGAAGTGTTTTGGGTCTTAATGAGGGTCTCGGCCATGGGGCATACTGCACGAGCAAAGCTGCTGAGGGCTTGAGCACGGGTGCGTCTGCCAGCCGGATGGACATGGATTTTGTAAACACTGTACATCGCAAGGGATGCACAGTTTAGGACATGAGAAAGAAACTTCTTTAAGGAAAGATATATTGACGTTCGATGGATGGAATACGTTTTGGTTGGTTAGCAGAACTGTTGACAATAGTTTAGAGAGTCGAGCTGTGAAGACGCTCTTGAAAAGTCATAAATATCTCTCTAACGTTGCGTGAATGATGCGTGGACATGATTTAGATCTTGACTGAATGCCTATAAACACTAAGTTGATTTCTTCCGAGTTACGAGAATCGTACAACTCGGAACACCACTGGCAGCGTCGTGTGTTTTGCCGAACTATTTCCCTTGTAAAATGTAAACGAAAGTGATTTTGTAACTTCGCTTGGTGCTTTCTGCAGCAGAAATGTCTGCTCTATTACGTACGATGGTTAGATTTTCTCTTAGACCCATAGTTTTTTAAATAAATTGAAAAACATTCTTACTTTGATCGTTATTTAAACATATTTAAATGTTTGCAATGTAATAACAATTTATTAAAATTGGAAAAATTTCTCTCGCATAAAAAGTCACTGAATAGTTGCTATGGTATAAGCACAACAAATTTCCAAAGTTGGAAAACACTAAATTTCTGGTCGTCGATACACAGAGCAGTCCATTTTAGGCGAATAAGAATTCACGATTCCGTCAAGGGGTTCACGACACTTTGTTGAATCGCCAACTGCAAAGATCGAGAACAAGATTTGTAGAAATCTCCTAAAATATTTTATTTGCACTTGGCGTTTCATAAATCGTTAAATGAGGTATTTTTAATTTTGTACCGTCACCAAAATTGACGGCAGTTTATGTGGATTCGAATGGCGCGCTGGGGAAGCGTCGCGAATGTTCGAGATAAACCAGATACACTCATTATCGCGATCAATATTATATCCAGTATCTTACGTATACATGTTCATTATTGTAAATAAATAGTAATAAATCGTATTTTTGTATGTATATAATACACTATTTAACGAGTACATTTATTTTAGTAATAGTTTTTGGATATTTGTATAAATCAAATACAAATTATTTCATATTTTTCAGTAAATTTTGCAGTAGAAATGAAGTATAATTTGTTCTGCGCTTTTTAACGGATTTGGAAGTCGGTTATACCTTCTTTTTTAAAATTATCTTATAGTAAAGTATGTTCTGAAATCGAATTTCATGCCTTGCAATTCATTTACTGATGCAGCTGCTTTTGTTCAATATGGAATTACAAATTTTCATAAAGCTCACACATGGGCAGAAAGAAATCCTTACTCACTTATTTTAACAAATGACCGACAGCATTTTCTGTTACATATTTTGTTAAACATTGACAAACAGTGATCTTGTCCCGATGACCTTGACATTAACATATATTATTAAGGACATGTTCCTGATTAACTTTGCCCTATAACTTAATCTAAAAATCTAAAAATCTAAAAATCTAAAAAAATTGTTTAACCACGAAAGATTTGTAAAAATCAAGATTTGTACATAATCGAACAACAAAGGCCTTGAGATTTTTCCAGTAGTTTAGTATTTGGGGTCACGTCTACCAGAGAATATAGTATAACGAGTGACTTTATAAATCAAACTGAACAGATTTCACGGCAGACGAAATACTATTTTAGTCTAACCCAAGGTCAAGATTTCGTTAGTCCTATAATGCTTTCAAATCGGTTTTTATATTCTGCTTATCTCAATTTTCTGGTAAATATAATATCATAGTGCAAATTGGAACTGCAATTAATTTTGTGAATGGGAGAGCAAACAAATACAGTATTCAGCCTAGTCATGCAGGATTAGTTGTATGACCCTTAATTTAAATCATTTGACTTCGTTTTAGAAGAATACTGGAAAAGTCTTTACTTTAAATAGTACA
Source organism: Megachile willughbiella (assembly GCA_945859595.2). Taxonomy (NCBI): domain Eukaryota; kingdom Metazoa; phylum Arthropoda; class Insecta; order Hymenoptera; family Megachilidae; genus Megachile; species Megachile willughbiella. The sequence goes on from OX243806.1 coordinate 1,819,183, forward strand.
GAATATTCTTAAGTAAAGAATATTAAATACTCTTGACTATTTAAAGCAAAGAATATAAAGCCAATAAATGACTTAATAAAATTACATAACCAAATCTAACATACTTATCAAATAGTTCTGTAAAAATTAAAAATTTTCCAAAGAATTCACGACTCTATAAGATACCAAGCGTGTATGAGAGTAGAAGGAGAACATATAAAGCACATTATATAAATATCGAAATGCCAAGAATAATGATGTCAATCATGATGCTAACACACAAACATATTTGTATCTCAGAAACGGCTGTCACTTTGACCTATTTTTTCTAACGTTATTTCAGTCAGCACAGAGTGGTTTATGTGCCTGGTAAATATTGAATGACTTTTCTTGAACACCTTCCACAACTGAAACTGTATATTTAAGACTGACCTTTCATCTTGTCCTTTATTACAAGTCTTTACTTTGTTAATACCAAATCATTATGTTATTTTTATATTCAAAAAAGTTACTTCATATTTTTTTTTAAATAAATTTTCATCAGACCTAAATGGCACGTCACATAGAAAAGCAAGACCATTTATTTCAAATATGGAGCTTACAACATTATTAATCAATGTACCGAGCCACATAAATTCCGATAGCAATTTCTTATAAATACTTCCGCTGTTCTTAACAGGTATGCACTATAATTTAGCACTTTTGGTGTCCTTTACAATTACACTTAGAGACCGTGTTAAAGTTAAGTTATATGCAGAGTGTCCTGCAGCTGGCGGTACAACTGGAAAGGGGGTGATTTTACATAAAAAAAATAAGTCGAAAATGTACAATAAAATATTTTCATATAATGCTATATTTTCGTGAAAAATAGGTTTGAAAATTTGTCGAGTACATCTTTATTCCTTTCTATAAGCATATACAATGTTTGTATACATGGTCAAGGTCACAACATGATATTTCTTGTATCGTTCTCGTTCTCTTATGCTTATCGAACAGAACGTTTAATTTCCGTGAATTTATGGCAATACATAGCAATCGAGAGTATACTAATATGATCCTCGAATGTTCCACTTCATATTCGAAGGAATTTGGTTTTTTAACAAGATGAAGCACCACCGCACTACAGTCGCGGGCTAAGACAGTTTTTAAGCGAAAAATATCGATGCTGGATCAGCCGCGGTGGAAGAATTCCTCGGCTACCACTATTTTCCGATCTTTCACCACTGAAATTTTATTTGTGGGATTACGTTAAATTCATTGTGTATAGTGATGACGTAATAAGTTCCGAACAGTTACGACAAAAAGTTATTATGTCGTCTGAGCAATTAAAGTTGCATAATGGAATGTTAGAACACGTTCGTAGGAATTTGTTAAAAAGAGTACAGTTATGTATGGAATAACATCGAAATCACTACCAGCAATTTACGAACTGAGCAAAATTAGTCCTGAATATTGTGGCTTTGATACTATTCCATACATTACGCGATCCCTTTTCGAAGTTCATAGTTTAGAGATTTCATTGTTACTCGTTTCTTATTATTTATAGGCGTATTCCATAATTTAAACGTTCATTGTCACTTATCTTTCGATGTTCATGAGTAAACTATGATTTGTGATTAATTAGGTTTTGGATTAATTTTGATTCATTTTTGAACGGTAAATATAATTTTCGGCACTCATACACATTTTGCAAGACGTTCTACATGAATAGGGTTTTCTATTAATTTGAACATTTCTTATAATTTGAATATCTTAACCTTAAAAGTTTGTTGAAATCTTCTGATGCTTGAAAAATATTATATCTTTATTTTTAAGCATACGATTTATCTACACATGAGAAGTTTTGTAAGAGTGTATGTATAGACGCTTTTACAAAACTGAAAATTTCAAATTGTTGTAGTATAACTACTATTTTACGATACTTTACTTTTTAATATGTCCTAGTATAATAATCTAGAAAGTTAATAAATAATATTTGCAAATGAAATTTATCAACACCCTGTATGCAATGAGAACAAAGATCGTGCGATCTGTATAGCATTGATGCAGATGACATTTGGATACAACTCTGATAAGATTTCATTTACATACGTATTCACTGTCAACATGACATGCATGTGTAATATACGCGCGTTGCTATCTGCTAATGAATGTGACAAAGATTCAAGAGTCGTTAATTATGCGCATGCTGGGGTTGTCGATACGAATAGAACTCGAATTCGGTTACTCTAGGCTTTTATTAGATTGAACAGGTGTCACGTGTCTCCCTTGTAATCAGATATCCCAACTGTTACAAGACAAATTTCAAAGATTATAGTATAAAAGTTTATACCTTTAATAAAATAAATTTGGTTACGAATGACCATTACGAAAATGACCAAAATTTTTTTTAAAAATAGTAACCATTATATAAATAATTTTACTCATAAATAACCATTATCGATTACGGATATTTAGTTTTAGCTATCATTATCTAGTCTAAATAACCGAAATTGTATTTTCGTTACTAATAATTGTTATTGATGACCTATTATTTTATTTTGGTCATTGTTTGTCGTTATCGACTACGAAAAGACTTTCAATTATCGCCTGATCAATATCGATAGCAAAATTATTTTCTGATTACATTCGACCTTTGTCAATTGTTATCAATATCTGTATAATAATTCCCCAATGTGTTCATGTTTATTTATCCGTGTATTTATTCTTGTTATGTATTCAGACTGTTCATTGGGTAAATAGGTCATTCCTCTTCCTGTATTATATGGACATATGTAGGTCCATTTTGGAAAAAAAAAGATAAAAATAAGAATAGTTAAAACCTGATACGATATTTTTATCTATAAGCAATTTATAGTCGAAATAATTCAAATTCCCTAATATTTGGACGATGGAGGTTTAGGTGATCAACGGTATTGCACAAATGTTTATTTTGAAAGTAGAGTAGGTCCACCTTAGGTTGAAATTATTTTTAACCGAATATAATACGATACAATTTAGCTCAGGTAAATTTTAGTAATACAGACAATACTGTGAAAAACGACAATTTGTAACGTCCCCAGTCCACAATGATGAACATCGCGTAGATAAGTAGGGCAATCCTAATGTATGTACTTTTATTTTTGATTATCGACCGCGAATTACCGACCGCACCATAAAAATTCGCGCGGTAATAGTCACGGGTAAATCATACGTGCAACATTGTTAAATTAGATCACCGATCGATGGCGCGCGCGTTGGATAGAAAGAGACGCCAAATATACATCGAGAATAAATTATTATAAATCATCATTTAAACATTCATATTATTACTTATTTATTTACTATAAATCAAAATGTATTTTTAGCTATTATTCTACGTATTATTTGTGACTAATTATTCTCTTATTAAAATACTTCCAATATCCCGCCAATTTGCGTACGTAAAATGCATTAAAACTAGGATTTAGCGAGTTAGCTTGTGAAATCTTAGTTAATGATAAATCAAAGCTTATTTTTCTTAATCAAATTAATATATTTTTCTTACTAAATAAAACATAATAAAATAATATTAAAAATTATGTAAAAACAAGTACGCATTTAGAATGAGGGTAAGCCTACGTGGCCTTGAAAAGTGAAAGGCAAATTGGCCGTTCTCGGGGTATAAAAGGGCTAGCGAAAAACCCATAGGGTGCAGAACAATCTTTGAAGCAATACGTGACGGACCTCTTAGGAGAAGTATCAAGTGACAAATTGGAGCAGTTTTAGCTGGTAAGAGCCAAAAAGATTCTTCTTTCTTGACTGGACAGCGGGTATCGGCCATTTGGATACTCGATCGCTGGGTTATAGCAGCTAGCTAACACGGGCTCCCCATTCGAGCGGTCTTGTATTTGAAACTCCGTTTGGAGAGTGCCATACTCAGCCCCAGGAAAGTCTGAGACATCGAAACGAGAGCTCACAGCCACTCTATTAATTATTGTTGTCGAATTACTGATTTGCCATCGGATTCTCGGAGTTCGCTCTGGGTTATAGTAGCTAGCTAACGCAGGCTCCCCATTTTGAGCAGCTTGGTCTCTGAAGCCCGTGTGTTTTGGGTGGCGGTTTAGTAATCACGACCTATAGAGTCATCTTATTTGCAACCCTGTTGGACTTGGTTGTTCATTTGATTCCAGTATCGTTGGGTTATAGCAGCTAGCTGACGCGGGCTCCCCAATTAAGCGATCTGGGTTGAGTGTCAATTCAGGTTCTGACGAAAAGGGCGAATGTACAGTAGTCTTAGAGTCGAAATACTGAGTAACTGTTCCGTATTGAATTTACTTTTACATAAATTCTTGAACCTGAAATAGATCCTTAAATTTGAACTAAACTAACTAAAATTGTTCTGACCAGTTGCGATTAAACATTGTAAACAGCGAAACTCGCGTAGCGTTATAGTAGTCGATACTTTAAAGCCTAAATTCCGAGACAAACAATTTGCGAGTTGCAATTCTGTTGAATTAGATTCATTAGACTCATTAATTAATCATTACGCGATAAAAGTCCGTTTTGTTCTTTGCTAAATAATCAGATATATATTCTCTTTTTATATCTTTCACAGTAATAATTGTTAACTGTAATACTCACTCTCTACTAGTTAATTGAATAAACCTAAGTTATTGAAAGGTATTGACCTGTAGATTTTACTCTTTAACCGCACACCACACGAATCCCACATCCTTTTAGAATTAGTTATAATAAAAGAACGAGTCGCTCAATAGGCAAAAGCCGCTCTTTGCCTTACGTAGCGCTGTAAACTCCCGAGTCTAGCACCAGGGACGTTACAAATTTAATAATACTGGAGGCATAGATAACCTGAATATGAATGAGAATGTACTATATGTTTCTATTATCAGCTTGTAAGTAATTTCTAATTCAGTTTGGAATAAATACTCAACATATTCAATATGTTGACTATTAACATTTGTTAATAGTTCTTGTTTTAGTATTGGTGCATAAAACCCCTTAACAATTTCACTATTATTTGAAAATTATTACGAGTTGTGGTTTACTTTATTAAAAAAAATATAGCTTAAAATGATTTCAACGAAAATTATATTTGTGATATATCAGAAAGTGAAGCTGATTGGTAATGATAACAAAATAAAAATACTTTTAGAGAATTGGTAATAAAAAAAGAATATGGGAATCAGGATCTGAATATGAAAATTATTCGGACCAAAATGATTTAAATAACTTAAGAAAATGAGTAAATAAAGAACTGAAATATTGCCCGTTTTATTAACGATTACAATAATCAATTACTTTAAAAGTGACGTAAGTCCATTTGGGTGTAATAAAATCTTTATTTTATTTTAGCTAGCATTTTAAATACTATAGGATAAAAGACTTCATTATCACACAAAATACAAAAATTGTATCTATTAGGACTTATCGATAATTGTAAATTTTTTCAAATACTGACCCTTAAATATTTAGTAATATCAAAAAATGGACTTGTTCCTCTTTCAAAATAAACGGCTCAAATATTAAATCATCGTTTCTTGGTCATTTATTTTCCTGTTTTACTAACACTGTGGATGAATAAACAGACTAATTGTTGGGAATTATTAATGTAGATATTAGTAAGAATTGACAATGGTTAAACTTAATTAGTAGATGTTGATTATGTAGTAACTAAAAAAAAACTTCTCATCAGTGATAATATTTATCAGTAATTAAAATTAAATTTCTGGGTACCAATAATAGTTATTGGTAACTACAGAAAGATACTCACCTCTATCAGTAATTAAAATTAGAGTTCGATAACATCGTTGATAATGGTTGTTTATAATAGATTTATTAAAAAATAATGTGACTAGGTTACATAATATCTATATTACATAATGTTGTTTATAACCAAAATAAATAGTCATCATTAATGGTTACTAACTCAAAGAAAAGTTATTAAGTCTTTCAATCATTCATTACAGTTACTAATAATCGGGATAACTGAAAATTAATATTATTTAATCATTTAATTTTTTTAATGTTTTTGTCAGATTTAATCTTTAATGGTCACACTTCATCAGGATAACATACCTGGTACATTGGCACGTTTAAAAGCTCAGCCAACTAAAAATGTTTCTTACAAAGAAGGTCCCTATTATTTTAACTTGAAAAAACTTATAAACAATCTTTGAAAATGTTAATCTGATTTCAATAAATTTAATCGTTGCATATAAAAAAAAATACAGAAACGTGAAAAAATTGAAAAAATTATGATTTTCACAGAAAAATTAAACACTTTTTTCGATTTTAATATGAAGCGTTAAAATTTCAACTAAACTTTCTTTAGATATAACAGTTTGAGGAAAAAATAATAAAAATATCGTTGTTTCAAAAAAGGTGTTTATTCACATTTTCAGGATATAGCTAAAATTGAAGCTAAATTGTTTGGGGTCGTTTCACACTTTAATGTGACTGTTAAGGATTAAAAACAACTGTCCAAAGAATAATTATTTATTCAAAGACTTTTTCTATCAACATTTGAGAAATAACTGTTTTTTGAAATTACTGGTTCTAATATTTCAATCTTATTTCTTTCATGAACGATAAAAGTAGGATGACCATATTTTTAGAAACAGCTTTTGATGCAATTGTTTGATACAGTTTAGGATTAATTAGTTTTCACAGTTTTTATCAAAATATTTGATATTTTCATTTATCTATCTACGAGATTAATACGTTATGGTAAAGCCAGTAACTTGAATATTTTTTAATATACATATTAAGATATCAATATACCGGGTGCGGTCGGACGGATGGTACAACCAAGCAGGAGATGATACTACATGTAAAAATAAGTCAAAAAAAAGAATAACATTTTTTCGTTCGTCGTTCACGTGCACTATACCACCTTTAGCTTTAAATGTGTATTATAAATAAGAAATGTTAATGTTATTTATTGCGACCAATACTTCTGGTACTGGTATTATGATGAGCACTAAGTTTTCGTATACTTATCTCAGGATTATTCGCAACGGTATCAAGGACTTCTGTTTCTAAATTTAGGGATCTTCTACTGCCACCAGATTTATGGTAATTGCGAAAAAACCATACTCGATTAATCTTTGCTCTGCTCTGTGTATCACTCTCCTGTCCGGATAGCGACGATTTTGAAATTGTTGCCTGTAATATTCAGCTGCTGCTGTTGTATTTGCATGACAAGTTCCTAAAGTTTTTATCATATCGATATATTCGCGGTTGCTATAAGTAGACATTGTCACAGCCTGCCTGATCGAAACAGAATAAAAGTAGAAGAAAGTCGTATGGTTGATGAAAAGATAAACATTAGAAACGTCAATATTAGAATGCAAAAGGAAACTTGTAGCGAAAAATGACTGGAGAGACAGTCCAGTGCACGCGTACTGGATAGAATTTTGAAATTCGATTTTCTCGAAAACGAAGCGTTGTACCACCCGTCCGGCCACACCCTGTATATCAGTTTTATCCACAACCACTTAACAATAATGCGATTATTCTCGCAAATTGTCACTTTAATTTCAATATTGATTAAGATGAAAGTGAATATGTATCAACAAGAATTTTTCTGTTTGTATGAAACAAGGGAAGAAATATACCGTCTGCTACAAATACAATTCCTTCTTTATTACAAAAGGTATCCTGTTTACAACCATCCTCTTGAATATCTCTGAAATTATTCATATCCGAAAATGTTTCGAATAGAAGTTGTGTAACGATTCTGGAGCAATTCACAGAAATTTTACAGCGCTCGTGAGGTAAAGAGCGGTATTTACCTACTGAACGACTCGTTTTATAATAACTAAACTAAAGAATGTGGGATTCGTGTGGTGTGCGGTTAAGGAGTGAAATCCACAGGTCAATAACTTTCAACAAGCAGGTTTATTCAATAAAATAATAATGATTAACAATTAACAAAATAAGAAAACAAGAAAATAAGAAAATAGGAAAAGTATATGGAATATAAATTGATATAATGAACGACTAGTTAAATAACTAAATTGGTATTGTCGTATAATGAACAGAAAACTCTATAAATTAAATATCTCGCTATTCGTAAGTATTAGAAGAACCTAATAGAATCGCTTATTCTTGGTTACTTTAACTCGAAGCCCTATAAATTGAATTTCAGTCAAGGCTAACTCGACTACGCTTGTACAATATTAACAAGATTCAAAATTCGAAGTGTCAATAATTCGTATTCTTTTCAATGATCAACGCAGTTGCAAAGTTTAACAAAATTAATAAGTTTCTAGCTCTACGCGGAATCCTACCTAAGTCTGATTCTCTTTTAAGCTTGGCTAGATTCGCTTTTACAATATTTACGATAATAATACTAGTTCGACTTCGAAGATTATTCTGCTCTGCTTCTAGGCTGGTTTCGCTCGGCCTTTTATATTCGAGATTCCCCCCCGTTTCAAGATTATGACGTATATAATTTGCGTACAATTTACATATAATTCTTAATTAAACGCTAATTAACAAAGCAATTGAATTTCTAACATTGCCAATAGTGTTTTCTGAGGACTAGTTAATGTTTTTAATACAAAAATTATTAATTAATAGCATATTAACGAAAAATACACTTTCTGTCCTTTTCTACATTTTTCGCACGTACGCCAGTAAGGACCTGAACTATATGTCGAAGCATACGATGCTTCGGAATATTCCATAGATCACGATTACAATTTATTATTCATCTGAGTTAATAAAATAATATCTGATTTTGAGTATCGAGAGTTAAGCTTACTATAATATTTGCTAATTTTGTATATTGATAGATTTTATTAATTAATGATTCTAATGACCAATAATTCTTATTAATTGAAATGATATATTCTATCTCTCTCTAGAGATCGCGAGCCAATTCCTGGAAATCCTACCTATTGTTGTGTCACGTAGGCACGTAGCATTCCGGAATCTTCCGTACGAGATATTTACAATACATTATTTATAATGCACTATTTACAGTGCATTATCTATTCAAATAGAACAATATGAATATTTGGCCGTCAACGGTTCGGTTTACCACATGATCGAATTCGCTTTCCTACATTCTAATTCAACAAATAGTTATTTAATAGCTTTCGTATTTAATATCATTGTTAATGAAAATATGTATATATGCTATCCTTTCTAATACAGCGTATGAGTTTTGAGCTATTGTCGCAACGCGTGGAATAGAATCTTTATAATACATTATTTATTTAAACAAAAGAAATATTAAATGAATCGGATAATTAATAATTGGACTTAACATTCGATTAACTCGCTTATATGTTTGCTAACTTAATGATTATTTAATATTCGCAAATTAAATATATATATGTGTATATATCTATATGTATATATGTGTTACCGACAGTTCAATCCAAATTTGATGATAATTGATGTATCTAATTGCCGCGGTCGGTAATAGAAAAATATCGTCGATAATCGAAATTGCAATACCTTTGAAGAATGAGATATCTTAGCAGTGAGACAGTTCTGAGGGCGACAGAAAAACAAAAAAATTCCCCAGGGATGTTACAGTTGCATGATTTCAAAAGAGACATAATTCTATATGAACAAGATTTTTGTAAGAAAGATATATGAATTTTCACCTTAACTTTTACTGAAACTACATATTTTATAATGCATCAATCGATATAGCTCGTCATTTCGTATAAAGAAGCAGTAACCTATTTATTTTTATATTTCTTTGGATGTTTATAAACAGACATTGTTAAATAGCAAGTTATTTGCAAGTTATTAATTTTTGCCACAATAGCATTTTCGAAACGTCTAACGAACACTGGTTTTCCGTAATTCGTTTATGAGATAATTAATATGATTATTGTAATTAAAATATTTCTTAAATTAAGGTTTTTTTAATGAAAATAGGTCAGTAACATTTTACAACGAATTGACTTAACTTTTTTAATATATCAACGAGTCGACTGATATTTTTAAAAATATATTGTTTCACATTAAAAAAAAATAAAATTCACCTTCATATGTCTACTATATTAAACTTTACCCGTCCCCCCTTCTAATTTTTTGGCACTTAATATACATTATAATCGTTTGTGTATATCATTTATATATACATATATGTGACAAACCAAATTTTCAGTTTAATTTCTCACCAAATTTGCCTGGCAAATTACGAACATAAATTAAATAATATATTTCATTTTAGATGTATAGCTTTTGGAAAAAGTTTAATTATTTAGTTAAAAATGACACATTTTCAATTATTTTCAGACTATACTGAGTAGACATATGAGCTGCACAATATTCACTGAACGTCATTGCAGGTGATTACCAAAAAAATTCTGTATCTCTTTTTCTCATATTTGTTTAATATTTGTTAATTGCGCCCAAGACTTATTTACAATTTTTTTTTAAGAAACATGGATTTGCGAAGAGGACACAAATATGGATCGTAACGTTATTGTAAACATTATAATTTCTTTATTTACATCCAATTTAGGTCAGAAATTGTACAATTTATGTTAAAACTTCTACTTATTTCTCGTCATTATATGTCATAACCTCGTTATTATAAATATCATAAATGACATACATGTATATGTCAAATATTATACATATATGTCATGCTGAATGTGGCATGATAACTTCCAAATTTTTGAATAAATAAATATTTTAATAATGTTAAAAATTCTTGTTAACGTTTTCCCATAAATGCCAGTTCATCCAACGCTAAAAATATTCTTTTCCAGTAAAATTCTATTTTATCATTATCTGAATTTTAACAGTCACTCTGTACAATAGCCACACGTGGTATTTTGGTGTTCTTTTATATATTTTTTCCTTTTTTCTTAAGCACATGGTAGTCAGCGGCTGGATCCGGATGGCTCCTTCGGTAAGTGTCGGCGTGTGGGGTGATTGGAGCCCTCGTTTTTCCATCCCTCTGCGCATGCGGGGCCTGTCTTGAAGGAGACCCCTTGCCAACCGCAGCAGTAACAGTAGATGTTCTTCCGGGGTTTAATGTTCTAACAGTGGCCAAACCTCCTGCAATTCCAACATCCCGCACTGGAAGAGCCTGAGGTGGGCTCCGGTGTTGCTACGGTCCCTTCCTACTCCACGCTCCCGCCTCGCACGCGGGGGATGATAACACGTTTCTCCCCGGTCTGGGTGGCGCGGTCCGCCGTGGGCCTTGGTGGCGCGGTCTAGGTGACCCTGTTCGTTGTGGACTTCGGCATGGTGGTTTGTGTTGACCTCGAGATCCTCCTCGAGGTCCCCACCTGCACCCCTACGTCACTGGTACCCCTCCGCGGAGTCTGGGAGGTAGCATCCCTGGAGGGTGCAACTTCTTTGACTACCGCCCCGGTTGTCGTATAATAATAGTCTCGATAATAAAGAACCGCTTCTTCACCGGACTCGGGGAATGATTATCCTCTCTTCCCCGGTTTGCGTGGCGCAGTCGACTGTTGGGGGGGGGGGGGGGGGGGGGGGCGTTGTTTGAGTGGCCCTGGTGGTAATGAGCCCCTGCAGGGTGGATTGCGTGTACCCTGTGACTTTTCTGGAGGCTCCCACCTGTACCCTGACATCGCTAGATTGCGCCCGTGGCATCTGGGCGGCGACATCACGAGAGGGCGAAATTTCTCGCACCACCGCTTCGATGGTGTAGTAATAATGCCAGACTGCTTGGGGCATTGTGGCCTATAGTTCAGGATGTTCTTGTATAATCCTGTCAATAACTCTTCGGAATGGCCGCAGGCTGTCCCAAGGGTGGTCCCTAGTCCTTCCCATGGCTCTTTATTTATCTTTTTTTTTTTGTAATTCTTGTCCAATCACCATGGTACAGTATATTTATCTACAGTTTCCTAATTATGTCTTTGCGGTGCTGCTGAAAAGAACGTCAAATTACAAATTAAATCTTTTTATGTCTTCGATATATACTTTCGATATATACTTCATGTCTTCGATCCGGTACGGACCTTGAAATTGGAGCATAAGTTTGGCAGCAACGTTCTTTTCTGCGGAAGATAATGCCTGGTTTCAACGTAGCACAAGGTCGCCGACACTGTACTGGTCATTTCGTCGTCTCAGATTATAGCACGACGCTTGCTTGACCGCGACTTTGTCGAGGTTACTCACCACCCAATCCTGTAATAACGTTGATTATCTCAACCGTTTTTCCCACGCATTTTCCGTAGACGGTACAATTTTCCCCTTTTCCGAAATGGTTTCGCGGTAACAATTAATCGGCTTAGGTTCACGGCCTAGGTTTAGAAAAACGGGAGAAAACTTAGCAGTACTATGATGGGCGGTGTTATAGGCAAATCGGAAATCGGTAAGGTGTACGTCCGATTCCATATGATCTTTTTCTACAGGGTGTCCACGCCTAAGTGTGACAGCACGATATTTCATGAACTATTGATGACACGAAAAAGTGTTTATATGGAAATTGCAGGATAAAAGGGGCTCTATGTTTTGGCTTAAACAAAATTTGTTTAATGTTATTAATATAAAAGATATGATGGTGAAATTTCCTTCTTTAAATGGAACTATATATTTTTTTTTTGATCACGCGATAGTGCTTTTGAAAACGAATTTATTACAATTTAATGTATTTACCCGACTTTTATTAGTTTTCGTGATATTACGCTTAGAAATTTACTGATTTTTGACAGAGACGTCTCGATTTGAGTAGTAAGTCATAAAAACGATATTATTGTTGCGATAAGTGCCACATGTTTGACTGTGCCTGCCGAAACTGATAGCCGCGGGTCTACGGTCGGAACGGCAAGTTCGAAGAGTAAAAAACATGGAAAGAATAGTCCATTACGATCTACGTTTTCCGCATTGAGGATGATGAGAACGTGATGTAACGCGCCTCTCAGATGCACTACTTGAAAATCGTATTCTAAAAGGGACAGGACCCAGACTATCAACCATTAACCAACAAAGATTACTATGGTCGGTAATAACCTTAAAATGATAGTCCTCCAAATAATGTCGGAATTTTTCGATGAACTACGCGATGGCTAAACATTCTAATTCGGTGGCGGAATATTTTCTCTCAGCTTTCGAAAGTGAGCGACTGGAGTATGCGATTACATGTTCGGTATTATTTGTTTCTTGTGTGATGACGGCCACTAATCCCACGGTACTAGCATCCGTCGCTAATGAGAAAGGTTTCGTAAAATCGGGATCGATAAAATAGGGGTGGAAATCAAATAACGTACTGAATCGAAAGCTTTCTCTTGGGGTTCCACCCACTGCCATACTATGTCTTTTCGTAATAATCACGTCAGCGGGTCGGTAATACTCGCGAACTGCAGGATAAAACGACGGTACCACGACCCCATACCTAAAAATCTTCGCAATTGTTTTAAATTTTTCAGGACGGAATGGTTTAAAACTGGCGCTACCTTTTCGGGATCCACCCGGAGACCTTTTTCGACAAAACAACCTACGTACCGGACTTCGGAACGACAAAATTCGCATTACTCGGGATTTATAGTCAGGCCGGCGGTATTAATTTTTCTAAGTACAATCCTTAACTAATGTAGATGTTTTTCAAAAGTTTGAGTGACAATAATAATGTCACCTAATTGTAAGTATGCAAAAACATGTGGCTCCATTTCCGGGCCAATTAATTTGTCTAATAGTCATTGGAACGTGGCGGGAGCTCCCGTTAACCCATACGATATACAGACAAAATGAAATAGTCATTTTCCGGGGACCGTGAAGGCTGTAATCTCCCGACTCTTTTTCTCTAATGGAATTTGAAAATAGGGCTGACTTAAATCCAAAGTTGAGAAGTAATGCGCGGCGCGTAATTTATCAAGTATACCTGTCACATTCGGGAGGGGATACGCGTCTTTCTTTGAGATTGCATTTACTTTACGGAAATTTAAACAAAACCGGTATTTTCCCGTTAGTTTCTTTACCATTACGATGGGGCTTGACCATTCGCTATGCGAGGGTTTGATAATGCCATCTTTCAGCATTTTATCCACTTTTGCGTAAATAGCTTCTTGAACACTAGGAGACACAAGATAATTATGTTATTTAATAGGCCTGTTATTTCCGACATCGATTCTATGTTCTGTTAGTGTGGTGCACGAAGGTCGTTGGGGTAATGGGGGTCTCGATATTCAAAAATTGTTCTAATTCCTCCTGTTATTTCGGAGTTACGTCCAAAATTCTTAAACACGGCGCGGTCTGAACGGGACTTCGGACGTTATTTTCGGTATAAAAAAAGAAAATACGGTCGCGGGATTAAGCGAAAAGTACCATACGATACGAAAAAAATCAACGATAATTTCAAATGAGTTTAAAAAGTCTATTCCGACTATGCACGGTACTGCGAGGCAATAAATATACTTCGAAGGTACGAGTTCAGTTCTCGAGAGTAATTATAGTTTTTTTTGCTTGCGTTGGTTTCCTCCACTTGACCGGTAGCGGTCATTATTCGACAAGTTCGGAACTCTCGCGTCGGGATGTTGTTATGTTCGATAATAGTAATGGCTTGTTTTCCGAAAAATGTTCGACTCGATCCGGAATCTACTAAAGCGCGAATTGAATCGATATTAATTTGAATTTCGATACAGCAAAGTGGATGCACCTCGGGATACGTTATCGCATTATAAGAATAAAAATCGGGATTTCGATCGAAAAGCAGGGCATCGTTGGAGATCGCCCAGGGAGTCCTGGTGTCGGAGGAATCCGGTACGCACGCATTGCACTCTGCGTTTGTTCGGCCAACCTGACCTCGAGGATCAGGCTAGCCTGATTCTGCTAGTAGAATCGGTTGCCTCCTTCCGGGAACAGCTTCTTGTAATCGGGGTACCATATGTTCATGAGCGCACATTAATTGATCTACTAAGGGCTATGGCGGTCTCAACCGGCTGAGCAATGCCCTCATACAAATTAAATAGTCTACAACTATTTTCTGTTCCCTCTGCGTACTATTCGCGATTTCATGAAGAAGAGCCCGTTGCAATTCGTGATCAATGATCCGCGCTCGCCACGCGTCCTTGAATTCGGCCCACGTCGACCCGTTTTCGTACCTAAATCGAATCCATTCCGCAGCGACTCCGGACAAAACTAAGGGAAGGCATCGTAATAATTCTGAATCTGGAGTGGGGGCATAAATGCGACATTCTTCAAGTCGTGTTAGAAAAGCTTCAGGATCTTCCCCCTTCGCTCGGGAAAATCGTATTACATTTGCGCAATAAATCAAGAACCGCGGTATTTAAAACAGGATGATTTTCGTAAGTTTGCGGGATTCGTTCTCTAGGGTTAATTACGGGATGTGGCACATTATCGGGGATAGCGGCGTTAGGTCTATGGACAGGCACGAAATCGGATTGACTGAATGCTCTACTCTACGGATGTTCCGCGTGCGCGATATTCAGTATGAGATAATCAGGCGACGAATCGGTCGGTTGCGAGAGTTTTTCTTTCAGTAATTCAAAATTCGGCACGAAATGCTCGACCGCATCCGCGGCCCCCCTTCCTCGTCACGCTCCAGTGGGGATTATCCGCAGCGTATCGCTAAGTCTACAGAACGCTCTTTCCCTAAAGCGCCTAAGTCCTCGCTACGAGAGTGGGGGTCACTCGCGCGACGCGTACACGAACTCGTCGGAAACCAAAAGTAGGAGTCTCTCGCTAGCGCTAGATGGGGGGATACGGGTAAAGATTCCCGCGGCGATGGGGTACTAGTCCGGAGAGGCGGTTCACCCCTCTGTTTCGGGGGTATCTGCCCCTCCTGTTTCCTCCCGCTTCTGTCTGAGACGCTGCAGAAGCCTAACCATCAAAGTTGGCACTATTCCCCTAGTCGATAATCCCCTTTTTACTAATTCTTCCATAGATAATGATTGCACCCACACTTGATCTGGGGGCGTACGAATCATCTTGTTCGGGATTTAATGGTTCGGTACGTTACCATATGCTTGAAAATTTCCGAGGGTTTATGGCTCTATTACTCCGACACTTTTTCTATACGGTGTTTATGGGTAACACGAAATAACTTTGTCGTGAACCTAAGACGGTTTAGTACAAAGGCAGAGGAAAAAAGTGTGTTAAGAAATTTGAAGAATTCCTTCGTATACGAGATCGTCGGTCAATGTGTGTCTAACGGAAACGTGACTCAACAATAGACGGAAAAATAACGAGATTTTCGGCAATTTCCTTGGAATTCTTTGCTAACAGTACTATTCGTTAATTTTTCTAACGTCCTTTACTACAACTTTTCCCTTTAGGGCCCCACGTTGGGCGCCAATTTGCCACGCGGTAATCGCGGAGGGAAAGATGTGATCGACCTTTATATAGAAAAATCAGAAAAAGGACCGAAAGGTATATTATTACAATAAAAAAATGCGATTTAACTGGCAAACTATCCCGTTTATTCCGTGAACGTGTTTCCACGATCACGGTCAGCACAAGAATGCCTCTTCGGCAAAACATTGGCCGTGAGGACACTAACGTCACCATGGCCCTTGACGACTATACAATATTTCTTAGCCTCATAAAACTTTCCCTGGCGACCAGGAAAATACCCTGACACAACGCACATGGCCCGCTCTCGCCATCCGCATCTATACAAACTCTAAATTTTTAACATTTACGATGCGTCCGCGGACTCGCGAACAAGTAATACTTCGACGCCCGATTCGAATCCTCGCGATTTTGGAACGTAAGTGAAAGAGTTAGGCGCCAGACGCTTTTTGGCGTCACGATACCGAATGTTACTCTTAGAACGTGAAGAATCGACACGACATGCGGCGAGATGAACAAGTCGGAAACGATCGAACAAATTAATACGGAATTGCGAAACGCGGAAGACTCGAACCGGCGACGGGAAGGCGCGGCTGCTCCGAGATCGTCGATGAAGGGTAGAGAGGCGGGATTTTGAAGGCGTAAAGGACCCTAGACGCGGAGCGGTCAGAAGAGACCTCGACAAAGCGGAATATTTTCTCTAACAACGAGGTTTATTTAGTTACTAATTAAGTTACTAATTACTTTTATTACTTTTTTAGTTACTGCTTACCCTACTAACTAAAAGCTACTTATGTACTTCGCGATCAAAGGCCGATACTCTCTATAACTTCTATTGAATCTGACCGGTAATGTCCGATCGGTTAATGAAAACCCACGGTACGAAAGTCCCGGTGTCGTGATCTTACAAGAACTCAAAAGGAGGGGCTTACCGAGATGTCCTTGGTCGTAGGCCGGCATGGTAATTCAGAAAATCAGTACAGTGACTAACTATACACACCAGGCAATTGCCAAAAACTGAATAATGGAGCGCGAGCCCTTGTGCTGGTACGTGGACACCTCGTGATCGCCCCCCCCCACTCTTCGCCGGAGCCTCCTTCCTGCGATGTCTTTTGGCAGGACCTCTTCCTACCCCTCGGCCTCGTCCTTGTCTATCGTAGGGTCGCAGCGGGGTAGTGGCAGGGTAGTGGCACGTTCTCGCGGCGCACGTCGTCCCCTCGGTGTTGATGACGTCACTCCATGGCGGTATACACAAAATCGTAAGGCGGCAGATTATGTTTTTAAGGGATTACGCGCAATTCGTTCTGTGTCTAGAGGGCTTTTGCCGGTGCTCACTAATCCACCTTGTCCTCAGAGGAGGGTGTTTGTGACGGGTAGAAATACCACATCACAGCAGTCAATACCGTTTTGTTTATAATACCATATTGTTACGTAAAGACAAAAGTATATTTACACCATAATAAATATTTCCACATAAAAATTGCGCGATCAAAATACACAGTATGTCGGAAAAGTAACGGAACTTTTTAAATTTAAGAAACATTACTAGCGACATCTATAAAAACAATATGCTATTTGAAAGCAGTATTCCTCGCCTACAAAACAAAACAATCGTTATTGGAATCGAGCAACGAATTGTAAACTTATAGTGTTTAAAGCGACAGAACATTTCGTCACCGTGTCACAAAATCACAATGGAGCAAAGAGCGAATATTAAATTCTGCTCGGTAAAGCTCGGTAAAACTTTTACAAAAACATTTGAATTAATGAAAAATGTTTATAGCGACGATTGTTTATCCCATACATGTGTGTTCGAGTGGTATAAGCGATTCCAGGACGGTCGTGATACTCTGGAAGGCGACCCAAAGCCAGGTTTTGGATTTTTCTAAATTCCAGACAATTCTAAAGGTATTATACTTCAGGAATTCGTTTCACAGGGACAAAATGTTAATGGCGAATATTATCTGGGTGTTATGGAACGTTTGTGAAAAAGAATCGTTCGTGTGAGGCCCGAATATCGAGCGCCGGGAAGTTGGTTTCTGTTGCATGATAATGCACCAAGTCACAAAACTGTCGCTGTTCGTGAATTTTTGGCGAAAAAACAAGTCTGTGTGCTCCAACATCCTCCATATTCGCCCGATTTATCTCCATGTGATTACTTCCTTTTTCCAAAACTGATATTAATTATGAAAGTAACGTTTTAGGACACTGTTACACAAGTCCGAGCAGCTGTGACGAGGGTGATTGAAGCGATTCCGTAAAACGACATAAAAAAATCTATGTTAACATTGCCTGAGCGTGCCCAGCGGTGTATTGATGCGGAAGGGATATATCTTGAATAAAAACAATTAATTTTGGCAAAATAACTAATACTTTTCTTTTTATTTAAAAAGTTCCGTTATTTTTCCGACATACTGTGTATAATAGTTCATTAAGCTTTCTCTGCATTATGTTGTTTTCAGCATCGCTTAAGAAAAGAATTATAAAATAAATTTTCTAAATGTATACTAGCTGTGTTTATTGTATTAAAATTCTTCGCAGGATAAAGCTATGCTACTTCAACGGACGTAATGACGAAAACGGATTTCTCTTAGAGTCACTTTTTAACTAGTTTTCAAGGTCATCATATTTTTTAAATGGAGTTGAAAGGATTACAAGAATAAGAAGGTAACTTCTCTTTGAACAATTTCAGTAAATTAAAAAGTGTTGAATTTTCATTTGAATTAAATTAGCAAAAATAAATGTATGTATCGAAAAGTCGATAATCGAATTCGTGTGTCGATCAATTATTTATGAGATACCGCTCGATTTTGATCAGACTTTCGTATGTTATAAAAAAATAAAATCTATATATTTCTTCGTTATTGTTTTCCGGTTTATATAATTTTTCACACGTATAAAAGTATATTGCGTTATTTAAATGTTCATAAATCAAGTTTAATTAACATATTTTAAAGAGATCCTTCCAAGTCATTTTTCTTAAAAAATAAATTCATTTAGTTCTTTTAAAAGTTACTGTGTTTTAGTTTTATTTTAAATATCATTATCTCCCCATATGCCATCAAAAAGACTATGAAAAAATCAATTTCTTTTCCCAGTTATGTTGTACATTTATATTCGACTAATATTGACACTAATATGTATACCTTTTTTTCATCTTCAATAAATATAACTTAAACATTGATTAGGTGCTACTTTATTTGGCTCAAAGAAAACAGAAATAGTAATCAATGAAATTGCATAAAACAAATATGAAAATATAATATCAAAAAGATTGATGGTTAATGAAATATATTTTTAATTGAAAAGTTAGATATTTCATAACAAGATTTGAAGTACCCCAGGAATTTTATATTCTTTTGATATGATTCCCTTATACTATTTTAAGTAAAATATTTTAGAGAATCGATTTGTGTAAAGAACGACATGCAGTTTCATTAAAAAGAATAAAATGATAAAAAATATCAGAAAAATTAGCGGATCGTAAAATATTTTAAATTTAAAAACCGGAATTTTTTCATACAAAAATGTGAAATATGTCAAGAATTTTTTATGCTTTTAGTATTATTCCCTTATACTATTTTAATCAGAATATTCTAGAGAATTAATTTGTGCGCAGAACGACTTGCAGTTTTTTTTTCATTACATATGAAAAAAAGATAATGCACTTCTTTTTAAATCGATTCTTTGAAATATTTCGCGTGAAAAATTACAAGGGTACAATTCAATTTATTCTTAATACAATGTTCTTAATTTATTTTTAGTACAGAGAAATACTTAAAAACGTTCATTATAAGAATATATGTTTGTATAATGAAATTCGACGTCTGGTCGCAGTTCAAGTACCAAAAACTTGTACTGAGATTTTGCATAAATAGAATTGATCAGAAACTTATTCGTGTAGAGTAAGAGATTTACTATGCATATTTGAATTTTTCACACTTGTCATGTGTCACGTTTTCAAGTTAACATCGTCGAAGGGGTCAACCACACGCGATAACCAATCAATTCGATTCTGACGAATATCGGGAATTCCGAATATGATAGAATTGATTTAAATTTCAGCCGCAATCCGAAAACAGACCATCGACGAAATTAACTGTGACCGCGATACAATTTTCCTTGGATCACTTATTGCTTTCGGTTACCTTCTAGTTCCCATCTGTTCTTTTTGGTATCGACAAACAATTAGGTTGAGCGATCGATAGGTATCTAAAGTTCACGCGCATTTCATAGTCTTTGCGGGAAATCAATATTGCCCAGTACCCGAGAATTTTAATTTGCATTTGTATCAGTAATGGTGAATGCGGTACAAGTCATGTACTTTTCGTTAAAAAATACTATATAGACTCCTCTATTCAAATGTAATTGACTAGTATTCTATGAGTGTTGTTTTAATATCTTAACCTGTAACATACAGGGTGTCCCATTTAAGTGGACATTGTCAAAAATTTCGAAAACGTGTGATTTAACCAGTTAGGTATATTTGACGACTATATCCATCATGGAGAAGTTGCAGAATTTTGTGTAATAACGACTATATCCTTCATGCGTAACATTTTGTTACCATTTGATATTTCAATTGCAATTCTGACGAAAACTAAAATATATTTGTAAATTTTAATATATTCAGAATGTTAAAAGGTCAAGACGAAATGAAACAAAAAAATAAAAAGTATAAATGGCTTGAGATGGATTCATGCATCCGTAACTTCCTGAAAGCTAACTTGTGCGCAATATAACATTTCCCGAATTATACACATTAGCAATGTACACTCGCTACGCGAGTAAAATGAGTTTATTGTTTCTTGTTTTTTTTACTGTTTTTGTTATCGTTATTACTATTAAACGTTTTTCTCGTTAATAATAAGTGTCTTAACAAAATGAAAGAGGAAAAAGTTTTACTGTTCTTTATTGCCGATAAAATAGTGTGTGCACTTTTTTTATATTTGCAATATTTTTGGAGGAACGAAAATGACCCATAATTTTTTAAATGGAACTATATAGTTTTTCTTAGATAAATCGATTCTCTGAAATATTCTGAATAAAAAACTATTAGGGTATAATGGTAAAAAAAACGATAATTTCTAAGATATTTTAAGTTTCTTTTTTAACATAGTATGCCATCTTTGACATCACCTTGTTTATCAGTGATAGTGGATATAAAAAAAATAACACAAACTTGCACACCTGTGGCCATAGACAAACATTTTGATACCATATGTGTAGGGGTGCACCTTGCCATCTTCTCACATAATTGCCGGCTGGAAACGGCAAAGTCGTTTTATATAAAGATGAACAAAAATTCAGACACGTGAGAAAATAGAAAAAATGACGGTTTTCACAGAAAAATTCAAAACTTTTTTCAATTTTAATAGACCGAGCTAAAATTTTAGCTGAACACTCTTAAAATGTAACAGTAAAAATACCGATGTTTCCAAAAATTAATCACATTTTCAGCATATAAAGTGCCTAAAATTGAAGCTGAATTAAAGGTTGACGTATAAAAAGTTTGGAGCGGTTTAGCAAATTGGTAAAATAAATGCCCCTGTACATTTGTCCGAGACCCAGAAATTAATAATAATGTGGAAATTTTTACCGATTTTTAACATATAAACTAATTAAAATGTAGTAACAAAGTGTACTAGCTTTGCATAAATATACGTTTCTATAATTTAATACTTAAATCACACAAATATATTATTGTAGAACACTCCAAGATGTTTTTAAACTTGCTTCATAAACGAGTGAATATTTTTGTTACAATTGTAATTAATTAATATTAGATAATTTTTAAATAGTAAAGTTGTTTAGATTTATTAAATAATGGAGAATTCAAATTGATCTTATTTCTTATTTTTCTTTTTAAATATTAAAGTTAAGTATTGGTCTTCCACTAGTACATGATGACATGATACCATCGACACAGACACGATCTTACGTGAGACAAAATTAATAAAAGAATTAACCTTTTTAAGTATATTTATTATATTGTTAATATCTGTTCTATTAAAGTCAATGTATTTTCTGTTCTATACATTTATGTTAAAAATAATTACAAGAAAATATTATTCCGCTTATTCTGAGACTCGACATAATATCAGCATAACCCAAGATTTTATAATATACTTTTAATCATTTATCTTACGTTATAAAGTTACATAAATTCTTCATAATGTCAAAGGAAGAAAAAGAAAAATACTTACGAACAAAAAGACACAAGCCTTTAAATTAGACACTACGTTACGAGTTGCCAATGAAAAGTTTCATTTACCACAATTAATTCAAGAAAAGAATGCCATTTTAATTGATTAAATGAATTTATTATACATTGTAAGGATGCCTAAACTTCGCACAAAATTATTGCAAATAACTTTATTGTTCGATTTCTCTCTTCAGTTCTCTGACCAAAAAGTCTCTAACAAAATGCATCGTCCTCGGGCTTTCCCGAAGGTTTTATGGGGAACGCATCCCCACTTTGCATTTTGGGACAAACAAACTCTTACTGTTACTAGGAGCCTGGAAAATATCAACCGAGTCTTGTTCAAACCTGGTCCCTAAACGCTCTGAGGGACTCCTTAATTTATGGTGCTCTAAACCTATTCTAACCGTTGCACAGTGGCGAAAAACGGCGAAAACGTGGACAAAATTAATATCTTCGATTCTATGATAAATTATTCAAATGTTTTTTGATAAGATGATTGTATTAATGCTGCAAATTAATTTTTTGTGTTGAAAATCGAATTTTGATTTGTTAGTTAACAAATACGGAGTACTGTACGTATGAATTTTTATCTCGGAAAGTATTCATCGATATTAATTAAATCTTTTTGCATTGTAATCTTGAATGTTCGGACTATCTTAGTAATATTTTTTTTATTGACAAATTAATTTTTTAACATCTGAAATTGTAAATAATTTTTTTTTTTTAATTTTTGTATGTAGTTTAAATATCTAATATATAATATATACATGAATATGTAGCTTGAAATCTTATCTACAGAAGAAGACCTTTTGCAAAATTGAGTGTTTAAAATTGACATCACAATGAGCTAAACAAGAAGTACTGTACCCCCGTCTTTGGCGAGCAGTATGTATAAATAGGTTTCACATGCATTTTAGGAGATTTACATCTGGGAAGGTGTTTTAATAGCCACTCTTGGCCAATGATACCTTTTTTCGAGAAAAAGCAAGTTCAAAGATATGAAATTGATTGTTCATTGATTGTTGATTATTTATAAGAGAGGTGTCATTGCTCGGTGGAAACCGCGAGATGGTGGTGTTGTTCTATCAGGAAAGGATAGGAAAGGTTAGTATGAATCAAGTGGATTAGTATAATAATTAAAAAAAAAATAATAATAAAATAGTTAAAAAAAATAGTATAATAATTAATCACCATCTTCTTCGGATGCTTCGGAATCACCTGCACCAGGAATAGCAAAGAATTAAGTGATAGCTTTTGGATATATTTTACGACAGGTCATTTACTATTGAAAAACTCGACGACTAGATTTAACGAAACTGGAAAAACTACCCCATAAAGAGCTTAAACCAAACAGTTTCAGAAAAATCGGAAATAATAGAAGGTATGTAAACAAAGTGTAAACGTGACTTTGTCTCTTAACATAGAATCTTGTTATTTACTAATCTAAATCCCGCTATGACAAACAATTGTAAGATAATGCCTAAAATATGTAACGCAATGTGTATAGATCATCAATAGCGACGACATATTTGAAAAACGTCCGGAACTGCTGTTGTCGCGTATGATAATAAGGCGCGCGTATGAACAGAAATGTGAATAACTCAAAAACCCGCAAATTACCGCAAGATATCCATACAGATTCTTATTCGGAAAGATTCTAGCTTTCATTTAAGCCCATTTGGTAGATGAACCGAGGTGAAAATCACAACTTTTTCCTTACATAAATATTAAATATGTCTATAGTTTATATCTCTTTCTTTACTTTATATCAGTGTTTATATCAGCACAGGTTTCGTATAAAGTAGTTCCACTAAACGGATTTCAAGAATTACAAATTTCATTTTTTGACTTTTGTTCATGTTTTCGCCGTTTTTCGTCACTGAAACGTCCGGAACTGCTGTTGTCGCGCGCGCTAATAGGATGCGCGTGTGCACAAAAATGTAAATAACGCACAAGACCGCAAATTACCGCAAGATATCGTTACAGATCCTTATTCGGGAAGCTTCCAGCTTTCATTTAAGCCTATTTGATAGGTGTACCGAGGTGAAGATCAAAACTATTACCTTACATAAACATTAAATATGACTATGGTTTATATCTCTTTCCATATCAGTGTTAAAAATAAACATTTTGTTGTGCAATTTACGTAATTATAGTACTAAAGTATCATATTAATTGCCAATAATAGTGAATGAACATAATATTTAAACAATAATGAACAGCAATATGTCAAACTTTGGCCGGAAAAATTGACTTTAAAAAATGTTCAACTTTGGAGGCTTATATCTTCAAAATGGTAACAATAAAATTATTAAAAGTGTGTGAACATTATGCACAGATTCCTTATAAACTAGTTCCACTAAACGGATTTCAAGAATTGCGATTTTCATTTTTTGAATTTTGTCCACGTTTTCGCCGTTTGTCGCCACTGTGCGTTGTCCGCTCGCTCTTACAACATAAAATATTTTCGTTTTACAAAATATCATCATCTCAATTTTCCTTTATTAAATAACGAAAGTAATATAATTTATACATATTTCATGTTTGTGATAGCATTTAAATTCATTCTTTAAATAGCATTTAAGGTCGGAGCTCTCCCACTCCTTACCTATACGCCGGTGCGCGACAATGATTGAAAAAGGGACGATTTCGAACAGCGATCGCGAGAGGCACGTATCGAGTAATTACGAATTCAGACCAGTGTATTAATTTTTCTTCATTCTTCTCATTTTTTTTTTGTAATAAAATTTTACCACATTTGGAACGGTAATAATTAATGAATAAAACACGCCGAGAATATTATTTAATTACTGAGACATATGAACATTTTCAGATTTTAATTAGTTGAATACTTTTTCTTTCACAAATGTGGATTCCTGTTATTTCATCAGAAATCAGAAATTTTACAACTGAAATATTATCCGTTTAATTAACGAATACAATAATTGATTAATTTCAAATGTGAGGCAAGTGTATGTGGGTATAATGAAACCATTATTTCTTTTAGCCAACGATTTACATATATAGGAATTTTATTAACGAATTTTAACAAGAACGATTTAAATATTTAAAACTACAATTCTACACTTTAACACTGTGAAATATAATGAACTTAATTATAATCAATAACGTTTTAACTAATTATCAAATTCCACGACGTGCACAACTCAAGGGTTCAACACCGAGTCTTAAAATTATCTTCCGTTACCTCGTAACCAAATAGCGAAAGACAAAAAATTATATAGATATCGAAGGATTCAATCGATTCACTTCCGCATTGCTTATCACATTCACGACGCCAGTATCGGCGACGTCACTCTTAAAACCCTACGCTACCCTACACATATTATTGAATAATAAACATTTATTATCTAACACCACAAACATAAAAAGTTTGTGTATTAATACTTACCAATATTTTTTAATTTATTGAAATGCGAACCCTTAAGTATCTTGCAATACCAAAAAATAGACTTGCATCACGTTCAAAATAAACGACTCATGTAATATTTATTCGTCGCATTCTTTTGCAAGGTTTTCTACTACCTCACAAAGACATTCTTCCTAAACCCTCCGGTGACCCAACGATGTCGTCACATATACATGTGAAAAATATTTTTTAAAAGAGAGAATGCAAAAGGCAAAGGTCAGTACACTTTCCAGGTTCTGGGGTAAGTGCCGAGAGGTCCAACTCAGTCCTTCTACCAAAAGGCATCTTAGCCTTCCCCATTCCGTGGCTAGATCCTTTAGGAACACTCTTCCTACTCATTTAGGCCAGGGGTCGGCAATTTTTCTGGAGTTAAGAATAATTTTTTTCCCGATGTGATAAATTATTTTTTTAAACGGCCAAATATAAGTACATACATCAGTAATATGTATTAGAAAAAATAATATAACCATTATCTGCTGTGAAACATATATTGATTGTGAAACATATATTGATTGTGAAATCAAAACATTCTATTTTGCGTAGTAACAGAACATATAAGTCAACGTGTTAAAGAAAACGGAAACACTTTTTGGTTTTGAATGTGGTGTCGATGAGTGTGGAGAGCAAGGTTAGCTAAAGCTAGGTTTACATGCATGCGATCTGCCAGGCATTTTGATGTGTGCGCAGGATTATTATATTTGTTTAGCAATTGCAATATTGCAATTAATTTTTCAATATGTACTATTAAACTACCCAAGAGCCACAAGTATGATTCTACTGAGCCGCAGGTTGCTGACCTCTGATTTAGGCAATGCAACGTCGAATTGCTTGCCTTTTTCACAGTCTTCCAAACTGACAAACAAACATCGTCTGTCGCCTCACTTGGACATTCATAAACCACATTTCGTTCAGACCTCACGCAGTTTATACCTATCATAAATCGTTCAAAGCCAAAATAGCATCGGCTACTGATCGGAATGATAATAGATTACTGATAATAATAGAATCGGAATACGTTGACACTAACATACACGTATCAGTAACTTTTCCATTCTACGAATATGCATTATTCAGCAGCAATAAATCTACAATTGCTTCATGAAGTCATCAACGCCGGTAAAATGTCAATGTTTACTACGTCATAATTGGTCACCAGACCACTGGACCATATTTAATAAATGGATCATTGAAAGGTAAAACATATTCCACTTTTCTGTCCGAAGTGATTCCAGAACTATTAGAAGCTGTATTGTTTATGATACGTTTGCGAATGTGATATCAACATGACAGCTGTCCTGCACATAATGCTCGACAAGCACGACAGGTATTAAACAGAATGTTTCCCAATTGCTGAACTGGACGTGGTAGTAGCTTTATCGACATCGCTTGATTACTTCTTTTGAAGAAGTACTAAAATATTTATCTGGAGCCACAGACAGCTCTCAAATATATACAAGAACAAATTATTCATGCATATGTCACAGTTTTAAAATAAATACTTGAAAAAGTTCATCGTTCCCTCATAATCAAATTAACAAAAAGTGTATTGATAGAGTCGGTTAGGATGGATTAGCAGTGTATTGATAGGTCCAACATCGCTTAAACCGAAATTTATTTTTATAATATCTGGGTAAGTATTCATTTCAGATACTATGTCTGCTAATACTTTTTCAATGCATAATTTCATGCTTCACCCAAATTCAAAAAATAAAATTAGGCATTTATTTAAATAATTGAAGATAAGTTTTATCTCTCGATAAAATGCAAACTAACAACAATGCGATTACATCGCTGTGTACTCCTGAAAACCATTCAATTTTTATTTGGAAAATTTGTTCCTACAATAAATGATTTACGAGTTACGAGGGTGGCTAAATTATTATATTCAAACAAAACTTCCATATTTTATAAATTTAACTGGTGGAATAGAATAGATATTTTTATTGATACAATATATTATTTTTGCGATATAATATATTTATATGTATGTATGTTCTATTCCGTCGATGAAAATGATAAAATATAGCATATAATAACTAGTATTTATTTAGTATAATAATTATATGCATGCATTTATTATTATGTGTATATTTTACAATATATTTATGTTTGTGTATATTTTGTTACAATGTACTATATTTTAAGAATAATACATGTAATTAAAAGTACAAATACATTATATCTTATGAAAAAGTACAATTATTTAATATTTCGTCACTCCACGTTTTTCATTTACAATCCTAAATAAATAAAAATTCAGTACCTACAAAGTATAACTTTGCTCTTAAGTAGTTTAATAGTACATATTGAAAAATAAACTGCTATGTTGCAATTGCCAAACAAATATAATAATCCTGCGCACACATCAAAATGTGCTGCAGATCGCATGCATGTAAACCTTGCTTTACCTAACCTTTCTCTCCACACTCACCGACGTCACACTCAAAACCAAAAAGTGTTTCCGTTTTCTTTAATACGTTGACTTATATGTTCTGTTACTACGCAAAATAGAATGTTTTAATTTCACAATCCATACATGTTTCACAGCAGATAATGGTTATATTATTTTTTTAAATACATATTACCGATGTATATACTTATATTCCGGTCTTTAAAAAAATAATTTATCACATCAGGAAAAAAATGGCTCTTAACTCCAGAAAGGTTACCGACCCCTGTTCTAAAATATACCAGATATAACTAATTAAAATCGCACAAGTCGCATATTTTTTAAAAGAAATCTCTAGATTATTTGCTCATGCACTGTATTTGAAGATATCGTGTCGCAGGATTTATGCTGTAATGACTAATAATAAAAATGTTTGAAATAACACTTTAACTGATAATTTATTTAACATAATATTATGGATGATTTGAATTTCGCATTACAACACTCGCTTGTGAATTGGTGTCACTACAGCTAAATACTCTTCTTCCTAAACATCAGTTACATCATTTCAATCTAAAGCAATCTCTCACAATTAATTCCATAACTGTTAAATGCCATATAGAATACACATACGGTGTGCAGAGCGTTAAGTAATAATATTAGGAAATCTGCCATGTCCATTTGTGATGCTATTCCTCTGGATTAGTAAAGATGTACATAAAGAAAATGCTACAAAATTATTTTTCACCCCTAAATTTAAGAACGTTTCTTCATCAGATTTTCTTTCTTGAATAGAAACTCTATGAAGATTTCCCCATTACCCAACGCATTCACCGTTAATTGAAGCCAGTAATGATCAAATACCTTTCCAGTGGCTACTGCACGGTCCACATAATCAATCAAGTTAGCAAACATATCGAGAACAAGGGACACAGGGACAAGAGAAGATACTTCACGTCACCCAACTTTGTCAGGTTACACCAGTTTATTAGCTAATGTGACCATGTCAACAGATCACAAAAATGCAAGAATCCTTACAGTTGTCTTGAAGAGAGGTAGTCTCTACAACAATACAACCATAGGTCCGACATTCCTTTCGCACGCAATCTTTCAAATTTGGAACTTCTTTTAAACATTCCCAACTTTCTATTTCTTTTAAATATTGCTAAGCACTTCCAGCCTATTCTACAATCTTCAGTTTTCCCAAGGCTCCGTGTAAGTCTGGTCAATGTCAGATTGCACATTTGACAGCCAGAATTATACGAGCCTACGCTTTCCGTTGACTTTCTCTTTCACCCCTTCGACGTTCCACTCTGTATATCTCCTTTTCCTTTACATGGAGTGTCCCGTAACTGATGATATAACCAGAAAAGGGATGATTCTATATAAAAAAAATAAGTTGAAAATGTAAAAGAAAATTTGTTCTTATGAGACTTTGTTTTCGAGAAAAATAGATTTGAAAATTTGTCGAGTACGCATGCACTTGGACTACATTTGGCTTAACGGACTTCAAGGCTACAACATGATATTTCTTGTATCGTTCTCCCAGTTCTCTTCTGCTTATCGAACGTTTAATTTCCATGAATTTATGGTAACATGTAGCAAATGAGTGTATACTGGTATGATCCTCGAATGTTCCACTTCATATTCAAAGGAATTTAATTATTCAACAAGATGCAGCATCACCACACTACAATTGCGAAGTAAGGCAGTTTTTAAATGGAAATTATCGATGCTTGTTCGGTCGCGATGGCAGAATTCCTCGATCGCCACTATCTCCCGATCTTTCACCAATGGATTTTTATTTGTGGGGTCACGTTAAGTTCATTGTGTATAGTGATGACGTAATGAGTTCCAAACAATTATGACAAACAGTTATTATGGCGTTAAAACAATTAAAGTTGCATAATGGAATATTAGAACACGTTCATAGGAATTTGTTAAGAAAAGTACAATTATGTATGCAAGAACATGGAAATTACTACCAACAATT
This sequence comes from Megachile willughbiella, assembly GCA_945859595.2. NCBI lineage: Eukaryota > Metazoa > Arthropoda > Insecta > Hymenoptera > Megachilidae > Megachile > Megachile willughbiella. Next base: position 1,849,415 of record OX243806.1, read on the forward strand.
TATGGACTGAGCGAAATTACTCCTGAATATTGTAACCTTCACTCCCGATGTATCCCATGTAGACCAAGTGCACGCGTACTCGACAAATTTTCAACCCTATTTTTCTCGAAAATAAAGCCTTATATGAACAAATTTTATTCTACATTGTCGATTTATTTTTTATGTAGAATCACGTCCTTTCCGCTTATACCACCCGTTACGGGACACCCTGTATTTCTATCCCTCTTCGAAAAAGGGCATAGAAACTGAGGATATCGCGCCGCTCGTAGCAGTCGTGATGTTGGTACGGACATTTTACGCTCGCTGAATCGCTGAGTCACTTATTATTGTTTTTGTTAATTAATTTTCGTGTTACATTGTTAAGTATATGTTGAGTGATAGTTAAATACTTTACTTGTTATTTCGCACCCACATCTTCAGAACATTATGTAAATTTTTTAGGGGACGTAGCTCTCGAATCATCATTCGACCATCAATGTTAAGCAACACGATCCTATGAATAATGTATATAATACAGTTTTCATGTAATCAACGTAACATCCAACATGATTCAGTTTCAAGGTACTGTTCAAGATCATCTTTACAAAAATCACCTTATTCGAATAAGATTATCTCAAGACATTAGGTATTCATAGCCTCTGCTTAAGGTGATCTTGAAGAGTAAGTTGATCCCTATTATAATTATCCAGTTCCCCATTATAGTAATCAGAAACGCCACTTAAAGTCTTGTCTTAAACAGTATTTAAATGAAAGTCGTTTTTGAACAAGGTGAGTTGATGTGATCCTAAAAAGTGCAAATAAGGCTGTGCTCATTAAAGTCAAGTTGGAGGACCTCTTGAAATAAAAGAGGTCAGTTTATGGTAAAGATGTGTGATATTTGTTTTAAATATCGATAATATTTCCAAAATACTAATATCTGAAATATAGCTTAAAGAAATGTTGATACTGTAAACATCAATAAATTGTGTAAATATGTTAATAGTATTCGTAACAATAATAAATTACATTTTTTATTTTATTTGTAGAAGTAAGAAGTTTGATCAAAATTTCATATATTCTTTAAACGTGTTAAAAAGTTTTATTTAATAAAGAGAAATATTTTTTCCTACATGTACAAGTATGTTATTAATAACAATAAATATTCTAACAAGGAACCATAATTACACCAAATAATCATTTACATACTGTTATTATATACATATAATTTAAGTAATATTTTGTTTACATACATACAATTTAATGAATGCTCTGTATAGAGTTACTTAATATTGTGTCAGAATATCTTAACACATAACGGGATTTTAGCATTTTTTTTTTATACCAGTAAGAAATCATCAAATGTTTATTGAATGGAAATTAAAATTCCTTTATACACTCAGGACGATTTTAATTCTGTAAAATGTGTTCAAAGCATGTCACTTATCATTCAATCTGTCTTTAAATTCTATATATGTATTTCTATTAATTTAAAGTAAGGTACTGTTCATGAAAAAACAAGACAAGATGTAAAAAGGACACATGACATACGGAAATAACGATTTTTTTGTATACAAAACGGTTCACGTAACTGTAGCAGGTTACAATTCCGATACAGAAAAATGTCAAAGAAGGAAGATGAATGGTTCAGAGAGAACTATATTCGTGGGGCCAAGTTTTTTAGAAGTGCAGTGATGTATGTAAATTCAACAAATGCATTGTTTTCTATAACTAATGGGTCCACAACCCAAGTGCATCACGAGAATTCGAAAGTGTATTTAAAATTTAGAGTACCTATTGTAAACATATAGATAGAATAAGAATAAGATGTAGAGATTTTTAAATAGTTCCAAACGATTAAACGTGTCTGAAATTATCGAAAACGATACTAAACATGGTTTCCTTTATCGATTCGACAACGATCGACGACGATGACGTGTTTTACGAGTTTATCCTGAAAATTTCAAATCAAGAGGTCGAAAATTACGACCTGTAGCGTGGTATAGACAAATGAACAAATGTGAAGCGAGTTGTCCCAGGAGACACTGCGTTCAGCAAATATGAATCTCCGAAACTAATAGGCTGCTATGAATAACGCTTGATATTTGGAGTTTTCCTTTTTCCCCCTCATATCTCCAAAGGGAGTCGTCCCTCTCTACCGAGGCACATCGATAATATCTCCATCGTCTGCCACAATTTGGAAAATTCAATCTTCTTTTAGAGCGATTAAAAATAATACACATGTGCTATTATTTTGTACGAAAGTGTAGACTAAAGAAGTGTAGGATCTCCGACAATCCATATTATGACTATCCTGTTGGTAAAAAATCTCGTTGCATTGCCAAACTTCCATTAATAAATGTACATACTTCATCGCGCTAGAAAAAGCTCGCTAAAGGTATAAGCATAGTCGGTAATTTGGAAAATGTAAAATATTTAATTAACTTGTACCTTCAAACAAGTTTAGGTAATTAGGTAAGTACATCGAGTTAGTATCTCTCTAAATAGTTTTAAAAGTTTGCAAACTATTGCGTTATTATAAAAACTAAAGACTAATTTTTTTTGCTGAAATTTCTGATGATGTTAATAAAATTCTAACCATAAATTCTCTTACCTGTAAAACATATCTAGAAAAGTTATGCAATATTAACGCAGCAATATCGTGAACATTTATTTGATATATGTATAATCTTCAAAGATGATTGAAAAATTATAATAATTATCATTATTATTACTAATACTATTATTATTAACATTTCGACTGTTCTCTCTTATAGTAATTACTAACAGACGCAAATTCGTCAACTATGTCGCTTTGCTGCACAATGTTTCGTGTTTATTGGCTTTTGAGACAAAATCCATAATTTTATTTCTGTCTGGAATTTTTTCATGATGTTCGTTTTAATTTAATTTATATCGCTGTTCTTTCCTCTATATTTCAATTATTTTCGTATCTAGAAAACAGTTATACGATCTACAGTTATTCAGTATTAACCTCCAGATTCAGTTAGTTTACTATTTTTGTGCTGTTTAATATAAAAATAAAGACTTGTAATAAATAATTTATAATGCTAATTTCAATTCATTGTAATTTATCGTCTTGAAACAAATTTGTTACAAGAGGCACTATAGTGCAAGTATCAACAACTGCAAATTACTGTAAATGTGTACCTTGCTTACAGTTGGCTGTGATTTATAAGATATTTATATTAAATCTGTCAAAAAAATGAGATTTGAAATATTCAATATATCAATATACATATGTGTTTAATTAAATACAAAAATGTCATGCGAAAGAATGAAAATAAGAAGTCAGTTGGAATGATCAGATGGAGTGATTCCAGTCGATTCCATGTGTCAAATATTATAAAAAACGATATCAATACACGGTTTTTTATCGATTCGACGACGATCGATGTCAATGTCGACAGTCTCCTCTCAGATCGCCATTAAAAACCTATACAACAAAAGGGTGTCTCACGAGCCCACCGTCAAATTTTCAAGTCAAAAGACCTAAAATTGCGGCCTATAGCCTAGCACAGACAAACAGACAAACGAACAAATGCAGATCGAGTCGTCCCAGAAGCCTCACTACGTTCGTCAAATAGAAATGCATAATCGTTTTTACATAGTTGAATTTCGCCATTCTATGTAAAAAAAAGTATTGCAGTATAATAGCAGAAAGGGTATTAGTTATCAAGATATTATAAAAAAATATCTTTATTGAATAAGATGCTCAAATGCTTTGCCACTGTTTTCATAACTGTATTAATTGTCAAGTCTGGTGACCGAATACTGCGAGTATGATTTTTTGAGTTTTTTTAGAACCTCTGGCGGTCCTTGTTTATCTTATGTTATTTTGGTCAGGAAAGACAAGGACAGTAAATGCTTGGTTTCCAAAAATGTGGAAAGCACGACTTCGTACTTCATGGATTTTGAAGCTAAAAAGCAATATTTTGTTATACTTTTTTATGTTTTTATAGCGAAATTGCAAAATCCTTTATTTGACTTTTAAGTTGAGTAAAGGATATCTCTAGAAAAAAGTATGCCTAAATATTGCTTTTTAGGTTCAAAATCCATGATGTACGAAATCGTGTTTTCCACATTTTAGGAAACGAAGCATCTACTGTCTTTGTCTTTCCTGACCAATACACCACAAGATAAACAAGGACTGCCAGAGGTTCTAAGAGTCGGCAAAAAATCATGCTCGGAATATTCTGTTAGAAAATAGAAATTGACGAACGGTCGAAACAGGCCATGTGCCTTTCGTTATTGCACTTCCCTATCCTAAAAGAAGTTTCTCCGGGCCCAAGTGCCCTAAACAACGACCATACTAACGCAGGTGTTCTCAGGACGAGATTGTGTCTACGAAGACATTCTTATATTGGCATTTTCCGAGAAAAGACTTGAATAAACCCTTTGAGTATTTTCTTAAAACGCGCCCACCAGTTTATTCGGTAAACCCCACCTTTTGCCGAAATATTCCTAGTAAAGTTACAATTCAGTCTTGACTCTTAAGGTAATTTCTGTTTACTGTTGCGCATGGCTATATTATACATTCTTTTAGATCCTCTACAGAATTTATAGGATTTGAATAAACCTTGCCTTTTAAATAACCCCATAGAAAAAATCAAGAGGATTTAGGTCGGGTGAGCGTGGTAGCCAAAATATGGAGGTGCGTGTGCCAATGAATTCATTGCCATACATATTATATGGCCACTCGTGAATCGTGTGCCGGTGCACTATTCTGCTGGAAGAATTCCAAATTTGGTTACCATGAATCGCTTAAGCATTTGTAACGTCCCTGGTGCTAGACTCGGGAATTTACAGCGCTACGTAAGACAAAGAGCGGCTTTTGCCTATTGAGCGACTCGTTCTACAATAACTAAATCCAAAGAATGTGGGATTCGTGTGGTGTGCGGTTAACCCATTGACTGCCAGACATATTTAGAGCGTCTTGCCCTGGGTGCCAAGGTTTTATTTTGAAGAATACATGAAATTTTACAAGATATATATATATATATAAGTTACTGATACAATATTGTAATAGCATTTACAGTAATTTTTATTGAAAAAAAAACACTACGAGATAACTCGTAGCTGGCGTCACTGAATAAAATTCCTGTGCTGGTTGCCACTTACGAGTTATCTCGTAGTGTTCTTTTTTCAATAAAAATTGCAGTAAATGCCGTTACAATATTGTATCAGTAACTTATATATATATATTTTTTTTTTAAATTTCAATTATCTTATATATACACATACATATATGTTACATATCTTATCCTAGTATATTCTAATCCGCTACGTGACGACAGTCCTTAGCGCGCGTTTATTTTTGATCAACTTTGCGTTGATCCTTGTTTTAGAGTTTACTATATTCAGCAACAATAATAAAAATATTTTTTAATTTTAGTAATACATTCATATATATGAATATAATTATTATAATCTAATCGTCTAAGTTATAATTTTTATAATAAAAACTGATAATTAATGTTTTTTACACTATATAAATTTTTCATTCATACATTTATATGTATAAAATTTTATGTAAAAATCTAATCGTATAAGTTCTTATTTATAACAAAAATTGAAAATTAATACGTTTTTTTACTCTGTATAAATTTTTCATTCACCTTTTTAAAATATTTTTAACTGAAATGGCCATTTGTAATTAATCTAAAATTGCAGCACGCACTACGAGATATCTCGTAGTTGGCTTTTTTGATACACACGCTTACTACGAGATATCTCGTAGCTGGCAGTCAATGGGTTAAAGAGTGAAATCTACAGGTCAATACCTTTCAATAGCTTAGGTTTATTCAATTAACTAGTAGAAAGTGAGTATTACAGTTAACAATTATTACTGTGAACAATATAAAAAGAATATGTATCTGATTATTTAGCAAAGAACAAAACGGACTTTTATCGCGTAATAATTAAATAATGAATCTAATGAAATGAATCTAATTGCAACTCGCCAATTATTTGTCTCAGAATTCAGTTTAAAATATTACAATGAGTTCTATCTAATTCGCTTCTAGATTCGGAAATTGACGTGTTCGTAGTCGACTACTATAACGCTACGCAAGTTTCGCTGTTAATCGCAAACTGGTCAGAACAATTTCAAGTTCAAGAATTTATATAAAGTTAATACGGAACAGTTACTCAGTATTTTGACTCTAAGACTACTGGTACATTCACCCTTTTTGTCAGAACATGAATTGCCACCTAACCCAGACCGCTTAATTGGGGAGCCCTCTTTCGCTAGCTGCTAAAACAACCCAACGATACTGGAATCAAATGAACAACCAAGTCCAACAGGGTTGCAAATAAAATGACTCTATAGGTCGTGATTACTAAACCGCCACCCAAAATACACGGGCTTCAGAGACCAAGCCGCTCAACATGGGGAGCCTGCGTTAGCTGGCTACTAAACTACCCAGAGCGAACTCCGAGAATCCGACGGCAAGTCAGCAATCCGACAACAATATGTAATAGAGTGGCTGCAGAGCTCTCGTTTCGATGTCTTAGGCTTTTCTGGGGCTGAGCATAGCACTCTCCAAACGGAGTTCCAGATACAAGACCGCTCAAATGGGGAGCCCGCTTTCGCTAGCTGCTAAATCAACCCAGCGATCAAGTATCCAAATGGCTGATACCCGCTGTCCAGTCAAGACATAAGAATCTTTTTGGCTCTTACCAGCAAAAACTGTTCCGGTTATACTTCTCCTAGAAGTCCCGCTTGTAGTACTTTTGAAAATTGTTCTGCACCCTATGGGTTTTCCGCTCGCTCTTTTATACCCCGAGAACGGCCAATTTGCCTTTCACTTTTCAAGGCCACGCAGGGTTACCCTCATTCTAAATGCGTACTGTTTTTACATAATTTTTAATATTATTTTATTATGTTTTATTTAGTAAGAAAAATATTAGGTGAAGTAAAAAGTTCTGAGCGTTGTTTCGCTTTATTTTGACGATGATACTCACATAGTTAGGATTATCCGATTTAGATCAAATATGCGCCGTTTTGTTCGATAACTTTTGTCCATTTTGAAGGCAATTTCATAATTCCTCGATTGAAGAAGTCCGCGTCCCTATTGGTAAAAAACTGAACCAGTTCATTTTCACAAACCTCTCTTGAAGCCAGCTTTGTACCATCAAGAAAATTTTGCAAATGCTTAAAACGGTGATAATCGCTTGGTGCCAGGTCTGGACTATACGGTGGATGTGATAGGACCTCCCATCCAAGATCTCGGAGCTTCTGACGCGTTCTTAAAGATGTGTGCGGCCTGGCGTTGTCTTGATGGAACACCACACCCCTCCTATTGGCCAATTCTGGCCGCTTCTGGTCGATCGCCTGCTTCAATCTGGTCAGTTGTTGACAGTAAATGTCCGAATTAAGTGTTTGGCCCGATGGGAGCAGTTCATAGTGGATGATACCCTTCCAGTCCCACCAAACACACAGCAAAACCTTCTTGGCCGTTAATTCGGGCTTGGCGATCGTTTGGGCCGGCTCATCGCGATTGGACCACGATCTTTTGCGGCTGTTGTTCTCATATGTGATCCATCTTTCATCGCCAGTCACCATCCGCTTCGAAAAGGGGTCGAGTTCGTTGCGTTTCAGCAAAGAATCGCAAGCATCAATTCTGTCCAATAGGTTCTTTTGCGTCAATTGGTGCGGCACCCATACATCCAGCTTTTTCTTGAGACCAGCCTTATGCAAATGGTTCCAAACGGTTTTCTGGCTAATCTTCAGTTCTTGGGCAATAGAATAGGTGCTCACATGCCGGTCCAATTCGACGATTTCCACGATTTTATCGACGTTTTTGACGATTGGCCTACCAGAGCGTGGCTCATCTTCGACGTCCAAATTACCAGAACGGAATCGTTGGAATCATCGCTTTACTGTTGCATTCGATAGTGTATTGGGTCCATAAACAGCACAAATTTTATTGGCCGCCTGCTCCGCCTTTTCACCCTGATCAGAATGGTACTGAAGAATGTACCGAATTTTCACTTTTTTTACCTCCATTTCGAACGCTGTAACGCACAACTGGCCTCACCAAACAAAAGACTAACAAACATCGTTTTTTCAAGCGTAACGTCATCTTGAAATCGCCATATAGTATGCCTTGATACGATATATACATCGTGAGATGTGGCAGCCTAAAGACATCTAGCGAAAAGCGCTCAGAACTTTTTACTTCACCTAATATATTAATTTGATTAGGAAAAATAAGCTTTGATTTATCATTAACTAAGATTTCACAAGCTAACTCGCTAAATCCTAGTTTGAATGCATTTTACGTACGCAAATTGGCGGGATATTGCAAGTATTTTAATAAAAGAATAATTAGTCACAAATAAAACGTAGAATAATAGCTAAAAATACATTTTGATTTATAGTAAATAAATAAGTAATAATATGAATGTTTAAATGATGATTTATAATAATTTATTCTCGATGTATATTTGGCGTCTCTTTCTATCCAACGCGCGCGCCATCGATCGGTGATCTAATTTAACAATGTTGCACATATGATTTACCCGTGACTATTACCGCGCGAATTTTTATGGTGCGGTCGGTAATTCGCGGTCGATAATCAAAAATAAAAGTACACATATTAGGATTGCCCTACTTATCTACGCGGATGTTCATCATTGTGGACTGGGGACGTTACACATTTTCTTCAATAAGGACCTTTTCTTAAAATACCTAGATAAATAATAATGTTTTTTACTATTGTATTCCATTTTTTACCTAAAATGGCGAGAAGAATTCAACTTTGCAAAAAGAATTAATGTGTTTCCATTTAAAAAATGATGCAGTTGTTGAATACGTGCACCACTGCTCTTTCAAAAAACACTTGATTCTACAGACAGCACACGTTAAACCATTTATCTTTTTCATTTGACATTTTTCTGTGTCGCTGCTGGTAACATAGTTATTACCTGATACAGTTGCGTGCACTATTTTTTATACAATAGAGCGATGCTTACTTGATAACAAAATTTCTTTTTGTATTTTTTTATGGTTCACACCGTTAAGTCAGTAACATGATATTCCTTTATATTTTTCGATTAAATACGAACAATAAGAATAGCTTCCAAATATACAGTCCTTGGCCATCGAATTAGGACCACATACGAAAATTTCACTTTTATGGCTATAACATTATGTCATATATGGAAAATTGTCTTAGGTCACGCAAAATTATTACTAAATACATTGATAACGATATATACATAGCAATTTGTTACTATCGTGATAATAAACTGTGTGGGTGATGAGCGATTGAGGGTCGTGCAAGCGTTTATGTTAGGCTCGAGTATCGATAGAGTGAGGTGAAATTTAGTGAATGCCGTAGAAAATGTCGGGAGTCTAAAGACTAGTTTACGACTCTCCAACCACATTATCTGAGTTGAAAAAAATTACAGAATTTGGGAAAATAATAAAGATATAAAGCATATGATCAATAGGGTGGCCCTTATTTTTCGACTTCCGATTTTTTTTTGTCTCACCCCCTAAAATTTTTACACTTGGTGAAAAAATGATAATGTCAAAATTTCAGTATGATTGGATAACAGGAACCCGTGCCGCAATCGAGTTGAAGTTTTGAAATTTGCACGATTTCAGGTTATCGTCCGATATGTTGGTGGCCTTTTATTTTCGAAGCATCAGTGAATATTTTTTAATGAAAATATAATTTTTCACACGTGTAATACTAGCATTTGCATTTAGCTGTAAACAATTTACACAAAATTATTAAATTTTAGCGTTAAACTTGATATGTAACGTAGCGTTTGATCCACCGGATAATGTGACTGCTAGGTAATTGGGAGCTGTATACAATTTGTGCAAAAGTTGATAAATTTTCTAAAAATCCTGATTGTATTATAAATGAATTTCTTTTATAATCGTTATAAACAAAATATTCTTTATTAAAATTTAAGTTATATCTTATATAATGAATAAATTAGCCTGTTATTAAATTATACATAGTTTTTAATATATATTCTGTGTTAATGTAGATTTGCTTACATCAGAATAAAGGCTTTTATAATTCTCAATTACTTGTAAAATGTATTATGTTCCTTCTTCATTTTTGGTCAGTAAGTTATTAAGTTATTATATTCAGACATAAGTTTAACACCACGTTCAGTGGTATCGTTTACCACTTTTAAATTTGCAAGTATATTGTATCCGTTAAAGTTTTTTTAGATTCAAAACTTTACACGAATTCGAAACTTTTGCACAAATTGTATACAGCTCCCTATTACCTAGCAGTCACATTATCCGGTGGATCAAACGCTACGTTACATATCAAGTTTAATGCTAAAATTTATTAATTTTGTGTAAATTGTTTACAGCTAAATGCAAATGCTAGTATTACACGTGTGAAAAATTATATTTTCATTAAAAAATATTCACTGATGCTTCGAAAATAAAAGGCCTTCAACATATCGGACGATAACCTGAAATCGTGCAAATTTTAAAACTTCAACTCGATTGCGGCACGGGTTCCTGTTATCCAATCATGCTGAAATTTTGACATTATCATTTTTTCCCCAAGTGTAAAAATTTTAGGGGATGAGAGCATAAAACAATCGAAAAAAAAAATCGAGCTCTATAGCTAAGGGCCACCCTAATGATCAATGTATACAGAGCATGTTGAATACAAGGTGGCATCAAAACAAAGGGTGGAAATACAAGATATTAACATGTGTCAATAATGTTCTGTAGAGTAATAGTGTACCATGTTAGTAGCTAATAAATGATATCATTACAATTTGAACAGGCCTTTCAATTTTACGGAAAACGTGAAAAATGCTGAAAATTTGTAGCGGTCCTAATTTGATGGCCAAGGACTGTAGGAATCTGTGTTTTTTAAGGGAGAGAATGCAACTTTTTTGGATATCCACTTCGCATTAATAAAAATCTATGCATTTTTAGGAAGCTTAAAATAAATACAAGCAAAATATTAATTGAACCTATATATATTTTTGAATGATTTTTAATACACCAACTAGCACCAAATTGAGTTGAGACGATATTTTCTTCAACGGCATAATTATTTTGATGTATACAAAATAGTATACAATAATTATCAAATGATGCAACATTTTAATTAGATTTTCCTGTTTTAACTATAAAATAATCACAATCGAAATTACTTGCCGTTAACGCTAAGCGATAAGAGTTATTTAAAGGGTAAAATGGAAATGACCAGAATTAATTTAAGTAGTAAAAATTAGTACAAATTCAACACTTAATGTATCTGCTTTTTTTTCATTTTTATCAATTTTGACGTTTGGTCATGCTAGCTTAATATTAAGCTAGCTATATTATTGGTTTAACTGCCAAATGATTGCAAACTGAATGTTACAAGAAATACAATCCATTGAAACATAAAACATAATAAAATAGTTTTTCTTAAACAGTTGATATATTTATGGAATGCTTAAAAATTAATTTTTATGCAAATCAGCTAAATATTTATGTTAACACATCACATACTTTTTATATAATTTATCGTTCACACACTACGAATTAGTATAATGTTGACTAGAATTTTAAGCCGTTAACTCAGATTAATAAAAGCAAAGAGGAGCGGTATATTAATCAACTGCATTTAGCAAAGAGTCGAGATGTAAAAAGAAGCGACACTAGACAAGGAAACCCACCTCCTAGAGAGAGACAGAGGACACGACCAATTTAAATGCCTAAGTCAAATGAGTCGGAGGTACGCATGTGCATAGTGTGAAAGTATGACGGTCGAAAAAGAATAGTTTAAACCTGCACATTCACCAGTAATTTATTTGTAATAAATATTTTGTCATATCTCTGTAACACGTTCATCTGTAATTTCTTGTGATATATAGTTCTTCATTTTCTTATAAGTTATTTGTAATAATCATTTCCATAATACATATTCTTCAAATATATTTTGTAGAATAATCATTTTCGTATATTCTTTTCTTTTTCAACTTTTCAACGTCGTAAAATTGATGCAAATATCTCAAAGAACAATATTAGTAATATACAGAAAATTTATTACAAATATATTCCAAATTTTTAGAGATTGACATGAAAGTAGATTTGCTTGATTTAAACTTCCCGTTCGTTTGTACAACCAATTTAAAGGCACGGCGTTTTCGAGAGATCAAAGGTGCCGACAAAGAGTGTCGCCTCTGGTCTGTGCTTTTAGCCTGACAAACGGAGACCAAAAATAACTCATGCCTTGTGTCAATAGTCAACGTGACTGCACAAAGAAAACTGGTACAATGCAACTCGACAATACAACCTGAACCATGTCCGACAACACGAGACAATAACCTATATAGCGACGACAAAGACGATATTCCTAGTAGCACGTCGACATATGACATCCGTGCGATGACCGACAAGGACAAGATAAACCACAATATACCAACATAAGGGATTATTCAAACTGTATAGTGGAATTCCCTTAGAACGATAGGTTCAGTTGACGATGACATGAAATATGTACGACGACCGACACTTCAGCAAGAAGATAGAAAAATACTATGAAAGGATCAAGACCACAATAGTTGAAAAGGTTACGTCCTCCAGTTTACCAAAAACGGAGTCTACAGAGGTAGCTACAAGCACTATAAATATGGAAGTAGAGGAGAATAAAAAAGAACTATGCATAAACATGAAATAAAGTTTCCACTTACCAACTTAAATGTCAATCAAAACTCGACTAGCACTATAAATATGGAAGTAGAGGAGAATAAAAAAGAACTATGCATAAAAATGAAATAAAGTTTCCACTTACCAACTTAAATGTCAATCAAAACTCGACTAGACAGCGAACTAAAGTGTCATAGACTGTCATAAAATAGTTTATAGTTAATGACATTAAAATAGTTTAATAGTTTATGATACTGACGTCATGTTGATTGACAGTATTAATTATATAAGTAATGAAATGTTTATTAATAACGAAAATGTATCTATGAAAACGCAACATGCTTCGCTTATGGAATTTTTAATAACAGGTAAATTACTATTTAGGAGGCAAATTGAACTTTCGAATCATTACGCTCACATACTTATAGACAACGAATACCAACGAAATAACCGAAGACGTAATGAAAAATTATAAATTAAACTCTAAAGACAGCATGATAAGACTGCGAGTAACAATAAGTGTCAACAGGTGACTTATTTTTAGCATGCAACAATATCCTACCATGAAGGATGAGAAAACTAATACCCTACTAAATAGACATCCACTTGACTATACAAACCCGCGATTATTCAAAAAAGGACGCAAAACACTACGTGCACACACAAATTGCTTCAAACAATTCGTGTTTTAGACTTATTACACAAAGTGCACTTACCAAAATTACGACGAAATGTAAAAATGTATCCAACAACTAATTAACTCAGTTTTGTCTTCTTTTTTTCAAAAAGAATTAGATCATGTCTCGGTAAACCTTGGTTTTGTATATCAACTAATTGGGACCATTAACCGTATACGCTGCTGACTAATAAACGGAATTAAATATTTAGGAAAAGTTTTATTTGACATCATGGACGCTGGACAAATATAAAAGAACACTGCAAAGTCTCTAACAGAACAAATTCAAATAATAAACGCATAGAATTATGTAATGAAACCTCAGACATAGGCCGCCAAAATTTCAGATATACAGGGTGTTACCTGTAACGCTACTCACGATTTTTCTCCCACTTACAGCCACCTTACAAAAAAAAGTTTTGAATAATATTTGCAGGGTGTGAAGTGCACAATAGATATTAGTAAAGCAAATTTCGAAAACAGTTTGTTTTCTTGGCAAAGTCAAGGTCACCTTGGGTTTTTTAAATAGGAAGATACATTTTTTTTTATTCATAGCTATAGAGAACATCGAGACGAATTCAAAACATATATTACATGATATTTTTATTAATATATTACTCGATTTACAGAAGTAGAAATGAAAGGTACAAGAGCGGAATATTGCCTGATGGAAGGTGGAATGCATTTGAACATGTAATTAAATAAAGTCTATTTTTCTTTCTAGTCGTGTGTTTACATTCAGTAATCTCTTTGGAATCAAATAATGGTTACACTACCAAAGTCAAAAGCTAAGTACTTCACATTTCTACTCCTGTAAATCGAAAAATATGTTAATAAAAATATCATGTAATATGTGTTTTGAATTCGTCTCGATGCCCTCTGAAGCTATGAATAAAAAAAAATGTATCTTCCTATTTAAAAAACCCAAGGTGACCTTGACTTTGCCAAGAAAACAAACTGTTTTCGAAATTTGCTTTACTAATATCTATTGTGCACTTCATACTCTACAAATATTGTTCTAAACTTTTTTTTTTTTGTAAGGTGGCTGCAAGTGGGTGAAAAATCGTGAGTAGCATTACAGGTAACACCCTGTAGATAACAACGAACGAACATTACTGGTCGCAAAAAATTTGCTCGAACGACAGTTACGTACGTTGTGTAATTTTCTATTTTGAAACCGGAATGATCATGCGTAGATCAGACTCTCCGCAAAACAAGAGTCTAGTCTAGCTTTCCCACCGATCGGGCTCTCCTTATACAAAAAAAATATATAGTTCCATTTAAAAAACGAAACTTCACCATCACACATTTTACATTAATAACATTAAAGAATTTTCGTTTACGCCAAAACATAAATCCCATTTTATCCTGCAATTTCCACATAAACAACTTTTCGTATCACCAATAATTCTTGAAATATCGCGCTGTCACACTTAAACGTGGACACCCTGTATGATATCGCGCTGGAATTTTCTGACAATTCCGGACCAACGCAAGGGAGAATCATCTCATGAAAACTTCACGTTGATCTATTTTCACCGTTTCTCGACCATTCTTTTTCCGCCTATTTTTCGGGTATAAAAAGATTTGTGTAGAAGACGCATCAGGTCCAGTTTATTCTTAAATGCTAAGTAAAGAGAAACCTTTTGTTTGAGTTCTAATCGAATCACTAATGTCAAGTCTAGAAAAAATTTTGTACGAGATCAGAGTATAGTTCCTGTTGAGTCTACTATTAACCACAGTACATAAATTTACATTATTTCGATTTCTCTTGAGCTCTCGCTTGCTTGTTTGTCGTTAAAAACTGGGAAGGATTAGATTCTTGCACCATCGAAATCGAAATTAATTAAATTCGATATAAAGTTTTGTTAACTCCTGCAGGTCCTTAACTTACAGTTACACTGAACACTTGTAAAACTTGATATTATAGAATATATTCAATTATTATTGCAGGGTGGTGAGGCTCCTCAGATATAAATTCATAGGCCTAATGGTACAAGGAAGGCGAAGTACTTCCTCTCCACGTGGAACAGTATTTTTAGATTCGAGAAAAACCTACGAAAGGACCGAAGGACAAAGTAGGAGCAAGGGATCAAGAAGTTTTGTCGATAAACGTTGCAAGAAATGCAGTGTGGAAGAAAGCATAGAAAAGTAAAGACCTCGTGGATTTTGCGTAATATAACATAGCAGATTCGTGACCGCTGATTTGGATTCACGTTCTGCAATTTTTGTTTCTGAATGTGGCAACATTAGTCACTATTTTTCGATTTATCACACTAACCAGAAATATTAAATTTTGTTTTTACTTAACTTTTCCGAAATACCTGTAATATAATGCTAAATAAATTCAAGTACAATAATAACAAGTGGACTATTGTCTACCTATAAAGCAAGTATACAAATTATAAAAATCTTTTTATTTTAAACAACACGTAATTGCAACATTGACATTTCAAAACAAACTTTATCATTTTTATCTTTGCTTTACGATATAATTTTGCGGCAAACAGCTTCAAAATTTGCCAGTCGCGAATGTGTTAACCCTTTGCACTCCTTAATTTCTTTTATCTACCAACTCTTTAATTTACAAAATAAACCAAGAAAAGGGTTCTCAATAAAGTGTATTGACAGGGCGGAGTATGTGATACATACATTTTTCTTTTATTACAAGTAGTAAATAAATGATAATTTACATATTCAACCAAACTATTTATCTGAATTATTTATAAGATCCAAGAGAAATGTGATGTCGAGAGATACTCGACATAGGAGTGCAAAGGATTAAGAACATTCTAGAATTTACGTGAATATATATAGTGCGGATCTCTAGTTCACATATCACTTCTTGCAGAAGCCAGTGTTGGCCGTATGTCGGCTAGTCTCCACATTTTGGCCTTTCTTGTGGCAACCGGCGTTAGCCATACGTCAGCTAGTCCACCATAGCCAAGCTCCTGGAGCATCTGGCGTTAACCATATCGGTTATTCTCCACGTCTAAATCCTTTGGCGCTCAGGTTAATTAACAATCCTGATTTAGCCGACTAACAAATACCATATCCTGTGTATAGCCCCCAATCACGCGTCTGTATTCCACCGGCTCGTAACGCGACAAATCTAAAGAGATACTACTGTGATCAAAAAGTAAGGTAAATTTTTCATTTAAACTTTGCGGGTACAATGAAATCATGAAATTATTCTTTTTTGTGGATTAATAGTACTGTCTTTGACATCTATGCATAGTTTTATGACAATATATTCAATTGCTGCAGAGCTACGCGTGTTTTTTTAAACATGCAAAAGTGAGTTTTTCGATTTTTACTATATCTGATTCTGTTTGTTATAGGTTTTGTAAATGCGCGCGAATGGCAAGAGCGAATGGACTGACGAATGAGCGATGAGTGCGAGAGAAAGAGTGAGAGAGAGAAAGAGGAAGAGTAAGAGAGAGAAAGAGAGAGAGAGAATGAAAGTGCGAGCCGTTAGAAATTAGGAGAATAAGGGAATACGCCCCCGACCGAATAAGACCGAAAGTGTGGAAGGTAGCGCGAGCGATATACATAGTTTCAGTAGATCTGTAAAATATAATTTTTCCGTCGAACTTCAGAGTTTCTTTTCTTTTCGTTATTTTCTTTTCTTCTCCCCTTTTCTCTAACATGTTGAGCAAAGAATTTGCATCAAATTTTGTTTGCGGAATAAATATTCTGCTGCGGAAACGTTGTGGATGTTGCAGAAAGCCTTTAGTGACAAGGCTGTATCACAAAAAAATATTTACAAGTGGTACAAATATTTCAAAAAAGGTTGAGTCCGAGTTCAAGACAAATGGCGCTCCGGACGAACTATCAACATGTGCTGATGAATACCACGTGAAGGAAATCAAAGATTTGGTGCTTGGAAATCGTCGATTGATAATTATTAGAGATCTTGTTGATGCTGCGGACATCTCATTTGGATCAACCGAAACCATTTTAAAAAATGTTTTGTGCCTCAAACTCGTAAATTCCGCGTGGAACGATACGCCGTCCCACACTGCATTAGTTCTTTGAGAGCATTTCACCAAAAAATCGACCCATATCGTTCCACAACCACCATATTCGCCTGATTTAGCACCGTGCGACTTCTGGCTGTTTAACAAACTCAAAAGACCGTGCCTGAGACACTGTTTCAAATCGTCTGATGAGATAAAAGTCAAATCCAAGAAAGTATTGAAGGCCATCCCGCAAAAGGACTTGTTTGACTGTTTCGAGGATTGGAAATAACGTTGGCATAAGTGCATTGTGTCGGATGGGGAGTACTTTGAAGATAAATAAATAAAGACTGTTTCGTCGAAATCTTTCCAACATGGATAAATTTCGTGTTTCAGAATAATGTTAAAAGATGGGTGAGGAGGAGGGTTAATAAAAAATTAATTAGACAAATTTGAGCCGAAAAATCAATAATAATTTATTGGCTCGAGTAATATGATTTAAGGGAAAAAGCCTTTTTAGATATGTATTTGTCGTGATTAGACGATGAAAATGTGTTCGTGTGATTGAGTATGTTTGATTGTAGATTTGGGGAGCACAAGGTCTCACTCAAATGCTGATGCGTTTGTGTTACAATCTACATTGCGTAGGATTGTCGACGATGATTTATTCGAGGAGTGTAGGGTCCCACTCGAATGATGTTTTGCGTTCTTTACCACCCTACATTGGCTTATCCGAGGAGTGTAGGGTCCCACTCGGATAATGTTATGTTGTACGATCTTTACCACCCTACATTGGCTTATCCGAGGAGTGTAGGGTCCCACTCGGATAATGTTGTGTTGCGATCTTTACCACCCTACACTGGCCTATTCGAAGAGTGCAGGATCCCGCTCGAATAGTGTTATGATTGTATTTGGAATCCACCCTGCACTGGATATTTTACGTAACTCCATGATGCATGGAGTTTGTATGTTATTTCGCGACACTCGAAGGTTGTACTCTCGATCCGACCCGCACAAGATTCAACGACTGACTGTTCTTCGATGTATAAAAATTCGCCCGAACACCCTCGCACATCATTGGGTGATGGTCAAGAAAAACCTATCCTTGTTTTTTGAAAGACCGAGAAAAATAATGTATCGTCGTTAGTCGATTTATGGCAAGTTCACGGTGACGTTGGGACCGGTCCAAACGGAACTTACTAGACAAAAGGGGTCCTCGGTGACCCGTATTTCGAGGTATACATATATGTAGGTAATGACGGTAGTCTACGCGTCGAACCACTCAAACCCTGTAATAAATTCTTTCGTCGCGGTAAAGGTCGGAGTTTGCGACGGAACAGAGACTTTTTATTTTATAAACAGATTCACTTTATTTTTTTATCACAGTAGTATATAACCATATATATAAAATATTCAATCAGCAACTAACGCCATGTTAATTGAAAGTATAATTAGAAATTTGGTTGAACATGTAAGAAATTTATTCGACTTTGTAAACTATATCAGAAAAAGAATTCATAATCCCAATGTTATTTTTCCATCTCAAATTATTGATTAACTAAATTCAAATTTCGATTGTTTATTCAGTTCTGTCAAAGTTAGCAAAAGGTTTAAACTTTTTACTCGAATTCACAATAGAAAATATTCAGCATTTATGTGAATATTTTTGTCGATTTATTCTGGGACTCATTCAGTAGTATCATAAAAATTCCCATAATTATTGTAAAACAATATAAATAAAACAAAATTAATAAGTAACAAGTGTTTGAAATTAGTGCAACAACTAAATAATTTCAGTACAAGAACTTTCGTCTTGAATGGAACAATTTTAATTGAATTATATGAGCCAGAAACGTGGATTTATATTGCGTCGAAAACAATACAGCTAGCTACAAATGTACTCTGTAATTTTCTCGGCCGTGTTCACCATCGAAACGAGTGCATGTTATAAACAAGAAAAAATCACGAGTTTTCTATCAACGTATAATTTACCGCTTCCAATTGGCAGACCAATCCGAATGTAATACTACAGTAAAGCATATAAATTACGAAGAGTTATAAAACATCCGGACTAATTAAATGCAATAAACGTAAATCTGTTAGAATCAAAATCCAATTTAAAGGCAAGCGATATCACATTACCGGTGGAATATCATAACGATTCAATCTTCTCTATTTCGGTAAACGTGGTAACTGTATCTACGGCAATTGCACTTATCTCTTACAAATATATTTCATAGTCACAACAAAAGAAATGGGCAATCAGAGTGCAGGCGAAATAAAACAAGTTGAGCGAACGCGCAATTATAGTACAAAGCAAATGTAAAAAATGAAGCCAACAATTAACCATGTGATACGTTTATTACAAGCTATTAATCGTTATATTGTATCGAATAAATATATGTAGGATATGGACAATAATCCTCGAACGGTCGAGGACATAAAGGACCACGTAACGTCAGTTTAGGCGGACATTAAAAACGCATCATCTTCAGCGGACAAAAGACAAGTAAGGTTTTAAACCGGCGCACAGCGGACGAAAACGACAAAAATTCTGCTGACACTTAAAAAATGCATCAAATTCAATAAAAGTTACTTTAAAATGCGCATAATTATATAAACCGTTTATTTTTACAGCGATGTACGTCTTTCTTAATTTTTTTAATAAGGTCACGTAATTTATGCTTAATTTAGTGTAAATTTTATATTTATAACCAGTTGATATCTAATATCTTAAAAAATATCAATGCTGTGTTCAATTTAAAATTGCCCGATAAGAGAAATTGCATAGCCGTTGATTATGAAAGTGGTGTAAGTCCAATTTCCATAGATACAAGTGGCAGGGTCATATGGTTACACGTGGTTGTTTTATTTCACATCACAGGATTATTTTCTATACATATAATACGCTATGTCTGTCCGTTGCTACTTTCAATCTCGATAAGGGTAAAAGGTTGAAACTTGATATTTTGCACACATATAGAACTCGCCGAGATAGAGTCATAGCCTTTTAAATTTTTCTGATTGGTAACCTATGACCTGAACAACAAGGTATCATAGGTAACTAGTGATGTTATAAAGCAATGTAGATAAAATAATAAATTTATTTTACACGAAATGGAACGAGAAAATTTCATTTCAACAAAAAATGTACAAAGCGTAATTCAAAAACGGATAAGAAAAAGTACTGTTGAAAGACGCTGAGTGACGTACGACGTCAGAGAAAAAAACAATTGAAGTCGTTCTTCTTCCTCGTCAACGAACAAAACGACACTAGTTGCGAAATCGTACGCGAGGACGCCGTCCCGGTATTGTAAGAATATCTTAAAGCTAACATGTGTATTTTCAAATGTAATACTAAGTAATTAAATAGTAGAAGTTTTTGATATTATTTGACTCTGTGCGATCCTGATTTTAGCAAGTACTAACGGAGAAAAGATAAACTGGCTAAAGATATGTTGGATGAGATTTCGTAGAAGCGCATCGTATACTATTATATTTTATGTAAAACATCGATGGAGGATACAGAATTTAAGGGGGGCAATACCTTTAGAATATTAAAAAATTGAAAATTTTTTTTTCTGTAAAATGTTAGTGCAACATCTCAAAAATAGTCTCAAAATTTTAAAGCGTAATACGGAGCTCTTTTGATGTTATGGCCGATTATCGTGACTCATGTCTGTAGGCAATAGGCAATAGTTATAATAAATTATACCTGAAATTTCGAAAATACAAGACAAAGATATCCTATACAAAAAAATTCACAAATATCAGCTTATTTTCATCTATCTAAAGGTATTGCCCCCATTAAGACGTTAGCTGTCCGACCTACATGTCACGAAAGACCGTAAAAATTTGAAAAAATTGCGCTGGCGACATTCTATAGTGTTGCCATACCTATTACGTACAAAAAATATAAGGATATGGAACAATTATTACCTTACATACCTCCGATGCAGCATGAATATTCCGAAACACTGCCACATGAAGAGCGTAAATAAATAATAGCAATATCTTATGTTAAGTTTAAAAATATATGTATAAATATATTTAATGTTCAAAGTAAAAGATACTATTATTTCCTGAAAATAAATTATTTTCCATCACAATTGGCTCAACCCAGACCATAAATGACCTTCTCAAAAGATCGTTACATTCGCCTTGAAATACTCTATCAGCATGTAAAAAACGTACCGTTCCATTAAAAAAAAAAACAGAGATAACCTTCATATCTTCGAAGCGCCTTCACTAGGACAAAAATTATTATCGCTATATGTATAATAGACCCCATCGTATCGTACAATTTTGGTTACACTAATTTTTCTCTGGACTATAGATTCGAAGGTATTTAAGGTGTTAAGTTATTAGCTTGTATAATCAAATTATATATTGATAAATTAATAGAAACATTGTCAGACTTGACATAATTAACCTATATTTTTTAATTTACTAATATGCTAACCTTTAATTTTCTCGAAACAAAAAATTGAACTTATATCACCTTCAAAATAAACGGCCTATATGTCCCTTGAAATGTGCGGCTTTTGCATTACCTAACCAGAAAACCAAACCCTGAATCTGGAACCTTGATACCACAAATAAGAAATAATAAAACTCTGAAAAACAACACTTTTTATTATAATATTATAAAAAATTTTAACTATAACTCTCGAATTTAAAATCCTAACCACTAAAATGTTAAACTCATTAAGCATAACCTATCAAATCTGAAATTTTAACTAGAACATTTTTTGGATTTAGTGGTTCTATTGTTTGCGTATTTAAAATTTAAGATGTCCTAGTTTAGAATTTCAGGACTTATAGGTTATGTTTAATGGATTTAAGATTTTAGAGGATTAGGGTTTAGAATTGTACATTCGAAAGTTATAATTAAGTTTTTTGTAGTATTCTTACTACAAGAATGTGCTGTTCTTCAGAGTTTTGTTATTTCTCGTTTGAGAAATCAGGGTTCCAGATTCAAGGGTTTGGTTTTCTTATAAGATAACGCAAACGAAAGCCGCAGTATTACTTCAAGGGACATATAATTATGCGCATTTTAAAGAAAGTTTTATTTAATTTGATGTATTTTTGAACTATCGAGAAAATTTCGATCGTTTTTGCCCACTGTGCGCCGCGTTCCAGAACATTTGATTTTGAGAAAAGGGAACCGGTCGATACAAAAACAGCGCACGCGAACAAAAGACCATTAAAAACAACACAGTCGTTGGCATAAGTGCTGGGGTGTTCAAAAAAGCAGAACAGACATTGCGCAAATTGACAGTTAGGTGAAAATCGTCGTTATGTGTGCGTGTACTTATTTTTGTCAGTGTCTTCGTTCGTTTTTGTTAATTGTTTGTCATAAATAAAGTTTACAATGTGATAAGAAAACTCCTCGACACTTTTACCACATATATCGTATATGTACATAAAGAAGAAAAGAGATCATGTCTTGTTTTATACAGATCGCGTCTGTATAAAACTCCCTATGGGCATATGTACGAATAAAACACATTCAAGTGTAAAAGTCTTATGCATCGCACCTCTACCTGAATTTCCTATGTTTACGGACTTAGCTTTGCAAGTAGAACGTTTTTATTAAATTTGTGTTCGGTCCTGTGACAATTGCGAGGATGTGACTCATTGAATGACACTGATTGCTAGTGTATAAATCATTTTACGTAAATAGTTAAACGTAGGTAGTTTCCTACATAATTAATAAAACATAAGCTATTTCGTATATTATTCGTAAAACATAGACTGATTTCCACATTGTTCGCAAAACACGGTCTCCTCATTAACCGTAAATCGTAAACTGTTTCCTATATTATTCGGAAAACAGCGATTCTCACATTGTGCGAGAAACATAGGCTGTATCTTTAGATTGTCCATCAAATGTAGGCAGTGTTCTTAGATCGTTCACCAAATGTAGGCTGTACTGTCACATTGTCCGCTAAACAAAGGCTGTTCCCTACATTGTTGAAGCATTACTTATACAGGGTGGTTCACCACATTTTACCATCTAGATTTACGTCATTATAATTACTCATAGCAAACAATGTTTCAGATGAAGTTGAATGGTTTCGAGAGGGGCACATTCTGATGGTATATTTTTTTTGTAGGTGGACGTGTAAAGGAGATATGAAGGTCATTAATGTTTTTTTAAATGGAATCACATATTTTTTATTGCGTCAGCTGATACTCCTTCGTATTCTTTACAAAAAAGTATTAATCTATTTATGTAAAAAAATCATTAGTTTAGGAGATATTTTAATTCTAACTTGATAGGAAATATTAACTTTCTTGTCAATATTATGAATTCAATGTGATAATGTAGTAAGAGAGCAGGAATTATCAATGTAAATATTTACATTTTCTCTGTTGATAATTCTTGCTCTCCTACCTATTGTGAACTTTAGTCGCTGTTATGTATCTAATACGGCGAATACGACGATACGGTGAATTATCACTTCATAATAAAGTATTCTAAAGAAGAAAAGATATACATGTTATCAATTTCAATATCATCAATGAGTGTAATAAAATAACATCAGATACACTACGCAATGTGAGTCATTAACTTCTCGATTCAGAAAGTGTTCCGATGCAAATGGTCGCCAGATTGAACCTTTTCTGTAAATAGACATTAAAATTAAAATATCTCCTAAACTAATGATTTTTTTACATAAATAGATTAATACTTTTTTGTAAAGAATATGAAGGAGCATCAGCTGGCGCAATAAAAAATATGTGATTCCATTAAAAAAAACATTAATGACCTTCATATCTCTTTTACACGTCCACCTACAAAAAAAAATATACCATCGGAATGTGCCCCTCTCGAAACCATTCAACTTCATCTGAAACATTGTTTGCTATGAGTAATAATAATGACGTAAATCTAGATGGCAAAATGTGGTGAACCACCCTGTACGTATACAGGGTGTGGCCGGACTGGCCAAAGCTGTGACAATGTCTACTTATAGTAACCGCGAATATGTTGATATGATAAAAGCTTTAAGAGCTTATCATGGAAATGCAACAGCAGTAGCTGGATATTATAGGCAACAATTTCAAAATCGTCGCTTTCCGGACAGGAGAATGATACACAGGGTAGAGCTAAGATTAATTGAGTGTGGTTCTTTTCACAATTACCATAAGTCTTGTGGCAGTAGAAGATCACTAAATTTAGAAACAGAGGTTCTTAATACCGTTGCTAATAATCCTAAGATAAGTATACGAAAACTTAGTGCTCATCATAATACCAGTACCAAAAGTATTGGTCGCAATAAATAACATTAACATTTCTTATTTATAATACATATTTAAACCTAAAGGTGGTATAGTGCACGTGAACTGGATAGAATTTTCGAAGTCGGTTCTCTCGAAAATGAAGCGATAAACGAAAAAATGTTATTCTTTTTTTTTCGACTTATTTTTACATGTTGTATCACTTCCTGCTCGGTTGTACCACTCATCTGGCCACACCCTGTATATATTCAACGCATAATATGTACATGTATTTTAGTAAATAACCCAAAACGATTACAACATGAAATGAGTTACAGACATAGTGTATTAATAAATAAATTCGGTCCAAATCATATGATACTTTTGTCTCAATTTCGTTACAATGATCTCACTAATATGTTATAAACATTTTCAAAAGTTGAAACTAAAAAAGTTCAAACATGTTTTTAACATTTAATACGTTAGGATTTAAATTCCTCAGTTATCTCGACTCTTTTTTGTCCTCTTTTAGTAATTGTACTTTCCTTGTTCAGCAAACTGCGAAGACGAACTACGAGCTCGAATTTCTGGTAATTTTAATTGCTCATTTCGATTCCGAGCTAATGGACAATATGAGAGACATTTTACATATACATAATTTCTACGCGTTGTGAGAAAGCAGGCACGAGAACACTTACCCTCGTCAGATTTCTTCAGCAGTCACAAGTGAGTACATTTCCCGTGAGATATACATACCGGCGTTTGCTTTAACGCTGATTCGTAACGTGAGATTCTAGCAACGGATGCTACAATACTCGCAGACGTGTGATGCCAGCTGCGGTTGACAGGACATCGTACACAGCGTTACTATACCTGTAGCTCGTGACAACCCTGACTCATGCTGACAAGGGGCAACGTGTGACATACGCTGAATGACGGTTAGTCGATTGAAAACAAGGTTCAAAACTTCTATCTTATTTTTGGGACACTTGGTTACCGGTAAAAATCGATCAGGTAGCAATAACATTGTGATGATCAACGCTATCTAGAGGTGCAATCACAATTTATTTTCCACGATCGCACTATGCTGCGATTTATTTTTTTAAAACTTTATAATTTATGAAAGTGATATCTGGTGATGCTATATTGTGCAATTAGTAATTATACTTTGTCTGAGTTAAATTATTTATTATTATATCTGAAATAACTGGAAATGAATTTTTTTCAATTTATCTTTGACCTACTACTTTTTTTATAAAACAATTTGTATTTGGAACATTAATGAAACGATTGTGCAGAACCACCGAAACACACTTTATTCGTTCCCAAATATATTATAATTACTAAAGAAACTAAGTGACATATTGTTTATATCATATGGTTTTAGACGGTGAAACAATCTGTGAAACAACAACGATAAAAACTATGCAGAAGTTCGTCTAATATATTATAATTTGTACTGAAAGTTTTGCAAAAAATATATGTTGAGTCTTAATAAAAAATAAATTGATTTGTCTTAATGTTTTTGCGGAAAATCGTATTTTGGAGGAGTAAGTAACCGTAAATACGTTTTATCGTATTTACGTTAAAATACATAACTGTTGCAAACATTATTATTTAGTATATTTACAATATTATTTAGTATAAATAGATACAGTATTTGCCGGCTGCTCTTTTTCGTACTTTAATGTTACGGGTATAAAAGACCCATAAATATGAGTGCAACTATACTAAATTCGCTTATTAAGGTATAATTTTAAGCAAATAAATCTAAAAATAAAAGAAGCATTATACTTAGTTACGCATTATTAGGAAGATAAGTTGAAATATTCTTTCATTTCAAGTGGTGATTACCCTTAAATACATTTAAATTTATATAGCATATTAAAAACTTTTTCTTCAGTTGCTATACAGGGTATCCTACATAACTTGTGCTTATTTTTCAAGATAGAGAAACATGTTAGAGGGAAACATTATTTTATTCGAAGGAGCAAATATTATGATGATGAGCAAATTTTTCTCAGGGTCATAATGCATTAATTAATGTACTAACTACTCATTGTACTAAGACTCGACTTATTTCAACCGTTAGAATCAGCCCTTTTGTTTTCCCCACTCGCTGTCGAACACCATATAAATTTATGGATAAATATAAATGTAATCACTACATATGAAATTCTTACATAAATAATATTAGTGGTGGTGATATTCACTGTGCACCTGAAGTAGCCAAGAATCCAAAAATGATACTGATTCACCGTCCTTTTTTGTATCGCCAGACCGGAAACAATCTACCTATAGTTATAAGAACATATTTTTTTACGTGTATTATTTTTCTATAATTTTTCACTCAAATTTTTATATTTGTTAATTTTAAGTCTATAATTTTATTTTTTTGGATGCTCCGAGTTGCAAATTTATGATTCATGTAGCTTCTCGTATAAGCAGCAAAATAATAAATTCAACATATGAAAACATACGTGAATCATAAATCCACTGTTCGAAACATGGAATATGGACCACATTCAAATATTGTTCATAGAGCAGGTAATATAAATAACGCGAAAAATGTTTCGCAAACAAATTATATGAAAGATGATGTACTAAAATCTCGTATTAAGATTACTGCTTTTTAATGAAATCATATTTATTTTCTTATGGGAATTGATTGTTCAAAACATTCGGCGTAAAAAGGTATTGAAGTATGATATGAAGAAGATCAATAGCCTGTGAAATATTTTAAATTGGACACAATATATTTCGTACAAAAATTGGAAATATCTTACGAGTTATTGATCTTTTCGCCATTGTACCTAAATATTTTCTTAAGCAGACTGTTCCGTAAAATTGTTTAGAAATAAATACTTTCTGAATGAGTT
This sequence comes from Megachile willughbiella, assembly GCA_945859595.2. Taxonomy (NCBI): domain Eukaryota; kingdom Metazoa; phylum Arthropoda; class Insecta; order Hymenoptera; family Megachilidae; genus Megachile; species Megachile willughbiella. Next base: position 1,876,790 of record OX243806.1, read on the forward strand.
TACACAGTCGATTCAATACAAAATATTTTTCCACTCTTTTAAAGTTCTGTAATATGTATTAAGTCGGGATTCAAGATCACAATATTCAGGAGTAATTTTGCTCAGTTCATAAATTGCTGGAAGTGATTTCCATGTTGTTGCATACACACTCATGTTAACTATACCTCCAATATTATATAATTGTAGTTTTTTACAGTATTGTCTCTGTTACTCAAATTTACCGGAACTAAATTGTAGCATAATATATTTGGTTAAAAATAATTTCAACTTAAGATGGACTTGCACCTCTTTCAAAATAAATATCTTTCCAATACCATTCATCGCCCAAATATTGGGGAATTTGAATTATTTTTACTATAGATTGCTTACAGATAAAAATATATTAAATTTTATCTATTATTATTATTATTATCTCCGTTTCTTTAAAAAATGGACTTGTCCCACATTCAAAATAAACGACTCATTTAATGTTAAGTACCTGAAAGCAACAGTAAAATTTTGCATGAGTAATGTTGCAGATATTTCTAACGTCACGATCAATTCGTTCAAATTAAAGAAATTATGGGCAGATTTGTGTATCGTGATATCTTCAAAGATCATATTGCTATTTACTAACGAAAACATGATAGTAGGTGGTCATTTTGGTACGATAATGACCCAATCAACTAACCAAGTCAATCTTCTACTTTTAACAACATTTAACATTTATGGAGTTATATTTAATTAATTAGTAAGTCTTTCTTTTACGAATACAATAGAATTAATAAAAAAAAGTCAGGAATATATGATCTGAAATACCGACTGATGTTTATATCAAATTAATTGAATGAGTGCTATGTAGATAACATGCAATTGTTGGTAAGAATAATTGCAAATTGTTTGTTAGAAATGATTATACGATTTAAGAAAACTGTCCTTCTTAACTTTTGTTTCAAACGTTTATTTTGTTTTCTTGGCGTACAATTTGCTATTGATTGCAATTTTACACATGCATAATTGAAATAAAACTTGCATCCTCACCTATGATACACAGTATGTCTGAAAAGTAACGGAACTTTTTAAATTCAAGGAAAACTACTAACACCATCAATTAAAACAATATGCTATCTGAAAACCGTATTCCTCCCCTACAAAACAAACCAATCGTTATTGGAATCGAGCAACGAATTGCAAACTTATAGCGGTTAAAGCGACAGAACCTTTTGTCACCGTGTCACAAAATCACGATGGAGCAGAGAGCGAATATTAAATTCTGCTCGGTAAAGCTGGGTAAAACTTTTACAGAAATATTTGAATTAATGAAAAATGTTTATGGCGATAATTGTTTATCTCGTACACGTGTGTTCGAGTGGTATAAGCGATTCCAAGACGGTCGTAATACTTTGGAAGACGACCCAAAGCCAGGTTTTGGGTTTTTCTAAATTCTAAACGATTCTAAAGGCACTATACTTCGGGAATTCGTTCCACAGGGACAAAATGTTAATGGCGAATATTATCTGGGTGTTATGGAACGTTTGTGGAAAAGAATCGTTCGTGTGAGGCCCGAATATCGAGCGCCAGAGAGTTGGTTTCTGTTGTATGATAATACACTATGTCACAGAACTGTCGCAGTTCGTGAATTTTTGGCGAAAAAACAAGTCTGTGTGCTCCAACATCCTCCATATTCGCCTGACTTATCTCTATGCGATTACTTCCTTTTTCCAAAATTGAAATTAGCCATGAAAGGAACGTTTTATGACACTGTTACACAAGTCCAAGCAGCTGTGACAAGGGTGATTGAAGCGACTCACTTATTATTTAAATAGTTCCGTTACTCTTCAGACATACTGCGTATATTATTTCTTATGTTATTTTTCATGTCAAGTAATGCATCTCAGAAAACAAAACGTACACAGTAATTTACAGGTGATCATTATGTTGCTTGACACAATTATTCACAGAAATTGTCAACAACGGTGTAAAAGTTAGGTTAAGTTAAAGACGGTATACGAATTCATATTCGGCACGCAAACATCAACAAGAATAATAATTTATCGAAGATAAAAGAGAAGAGTAAAAGACTATCGAGTAATGCAAGTCGTATTTACTTATTTACTTCTGAAACATATATTGTTGGATTATATGTTTAACAAAAACCAATCGACTAATCGACGTTTGATAAGAGAAAGCTTCATAGTATAAATGATAAATAGTTTGTATTCAAGCCAAAAAATAGAGATATTTCTATAGATTTTTCTTGAGCTCAGTTTTTTTTATTTAAACCAGTTCAGTGTTAATTTGTTAGTTTAGATCTTCCTCGTACAGTGAGAATAATAAAGAAACGTTTTAAATAATTCAATTCACTGTGTAATGAATTATTTCTTAAACCCATTTCCAATTGTATTTTAACGCACGTACCTGCGTTTTCTGTAATCAAAAATATGGTAGTGACGTGATCTCGTATGTATTCCATTTGTTACACAGCCCATAGTGTTTCGTGCAATGGAAATATAAAAAATCCATAGCGTTTGATTTATGACATTTTGTATATTAAACTGTTCGGAAAAACACATAGAATTTTAAAATATCTTTACTTTTAATAAATAAACTAATTCTTTTTAAAAATTGTGCATGGAAATTCGTCGTAGATTTTGGTGATTTTTCTTTAACCAAATGTAGTTCATGAAATATTTCTATACTTCATGTTTATAAGCGTCATTATACATTATAATAGCTTTAGAACAGGCGAAACAATAAAAAAAAATAACAAATATAACTTTACACTTGTATAGTAGAAATAAAATTTGTTGCATCCTCATGTACGATATATTATCTTTTTATATTATGACATAATTTATAACTCGTTCAGATTATAGTTTTTTTAAATTGTTACACCATTTAATCTCTTCTCGTTAACATTAACAAATTATCATACAGATTAAAACGATTAAATACATTTCGTTGAAATTTCGTTTATTATGAAATATCATCGCGTTTATAGATCGATTAAAACGATATTCCGGTCATTTGGTTTTTGTTTTTTGCTCTTCCCGCGTTTGAAGCATCGTTGACATATTTAATGTTTCTGTAGGTTGTGCGTTAATTTATTTAAACACAGTTAATAAAGTAAATCCCGATGTAATTTCAATATTCCACAACCGCTTTGCAGCAAATATAAATAACGGTCAAAGCAAAAAAAAGGCAATTAAATGGCGTCGATTTTTTCCAATATTTTTCAAATATCGCGTTTATATATTGCATTTGGTAATTATTTACTTCAACGATTCCTCGCTAATCTTGATGACCTTGCAATATGTTGTCAAGATCATTGTTCTGAACATTTTCTATTTACATGTGTTACCGCCACTCAGTCTCCGTTTCCGAGATATTCGTAAAAATAATATCATGTCTGAGTTATCCTCGGGTTAAGTCGGAGATAAGATATTAAACTTTAGTCTCAATTATTATCAATCGAAATTGGAAAAGTGTCTGCCATTATATGCTATAAAAAATACAGTTATTCTTGTATTGAAATCATACTTCCACCAAAACAAAAATTCAACAATATATCCGATATAATGCCCTATTTTTATTCCATATCGTGAAATATTGTCTCTTATTTGAAAATAACAATGTTCGATGTTTCGAATATGTGTACAAGTATTAGGATCAATGTAATTTAATCTGTGGTTCACAGTTAAATGTTTATATCCTTCTTTTCTAAGACAATTATAAAATTTTCATCGATCTAATATAACTGAAGAACCATCCAGAACTGGTTCAATGAATAAACGTTCGACGTTGCCAAAAATCCATTGTCCACTAAGATGTCCTTTATTACATTTGCGTCTTACGATTTTTGCTTCGACAATTTCAACTATTACATTTTCATCTTAAATATTATAAAAGTATCCTAAAGGATCGGAGGTGCGGGTAACAAAATGCGCATTCAAGTCAAAAGAGCAATTGATGATGGCAACCAGATAAACGTTACACGGCCGTAATATCAGATACAAATGTTGGCACAAGACAATTTGAATACGGGAGTAACCAACAGACGAAGTACTTTGCAAACACTTCACGTTAAAAAATTTCACTCGTCTGACATTGCACTTCATCGACAAAATGAAAATGACTTTCAACGACGTTTACAATTTTGCAAATGAGATAAATAATGAACAAATATTTGTAAGCATTTGAGGATGTTAAAATACATATAATAAATTTAGCGTATAGTGTCATCTGGCCGTGTGAGCGACGCACGACGTGAGAGATATGAAACAAAAGACGACGTGTGTTCCGTATTAAACTCGTTATTAAACTTGTTATTAAATATTTAAAGTGTATTAGAATGAAGATTTATTTGGTGATCCCAAACCCATTATCTTAATAGAGGACTATTTAATAAATACTCCAACTTCATTTCGTAATTTTTTTTTATTAAATAAAATACAAAATGGCGGAGGTCCTGCAGGACGTGTTAGAAGCGTCGCGAAACGACTTCTAAAACGGTGTACACTCTAGTGTCTATTCTCATTATCTGAAAGGGCCAAGCAAAAAAATCTGAAGAATATATAGCTGTAGTAAATGGATGAACCAAAGATATTGAAAAAAAATTAAAAATTAGAAAAACGACAGACCTCACAACAAAATGTTTAATATTTTAAAGAAAAATTGTACCCTTTCTGCAGTAAAAAAAATGTTTATTTCAGTGATTTTAACTTACTTTTAGGTTCATCCAGGAGACACTATTGTTATTAAAATGTGTAAAAAATTTCAGTCCGATCAGTTGAGTAGTTTTTGAGTAATCGTGAACACCCATATTCCAGTTAGCGTAAAAACAAGTTTCGAGAAAATCGCGTTTAAACTTTAATTTGCCTGAGCGTACTTCAGCACAAGAGGTTGAATAATTTTTATACCTACCATGACTTTGAAAATTCTGTGTAAGTACTTCTTCCAAAACATCTTACTAAACTCTATTACAGGTATAGAAGCACTTCAAACATTAAATAAACACCTCCCCGGCCATTATACCACCGCGTACGTCTGGGATCGACACGACGATGGGTTTAGGCTCTCACAGCAATTGCGATTCACTCCAAATACCAATGCGTCTCGTGAAAGATGACGCACTCAAAAGAACAAACACAGTTAGATATCAGTACTCCAGAAACTATTTAGAAACGGGGCTGACATGATATTTTGAATAGTAAACACATGCTATAAGGATGATAAGGAAAATAGAGTTTGGGTTAATAGTGATATGATGGTTTAATTAATTTGACACGCGATGTTTCATCATTCGCAGACGGACAGACACTGAATGGCCTCGTATCTTCTGTTTTTCAATTGTTCTGGAAACGCGTCGTACGGCGCTAATCATACACTGGGCACACACACACGCATCTCATGCATGCACACACACTCTTACAATGTTATCGTTTGACATATTTAATAAAACATCCTCGTCCGTGGGAAATTGTAAAGCAACTGACTCTTTCGGACAGTATATAAACTTTTTTGTTACTATACCTTTTGGACAGTACCAAATTTCACTTTGACGTGAACATCTCCTGTACAATGTGAGTTGATTACTGTTTAAATAACATCAGGTTGAAGTGCTATTCGATCAACACTAGTCTTATGGAATCAGTCTACATCTCTATTTGACATTATTTTTATCGATATGTTGAATCCCCGCATTGCTAGTGCGTCAATGTTGAACATCCATCACATCAATACATAATATGTTTGCATACACTATTTCCGCAACAAGTACAACTGTAAAAGATAAAACTTGTACAGCGTGAATCATGAATCGTGACAAGTGGAAATTACTCTGTTATTAGCAGTCCGATCGAAAATGTTTTATCAGTTTTTACATGGTTTTAAGGGAGTTTTAACGCAACTATGAAGAATTATTTCTCAACTCCTTTTTTTATGTTTTTTTTCAAGGTCACCATGAATTTTTTGCAAATAAACATATAATTTTTTACGCTTATCTGTTAAAGGATTTCAAGACGAATTCGGTGGATATCGGGACATAGTTTTGTTTCACCTGGGTTGAGAAAATATTAAAAAATTAAAAAAAAATATTACAAGAAATATGCTACGCCATCGTAAGCGTTCCAATGTTGACAAATGGGACGTATTTTTTTAGCTGCAGTAGCAAATAATCCGCAGATGAGTCCCGTCAAATAGCACATGAGTGTAGCATATCTCAGTCAAGTGTTTTACGTATTCTCCTTCGTCACCGTTTTCATTCTTATCATGTATCATTACATTAAGCATTTCATGGAAGCGATTTCCGTAATTGTATAGTATTTTTTCAGTGGGCATGAAGTAATGCCTTGTAAAGTTACCAACGAGTCGACGTTTAAAAATCATGGTCAAGTAAACTACAGAAATTTGCATTACTGATCGGTAGAAAAATCCTCACAGGTTACAAATAGAACGTCAACGACCATGAAGTGTTAATACATGGTGTGCTATGATCGGGATCTGGATAATTGGTCCTTATTTTACCAAATTACATTGGTCAAAGGTACATCTCTTGAAAATGAGGTTCAACTTCTTTTTGATGAAGTGCCGAAAATGTATCGTATTCAGATGTGGTATCAATGGCTGCCCCACGCATTATGCTATGGTAGCCCGTCAAGTACTTAACAGAAAATTTCCTGAGCATTTGATCGACCGTATTGGTGTGATTAATTGGCCAGCTCGTTCGCTTGATCTTACCCCATTAAACTACTTTTTATGGGGTACATTAAAAGAAACAGTTTATGCAGATGCTCCAACAACACCGGAAGATATGCGAAGGATTGTGGATATATGCTCGGCCATCAGTGTAGAGACAGTAAAAAATGCTAAACAATCTTTTATTCACCGTCTACGCGAGTGCATTACAGCTCGTAGGCACCACTTTGAACATCACTACAATTGAGGTTGATAAATTTCGATTTATCAACAACATTGGAACGCGTACGATGGAGTAGCATACGATACTTCTTGTAAAATATATTTTTTATTTTTTTCTCAACGCAGATGAAACAAAATTATGTCCTGATATCCACCGGATTCGTGTTGAAAACCTCTAACAGACAGGCGTAAAAAAATTATCTGTTTATTTATACAGTCAGTTGTCAGTCTCGACGTGAAATTTTCTTAATTGCTACAAGACAAACATCCATTTTTTAATAAATATTACGCATTTTATCTTCAATTAGTTGTTCAGTTATTTCTGTGTCAGAATGGTTTCACTGATCTACATACAAATTAGCTCGTGATTTCATTAAGTGAAGTATAAGCATATGCATACATATTTAGGAAACTGCCTCATACAATTCTTCAGATTTTTATTGTTTACATCCCACACATATGCCAGCTGAGTCACTTCGCGATACTGAACCGTACCAGATGATATTACACTTGTAGCCAACGTTGTTTATTAACCATTGCAAGAAAGATAAACTTATTTTAGATTTTCTAAAAAAAGAATTGACTAAAATTAACAACACCATAGCAGTGATCTATCGTTGTAAAATAGGAAGCTAAAGGTTATTGCTAATTACAGATTTTCTCTGTGACAATCTATATACATATATGTACATATACATAATACGCTATGTCTGTCCGTTACTACTTTCAATCTCGATAAGGGTAAAAAGTAGAAACTTGATATTTTGCATACATATAGAACTCTCCGAGATAGAGTCATAGCCTTTTAAATTTTTGTGATTGGTAACCTATGACCTGAACAACAAGGTGTCATAGGTAATTAGTTTGTTATAATGCTCTAAAGCGTGACATTTCCTGAACACCTTTGTCCAAACAAAGATTTCCGCAAGATATCTTTTTGGGTCTACCGGATGTTCGGGCGCAGATAAACATTATATTATAAGGGCTGATAGTTAGGGTGAACAAGTTTATCCTTTACTAAAATGTTCCTTAGAGCTTAGTTTTTGAATTATTAATGAAAAACTTAGAACAAAAGCCACAGGAGTGTTGGCTATGAGATGTTAACTGTGTAAAATTTCCACTCTTGATTTTTACGTTAACCTGATCCGTAGAATTATCTACGTCGGTAGATTTATTTCTATTAATAGTAGCTTATTTTATAACTATATATTCGCCGATGCGTATTACCTTCTCGGTGCCCCGCAGATTTGTTTATTCACAATTACGTTGAATATCAGCTCAAAACCAACACTATAACTCAGGCGTACTTTTGTTAGGCCGCATTTTTTATTAATAATTCAAGAACTAAGCTTTAATCATCATGTTGGTAAAGAAAAGACTTATTCAGTCTTTATTACCTCGGCTACTATCCCCTGCAATTAACCTCATCTGCAGCAGTGCACCTTGCATACAAAAGTAGACATGTATATATTTGAGTGAAGCTGATTTGATAAAAAAATATTGTATTTTTACCCGACATAGATCGGTAGTACAACTATTATTTATAGAAATATTGAATACGAATACAGAATACAAAATAAAACGGAAACAGAATGAACGAACAATCTACACAGAAGTTATTGTAGAATGTCATAGACAACGTTGGAAAAATTGTATTAATTGTACAGCCGATAGGTGGACATAATGCAAAGGGTGGTAACTGAGGTGATTCTAAACAACTTTTTCCTTCGCAAAGATATTGGTCAACAGTTCGTTAATTCGGTAAGAATCGGCGGAACGACACAGCAACAATGATCTACTTCCGTTACAACTGGAGTGTTTGTAGGAAAATGGTCCTATTTAAATAGTTTGTACGATTTTTATATAAAATAGACAGAAATTAATAAGTTTATCAGTTATCAGATAAAAAATCTCCTTTGTTGAATAGTAATTATTTATCCCTTGAAAGAATTTATTGCTTTGTACTTTCATGACAAGTGACAAGAATAGTTTTCACTTTATTGTTTATTTCTTTCTACTAGCGAGTACAAGTATTGATCAAATTCGATTTACTCGGTTGAAGTTAATAAAGAATAATTAGCTTATCCCTTTTTCGTGATTAATGAATAATTCTTAATTATTTGATTCCTTATTTTATTTAATTTTGACGTAACGACTCTTCATTAAACAGTTTCATCGTCACGATGCAAACGCGCTTGTTCACGATCTCAATCGACTGTCATGCTCAAACCCATCGCTTTCGCGGCTGAGCGTGAACTGTGATTGATCACCTTTTTTCGTTAATAATTCAAAAATGAAGTTTCAAACTACATTTTCGCTAAGAAAAAAATTGTTTCGATTCACCTTATTTACTACTTCTGCAATTATACTCATTTGTCGCCGAATTATAAATGAAGTTATGCTTAACCCCTTGCACTATTTTGACGAGTCTGACTCGTGACGCACTGGTACTTCAGTTGGGATCAATTTTACTCGAATTTTGAATATGCTTCAATTTGGAGTTCAAGTCCAATTATAATTTGCATAGTCAACGATTGCATAATACCATGTTGTAACATTTCAACATTCTCTGTCTGTTTTAATATTGTAGCTGTGTTTAGTTAGTTCTGACTGACGCATCTGACAAATAGGTCATAGTGCAAGGGGTTAAAAAATATTTCATTGTCCAAAAGTGGTTACTAATACATTTTTCGAGGTACAGACTGGGTTACTTAATCGTATACGAGGTCTTCTTGTCTTGCTTCGAGACCAGCGGTATAGATAACCGATCATAATCGCGAAGTGTACGACTCGCCTACCCGAAACGCAGATAATCGCGTCCTTTTTCAGTTTATGATGACGTCAATTTTCGAGGTCCCATCCTTCTGAAGAGCTCGTTTTAAAGGAAAAGCTTCAAGGAATATGACCATATTTTTTTTATTTAAACTCCCCATGCTCCTCATTGAAAAAAGCGCAAAGAAGAATTTATTTAAATTTGTCGATATTATAAAACAAATTGACGAAGTCAAAAAACTACTTTATAATTCTACTTTATAAAAGAAATATTTTTGAACTTTTACAATTTTTTAAAAATTCTGGAAAAATTCACAAACAGGTACGCCATAGAGCAGAATATCCCAGATTTTTTTTCAAAATTTTCCGTACGGCGCAACAAAAGATATAAAACTATAAATTGCGTTTCGCCCTGTAACTACCCTTCAAGCAAGGCTAGCGACTTGATAGTTGGTAAAAATGATTTTCTTTGAACAGTCTATTAGCTAATATGTTCATTGATTAATTTGGTCTAAAGGCACTTTTAACCACCTTATCCGGCTATACCCTTTATTGAGAATCTGGTGCGCGGATTTGTCTTTGAAAATATTAATATAACATCTAAAATATTACGAGAAGTAACGAAATTTTAAATCAACTGGTTTCTTAGTAAAGAGAACAAAATATTATGATGGCCAAGCAATACTTTAAAAGTTTTCAAGTACCACTTTAACGGATATATCTGTTTCTATGTGGACACGTCAGATTATTACGAATAATAGCAAGTATTAGCTATCAGTGTAATAATAAGCGGAAAATGTTATTTATATCACCCAATTATCGTTTGTTTTTTTCTGTTAAGTAAATCACTTTCGACGAATTTATAAAATGGAATTATGACAATTTGACTTTCCTTAAAATGCTGAACTTTGAACTTCTGATATAAAACCAAACGTGACGTGATTACTAAATTGTAAGGTTTCCTGCTAACATGTTTTTTCTCGAGGATTTAAAAATAATGGGATTTAACATTTGAAGATTTAGAAATTAAGGAATCTGGAAATTTAGAGATTTGAGGGTTTAGAAATCTGGAGATTTAGGAATTGAGGGATTGGGAAACTTCGGGATTTCAGATTTGAGGATTTCGGCATTTGAGGGCATAAGGATTTGGAAATCTCATGATCTCAAAATTTAGAAATTTTTTAATTTTTAAATATGAGAAAATTTGAAAGCTTGAAATATGAAAATTTATGATCTTGATAATTTTAAACTTTGGAACTTGGAAATTCTAAACTTTTGAAGTTTGAAAGTTAGAGATTTTAAGATGTGCAAATTTAAAAATGTATGTATTTATATTTTTAAAGATTGTAGAGTTTAAAGATTTGAGGATTCTGAAATTTAAGAATCAGAAAATTTGGTAATCAGGTTTGAAAAATTCAAAATTAAGAATTTAGAAAGTTAGAAATATATTAATAAAAAATGTATAAATCTGGGTATTCTCCAAATGTGGAAATTCAAATGCCTTCTTAATTCCTGCACGTAAAACTCTACTCACAGAGATTATCCCTAATCTCTGCGATAAACCATAGTATAAGTAGATCTACTATGAAGTTCAAGAGAACAGTTGTGTATTATTTTCGCATCCGCCAACCGTGTAATTACGAGGTTAAGTTTGTAATATTGTAACATTACTCGTTGTGAAATAAAATTTATCTACACGTGAATTTAACGTATTCTCACTAGTTTAACGATACATCGTGTGCTTATTATTTTACATATTACTTCTTGAAATTTACAGTAACCCAACAAAAAAAATACACAGTTATTCCCAGTCGAATTCGTACATCGAGTGCGTCCAATTTTTACTGAAAATTACACTCTTCAAAGGTAATGACATTGTAACACATTACAATATTCCTTTAGTGTCACTGCTCACTCTTATGTAAAAAAGAAACCGTATTTTGCGAAACGTTTAAAACAAAATGAATAATTTTAGTAACACCTATGATTCATATTACTATTCGTACACTTACAAAATTATTTAATAAAAGCGACTGTCATATAAAAAATAATTTACATCTGATTTAAATAACGTACTTAGGTGAATCATCCACAGTTATACCTCCACATGTATATATTATGTATTGACACATATACTCGGTTGTGGGTGTTGCTTTTTCGTGTACATACTTACTTTTTTTACTAGACATATTACTGTGATAGTAAAATAAGGTGAATTTTTCATTTAAACTTCACGGGTACTATAAAATCATGAAATTATTTTTCCTGTGGATTATTAGTACTGTCTTTGACATCTATGTATAGTTTTATGACAATATATTCAATTGCTGCAGAACTATACGTGTTTTTGTAAACATGTACTTACTTTTGCTTATATTTTTCTTATACATACAAGGTGGTCCGTTATAGTTTTTAAATAATGTACAACAGTATGTTTGGTATTTTATCTGCTCCTTCATTTTTTATTTTATATTTTACACAAAATTATCCAAATTATAATTATTCGTTTCTGTAAACAAATACTAAAATGAATGTACTAAAATTTTAATGAGAAAACTAACAGAAATGAGATTATAGACTTTCTTTTTTTATTATTTCTTTAAAAAAGGTATTGTTATATAACGTTTCTCTTTTTATTATTTCTTAAAAGATTACATAAATTCTTTATATTTATTTATAAAATCTAATCTAACTTTACCAACTTTTAATTTTCAGTTCAGTCTAAAAGTATTAAATATTTTTTGTATTCTTTACATCTCGCTATAACAATTTCTCTAGAAATCGAAAACTAAGATATACCACTCTATACATATATCTACAGGAAAAAATTAAACAGAATAATAACCTTGACCACATGTTTCAAGAGTTAAGAGGAACTTAATTCATTCTGTATAGTTCAATAATAACCGTTCTGTTTATTTTTGTTCCAAATTCACTAAGAAATATATATTACTATGTGTAGTACATTGAAACATTAATTTGTCCCTATGCACACTTAGAAAGAAATATAGATATAAATCTCGTTTATTTCAGATATTGTCTCCTGTATATTTATAACACTGCAAAATGAAGTTCATTGGAATACTACTTTTACACATACTCTGTATAAATGCTGATAGCATCAGTCCCAGGTAAGTTATAGTTTATTACAAAGCTAGAACAATAATACCAAGTATAATTGAAAGGTAAGAACATTTCATAGATAATATCCAAAATAAACACATATATGTACCGTGTATGTCTGGTAATGAACATAAGAACCGATACCAATCACATTCCTCCTGGTTGCCAATTTACCGTCTCGCACTATTAATTTCAACTGTACAGATGCAAAATGCACTTGATTACAAAAATTTATCTTTTTCTAACCACTTCTTTGTAAAAATGGTTCTCTTTTTTTCGAATATTTTAATTTACTAAAACTATCTATATTCACGGTTACTCGCGTTACTATTCGGACACTGTACTTCAGTGTTTGTTACTATACATGGTCTGTCCAGAAAGTAATGCAATTTATTCATTTCCGCCATTTTTCCTGGTCCGAACATGTTCGGACTTGTTGGAATATGTGGAGGGGACTCTTATCTTCATATCTTTGCAACCTCAACCTGATCCGCGCTCCGAAATCGTCAGAATCGTAGTAAACGTAAACCTATTATTTGTGCCCGTGTCACGACGCGTAATGGAGAAAAATATCGAACAACGTTATGCGATTAAATTCTGCGCTAAGCTGAATAAAAGCCTCGTCGAAACCAACCACATGATTAAGGCGGCATACGGGGACTCTGCTCTTTCCTATTCTCAAGTTTCCAGATGGTTAAATTTGTTCAAAAACGGTCGGGAAAACGTGAAGAATGACTTCTGCTCTGGACGGCCGACAAGCACCACTATTGACGAAAATGTTTCCCGTGTTCATGAACTTCTTAAGAGTGATCGACGACTGAGTGTTCGAATGATCGCAGAGACTCTCAACATATCGAAAACAACTGTGCACAACATTGTACTCCAAAAGAGATCGCCATTACGTGGCAGCTGCACCACGACAACGCTCCCAGCAATACCGCTCTGCGCGTTCAAGAATTTCTAGCCAAGCACAGCTTGGCACAACGTTACCACAGTTCCCTTACAGTCCTGATATGGCTCCAGCAGATTTTTTCCTGTTCCCGAAGATCAAGTCTGCCCTCAAAGCATTCCATTTTGGAACCATAGAAGCGATTCAAATCGCCGTGACGAAGGCATTAAACGAGGTCCCAATTAACGCCTTCCAAGATTCGTACCGTGCATGGAAAAGTCGCTGGTAAAAGTGTGTTGAAGCCCAAGGGAAGTACTTTGAAGAATTTTAAAGATTTATATCAATAACATAAATACATTTTTTTTTACGTGCCTAATTGCATTACTTTCTGGACAGACCATGTATATAAGAAAAAACGATATTTAGGGTGTTTCGGACCACCCGGGTCACCCGATTTTCCTGTAAACCCGACATTCTTGGGAAAAGTGTTTCAGACGAAAGTTAGGGTTTTATGTGATGCATTCGATAGTAGTGAAAGTCACATGTAATTTTTGTAATAGAACGTTCCTTTTTTTATTGCATATTTGTAGCTAAATTCGACAGTTTTGCAAACTCTATAATAACACTGCTTTTTACACTTTTTTCGTTAAGCACTTTATGTGTTACATGTAGTGTTTGAAGGTTACTGTACCGTCGGCATTACTATTATACAGGATGTCCCATTTAAGTTGACATTATAAAAATCTCGAAGACGTGTGATTTAAGGAAAACAAACTGACACGTGTTCTTTAGTATTTCGAGTTGGGAGTCAAATGGCATTACTAATTTTTTAATGCATGGGCGTCTTCAAGGTTATTTCAAGGTCATCTTATCTTTCTTTATCATAAACCCATATTTCTTATTCCAGAATCATATTCAACGCGAAAAAATGCATGACTTTTGTTTAATACATTTTGATGTAAGTTCAATATTGAATTTTGAAATTTTCAAAATTTTATATTTACAAATTTTCAAATATTCTAATTTTTAAATTTAGTAATTTAGAAATTTGAAGATTCAGAAGTACAAAAATATAAAAATTTTCAAATTCATTAAATTTGAAACTTAAGTTTATAAGTCTTAGAATTTTATTAAATATAGAAACTTGAAAATTTTCGAATTTGACAATCACGGTTTATTAAGTTTAGAAATTGAAATACTTTCAAATTTAACAACCTTGAAAGTTACGAACATTTTGATTTTCATATAAGAAAAATTTGAAAGTTGAAAAATTTGAAAATTTAAAAACGTTCTAAAGAAATTTGGAAACATAGAAATTTGAAGATTTGAAAAATCGCAAATTAAACAATTTTTTAATTTTTAAAGTAAAAATATGGAAATTTAAAAAAAATAATTGAAAACAAACACTGGAAGACTTCTCTCTCTAGAGCTGTTCTTATCCAGAATGATGTTCTCGAGTCTACTCCTTTCTTCTATAGCAGCTCATTATCGCATTCATATACGATTGTTTAATTAATATATCCAATTTAATTTTAGGCACGATAGTATTGAGGATCTTACGTCACGTTTACGACGCAATCCATCGATAAGAAGCACACTTCTTCACTCCAATAATTGTCAGATATCTCACCTGACGACAAAAATCTCACAGTTGTCACACAACATATCATCACTTAATAAGATCAAAACAAACATAGACAATATCAATGCCAAAACGAGCAGAATTGAACAATTAATTTATGAGGTATTACATTAATAATATCTACAAATACCTATTGGCACTTGTAAATAATTCAACTTGTTAATAATTATTGTACAAAATTATGTTTTATATTATCCAATGAAATACTATACACTGTTCAAATTTGAAGACATGCACGAATATACTATAATATCGTAATGATATGCTTTTTATCAATTTAGAGAGATGAGCATGCAAAAAGAGACGTACAAAGTATTATTTCTACTTTGGAAGGTACAAAAAATCAGTTAAACGGGAAACTTATGTATATTGAAAATCAATTATATATGATAAACAGCACGCTCTTTTCAACATTGCCACGAATCGAATACGCATTATTATTTAATGCTCCGAAAATAAATTACCCAGAACCAGTGGTCACAAGACCAGCGCAGATTTTAAAATCTGAAACAACAGAACTGAAAAATATGGCAACTATTCAAGCAAACGTAATACAGGAACTGTCTAATCGTGTAAGTACATATATAGTGATATATAGTGAGTCACTGCTAAAATCATACACGACAATTCGTTTGCTAGCTTTTGACTAAAAAATGTACTGCATTATTATCCGCGTGGAAAAGAAATCAAATTTTATCAAATATTTCACACATGATGGATACGTATGATGATGTGCAAGAACTATTCCGCACATTTTCTTTTTATTTCGAAATTTCGAATAAGCGGCTCTTATAAGGAATCTGGATGTTAGCGCGGCGTGGTAGTCGCCCTACTACTGTCTTGGTGTAACGGAATAATTGAACGGTGCAACGCGAGTACCACTGGCAGCGGCGCGTGTTTTGCCGAACTATTTTTTTTATAAAAAGAAAACGAAAGTGATTTTGTAACTTCGCTTGATGGTTTCTTCAGCAGAAATGTCTGCTCCATCGCGTACGATGGTTAGATTTTCGCCTAGACCCATAGTTTTTTAAAGAAATTTAAAAATATCGGCAAAAATTGGTGCGTTTTTGGTGTCTTTCGTACTTTGACCATTATTTAAACATATTTAAATGTTTACAATGTAATAACAATTTATATCGTTTTATTCGGGAAAGTTCACAGATTTTTCTCGTGTAAAAAGCCACTGCATAGCTGCTATGGTAAAAGCACAAAAGATTTCCAAAGTTGAAAATTTGCAATTTTTTTTAACATTAATTTTCTCAAAAACTGTACGTCCTAGAGAAAAACGGATTTCAGATTCGTATTCAGCTCGCAAGAATCTATAAGAATTTCATAGTGGCGGTTACGAAATCACAAAAAAGTCAAAATTTGTTGTACAGTGTAATTTATAATAAAAACACATTGAATTAAAATGTATTGTAGGTCAACTCTGTTGATGCACAAATCCAGGAATTCAAAACTTCATTAAATATGGTGATGTATCGCATCGAAGACGTGGGACGTCAATTAAATAAACCAAAATGTAATTTGACGTGTAATATTGCCTCGCACTATGCAATATTATCACCAGTAAAAGATATGATGGTTAATATTTCTCGTCAAATTCAACAGTTATCAAGGTATCGTATTACTATCTTAATAAGTTATCTATTGTTCTATACATCACACTTGTTTTGTTTTCATGAAAATAATTATGGAGAATAATATTGCTATGAGCAGCCCAAGTAGCTACCGACGAGTTTGCCAGCATAAGAGTGTGCGTCATGAAATTAGAAGATTTAGAAATCTAATAGTTTAGAAATTCAGAAATTTAAAAATATAAAGATATAGAAATTAAAATGTAGAAATATAAAATATAAAAATATATATAAATATGTTTTAATTTGTTAAATTAAAATGTTTGGTAACATGCAAATGCAGAAGATTGGAAATTTAAAAATGTCAAAGTTACAAATTAAACATTTTTATAAGTACAGAAAATTTGAAATTTGATGATTTGAAAGTTTGAAAATTTAGAACGTGAAAAACTTAAAAATATCCAACTATCAAATCTACAGTACAAAGACAAATTAGAAGTTTAGAAATTCCAAAAATTGAGCATTCGGAAACTTTGAAAATTTTCAATTTACAAACGTTAAATAGTTTGAGAATGTCGTGAATTAGAAACTTAAAGATATCAAATTTGTAAATTCGTAAATTTGTAAGTTTGAAAATTAAAAAATCTATTAATGTAAAAATTTAAAAGATTGGCAACTTTTTAATTTAAATAACACATGCTCTACTGCACTCGAACATATTAATTATTTAAAAATAAGAAGTACTCAAAATTAATTGCTATTATTTAGAGTTCGTGATATGCAAGCTATACAAAATGAAACTCCAACATGTTTGAAAAATAATAAAAACGTTGCAAAAAACGTTTTGGGAGAACAAATTACTGATTTGAAAAAGAAATTTCCAACAAATCAAAACAATCAGAATGTAGGAGAGTTTAGGTAATATTGCTTAATAAGATATTTTTATATGTTGTAGATTAATTACTATTTTTTAGTCCAACCACAATTGCTTATGATATCCATATTTAATTATTTGCAATATCCATCTATAATTTGCCGAATTATATACTACATGTATATTTATCTAACTTAAATATGTATTACGTGCAGCATTATATTCTTTATATCTATATTTAGAAAGTTTCTCAATATTTTATTCATTTTGTTTTCTCATACCCCTCTGTTTAGTTCATTCTCTTTTTTTTTATTTATTGATAAATCATACCATATTGATTTTCATAAAATTGCATAAAAAATTTTTGGTAATAACATTCGACATGCATCTGCATATATGAACATAATAAGCATCTACATAAGTATAAAACCAATAAATAAATGCATATACATGTTCGTTTATCTGTTTATTATAAATAATGTCTATAAACTATTTTGTTAGTATAAGATTATTGCAAATAATTCGATCAATATCATAAACAATTTATCAGCTAGTAATTAAATAATAATATTTCCTTTTATAGAAATTGATAGGAAATATTTGCTAATTATATTTGAAATTACAGATTATGCAGAACAAATAATGCCTCACATATAAATCAAAATGATTTTGAAAGACTGTACACTCAATTGATATTAATGAATTCGGATATCATAGATAATAGCAGGAAAGTTGATGATGGAGTTCAGAAAATTCTTTCAGAAATAGGACTTTTAATGAAAGGAGAAGCTTCAAATATTAATACTAATCTTATTCGAAGATATAATGACATATCAAATAATATTGCGAAGGAAGAAGAAACAATAGTGTCACATTTATCTATTAAAATGAAACAGGAAATAAATCAGGTAACAATCAATTCTGATAATCGGATCAAATATTATTCATCGATTATGTGAACATATCGATGTGTTATACCTTCGTGGATTTTTATGATTTTCTTTTTAACTGATTTGTTATTCGAAAATAATTAAATTAATTAGCCATTGAAAAGTAATAAAAATTCGAGGACAAAACTCAACGTTCTTCAGAAACATGAAATATAATATTGTTCAAATGCATCGCCATTATACCGATATACTTGTATCTTCATCGGTATTGTCATATAACGACGTTTGAAATTAGATTTCTGAACAAAATTTGTCAGTACGTTCGAAACGTTTGTAACACTTCTTGAATAGATATTCTGCTAAACAGAAAGTCGAATCTTCTCCTATATTGCTTAGGAAACAGTTATTAATTAATCAGAACGATAATCAAGAAAATTCATGAAGACGTTACACACCTATAGATTGACCCTAAATTATTTGTTGTATTAATGTTTATTTTTTTGTGGAAGGTGCTGCAAGGAATTGATTTTATACGTGAATATATAACAAATGTAAAAAATGTAAATGTGCCGAAACATTAGGTAACTCATCAGAATACAACTTCTACCATTACTGAAAACCGAAGGAAGAAAATTTGAGGAAAATAAAAAGATCAAACACGAAGGCCGATAACTAAATTATTTGTTGAATCAATTTTCACCAGTGAAGGACAAACTATATCTGGTAAAGACGGAATTCGTCAATAATGTATACAATGTTAACGTATTTGAACGCAATGTAATAGATGCAGGCAGTTTAAAAGAACAAAACAAATTTTTGAAGATCAAAAATTGCTAACAAAATTCTTAACATTGGAATAATTATAATTTACATTTGGTGCACGTTATTAACGCTCAAGAGTGTGCGTATGTATTTATTAGTGATCCTACAGGAAATGAAATGTGTCCACATTTTTTATTAATACTATATTGATCTAAATAAGATGAAAGGCGGAGACAGATCATTTATTCAGGAGGAGTTGCATCGTCTAATTAGAGAATGGCGGTGGTAAAATTCAAATCTATTTGTATGAAGACAAATTTATATGACGAAATAGCACAATAAAAATTGTTGCTTGCCTAATATGAAATAACAGTATTTCCACTCTTAATTCTTACCTTATTTTGATTCGTAGAATTAATCGGTAGGTTTATGCTTATTAATAATGACGTATTTTATAACTATACCTTGGCTGGTGTGTTACCAATGCGGCAGAAATTTGTTGTTGGCAATCACGATCAATACTAGCTCATACCCAACATTATGACTTAGCGTTATGCGTACCTACTCTTATTAGTCGGTATTTTTCATCAATAATTCAAAAACTAAACCTTAACGATCATTTTTGTAAATGAAAAACTGGTTCAGTATCATCCTATCAGCACCTACAACATGATTGTATCAGCACCTAACATGAAAGTTACATGATTTTTTATGCTTATTAATTGAAGTATGGTTCGCTCATTACGCGAAATCCTTTTTCTCAATACATATTTGAAATTCGTCAAACAATAGTTAAATAACATTTGTATGTTTCACGAATAATAATAGACCAAATGTATGTCATCCACTGAGCAAGCGGAAGTAATTTCGATCAATAAAATACATATATACGTGTTAAGGGGGACAATACCTTTAGATTGATGAAAATAAGCTGATATTTGTGAATTTTTTTGTATAGGATATCTTTGTCCTGTATTTTCGAAATTTCAGGTATAATTTATTATAACTATTGCCTATTACAACACATTTTCTTTTTTTAAAAATATTTAAAAATGGCGGAATTATGATAGTCTTTCCTGGAAGTGTTTCGGCGCGTCTCGTGAAACGGCGTGACTTATAGCTTTAGTTACATTGGTCTGAAACAAGTTTGCAAACGATGTTTCGATTATTAACATTCACAGTTAGTAGATGAACCTAAAAAATGTGAAAAATATGGATAAAAGAAGAGATGGCGCGCTTTTAAAGAAAAACTTTGAATTTTACTGAAAATTTTCGCAATATTTTGCAATAAAAAAGGACTTTAATGTTAAATTTATTTCGTACATTTAGGTTCATATGTTAGGTAGTATTGTCGTGGATATGTGCAAAAAATTTGAGCGTGATTGATAAACTAGTTTTTGAGTTATCAGTAACGCCAATTTTAAAAACGTAGTTTTGAGAAAAATGCGTTTAAAGTTTCGGTAAATAAAACCTGAATAATTTCAATGATTTACCAACTAATCTGCGATTCCTCCGCCATATAGTAATCCTTCGGCTTACTCGTAAAGTTGATTTTTCTCCATAAGCTCATTCTCCGTAAAAATACAAAATTTCAAACACAGCAATGGCATGATAATAACAAATCTGTTACATAGCCCTCCGCACCGAGCGCGTGAATATCTGCGGCGCGATACCAGACATGAGTCACGATAATCGGCCATAACATCAAAAGGGCTCCGTATTACGCTTTAAAGTTTTGAGACTATATTTTTGAGATGTTGCACTAACATTTTATAGAAAAACTTATTTTGCAATTTTTTAAGATTCTAAAGGTATTGCCCTCCATAAATTCTTACTATCGCAAGGAATATAATTTGTATTAAAAGCTTTGATTTAATATAAATTGTTATATTTTTAATGTACAATTACATTCTATAACTGGTAGGTCTACTGACCAGGTCTCTTACGCGAATTAGAATGTGTATTTAAAAAGAGTACCGTTATAGGTAGAACAAGAATGGGATGTGGGGATTCTAAAGACGCTCCAAACGATTAAACGTGTCTAAAATTATCGAAAGCAATACCAAAACTTCATTATTGTTGTTTTGACGACGAGTAATGTTAATGACGACAAAGTACAATAATCGTAGGTTAGTAAAAAACGCTTTTTTGGAAAAACTTGCGTGTTTCCTTCTCGTGAAATTTTAAGGGTAAATTACAAAGTTGGGCTCTTTACCGACCTAAATTATTATGCAAAAAATATTTTACAAGAGAAATCATAACAAAATATTGCTTCTTGGCTTCAAAATCCTGACAAAACGAAATCGTATTTTTGAAAACCAAATATCAGCTATCGCTGTCTCTCCTGACCAAAAGAAGCCAACATAAACAGTGATCGTCGGAGCTTATCAATTTTCTAGTAAAGTCGCTAAAAATCGTATTCAGAGTCACAGAGTAAAGATACCAGAGGCGACACTCGCTGTCGGCACCTTTGATCTCTCGAAACCGCTGTCCCTTTAAATTGGTTGTACAAACGAAAGGGAAATTTAAATCAAGCAAATCTACTTTCATGTCAACCTTTAATAATTTGAAATATATTTGTAAAAAATTTTCTGCATATTACTAATATTGTCTTTCGAGATATTTGCATCAATTTTACGACGTTGAAAAGTTGAAAAAGAAAAGAATATACGAAAATGATTATTCTACAAAATATATTTGAAGAATATGTATTATGGAAATGATTATTACGAATAACTTATAAGAAAATGAAAAACTATATATCACAAGAAATTGTAGATGAATATGTTACAGAGGTATGACAAAACATTTATTACAAATAAATTACTGGTGAATGAGCAGGTTTAAACTATTCTTTTTTGACCGCCATACTTGTACACTATGCACATGCGCACTCCCGATTCATTTGACTTGGGCATTTAAATTGCTTGTGTTCTCTGTCTCTCTCTGGGAGGTGGGTTTCCTTGTCTAACTTCTTGTTTATACCGACTCTTGGTCAGAGTATTCGTTCATCAGAGCTGACCCTAAATGTAACAGCAATGACTAACAATATACATATACCTTTAGTCAATGGTAACAATATGTACCAACCTGTCAGCTTTGCAGAAGTCACGCGATTGCCATTCGTTAATGCTTTTATTCGTTCGTGTTTTCAGTTCCCACCGTTTCAGTGGCGCTGTTATTTTATTCTAATATGAATCAATAATGTCGCATGTGATATGAACATGTTAAAGTAACTACGTATTTTACGAAATATGAGGGAGAAACATTTGGATTGAATAATAGACCTACTGAATATTCGCTATTTTACACAAGTAAAACAATCTTACAGTAATCATCTTACACATATTTTTTAAAAGTTGAAACTGATTTGAACACTCTCTGCTCATAAATAATGGTTAGTATATTATTATTTATTTTTCATTCTTTTCGTTTATTATATCTTTTAAACATAATAAGCATTTAAAGCCTTTGTACAAGATTGTCAGTGACATGAAAATTTAATAGTTACTGAAGTTCTGAAGCCTCAGAAAGTGGAGACAGAAAATTCATTGGGCGATAGATGTATTTTATGCATCGTCAGTGGTAATTCGCGTGAAGAGAGATTTGTAACGGTTCTCGATCAGTGAATTCTAAATTCTGTAATTACCGACCGAGAAAAATTTTATGGATGATGCATCAAGGTAGTAAACTGAATCACCGAGTAAATATTGCGCATATTGATATTTCAGTTCACTCGTTTCTCAATAGAGGACTAATACGATGTAATTTCTCGCTAGTAATCAAGTTGGTAAAATTTAAGATATAAGCAAGATGGGAAGAAATTTTACCAGGGGTTTAGCGAGTGAACACTACGTGCCTAGAAGGCGACAAAGTTGTTCGTGGTAACCTAACCGTTAAATTGTGTTTCCTCCCCTGTTTCGTTACAGTTACATCGAGGGAACGGTTGGTTTGTTCGCCCTTCTTCCAATGAAATAAAAATCCTTGTAAGGGTATTCTCGCTTAAACTCTTATTTTTGAGGAACTTTTATATATAGTAAATATTCCTTTATAAACATATTTTTAACGAACTGCGCCAATCGTTTTCAAGAAAATGGGTTTTAAAATTCTTTCAGTGTGCGTAAAAACATTTATTTTTAGTAAAGAAGATGAGAATATACTGTAGTTAATTTTGTTGTATTTATTGCAGCGCCACTTTCTGTTTAAGGTGACAAGGAACTGGAGTTACAAATGGTCACATAATCCGTGCAAACATTTACCAGCATATTTCTAAAATATAGAGATGATATTGCGACGAAAGGTGTAAGGGAAAGGGAACACTGTAACAGCTTGTCTAAATTCCATCTAAATTCAAAACAGGAGTGAACTTGCTACCAACAGCTGCATATAAAGCACTTACCAATGGCAGCTATTTAGGTTAGCTAGTCCGTATTACACTAAAGTACAATATCACCGCATTATATCAATCCCTTCAAATTAAATTGAAGTTGTGTGATTATGAAAAGAACGAATATTACTTATAATGATTTTTGTTCATATACAAGGTATCCCACAAAAGTATACTCACATTTTAACTGATTATTAAGCGTATATTTAACTTCACATATTTACGGGTCTAATAGAATAAATTAATAAAAGAATTATTGACTAGATTACTAAACGAGGCCTATTTTCTATAAATTGCTTACACATTCGTGCTTGTTCGCAAATGTTGAAGTGAATATATTTTTTGAGATACCCTGTATTTTTTGGTACGTATTGCGAGATTCGAAAAATGAGTGAGTGTATAAGAAGTAAAAAATGTTTTCGCTATGCGTGATGCGGCGTTATCGTTTTGCAAAATCACTTTTCCGTGTCTTCTAGCCGAATCTGGACACTTTTCCATCAATGCATGATTCAAACTGATTATTTGTTGATAGTAGCGATCGGTATTAACTGTTTTCGCGTGGTTTCAAAAGCTCCTGATACATGACACCCGTCTGATCCCATCAAATGCTTGGCATTATCTTCCTTCCGAAGTGATTCCGCCTTGCGGTCAATGTTGATGGTTGTCAACCCATAACATTTTGCGTTTTGTGTTCCTAAAGTAGAACCAAAACATGCGTATTGCGATAGGACATAGTCATCGTAAGTTTTCACAAGCAACCCGCGCTTTCGTTTTGATTAAACACGAAGAGCAGAACGCGCTGCAACTGCTCTTTATTTATTCTGAAACTAGACATCTTTACCACAAAAATAAAATATGACGCTAACTCGAAATCGTCAGAACATCGACGGCATTTTGAAAGGTATTGTCTTAACAACTGATGAATTTTAATAACCATAAATAATCATCCCATTTCCCAACAGCAACAAAATAACATAAGTGTTTAGACTGTGAATACGTCCTTGTGTCTAGTGCAATCCAGCACAGAAATTGAGAATTATTAACCGGTACACCTAGTATATACGCATGTTAGGATGAGTAAACAAAAGTCAGAAAGACAGAAGAACGAATGTGAGAAAAAGAGAGAGCTATTAGATAAGAAAGAATCGTGACGGATAAGTGACAGCATGCGAAACAGAACGTGTGTGACTAGCAGCATAGTTTAAATAAACTACGTTTTAATTAACACGTTAACGACCGGGTATTTGAACTCGATCCTTTCAATAGACTTTTAATTCGAATAACATTACTGCACTAACACTGGCTTATTCTGGTTATATATTTAACAGTTTTTAATAAAATAAAAAATGTCCCGCCCCCCGCAATATACCTAATATTTATCTCCGTGATCGGTCGTCAACGTTCGGACTGCTAAACACTGAAATTTCCGTGATCAGTCGTCAACGTGATATGATACGTTGTGCTTATCCACGAGCCTCTCGAGATCCCTACAATACTAGCTATGTATATGTATAGTAGTTCTTTACTTTAGTATTAGTTATATATTAGTACATTTTAATAATATACTTATGATAAGTTATAAGTATTAGTTTTGTTTTAATATATTTGAATATGTCGACTAATACTGTTTTAAACAAGCAACAGTGCTCGGCCGCTTTAAATGAACTACAGAAAAACTTAAACGCGATTGCGAAAGAGTATAATATCGACGTCGAAACGATTCAAAAAATTCAGAAGAACGCTGAACAAATGAATACCTCTGAAGACAAATGTTTACATCAAACAAAACGACACAAGAAATTGGCAACAGACGAATGTGTGTCTCGGAAATTGCTAAAGTGGTACGAAGAGCGATTAAAGCAAGGTGATCAGGTTACGGACATCTCAATGTTAGAAAAAGCCATCGAAATCAAAATATGTTACACATTTGCGGGCTATGACAATTGCAAATTGACCTCCAGATGGATAGCAGAATTTAAAAAAAATAATATCGTGCAGCTCAGTAAGATTGAGGCAGACATATTATATAATAACCTTATGCACATTATGGAACGGCAGAGTGTACATATAGAAAATATTTATAATATGTCTGAAACTCGACTCTTATGGCAGGCACTTCCGATAAATACCTCTACAGGAGGAGAGCAAAATATTGGGGACTACGAACTACAAAAAAATAGAATTACCATAGCATTATGTGTAAATGCATCAGGCAAAAACAAAGTTCCGCCATTTTTTGTACACGATGACACAGAAAAACAACACTACTTATCCTTACGGTACAGATTTCACAAGGACGCAAAGATGGACCAAAAATTACTTATAGACTGGTTTGAAAACCATTTTAAGCCATCTGTACAAAAATATCAAGAAGAAATACAAATACGCGGTAAAGTAATTTTGTTCCTTGATGATCGTAAGACGCATAAAGTTTTGTCAAAATATCAAAAAAGTGAGAATTATGAAATTATATATATACCAACACGTACAGCGTCTATAATTCAACCTATGGACCGCGAAATTATTAAAATGACAAAAACATTCTTTCGATATGAGTTATTGAAATATGTAAAAGAATATGGAATAGAAAATTTTAATGATTATTGTTTAGAGGATTGTGCTGATATATTAAATAAATCGTGGAATTACATTCCCGTAAATATTATACAAAATGCATGGCTCAAGATTTTGCCATGCCTTGGTACTTTTTATATTATCAATAAATATCCTCCTGTGGATGGCATGTATATCTATTTGAAAGATTTGGTTAGTAAAATCATTAAAGCAGAATGTACTGAAGATCATATCAGGAAATATATTTCCAAATGTGAAGAAGCGGAAAATGAAAATGAACAAGAAACAAGTGATAGTATAATAGATTTCGAATAATATACATATGGACTTTTTCTGAAAACTACTTGAAATATTTCTCCTAGAAAATACGATAAAACTGTTAAATTAATTTTGTGAAGAATATTATACAGCTTTATAATTCTTGAATACATATATATTAGAAATAATATACTATTATTACTTTAAACGTAACTAACATTCCCTTTTCCTTTTTAATTAAAGTAATTATGAAGTAAAACGTGTTACACAATAAGTATTCATTAAGTAATTGCTATCCAAATTATGTCATGTTTCGTGTAATTTGAATCGCAAAAAACTTCACAGAAACAATGGAATATGTACCGATGTCAACCCGCGAATTGACGCGCGAGGAGATCAACAATAGTAACAGCATTATGCAATTCGCAGTATCTCACTGACTCTCGAGACATTTGGCGACTGTCATTGTTTTTGGCCCAATCGGTGTGCATATATACAATATTACTACTTGTCCCATTATGTTTAAAGCCGTCCGAAGAATATTATTGTCGCGATTATAACGTCTACTACTGTAACACCTAGTGCTTTAAGTGTTATCTAGAAGGCGATAAATTTAATAAAGTTGACAGTTACATATTGCAGAAGTAAATGTTTCTTACTCACATTCATAAATGACGGTGACTCTAAGTGGCTTATCGTCCGATACAGTTCGATATCGTATCTTACAGTGACTCTCTTCTTGAGGAATTATAGGAAGCAATTTCATATCTGTATACTAAAGAATTTAGAAATACTAGCCACTTTTTGCCATTATGTAAATTTGAATACGTTAAAAAATAGGTTAAAAAAAGTATTAGTTATTCGTTATCCATTATTGTTATTGTTGTTTGTTGAAAACATATCATTGTTGTCCGTTAGTTATTGTGACAATTAGTTTACACACTTCACGTTATCCTAAACTATAGTGTACTGTAACTATGTGCTTTTCTCAAAAGACCAGTCCAAATTGGAGATTATGACTAGTCAGTCTTTTATTTGCAGTTTCTTAGTCATGTCGAGGTACTCCTTGGCTTTATTGCTTGCTACGGTTACCTTTTGAAGAAGGTCGTACAGTTGTACGACGTCTTGTTTCTAACATTGTTGTGATTCGAATCCTAATTATTCCACAAGAATGAAGGCTTGGTGTATTGTACTTGGTTTGTACTGTGTACACAAATTCTGATGGAAATTCGAGTGACGTATGCCGTGGATCTGGGTATTCCTCAAAAGGTGACCATAGCAAGCAATAAGGCCAAGGAGTACCTCGACATGACTACGAAACTGCAAATAAAAGACTCTATTATCAAGATTAAATGTTCTGGTGTCAGATGTGAAATCAGATGTGAATAATAATAAACTAAAGGCACTCGACAAAATGTAACGACTCCTTGGCTGTTGTTGCTGCTACAGAAAGAACTTATTGTTCTGTACCTATACAAAGTGTTCGACGAAACTAAATACGGTATATTATTGTACTGATAGAAACTTGGATCGAGGTCTAATCCTCTTGCTACGGTACTGTATTCTAAGACTCAATAATAGGCCTAGACACTACGATTTACGTACAACTTTTGTTTCGCGGTGAGTATGGGGCGCAGTGTATATTAGATGAATAATATCGACTGACGGACTATAATTAACAAACAAGGTAGAAAATACAACAACATTCGAAAGATTGAATGCAAGCGCATAGAAGGATGTTTTGTGTATCATCTGAAGTGATTCTTCTCCAATTTCTTAGAAACGGGTAGGGACAGCTTCAGTTTAAATACAAATCAAATAAAAACAATCCAGTAATCAATAACATTCAGTATGTCGCGCGAATTTAAAAATTTTTTAAAGGGATCGCAAGTCTGAAATTTCAATATGATAACTTTATGGGCCACCATAACTTGTTGGTTGAAAGTTTTGTAGTATCGTAATTTTGCGAGACGTTGATTGCGTAATATACGGACAATGCACCGATGCGTTAATGTTTTTGGAGGAATGTGGAGGGAGAGGAGAAGAGGGCTCGTGGGTTTTTTCCGAGCGGACAGAAGACAGTTTAGTTTAGAAATGTCGTGCGAATTGCGTAGAAGTAGTTTTTGTCTATCAGGTCACTGTTAAATTTACCGATTTCAATAAATCATTATATCATTTTCTATAAATTTGGGGGCTCGTCCTGGATTGAAGGAAGTAAATTGTGCCGTAACTGTGATAAGAGTTGAATTTGTGTTGTGAAATCGTTCAAAATGTCCGATGCTGGGAATGATACTATTGTGGCGTCGATATGCGGCCGCCACGTCCCTGCCATATTTATAGTTGTTTAGTCTAGTTTTAAGAATATTCGTGTGAATGAAATGGGTAAATGAGTTCTTTGCCTGAACGAGTCCGAGTGAATGCTGAGTGGTGTTTGCGAGAGGATGTTTGGATGATCGGTTCGAGTGTCGCGTTGAGTGTCCGAGTTCGAGGAGTGCCTGAGAAATACGCGTGTATCGTTGAATGATTAGTTTAGACTGAAAGCGATTCGGTTTGGAAGAAGATAGAATAATCCTGAGTTTGAATGCGTCTGGGTGCGTGGGGGTGAGAGTTTTTGGTATTGTTACAGACGCTGACAATGCAGATTCCCTAAACGTAAGAAATCAGCATATTAGGATTATATATAGAGCGAACGCGCAGCGGCGCGAACACTAATGAATATACGCGAATCGACAGTCTCACCGATTAGTTTACTGACCAGCGGTAGTTTAAGTATTCTGAGTTTAGGAGTGTTAATCCCAATAATTGTAACAGTAATTAATAAATAAAAAGTAGTATTTGCCGTTGAAGTGTTCTCAACGGCAAATCATTCCTTTTTAAAAAAACTTCTTCATTGAGGACGTGACATAAATAAAATTGGTGGCAGCGCAGCGGTGGGATCACTCCAGTATCGCCACGAGAGGAAATACAAGTGGCTGACCTGAAACAACGGATACTAACTACCCCGTAAACACAACGGAGGGACAGCAGCTAGATAAAGCAACTGTAAGTACGTTCCAATTTACTACTTATAGAAACGTACCAACGTACTCTTCGGACACTAGTTCAAATTCGTCAAATTCAATATCGTCCGAAATGGCAATCAATAACCTCGATCTAAGCGAAATGCACCACGCAGTAGAAGAAATAACGGAAGTAGCTAGAGAAACTAGAAGTAGTAGACATTCAATGATCACAACTGATGATGAAGACATTCTAACGCCTAAAGAAGCCATTGAAGTAATACGAGACTTTGACGGAAAATCACAAAGTGTAGAGTCATTTATAGCCGAGATCGAGGAAGTAAGAAGATTAGTACCACGCGAGAAACAAAACTATTTCCTCCGTTTAATAAAAGCGAAGAGAATAGTAGGCACAGTAGCGCGCGAAATGGAAGCGTACACCACCGACACGTACAATGAATTCTTCGAGGCACTTCGACTAATGTACGCTAGTACGCAACCCATCGAGGTATGGCAAAATAGTAGGTCGCGATGTTTTCAAAGACGAAATGAGACTGTAACTCAATACGCTAACCGATTTTTGGAAATTCAGAATAAAGTACTAAGCTGTACGGTAAATTCAGAGGAATCGGTAGAAAACAAAAGAGCATACGTCGAATACGAAAGAAAACAGGGCCTCCGACAATTCATATTAGGGCTACGTACGGAATACGCGACTGAAGTAAGAGCACAAGCCCCCAAAAACATCCGACAGGCAATCGCGATCGCACAAACCTCCGAATCGCAACAAATGACTCGCGAAACAATGATGCGCCAACTCGAACCGCAAAGTGATAGAAGAAATACACCACGAAACGTCATTAATAATAGGGACCGCAAAGATAGACCAACCGACAGACGTGATTTACAGACTTGTAACTACTGTAAAAGGCTAGGACACTTAGAACAGGAGTGCAGAACAAAAAAATACCATGAGGAAAGATCTAAGCAGACTCAAAATTTTCGCGACGTTCGATACCAAAAACCACCCAATCGAGTTCACGACATCCAGACGAACCCGGACACCCCGCTAGAATATACACTATTGAAGACGGAAAAAGAACAATCAGATTAAAATTCGACGAAATGATCCAACCAGCTTCATTCCTAATTGATTCTGGAGCTTCGGTGAGTCTTCTAAAAAGAAAATTCTTTTCCCCCCAAAGAACCCTAATAGCAAAAAATAGTTCTATTAAAATACTAGGAGCTGCGCACGAAATATTAAATACACTATTCCACGCACTAACTCATTACAAAGGAAAACAACACGTGGTTCACGTAGTACCTAACGACTTTCCTATAGCTGACGATGGAATTTTAGGACTAGACTTTTTAAAATCACATGGAATTCAGTGGGAATTAGGCAACGACAAGGAAAAATTAACGTTAGCGGGAGACGAATACGTTTTGCGACCGGCAACATTAGCCTGTATAGAACCTAGTTCCATTCAAACAATTGTTGTACGTACTGACATTTCAGAAGGAGATACAATAATAGATGAATTAAATGCGTTAGTTAACATAAGAAATAATACGGCACGTGTGGCTATTAGCAATCGCCAAGATAAAGTAATGCGAATACCGGATAAAGTATATAGTTGCGAAAGATACCGAACGGAAACAGTTTTTGCAAACCAAGTAGTAGGAAACCGTCAGGGACGTCTTGGAATCCTATCCGAGAACACGCGCCTGTCCCATATTGCAGATAAACGCGAAAAAAGAGAACTCTGGAATATCATAAGCGAATACGACGACATTTTCACACTTCCGGGAGACTACCTTCCGCCAACCCAGCTGGCTCAGCATAGTATTTATACCACTGATGAAATTCCTATCAACGTAAAACAATACCGATATCCGCCGGTCCACAAAGAAGAAATTGAGAGACAAATGTTAGAACTGTTAGAAAAGGGTATTATTCAACCTAGCGATTCGCCCTATAATTTTCCCCTTTGGGTAGTGCCAAAGAAAAAAGACGCAAGCGGTAAAACAAAGTGGAGAATAGTAGTAGATTATCGGAAGTTAAACGAAAGGACACAACAAGATGCTTATCCCTTGCCGAATACGGACGAAATTTTAGATCAGTTAGGGAACGCGAGATATTTCTCAGCATTCGATCTGACATCCGGATTTCACCAAGTACCGATGAATCCGGAACACTCGCGAAAAACCGCGTTCAGTACACCGAGCGGACACTTTGAATATTGTCGAATGCCTTTCGGGTTGAAAAATGCTCCCGCGACATTCCAGCGCATGATGAATAACGCATTAAACGGTCTTATCAATCGGCTATGCCTAGTATTCATAGACGACATAATCATATATGGAAGAACATTAGAGGAACATAACGATAAATTACGAACGCTATTTCAAAGATTAAGAGAAACGGGACTCAAGCTTCAGCCTGATAAGTGCGAGTACCTGAGACCAGAACTGACCTACCTCGGGCACGTCATATCAGAGAACGGCGTGAAACCAAACCCAGACAAGATCAAGGCTATCATAGAATTCCCAAAACCTCGCAATCCCAAACATATTAAACAATTTTTAGGTCTTTGTGGCTATTACCAAAAATTTATTAAAGATTTTAGTAAAACAGCGAAACCATTAACAACGCTTTTGAAAAAATCGGTCGAATGGAAATGGGAAAAACCACAAGAAACGGCGTTTGAAACACTAAAGTCAGCATTGGTTACGGAACCATTGTTGCAATTTCCAGACTTCGAAAAACCATTCATATTAACAACTGACGCCTCAGGGAAAGCCCTGGGTGCAGTACTCAGCCAGGGAACCATAGGATCTGACAAACCAATAGCATACGCTTCTAGAACACTGAATAACGCCGAAATAAATTATTCCACCACCGAAAAGGAACTTCTAGCAATAGTATGGGCATGTAAACACTTCCGACCATACTTATATGGTCGTAAGTTCAAGATAGTTACCGATCATAAACCTTTAATCTGGCTAATGAACATTAAGAACCCAAATTCAAGGCTGATGCGATGGCGGCTCCAACTTGAAGAATACGAGTATGAAATAGAATACAAGAAGGGATGCACCAACAGTAATGCTGATGCGCTATCACGAATATACCCTATTGACAGGTCGCCCTCCCCAGACGCAATGGAAATTTTAAATGAAGGACAACTTAACGAGACGACTACACCCGAAGAAGTAGCAGACCCAGAAGACTACGTAGCCGAAGTCCTACTCAACCGAGAACCGAGTTACGACGAATTCGCACAATTAAGTAAAAAACCTCTGGCAGCCCTAGCTCACTTAAACAAATACCCACTAACGCCACACGTTACAGTAATCCTGACGGAAACAGAAACATTGAAGCAAGATCACGGGAAATGGCTAATCCCCAACACTTTGTCGAAAGGGAACAAACTGAGGGACTTATTTAGTAACCTCCAAAAGATAAAGATTGCGGAACACCTAAAAGGAACAAAAAACATTCTGATAATTCATAATGAGTTATCAAAAGCGGAGCAACAAAATCTGTACAACCTCGTAAATTTCATTTTCAGGGATACAAGTATTTGTGTAAATATCATCGCGAATGAAACAATACCAATCGACAAAAAACAGTTAATAAAACAAATACACGAATCGCCGACAGCCGGTCATGCAGGTATTTTTAAGACGTTACACAAAACTAGAGAAGTAGTACCCTCGGTGAAAAAATCTGAGGTTCAGGAAGAAATATCTCATTGTCAGTCTTGCAAGAAAAATAAAGACGAGCGAATTAAAGCGAAGCAAGAACTACTAATAACAGATACACCGATAGAAGCCCATCAAAAGATCGCTATCGATATACTAGGACCATTACCGAAAACTAACATAGGAAATCGCTACATTTTAACGGTTCAAGACCAATTGACTAAATTTATATCACTAATTGCATTACAAGACATAACCGCTAAATCAATAGCAGAGGGCCTCGTAAAGGAATACTTATCGATTTATGGATTCCCAGAAGAAATTCTTTCAGATAACCAGCACAGCATCGGAGGTAGACTAATGACGGAATTAGAGAGAATGCTGAAAATAAAACCCATTCGGACAACTACTTACAGACCACAATCGAATGGTAGCCTGGAAAGAGCACACCACACAATAAAAGAATACCTTAGACACTATGTAAATCAAAACTGGACCGATTGGGACGAATTTATCAAATTAGCGTCACTTTCATACAACACAGCAACTCACGAAGCAACAGGGTTTTCCCTTTACGAATTGACGTTCGGTAGGAAGGCTAACCTGCCTAACAGCTTTAGGTCACCAAGATTAGGAACAACAGGAGAAGAATATCTCAAGGAACTGAAAATGCATCTAGAATCTCAGCTAAGCAAAGCGAAAGAAAACATAACGCGAGCAAAAGAAGAACACAAGGGTATTTACAACAATAAAATTATTAAACGCAGCCCGAAATATCAAGTTGGAGACGTGGTATATCTCCAAAACCATGGTCGAAGGACCAAGACTGACCCTTTATATTTAGGACCATATCCGATTATAAAAATTTTATCATCACACAATGTTAAAATATTAGGAAAGAATAACCGAACCGAAATTATACATGTTGATAGGTTAAAATTAGCCAATCCACCACCTGATGCGGCAAACGTGGAACCTGTTCCTGTTCCTGCTTGGGATCCAGGGCCAAGCACCTCCAGGGGATAATTCCCACGCAGTGACCCACATTACTGACGATGC
Source organism: Megachile willughbiella (assembly GCA_945859595.2). Taxonomy (NCBI): domain Eukaryota; kingdom Metazoa; phylum Arthropoda; class Insecta; order Hymenoptera; family Megachilidae; genus Megachile; species Megachile willughbiella. The sequence continues at coordinate 1,911,201 of OX243806.1, forward strand.
ACCAATATATCTGGAACATCTCTCCAAAATCCGGATGTACCACGAAACCTAGAGGACCGTCGCATTCATAGAACTAAGTGAATTAGATAATAAGAAAGAAATACTAACGTCATATGTAATAAGACTTAAACAATTATGTATAAAACATAACGTAGTATGTAGAGCTGAGAAAATCATAACGTATTTAGGTATCAGAATAAATAGAGTTAGGAAACAACAAGAGCAAATAGATCACTTAATAGGCCGTGCTAATATTCGAAGAAAACGCGGAATATTCAACCCAATCGGAGAAATAAGTAAAATTTTATTCGGAACACTTTCGTCTGCAGATGCGGAATATTACAACACAGAGATCGACAGATTACACGACGATGTGGGAATGATAGCTAGATTAGTAAAGAACCAAACACAGATCATGAAAACGCAAATCTTAGATAATTTAGAAAATGTTAGCGCCTTTAAATCTAAGCTTACCGCCATAGACATTAATAATGAGAAACTTTATAATATTTCCGCGAGAAATGAGTATGAGATTGAACTTGAGGAATTAGCGATAGAACTAACCAACATTGTTAATGATTATAGTGATGATGTGAATAATTTAATGAACGCCATCGCAGATAGTAAACATGGCATCATACATCCTCAACTTCTGTCTCCAGATACTTTGTTTAACGCACTTAGAAAAGCCAATTTGGCGGATGAGACACTTCCCGTCCCATTAGAAATTACCAGTTTTACTACTCTTGTTGACATTAGCGAAATAACTATGGTGTACATGAAAAATAGGCTTGTCTATATCCTCCATATCCCATTACTTGAAACTCAACCATACGATGCATATAGTGTCATTCCTATTCCTTACAAAAAGGCTCCGGAAACCTTCTATTTTTATAATCCCCCGGACGAATATATCATACTAAACACAATCCAAACGACCTTCTCCACTACCGATAACGAATCACTAAACAGATGTAAACGTACTAACAAATTTCATATATGCAAACGACAGACGCCAGACTATTCCGTAACTCACAAAGATGCATGTTTAACAAACCTATTAAAATTCAAATCGGACGGCAACGCATGCACCATACGGTACGCGAAATTTCAAAAACCACTTTGGATTCAATTAAAGTCTAATACACAATGGCTAGCGACAATTCCCTCGACTGACACACTGCACATAATCTGCCCCGATAAAAAACCCAGAAGTGTAGAAATTTCGGGAACCATACTACTAACCATACGACCAGACTGTCAGGGTATTACTGAGGACATAATTTTGCAGCCTGAAAATAAAGCGACAATAAATACCTCCTTAGACATTACATTACAAAGTAGCATAAACAATACTGAACTGGAAGACAGACTAAGAGATACAACATTAAAAATAACAGACCTTCCTCTGATTCGACTCGACGATTCCCGTCATCTGAATGCACACAAACTCAAAACGCTTGGAAATACATTGGACGAAATAGATGACCAAATACAGCTTTTAACAGAACATAGAAGAACAAGAACCATATACGAACAGACCATGGACGGATTACGATACGCAGGATACGCAGCTATGGGCATACTAACAATTTACATCGCTTATAAATTCAAACTTCACAAATTAGTAACTTCCCTTTTTAGAACATTAACAAATCCCTGCTCTCAAGTATACATAAAATGCTTCCATAACACCCCGACGAACAATGCCTATTCCGTGCGATTTACACAAGGCGAACCAACTCCCATATCACCACCATTACCTTCCGAACTTCCCATTATTAGACAAACTAGTACAAAACAAAGAAAAGATTTTGCAATAAAAAACAGATTGTCAAAATCTTAAAAAATAGGGGGGAGGTGTCACAGACGCTGACAATGCGGATTCCCTAAACGTAAGAAATCAGCATATTAGGATTATATACAGGGTGTTCGGCTACTGGTGGGCATAATTTTAAGGGGTTGTAGCTGGGGTGATTCTGAACAACTTTTTCCTTTACCAAAATGTTGGTTAAAGCTTAGTTTTTGAATTATTAAGGAAAAACACTGACCAATCAGAGCGCGAGAATAGCGCGCGCCCAGACGCGAGAGCGACAGCTTCGAGCTTGACGGCTGAGCGTGATCGTGAACAAGCACGTTTGCACCATGACAATGTAATTGCTAACAGAAAACCACTACGTGAAAGTTAAATCAAATAAAGAATAAAGCAATTAAAAATAAGATCCAGTTATGCATTATTTACAGATAGGGGATAAACTAATTATTTGTTATTAACTTAAACCAAGTATATCGAATTTGTTTGATATTTGTATTCGTTTTTCGAAAAGAATAAGGAATAACATGTCGAAAATTGTTCTTGTCTTTCGTTATAAAAATACAAAACAACAAATTCGCACATTCTAAAGGACAAATAACTTTTCTATTTATCAGAAAAGATTTTAAATCTAATAACTAACAAATGTATTAATATCTGCTTACTTTAAATTTACAAAACATGTAAAAATTATTTAAATCAGACTCACCTATTGTTTAAAAATAATCCTGCTTCGGTGAAAATGTGTTGTCGTGACTGGGTCATTTCATCGGGCCTGACCTTCCGTAAAGAAAGATGCAGATCGCATAACATCTGTTGTCACAAACAGGTCAGTGAACTTTACTTCGTTGATATTTTTCATTATCACTTTTCACTGCAATATTTTGTTGTCACTGTTAAATAACTTCCTAATGTAATAACGGCGGATAAACACTCGAGAACGTGAACACAAATATCCAAAAATAACTTCAGCGATTACTTTTTTCCCGGTAATGTTGCGCTTCGAACGTTTTGTCCTAAACTGGCGATCGTAACATGATCGGCGTGACCCCCTCAATTCGTCTTTCTCTCTCTTCCCAGTGTCAAACATTGTTTTTCAAGGAATTGTTGCGTCGCGACGTAGAAGCTCGCACGTGTTTTTTTTCCGTCGAGGATGTTCCTCGTGTTGCGATCGGCAGTTCAGGACACAGTGTCCAGTATTCAACATCGAAAAGAAAATGAGAAATCGGTCAAGTTATTTATGAATAATTGTTCACGCGTTTCATTTGCGTTCTTGCTTTGTGGTTATTGCATTAAACAATTAGTGAAAAGTGACAGTAAAATGTTGCAGTGAAACGTGAAATAAAGTGAGTTCATTGACCTAGCGGCAACATCAGCTGTTTTGCGGTGTATTATCTTTTTTTACGGAAGGTCAGTTCCGGTGAAATGATCCAGTCACGACAACACATTTTCACCGAAGCAGGATTATTTTTAAACAATAGGTGAGTCTGATTTAAATTATTTTTACATGTTCTGTAAATTTAAAGTAAGCAGGTATTAATACATTTGTTAGTTATTAGATTTAAAATTTTTTCTGATAAATAGAAAAGTTATTTGTCCTTTAAAATGTGCGAATTTGTTGTTTTGTATTATTATAACGCGAGATAGAAACAATTTTCGATATTTTATTCCTTATTCCTTTCATAACAAATAATTAATTTATCCCCTATCTATAAATAATGCATAACCGGATCTTATTTTTAATTATTTTATTCATTATTTGATTTAACTTTCATGGTGCAAACGTGCTTGTTCACGATCACGCTCAGCCGTCAAGCTCGAAGCTGTCGCTCTCGCGTCTGGGCGCGCGCTATTCTCGCGCTCTGATTGGTCAGTGTTTTTCCTTAATAGTTCAAAAACTAAGCTTTAACCAGCATTTTGGTAAAGGAAAAAGTTGTTCAGAATCACCGCAGCTACAACCCCTTAAAATTATGCCCACCAGTAGCCGAACACCCTGTATAGAGCGAACGCGCAGCGGCGCGAACACTAATGAATATACGCGAATCGACAGTCTCACCGATTAGTTTACTGACCAGCGGTAGTTTAAGTATTCTGAGTTTAGGAGTGTTAATCCCAATAATTGTAAAAGTAATTAATAAATAAAAAGTAGTATTTGTCGTTGAAGTGTTCTCAACGGCAAATCATTCCTTTTTAAAAAAACTGTGTTCTTCATTGAGGACGTGACAGTATGAAAGTTTAGTTAGTCGCTGCGGGTCGAGCAGATCGGTTGAAGACCGACTTTGTTACAAATAAATCCGGAATAGCAGCAGACGTAAATTGAGTGTTTTACTCCTTTCCTCATGCGCGACACTCCATCCCATACTATCATTGAACGCGAGCAGCTAGGAAGTTTATGTAGTGATAGGTTGCAGGAAGTAGATACAATGAAGTTATATCAGTTGAAGGAAGAGTTGAAACAACGTAAGTTGAAAACGACGGGAAATAAGAAAGTACTGCAGGATCGTTTAAAAGCAGTCTTGGCACTGGAAATTAAGCATGGCGAAGATGAAGATGAATGTGAAGAAAGCGAAGATGAAGATTCAGGATCTATCGAGACGAATGCAGACGTTAACATTCAGAGATGGAGAGGAATCAATAAATACATTTAGTGGTGATAATAACGAAAATGTTCGTTGCTGGCTTCAGGAATTTGAGGATATGGTAAAATTGTGCAAGTGGAGTGATGTACAAAAAATCATATATGCAAAGCGATTATTGAGAGGATCAGCTAAGTTGTTTGTGAAGTATGAAAAATGTTGTAATAGGTGATCCGAAATGAAGCAGGCGCTGATATCAGAATTTTCACAATCCGTAGACGTGCATAAAATACACAGGAAGTTGTCTCTCACGATTAAGAAGACGAGCGAGACTTATCAGGAATACATCTATCAGATGCTGGAGATAGGTAAACAAGTAGACATGGAAGTATCGTCAATAATTAAATATATCATCGATGGAGTTCAAGATGACGAACACAATAAAATAATACTGTACGATGCTAAGACTATACGCGAGTTGAAGGAAAAATTCGAATCCTACGAGGCCATGAAGGAGAATTTGAAAGCGAAAGGCAGGAAGACTGAAGAGAAGACGAAGAAGATAATCCACGGAGTTACTGTTCGAGAAGGTGTACGAAGGTGTTTTTTGTGTGGAGACCGTAATCATCTCAGTGCGAACTGTCCGACAAGAAGTAAAGGTGCAAAGTGTTTTAAGTGTCAAGAATGTGGGCATGTTGCGTCTGAATGTAAGAGTGCAAATAAGCGTGTGAAGGATATGAGTAGTGTGTCGGAAGGATCACGGAAAAAGCGCTTGAAAGAGGTACAGATTGAAAATTGTAAATTAGTTGCGTTGGTAGATTCCGGGAGCGATTTGAATTTGATGCGAGCGGAACAGTATATTAAAATCGGCACTCCTAAGTTAGATAATAAAATTTTACAATTTCGCGGTATAGGAACGGAAAGAAGTTATACATTAGGAGAATTTTCGTCGTACATAACAATAGATCATATATTGTATCCAATAACTATACACGTTGTGCCTGACGCGTTAACAAATCATAATTTAATACTTGGTAGAGATTTTCTAGATTCCGTAGAACTTATTATGAAGGGCGGAGAAATTTTCAGTGTGCCGTCCGGTAGAAGTCGAGGCTTCTTGGTCTCTGATCGGAAAAGCTTCAAGCCAACGCGTATAACGGACAACACACGTTAAACGGTATCTAAAGCCTTCCGACACCGGCAAGATCACAATGTCTACATGTACATGCTCGAATCTACCGGACGGCACACCAAAACTACCCAAAGGCGCGGAAATATGTCTATTCACCTTGGAACGTTGGCACTCGACACAATTTCGCGTCCACTTCCGGCAGTTACTTTTTATACACGACCACGCGTACCGCTCTGTTAAGAGTCTGGTGGTCGCGTTCACAGCTGGATGCGCTAGTCTGTGTATTGAATTAAAAACAATTCGCCGAAACGGTTTGGTCACAAACGGCCGCACAGTTCGCGATGACATGTCACAAAACAGGTCAGTGTTCGTGCCAGGTAAACGTACCCGTCTAAGTTGCAGGTTGCTGCTGGTCTCCCCACGCAGGTACGACTGCAACTCAGTGTCGCGCTGTTGAGATTCGGCCAAATCGGTGAAATTGCACTGCTCGGCGACCTCCTCAAGCCTGGACAATGCATCGGCGACGACATTCTCCTTACCGGCGGTGTGGCGAATATCGGTGGTGAATTGCCCGATGAAATCCAGGTACCTGAATTGCCTGGGAGAACATTTCTCGGGCTTCTGCTGGAACGCAAACGTGATGGGCTTTTGGTCCGTGAACACGGTGAAACTTCGCCCTTCCACCATATGCCGAAAGTGTTTGAACGCCAGGTAGATCGCGAGCAACTCTCTATCGTAGGCGCCGTAATTCCGCTCGGTGGTACTGAGCTTCTTGGAAAAGAACGCCAGCGGTTGCCAGTCTTTTCCGACGCGTTGCTGCAGCGCGGCTCCCACGGTGAAGTCGGAAGCGTCGCAAAACAATGCCAACGGAGCGTTATCTTTAGGATGAGCCAATAACGCTGCTTCCTTGAGACCCCGCTTCGCCTCGTCGAAAGCTGCCGAAGCCTTCGGTGTCCAATTCAGCAAGGTACGACCCTTGGCATTGTCGCGCAGCAACTCGTTTAACGACGCTTGTACCTGCGCAGCTCTAGGTATAAAACGTCTGTAAAAGTTTAACATACCCAGGAACTGCCTCAATTGTTTTGCGGTGGTCGGCTGCGGGTAGTTGATAATCGCCTCCACCTTGTTTTCCAATGGACGCGTCCCTTCCGACGATACGGCGTACCCCAGGAAATTGATCTGCGACTGGCCAAGGTTGCACTTCGCTGGATTGACCAATACGCCGTACTTGTCCAGTCGTGTAAATATTTCTTCCAGGTGCTGCACGTGCTCCTCTTCCGTTGCCGATGCCAATAAGATGTCGTCGATGTACGCGTACACGAAGTTTAAACCGCGTAACACTTCGTCGATAAAACGCTGAAACGTTTGTGCCGCGTTTCGTAGACCGAACGACATAAAGGGGAACTCGAAAAGTCCGAAGGGAGTCGTTATCGCGGTTTTCGCAATGTCTTCCGCGGCCACTGGAATTTGATTGTATGCTCGCACCAAGTCGAGCGTCGAAAAAACTGTTTTCCCCTGAAACGCGTGAGCAAAGTCCTCAATGTGCTTCACGGGGTACCTGTCCGGCACTGTCCGCGCATTCAAAGCCGGCCGTTCCGTGTCCCGCTCATTGTAACGCGATGCAACTCTGACGCGGAGTATCACTGTCCTTTTTCCGTCTCCCGCACAACTATTTTGCTTCTAGCATCGTAAAAACAACGACGTTGCAACTTTGTTTGGGTGCTTTTTAAAGGTAAAAATCTGCTCTATCGCGTGGTATAGTTCGATTTTGCACTAGACCTTTACTTTTTAAGATAAATTGAAAAATATACGTAAAAATTGGTGCAAAATCCGTGTCTCTCGGCGTTCAATGATTGTTTAAATATGTTTAAATATTCAGAATGCATAAAAACTAGATATCGTTGTATTCAGGAAAGTCTATAGAATCTCATGATACAAACAGAATCTTAGTATCTTTCATAGTTACCTCACAAAATTGATTCAAATTTTAAAAATGTCTTTTTTTTTCAAACTAAAATTTCTCAAAAACTGTACGTGCTCGAGAAAAACGGGTTGCAGATTCGTAATCAGCACGAAAAAAGCTATAAGAATCACTGAACAAAAATCGCAACGCCAATTGGCTGTTGGACAGTGTTATTCAGCGTATATTTAACTTCACATATTTACGGGTCTAATAGAATAAATTAACAAAAGAATTATTGAGTAGATTACAAAATGAGGCCTTTTTCCTACAAATTGTATTTTTTGGTACGTATTGCGAGATTCGAAAAATGAGAGAGTATATAAGAAGTAAAAAACGTTTTCGCTATGCGTGATGCGGCGTTATCGTTTTGCAAAATCACTTTTTCGTGTCTTTTAGCCGAATCTGGACACTTTTCCATCAATGCATGCTTTAATCTGATTGTTTGTTGATAGTAGCGATCGGTATTAACTGTTTTCGCGTGGTTTCAAAAACTCCTGATACACGACACGCGTCTGATCCCACCAAATGCTTGGCATTGTCTTTCTGCCAAAGTGATTCGGTCTTGCGGTCAATGTTAATGGTTGTCAACCCATTACTTTTTGCATTTTGTGTTCCTAAAGTAGGACCAAAACATGCGTATTGCGATAGAACATAGTCATCGTAAGTTTTCACAAGGAACTCGCGTTTTCCTTTTAATTGAACATGAAAAGCAGAACGCGCCGCAACTGCTCTTTATTTATTCTGGAACTAGACATGTCTACCACAAAAATAAAATATGACGCCAACTCGAAATCGTCAGAACGTCGACGGCATTTTGAAAGGTATTGTCTTAACAACTGGTGAATTTTAAAAACCATAAATAACCATCCCATATTCCAACAGCAACAAAATAACATAAGTGTTTAGACTGTGAATACGTCCTTGTGTCTAGTGCAATCCAGCGCAGAAATTGAGAATTATTAACCGGTACACCTAGTATATACGCATGTTAGGATGAGTAAACAAAAGTCAGAAAGACAGAAGAACGAATGCGAGAAAAAGAGAGAGCTATTAGATAAGAAAGAATCGTGACGGATAAGTGACAGCATGCGAAACAGAACGTGTGCGACTAGCAGCATAGTTTAAATAAACTACGTTTTAATTAACACGTTGACGACCGGGTATTTGAACTCGATCCTTTCAATAGACTTTTAATTCGAATAACATTACTGCACTAACACTGGCTTATTCTGGTTATATATTTAACAGTTTTTAATAAAATAAAAAATGTCCCGCCCCCCGCAATATACCTAATATTTATCTCCGTGATCGGTCGTCAACGTTCGGACTGCTAAACACTGAAATTTCCGTGATCAGTCGTCAACGTGCTATGATACGTTGTGCTTATCCACGAGCCTCTCGAGATCCCTACAATACTAGTTATGTATATGTATAGTAGTTCTTTACTTTAGTATTAGTTATATATTAGTACATTTTAATGATATACTTATGATAAGTTATTAGTATTAGTTTTGTTTTAATATATTTGAATATGCCGACTAATACTGTTTTAAGCAAGCAACAATGCTTGTATGTTTTAAATGAACTACACATAGCATTAGACACGGTTGCGAAAAAGTATTGTACCGACGTCGAAACTATTCAAAAAATTAAGAGGAACGCTGAACAAATGGATATCTCTGAAGTCGAATGTTTACATCAAACAAAACGATACAAGAAATTGGCAACAGACGAATGTGTGTCTCGGAAATTGCTAAAGTGGTACAAAGAGCGACGAAAGGCAGGTAATCAGGTTACGGACATCGCAATGTTAGAAAAAGCTATCGAAATCAAAATGTGTCACACATTTGCGGGCTATGAGGATTTCAAATTGACCTTCAGCTGGATAGCTGAATTTGAAAAAAATAATATCGTGGAGCTCAGTAAAGTTGAGGCAAACATGTTATGTGAGTACATGATCAAGTTGATAACGCCGAAGAATCTACATATAGAAAATATTTATAATATGTCTGAAACTCGACTCTTATGGCAGGCACTTCCGATAAATGCCTCTACAGGAGGAGAGCAAAATATTGGGGACTACGAACTACAAAAAAATAGAATTACCATAGCATTATGTGTAAATGCATCAGGCAAAAACAAAGTTCCGCCATTTTTTGTACACGATGACACAGAAAAACAACACTACTTATCCTTACGGTACAGATTTCACAAGGACGCAAAGATGGACCAAAAATTACTTATAGACTGGTTTGAAAACCATTTTAAGCCATCTGTACAAAAATATCAAGAAGAAATACAAATACGCGGTAAAGTAATTTTGTTCCTTGATGATCGTAAGACGCATAAAGTTTTGTCAAAATATCAAAAAAGTGAGAATTATGAAATTATATATATACCAACACGTACAGCGTCTATAATTCAACCTATGGACCGCGAAATTATTAAAATGACAAAAACATTCTTTCGATATGAGTTATTGAAATATGTAAAAGAATATGGAATAGAAAATTTTAATGATTATTGTTTAGAGGATTGTGCTGATATATTAAATAAATCGTGGGATAACATTCCCGTAAATATTATACAAAATGCATGGCTCAATATTTTGCCATACCTTGCTAATTATCATATTGTCACTAAACTTCTTCCTGTGGACGCCAAGAATAGCGATTTGAAAGATTTGGTTAGTAAAATCATTAAAGCAGAATGTACTGAAGATCATATCAGGAAATATATTTCCAAATGTGAAGAAGCGGAAAATGAAAATGAATAAGAAACAAGTGATAGTATAATAGATTTCGAATAATATATGGACTTTTTCTGAAAACTACTTGAAATATTTCTCCTAGAAAATACGATAAAACTGTATATGTAGAAATTCCACGTCGAAATATTTACTTAAAACCAATCGTTATGAGAACAAGAAATTAATATTTCGTTAGTAAGAACGTTTTTTTGCTTTTCTCACTTGGCTCAGCAAATAAACAAAAATTAACAAAATTCTGAAGGATGTAAATTAGAAAAATTCTTCAGCCACGTTAAATATGAAACCCATATATAACTTTAATGTACAATTAATTTTATGAAGAATATTATACAGCTTTATAATTCTTGAATACATATATATTAGAAATAATATACTATTATTACTTTAAACGTAACTAACATTCCCTTTTCCTTCTTAATTAAGGTAATTATGAAGTAAAACGTGTTACACAATAAGTGTTCATTAAGTAATTGCTATCCAAATTATGTCATGTTTCGTGTAATTTGAATCGCAAAAAACTTCACGGAAACAATTGAATATGTATCGATGTCAATCTACGAATTGGCGCGCGAGGAGATCGACAATAGCAACAGCATTATGCAATTCGCAAGTCGGTGCAATTCGTTTTTGGCCCAATCGGTGTGCATATATACAATATTACTGCTTGTCCCATTATGTTTAAAGCCGTCCGAAGAATATTATTGTCGCGATTATAACGTCTACTACTGTAACACCTAGTGCTTTAAGTGTTATCTAGAAGACGATAAATTTAATAAAGTTGACAGTTACATATTGCAGAAGTAAATGTTTCTTACTCACATTCATAAATGACGGTGACTCTAAGTGGCTTATCGTCCGATACAGTTCGATATCGTATCTTACAGTGACTCTCTTCTTGAGGAATTATAGGAAGCAATTTCATATCTGTATACTAAAGAATTTAGAAATACTAGCCACTTTTTGCCATTATGTAAATTTGAATACGTTAAAAAATAGGTTAAAAAAAGTATTAGTTATTCGTTATCCATTATTGTTATTGTTGTTTGTTGAAAACATATCATTGTTGTCCGTTAGTTATTGTGACAATTAGTTTACACACTTCACGTTATCCTAAACTATAGTGTACTGTAACTATGTGCTTTTCTCAAAAGACCAGTCCAAATTGGAGATTATGACTAGTCAGTCTTTTATTTGCAGTTTCTTAGTCATGTCGAGGTACTCCTTGGCTTTATTGCTTGCTACGGTTACCTTTTGAAGAAGGTCGTACAGTTGTACGACGTCTTGTTTCTAACATTGTTGTGATTCGAATCCTAATTATTCCACAAGAATGAAGGCTTGGTGTATTGTACTTGGTTTGTACTGTGTACACAAATTCTGATGGAAATTCGAGTGACGTATGCCGTGGATCTGGGTATTCCTCAAAAGGTGACCATAGCAAGCAATAAGGCCAAGGAGTACCTCGACATGACTACGAAACTGCAAATAAAAGACTCTATTATCAAGATTAAATGTTCTGGTGTCAGATGTGAAATCAGATGTGAATAATAATAAACTAAAGGCACTCGACAAAATGTAACGACTCCTTGGCTGTTGTTGCTGCTACGGAAAGAACCTATTGTTTTGTACCTATACAAAGTGTTCGACGAAACTAAATACGGTATATTATTGTACTGATAGAAACTTGGATCGAGGTCTAATCCTCTTGCTACGGTACTGTATTCTAAGACTTAATAATAGGCCTAGACACTACGATTTACGTACAACTTTTGTTTCGCGGTGAGTATGGGGCGCAGTGTATATTAGATGAATAATATCGACTGACGGACTATAATTAACAAACAAGGTAGAAAATACAACAACATTCGAAAGATTGAATGCAAGCGCATGGAAGGATGTTTTGTGTATCATCTGAAGTGATTCTTCTCCAATTTCTTAGAAACGGGTAGGGACAGCTTCAGTTTAAATACAAATCAAATAAAAACAATCCAGTAATCAATAACATTCAGTATGTCGCGCGAATTTAAAAATTTTTTAAAGGGATCGCAAGTCTGAAATTTCAATATGATAACTTTATGGGCCATCATAACTTGTTGGTTGAAAGTTTAGTTTTAATATAATTGTAATATGTACATCAAATTCGATTTCCTCCAATTGATAAACTATTTGTTGAATTTTCTGTACGATTTCATTTCATTTAAAGGAAATACGTCATAAAAATGCTGATAATGAATATTGGGTAACCATAGCACGCCTTATTGTTAGTACAAAGGAAAATATCGAATAAATAACTCGAAGTATACAGTATAAAAAGTTACATATAATTTAACGTAGAAATTGGAACAGAAATACAAAGTAAACATAAATGACAATATAATGAAATAATATACTGTACGAGAGTAAAAGTTCAAAATTACAAGAGTTCGCCTGAAGAAATATTTGTCGTCAATCCGTACAACTTTCAAAATCTGACTTTTTGTGAAGGAACACTATTTTCAAAACTTGTGCTTGAAGCAGTAGCGATGGTAATGAATTATATTGATTTGTATTATATTGATTAGCAAGATGGTCATCTTTTCTGCCATTCGTTTGGGCGCGTCCACATTACGCCAGTAACTGACGCCAGTAATCTTTTCCTAGTGGGTATTCGAATTTTTGTGTTTCTTGCTTTTTCTGTACCAGATGTATCGTTTGAAAAAGAAGGCAAGAAAGGAAAGAAACCATTTTCTTTTAGAGATTTTTGGGAATTTCAGAATTGGGAGGTGTGGAAATCTAGAGATTTGGGGATTTAGGAATCTGGTAATCCAACTATTTGGGGATTTAGCGATTTGAATATTTGAAGATTCGAGTTTTAGAATTTAGGATTTTGGGGATCTAGAAATTTAGGAATTTAGCTGTTTGGGTGTCCAGAGTTGGGGATGTAGGAATTTCAGAATTTAGGGACTTGAAAACTTGGGAATTTGGGAATTTAGCTATTTGGGATTCTAGATATTTTGTGATGTAGAAATTTCAGGGTTTAGGGATTTGAAGACCTGGAAGTTTGCGAATTTAACTATTTGGGGTTCCAGATATTTGGGTATGTAGGGACATGGGAATTTTGGGAAGAAAATGATTTCTTTCCTTTTTTGCCTTCTTTTTCTAACAACAGACCTAGAACAGGCAAATTAAGAAACGCAAAAGTTTGATTACCTACTGGTAAGGCTACCAGCACCAGTTACTAGCAGTAAGACTAGTATACACTAGTATAGACGTAGCAGTACAAGTGTAGACGGTCCCTTACAAAGTTAGATAAATTCACGACTCCAACGTAACAGTCAACCTTAGGTATTACAAGTGCCCGAAAAATTCCCATTGACCTCGGCTTGAACACCCCAAGGCCCTCTTTTATTGGTTGCAATTAATAGATTTATTTGTATCACTAAAACGATTTAATATTTTTATCGCTGTAATACGATGCACTGCAATAAGTTAAATTACGAGGATCTCTTCCAGTGCTACACGTTTAATTTTACAATTTTAACAGTTTTTCGAAAAACATACAAATCGAATATTCAATAGTGAATATTGAGAATAACGCCTCGCTATATAAAATATACTGATTGGCTACCATCTGAAATGTTAACTTTCCTATCAGTATATTTTTCGAGTATCTATCGCGACTATTTTCTATGCGCCGCTAACGTCCATTTTGTGGAAGATGATGGAGCAATATCTGTTCTTTTCTACGGATTATGTAAATTGACACGACAACTTCTTTTAGGCTATAAACATTCGATAACACTGTACGACAACCACATGATTTCGTAACTGCCACTATGAAATTCTTACAGACTTTTGCGAGCTGAATATGAATCTGAAATCCGTTTTTCTATAGAACGTACAGTTTTTAGAAAATTAATGTTAAAAAAAAATTGCAAACTTTTAACTTTGGAAATTTTTTGCGCTTTTACCATAGCAGATATTCGGTGGCTTTTTACGAGAGAAAAATCTTTCCCGAATAAAATGATATAAATTGTTATTACATTGTAAACATTTCAATATGTTTAAATAATGATCAAAGTAAGAAAGACACCAAAAACGCACCAATTTTTGTTGATATTTTTCAATTTATTTAAAAAAATATCGGTCTAGGCGAAAATCGAATTGTTGTGCATGATAGAGCAGACATTTCTGTTGCAGAAAGTATTAAGCGAAGTTATAAAATCACTTTTATTTACATTTTAGAAGGGAAATAGTTCGGCAAAATACGCGTCGCTGCCAGTGGTATTCAATGTTGGCGCGGCGCACCATTCAGTTATTCCGTTACGCCAAAGCAGTAGGCAGAGCGATCATCGCGTCGCGTCAGCATTGAGTACAAGTTTTGTTGAACTATTTTCCTTGTAAAATGTAAACAAAAGTGATTTTGCAACTTCATCGCATGTTTTCTGCAGCAGATATGTCTGCTGTATCACGTGCGATAATTAGATTTTCGCCCAGACCTATAGTTTCTTAAATAAATTGGAAAATATCAACAAAAATTGGTGCGTTTTTGGTGTCTTTCTTACTTTGATCATTATTTAAACATATTTAAATGTTTACAATGTAATAACAATTTATATCGTTTTATTTGGGAAAGATTTTTCTCGCGTAAAAAGCCACTTAGCTTAAAAAGTTTAGCTGCTGTGGTAAATTTCCAAAGTTGAAAGTTTGCAATTTTTTTTAACATTAATTTGCTCAAAAACTATACGTCTTAGAGAAAACCTATAAGAATTTCATAGTAACTGTTATGAAGTAAAAAAGAAGTCAAAATTTGTTGTACAGTGTAATCAAAAGGTATAGCTTCCAAATTTACCCTTTGGAAGAAACCAATTTTTGATCTGATATTGGCTACTGAAGACAAGAAAAGTAGCTAATATTGTCAACAATATGAAAGTATTCATTTGAAAACATCTTTTTTTCTTACATGCCTGTCATAAACTATACAACAAGATCCTCCTCTACTGTATTTAGTTACATGGAGGAAGAGCTTTCTTATTTTTCAAAGTTTTTCTGTTATGTATGAGCAAAATAACTACTTCAATTTTTGAAACATGTAAAATCAGATTGTGCGTTAATCATTTTGTAGTGAAAAGTACTGAAATTTATGTATAACTGGGTCTTATTTTATATAATATCTTTGACCATTTCTGTTAAGTGTATGTCTAATGGTGCAGTTATGCATGTAATTGCTTGCACGGCTGATGCAAAATTAATTTTAACCCAGATCTACGAAATCATTCAGTGGTTTTTTGATTAAAAATTGGTCCTTTAGTCGAATATATCAATATTCGAGTAAAATCTACACATTTATGCTAATAATAATTATTTGTAAACTTGTCATACCAAGATAATCTGTCATTTTATTATATACTTTTAATCATCTTTGTTACATTATAGAGTTACACAAATTCTTCAAAAAACAGTAGAAAAAGAAAAAGGAAAAGATTACGCACAAACAGATATTTGTGTAGCAGTAGAAGCTTTTAAAATAAGCACTTCGTTACAATTTGCCAATGAAAGCTTTCAAGCACAAAATTAATTCAGGAGAAAAAACGCTATTATATTTGATTAAATGAATTTATTATGAATAAAGAAAAGTTTCAGTGCATAAAATATTATCATATTTTTTTATTAAATTATGAACATAATTAAATTAATACATATTGATTATTTGGGACAATAATAATTAATGACTAGCACATGATTACTGTTTAATTAGTGGGCCATATGAACATTTCCAGATTTTCATTAATTTTAATTTTCTCCTTTCACAAATGCAGATTTTTTAATTTTATTTGAAAATATAAATTTTACTATTTCGAATAAATATATTTAATTATAATTTAGCATTGTGGAAATAGCAATTATTTTAACTACTTTTTTAATCTTTTCACTAGTGGGACATTTACTTTAAACAAGTGTACATTTTAGTAATAATATTTTAAAGTACGCTCCAAGCGCGTATTCGAAGTACGCAATATGCGTGAGAGTGTATGTGGCTGAATATACGAATCAAAAAGCGCGATAGATAGAATGTTTGAAACGAATGTTGGGATTGGTGAGGAAGTATTTGAAAAGCGAAGAAGAATGATTGAGTGGGAGAGAGTGAACCGAACGATAAACAAGCCGTAAAGATGAGTGGTAGTGTCTGAAGTGCAACGAGTGTGAATAGAGATACAGAGTGAATCAACCTAGTTTCTTCAACGCTTTTCATCATGTCCCCCGATATTCCTACAATATTAGTTCAATAATAGCATATTTTATTGACAGCATTAGTTATATATTAGTACGTTTTAGCGACATCAGTGATTAGTTATTAGTATTAGTTTTATTTTCTTATATTTGAATATGCCGCCTAAGAAAAAGTATACTGTTTTAAACATGCACGAGCGCCTGGAGGTTTTAAAAGATTTGCAAGAAAAATCATTGTCAATCTTAGAAATTGGAAGAAAGTATGGTGTTGATGCTAAAACGATTCAAAGAATTAAGAAAAACGCTACAGTAATTAGTACTTTTGTAGATAAAAGTATGTTCGAGAAGGAACGTCGTAAACTAGTGGGCCCAGTGTATGATGAACTGGGTCAACATTTGTTAACGTGGTTCACAGAACGAAGAACATTGGGTGACCGTTTAACAGACGCCTTAATATTAGAAAAAGCTAGCGAATTGAAAAATACTTTACCGTCGTGTTCGAATTTTAAATTGAGCCGCGGTTGGCTAGCCAAATTTAAAAGACGTCATGGCATACGAATTGTAAATATTAGGAAGGAACAAGCTAATAAAGCTGTTAAGGATGAGGTAGACACATTTAATAATAACTTGAAGAAACTTATTGCGGAGAAAAATATAAGTATAGAAAATATTTATAATATGGCTGAAACTCGACTCGTATGGAAGGCACTTCCAACAAATACCTTAATAGGAGAGCAAGAGAAAATTATTAGGGACTATAAACTACAAAAAGATAGAATTACCATTGCGTTATGTACAAATGCATTAGGCACAAATAAAATTACACCATTAGTTATATATAAATATAAAAATCCATGGTCTCTGAAGCACGAAGTTTCCTTGCCTATAATATTTAAATCGCAAGTGAACGCAATGATGGACCAAGAATTATTTGTAGATTGGTTTGAAAACCATTTCAAACCATCTGTACGAGAATATCAGGATAGGAAACAAATATCTGGGAAAGTAATTTTGTTGATTGATGATCGTGAGGTATATAAGCTTTTACCACAAACTGAAACAGACGAGTGTTTTGAAATTATGTATTTACCAGCAGATACATCTGCAATACAACCTATGACTCAGGGAATTACTCAAAAAACAAAAACAATATTTCGATATAAATTACTGCAACGTGTGCTAACATATGATGGAATAAATGAATTTTATCGAGATTATTCATTGAAGAACTGTATTGATATTTTAACTTATTCATGGCAGGAAGTTACACAAAATGATATAAGATATGCATGGAGTAAGATTATTGGACAAACTAATACTTCTAATCATATACAGACTACGCAGCCCCAACCAGACTGGCAAGATATGCTACGTATTATCACTGGAAACGAATGTACTGAAAAACATGTCACAGAATTTTTATCAGACTGTGAAGAAGCAGAGAATATAAATGAAGAGGAAACAGTTGCTACTACAACAGCTTTGGAAGAAGAACCTCTGCTTAAGTTTGAAGGATCACCTGAAATAGTTTACCCAGGAAATAGCAATGAAGCTGTGAAAAATGAGTTGGAAAACATATTTGATGCACTATCATTTTACAGCAACCAAGCACCAGCATGCATTCAATACATGGTGCAGGGTTTAAAGACATATTTCTTGGGTGAAGAATGTTAAATTGAAAGGTGAATAGACACTCATACAAGGATAAAAATGTACAAAGTATCTGAATATAAATTAGTTACAAAGTAATTGTTGTATATTATTTGTTTTTAGTGAATGAACAACTCAGGAAGGTAAAAGTGAATAAAGAATTTCTAATAGTACATGGTCTAAAAATATTTCTTAGGCAAAGAATATTGAATAAAAAGTAAGTATGCACATACTCACTCATAGGTAAAAGCTTGCAACTTATCTTAACTTAAATATAAATTATTCATAACATAATTTATATATATTATTCTTTTAGTAAATGGACAATTCAGGTGGAATAAAAGTAATCACTGAAGATTTTGTATTCTTTTCAACATCATATAAAATTTCAAGTAGATTGGTAATCTTTCAAATTTATCTACGTAAAAGTTCAATTTTCTTATCTACTCCAAAATGCGTCAAATTGTTTTGAAGCAGATCTAGGTCAAAGTAACTATTTAAAGAATAATTCATCCCTCAAGAACACACAGTACTGCAACTATAATGATACCGTATGTAACAATTTAGATTTCTCGTCTCATATAATGAAAAATATATGAATTTTGAATCGATTTATTTTTATTATAGAAATTCAAAAAATTTCATTTAATAATATTTTTACAAGAAATTTACAAACTCCTTTTTTTCAGGGATATTACTGAAATTGAAATGTAAACATTTTACATCAAAATATTCACCCATATCAGAGCTTTATGAACACAAAAAATTAATATTTCGTTGGTAAGAATGTTTCTTTGCTTTGCTCACTTGGCTCAGTGAATAAACAGAAATTAATAAATTTCTGAAGGATGTAAATCAGGCAAATTTTTCAGTCATGTTGAATACAAAGTCCATTATGTGTAATATTCTTGTACAATTAATTTTATGAAGAATATTGTAATATTTTACAAATTTTTAATAAATATATGTTAAAAATAATATACTATTATTATTTTAACCCTTTGCGCTCGAGAGATGATTCTAAGTCCCCATTCATTTAATACAATAATTTAAAATAAGCGCTTTTTAATAAGTTCTATAATATTACACATTAGATGTATAAACATAGTAAAACAGACAATAGTGGAAATTATTAGTAAAGAAATAATAACCTCAAAAGAATTCATTTAACTTTTTAACAAGTAAGTTTTAAAGTTATTGTTTGCAAAGAGTAAAAATACCTTCGAGTACAAAGGGTTAAATGTGGCTAACATCCCCTTTTCCTTTGTAATTAAAGTAGTAATGAAATAAAATGTATTAAACGAGTAATTCTTATCCAAAATATATTGTGTTTATTATTTTAATCGGAAAAGCTACGAATACGATAGATTAGTTTTTTCAAGTTTACAAAAAATTATAATATTCGATTTTGATGAAAGTAGCAGAAGCGCAATAATAAAGATTGCACGAGCATAGCTACATCAGTAGAGACAATGTGATTATGGCATATAAAATCACAACCTATCTCCTACTTTTATGAACATAGCGAAGACTGAAAATCAGTAGACAGAATGTTTCGTACTTTTCCAGTAAAAATTTCCAATTTTGTACATAAATCAAAACTTAAATTTTATGGAACGATAAATTCAGGGTATCTCAAAATATCATGTAACTTGAAAACTTGATTCTTCGGAAGTCAAATCAAAAGTTCTTTTACCAAAATCTGAGCATCCATGAGCACTTAATGTTACTTATCTTTCAAAATTTAATATAAATTATTTGAAACTCTGAGTATTGATAACAAGTAGTATCTTATCCATGAATGCTAACGATTTATCTTATTTTGTATTTAATGATTGCTAAGCGATTTAGTTACTGATTAGGTTTCAATAGCCTTCAATAACCTTGAGTGCATTTGGAAAGATAAATGGCAATATAAATTTATATTTTAGAATATACTCTTAGTTTATACATACTACATAATATATGCATAAAATATTTGCTTTATTTGGTACAATTTTTTAAATGATTGTTATAATAAAAACATAATTCCTGACTGCACCATGCACATCTTATGAATATATTGGAATACTTAATTATATCGGATACAAAAAACTATATCGGTTAGATGCTGCAAAATAATTTTTTTCTATCGCATTACTTTGTTGTATAGTATAGATACGAAATCATATTTTACAAATTCAGTGCCGAAAAGTCGTGAATAAATGAATGAATTTTAATGACACGTAAGCAACAAGTTATTTCTGTATTTTCAAATAGACGATTCTGTAGTCTGATTTATGAAGTTCTTTACTTATTGAAGAAGTATACATCACAAGACTGACAAAATTGTATACATTTTGTGAATGTATTAATACTGATAGTATGTTTAATATACATTTGCTGTAGAGTGTAATACTGGATTGTAAAAGTTAGCATTATACAATGATGAATTAATCTGCCCATCCCAAGAATTTGCAATAAACAAATGTTTATGTTTCATGACATTAGGGCTTCATAATATTATATAAAAGTTCTTCCTATATATCTAATTGTAATTTTTTGAACTTTCTACATGTAAGCTAAATTATTTTTAAAAATTACTTTTTTTTCTTATCATCGATTCTTGTCCCCTTGGTCCAAAAACATCGTAATAGGTAATAACTTTTCTCATAATGTTATTGCATATTGAGATGTAAAGGTGTCTAACTTTATTGAAGCTTTCTGTTGAAATTTCAGTTATTTGTTTACGTTTACAAATGAGAGTGAGTACATTCCATCGAAATTTTATATCTTTGTTCTGTTTGGATATTATTTATTACAAAATCTAGATTAAAACAAAACTTCCACTCAAATCTGGCATTAAAATAGGCGTGTTGTTTAATACAAAAATATAATATGAAAGAAATTACATGAACACAAGCTAAAGTTAAAAACGAAATAAAAATATAATGTGTTAGTTCGATTGAACGACTTTTGTTCTTGAAATTGCCACTTTTGATCATTTACAAACTACTGGATGATTTTAACATACTTCATTTCATAATACATACATATATAAGGTTTTTTAAGTTATTTTTAGGAGTAACTGGTCGGTTTTGGTTAATATTTTACACTTAGTTTATATTTATCATTTCGTACAATGTAAACCTAGACTTATTCAACAATTTGCGTATCAAGTCGCAACTTCTCTTTAAAAAAGAATACTTAAAGTGGTTTCTCTTGAAAACAGTAGACACTTTTATATTTAGTTGATAATTTTTGTTAGAACTCTCACATAAATACAAATATTGGTTGATAAATATACGAGTTAACTAAATATTATGTTTTTATTACAAGATATATGCATGAATAAAGAGACAGGTGTATAATTTCTTGGGAAATTTTCAAGATTTATTTATTTATACATAAATTCAAATCATAATACAGTATAAATGATAGAATCGTTTTTTCACAACATGAAAAAGTATACGAACTTCGTACCACTATTCACTGAATAATCATTGATGAAACATTAAGGAATAGGAAGTAAGTTGTTTTTTTATAACACTTACTTTCTATTTGCTCAAATAATCAGAAATATCAACTTATGTTTAAATCCCAAAAAGCAAAATAATTAATGTTTCCCTAACTTATTGTGAGGTATATTGCTTCAATAATGAATCTTAAATAGCAATACTTTTCAAATGTTTATATATGCTTGTACTTAAATTGGTTAAAATGCAAGTCGATAATAACATCAATAAACAAACTAAGACTTTCCAAATAAAACTAAATAAATCCTTTACACCCGAACATCATAGAGAGACCGCGTAAAGTGCTTACTGTACTTCTTCTATTTCTTTAAATTTTATCTTTTATCAATATATTTTTAATTATGTGTCATTTAAAATGGTTTTATTCTCGAATATGAAATTCAATAAAGGGAGAAAAGTGTCCGAAACATCAAATCTTGATATATCCACTTGAAAATTGAAATAAAGTTATATACTAATTACCTAATGCTAATTCTTACTGTACATCGTACAAGTTGCACGTAAATCCGCATAAAATTAAAAAATGTTCTGTTACTTATTACAATTCATATCATTTCGTATCAAATCTATAGAGTCCGATTTAATATGAACTCTAAGAAATTATAACTTTTATTAACGATAATTCTTCAAATTTACAACTTGACCAACAATAGTATTTATGTACTATAATCAAGTTACATGTTTTAGTCGAATTCCTGTAAAATCTCATACAATATAACTATATAGTAACAGCTGCGCACATGGATAGCAATTTAATTTGAGATAGCTATTAAAAGTTATTGTACCTATTATTTTGTATATTCTATAAAATTCGCGTGCAATTCTCAATTATCATCAGCATCGTCATCATCATCCGATATATATTTTTTCGTAACTCTTTTTCTACGACCTCCTCGACCTTCCCCTTTTCTTCCTTTCAATTTAATTTTCATTCTTACACTGGAATCTGCATCCGAGCCATCTTCACCATCACCTAAAATCAATTGCAATTGTATGGATTGTACATGCTACTTATTTTCCTTTTTTAGTGATAATAATCAATAAATGATTAATAGGAACCTGACACAACATCACTGAATCATGGAGAGTAATCAGCAAGAGTATATTAAAGGATTATCTAATGTTTATTTTTAAAACATAAAGACAGAAATATGTAAATCGATAAACAGAATTCACTAATGCGACACTGGAGGAAAAAGAGGTAAATTATACTGAATACTTTAAAATGATAAATAGTTTTAATAGTAGTTTTCTTGAGAAATACGACAAATGTAAAATATATTTTTACCGGTGTTTATAAAATTAAGTTTTATTAAATTGTTTGATTCAGATGTCAGGGTATAAAAAACTAAACGACGTGTTGGTACAGAAGCCAGAATGATAGTCTTATACTTTTGACAAGACAAATGTGAAGTTCTTTCTTCGCATGTTCATTACTTCTATATTTATTAATATCTTTAAAAATAGTCAGGTATTTTTATAGAAAATATAATGTTGATATTAACAAGTTAACATTTATAAGTTTTTATGAAATATAGTTAGTATGATTTGTACTACAAAAGCCTACAGTGGATAGTGGATTCCATTATTCTAACGTTTGTAACGTTATTTTATCTTATTTATATCTTAATATTTGAAATTATATACAAACCTTTATTTTATAAATATTTATAAAAGTATATTTCACATCTTACATACTTTCAGGGTTACTATTCATTCTTAAAGTTAAAACTAACAGGATAATTTCAATCCTTAAATTATTATTAGAAACATACCTTTATCATCCATGTCGGAATTATTACCCTCTTCTTCAATTCGTTGACGAGCATTTGTGAAAACAGATTGTAAAACAATGGAATCTTCATGTATGAGAGAAGCTTCTTCATTATAAACTTGCGCGTTTTTGCAGAGTTGCATAAAGTCTTTCTCAAGATCGTCAAAATCGACATACTAAAATAAAATCAAGCAAAAATGTAATAATTTAAACATGATTATAATTTTAAAGCATAAATAATTAATGTTTACCTTTCCTTCTTCAATTTTTTGAAGTAATTTATTTATAGTCAATGGCTTTTTAATAATTTCATAATAATCTGGTAATTCTCTTCTAGATGGTAATTTCATAAATGGTTCACTAAGAAGTCTACCGTCTGTACTATCGGTATAATTAACAACTATCATAAGTAACTTTTTCATAGCCCGTTTCATTTTTGGATCAATTGAAGATCCACCGCCTCTTCGTTTCTTTGGAATAGGTTCATCATCTTCTTCGCCCTTTTTCTTTCGTTTCCTAGTCTTTTTCTTCTTTTTGTCATCTTCTTCTTCCTCTTCATATTCGGCACCGTCATCATCAATTGCTTTCAGCCATTCTTTTTCGGTAAGACTATCAGTATAATCGACTTCCTTTCGTTGTCTCGAACCTCGTCCAAGGTACCTATCTTCGTCTTCTTCGTAAGTCCATCGTTCAACCTCATCATCATCTTTTACCAACCAATCAGGCAGTTCAGCTTCTTCCAACAGTCGAGATTTTCTATTTGGACCTAACTTTGCTTCTTCCCTCCTTCGTTCTAGATCTAATTTTTGGAATATCTCAAATTCACCCTCGGTTCGAGCGATCATTTGATTAACGGTTTCATCATCTGGAACCTCATTTTCTTCTTCGTCCTCTGCATCGTCTTGGTGCAAAATACTTTGCAAGAATTGCTGTCTTTCAGAACCTGTCGACTTCTGATCGAACATTCCTGCCTGTATAACCTTTTCATCCATGTTTAACTTATACCTAGCAGCAGCTAATATTCTTTCTTCAACTGAATTAACCGTCATCAATCTTAGTACACGTACTTCGTTTTTCTGACCAATTCTGTGCGCTCTGTCCTGTGCCTGTAAATCTTGATGCGGATTCCAATCAGAATCGAAAATAATGACAGTATCTGCAGCTTGAAGATTCAATCCAAGACCACCAGCACGTGTCGACAGTAAGAACAAGAAGTATTCCGAACCAGGATCATTGAATTTCTTTAACAGATCTCCTCTATCTTCAGCCTTCGTTGTACCATCCAATCTCAAATACATAAATCCTCTCCAGCCTAGATAGTCTTCCATAATTGTCATTAACTGTGTCATTTGACAAAATAATAAAACTCTATGATTTGTTGCTTTCAATTTCGGAAGAATTCGATCTAATAACTCAAATTTACCAGAGGCACGATATAAATCAGGTCCAGTAATAATACCTTGTGTACCAACATGTTCGCAATATTTCTCTTCAATAGCTTGGAACATGAATGGATGGTTACATAATTTTCTCAACTGAACAATAGTATTCATCAGAGCTTTGGCACCTCCTTTACCCTGTTTTCCCTTTTCAGAACCATCAGTTAACAACACACCCTTGCTTTGCATGTGTTTATAAAGGACCTTCTGTAATCCTGACATGTCACACTTAATAATGTATTCCACTTTATCAGGCAATTGTGACTCAACTTCTTTCTTCAAACGTCTCAGTAGGAAAGGACGTAACACTTTGTGCAAACGACGAATAATAAGAATTGTTTCTTCTTCGTTTAATTCAACTTTCTCACCAGTGGTTGCGAACGGAGCATTGAACCATTGCTCGAACGTACTGCAGGATTTAAAGATTGACGGTAGTAAGAAATTCAGTAATGCCCACAATTCTGGTAATTTATTTTGCAACGGCGTTCCAGTTAGTAGAAGTCGATGCGGAGCTAAATAATGTGTATTCAACACTTGGGTTAATTTACAATGATGATTCTTCATTCTGTGACCTTCGTCAATGATCATGTATTTCCACTGCAATTTAGCTAACACACCCTTGTCTTTAATGACGTATTCATATGTAGTAAGCAATACATTGAATTTAGTAGCTCTCATTTGTGATTGAATAGCTCTTCTACCAGCTGGTGAACCTTTGTATGATACTACCACTACACTGGGGGCCCATTTTTCAAACTCCAATACCCAATTTGATAAAGTACTGAAAGAAAGCAATAGATTATATACTCCAATTTTTCTAATTCAGGCACTGTATAAAAATAATACATACGATAACGGGACGATAATTAGGAATGGCCCATTGACTTTCTTTTTCTCCATGAGATAAGTCACTAAAGCTATAGTTTGAATAGTTTTACCGAGACCCATTTCATCCGCAAGAATACCATTTAGATTATTATTGAATAACGAAACTAACCATTCCAAACCCTAAAACAGGTGTAAATCTTATAATTCAAACATAAAGAATAATATAGAAGTGTAAAGAAATGTAAGTGGCAAACCTTTATTTGATATTCTTTTAATTTTCCATTGACCATAATCGATGCTTGCTCTGTTACTACTTCATGTACAGTATGAGCAATACTATAATATGTTTGTTCTTCAGTTTTGTATTCATCATCTTCCACTTTAGCTTTATGTATTGTTTTCTTAACTTTGTCTTCCTCGGAATCACCAGGAGCCTTTCCTTTATGTTCACCTTTTTCATCGTCATTTTCGTCATCATCATCGTCGTCGTCGTCCTCACTTTCTGATTCAATTGGTTCCCAACCTGGATGAGATTCCAAAAAGGCTGAAAGTTGGCTCATTAGTGGAGCTTCATCTCCAGTTAATGTACGACCAGTAGATGTTTCTATCACTCCAACACGGCTATCCTCGTTACCGTTACCATCTTCACCACCTTCGCCATCTTGCATCTTCTTCTTTTTCTATTTACATTATTGTTTAAGATGTAATAACTTAATCAATCGTGATTAAGAAACATAATGTGATACGTACCTTCTTACGTTTTTGTTCTTCCACCTGTTTTCTCTTTTGTTCGATCTTGTGTTGTTTCACCATTTCAGTTAAATTACTGATATATTCATCAGTCTGAGATAACAGAAAGGCTAATCGTTTATCTTTTTTCTGATCAATTAACTTTCTGTATCCTTCTTCATCTTCTGCCATCAAACGTCTCATACGCTCTTTTTCAATACGTTCTTGTTCTTTCTTCTGCTCTCTTTCTGCATTAGCGTGGTAATTGAGAACTGCTTTGTTTAGCCTAGCCAATTTAGCTACATTGTTTCGATGGAATTCCTTAAAATCTTTACCATGTTGAAGCACAGAGCTAAGAAATTCCTAAAAAAGAAAAATAAATAAGTTAGAAATATATGAACAACTCTTACATTCTTACATAATTTTTATTTATAAATGATTTATATATAGTTACTTGATGTTTTTGTCTACGTTTACGTTCTGCCTCCAATTTCTGTTGTTTCTCAAGTTTCTCTGTAGCTCTAGCTTCCCGGAGACCTTGCTTCTTTGTGCGCTTATAAGCTTTCACATTCACTGCAGTTTCTAAAGTGGTATCTTTCCGAGTACATGCTAAAATCTGAAAATATAAATATAATTAGAAGACATACATATTTATCATATATCGGTCATTAATATTTTCGTGATGATTACCTCTGATCGTAATTGTCTTTGGAAATTCAACACTCTAAGCATACGTAATTCAATTTGTGCTTGAATACGAAGATCCTCTGGCATGTTCGTTGGTAGATTGCTCAACTGCTCCATACGTAATGCTATGCGTGCAGCAACTCTGTCATTAAATATTTAAAATTAATTATATATCTATCGTTGTATAGTCTATATTATTTTAATAAACTCAAAAAGTACCTGTTCTCGCGTTCTTGTAAAATTAACAGAGGATCTAAACCAGCTGGTTTCGCAACACTAGTCACTCTATTAGTCTTGGCACCTGGCTGCGGAGGCTGTTGTTGCTGTGGGGTTTGGCAACCTGGCCTTGGAGGAACTGCAGAACCAATTACGTTTGGTCCAGAGATTGGTAGACCTGTAGTAGTAGCAGGTCCTTGAGATGGATCTATAGGGGGACGTTGTGCCATACCTGGGGGAGGAGGTGCTCCACCTATTTACATCAATTTTACATCAAACCCCTACTATGGATCATTCTACTCTACTTTTGTATTTCCATAATACAAACGTGTCAATATAGTTTTAATACATTCATAAAAACAGGAGTGAAGAACAAAACATATGGTTCACAAACACTCATTAACTAAAAAGATATAAACAAATCATTAAATATGATTTCTACCAAATAAACTACAGATTGTGTTTAATTAGGGTGATAAAAGAAAATTATTGTAGTTATTAAATATATTGTATTCTTAAGCGATTATTAATATTCAAATCTAAAATATATAAAAGGAAATCACCCAAATTAAATTCATAACAATCAAAGTAGAACAACTAAAATATGACAAGTAAAAGCATAAATAGCAGCAAATAGGAATACAAAACAATGCAATGCAAAACAATACAAAAGATGGAGTAGTCACCTACAATATACAAATTACAATATATTTGATTGATTGATTTACCTTGAACAGCTAGAGCAAGTTGCTGAGATAATGGCTGATTTCGTGCCAGCAGTCGATATGCCATTATTTGTACACTGTAAAAATTGATATATGAATTTTCTTTCTAGTAATTCTAAGTTAACGAATTTGTTACAGAACAGTGTAAAGTTTAAAGAATGTATCATGTTAGTAGAAATATGAACTGAATATAAAAATATATACTATTCTTAGTAAGTGTATTCATATATTAAATAATGCATACATTTCTTACAACAGTAAATACATAATATTAAAAGTATTATTTTTTAGGATATATATATATTTAAAAAATAAAAATTAAAACTGAATACTGGATACCCTATCTGATAAGTTAGGGGGATATCATATAACGCAAAACAAATATGTACTTAAAATATAAATCTTATTTAAAACAATAGGTTAGCTTATATTTTTATTTAATAAATTTAAAAATATATAGCTAAAATGTAAATACTTCAATTACATAAATAAACACAAATAAATCATTTAAACAAAGCAAGTAATTTCTACTAGGAAAATACAGATACTATTCTGTTATCTGGATCATCTGCGACAAAATATTTTGTTGGTTTTAACACTGTAATTCATTGTCCCATGGTTTTTTATAACTATAATCTCTGATTTTAGGTACGTAATTTATCGTCTCTACTTCTTGTAGGTTACATCATTTATATGAACAAACACTAATAAGAATATTGATTAAAATTAACGTATTGTAGTTTATGTATCCTTTTACTAAGTCAGAAATGTAAATATATGCATTTATTAGTAAAAGTATAAATTTCGTTTCTTGTGAATACATTTACTAACCAAATTAGTACCTAAGTGCATAAAAGTAACTAGAAACTAATATTATTATTCTATATTATATATATTATTATTATATTTAACATACCGTAATTGTTGCAACTGTTGCGAACTAAATGTTTGTTTCTCTCCCATACTGCCCTGACGAGCCCTCAAAGCAAGCAACTGAGAATAACGAGGGTCCTCCTGGAGTCCTTTTTCTTCCATAGAGTCAATAGCCTTCTGTAAGGCATTCAAATTTTCTTGTCCAGCTGCAGGTGGACCTCCTGGTCCACTGGGACCAATCTGACCAGGGCCAGTCTGACTCATCTGATTTACTGGAGCACCAGGACCCATTGGTGTTGTACCTCCAGGAACAATTTGTTGACTCTGCGAACCAGGTCCCCCCATTTGAGCAGAGGATGGTTGTCCACTCGGTCCATTCGGTCCCATCGGATTATTTGCACCACCATGGCCCAATTGACTGTTAGGACCACCTGATCCCATCTGACTACCAGGGCCACCAGGTCCCATTTGATTAGAAGGGCCACCAGGTGGTATTTGCCCGCCTGGTCCTCCTGGAACCATTTGTGCTCCAGGTCCTCCAGGTCCCATTTGCCCACTTGGTCCCATTTGTGAACCTGGCCCACTTCCAGGTCCCATTTGACTATTAGGACCATTTCCAGGGCCCATTTGCCCACTAGGACCACTACCTGGACCCATTTGCCCGCTAGGTCCATTTCCTGGACCCATTTGCCCACTAGCACCGCTTCCAGGCGGCATTGGATTTCCGGGAGGATTTCCTGGACCCATCTGACTTCCACTGCCACTTCCTGGTCCTATTTGTCCACTAGGTCCACTTCCTGGACCCATCTGTCCTCCAGGTCCACTACTTGATCCCATCTGTCCACCAGGACCACTTCCAGGACCCATAGGACCTCCAGGTCCATTACCTGGAGGTATCTGTCCTCCTGGAGTATTCCCAGGTCCCATTTGTCCAAGACCATTTGGTCCTAATTGACCTCCAGGTCCACTTCCTGGGCCCATTTGTCCAACTTGCCCTCCAGGACCCATTTGACTTCCGGGTCCTCCCGGGCCAATTCCCATTTGCGATGACGGGCCTCCCATGTTCATTTGTCCAGGACCATTTGGTCCTACTTGCGAAGGTCCGTTATGTCCCATTTGCCCGGGACCGTTTGGACCCATTTGTCCACCTGGACCAACAGGCCCCATTGAGCTGGGTCCCATTGGAGATTGGCTATTAGGCACCATTTGATTTGGACCACCAGGACCCATTTGAGATGGACCTCCTGGTCCCATACTGTGTCCACCAGGACCACTTGGAGGCATCTGTCCTGGACCTCCAGGTCCCATGTGATTCCCTGGCCCACTCATATGTCCGGATCCTGGTGGACCACTTGCATTCATATGACTCGGAATAGGCGGTCCGCTATTCAAATGACTTCCAGGTGGACCACTGGCATTCATGTGTCCTGAACCAGGAGGTCCACTATTATTCATATGTCCTGATCCTGGAGGACCAGATGTGTTCACGTGACCCGATCCTGGTGGGCCACCTGAACTCATATGACCAGATCCTGGCGGACCACTTGCATTCATGTGCCCTGGTCCTGATGGTCCACTCATATGCCCTGGTCCTCCAGGTACCATTTGCGAGTTTGGAGGTCCACCAGCACCCATCTGTGAACCTGGTCCACTTCCTGGGCCCATTTGATTAGGACCCTGACCCATATGACCACCTCCCGGTGGTCCTCCTCCTCCCTGTCCCATATGATTTGGTCCAATTGGCCCTCCAGGACCTCCTGGGCCCATCTGGCTTGGACCTCCTGAGCCCATTTGACCAGGACCACCGCCACCCATTTGACCTGGACCATTGGAACCCATCTGATTTGGTCCAGACTGCATCATATGAGACGTTCCCTGAGGCCCATTCGGTCCCATTTGACCTGGCACCATAGAACCGCCTGGACCTTGCTGAGAACTAGAATTTTGACCGACTGGACCGCCAGGACCACCCTGGTTCTAGAACATTAAAACAGAGGCAAGTTCTTTTTATCAATTACGAATTTTATATCATTCATAGAATGTTAACCAAATCTCGTCAACTCTGAGTTTAACTTGTGTGCTTTTTATTATTTCAATCATTTTAAACTCTAATGTTGTTAGGTTCTAGAAGAAATGGCTCTAAATGAAAAATTTTCGTTTTATAGGCTTTTATCTAAAACGGATCATACACGATAAAAATATTACTTATCTAATCCACGATATTAAAAACACGTCTAGTTTATTACTTCTAATCTTTTATAGGTACTTAAATAAGTGTTGTAGTAAAACTATAAATTACCGACGTAAAAATATAAATAATAAATTACATTCAATTCACTACTTGGATTACTCGTTGCAAGAACAAAAATATTTCCAGTCCGAAGATTTATTAAAGCAGTAGACTTATTAAAGTCTAATATCGATATTTTTCCGAATACCGTAATCGATTCAACCTCACAATTTCCAATTTCAAGTGTTCAAAAAATACAATACCTTATTTGTAACAAATTTTTGACATTATTGAACGCTTTGTCACATTAATCAAACCTAACCTAAAACTTTACAAAAGGTAACCAAGCTTGTGAATATTTTAGAGCGGACGAGCTACTCGGACCAGATAGAATACTCTGATACAATATCATTCGGAGTAAGCAAGATATTCAAAATACGTTTAGTCCGACTTTATGTCAAAACAAAGATTTAATTAAATATAGAATAAACAAGAAATATCTTCAGAAAATACTGCAGCTGAGTTTCATACTGATCGCATTTCACTCTTGTATGAACAAGTTCACGAGTCTCATTGTCAGTTCCATCAGAAGTACAGCTGTATCATATCTGTTCTCAAACAATTTGTAAATATTCACTTACACAACAAACGCATCCTCAACCTGAGTCAAAGTTGTGTCTGAAAAGTGTAGTAAACAGAAGGATATTCGTCGTGACGTGAGTGTACGTATTGTAAATGTGTATCGATAATGGTCAGCACATTTTTAGCTACGGTTAATGCCATGACGCATCGCGGAAGATTATTTCGGTCGTATAGATAAAAGTGAGGTTAGGTTGATCGTACGCCGCGCACGTGGTACAGGCGTACCACAACGTGCACGCGTGGACAAGGTATGAAACACCGCTAGATTGTCAATTTTTGACAAATCTCTGTTTTCAGTTCCACTATGATTAATTTCATGTAAACAGAAGCTAACAACGTTGTTGATTTTTATAAACTTTGACGAGAAAATTGACTGCATAGTAATCCTTATCCAAACAAAAATTCAGATAAATTACAAATTGAAAATACTGTCCTCCGGAACTGAACTTTATTTTTCTTCTTCCCTTTTGAGAAAGCTTGACGGAGTTACGTTATAACTGATGAAATAATAATATAATTTTATTTAAAATAAATTTTGATCTCAATAATATAACTGAGATTACGTATTGCTATAGATTTCTAGAATTATTTCAGACAAATAAATTTGAAGTTGTATCGACTGCAATGATTACAATAGACTCTTTGCGAGGAAGAAACTAATCCAATATCTGTAACTCGAAAATGTTGCGATAGTTTCTTTGGATCCTTTTTAACATAGAAATAGACCTCTGTTTTTACAGAAGTCAAAAGATAAGAACACATTGTAACTTCAATGTAAACACACACTAGCTACAATGTTGTTGATATTGGCTGTCGATGAACTGTATATTATACACTGATAAAATTAAAAAATAAATATTAATCAAAATAAAATATTATAAAATAAAT
This sequence comes from Megachile willughbiella, assembly GCA_945859595.2. NCBI lineage: Eukaryota > Metazoa > Arthropoda > Insecta > Hymenoptera > Megachilidae > Megachile > Megachile willughbiella. Next base: position 1,943,858 of record OX243806.1, read on the forward strand.
ATATGCAATGACGTAGCTCAAAGTAAGTGTAATTTCCCGTACTACGAAAAAGAATTCTAAAATTCTATAATTTTATTTTCTAGTCATCAATGTTTAGTAAACAGTAAAAGCTTTGATTTCACAGAAATTGTTTTCTCACCGTTAGTTAAACATTTGTTTGACTTTTTAAAGAAATTTATTCAATTTTACATTGATAAAGACTTAAAGAAAGGTTAAAACAAGTTACAAAATATCGAATTTAATTTTTCATTAACAAGGAATCCATTATAGCCAAACAATACAAGTCTATATTTTGATTGGACGAAAATTTTTAACGATGTAGTGTTTAACTAGAAATAAAATTTATTTCTCTTTTCAAAAGTAAAATTATCATTATACTTGATAAGTCAAAATCGAGTAAACAGGACTAGATTAATAAATTAAATAAAAAAGATTAAGAAATTAAGTAAATATGATTAAAAAACTAAATAAGTATTGAACAAACTTCGGAAAAGCCATTTTACAATTTTCAACATTTTCTTCAGCGCTGTAATCAATGTTTTAATTTATCTTACAAAACATCACTAATTTCATCGGCGTAACCAACATGTTCATCTATTTAAACCATAAATAAATACCTTTTGTTATTACCTGAAAATTAAATTACTTATTTATGTAGAAATAAAATAAAGAAGTAGATTTTAAAATATACTACATATTATTTTCACGTTCTTTAACAACGAATTATTTAAAATTTACACAATGATAAACCATTTGAAATCGATAGTGATTTTAAAGTACAACAAACAGAATAACCAGTTAAAAAGATTAATATTTTGAAATATTTTATAGAACTGAATTAATTAAAAATTACTTATTACTTATTTACGTATTATTTTATCGAGAAAGCAACGTTCAAATAAAAATCGATAATAAAAATTGTATCGGACTTCAGTTGAAGTTTAGTAGAGTATTAATAAAACTCGGTCTACTATAATCAAGATAAATGAATCGGAATCAATCAATTCAATAATACTCGATGAGTTTATTCAAACTGATTACGGTCACACGTAATTATCCAGTGATAATCACATGTAGCGTACATGAATGCAACGTTCCTGTTAGGCAATGTGCATGCGACATAATAGTGGGGGTTGACAATCGTGACATAAAAGCAGAGCTTTCGCGAACGATACTGTTATTTTCAAGTTGAAACGAGTTGACTAAACACAGTTGGTTCGCAAACAACAGTCAACATGATCAGCAAGGAAGAACTGACTCACTGTTACGATTTTGTTTTAAACCTCACCATCGAATCAGGAAAGGTACTTCTATTTATCATCAGATTTTTATATTAATAATTTATACACAATATTATTTATCTTGCTTTAAACGTTATTCTTTTATCATTGCATAATGTACGCAATTATTCATTCGTTCTATAACTCTATAATGATAGACAGGGGTGGATCTGTGCTTACTCAATGGAGGATTTAGTATAAATTTTTTTCATTCTCACATTTCCTAAATTTTATGGTAATTTCCATTGCGTGAAAATTTTTCGTTTCGAAGTGTGGATACTTGACCTTTTGTTGTATAATCATTTCGATTAAGAAAAAAATATTTTTTAACTCTTACAGAGCTGACAAGAAAATAGTAATAAATATATATTTTATATTTTAAAAAATATAAAATACTGGAAATTTACAGCATTTTGAGAAAGTTTAACAAAAGGTATTTTTAATTATTCTGTTAATTATAAAATCTGCTTTACGTATATAAAATATATATTACTAAACATAATGTAGTTTTATATTTCGTAAGAGAAAAACTACAAAAAGTATTTTATGTAATGCAATTGTCTGAAGCATCAAGTAGGGTTTATTGTTTAAGATCTAAATATGATTATTCGAATAATTTATCTCTTTACTGTGAGAAGAAAAATTGCACAAATAAGTCTGCTTTTTTAAACAAAAAATTAATGTTTCCTCTTAATGATACTTTAGGCACAAATATTTTTGAAAAATACAATATGTATTTAACGTAAATTGATTTGTTAAAAATGTTTGAGGTTTAAATAACGTAAAACAGATGTGTTACATATGTATATAATGTGGATCAAAAGAGTATTGACGCACTCTTTAAAACAGAATAACCTTTTGAAAATTGGACAAAACGATTTGACCTTTCCTACGGAGCTAGAATTAATTTATCAGATGAGTAATGGGTAGATCACTATGAGCGATATCGAATCTTCCTCTCTATTTCAAAATTTCAAACTTTTTAATTTGGACATTTCGAAACGTGGTAATTTAAAAATTAAAAAATTTAGAAATGTGAGTTTAGGAATATGAAAATTTAGCAGTTGAGATCTAGAAAATTAGAATTCTAGAAATATGGTAACATGAAAATTTAGAAATATAAAAATATCAATTTCTAATTTTTTAAATACAGGAATATCAAATTTTCCGATTTACAGGTTTAAAAATTTGGCAATTCAGAAATTAAAAAGGTTTAAAAGTATAAAAACGTCAAACTTAAAAATTTATAAATTTAGGAATTAGGAAATTCAGAAATATAAATGTTATGTATTTTCAAACTAAAAAATTTGTTATCCATGAATATTGTTTAATTGCTTTAAAAGTAAACATTTTCAGATTGTACCATACTCTAGGTTTTTACAAGGTCTTTCGCATTTTTTTGCAGACCAGCATCTGTTTTTCAAATACAAAGTTTTTTAAAGTCGAGTTTAACTACCTATTATACCATGACCTTGAAGTAACCTCGAAAATGAAAAAATCAATTGAAATCAGAATTTAAAAATATTACCATCTTGAATACTTAACAAAATAAAGTGAGCTATTCCACTTTTACATTTCTTTAATTTCGGTTCATTTTTATTCTTCAAGGTCACAGTACTATGGTTGATTAAACTCTTCATAGTATTTCGCATTGTAAAAAAGAGATATAAATCTGCAAAAAATGTTAATGACCTTGAACAAACCTTTAACATAACCTTAGGAGAATTTTTTATCGTCACCAAATGCGTCTTGAATCTACTTAAACGTTCCTCCTTTTTTTTAACTTTAATAGATGTAAATAATACAAATTTTCGAGTTATGTGGAACAGCCTGTATACTGAAAATTTGAACAAAATTGTGTGACACAGAAATAAACGACAGATGTCGAAGTACTTGAGAATGTTTGGATTTATTATAGGTACAACGAAGTTACCTAATACGGAAACTTTTACTAACGAGACCTCAGCTGATCTTTGTCACACAGCTTTTAAAAGTCGTAGGGTACAGTTTTATTCCATAACTAACACATTGGCTTTCGAATCAATTAACCTTTCGAGCTCGAAGATTTTGATCCACCGTTTAAAATGTCGTCTCAGAGGCGACAGCCGAGGGCAAAGGGTTAAATATCTTGAGTAATCAGATATTCGTGGAGTACGTTACAGAAAGTTTTTGAAGCGGTTCAATTAAGTTACAAATACCTCAACACGCGAAGTGAATAATTTACATAGATAGCGTCATATAGTACGTGCAGTGGAGTCTGAGACTCACTAGTTCTAGATTATTAAATAATGAAGATTCAACCTTGAAGCTACTTGATAGTTAAAATGTTATTGTTTTAGAATAACCTCTGGAAATTGCTACTATGAGCCTTGGTAAACAACGAGTTAATCCTCAGATCTATTTTTCTTATATCTTCTCGCAAATTCAGCGACATAACTCTACTTCTTCACCATCGCAGTCTTCGATAAAGCTTTATACACTTAATACTTATGTAAATTTTAGACATTTAACGTTCAAGTTAATTTTACTTAACGGTAAAGTGTTTAGACATTTGTGACACTAATTTTGTGAAGTAACTTAACGATGGCTGCGTTCAAACGATGATAGCAAGGAAATAGATCGTATACGTCCAATTTATGAAAAAATATAGGAAAAATAAGTTTCCGAACTGAGTCTCATATTAGGAATTCATTTTTGTAATCGTGTATTTGCATAATTTTCGTTCTATTTAATTATGAAATCGAATTTTTTTGATTCCTCAGACGATTAGATCTGCATTTGTTTGTTTGTACCATGCTATAGATTGTATTTTGGGTCTATTGACTAGAAGTTTTGAAGATAGACCCCTGAGACATCCTAAAGTTGTATAGATTTTGACAGTAATCTGACGATAGGAACTTGTCACCGACATCGATCGTCGTCGAATCGATTAAAAAGTGATTTGGTATCGTTTTCGATAATTTTTGACTCATACAGTACGTGACCATCGAATTAGGACCACTATAAATTTTTTCACGTTTTCCGTAAAATTAAAAGGCCTGATCAAATTGTAATGATATAATTTATTGGCTACTAACATGATACACTACTACTGTACATAGCATTATTAACACATGTTAATATCTTGTATTTCCACCCTTTGCTTTGGCCACAGCTTGTATCTGGCATGCTCTGTATACATTGATCATATGCTTTATATCTTCATTATTTTCCCAAATATCTGTAATTCTTTTCAACTCAGATAATGTGGTTAAAGAGTTGTAAACTAGTCTTTTGAGTAGGCAGACATTTTCTGTGGCATTCAAATTTCACCTGACGCGCTATCGGTACTCGAGCTTAACGTAAACGCTTGCACGGCCCTTAATCGCTCATCAGCCACATAATTTATTACCACGATAGTAACAAATTGCTATGTATATATCGTTATCAACGTATTTACTAATAATTTTGAATGACCTAAGACAATTTTCCATATATGACATAATGTTATAGCTATTAAAGTGAAATTTTCATATGGTCCTAACTCGATGGCCAGGAATTATAGAATCGACTGACACCACGTTGAAAGCACTATAACTCATCGTTGACGACAATACTTGGTCGTCATTGACGTCAGTCGTCGTGAAATCAATAATACTCCTGTTTGCTATTATTTTTGATAGTTTAATCGTTTCTAACTACTTTAAAATCTTTATCTTATTGTTGTTCTACCTATATGCTGCAGTAGGTACTCTAAATTTTAAATCCACTAGTACTTGGTTCTTAGATCTACTAGTCGTACTTTCTAGTTGATTGCAAAACATATCTTAGATTTAAAAGATGTATAAAATTTTAATAATTTGAGTTATGTAGGTTCAAAAAAAATGGATCCCATATTAGACTGCTTAAATCTTAAAATTCTGCACTTTTCGCCATTTTAAATGAATCGTAGCTCGTAGCAAATTCAAATTAAGATCTTCATGGAATTCTTAAGACCTACATGATCTACTTCACTTTATAAGAGATACTTTTTAAATCTTTGCATGCTTGAATAAAACAGTTGCTAAATTTGGCTTTCACTCATTTCTCCATAATTCCAAATAATTGTAATTTTTTCAATATTGCAAAAGCATGCAGTTAATGAATTTGTTTTGATTTGTAACAAATATAAATTACTTTATCAATTTTTTAAACAGTTATTTTGTCATAAAAAGTACGCTAATACTCTCTTGATTCACTATCTGTTAGGTGAAGTATAAATTGTAACAAATTAAAAGTGTTAATTTATATTTTGGTTAGGTATAAATTTCTTACTCAGGCAAAATAAAAATATTCCTTACATTTTGTTATTCAAACACGTGTTACATTATATAGTGTAGTTGCTTTCGAAATTTCAAGGTATTTATTATTTTTTCTGCATAGAACAGCACACTTTTTTTGGTCACAGACTTTAAATGTTACATTAGGTCACAGTATTAAAAAATTAAAAATTCATTAAATATTTCAAAATTTTTATGAGGTACATCACTCTTTTAATACTGTATGCTAGTAGTTTTTACCCAGTATGTTCTAAAAAATTTGTTAATGTAAACAAACTTGTACTTGTGTGTTAAAAAATACATTTATATTTTAATATAACTGCATACCTGTAACATAAAACCGTTCTACAGAACATTCTACATAAACAGGTATCAGGGCATAATATAAAAAAATCAACAATTCGTGAGATATCACAAATTTTTTTATGGAATACCCGAGTTTTAACAGAATTAAATATATCACGATATTTTAAATTAAAATCACGAACTGCTGATACTTTCGCAAAAATGTAAATTTTACTTGAAACAATTTTGCGATCAACAAATACTTTGAAGACAGTTTCTCTTCCATCATCAGTATTTTCTCTTCCATCATTTGATAAATATTTTGACATAAGTCGCTTTTCTTATTAAAAGTTTTGGTATTATACTGCGTTTAGAGTTACTCTAAAAAACATAAGGATGCTAATATATCTAATTTAATACAACACTGAACAATTATCGAAATCTCTTAAAGAAAGAATGTAAATACAAATTTCTTTAACTATTCTCAAAGTTCTACAGAATTTCATACTTGAAATGTTTTCAATTAGAAAAAAAGAACATAAGTTTTTTTACTGACAAACTTTATTAATATATTCCACCTGTAAAAGTAAAAGAAGAATGATTTTTAACTTTATTCAAAAATTAGAACTACGAAACAACAACGTATTGATTTGTTGTTCGATAGCATATATAGGGTATTCCAGTTTTACCTATATAAATTTACTAGCATATTTTGCAAAGAGAAATGAGAATAAATGTTTATATGAACGTAGGCTCTCAAATGCATTATTAAAAGTTATTAAAAAATATGAAAATCGATCATTTTTCTTATATAGTATTTAAGGAGAAAATCGTCTATTATCATCTCGTATTTTCCTCATACATATAGAATGATTACTGTAATCTCTTAATAAAATATTCAGGAGTCTTTGTTTATATAATATTTTTTTAATCATTTTTATTTAAAGAACAAGCTGGTAAAGTTCTACGTACAAAACTGAGACACTGTATGTGCATCAAAAAGTAAAGCAGTTTCAAGTCAAATTTTTTAATAACATTTAAAATTCTATATTAAAACAATATTTTTGTTTTCGTATTTTGATTTATAAATATGTTGGTACTGTTTGGTGCTGAAAAATTTGGTTACCTTGTATATTGTCAACCTCATGATTTTGAGGAGTCCTATCAAAAGATGTATACGATCAAAGATTTTTCTATTTCTTACAGTTTTCACGATATGCAAAATAACAGTAGAATTCAAGTTTTCCCCAAATTATAGTGTTCTAGGTTAAATTTGTTTTAATATCAATTGCAATGCTGTAAAATTAAAAATACACTAGGCAATTTAAAAAAGTCAAGGTAACAAACTAAAGATCTTAACTTTTTGTAGAAAGAAACATTTTTTGTTAATTTTACGTATTACGTAATTAACTAATTTTTTTTTAAACATTTCTTTTAAAAGAAAATCGTGCACACTATTTTACTGAATACCATGTACAATTAGATAATAGTTTTCTGTAATTAAATATAAATGAATAGCAGTTTTCTAGCAAAATTGTTCCATTAGTTTAGTTTTGTTACGTTTTGCATTTACTTGCATTTACTTAGAAATTATTTCGAAATGATTATACACTGGTTTATCTAAATGAGTTAGATTTTTTTTTTTTTCAAATTATTGTATTATTTGGCTTATACTATTATTGTACTATTTATTAAATACAGTATTTTTATTTCTAATAAACTGTAATGATTGCTGATATTAATAACTGTAATAGTCATTATATTCTATACAAACCTTCGTATACAAACTCTTTAAGATTATACATAATCTTATTATTATCAAATAAATACGCACTGATTTTATCGACTAAAATACACAATAGCTACTAACATGACACAGAATTTTAAATCAAATTTTGACTGGATCCTATCTTACTATCTAGACAGATAAGATTTAAAATTAAACTTTTATTATCAAACAATTATACAAATATTTAATCTGTAAACTGATTGCGTCAAGCGGCTTTCTTCCGTGGAAAATTAACAACTTAATATATTGATAATGAAAAATGTAAATTTCTTGCTTTTGAAGCACGTGTGTACTTTTATTCGTAATTAATAAAGGTACCTGAATTCAGTCGTACAATGATTTATCAACTAATAATATTAATAAATGTGTAAGTTACCAAATGTAATTTGTTTGATGTTCAAATAATTTTTATAATTTTATAACTTTCAAAGTAAATCTTTAAAATTACAAATATTGGCTGATTGTATGAATTTGCTTATAAAATTTTGACTGGGGAGTTTAATAATTGTTTTTAAAAAAAAAGAAACATAAGTTACCTAAGCACCATGTATTTTTATTGTCTACTTTTCATAAATATACATAATATTTATTTATGTTAATATGCTCAGTTATCTAGTTTTATTATAAGAGAACAATTTTCATTAGTAGTACTTCAACCTTAATTATTTCGTTACTGACTTCATTAATTCAAAAAATGAGTAACACAGATCTTCATTCTCGAAATAATGTAATTTCTTTAATATTTTTGTTTAGTTAAAGTTCACAGAAATAAATTAAACATTATATAATGCGCATATTTTACAAAGAAAAAGAAAAACTTGTAATCAATAATTCATTTTTGTCAGAAAAAATCATTTTTTAATTCTTTGACAATGAGACCACCAAAAAACCTTAAAAAATTATATTTTGGAATTTGAGAATTTAGAAATTGACGACAGAAATGTAAAAATGAAAAAAATTAAAAACTGTAAAATTTTAAAATGTAAGTAGTGAAAGATGAAAAAATTTAGGAATATATAAATTTGAAATTTAAGAATTTCTTAATCTGGAAATTTGAAATTTAAAAATTTAAGAATTTACAAAGTTGAAATATAGGAATTTACAAATTTATGATTTGAAATTCAGAAATTTAGAAATTTAAAAATCAGGTACATAGAAATTTCAGTTCTTCAAATTTATAAATTCTCCAGTAAACAAATTTTTAAATTGAAAGATTTGCAATACAGAAATATAAAAAGTAAAAATCGTCGGGCTATCCAACATTACGATTTAAAAATTAAAAACTTAGGATATTTGGAAATTTGAAAATTTATAATGTTAGATATTTAAATATTCAGGAATACGGAAATTTCATATTATCAGATAAAGGGACTTACTAACGAATGGAGAAGTTATCTAATGATTTAATTTACAACCTCTTCTTACTACAGTTGATTTATGCCTTTATCTCGGTACAAGACATAGTAGCATATCTTTCTTCAATTTAAAATATCTCATGTACCCTACGATTTCATACAATTTGCACTAGAATCGATCATATTTACATATTTATTATTTTCGAAAAAAATACGATGCTTATTAACTCATAAAGACCCAGCATATTGACGAAGGATAATTAAGGATTAAGTAAACAGTTATTTCTTATGTCATTTAATTTTTTTCTTCATCTTTTTATATGTACTGAAATTAGGAGTCGACGTATAATTTTTTGTAGAAATTATACTATACATTTAAAGGAGAAAAACTTATAGTTCTGTTCTTTATAAAAAAAAAACTTTTCTTTAAGTTTAAGTTTCTCTATCTTTATTTTTTATTCTTCTTATTTTGCAAAATTGATGTTTATGTGAATATTATATAACTTTTTAAATTACTTTTATAGTTACATTTTAAATAACTTTCTGAACGGATATACTGCTATCCCTAACAACTTATTTTATATTTCTTTAGGTGATACGTGATGCTATACAGGGATGCAAGAATATTGAAACTAAAGCTGGAGACTGGGACTTGGTAACCCAGTACGACAAAAAGGTTGAAGAGATTTTGCTGAATAATCTGTCAAAACAATTTCCAAAACACAAGTACGTCATTTTTTGCAAATAAATTAATTCTAGAAACATTCTTTTTCAATATTTAAATTGATGTAAGTCTTCTAAATTCACTGCGAAAGTATGTCTATCAGATGTTCATGTTTTCGTTTTATTGGTATTTATTTCATTGTTTATAAGTAGTACTATTTTTGTTAATAACCGATTAAATTGTACTACAAATTTTGACTTTTTTCTATTTCGTAGCCGCCACTATGAAATTCTCATAGATTTTTGCGAGCTAAATACGAATCTGAAATCCATTTTGCTCTACAGTTTTTGAGGAAATTAATGTTAAACAAAATTGCAAGTTTTCAACTTTGGTGATGTTTTGTGGTTTTGCTATTCAATCGCTTTTTATACAAGAAAAATCTGAGAACTTTCCCGAATAAGACGATATAAATTATTATTACATTGTAAACATTTAAATATGTTACAATAATGATCAAAGTAAGAAAGACACCAAAATTGCACCAATTTTTATTGATATTTTTCAATTTATTTAAAAAATTAAGGGCTTAGGGGAAAATCGAATTGTTGTACGTGATAGAGCAGACATTTCTGCTGCAAGAAACATCAAGCGAAGTTACAAAATCACTTTTATTTACATTTTACAAGGAAAATAGTTCGGCAAAACATGCGTCGCTGCCAGCGGTACTCGATGTTGGCATAGCGCCGTTATTAAATGTTAAATGTTCCGCCATATTGATTTAACTGAATAGTGGCGGTAAATTCAAATCCATTTGTATGGAAACAAATTTTCTTATTGATGTAATCCGAAGTATTAAAGCTTAATCTGCTATAGAATTAACTTTATGATGAAAAATAAATAATAACATTATTATAAATATTTACGAATGTCATAAAATATTCGTTTAAAATTCTTTTTTCGAACCAACGTTTAATCTCTAATTTTCCGAAATATAAATTAAAAGAATAATAATTTTTTTATGCAATAAAATGAATGAAGAAAATTAATACTATAACAAAATAAGTTTTCATTACATCATATTAAATCGATATAAATATTTATTTTGTAATTTTATTATAAAAATGTGTCTTCACACACAATTTAAAATTAACACTAAAGAAATTAAAGTAATATCAAAATTGATTTTAATGTAAAAGATTAAATTTTAGTATTAAGGTATAATTACAATAATATTAAATAAGAACATTCGTTATTATTTTATTATGAACATTTGTCTTCGTACAATTTTGAATTTTACCGCCACTGAAGTGACTATTGCCCTATTCTTTTAATTAAGTAGTCTCTTTGTGTTTCTTTCGGTATGTATTAATATGGCAATATGGTTGTATAGAGAATTATAGTGATTCTCTAGGAAATTGACAGAAAATATCTGCTGTACTGAGCTAAAGCGGTCACGATAGCAATTGGCGGCAAAATTCAAACGTATTTGTATGAAGTTGATTCTCAATACGTAATAAGATAGTCAAATATTTTTATCGGCTTAATATTATTACACGAATATCAGTTTAAAATAAATTTTAGCTTATTATGTTATAATCCTAATTTTCTACATTCATTCTAATATACACATATAAAAGTTGTTACTGTTTTAATTTCTATTCGATAAAAATACAGCTCAAACAGTTGCAAGTAAATACTGTTTTTTTCTTTTAAATAATCAGGTGCCCTTTTTGTACTTTAGATCAATATGGCGACAATCAACTAAGAACACGGGCATTGATTCATATCACTCCCAGAAGAATCACTAAATGAATTCCAGGCTTTAAAAAAAATGGTTCAAAACGAACGACAGTACCTAAACTGTTTATCAAAAATAAAAATTATTGCCAAGTTATTAAGAAATAAAAAATGTATCAAAATATAAATCTTCAAAACTAAAATAAATTTTTAACTTTGACAAAATGTCTTTAAATTCAAAATTGATTTTCTACTATGTTTATCTTTGTAACATATTTAAAAAACATTAATTTAAGAGGTTTGTCTCCCACAAAATAGTATTTTTTGTCAAGTAAAAAGGTTATAAATGTATCGACCATCACTTTATGAAATATTGTGCTGACTTGATATCAAAACGCAGTTTTAAATAAAACGTGCCTTATATTTTACCTTGTCCATGTATTTGGCCGTATATTCGTTTTATCATCAGAAACTAAGAAATATCGTCATAAAAATAGCATTACAAACAGTTGCATAATGAATCTAGAGCAAATTTACAATACAATGTGGTTGCACAAGAATAATCGACTAAACTGAGTATGCTTATTAAAAACAGTGAAATACAAGAACTTCCGTGTATCTGTCGCTATTTAATCGATCACAATTTCAAAAATTATTCCAGTTTAAAAAGCCCTTAAAAAACATATTTTTAAAGAACTAAAACAATTAGAAAAAATAAATCGAATTATTGAAGTATCGACTGGTTAAACTAACAGGAAATACAATTGGCACTTAACAATTGTTATGTATGATATTTTTTAAAACATAGATAAATGTAGAATGCAATTTTTTAATCAGAGCTCATGAAATTTGTATTTTGATTCTATATTTAACTTGTATTATATTTGAGAAATACTATTCCACTTTTAAGAGTGATTATGAATGAGTATTTTGAACTCATGTATAATGAAAATGGGTCCAGGTGTATACTTGTGATCATAGCGTTAATATAATCCTATAAATATTTCAAACTGACATTATTATTAATTGTATCTAATTTTCAGATTCATCGGAGAAGAAACAGTCTCCTCAACACGACATTTGCCCGAATTAACAGATGACCCTACATGGATCATCGATCCCATTGATGGCACCACAAATTTTGTACACTCATTTCCATTCACCTGCATTTCGATCGCACTAGTAGCGAAAAAGGAGTTAGAAATTGGCATTGTATACAATCCAATATTAGAACAATTGTTCACAGCCAGGAAAGGACGCGGTGCTTATTTGAACGGAAAGCCGATCAAAAGTTCCAATGTAGAAAGTGAGTTACAATTCTAACTTTGATTATTTTTGTTCAAAATTTGATATTCTACTAATTTATTTATTTCCCTTAGAATATTCTCTATAGTTCTGATACTTATCAATAATATCGACTATAAGGTAAACAAATAAGTTCATCGGTTAGAGAATTTTTCTATTTACTATTAACATTTATATACTTTAAAAGGAATTAAAAAATGCAATGATATGCCAAACACATTCAGATAAATAAGTTAATTAACTTTTATGGAGGATATTTTATTTCAGAAAATGTAAAAATGAATTTTCATTCAATATTCTTATACTTCAAGATAATATTCAATGCTTCATGTTAATGTTCTGATTATAGTGCTTCATGATATAAATATTAATACAAATTAAATAATGGAAAACGAATGAAATTATGGCATATAGAATTTGAAAAAATATTTAACACGTACTTTTTCGTAGTAGTCCACACTCATATTTGAAGGGTATAAACATATCAAAATTAGGATTTCAAACCCCATATTGTGCTATAATATATTATTTATATTAAATATAAATAATTTGGTTATTTATCTTACATGAATTTATGCCATGAGATTTACTAATTATTTTCGATTTCGGCTAAGGATTTTCACGAATTCAAAATAAACTGTCAAGGCTTAATGAAATACGTTTAACATTAACAAAACGCTGGAAAATAGTTAATATGCGGACACACCTAAAAGTCGACTATGTACTCTTCACGGAATTTTCCTTGCGACTGACTTTCTTTTTCTTTGCCTGTACCTCCTAGATTGAAAATAGTAGCCGCCGATATATTGCCGCTAATTACGATATTTTATGACTTGACCTCAATATTTTTAATTTCTACCTGAGATCGATGGGGTGTTTCTGGGGCTCATCCTCGTGGGTTTCAGGTATTGTTATAAACCCTACAGTATTATAATACTGAACCTTTGGGATAATTTAAACTTTTAAATATGAACCGATATGGTGTCATTAATGAGCAATTTGAAATGCACAGGATATCCCAATAATCATAAGAAGAATGGTCAAGTGATAATTCTTCACGTAAAATTACGTCTAAAAATATAATATTTGTTCATATTTATAAAAGAATATTTATATTAAATATTGTAAATATTTATATTTACTGCAATGAAAATGATAATTTCTTGTTTGGATAATTCAAAATTTAATGGGTACTATGAATTAATATAACTATTAATAAAAGTATTGTCATTAGTCAGTGTCCTATCTGATACCGTCACTAATTGCATATTTATTACACTTGTAACTGAATTCATCATTTTGAATATTAGTGTATCAGCAATATCATGAAGAATAATGACCCACAATGCATTTCAACGGTTTCATATTTACATTTATAAATTTATAATAACTACTGAATATTTTGCAGAACACTAGTATGATTCCATTTTTTGAGTATGAGTGCCAGCCCTAGTTAACATATATGAAACTTCGTTTAGTTAATGCCTAATCGAAATTTATCAGTGAACTAACTAAAATTCATAGTTCATTATACTTACCTAAGAATTCTTTACTGTGATCAGAAGTCTTATGTATGTAGCCCCCTGCCCTGTGTAACTTTCGAAGCAGTCCATGTGAATTTCACTACTGTTCCTTTACAACTGCTAGTATACTAAACGCATCAGCATTCTTGATTACAATTATACGACAGTCTCTGGAGTTAATGTCGACCTGCAACGCCCAATGATCGTCTACTTCTCTAATACGATTTTATTGTCTTTTTCTGAACTTCGCTTCGTCGACGTTTAAAATTATGTAAAAATATGCATTCATTTGTGGAACACTCTCAGTCCAACTGAATAGTTAGCCTAACCAATACTGCTCATATTTTTCTATACAGTTATAATTCTATGTAAGCAAACATGTCCTTTACGGACGAAGCTCCCTCGCCGAGAAATGTAACGTAATCCGGGTTCAGGTATAACCGTGAAACAATAACAATGCAAATATAAAATTTTGTATTTTTTCGTTATCAAATTTTTATCAATAGATTTTTCATATTTTTCTTATTAAAATGAGACTAAACACGATATAATTTAGACTACATTTACTGGTTTAATCGATTATAAAAGTTTCTAACGCTGAGGAGGGTAGCGAGTGAAGAAGAAAGAGACTGCGATCGTGGCAGTCGGAAAAATTGCGTTGCTAACTTTTTTATTTTCCATCTATTTTTTATATAACTTTCTCCATCATATCTGTGACATTTCCCTGATTAAAATGAGACCAAACACGACGTAACTCGAGTTATATTTACTTCCAATATCTTATTGGCGTAAAGTCATCGATGTACGCGTAACATTTGAAATTACAAATAAATATGTCCCGAATTACGTCGTGTTTGGTCTCATTTTAATCAAGAAAATGTCACAAATATGTTAATAAGAGTTTCTTAAAAAAAAAAAATCAAAAATAAAAATATTTTATTCTTGCATTAGAATTGTCCCATTGTTACTGTTTGTTTACGTTCAATCATTCAGATGTCTCCTTCACTCGATGTCCATTTCTACGTTCAGCAAAACATCAATCAATATAAGACTTATTCGATATTAGCGAAAGTTCAGACCCGAGAAATTCGCTTATATCGAGTATTTACTGTACTCGATTATGTACGGAAGGATGTAGCACTATTCAATTAGATTTCTGACACATGATAATCAATTTTCAGAGCTGGAACACTCGTTGCTGTGTATAGAAACATCATACGCAACGATCGACAACATCAGAGACATTATTTTAGGAAGAACAGAAGCCTTCGTGTCGGTGGCTCATGGAATACGAACAATGGGATCAGCAGCATTGACTCTCTCTTATATAGCAATGGGTGCAGCGGATGCTTATCACACCGATAATTTGATGCCTTGGGACGTGGCTGCTGGTGTGCTTATTATCAGAGAAGCAGGTGGTGTGGTTATCGATACAAATGGTATGTCACTCGGTATGATATAACTTTTAACCCTTTGCGCTCGAGAGGCGACTCTCGGTCATACACGGCTAGCATAAATGATTCATTCGTTTTGAAAAGGCTATATCTTCACAAGAAAAGAACTATGATGTACACACACGGAAAGAACCACAAACTCACCTAGTTTATACACTTTCTACAAATGTTCAATATGTGCCTCTTTGGTACAATAATTTGAAATAACCATTTTTTAACTGATTCTATAATATTACACATGTGATGTAGAAACATAGTGGACAATAGTGGAAATTATTAGTAGAGAAAAGAATTCATGTAAAAATACCTTCGAGTGCAAAGGGTTAATTTCTTCCGCAGGAAATTTCGACTGAAACGCGTTTTGTAGACCGCAGAATGTAATCAAAAGGAATCGACAATCATGAAACTGAACGAACGACACTAATTTCTTAACTCTGCACTCGAAAGTATTTTTGCCGTTGGCAGACAGTGATTTTAAAATTATTTAATTGAAAAGTTTGAATTTTAGTTTTAGTTGAACCTATTTTAGTTGAAAATATGGGACTCTGGGTATTTGTAGATGTAAGAATTTGGAAATCTAGAATTTTGGAGAAATAGGATTTTAGAGATATAGAAATTTTATAGTTTAGGAATTCGGGGACATAGAAACTTGAGAATTTAGCAATATGGAACCCTAGGGATTTGGGAAGCTTCAAATTTGGGATGTAAAGACTTGGAGATCCAGGAATTTGAAGGTCAAGGATTTGGAAGGTTTAGAGGTTTTAGGATTTAGGAATATGGGAATGTAGGAACTTGGCGACCTAGGAATTTGCAGATTTAGAGATTTTAGGATTTAAGAATTTAAGGATATGAAAACTTGGGGATTTAGCAATATAGGACTGCAGAAATTTGGAGACCTTCAAATTTGGAGATATGAGAATTTGGAAATCTAGAATTTTGGAGGTTTAGAGATTATAGGATTTAGGAATTTTGGGACATAGGAACTTGAAGATTTAGCAACATGGGACTCTAGGGGTCGGGGAACCTTCGAATTTGGGATGTAAGAATTTGGAAATCCACCATTTGAAGATCTAGAATTTTGGAAATGTAGGATTTTGAAGGTTTAGAGATTTTAGAATTAAAAAATTTAGGAATATAAAAACTTGAATTTGGAGATATAATAATTTGGGAATTATGAATTTGTAGATCTAGAGATGTAAGAATCCAGAAGTATGGAGATTTAGATATTTTAGAATTTAGAGATTTGGGGCACAGAAATTTGAATATTTAGAAATATGGGATCTAGGGATTTGGGGGCCTATAAATTGTGAAATGCAAGAATTTGAAAATTCGAATTTCTAAACTTCTATAGCTTAGAAACTTGGTAATATGAAAATTTGAGAATTGAAAAATTATCAATGAAATACGTGTATAATTATAATATCAAAATACTATTTCAAATTTTATTAAAAAGACTAAAAGATCACAGAAGGATATAGATTTATTGTGAAAGAGTACAGATGATCAGTTGTAAAAGAGAAACAAAGAGGAAGACAAGTGCATTTCTCTTCAATAGCCTGTATCCATTGAGAAAAGAAATAGATATATTTTCACTTGTTTTAGATTGTTAAGGTTCTTTTGATTTCACATCAGTGTTGTATAAAAAGTTATGTATTCAATGATCAAAATCGTTTACTGAGTACTAGATTTATTTTATTGACTAATATTTTAACTTCTGAACCTAACTATTGCAAGACAATCACCTTAAACAAAAGAAAAGAAAATTTAACAAAAATTTAATATTTCAATAATTTCTCTAATTTTTATTTTTCTTAGATAATTCAAATCACATAGATATCGTTATTTTGAAATTCTGACAGAAAATTAGTGTTAAATTTTTCTGATATCGACTGCTAATAATACTTATTGAATGTTCCAAGCAGTTAAAATTTAATATATGTAGGTAATTAAAAAATGGAACGAAAATGAAAATTATGAATACAATATATCAAAGGAAAATTATCTTAAATCCTTAAATTGAAAGATTAAGCTGTTATACCTATATTCATCTTCACTGCGATAATGGTTGTGTATTATTTAGTAAAATGAGATAAGCAAATACTTCTTTACTTAACGAATCACAATTTATAAAATGCAATGAAAAATAAAATTCTGTTTCAGGAGGAGAATTCAACATTATGTCTCCCAAAGTACTAGCAGCAGGTAATAACAGATTGGCCAGTGAATTAGTAAAATTAATTAAGAAAGCTGATTCGAAGACGTTGCAGAAGCGAAGATCAAAAGAAGATCATCTAAATTGAGTCATCGAAATGAACAAACTTAGAACAGAAACTAAACAATTTTTTTCTTATATAATTATCTCGTATTAATATAAATTATCTAGATTTTCTTGCCAAGTAATTAATCGAAACTTATATAAAATAAATCACGTAATAACAAAATCTTTTTGATCTCGAATGTTCTATGCATTTGACCTGAAATGATTTCGTAATCCTGCTGATTCACATACAGCAAACGTTGTTAGACAATTATAAACAATTAAATAAGATTCCGCGACAAATCAGATTACAGTGTTAAACATGCATGAGCCTGTGTATTATTAAAGTTAATTGTGTTAATTGCTTACTTCTAAACTAAATAACAGTCGGAGATTAGCACTGTAAAAGTTATATAATCATTTTAGAGATAACTTTCAAGCTGATTTAAATAAAAAGATCATAAAATCGATCCTTGTAAAATAATACATGTATACAGTATTTAATAAATCAGTATTATACTAAATATCTTTATCTTTCGCTGTTATTTAAACTTTTGACTTATTGTTGTTACTTAAATTCAACGTATATCATTTATATAAGTTACTAAAGATTAATGATGGAGAAAATTCATTTTTATGGTACAAATAACTTCAAGTATTAACTTCTAGAATTAAGGGGGGGCCTCTATGTAGGAAGCCGAAATGAAACCGATTTTTAAGAATTATTTCGAAGGATAAAGAATGAATAAATATTTGTAAGCATTTGAGGACTATTTAATAAATACTTCAACTTCATTTCGAAATTTTTCTTGGTTAAATAAAATACAAAATGGCGGAGGTACAGCATTAAGGCGCTAGAAGCGTCGCGAAGCGACTTCTAAAACGGTGTATACTCTAGTGTCTGTTTTTATTATCTGAAAGAGCCAAGAAAAGAAGTCAGATGTATAACTGTAGTAAATAGATGAACCAAAGATATTGACAAAAAATTAAAAATTGAAAAAATGACAGACTTCAGAACAAACTGTTTAATATTTTAAAGAAAAATTGTACCCTTCTGCAATAAAAAAAATGTTTATTTCAGTGATTTTAACTTACTTTTAGGTTCATCCAGGAGACACTATTGTTATTAAAATGTGTACAAAATTTCAGTCCGATCAGTTGAGTAGCTTTTGAGTAATCGTGTACACCGATATTCAACTTAGCGTAAAAACAAATTTCGAGAAAATCGCGTTTAAAGTTTAATTTGTCTGAGCGTACTTTAGCACAAGAGGTTGAATAATTTTTATACCTACCATTACTTTGAAAATTCCTTGTACGTACTTCTTCCAAAACATCTGACTAATCTCTATTACAGGTATAGAAGCACTTCAAACATTAAATAAACACCTCCCAGATCATTATACTACCGTGCGCGTCTCAGATCGACGTAAAGGTGGGTTATGGGTTTAGACTCTCACAGCAGTAGCTTTGTGATTCACTCCAAATACCAATGCATTTCGTATTCCATAGGTTTCAAAGTAACTTTCTACGCAATAAAATAAAACAAGACTTTTTCGACCACTCCTACATAGAGGTCCTGTTGGAATATATAAAAATTAATTATTGCTTAGTTCACATATGTTATTTAGAGTGAACATCCTGCAAATCAGAAGTTCGACGAACGACGAACTTCTCGATCATTACACGTTGCCGGACGGCGATCTTGTTACCCGATTTTTCTTTATTTCTCTTAGAGTACAATATGTATATTCTAGAATTGCAGAGACGTATATTATACTAGTCTTTTAAAAGAGAACATCAATTCATTTCATAATTAAAAAGTAATAACTGTCTTTTATTATTTAAAATAGAAACTTAAACCTGCTTCCCATATTCCAATAGGTCCCCCCTTAATTTCTAGTATTTTAGTAAAATTTCGTAGATTGTAACTATATAAATTATAAATGATGCCTAAACCTGACCTGCACCTGTTTTTGCAAATTATTCATATATTAATAAAAAATAGAAATTGCATTTTAATTATCAAGTTAAAAGTTAACTATTTTTTCATTATTTACTTTACTATTACTTACTCGCATACAAAAATCATAAAATAAGATAATACATAGTGTAATTCATCGATTGTGTTTTAAATGTGTTTACTACAATTGAATAGTTCATGCTTAACAATTATTTTCAAAATTATGTTGTATAACTTTTCTGTAAGTATAAGATATTAAAAATGAAAATAGCAAAAAAAAAGAAAAACACTAGCAAAATATCTACTACCATTGCAAAAATTACAAGAATAAGTTTATTTATAATTTGTAAAAAGGATTATGTTTATAATTTTTTTGCCCATACTAGAAATACAAATCATATAAGTAATACATTTTGTTAAAATGTTTTAATGGTTTCAAATATTTTCAACTATAATCCAAATTTCTTACTGGGTACAGTTGTGTATTTAGATAAAATTGTATAAAAATACATTAAACATTTTATCTGATTGAACACCAATTAACAATTAACGTTTGATCTATAATTAAACTTCAATTAATCAAGAATTAATTTGCAACCATTTTCCCAATGATTTTTTAAGTCAATCTTAAAATTTTATTTATAATCAATTTTATCAAATTGAGGATTAAAAAGTAACTTTAACTAAGGACTTTTTCAATAAGCAATTAACTCTATGTTGTTAATTAACCCTTTTAGTGCCAGAGCCGATATATCGGTCCGCACCTTGTATCGCTTTACTATTCGTATTGCGGGAGAACTCTATCTCAAAATAAATTTATAATACGTTATAAATGGTCTAATTTCATTACGAAAGAATTAAAAAAAAAATAGTTTTTCGTTTTAACTCTTTGTGGACGACGACTTTTTCCTATCGCTTGGAGATAACGAAATTATTATTATTTTTTATTTTTGTTATGTAATATTATTTATCTTGTTACAAAATATATTGGAAATGCAAAGTATATACTTTGTAGTAAATGCTCTATATAAAATTATGATGAAAAGATGACTTTTTGTATGTGCAAATACGTTTTGTAAGAGAGAACTCAACTTTTACTTTCTTTATGATCTTTTATACCTTTGTTATTTATATAATTTTCAAAGAATACAGAAAAACTAGTGTCATTGATTTGTTCTCTATTTCGTCCTTAATATACTGCTTTTTGAATCATGTAAATATTGTTTCTTGTTTGATTTTTGTGAGCATTTTCCCAAACCCTAGTAAAACCGTGAAATTCGGCCGGTTATTCTCGCACAGGCACCGCTTTTTCGCCCGTCACTAAAAGGGTTAAAACTTATTTTATCTCAAAATAAGAATTAAAATGTTAGAAATCAGTAAAAAATTTATACACGACAAAGATGGCAATTTGAACAACTTTTTCGTTAATTTTATTCATATGCGTTATGAGGTTATAAATATAATTACGAAGGACATTAAGAAGTATGATGTATCAGTATTCTTTATGATATGATATTTACATATACACTTATCACACTTCCGACTAAATTTATCACGTTGCACATTACTTCCTTAATATTAATATATACCATTCAGCATTATTAATAATTATATTTAGTTATACATAAATACGTGTCAATTACATCAATAAATTAATAAAACAGTTGTTCAAATTTTCATTATGCTTGTTGTAAATAAATTGTTCTACAAATATTTTGAAGTATTTTCTAACTGAGCTTTTGTGAAAACGAATACTCACTTTTTCGATTGCAATAATTAAAAATAATTACTATATTTTAACATTTAAAGATTTGGAAGCTTTATATTTCCGAATTTTTAAATCAAAACATTTCCAAATTCTCGAATTTCTAAATTTACGAACATTCAAATTTAAAGATTTTCAAATACATAGTCTTATATTTGCAAAATTTCAAATTTCCAAATTTTCACATCATCACATTCCCCGATTTTTTAATTCTATAATATCTAAGTTCAAAAATGTCTAAATATACAAGTCCTCAAAGCTTTAAATTTATACACTGTTAAACACTTAAATTTCTGAATTGTTAAAAGTCACAAATTTCAAATTTCGAAAATTTTCACATTTTCAAATTTCCATATTTCCAAATTCTCAAATTGCCAAATTTTCTAATTTTCTAATCATCAAATTTCAAAAGTGTAAATCCCCAAATTTCTAAATCTCCAAATTCTCAAGTCGTCCAATTTCCAAATTCCAAAATTTTCAAAAATCCAAATTCCAAAGCTTTTAAATATCCAAATCGTCGAAAACCCAAATTTCCAAATGCACAAATTATCAAATTCAGTAATATTCAAACTCTAAAGGTCCAAATCTTTGCATTTACAATTTTTTTAAAACATAAAATTCCAAATTCATAATCACTCAAATTGTCAAATGACCGAATCCGCAAATTCTGAAATTCCGAAATACTAAAATTTCAAAAAGTTCAAATTGCAATATCTCTCATTTTTCAAGGACCTAAATTTCAAACTTCTTAAACACTTATTTAATACCTATTGAAAAATAAGTACTTAAATAATATTAAATACCTATTTAAAAATTTTCTAATTTGAAATCATTATTGGGTCAACATCTCATCGTTATGGATACTCTGTACATATATCCATTGTTACAATGGGTGGCCAAATTATTATACTGAACCGATTTTATAAAAATATGTGATCAAATATTTCGACCAAAAGGTGTCTTGTGACGCCTTTTCGTTTGAATGCAAATAATTGTCACAACTGTTGAAATTTCAAATTCTCAGTTAAATGTAGATAATTTGAGGAATATATTTACTGATACATTAATGTGTTTTTGTTGGAGATTATTTAATCAGGTTGTAAATTCTAGCTTAAGTCATCAATCTACAAAATATAAATACATATAACGGTGTACACTGAAATGCAACATGGCGGGAAATAAGCGAATATCAAAGTTATGCCGCAACTCGTGCATTTTCCGTTACTCAAATCGAGGTTCTCTAATCTGATTATAATTGATATGATGTTGCAAAATGGTGTTGATATTTATATGTAAAATGGTTTAAAATTAGGCACTGTCATGAAATCCTTAAGGTATCAAAAGACACCTCATGGTAGAAATAAGTATACCATATGCACATTTTTTGACCTAGGATGAACTGGGAGAAAATGACATCGCTAAATTAATTTAACAACTATTGTATGAAAAGTCGAAAAATTAATTGTGGGGAAATGATTCAAATTACAGAATAATTTTAAGTTAAAATTTGAAACGTGTCTTTTGACACCTCTTGATAGAAATAGTGGTAAGTGCCAGTCAAATTTTAGTGGTTTTAATTTCAGTCTTGTCCCAGGCGCCATGATACCGGAAAACATAAATTTTTACAACAAATTTTTTCTTTGATGCATAATTACCCATTCACTGCCAACTACAAGATATCTCATAGTAAAAAAAAACATTACCTCGTAAAAAAAAAGATACCTCGTAGCTGGGAGTTAATGGGTTAAAGGACGTTATACATAATAGATCCTTGATTTCTATATATTTAAACTCATAAATAAGAAATGTGAAACGACGAAATAAATAATTGTATTTTCTTGAATAATGTAGTATACGATTTATATTACGTGTACAATTTGTATCTTTAATTACATGTATTATTGTCAAGAAAAATAATACATCGTGACAAAATATGCAATATATTGTAATATTACTATAAAAGATCTTGTTCTATTCCATCGATTCACCCCTTGCACTATAATTTGTCACGTGCGTCAGTCAGAACTAACTAACCACAGCTATAATATTAAATCAGACAAAGAAAGTCGAAGTGTTATGTCAATCTGGTAATTATGCAATCGTTGAGTATGCAAATTATAATTGGATTTGAACTCCAAATTGAAACGTATTAAAAATTCGCGTAAAATTAATCATAGCTGAAGTCCGAGTGCGTCACGAGTCAAACTCGTCATAATAGCGCAAGCAGTTACTGTTACAAAATATGCAACTTTCAGTATAGTTTGGCCACACACTCTAAAGTCCCGAATTCAGTAATTTATCGAATAGCAAAACAGTAGTATGAAATTGATCGCAGTTCGATGACTGAACATAGCACCAAAAGAAGTACCTAAACAACCGACAAACTTCAAATTGCTGACTAAACACAGAACTTCAAAGCTGAAACTTTGGTCGATGCGATGCGACATCTAAGATAAGCACTACTCCTGAAATGTTTAGATTCAACTGCCTATGCCGTTTGCGCGATTCTGTATCAGTAGTGACAAAGATAAGAGGATGCTCACACGAAGACTCAGCGTTCAATCGATCAGTCGTTGCGTCGAAGGCCTCGTCACCAGTGATCATGACGACCGAGCAAGATATCAGAGAATACTTCGAAACTGCCAAGGAATTAACCCTACAAGCTGGTGAGGTGAGTCCTATCTAGTGACATCCGATTGGCCGCCAAGAAAACGCGGGAAATACACTGCTAGTCAAAATTGTAAGTTCGTTTCGGGTTAGTTTACTGTTGTGAGTGACGCTACTTATTTTTTCCCTTGTATCACGTAAGAATACAAGATTTTACAATCTTGTACACAATGAATTTTTATTACTTTTATGGGAAATTGTAGGTTAGATAAGCATAAGTTCGCTTATAGAAGGAATAGTTTATTTAGTAGTTTCAATCAATCTCTCTGTTTTTGAATTAAGGAGAAAATTTGGATTTCGTTGATCCTAAGATTTTCAATCTCCGTCAAATTTTGTTAACCATCGATTTATTTAATTATTAAACCGTTCGATATATTAAAATGGTTCGAATACTTTTTTATAAATTTCGTTTAATATCCTTTATACGTTTTATGTGATTATATATGGAGAAAAAGGTGATTTTAAAATTTGAATATTGTAATACTTAAACCATTGTGTACTGGCTCTGTTGTGGATAAGAGAATTATTCCGTTAAAATATGAGTAATATTTTATCATTTCCTTGAAGATAAGAGAGGCAATATGATTATAAAATTCGTTGATGTTTTTTGCTATTCATCTTCACAACTAAAAAATAAAAAAAGATGAAACAAAAGAAGTTAAAAAGGACTGAAATTTTTATAAGCTGCGAAACTAGGGCAAAAAAGTAGTTACATTCACAAGTAGTTCCGTAACCAAATGCCTTGACTACTTTGTTAGCGATTAAATCACTGGATAATACTTTCAAAAGTAAGCGATATGAGTCTTAATTTAATTACTTCGACTTATATCTTATCTTATCCAAAACAGAAATATTAGAAGTCACATAATGCATTCATCATATAAAGGAAATGAGAAGGTTGAAATTAATAATGCGCGTTTTTGTCTGATAATGGTAAAAAGGAACGGTTTTTACCTACTTAGCTGTGAATATTCCTACCAAAAACCAATTTGGAAAAATTAGAGAATAATAGGAAGATAAAGTTCTAGAATTTCAGTATGAAGTTCGTTTCTTGTCATTTTTTGCACTTAGGATTCGTAACGAAAAAAATTTCAAAAAATTTTGTAAAATACTTTGTCACATCCATAATGTCAGAGAATGAAATTGTTGCATGCTACTAAATAGGGGAAAGAGAGTGAAACGCCCAATCGAGGTAAATTTTCACATATCTAAATTTTCGAATTCTTAAGTTATCCAAGTTCCTTGAGTTTGCAAATTTACAAGGATTAATATTTGTAAATTTTTATATTTTTATAAACTAGTTTATACAATGACTCTATATCTGGATGAAGGTTAATATATTTTGACAAAAGTTTCTTAATAATTTTCGTAAATTAAAATAACTTAGCACATTAACAGATATATATAATTATTTTAATTTCACGCTGCTTAACTCATGCACTTAACTCATTATAACATTGTGTGTCATAAATGGCACAAACTAAATTTCCGTTTATTTTTCATGTAAAACATTCAATATCTTGTCATATTGAATACCTATCAATTAAACAATAAATTACACAATTAACTTGTTTTTTTATTAATTATATGAAATTAACTTGTGATTATGTATACCCTGAAATTACCATTTTTCAAAAATACAAAAAACAAAAATTAGTCTAATAAAATTTTGTATAATTTGTGTACAGTAAATGAAATAAAATCAAGAATAATTGTAACATAAAAATCCAAGTACAACCATCCATAAATTATTATTATTAATTTTGAAATTATGTTGTTTGTTATGTAATCTTTTTCTATCGATGAATAGAACTTTTCTACTTTTCTGTCGATAAAGAATAATTTTTTCATTATTCACTAAAAGCCATCTGTCATTAAAAATTTACTTGCTATAAGTCTATAGAATAGTAATCGATTTCGGTTATCATATGCTATAATATTTATAATTTTGTTTAAAAGGATTTTAAATAGATATCTAAGAAATATTAAAAAATTTTTTAAATTAAATTAAAGTTACATTTTAAGAACCTATAAAAAAAACCAATACAAGAAAATTTAGTTGTGATAAATGATTTATTTAATCAATAGTAATTGATGTTATTGAATTTATCTGTTTTGTCAAATAACAGAATGTAAAGAATGTGTGTTTCTTTTTTGCTGTACAAATGAGATAAACGAAAACATTCAATCAATCACTCTTACTGAATTTAACTTCTCTATTAAATAAAAGAATGTGAAGAATGTTTCTGTTTGTTTTTCTTTGCAAACGACATAAACGAAGACTTCATCAATCACTGTTACTGAATTTAATTTCTGTGTTAAATAAAAGATCGTATACATCCGATCGAACGTTCGATTTCTCTAAAATTGTGAACGGAACTACTTCTGTGACAAGTATTTCCAAGAAATACTTACCGATTTTAAACTCTTCGAAAAAAATAGGTAGTTAAATACAGAAGAGAACTGGTAGATAGTCGGAAACAAGCAAATCGCTTTTACTTATCACACCAGCGATACTTATCAGATAAAAACGGGCAAAAGGTACAAACAGGCAAGAATTCATATCTCAGCGGTCATAATATTTATCTGTGTCTCATTTTCTCCGTAGCTATTCAAATCTGGCTTCGAAGGACAGAAAGTTGTGCAAGTGAAGAAACATGACTGGGACCTAGTAACAGACTGTGACAAAAAAATCGAGGAGTTGTTAACTAAAGGCCTGAAAGAGAAATATCCCGACCATGAGTGAGTCACCAAGTGATTTTTGTGAATTAGCAATGCGTAGAAATTCTAAACAGTACTACAATCTTTTTAACGAGATAAAAACGTTCTTGGTACATGAGAATTGATCACGTTTCAGCGAACAAATGAAACTATCTTTTCGCAACTGTACCATTTCCTTATTTTTCTATGATCTTAATTCGCGATATAAGGTGAACGCACCCATTAGCAACTACGTTCCAGTTATTAGTTACCCATTGTTTCATTTTATGAAAACTTATGAGATCTATTGTCATTTATATGCTACTATTTCGATAATTATCTTTATATTGAAGTGTCCATTGACGAATATAATGGAAATTTAAGGATAAGTTATTAAATACATACCTATTTCTAAAGTCATCAGTTACATAAAAAAATATTATATAATATAAACAAGTATAGTTATAAATAATAACTAAACAATAGTTTGTTTCAATTAATAACAAAATATGTAATTAACAGTGTCATCAATAGTTCTTGAAATGTTGCGCTGTCACACTTAAGCGTGGACACTCTGTATGCATTACACAGTAAGTGACATGATCACATATGCGTTACACAGTAGGTGACGTGACCATATATGCACTGCATCGGTGACATGGTCAACTGAGAATGGTGATATGATAAAATATAGTATATTTGAGTACACATAGTGTAAAACATTTGGAATAGTAACAAAAATCGGTAATATAGTGGTCCAGGGGTCGGCAACCTTTTTGAAGTTAAGAGCCATTTTTTTCCCGATGTGATAAATTATTTTTTTAAAGAGTCAAATATAAGTACATACATCGGTATGGATTAGAAAAAATAATATAATATCTGCTGTGAAACATGTATTGATTGTGAAATCAAAACATTTTATTTTGCGTAGTAACAGAACATATAAGTCAACGTATTAAAGAAAACGGGAACACTTTTTGGTTTTGAGTGTGGCGCCGATGAGTGTGGAGAGGAAGGTTACCTAAAGCTAGGTTTACATGCATGCGATCTGCCGCGCATTTTGATGTGTGCGCAGGATTATTATATTTGTTTAGCATTTGCAATATTGCAGTTAATTTTTCAATATGTACTATTAAACTACTCAAGAGCGACAAGTTTGATTTTATTGAGCCGCATGCGGCTCGTGAGCCGTAGGTTGCCGACCCCTGGTATAGTGGATAGGGTGCCCCAGCTTTTTATCTTCGAACTTTACTCACGTACTCCACACGCAAAAATAAGACGAAAAGGTTATATTAACATAGCATTTTAAACACTTTATTTATAGACTACAAAATGACTTCGGGCTATTTTTTCGATGTCGCATACAGTGTGTCCTAGTTTTGTACGTAAAACAGGACCAGCATGTTTCTTAAATAAAAATGATAAAAAACGTTATATAAACATAGCTTCAATGTTTTATTGAAAGATTAGGAGGAATATACGAAATGATAATAGATGATTTTCTCCGTCAATACCACACGTGAATGATTGTCGACTTTCATACCTTTTTAAATAACCTTTAATAATGCATTTGAGAGCCTACGTTCATATAAACATTCTTTCTTATTTTTTTTCTCTAAAATCAATATTTTCGGAGATATTAAATAAAAACTGTCAAAAGGGGGCTTTAAGAAGGGCTAGACAAACGAAGCTTTGTTACCAAAAACCCTGTTAGGAACTTTTTTCTCTAATCAATGGTTTGGTTATAATTTTAGCACGATCGGAGGTTTGCACTTTTCGGAACCCTTATAATATACTGAATCAAATATTTCAGATTTATGGCGGAAGAAACTATGGCCGAAACGAAAGAACCGCCAGTGTTGACGGATAAACCAACATGGATCATAGACCCCATAGACGGAACCCTGAATTTTATTAATTCATTTCCGTTCTCATGCATATCAGTGGCTTTGTCAGTTCGTAAGGATATTGTGATAGGGATTATTTACGATCCGCTGAGGTCAGAATTGTTCACTGGAATCAAAGGACAGGGGGCGTTTTTGAACGACAAGCGTATTAAGACCACTAACGTAACTGGTAATTATACCCTGCATATGATTTAACC
Organism: Megachile willughbiella; assembly: GCA_945859595.2. Classification (NCBI taxonomy): domain Eukaryota; kingdom Metazoa; phylum Arthropoda; class Insecta; order Hymenoptera; family Megachilidae; genus Megachile; species Megachile willughbiella. Next base: position 1,973,001 of record OX243806.1, read on the forward strand.
ATGATAAGAATTTTATTTCAAAGAAATAAATATGAAAAATTATCGTCAGGAATATATATGGTGGTTGTTCAATTAATTAATAATTTATAGATACTATTTATCTTCTATATTTATGTTCAATGAAATTAACATTTCTATATTACGTCCATATTATGTTATAATGGTTATTTTTGTCTTATAAAATCTATTTCGTAACATTCAACGCAATATCCAAAGAATTGAATATATAAAAATAATTAGTATCAATGGATTATTAATATAATTAAATTGCTATAAATTTCTATGAAAAGTGTAATATTAATCTAACGACTTATAAAAGCTCAAAATTAATTAAATAGCTCGAAATCCAATAATTTATTAGTTAAAAATAACTTAGATATTCTTTTATACTCTTATATACATAACCTTACTATACTATTTTAATAGGTCAAAATAGTTTATAATTAATTTAGTAGACAACAGAGTAAAAATAATGACTAATAACATCAAATTTAATAATCTAATCACCTACGAAGAATTAAAAATTAACTGAATATTTTAAGAGAAATCAAAATTACTTCAGCAGTATATTAAGAATCAACATAATACCCTAATAATAATCACAAATCCAACAATTTGGTAATCTAAAAGTAATTTCAGCTTGATTTAATGATTGAACAACGCTCAAAACATTTTGAATTATTACAATAATTAATGCAATAACTGAAACGATTAAAAATACCTAAACACGACTAAAAATAATATCACTATAGAAATTAAAAATAATGTAACATCAGCATGATACCATAAAGGAAAAAAATTAATTTAAAAAATTTTGTAAACGATGCAGCTTTTTTGTTACAGAGTTGAAGAAGGCTTTGATAGAATTCGAGTTGTTTTCCGTGTTTGTACCAACAAAAAATCGGGACATCAAACTGGGTAGATTAGAAGCCTTAAGTCGCGCTACACGAGGGTAAATATTACATATTTGATTATTTACATTTTTTTCAAATACGTGTATTTAAAATTTTATTATTATTCCATTATTTGTTTAACTTTTTAAGCATAAAAATATTTTAGTTGCATAATGAAAAACTTTTAACAAGTGATAAATTATAATATTTAAGTAAAGAAAAATTATTTTTCTTTATACGAATTTCGAGAAAGTATTTTTACAAATTCTTTTTTAAATCATCGAAACTACATATGGACAGTATATTACAATATACTTCTTTTCAATTTTCGTTTATTTTTCTCTGACTTTAAATATACTTTTAGAATCAAAATAGTTCACAGATCTAATTTTATTACGTTTACAATCAATACTAAAACAAAAAAAAATGATCAAAAACTAATTTAACAGTATTAAAAAAAGTCCTTCACCAAATAAACAACCTATGTTTATTTCAGTACTTTTTTCTAATATTTATTTCCAATATCTCAAAATTTTGTTGTAGTTATTCCAAAGTAACACACTGTATACACTCGATCAGCAGATGTTAGAAAAAAATGTGACTGAAGTATTGGAATAGTTAATATTTGAATGTTTAGGGTTCGATTCATGGGATCAGCTACGTTATCTCTAGCATACGTAGCAAAAGGTGCACTAGACTCTTTTCAAATGGACAACCTTAAGCCTTGGGACATTGCAGCTGGAATACTACTTGTACGTGAAGCAGGTGGCTCCGTAATGGACACTAAAGGTATGATAATTAACCTGTTAATCCTCTATGTCAGGGACGAAAAACAGGGCAATCTCCTCAAGAGCAATGACTCGCGTTGTGACCCAAACAAACCAGGCCACTCACACGAATGTCGTTTCAAGCATTGAAAATTTGATATTGGAACTATCACACTAGTTAAAATGATTGGTTTTACAATTTTATTTTAATACCTCTAGTTTGTGCATTTTTTTTCATGATGTTGGAAAATTAAAAAATTTTGCAATTTGGAGATTTGAGAACTGTGGAATTTGAAGATCTGAGAATTTTAGCAGTTGGTGTTTGCAAATATGGAATATGGAATATTTAAAAATTTGGACGTTTTAAAAATATGGGGAGTTTGAAAGTTACAATTTGTAACATTTGAAAATTATGGTAATTTGAGAATTTGAAGATTAGGAAATTTGCAAATTTGAAAATCTGAGAGGGTGAGAATTTCAGGAATTCATGAATTTTCAAATTTCAGAATTTGTAAATTCAAGTATTTCAAAATTTTGGCATTTAACGATTTGAAAACTTGGAAATTTTAGAATTTTGCAAATTACAGAAATTGCTGAAATTTTAAGAATTTGTGAATTGCAAAATTTAAATATTCTTAAATTTGAGAAGTCGACGGAAACTGAAAATTTAAAAATTGATTTGAAAATTCGAAGATTTGGAAATACAAATTTGAACAACAGATACCTGGAAATTTGGGGATTGAGGCATTCGTAAATTTTTATACTTTAAGAATTGAACATTTAGAAAATCATGAATCTGTGAATTTCGAGGTTCTGGAAATTTGAAAATTCGAAATTCAGAAGTTTGGAAATATTGAGATTTGGAAAACATGGTTATAACAAAATATACCACAAAACAGATTCAGATAATAAAATAAATGACGTTTGTTAGGTAACCTGTATGATAAAGAACATTATTTCACTTAAGTGTATTAGGGGTAAAATACGAATACTTCTGTAGAGTTTCCTTTCTTTTGTTTCGTTTCTCATTTTATTTTTTATTTTCTTCTTTCCATCGTTTGGGCCCAGTTCAAGTTTTCGTGGTATTTTCATTTCTTATTCTTGAAATATAAAAAGAACATAAAAATTCTTGCTTAGGGTACCTTCAAGGTCTTCTGCGCTGCAATATGCAGTTTTGTTTTTTCACATACATCTATGATTTCAGAATATCAATTCCAAAAATGTATACGGTAATAAATCATTTTTGCATAATTTCTTTATACAAAGTAACAATTTTAATTAACATTTTTCAACGTGTGAATATGAATATTCCTGTTCAAAAGTTCCAGCGCTAAACATGTACCTTAAATAACATAAATAACTATAGCGGAAAAATATCTTCGTGAATTTCACTTTTATTACTGTATTAATTGTAATACAGTGCAATATTTGTAATTCTATAACAACATCTATAATTTTAATTGGCCTATAATAAATATTTCTAATATTAACACTATTTCTACCACAATTTTGTATATACCTATTTCAACCAAAAAGTGCCTTTTGACGCCTTCTTGTTTGAATGCAAATAATTCCCAAAACTGTTGAGATTTCAAATTATCAGGTAAATGTTGATGATTTGAGGAATATATTTATGAATACATTGATGTGTTTTTATTAGAGATTATTTAATCAGGTTGTAAATTCTAGCTTAAGTCATCAATCTACAAAATATAAATATAGCGGTGTATACTAAAATGCAACATGGCGGGAAATAAGCGAATATCAAAGTTACGCCGCAACTCCTGTATTTTCCGTTACAACAGAAATCGGGATTCTCTAATCTGATTATAATTGATATAATGTTGCAAAACGGTGTTGATATTTATATGTAAAATGGTTTAAAATTAGACACTGTCATGGAATCCTTAAAGTATCAAAAGTCACCTCATAGTAAAAATAAGTATATCATATACACATTTTTTGATCTAGGATGAGCTGGAAGAAAATTACAACGCTGAATTAATTTAACAACTATTGTCTGAAAAGACAAGAAATTAATTGTGAAAAAAAATGATTCAAGTTAGAGAATAATTTTAAGTTAAAATTTGAAAGGTGTCTTTTGACACCTCTTGGTAGAAATAGTGTTAACTCTTAATAAAACTTACAAGTTTAAGTGAAAATATTGTATTCTGTTTAGCGGAGCAGTATGATTTGATGAAACCAAACACAATAGCGGCGGCAAACGACACTCTGGCTATGGAAATAAAACAATTAATCCTCGACACTGATCTGAAAATACTGCGCAAGAGGTTAACGAAGATGTAATGAAGTTCAAAGTGAAAATGATGTAACAGTATCTTAAGTAGAATTAATTATTTGCTCGTAAAACTTGTTAAGTATGTGATAAAGAAACAATAATTCGACTGCCATGTACTGAAAACAATAAAAGTATTATTATATTTTTAATCGCTTTAAACCATGGTCCATTTATTTAACGAAGGCAAAGTCACTAGTAAGAATTTAAAAGACAATCGATGGAAACATCTTTTATTTGCATAAATCAAAAGTTTCGTTCTTCAAAAATGTTCTATAAATTATTGCATGAACCTACTGTAAATTACTACAAATTTATAACCGAATATTTTACGTGTTTTTTTTAAATCAATTTTTTATAATTGACACGCAACAATAAATGTAGCTTTATCAATGAAGAAACTTGTATAAATATTTTCTCCAAGTAATAAAGCCTTCAAAATAACGAAATTATTTCAGTCCATTTATTTCACTGCATAATAAGACAAAATAATTTAAAAATTTTATAGAATCCAGGTTTTTAACTTTTATCATTTTCCAACAATTTTATTCTGGTTTGAATAAGTAGAACAGTTATTATGCTGCACGTGACATACCACTTTCAAAATAGACTGTCTGGCAGCTGTTGAAATAATTCCTTGAATATTTTGTCCTAACTAACTACTTTTGCTTTTGATTATAAATATAAAAAGATTCTTTCAAAATTGTACTGTACAGTTTCCGAAAAAAGGAATATTCCATATTTTTCTTAATTATTAAAATCATAACTAAATAAAAGTAAAAGTAAAAATCATAACTAAATAAAAACATTAAAAATAACTATTATCATTGAAGATGGAATTATTATTAAAGAATTAAACAAAATATAATTTCTCTTTTGTCAATGATAAGTCATATTTAACGATAATAACACAGCTTGGCAAAGAAAAAATTTTATAAAATAACGAAGGATTATTAAAAAACATTGTTACAAGAGTTGTATAATATAAAAGAGTACATTACATAATATAAATAACTTGTATGAATGAAACAGTGGGAAAAATTCAAGGTCGCATATTAATGTATAATAAAATAATTTTTAAATTAAATATATTTTTTTTAGGGTAGTCAATTCCGTGAAATATTCAACATAAAAAAGTATTAAAGAAGGTTAAAAAATGAACCATTAAAAATTTGTTGCCCGTCCAATCATATAACATTTGTAAGAACATCATCTTTTATATCATACATTTTTTGTAAGAACGTTATTTCAATAAATGTAATTCACTATTTTTCGTTAAACAGAATACTCTATACATTATAATTTAAAAAAAAGAACCTTTGTGACAAGAACCAAATTGGAAAAACAAGAAAATGAAACGTTAGAGTAAAACAGCAAGAATATACTGAAAATTTATTTGTTTCTGTATTTACGCAATAAAGTTCATTGAATAATAGATAAAATCTTTCGAAATGACCTAATGAAAGAATTATCTAATGGATACTGGAACATTAATTACTCGTTGGACAGTTTAATCGCTAAATAATCAGTAAATCGATGACAATGACTCATGAAATTTCCGATCTACGAATGCATCGGATGACCAGAACAATTTAATTGATCCAGAAAAGATCTGTATGACTTTTACATCCTATATAAAGAATAAGTGAATCACAGAGGACAGGTAACCTACAAAACAAATAATTATTACCGGGAATTCAATCAGGGGATTTTAATGACTAAACGTGTACTTAAATCTGCATAGGAATTTTAACTCAAATGAAAGAACCATTATAATGACAAACTCAATTAAAACTAAACAAATTTGTGCGATTCGTTAAAATATGCAAATAAGGAAATTATAAAAATAGCAAAAAGATTTGCTATTATTCAAGGAATAGTGAAGCAGTGTACTTTCTATAAAATAATTTACTAAAAACACTAATTTCACTATTAAACACTATATAACATAAATTGTAGACTTTTAATTTAACATACCGATATTGTTAAACATTTGTTAATTGTGCTATATTATGATACTATCAATTTAATTTTTATGATAGTTTTAGTTTATCAATTTAATTTTTTTGAGAAATTTATGGGAGAATTAATTAAGGGCTTCCCGGCCAATTATAAGTTGATAAATTTTTTCTTTAGTCTTTCATTTGAATTAAAAAGACGTATTAACACCAAAACTACACAATTATTTCAAACTACGAAATTTGTTAAGGTTATCTTTTTGAAATTTGTGTAGATTTTCATCAATGTGAAGAATTAATGTATATGTTAATTTATGTTTTATCGATCGTTTATTTATTTTTCAATTTCATTTTTGATTTCAAAGTAATTTGCATTACCTATACGCCATTAGCTTTAGTAAAATTACTGCCTACTGAATGACATTACGTAGCATTTGCACAACATTTCTACGTTTCATCTGTTTTTATAGGACACATTGAAATATAAATATGTAATGTATAGAAAAATATCTCCTTTGAAGCAAAACTGGATATCTGATTACGGTGCATTTGCAAATACTCGGTTTTTCCCTACACCTTCATAGTGTAACGTAAATGTCTTCTAGTCATTATTATGCACATTCTGCATGCATGCATACATGCATATTTTGTCACTAACTCTTTATGCATTCCAAATCCAAGAAAGAGTAGATTCAATGCATCTTGTCCCACGATTGAGAGCATGAGATTTACAGAAATGTTCAGGAAAAGTAAGACGATACTTTAATAAATATTTTATAAAAAAAGTTTACTAAATAAGTTACAGTAAACTTATGTGCAAATTTAAGTAAAATAAAATAAATTTATGATACTGTTTTCAAGTAATTAAAATGAATTAACATCGATAAATATTCATTACCAAAGTTCTAATATAACAAAAATAAAAGTTTTCTAAATACACTACATTTTACTTGCTTTTTACAGTAAAATATTTACCCATAAACCCAGTACATACTTAAATACATATAAATGGTCCAGTTTCTCTACAACTAAAAAAAGCAGACTCAAAATTGTTTGATATTGCAAACATTAATTAAGATTTCTAACATTTCTAACAGTTCTAATGATTTTTTAGAACACTTTTATGGTGAAAAAAATATTTCAGTTATGAAAAACATAACATACGATCATATAATTACTAATAAATATTTTCATTAAAAAACGTAGATTTATAACCAGCAGTTAACACATCACATATGTATAGAATTAGATTCTTAAATATCTGTATTCCCAAATTTCGCCACCACCTAGGTCTCCATATATCTAGATCCACAAATTTCTAGACTGCCAAATCTCTACATTTCTACATCTTCAAATTCTCTTAAATCTGCAAATACCTACAATTCCAAATTCCTAAGCTTCCAAATTCTTAGACTTCTATATCCTTAGATCTGCAGATTTAGGTTTCCAACTTCCTAGACTGCTAAATCTCTAGATTTTCATATGCATAGATCAAATTCCTATGTCTTCAAATACCTATTCTCAAATTTCTAGGCCTCCACATACTCAGATTTACACATCTCTATGTTTCCAAGTTCCTAGACCAGGGGTCGGCAACCTGCAGCTCGGTAGAATCATACTTGTGGCTCTCAAATAGTTGAATAGTACATATTGAAAAATTAACTGCAATATTGCAATTGCCAAATAAATATAATAATCCTGCGCACACATCAAAATGCGCGGCAGATCGCATGCATGTAAACCTAGCTTTAGCTAACCTTTCTCCACACACTCACAGACGCCACACTCAAAACCAAAAAGTGTTTCCGTTTTCTTTAATACGTTGACTTATATGTTCTGTTACTACGCAAAATAGAATGTTTTGATTTCACAATCAATACATGTTTCACAGCAGATATTATATTATTTTTTCCAATACATACCGATGTATGTACTTATATTTGACTCTTTAAAAAAATAATTTATCACATCGGGAAAAAAATGGCTTTTAACTCCAGAAAGGTTGCTGACCCCTAGACTGCCAAATCCCTACATTCCCATCTTCTCAGATCTGCAAATCACTACATCTTCAAATTCCTAGTCCCCCATATACTTAGATCCACAAGTCTCTAAGTTTTCGAGTTCTCAGAGTGCCAAATCCCTAGATTTTCATATCCATAAATCCCTAACATCTATAGGTTTTTAAATTTCTATGTCCCTAAATTTGTAACCCATCTTCACACTTCAAATTTCCAGAAAAGTAACAATCAACGAACGTAAGATCTTTTGTCAATTGGCTGCCATATTTTCCTACAGTAGTCAGATTTGCTTTTGACTGTGCACAAATTGCTAATGACAGAAGTTCATCCTACAGAAGTTTCACTATTGTGCTATCTGAACGTCATTTATCGCGTTAATATTAATTACTTGACAATCAATAATGCAACAAAATGGGGCAGTTCATAAAATATCACATTACCGTTGACTATAAAACCGTTAACATGCATTTGTAACAGAAGTAATATAGAAATCCAACGATCCAAAGCAGCAACTTGGAAAAGGAACTGAATAATTAGTAATCAGACGACCGGAGTTATGTTAATAAAATAGGAGAAAAAAGAAACGTGGTGATTATAAATCAAGCCGAGCCTCCACGAGTTAATATATCCTGTTTCGAGTGGAACATTACTCGAAAGACGGTTAGAAACGCAAATGTGCAACTTGAAGGTTGGCAAAGGAAATACAATAATTCATGGATAGGTATCTGAAATTGCCTTTGCGAAACTTCATGGCTGGGTGAACATTGCTAAACAAATTACTGAAAAGTTTAATAAACGCATTTGGATCGAGTTTTTCATCAAATCGATTTGCTGTTCGAGGTTGTATTATGAAATTATTATCTCATCAATGTTAATAGTAGTAACAAAAAAATATTTTGCAATTAATAATGATTATTAGTGACCAAAATAAAAATTTATTACTAATAACGATCAGTAAAAATGTTGATAACTGACAAAATTTCTGGTCATTTCAAAACGTTACTGAAAATTAAAATTAAATTTCAGTAATAGTTATTTGTGATCAAAATAAAATTTCTGGTAATGATACAGGTGATCAATAAAATTCTAATTACTTATCATTTCTAGGTTATTTTTTTAATAATGCATTTGCAGTACCCTTTAAATATAATTAAGTGTGTATAACTATTAATGCCACCTATCATTTTATTTAAGAAAACTGGTAGAATAATTTGGGATAAAAAACAAGCAAACAATTATGTTTACTGTCGAACTACAAAACATTTTCGAAGTTGAACATCTGAATTTCCTTGAAAAATCAGTTTCACAATTTTTCAAATCTTTAAATTTTTGAATTTCAACATTTACTGAACTCTCAATTTCTAAATCTCCAAATTCAATAATCTTTAAATTTGAGAATTTGATTATCTAAAAAATTCTAACCTTTCTACTAATTTAAAAGTCTGTAAATATAAAAATTTGAAAGTTTACTTGACTGACTCGTTACAAATTCGTAATTTTTAGGTTACAACGGATTTTCCCAAATTGTCCCTGAAGCTGGCCAGATTTATTCATCTGATATTATTTAATAAATACTTATACTAATAGCGTACACGTTACTACGTAATTTTCAAGGAAGTAACAAAAAATACAACATCGATATATTTAAGTCCATTAACATTTGACAATACTTGCAATATGGATTTAATTCAAGTAAAAATAGTAAATTAACATCTTGATAATACAAAAATGAAATATATTCAATATTTACTCACATCAGTGTTTTAAAGAATAAACGATATAGTAAGATAAAATCTATTGAAAGGAGAGATTCAAAATGCGCGCGCAAATTATGTACTCCTGTCGGGGCCTCTTTCGACCAGCGCGTTCGCTTACACTTCCTTCTTCCGTTATCCTTCGTGTGCGAAGCACGTTACAATTTACTTAATATTAATATGTTCAATATATATACATAATTCTATCAAGACTTCTTGTATCATTTATTTATCGCCCACATGGCCAACTCAACAAAATCGTAGTATATGACAAGGATAATAATTAATTAATAAATTAATGTTAACTGATAAACTTCATTAGTTAATTGCGGTAAACATGAAAACAATTATTACAGCAATTACAAAAAATATATGCAATGACTGAGTACGTTCTGTTAATGCATTGCGGCATGTTTTGAATATAAAGTATTCTCTCCATAAATGTAAAAAAGATCTCTACCATAAGTAGTGGGCATGAGATTTTATCCGCACTACTGGGGGATCCCCTCGGAATCAATCAAACATTAAACAGTCACCGAGCAGGCGAAGATCGAATATCGGTGAGACACACACTAATGCAAGCAAAGGAAAAGATCGCACTTTTCGTATTTCTTATTAATTTTTCAAGAAACTTCTACCACCTTTTACCATTCGTCTCGTTTTTCCGATTAAAATAACACCAAACACCATATAATTACGATCAAAATTATTTGTGTAGCAAACCATAACAATTTTGGACTTTTACATTTATGGCAGAGATACGAATTCTTCCTAATGGCTTAAGTTAGATGGCATCGTGTTTGGTCTCATTTTAATCAGAAAAACGAGACGAATGCGATGGTAAAAGTTTCATTGGCAAAAAACCAAAAATAAAGAATTTTTATTTTTGAAATTAAAGGTCTGCACTCGCACGAGTCCTTTCATGTTTGCCGAACGTGTCTATTTCAGTCCACGTTTGTTTTTATATCGCAATCCGTTTCTACGTTCGGCACACTACAAAGAATGTAGTACGTCTTCTATAAATATGAAACTGCAGCCTGAAGTTGTCACACTTGTGGAGAGAATACTGTACTTATTATAAAGCATGTTTCAGAAAAAACAGTAGTTACTTCAGGAAATATTATAATAGTCTATTACATAGTATTAACAGTACAGTCTATTATACAACAAACTGAAATCTCGATATAAGAGAATCTCTCGGGTCAGAACTTTTGCTTATATCATGTAGTTCCTACATTGATTGAAATTAGGCAAATGTAGAAAAACGAGCGAAGAAAACATCCGAACCGAATGTAAACAAACAGTAACATATCGGTGGAACAATTGCAAGGATAAAACCTTTTTATTTTTTATTCTTTTTTTATGAAACTTTTACCAACAAATTTGTGACATTTTTCTGATTAAAAAGGAGACCAAACACGACGTAATTCGAAACATATTTATTGTAATTCCAATCGTTTTGCGTATATCAGGGCTTTCCTACAGTAAGATTCGCGGTAAACGAACGAGTTACACGTCGGGTAACTTCGATTCTCTTCGGTACTATTCGGATAATCACGTGATACGTCCAGCAGTCGAAATCGTGGTCTATTTAGAATAAATATTTTTATATAAAAATGTATCCGATTTTTAGTATACATGAAGCTACAGACATTTGAATATATCTATGAAAGACCACATAAAAAATATTCAAGAAAAATAAATAACTAGTTAATTGCATTTATTGAATGCTCAACCGGTTAACTGTAGAATTTAGTTTTAAGAATCCTTCACGGCGTGCGTAATTAAAATCAAGCAACGACGAGTATACATGTCAAACGGCAAAGTAAATGCTCATATTATAAATCTTACGAAAAATGTAAATGCAACCGAGAAAAAATTGCACTTTTATTCAATAAAAAATGAAAAATTCATTGCTGAAAAGGTTAATGTTATTAAAAACTTAAAAATTTTTTTAAAATATTACAATTTATAGATCAGAATTAAAGAAAATAGTTTTAAGAAACTCAATTTATTTCAACGTAGTGTTTTTCAAAAGTATAATCTTTCTGGAAATACCTAATATACATAGTAAAGTACACAAGACAATTCGGAGAATATCAGGTGCACGCAAGAAAATAATTCAGTTTATAAAACGTAATACATTTTACGGAGAATATTCAATATACCAAAGAGAACAATTGAACTTTTTTCATAAAATGCGTAGCAATTTTGTTAGTAATATAAAGGAAACATACCGCCAAATAAAATTTGTATTACGCCTTATTGAATTTTCGACCTTCCATAGACAATTTGTTTCATACGACAAGTATACACGTCAACCGCACCGAAATAAAGTTTTGAAATAACGTGTATACGCGTCGAATGCAGTTAATTGGTTAACACGTTCAGAACGGCGTGACTCACTGGTGGGTCACCATCTTATTTCATCATTTTCATTAGAAAAGCAAGTATATTTATACAGGAAAAAAGTTTAGGAACTAAAAAACCTTGATAAAAATACAGGGTTCAATAAAGTCGAACCTCCTCAATCGTGTTGACACGTTCAGAACGTGTTAATGACCACGTCACCATTACTGAGCAATTGTTTATTTCATTTGATTAAAAATGCTATACTGTAACATCTATTGATCAAAATCTGAAAATATTAAAGTTACAAATATTTTATTCAACGTTTTAAAGATTGTTCTCTTCTTAAGATGTTTGTCAACAAGAATAATTACAGGTTTCAATAAAATAATTTGCTAAATACATGTATGTCTACAGTTATCAATTTTATTTAAAACGTGTACGAATGAAAATGTACTTTATTCAAATTAACAGAAAACATGCAATTAACAATATGATAACAAAATAGCAATAACTTACATTGATATAGTTATAAAAAATCGTGGTGATTTTATTGTTATTGTATAATTACTGCTATATTACTTTATGTAATCAACGGTGATTAATAATATTTCAACAGCAACAGTAATTAATAATATTTGTAACAATTTATGTCACACTAATAACCAGTAGAAAATTTAGTACAAATTGTAACAAGATTTGTTACAATATGAATTATTATTAACTGCACAATTCATGCGTATATAAACTAGGTTATTATTGCTGAATAACAAGTAAATTACAGTTATTACATAATTAATATTACATTACTTCACATGATTAACAATGTTAATTAATAATATTAGTGATTCGTGTGAATTACTATTGACTTCTGTAATAATATAAATTAGTACAAGATTTTATACAAATTGCAACAAGATTTGTTACAATACATATTATGTACTTGTTACGTTAACCGCACTGAAACAAAATTTTGAAATCACGTGTATGTACGTCGAACGTAGTTAACTGATTAAATGAGCCGTTTGAAAGTGACCTGAGTCCATTTTCTGATAAAATCAAGCTACCTATCATAATATTTACATTTCTGAGTTATCTTTAAATTTTGAAACAAATTGTAATTAACATATATATATAAAATTAGCTGGTTAATAGAATGATACAAATTTTTATATTGAAAGTGCCTTAACTCCAATTTTGAGAATTTCGAACAGATATAAAATATATTATGGAGTAAAATTGTATGAAATAAGAGCTTTATGTTTCATTATTAAAATACTGTCATTCGATTAGCACGTATAATAATTTTTTAAATAATAGTAATTCGATTAAGAATATAATTGTAATATAATATATTGATAGAAACAGGCAAGTAAGATCGCCAATGTAATAAAAATTGATAATGGTAACTCGACTGAGCGCACAATAGTAAATATTATTGTACATACAAACAAAATTAGTCACAACACTAAAATGAAACGATTTAATGCATTAATATCATTAATATTATTAATATTATTTGTGCATTATGTTATTGTAAAATATTATTAGTAGAATAAATCTTTAATAGATTTATTTTTTTTTATTAAATAAGAGTTAGATATTTTTGAATTTTATAACATAAAATTGTACATATTCCTCTTTATTTCAAAGAAAATTTATTCTCTCCGCGGACTTATGCCTTCTTAAGAATCAGAAAGTTATTTCATTGATCCTAAAACTGGTTTAAATCTATTTATAGCCACCAAAATTGCATTATTTTTTAAACAATGTTTATTATGCTAAATCGGTTAATAAATTTTACACCTTCAGAAACACAAAAACATTATAGTACCATGTTACCAGTTACCAGAATTTCTAATTTATGAAAACTCGAACCCATATATATTTCAATTTAAAAATAAGTGAACTTGGGCTACTTTCAAAATAGCTTCACATGTTATAAAGCACAGCAATAATTTACAACAGCTCACAGTAATTGTTCAAAAATCCCACCATCAACTTCCACACACTTTTAACTCTCTTCGATACCGCACGTAGTTCTGAGGTCATCTATGAGTTCTTTTACGAAGGCAGCACTATTCATAATGTGAATCATCAATACACTTCTAGTGTTTATTTCTACTTTGCAAACTTTTCTTTTCATTCATCTCCACGGACAAAAATCAAAAGGTTTCAGGTTTGGGGACCTTGGTGGTCAATGAATGTGACTATGTAATTATATGACTGCAGCTCTACGCTGATAACTGAACACATGTTCTTATAAAAACTTTTACTCGATATAACCATGAAACAATCCGTATATTACACATACGTATTTCTTACTGTATATTTGTTAACCGCATATATTTATATTTTTTATGTACTCGTATTCCACATATTTTAACATATTCTGAGTGCATAAAGATCCACAGCCCAGCGATTACTGTTATTTCAAAAACGATATTACAATAAATGCGACAAACATTTGCATTAAGCTAATACAGAGCTTTGGAGTATGATTAATCATGTATTCGATTTCTAGGTAGATTACACGTGAAAGTGTGATCAAGCCTCAGTGATTTACCTTGGCACAGTCTTTTACTAAATGCATTTGTATCGTGCTGGTATAGCGGCGGTAAAATCGCCTGGTAAATTGCTAACTGCGTTGATAATGATCTTGACTCTTTCATAATGATCGTACTGTGCAAAATATTATTCAAGTGTATCGTAGAAATATCGGGTTTGCATCGAATATCGATTATTTCTCAGATTTGGGGACATCTTTCCTCGTTTGGAATAAATTAACATCGGTGGTATATTTTATGGAATCAATTTGAAAACCTATAATTTTAGTTAATTGATATTACAATGATAGTTGACCAGTTTTCAAATTGGAATTGGCAACTGATATAGTAAATCGAAATAAACTAAAAAATTCTGAGAAAAATGTAAAATGTATTCAATAACTTGATGGATAATTTACATTTAATATAATGCGGATTTTTTTACATAAATGTTTATAAATTATTAAAGAAATGTTTCTTTTAGTGATTAACTAAAGAAAACTTCCTTTGGATGATTAAATTACTAAAGAGTAGTACCTTTATTATATCGTCAAATTAGTCGTGATTATAGTACCATAAAAAATTGATTTTCGACTGTTCAGAAAAGATTTCTACAATTTTCGAAAGTGCTTAAAAAAGTTGTAGCAATCATAAAGTTGCATAATATCTTTCCCAATATAAGACCTTAGTTTATTTCCGTTAGAGAGTTTTCAAAAGTCATAGAGATGCTGTTTTATTTCGTAACTAACCGTGCATATGTTTTATCCCCACACTGGCTTTGAAATCAGTTAAACATCTTAAGCAATCACATGTTTGTGAAATACGTTGCAGAAAGTTTTTGACGTGGTTTGATTAAATTACGAGTACCTCGACATTGCTCAATGTATCATTTTCATAGATACTGTTATATGGTGCGTGTAATGGAGTCTAAGATACACTAATTGTATATTATTCATCCTTTTAATATCGGACAACGATATATAATTATTAGCAACATTTGCGAAATACAGTTGGCATTCGTTTAATCGCCTTTTATTTTGAATTATTTAATATTATTTATTTAACCCTTTCACTGCGGCGCGATTTCGGAATAATCCATCATCAGGGACGGCGCGTTATACGCACATCGGTTGCGTATATTTACGTCACTGGTATATATCGATAGACTTCTCAGGACGTATATTTACGCCTTTCGTAGTGAAAGGATTAATCATCTTGAATTTTTTAAATATTCTTACTATATTTTTATAATTTTTTTCTCAAACCTTACTGAATTCTTTTAGTTACTTTTACATTGTTTTAGTATCTTTCAAGTACTCTTCTGTTAGGTACAATTCTTTCGGTCAAAAATGAAAGGATTAAATCAGGAAAAAATTCAAAAAATTACTGATAATATGCTATTGCTTCCAGATATCTTTGAAAATGACTAATTACGAAATTTTCTTGATAAATAACGAATTAATTCCAAAATTACTTGTTTAGAATAATAAATTCTTTATACGTATTTAATTGTGGCACATTGCAGGTCGTAGAATATCTCATACACTTTACATTGAAAAATTTATGAATTTCAAAATTTACAAATATCTAAATGCTCAATTATAATATTTTCACATTTAAAAAAACCCAATCTTCCAAATTTTCATATATCCATAAGACTTCCAACTTTCAAATTTCCAAATTTTTAGATTAGTAAACGTCTAAATTTTTCGGATTCCAGAAATATCAGTTATTAAATTACTAAATCATCAAATTCCAAAAGTTGAAATATCTAATGCACAAATGTTCGAATCCTTAATTTCTAAATTCCAAAACTTCGAAATTCACAAATTCTCAAATTTAAAAATTTTTAATTCACAAATTCTCAAATTTAAAAAATTTTAATTCACAAATTCTCAAATTTAAAACTTTTAAATTCTCAAAAATTCAAATCTCTAAATCCTTTTATCTCATATTCAAACATTTCTGAATGTCTAGATTCCTAAATTGGCCATTTCACGAATGTTAAAATCTCCAAATATCTAAATTCTTAAATTTTTTAATTTCAAATGTTCAAAATCCTCCACATTGCCTACATTCTCCAATTCCTAAATTCCATAGTTTCTTATTTTGCAAATTCCTAACTTTCCACCTACTCATTTATGACTGATACTGTAATACTAATAATATCCAATTTATTTGAAGCAGTAAACTGAAAGGTTCAAAGACTAAGGAAATTAAATGAAAATAGAAAATCATTCGAAGTAATTTGAAAGATTTCCAAAATACAATCCTCATCTACATAATAAATGATGATAGTAATTAATAAATCAATAATAGTGCAATAATTAAAATCTTTTGAAATTACTATCGTCTTAATTTATGAAAAAACATCATGACAGTTCTGTATTATTACTTCAAGAAGTTAACATAACATTGTGCCATTTTCCAAGATTTTATTTTCCTTTCTCAATTATAAATTATATGACTAAGAACGAAGACCTAGTACTATATTATTCTCATAAATCGACGTTCTAAGGTTTCCATTTTCTAGTTTCTATAGTAAGTATAAGCATTAAGATTGACCTCACAACAGTCACATCAACATGGCTTGGAAAAACCAGAGATAAGTATCGTCCCTTTTTTTATTTCGCAATCCAAAAATTAACTGAAAGGCTAATATGATTACTAAAGTAAAGTTAAAATAAAAAATTTAATTATACAAAAAGTATACATGTTTGTTTTATAAAAAAAATACTAGTTTACGTAAATATTTACGTTTCATTTCTTAAATAATTCCCATGAAATGAATGTGTCAATTTAATTTTTATATAATCATCTTTTTATATAATTATTTTATGTAATATCTAGTTGGTACTTGGCTACAATAATCTTATCAGATTCTGAAAGAAACTTAGTAGGCACTACTTTACCTGAAAATATTACACTTAAAAACTCAACAGGAAAAACTAAAGGATTACCTTATTTTAATAGAACACTAGAATTGTTCTCCAAAATTACTGAGTCTTGAAAAATAAATACATGAATCAATAAATCTCTTTTCTCAAAGAAATCAGGGTCGCAGTTTAAAAATAAAATTTTTAAATTTAATTGAATCTTCAAAAAAAGAATTACTATCGAAGATAATTTGTCTTCAAAAAATATTTTAATTATTTTACAAATTATTACCAATAAATTTTTTTTGTTAATCATGTAAAAATTTAATGTAATTTCCAAAACAAAACAAAAAAGAAAACAAAAAAAAAAATGAATAGAGATATCAGTAAAACCTTCATATCTGTATCAATAAACAGTTATTTCATTAAATTTATTTAATTCCATTTTCAAAAAAAAGAAAAAAATTATTCAAACCATTTTCAAGATTAACTGTATTTTGAAGGTTATGAATTATATTTATAGAAAAAGTTTAACGAGTTTATTTATCAATCTTAAAAAATCTATTCAAATTTCACTCACTGAATGTTAAATTATACCAACCGATTAAATACAAAGCAAATATTAGTTGTTAATATAATGTAGAACAATATTGGGCAAAATTTATAGAAAAAATATTTCAAATACTATTTTACATAACAATTATCTATAGTTAAAATGTGGTAATATTTTAAATACTAATATAGTGTTTAAGTAATACTATTAAAATACTATTTTAGTATTTTTTATTTAAATAATATGAAGACTCCATTTTAGTATTTAAAATACCATTACATTTTTTAAAATAGAATTTATGTGCTGCTTTACTGCTTAAAACACGAGTTTTGAAATTTTTAAGTAGGAAGTTGCAAGAAAATTGTAAAATAAAATATTTTAAATTTGCATAATAAAGATTTAAAATGTTTGTTAACGATAAAAGTAGATTAAGAAGATTAATTAATATTAGAATGCAAAAATTCATAATATTAGCAAATTTATTATCTTTTTAAGCGTGATTTTCAATTAAGATTAAACTTATAATTTTTCACGTTAAGATGTTAAATTGCAAATAAACGATTTTAAGCGTAGTTACACAATTAACTGGCTGCGTTAAATGGACGAGTTATTACTATATTAATAGCATTTGCACTTGTTCTAGTATGGCGACAATATAACATTTCATAGCAATAATACCATAAAGAGAAATATTAAGCAAGTTATACCAACAAGAAGTATTGAGTGTCTAGTAATATATTTAAAAATAATATTTGATTGTTACAAATAAAAACAAAAATAACCAAAAATATTTCAAAAATAATGTTCAGCATTTCTAATATACAATATAAAATACTATTTTAAAATCTAGTCTTGCACATAAAATATTTTATTTCCAACAATACAGATACAATCTAAGATATAATAAAATATACTAGATATTATTTGCAATTTGAAATAATATTTTACACGATACAATAAAATATTCTACATATTATTTCGAATTTTTTTTAACAATATTTTATTCAACTTCGATGCATTATAGTATTTTCATCCTAAATATATCCTTCGTTAATACTTATTAAGTCATTCAAAAATTGTGTATCGTTTACAAAAGTAAAAATAAAAATGCATATTTTCTAAGAACTTTGTCTTAAAAATAAATCTACTGACCCTATTCTGGCTTTCTTAATTGAACGGTTCTATCTACTATGTTTTTATCTTTAAATATACTTTTAAAAAATAGAGTTTCATATGTCTTTGCCCCTTTAAATATATTTAAAATATCATACGTGTTTTGTAGAAATTTAGAGACCGTTTAATTAAAATATCATAATTGGTCTCCAGATAATTATCTAATTTCCAGTGTCCCATATATCATTTCCTAAATTAGATAACCTAAATTAGACATAGTTAAAAAAGTTTGAATAAACAATTGCATATAAAATAAATTCCTTGATTAATTAAAATAATTAAAAATAAAAAAAAATAAAATAAAAAAAAAATTTTTCTTTAAAAAGACAAGGTAAGATGTTTATATCATTTTAAATGCGCTATACAACAGATATATACTCATTCAAAATTGACATTTATGAAATAGCAATTAGAATTTTTGATTGAAGAAACTTCGCCTCCCAATATAAATTAAACAAAAATAGTTTAATAGTATGAGCCAAATAAATTATTGAAATTAAAAATTCTGTCCTTGAGTTTGACCACCATATTATGTTATAAAATATTAAAATGTATTCAGAAATTATTTATAATAACCGATTGCATTTCGCTTCAATTTTCAAGGATACTTTAAATGTTGTTTCAGGATGATTTTTAATCTATGTTACTGTAATTAAAATTTTCAACATTTAAGCGAATTTTCATTCAACAAACTTTGCAATTCACTATTATTAAACTTTTAAAATTTATTGAACTTCATTAAATCAGTTCGAAATCCCTTTTCTAAAATCGGTGAAACTTCTTTCAACAGGTTTTGTACACTATAACTTTCATTTAAGTTTAATAAATCTATTTACTAAATAGAATAAATTATTATAAAATAAACTATAATAAATTATTATGTAAATTTAGTAATTGTAATAACATTGTTATAACTAAAATACAAAGACAAATGCCTAATATGCATATTATCAACAGCCGACGTAAATACCACTGATTTTTGGGACAATGTTGATTACGGAAGTAACGATGATGATAACTTATAAATAAAAAAAACGGTATTTTCTAAAGATGATCTTCAAACCCATAATAAATGGGTATAATATCTCGAGTGAACAGGAATGTAAGAAAAATAAAATATAAAGATATCAAATTGATTTACGTACGTGATACTTGCAAAACTCTCTAATTTTAAACGAACTCACTGTTCCAGTCAAGTTTTAGACACTTAAATCTTGTAAAAAGCATCATATCTTGATCCACGGAGACGACTATTTGTCGAATTAAGCGCGTGTCAACCTCGTTATCATTAAGCGTAATTAGAGGAAGAGAATTTGCGAGGCGAACTTGTACAGATGGATGGAGATCGATGAATCGAGTCATCCTTGAGTCGTTCCTACGACACGCTCTAACTCGATACGAATAAAAAGTAGCCTGTGCTGTTGCTCCCAACAGTACCTGTTTTCACGCCGAGGATCTCGCCATTCACCAGGAAGCCAAATGGCACGCTACGCGGAGGACGTTTACTACGACTTCGCCATTAAACTGACCCACGATGCTGCTCAAGTAAGCCACAGAACCTGATATTCGCAGTGATAAGTGATTATCGCGTAAAAATTAACATTCACGATCATTGGTAGGAGAGAGATATGGAGATATTAATGCAATACGTTGTAACTCAATTAAATCAGTTCGAGACGTGATAGACTAACACTTTGTCGGTGCATAAGGTAGACATCATAGTGCTCAAACGTGACCGGGTAAATAACAGTTGAGTGGGAATTCTGTTAATAATTACATTTCTGCTTATTTTAAACGTTTTAACTAATCAAAATGTGATGACAAAATGTATTAGCTTTTTTTAGTTTTTATAATTCAATATCACGTAAAAATATTATACAATAGACTACGTTTTTAAACGTGTTTCGTAATCACTCGAGCAGGCGAGGAAGTAGTTTTGTTAAAGTTGTAAATACTTGATGTTATACAATTTTTTAAATAGTAAATGTGTTTAGATTTGTTAGATAATAGGCAATTCAAATTTATCTTATTTCATCAGAAGTATGTGATATGACACTGATCAGACGTTAAAAGCCATTGATACAGATTTCACGAGACCGAATTATTAAACAAATCAGCCTTAGTGAATTTATTGCATTGTTAATATTGCGTAAATATCAAAAATATTGTAGTTATCTTAACTGCTTATTTAACCGTTTGACCATGTGACATTTACCTTATAATTAAGAATTTGATAATTTACTTAACTGAAAATATTTTTATTAACTATTTGCAATCTATGAATAAATATAGAAATTACTTGATGAATAAGAAGTATAAAAATTTGATTTATTACTGGATGAATAATAAATGTAACAAATTAATTTATTATTTGATGAATAATAATATCGTGAAAATATTTGATAAGACTTGTTAAAAATGAAAATACTACTTAATAAAATTTTAAACTGTTTTAATATGACAGTCAGCATGTTAAACGCGTTGTTCCGTTCAACAGAGATTCGCGTTTGTTATAACTTTGATGATAAGCGTATGACATAGTTTTTATGTACGCTCAATTAACAGTATGAAGTTATTACATTACTTGATAGTGACAGTAATATTCGTCGCAATGATTTATGAATTTGATTAGAATTCTTTTTTTAATCCATTTACTGTGACGTACGTACAGAGTGTTTCAGTAAAAATTATAAATCTTGGGTTGGCTAACAAGTTTTTAATGACAAATTTTTTATGAGAAATTCGACTACAAATTTTGCATATATAACTATAGATTTATTATACAAGTATTAGTTCCTTTTCAAAGAGAATTACTATTGATCAAGATCTTCATTTAATTATCACTATTATGCTTACTCTTTAAGAATATGCTTCAATATTGATGTACTTTCAACAGAAAGTTTCACAAACCGAAATTGACACTTACAATTATTTAATGTAATTATACTGTATATTGTACACTGTATATACTGTCATTGTATACTGCACATGGCTTTTTCGAATTTCAAGCATGCTTATTTTGTAAAAATGATATAAAATTAGTCTTTATATCTTCTACAATTAACCATTTATAATATATGAAAAATTCCGTTATACCTGGCATTGTTTTTTTAATAAAATACAAATTGTTATTTTTTAATAAAACGCACTAAAAATATATGGTTCAAAATCATGTATGCATTTGTTATAAAAGAAGAACGTGTTAACAACATGCACCGAATAAATATCATCTACTGACAAAACTAACAAAAAATTTTATGCAATACATAAAATTTTATGCAATTTTATGTAATAACCCCCCACTTTAAGAAATTTGAAAAATAGCAGATTAATAATCACGACAAAACACTTCTGGTTCAAAAATATAAACGTGGTCATCTGATGATTTCTATGAAAAAAAAAATTTTTTTTAACTTTTAGAAATTTTTAAAAATTCATTTTGCGGTTAAAACTTCTAAAAAAATTCACAAACATGTACGCCACAGAGCAGAATATCCCTTATTTTTCTCAAAACGTGCCCTACGGTACAACAAAAAATATAAGGCTTAAATTGTAAATTGCGGTTCGCCCTGTAACTACCCTTCAAGTAGAGATAGTGTTTTGGTACTGGACAAAAATGATTTTCTTTGAACGCTCTATTAACTGATATGCTCATTGATTAATTTGATCTAAAGGCACTTTTGACCCCCTTAACCGGATACATATACCCTTTAACACTATTTCTACCACGATTTTGTGTATACTTATTTCGACCAAAAGGTGTTTTTTGACACCTTTTCGTTTGAATGCAAATAATTGCCAAAACTGTTGGGTTTTCAAATTATCAGTTAAATGTAGATAATTTTAGGAATATATTTATTGATACATTAATGCGTTTTTGTTAGAGATTATTTAATCAGGTTGTAAATTCTAGCTTAAGTCATCAATCTACAAAATATAAATATAGCGGTGTATACTAAAATGCAACATGGCGAGAAATAAGCGAATATCAAAGTTATGCCGCAACTCGTGCATTTTCCGTTACAACTGAAATCGGGATTCTCTAATCTGATTATAACTGATATGATGTTGCAAAATGGTGTTGATATTTATATGTAAAATGGTTTAAAATTAGACACTGTCATGGAATCCTTAAAGTATCAAAAGTCACCTCATAGTAAAAATAAGTATATCATATACACATTTTTTGATCTAGGATGAGCTGGAAGAAAATTACAACGCTGAATTAATTTAACAACTATTGTCTGAAAAGACAAAAAATTAATTATGGAAAAATGACCCAAGTTAGAGAATAATTTCAAGTTAAAATTTGTAAGGTGTCTTTTGACACCTTTTGGTAGAAATAGTGTTAGGTGTCACTCATATTGTATATGTCAAAGTACTAAGGTTTTGACTCTGGAAAAGTACATGTAACCATGAGATGACTCACAAAGGATTTCCGCAAGTCTCGGGAAAACCCATGGCAGGCTAAGCTAAGAAAGCATTTTGTCCCTGACAACAAACAGGTGAACATAAAAGTCTCGAAAATTAACATACTAGTAATACACATAATACAAAACAATAAACTCGGGCCACTGTCGCAGAAGTATTTCTTGGGCAGAAAAAAGGTCAATGGTTTCATAAACTTATTGTCGATGAGTCGATTCAGAGCTGCTTAGGTTAATTATTTTATTACGACTGACATTTTAAAACTAAGCTACGATGCATGATAATTTGGAAGGCCCTGTATCGCTGCGTTTTTAATAGTAAATATACTTAATGAAACGTGTATAAGAGGGATTCACTCAAGTTGAATATTTTCTTTTACACTACTGAATATTTGTCTTGTACATTAGCGCTCCTCTAGCCCTAGTAGTAATCTTTCCCAGTAATTTTAGTATACAACATGTTAACAAGCAGTTCAAAGAAAATATATTGTATGATGGGATTCAAATAAATCGTAAAATTGCTTAAATACAAAATAATATAAAATATAATTCTAAAACGAACCACCAGGACAAAATCATAGCAAAATATCTCATTCCATCGAGAAATGCTTCATGTAATATGTGGAAACAAAACCCGAAAACAGATTGCAGTGGAAAATTCTGAACGATAACGTCATCAAATAAACGCTGCTTCCTGATGATTCAATTTATGACATCTCATTATAATTGAGCTGTTACCTTCATACGGAATGTATTAAAAAGTAATGACCGCTGTAAAATCTCAGAAGACATGACCTTGAAATGACCTACATTGTCAGCTATCTGAGAGTCTAATCTCCTTTCTATAATACAATAACTTCCTCGTAAGCTTCTTACACAGGATGATCTACGAAATTGTTTTACATTCTAACTCCGTGATCATTGCAGGTGCAGAAAAATATTATCACAAAAATGACGGATCTTAGATTTCTTACTTTCAATTACGAAAATTATTAAGAAGCTTTGGACAAAACGTATGTTAACCTCCATCGAGATGAAGAATCATAGTATATGGCGGTTCATGTATTGTTCAGTATTTATTTATTTTTATAATTTAGTTTCAATTTAAATGTAATTGATTACTAAACGTCCGTAAATTTAGTAAATCTAGTCCGTATTGATGTATTTTTTTGAGTCGTATCTGCCACTGAATTATAATGTTTAATACAAAATTAATTTTTAATCACTTTACATAATTTTCACAAAAGATATGCATAAGTAAATACGTATAAAAATATATATATAAAATATGGATAAATATTGACAGAAGACTGCCCCAGTGACCTTGACCTTGACGTATGTTGTCAAGGTCATCGACCTAAGTAATTTTTCCTTATAACTTAAATTATCGCTCGTTGTTCATTACAATGTTATTAACAAAAAAATGTTTGGAAAAATATCAATCTAGTAATTTTTTCAATTTTTTCGCGTTTCTGAATTTTTTTCATATTCAACAACTGAAATCAGATGTGAAATATGTTAAAACAACTTTCAAAGATTATTTATAATTTTTTTCAAGTTAGAAAAAAATATTTACTTATTTTAAAGAATATATCTTCACTTATCGTTTACTGATTTTCTATCTTGTATTTTTTTTTTTTTTATTTCAAGTTATTGAGGTGTTTTACTTTTCGTGCATATTATATTAGAAATTATGTTTTAAAATTTGTTACTATAATTTCAAAATTATATTATATACTATAAACATTTTATTAGCTATATTTACCAATAACCTAATCTTTACCATCTTACTTTCCAGATTGTTTATTCTGATTATTTTATTACCTATATTCACAAATGTCCTAACTTTTCAATGTAACGATCTCGATGTAACTACTTAATTGCTCTAATTCCCATCCCAGTAAAAAGTTCTAGTAATTAACTTTCGTTAATTATTATACTAATTTTAAATCAATTTTTACGAATTAGAGATTATCCAATTCTTATTACATCTGCACAACAAAACTGACAGATTACTGAAAAATGAGTAAGTTAGCAGACCGAAATGGTGTTCGTTTTTGCATTTAATTAAATAAAAAATTGCTTAGTTATTAATACCAAAGAAGATATGCAATACTATGCAACACCACAGTAAATTATATCCTGGCAGCTGTATACACGATCGTGGAAAAATGAACAACAGGAAAGACGGAATTCATTATAAACCTGGGAAACTGTTATGCATCGTGCACTTATTGCAATTTTTTGCATTTTCGATAAAAACTATAATCAACGTTGCATAAATCATTAGATTATCTAATTAATTAATGTTCCATAATTGACAGACCTAGTTTTCTTTAATAAATCTTAATGTTTCTTTTAATATTCATATTTAAATTTATGCAAGAAACTTGATGTAATGTTGATAACTTCAAACAGTAAAATATTTGCTACATTACAAATACATTAATTATAAAATAATACGATAATATAGCTGATGTTATAAAGGATCAGAAAGAAAGATTATTTATACTTTAAATTCAATGATAAAAAGTTTGTAAAATATACAAAAATCCCATATTTACATTCTAAATTCTAACATTTCTAAATGACTTAATGTAGTATTGAATACTTCAAAGACAGAAAAAAATATTTCAAAATGAGGTAGGGCAGAGTGGAGACAAAAGTAATGGCGTGATAAAAGCACACTTCTTTTCCACGCTTTCACAACTGTTTTTTAGACAATTTGTTTTTCATAAGTGCATGCGCATAGTGTTTGTTCTGTTCCGTTAATTGACACTGAGAAATACCATAAATCGCATGTGATGCGACCATTTTGATAGGTAGTTAAACTAAATTGATAATTCGGATCACTCAAGTAAACTTCCACCATTTCCACTCTCCTTCTAATTTTCTTGTTAATATAATAGTCAGACTATTTAATTTCTTGTTAATATAATAGTCAAACCATTTAATTTCTGGTTAATATAATAGTCAAACCATTTAATTTCTTGTTAATATAACAGTCAAACTATTTAATTTCTTGTTAATATAATAGTCAAACCATTTAATTTCTGGTTAATACAATAGTCAAACCATTTAATTTCTTGTTAATATAATAGTCAAACTATTAATTTTAAATCTTGTCAGATTTAGAGTTTTACACTTTATACTTTAACACTTGTTAGAGCGTTTTTAGATATCTTTATACGTTTCCATAATTAATTTCAATAAATCATGTGTAGCGTGTAGGTTATGAGTTCTATTTTGGGAAACGAGCTTGGGAACGAAAGCAACATGTTACTATGGGAACAGAAATCTGTAGACACTGTACCAAGGGTGATGTATTATACATGTCATAACTGTAATTAGGAATACATAAATAAACCACACACACAATACTAAAGAAATGCTTGAAGCTAGTCAAATGCTAGTCTATTTTTCATTATTTAAATGTTTCTTTTTATTGTTCCTTGTAAAAGAATAAAAATCATATTCTGTATCAGAAAAAATATTTTTAGTTAATTCTCTTGCAGAGTGATTAATGTTACTTTCGCCTTGATGGGTCAGTAACTTAAGAAAAATGTCATAACTCTTTGTTTATTGTGACATTTCTGTTTCCGAGAACGTGTGTCTCTTTGCAATTGTTATCTTTATTCCTTCCGGAATCCGTAAACAGAATAAGTCAATTTTCCTGTTTGTTCATTATCACGATAAATTCGTCTGACTGTCGAAAGCTGTTGTACAGCTTAATCCTTCGTTGATTATGGATATTTTTTACTTCCTTCTTTGTTTACTTATGGAGAAGCTAAATTTGAGTCAAATACCAACAAACATACTTTCTTATAGCATCATTTTGGTTTCTGTATCATTAAGTGTTGACTTATAAATAAGCTCAATGTAAAAGATGTTACTTTTGTCCAAACTCACCCCTATTCACCCCATTCCGTTCTTGATCAAATAAAGATTATATCGTACAGTTATCTTTATTACGAGGTTAACAAACGTCAAAACTTCAAAAGTCCATAAGGGGAAACCTCTATGTAGAAGTGGTCAAAAAAGTCATTTTTTTTATTGCTTAGAAAGTTACTTTAATACCTATAGAATACGAAACGCATTGCTGATTATCATAAACTCCAAATTTGTAACAGGATGAAACGAAGAAGTTTTTAAAAACATTTTAATTTAATAGGAACTAGCTGTTTTTGAGAAAAGAGCGATTAAAAATGACACAGTATACAGGCAGCTTCATTCGCTTACCATGTAGAATCGCATTCAGAAATATTTTATTGAGTGATTTAGACAAAACACGTTCTGAAGATAAGAAAAAATACAAATTTGGAGTTTATAATGATCATAATAAACTTTCTACAATCATTTACTTCGAAAATGTCCGGTAATAAGCAAAATTAATAAAGTGGCCAATATTTCAAAAACCAAGATACTTTGCATAAAGGTATATATAGCTAAATATGTTCCAAATGACCTCTTCTCTCATCCCTTGCAAATTTTCTATTGACCTACCTCACACCTTGTACATCAGTCCGTAGTCAAAACATCAAGTAGCCTAAATGCCAAGTTGGGCAAAGTCGACTTGGCACGGAACGTGTTAAACTGCC
The DNA here is from genome assembly GCA_945859595.2 of Megachile willughbiella. NCBI lineage: Eukaryota > Metazoa > Arthropoda > Insecta > Hymenoptera > Megachilidae > Megachile > Megachile willughbiella. The sequence continues at coordinate 2,001,209 of OX243806.1, forward strand.
AAAAATGGGCACACGAGACTTGTGTCGATATTTTTGAATGTTCGGATCACTATATTTGTGATCACTGCATATTATACTGAAACTATACCGAGTTACGGTAGTAAATTTTACTATGCTCGATACTAAGTGCCACTTAAGGGGTAACACCACTCTAGAGCCAGAAAAAGAGACCTAAATTTGACAATTTATTTTGGAAATATGACAAGGTGAAAAGAATTTCTTTTCAGAGGGTTTATTTAACACATATTGAAATACGAAAAATAATTTTTTTTTTGTCATTTTCGTTCAAAATGGGGGCGACAGAGCCCATCGGTGGAAACAGCTTTTGTAGAAACACCGCCACGGGAGGACGGATTTCTCGTCATGTGTGACATTTGGAATAAAAAATAAAAAAAATTTATAATCTATATACAATTGGCCTTGGTAGTACGTAGGGGTTTTTTGTTTAATCAGTTTTGGTAAAAGTTATGCATGTTTTAAGAAATGAAACGTCGTTTTGCATGAAAAATGTGCATTGAATTGTTTATAAAAAAAAAAGTTTACATTCAATCAAAAAACGGCTACGTACTACCATGGAGGATATTGTTGTGAAGCTACTGTAAAAATTTCAATTCGATCCATACAATAGTCACTGAGAAATCCGTCCTCCCAGTATGACAAAAGTGGTTTCGAGAAAAACGCGTTTAAAGTTTTATGAACATTTTAATCCTTCAATTTCTTGTTTACCTCTAATCTGCGATTTCTGCACTATACATTTGGCCATCCAGGTCGATGTTCGCCTATTCCTCTACCTTCCTCTACAACCGTTTGTTTTGTAGGAAACAGATGCACTTATTATTTTAAATGGTAAAAGTAATACAAAAGCCATGAATCGCAGCACGCCGCGTAAGTACTCAGTGCGCGCTTTAAGAAGCTGCGGCAAAATTGATAATTGACTCTTTTAAAAATTGTTTTCCACTATAAATCAAATGGCATTCTGTTTCTATGACCCAAAAGCATCGTTTAAGCCAAAAAAGAAAAAATCGACTTTTTGAAAATCCTAGAGTGGTGTTACCCCTTAATCATCTTTCAAAATCATATACCACAGTTTACTTAACTATTATGATAATGTTGTCTACTTTGTTCCTTTATTTAGATTTCTAATATTATCTATTTATAAATAAAGTAGTATAAGAAGACTAAAATATTATTCTTTCTTATTTATTTTAAAAAATCCGTGTTCAGTATTAATTTCTCCTACAGCATATTCTTATTTCACTGATTCAACATAAATATTCCAATTTCTAAATTTCCTTGTACCAAATAGAAACTCACAAATACCATCTAGAATGTTAAAATAAGTAAAAAGTAATCAGTTTATACGATTTTCTATCAAAGATACTCAAAACAGCCATCAACGGTATGAAGAATGTTAACCAGAAGCTAGGGGACTGGGACCTGGTGACCGAATATGATCGGAAAATAGAAGATGTCATCATCGGCAATCTTAAATCCAAATTCCCAAATCACAGGTACATTTTTCTTCGAATATTCATCGACGAAACTAATAAACTTCAATCGGTTAGTGTGAAAGACTTCGAATCTCCCAAATACATCTTACGAAAGTGCATAAAAATCTGTTATGTATAATAATGACATATAAATAATAATTATATTTAAACACAGATAAAATTTCAGGAAATTTAACAGTACCAAAACAGATATGATTACGTGTAAAGTACGTGTTAACAATAAACGTATAGAGTACAGAATAAGTAGATTAGACTTGATAGAATTACACGTATATTGTTAATTGTAACACTAGAACGTCCTTTCTAGCTTTTTTAGAAACTAAAAAATTATACAAGAAAGTTATAATATGAGTTTCCTGAAACTAATAGGAATTAATGATTTATTACACAGTTTGAAAAATAAGGCTTTAGAGGAAAATTAAATACATTCCTTGAATTTAAATCTAACAAATATTTTTTTCTTACGTATTTTTTTTACTTTGCATAAATAATATTCAAATTATATTCCCCTATATTAAAACTTACATATTCTACAACTAAAATGTCTAAGTGACGATATTAATTCAACGACCATATTCATCTATATTTATCTATAACTCTCTCGTGTAGTAAATTAATGACTCTTATTACACATTAAATATAGTAGAGCTACTATAGAACTCTACTATAGAAGAGCTATAGAAGTGTAAAATTCTTGCAATTGACAATATAAATAAAGTTTCACCTACGCACTGCTTGATTGTCAAAATCCTGTCACTGAAGGTGTGAATTTGTTTATGTCACAAACACATAAATACAATTTTTAAAAAACTTTGCATTTATGAAGGTAACTCATCAGGTAGTACACTCCCTCAATGAAATTTTGTCACTTTACAGAGTATATCTAACTAAACATTCGTATACCTCATTCTGGAAGTAGATGGCTAACTGTGTAACTCTATGGTGTTAAGTGGGTTAATTCTATTTCTACCAAGAGGTGTCAAAAGACAACTTTCAAATTTCAACTTAAAATTATTCTCTAAGTTGAATCATTTCTCCACAATTAGTTTTTTGACTTTTCATACAATAGTTGTTAAATTAATTCAGCGATATCATTTTCTTCCTGCTCGTCCTAGATCTAAAAATGTGCACATAGTACACTTATTTCTACCACGAGGTCCTTTGACACCTTAAGGATTTCATGACAGTGGCTAATTTTAAACCATTTTACATATAAATACCAACAGCATTTTGCAACATCATATCAATTATAATGAGATTAGAGAATCCCGATTTCAGTTGTAACGGAAAATGCACGAGTTGCGGCATAACTTTGATATTCGCTTATTTCCCGCCATGTTACATTTTAGTGCACCGCTATATTTATATTTTGTAGATTGATGAATTAAGTTAGAATTTACAACCTGATTAAATAATCTCTAATAAAAACACATCAATGTATGAATAAATATATTCCTAAAATTATCTACATTTAACTGATAATTTGAAATCCCAACAGTTTTAGCAATTATTTGCATTCAAACGAAATGGTGTCAAAAGACACCTTTTGGTCGAAATAGGTATACACGAAATCGTGGTAGAAATAGTGTTAACTGTTCCACCTTTTGCTTATTCTTTTATGCATGATTAGATATATTTTAACCCACCTCGAAAAGTTGACGTTTTTTTAAATAATTGAAGTGAACGTTTTTTCCATTTGTCTATATTTAAAAAAAATTTGGTGCAACTTATATTCTTCTATCTCTTCCAAATTGTAAATAATTTGGAGATCATAAAAGAAATATTATTTGTTTCCAAAAAAAATTTTAATGATTACTATTAAATCACGGTGTACACAAAAATGGTTGTCTTGTACAAATTTCACATAATATTACAACTTGTTTTTAAATGTAAGAAGAAAAAAATAGGTAACTGATATTTGAACCGTAGACCTTTTGATCGATAGTCAAGCGTTTGATTACGCATCAAATAGTGTGTAAATATCAATGTGTAGTATTTCAAAATTTTGAAGAATAACTATCTTTAATTATTAATATCTTTTAAACAATTAGTCGTCTGCTTCCAACATGAGATATATGAATATTCATTTAGATGTTCTCAATAAGGTGGTAAAGTTTCATAAATGAGTGAGTGCAATACTTGAGTTATCCTCATTAGTGTAGGAAATAAATAAATGACCGATTGAAGTTTATATTAATTTTCAAGTAAAAACAGAGAAACATCGGACGTTTAATGTCAGATTCATAGGCGAGGAATCAACTGGAAAAGAACTTCCGGAATTAACAGACGACCCTACATGGATTATAGACCCCATCGATGGCACCACCAACTTCGTTCACGGTTTCCCACATACCTGTGTTGTAATTGGACTGGCAATTAAGAAGGAAATGGTGATTGGTATCGTTTATAATCCTGTTCTCGAGCAGCTATTTACTGCAAGAAGAGGACGCGGAGCGTTCTTGAACGATAAACCCATAAAAGTTTCCAAGGTTCAAGGTAAACCAAGTTTTAATCTGTATCTTCAATTGACAATATTAAAGCCTACAATCTTTAATTAACAAATTAAAGTCCTAAGATCTTTCCGAAGTCCCAAAATTTTAAAGTATCAGAATTCTAAATTTCTATAATTTTAAAGACCCAAAATTCCAAATGCCTATAGTCCCAAAGGAAGAAAATATGTACCAGGTTCTGAAATTCCAACATTCAAAAATGTTTATATTTCTAATTTGTAAAATTTTTAAATTTCAAGGTTTGAAATTCCAAATTTCCATAATCTTGAAATTTTTAAATGCCAAATTTCTGTAGTCCCAACGTCCCAAAGATTTAAAAAACCAGGTTCTACAATTCTAATATTCCAAAATTTCTACAGTTTCAGACTCAGAAAGTGCCATTTGAAAATTTGAAAGTCTCAATATTTCTAAATTGTAAAATTTTTAAATCCCACAGTTTAAAACTTCAAATTTCTATAATCGTGAAATTCTAAGATTCCAGAGTCCCAACATTCCAAATTCCTATAGACTCAAAATCCTGAAGTGCTAAAATATTAAGGTTTGAAAATTCCAAAATTTAAAAATCTCAAAATCTCAATATTTCTAATTTGTCAAATTTTTAAATCTCAAACTTTCAAAATTCAGAGGTCCAAATACTCCAAACTTTTAACATCTTAAAATTCAAGAATTCCAAACTTCTATAATTTCAAAGTCCAAAACTCGAAAACCCCAAAATTCTAAACTCACAAAGTCCCAAAGTTTTAAAGTTTCAAAACTTCATAGTCCTCAAATTCCAAAGTTCCAAAATTGCAAAATTCCAAAGCCCAAAAATTCTAAAATTTCAAAATTCCATATTAGAAGCAAATAATTTTGACCGCAGTCTCACTTGCAATGCATATTCCAGGAGAAAAACTTAAAATAAGAACTACCGCATTATTATTTAAAATTAATTTATATTTCGATATTTATCAGGACCCACCGTTGCTAACCTCTATTCAAGATCCACATTTTACTAACCCTTATTCTAGTAACGTAACATTTTAAGTTACTAAACCTTTACAGCAACAAATAATTTCTTTAACACTAAACCTACCAATGCACACTTACTTCGAAATTATCAACAGAATTGAACAATAAATAAACAAACGATAAAACATAAATACACAGTATGTCGGAAAAGTAACTTTTTAAATAAAAAGAGAAGAATTAGTTAGTTTGCCAAAATTAATTTCTTTTATTCAAAACACATCCTTTCCGCATCAATACACTGCTGGGCACGTTCAACCAATATTAGCATAAATCTTTTATGCCGTTTTGCGGAATCGTCTCAATGACCCCTGTTACGGCTGCTTGGACTTGCGTAACACTGTCATAAAACGTTCCTTTCATGACCAATTTGAGTTTTGGGAAAAGGAATGTTGAAAAAAGGATGTTGAATCACACAGACATGTTTCTCGCCAAAAATTCAGGAAAAATGACAATCCTGTGAGATGGTGCATTATCATGCAACAAAAACCAACTTCCTGGCGTTCGATATTCGAACCTCATTCGGACGATTCTCTTCCACAAACGTCCCATATAATTTTGACCCTGTGGAACGAATTCCCGAAGTATAACCTTTAGAATCGTAAAAACACATCAACATTGTCTTCTCTTGGGACTCCTGGAATCGCAATTCTTTCGATTTCGGAGAACCTAGGGACTTATATGTAGCACTTTGGCGCTTTGTTTGAGGAAACACCAAGTCTCATCACCAATTACACTCGATTCCAAGAATGTGCAGTTTCATCTGGCTGTATTGATAAGGTCCTTACAATATTCAACGGAGGCAAACTGTTGCTCTTCATTTAAGGCGTGAGGAACAAATCGAGCACGGACTTTCCGCTTCTTCCCATTTCGTGAATTATGTCTTTGGACGTAATTTGTCCGCTATCTCACAGTTGAAGTCGCGTCGTAGGCAATTATTTCACGTACTTTTTCCACCAACTCATCGTGATTTCTCTTTGTTGACCGGCTTTGCTTTGGGTCTTCCAAAGCATTACGACCGTCCTGGATTAATTTATACTACTCGAACGTGTACGAGATAAACAATCGTCATCATAAATTTTTTTCATCAATTAAAATGTTTCTGTAAAAGTTTTACCGAGTTTGAAACAGAATTTAATATTTGCTCCATCGTGTTTTTGTAACAAGGTGACAAAAGATACTGTAAGGATGCCGAGAAACTTTACACAGAAATATTACAAATAACTTTATCGTTCGATTTCTCTCTTCACGGTCTCTAACAAAATGCATCGTCCTCGGGCTTTCCCGAAGGTTTTATGGGGAACGCATCCCCACTTTGCATTTTGGGACAAACAAACTCTTACTGTTACTAGGGGCCTGGAAAATATCAACCGAGTCTTGTTCAAACCTGGTCCCTAAACGCTCTGAGGGACTCCTTAATTTATGGTGCTCTAAACCTATTCTAACCGTTGTCCGCTCGCTCTTACAATACTGGCGCTTTAAACTATAAGCTCACAATTCGTTAATCGATTCCAATAATGATTATTTTGTTTCGTAGGGAAGGTATAGTTTTCAGATAACGTATTGTTTCAATAGATGGCGCTAGTTTTCTTTAAATTTAAAAAGTTCCGTTACATGCTGTGTATACACATCTGCTCTTTATCTTGATGACAATCAACGTAGACTTCAAGAAAACCAATAATTTTGTAACTTAAAATGAGAAACTAGTAAAACGGTCATTTAACCGCTTTGGTAATTTTAGTGTCAAGGACGTACAAAGGTACGCCATAAAAGTGGAGTCTATCATACAAGGTAATTCTCGTAACGTGACAACTTCAAGTAACAGAACAATAATATGTGCTCCAGATACATCAAAAGAAGTTTTATCAAAATGATCTATCGACTGTAATGTCTGCTTGTGTATCTTAAAAAGTGCGATGGTTGATTTCTATTAGGATATTTAATTTTATATATTTTAGCTAATAGAACATTTTCATCGTATACAGTACACCATAAATGATTATTACTCTTTTCACTGTTACTGAACATGGCAATAAAAGTAGCAGACTATATCCGTCACAGTAACTTCCTCGGTATCAGTTTTACTATTACGGAGCTTAGAAAACTGAGCTGACGATGAGGTACAAATCTCAAGCAATATTTAAAATCTAACAAAATCTGTGTTTAGAAACATGACCCACCATTATGGACAAAGCTGGGTTACAGTCACGTTTATTGAATCTCTTTCCTAATACAAGATAATAAATTTGAAAATATTTCAGTAATAATTTTTAGTTCCATCTCTCCTTTTACTGTTTACTTTCTTATACTTTTTTATGTAACATTTCATGCTTCATCCAAATTCAGAAAGTAAGAATTCCATTTAAAACCGTCATATGTTGGTAAGATTACCTTCATATCTTGGTAAAAAATACAAACACAATTACTTGTGCTTTAGCAAATTATACAAGTTTTGTTTGACAATTTTTTCCTACTATAAACAATATATGAGTTATTTAAAGTCTATGTTCTGTACAACAGCACAGCTTTGACGTAACAAGATGTTATATTAACAATGTTATCAATCAGAACTTATTTATTTCATTAGTTATAATTAGCATAGGTCACGTAGTAACCTGCCTATTTTATCTTATAAATACAATTAAACTTCTCAAAATAAAATTTGTGAGAAGTTTTTAAAATAATATTTAAACAGTATTTATTTACAACATTAAACAGTATTTTATCTGAACGATATTGAAAATATAAAATATCGACTAATCTTGTATCTGGAAAATTTTATTTGCTTTTTCTTGATTTGCAATATCTTGTTGGTATTGATATCTTTTTGTAGGATATTTTAGTTATACATTACTACTTTGTTCACTAACAGTACCAGAACAAAAAAACAAATTCTGTCATAACGATTTTAAACGATACACTTTATGAATGAACAGCCCAGTACATTTGAGAAAAAAATTAATTCAATTTAAAACTATTATGAATTCTTGCATTTTAATATCATACTCTTACCGAATTTTTATTATAAAGAAATATTTTGGATATCAGTAAAAACATTTTATTTTGTATTTTAAATTCTTGAAATAAAAATATCTGATTTGAAATCGTACTTCATATTACAAACATTTTCTTATTTGAACCAGAAAAGCGATTGTCTAAAAGTATATTTCAAATATTTTATCCAACAGTGATTTTAATCGGTTCTCGCAATCATCTCCTAATTTACATATTTGATATTCGAAAAAATATTTCAAACAAAACACGGTATTATCAGAGAAATTATTATTACGAGTCTTATATTTGAGAATGTCTAAGAAATTTTAAGCTGTATTTAACTTCTTTTGTAAACAGAAGTAAAAGACTGGAATATTTCACAAATCGGTTGTATGATATAGTTTGCGTAATAAGGTACTGAAACACAATATGAAAAAGTCAACAATTCGAAAGATATTTCAAATTGCGAATGTAAAATATCTCACGTACTATTAATTCTTATAACATTTTAACTTAATATCTTTTTACGCAAGATTTGTGATTATAATATTGTTTACTTAATAATACTAATTAGTGTTCACTTAGGAAGATTCTCATTAAAATAAAAACGCAAACATTTTAGTCAAGTTCAGCCGAATACTTATGGTAGAGTACTTCAACGGTAAAGAATTAACAACATACAATATACTAACAATTCAAAGCGGAAAGTTAATAAAAAAGAAACTGTAATTCTGAACTAGAATTTTGTTTAAATTTATCAAGGCTTTCTGACACGTGATAACAAATGTTTCTATGTGCTGTTTTCTAAGATGAGAGATATCCTATCTTAAAAATCGAGATTTGCAGAAGACCTCATTCACGATTATTGACTTTATTTTGAGTGATTTGTAGAATTTACTGAAGCACAATGTCACTCATAATTTAACGTGGTATACTATGTATGAAGAGATAATAAAATGCACACAATAAAGATCATTTTTTGTGAGTTTTATACGATAACGAATGGGTTCGCGAGATGGAACAATATTTCAGATTCAAATTGGTGTTAATTTTAACTTATGTAACTAGTACGCATCTTTTAATTTGTAGCAACACAGGATGTGGAACATGTCCTATGAAAAGTATGCAATACTGCGTTGACTCACAAAAATAAAGTTATAATATAAAATTATTTTTAAATTATTTGTTAATAAAATTACTTCTTTAGAAAAATGTTTTAACGAAAAACTTCTGTATATCAGAATAATAATATTTAGAAAATGAGAATGGAAAGTTGGTTAATTAGGAGTTGTAAATTAGTAAATACGAATCATGAGAGCTTTTTTGAATCAAAATCATTAGCAAATTAAAAGTTATAAGTTCAATAACTTAATTCAGAAGTATTGTATGTCCATGTTTAATATTTTCAGAATAAGTTTCGAGATTCAATGCTACTTTATACTATATTTAATAAATATCTGCTGAATTACATTTATTATTTTCTATATGCAATACAATTGAAACTGAAAATATGAATTAGAGTCTGTAAATTGTAAACGCTTGTCGAACTAAAACAATAGTTTTAAGGGACTTACAATAAATATAACTATTTTGAACGTATTAGTAAGTTGATAAAAATGTGACTTTTATACAAAATAAAGACAATTTAGAACTATTGGATGCATTGAAAAATTCGAATTTTACAAAGTACATTAGAGTAGCCCTTTTTTTGACTTCCACTTTTTCTTAATTCTAAAATTTTGACATTTGGTGAAAAAATGATAATTGCAAAGTTTCAGTATGATTGATTAACAGGAACCCGTGCCGCAATCAAGTTGAAGTTTTTACGATTTTTTAACGCTGAACTTTAATAATTTTGTGTATATTGTTGATAGCCGAATGCAAATGCTGGTATTACACATGTAAAGAACTATATTTTATTACAAAATATTTACTGATACTTTCAAAATAAAGAGCCGCAAACATATCCGACGATAATCTGAAATCGTACAAAACTTCAACTCAATTGCAGCATGGGTTCCTGTTATCCAATCATGCTGCAACTTTGCAATTATCATTTCTTCACCAAGTATCCAAATTTTAGGGGGTGCGACCATGAAAAAGCCAAAAAAAATGTCAAACTCTATAGCTAAGGGTCACCATAGTGTACATACAATACCTCAGCATCAAATCTTCAAGATATAAATTCTAAGTTATACATTATAAGTTCTGAATCGTAAACCATAAATCATAAGATGAAGACTTTACAGAAATCTGGTATCTTTGTAGAATTGTCAAAATCTTTAGTGTGCATGGAAAGTGGTTTCATAAAAGTGGACGACCTCAGGGAAAAAACACTTGAAAGATTACGAACAATTATCCAAAAAGCACAGGGGTAAGTACTCTCCAGAAAATTGAAGATATATTCATAATTAAATGAATGAAATTTAAAACCTTTTATATAGGGCGTTAAGAAACTATCGTTTTTTCTTAAAATCACTCGATAAAAAATGAAAGTCTACGAAAAAAGATCTAGTACTATCTAATATCTAAAAATATCACTATATCTCATAGTGAACATGAAATGAAATTAAACAGATCCAATGCTTTTTTAACACCCTATATAATTATTACATAATTTTTTAAGCTTGGATATAGCTAAGTTATTTTAAAAAATAGAATTTTTACTGTTTTTTATTATGCAACATTTTTATTTAACTCTAGGATCTTACTTTAGTCTTTATTATAACAAGATATATGTAGGATAGTACTTATCATATTAAACAATAATTTTTCTATGATCGTAAAACTATTTGATCGTTAGAAATATTACTTTACGTGTTACATATTATATATTGACTATGGCACATATACTTTATTTTTAATACAAACAACATTATTTATATAATGTTGTTTAGAATTTCTTAATTCTATCCCGCAATGTGTATCTGTATTATTATAATACAGTCTGCGGAGAGTCACAAAGTAAAGCTGAAAAGTTGCATTTTTTTTAACAAAATTCCATACTGCAGTTTATAAGAATTGTGCAATAAGTGTACTAAAAATCTAAAATTCTACTGAAATGTATTTATATTTTTAAGGAAGTATAAATTGCAATTTGCAAAAATAAATATATACTCCTTTCGATTTAACTGCTATTAAAAAGAATAAACATGATCCTGAAAACTAATTCAACTAAAAACTAATATTACAGAGATAAAAATCTTTCCTGTAATATTACATTTAAATAAAAGTTCTCACAAAAGAACTTACAAAAGTTCTCATCATTTTTAATGATATTTTGCTCATTAATATTTTATGCACCATAAAATAGTTTTATCTCAAACAATTTGCCTCTCAATACATCTCTTCTCAATCTTTTCAAATTTTATACTAAACTTTAATTACATCTTCAAAATTAAAATTTCAGATTGTCGTCTTGAATCGTATTCTGGCTGCAAATTTATTAATAATAATAAAGAATCCGCAGATACTAATTTCAGGAAGATCGAACATGCTTACCAATAAAAATCGAAAATAAACCATTACAACAATCCGTCCAGCCCACAAAATAACAAAAGTTATGGAATTAATAAAGAGGAAGAAAATATTAAAAATAAAAATACAAACAATTCACGTGTAAAGAGAACAAACCTTAAGCAGACTAACATAAAACATTTGATATACAAATCAAAACGAAGGTCGAATTTCTGAACAGTTTTCTGAAAAATCTAAATCGAGCTTTGAATAAACACATTTGAGTGTAGAAAAAGAAGAACTATTAACATCGCTGCATTTGCATCCGTAATTGTATAATTTTCCTATCTTGATTTATCCTCCATAGAATCCGTACGCTCGGTGTAGCAGCGTTATCATTGTGTTATGTTGCAATGGGAATCGTAGAGGCTTATTACATCGAGGGGCCCGGAATCTCAACCTGGGACATCGCAGCAGCGTCATTAATCATCTCCGAAGCAGGTGGTGTTGTAGTTGATCGCGTAACAGGTAACTTTGCATAACTTCAATCGATTCGTACACGAAATGTCCTTGTTGATTTGCGAATAATTTTAGAGACACAATTGCGTTCAAATGTAATTTATAGGTGGTTGAAAGTACACTCTCACTAAGGATACTAAGAATTCAAATACATATTAGTAGTTAATATTAAGAATTGAAATATCTTCAATTTTATTTAAAACGAACGTATAACATATTGGTGTTCAAGATAATTTTAAAATGTTGGAAATGTTGTGACAATGTAGCTATTATACACTTGGCAATTGGAGAATTTAGCAGTTTGAAAATTTGGGAATTTGAGGATTTGAAAAAAATTTTCAAGTCCCTAATTTCTCATATTTCCAAATTCCTATGTCCATCAATTTTCAAATTCCCGAATTTCTAAATTCTCAAATTTCCTAATTCCTACTCTTAAATTTTTTAATTTCCAAATTCCTCAAATTTTCAAGTTCGAACATTAGTAATTCTAAAAATGTATAAATTTTAGGACTTAAATTTCTAAATCTGAAATTTTGAGAATTGCAAAATTTGATAATTAAAAAATTTCTAAATCTGAAAACTTATAAGTTCAAAATTTTGTCAACGAAAAACTAACGAACAAAACTTTCCTCTCAATATTTCCCCCAGCGTACATATCTAATTTAATATTAGATATTTGAACTATTTTTTGGAATGTAGTCTACAATTCATATTCGAATTTTTTCAAATTATTCAAACAATTCAACTATTCGAAGTTTTATAATCTTAATTTATACTCGCAAAATTGCTCAGAACCTTAAATAGAGCAAAAATTGTTCCTAATGTTATGAAAAACACTATTGATTCTAAAAATTGAAGAATTAATATGTGGTATTTAAATTAATTAAATCTTTTAAGCAAATGATTAAAATTAAAAAATCCTTCAAGTAAAGTTTAAATTTCTGAACCTGAAATTCCCAGTAAGTAATTCATACTCTTTCACCACTCTAATTCCATACTCATGATTCAAACAATGCTTACGCAAACAGACACGACTACGTACAACGATCAATTAATGCTTTTATTATCATGATAAACTCGTCGAAAATTTGACTAAACTATTATTTTCTTTTATAAATTGGACATAATGTCTCTATTGTATTTATTTATCTTCGTTGTATCTTTTAATCATTCAAAGCGTCTGAATGAAAAGATTAGATGTTTATATTGATAATGTGTGAATTACAGGAGAGAAGATTGATATCATGAAACCGAGAGCAATTGGAGCATGCAACGAAAAAATCGCAAAAGAGATCGTCAAACTTATTCACGAGGCCGATCAAAGTGTGGAACGAAGAAATGAACAATAACAAAATCAAATGTTAATTCCTATTAGTAGTACAGCTCTATCGTTGTTATATCCTGCACATTCAATGTACCGTAAACTTCGCACCAACTTTCAAATTGCGAATTAAATGTCCTTGATTAAAAAGAAAAATACTATCATTTATAAAAATGAATTATAATAGCAACAGCCGTAATTATGAATGGAAATTATGAAATACATATTCATGTTCCAAATTTCAATAAAGAGAAACGAAATCCATCAAATTTACGCTTTATTTTTCCATTCCTGATCGAAAAAGGGGTTCCCCGAAATATCCGGGAGAAAATTTCCGATGACAACCAAGGGAAAACCGCATCATGAAATGCAATCATTGCAATGACGTCAAATGCAAGGAAAAGCAATGAAGCATGCTTTGAAGTCCTTTCAACGCGTTTAAGACGCACTTAATGCATAACATAGTACATAATTATTTGACGCGTATCCCATTGACGCACTATGTGCGTATTACAGAATCTATATTACCAATCAGTGATCGAAACCTGATAAGATAATAGCATAATAAAATATTGAAAGTAAGTACATGAAAATTAGAATTGATATTGATTTGAAATTGTAGAAAAAAAATGAAGCATCATGAAGATCATCTTAGTCTCGAATAGGTTATATTCACCTCTTTGTCTGAAGATTCGCATCAACACGGTGTACGTTTACTAAATCAGACATTACAGATTTTTGCCCCACCTTTTTCGTTCCTGCCCCGCTCTTTCTTCCATCCTAGTCATATAGACCAGCCTGTGCATCGTTACAGTGTCAGTATTGGTTCGTTCACGCTCGTGTAAAGAATTATCAAACGCACAATTGTAATTAGTCAAATATGAGTGAATCGTACGATATCGAGGAGTACTACAAGGTCGCCGAAGGACTTGTTTTAAAAGCGGGAAATGTACGAACATTACTCTTCACAAAATAAGTAGAAACACTAATTAAGTTTTTTGTGACTAAAAATTTAAATGGACTGATGTATCTAATACAAAAAATGTATTACCATAAAATTATTAAGAAATAATGTAACATACAAATCATTTTCATAAACAGTTTTTAAATTATTTTACTATAATATAAAGCACTGTATAGTTTTGATCTAAATCTACTTAAAAATCTTTTGTATAATTCTTTGTAACAAAAATGTTTATTTCAGGTGATCGAAAATGCCATTAATTTAAATAAAAGTGTTAAAAGTAAAGGGATCGACTGGGACCTTGTCACAGAGTATGACAGAAAAATAGAAGACGACTTACAAAAACAACTGTCAAAAATGTATCCTAATCATAGGTAGGCACATTAAAAAAATACTAAAAAGCTTACAAATTTAACCAGGTACATACTTAATAATCCAAAAAGGGATTTCTAGATTTATTGGTGAGGAAACAACTGCTGAAGAGAATTGTTTGCCAAAATTGAGCAATGAACCAACATGGATTATAGATCCTATAGATGGCACAACAAATTTTGTTCATCGATTTCCACACACATGTATATCTTTAGCATTATTGATAAATAAAAGAATAGAAATTGGAATGGTGTACAATCCTTTAATGCGACAATTTTTTTCTGCAAAACGACAAAAAGGAGCTTTTCTAAATGGACATCCTATAAAAACATCAAATGTAACAGGTAATTATGTTCCTAAGCATCTTTAGTAAATAATTATAATTTAATACTAGATAATAAATCCATTTAAGTTATTATAGTGAATTTAGTAAAAACTAATCAAGTAGAGAAAAATATGTAGAAAAACATCCGCATGTTTTATTTAAATATGTTTTAGACCTCTCTCAAACGCTAATTGCAATGGAACCATGGATTGCCAAAGACCCAAAGTATTTAGTTAGCATATATAACAGAATGCACGCTTTGATACAAGGAACTCATGGGTAATGTTTTGCTTTTGCTTAAACTATTTTCGTTTTCAAAATATAATTAAAATAGTTATTAAAAATAATTCTGTATTTTTAGGATAAGATCATTAGGTACTGCTGCTCTGACATTATGTTATGTGGCAATGGGTGCAATAGAAGCATATCACGTTGAAAGTATAGATGCTTGGGATGTTGCTGCAGGCAAACTAATAATAGAAGAAGCAGGAGGAATAGTAATAGACACTGCTGGTACATAATTCTTATAAATCCGATTTACATGATTCAATATTTCAGAAATCATATTTATTAATTACTAAAATCTTAAACGAATGTAATTTTAGGTGGAGAATTAAATTTATTAACGCCAAAAGTTATAGCAGCTTGCAATCATCAGATTGCTAATCAACTAGTCGATTTATTTAAAACTGCTGACTTGAAAGCTACTGATAAAAATTTGAAATGAATTGTTAAACGGAAACCTACAAATTTATTTAAATTTTAAATGCAATATAAATAGTACATGTTACATAATATAGATTATAAATAAAATAAGTACTAATTTTAATAAGTCCATGTTCCTCACATTTCGACAGACTTTTCAACAATATACATGCAAAAATACTCACTTTTATTCAATAATATTGCATATCAATTTATAGAAAGCAGATCTGCAGTAAAATGTATTTTTTTGTAAAATCATAATGTTCAAATATTGTTCCTTACCTGTGGACCCATATTAGTTTGCATCTGTTGTGGATGTGACGAATAATTCTGCTGTTGGGGTGGAGGTTGTTGAGGTGATTGAGACATAGGCGGTCCACCAGGTTGCATTGACGGACCAGTTTGATACGCTTGTGTTGGACTATGTGGATGATGTTGTGGTGGGCCCATTGGACTACCTTGAGGATTAGATGGTGATGGTGCTTGCTGAGGAGGACCCATAGGGCTTGGTGCTTGTGGCGGAGGCATAGGAGATGATTGTGGCGAAGGACTTGCCATATTGGTTTGGTTTAATTCGGATGCATAAAAGTCACCACCTGCAATGCACAAAAACAATGATATATTTTCCATAATTCAGTTTCAAGCAATATGATATATAAATAGTAAAAGTTTTCATTATATATATAATTCTTTAAAATTTGAAAATGAATCTATTTAAAATAATCACAATTTTGCTGATTGTATTATGTAATTAATATTGTACTAAATAAACAATAAGACAAACTATTCAATAAAAAATAATATACAGTAAAGTGTTATTAATTTTGTCAATTTCTATAGTCTTAAATATGGCTTGCCAGAAAGATACTACTGTACTAGTAACTACTTTAGTTTTAAATGTCAACATATCATATGCTAAGATTAATTGTAATATTAGGTACAAATATGTTAATAGTTTAATGTAATTTATGAATATAACAAAAAGTATGTCTTTTAGTTTAATACAACTGTAAATTAATGTTTTACCAGTATTACAACAAAAACTGATTAATATTCCATATCATATAATTATGAATCACTAAGCTATGAATTTATACACTGATATTTACTCTTGAATTCGTATTAATTATTATCAATACATAATTCATTTACTCACCTTTCTATGTAACAACATTCCGATATAAACATATTTATGAGAAGTTCACAAGTAATATTCTTCTGTTACACAATGTACACAAATCTTACCTATGTACAACTGAGAATTCACAAAATATTCATCCAATAATATTAACAAAATAAATTTTGCACATAAATATTTTGTAAAAATTAATGTTGCTGGAATAACATCCATTAAAATATTTGTACCCAACAAAAAATCTGACAACTCATTTTAGTTTCCAGTTGAACAAGATTCTATAACATTACGAGATTCTCATTAGACTTAAACAAGACCTGTGTTTATACATACCGAATAAAAATTCACTTTACTGTAGAAGCAAATTTAACCATACATTCGTGTATATTGAACGAAACTGGTCGATCAAAATTTACACCACCTTCGACAACACCGACGAACACACGCTACCGGCCATTTTCCTGCTGTCCCTACCCGTAATACGTTAGCATGTCGGAAATCATGGCCGTCTGAAGCTATATCCTACGCCTATGTTTATTTCCTTGATATTAAATTTAATGTTTGCTATAACTAATAAAGAAAAGACGCACATCTGCAAATAAAAAAATATATTATTATTATTGAAATTTATAACATTAATTCGAGTTTTCAGTTACTCTTCAATAATGGTTAATAAACAATAATGAATACGTACATGCATTTTCTGTTCTAGATACGAATTTGCAAATACATGATTGACTTACCTATATCAATTTTGCAATTATGTCGAATAAAAACTTTGTAACATTTTGGAAATGTTAATACGCCTATTGAAATTAAAAATTTTGTAAATCTGAGAGGAGAAGACTGCCTTTATGACAATACGAAACCTATGGACAATATCAAGATATTAAATTTTTATAAATGCTGTAAATATTACTTGAATAATAACATTATTTACATTATTTTTTAAATATTACATCTTCTGTCTTAATACAAAAAACTTTCACAAATGTAAAACAAATTTTAAAAATATATACTTCATTCTAAAAAAAAATAATTCGCGCAGCTCGACAGTTGAGATTTCTAACTACAAATATGATACCCTCTACATCTATTTTTGCCTTCGTGATCATATACGAGGTGGAGATAAATAAAGGAACAGCAAAAATCGACAATCGTATAGTAAATGTACACAATAAAAGAAATGTTATATTAAATTTAATTAATATATTTTTAAAATATATTAACATTGGAAAGAAAGTGTCTTACTTATTGTAGGATATATTGTGCTCAATATGAAACAAGAATCGTAAAACATTTTGCTCACTAGATATATCCTTTTGGCGTACGTCATCATAAGAGCGCATGCGCGTTGTCAGAGATTATAAAGAGCGTAAAACTGAAGCACAGAAGCAACGGAAATCATTTTTTGCAAAGATATATCATGAAGTCAAATATATACTCTATTCTACAAATTACGCAATCGATTGAAGCTAACTTCATAAACCGAATTACCATGGCGTGAAGAAGTATTCAACAATGGGTACCGATATTTATAGTAAGACTTCTACCTGCACAAGGTTTGGAAGTGAAACTAGAATCAAAGAAAGTCATCGATGGGCGGGGTGTGATGCAACTCCCGATGGGACTAGGGAAGACTTTGAAAAGGGATTCAGAATTATCCGATGGAGCGTGCGAAGCCGAAGAAGAAATCTCGCAAGGAATCAGAAATTTGTCGATTTTGAAACCAATTGTTGGCTGCTAACTTCAATGTCACGAGATAAAATAAACGATCAAATATTTGTTCAAAGTTGTATTCTAAACTTATTTTTCGCGCCACGCCAAGCAAAGCGATTCAACTCCACATGCACCAATCCCTCACTTTCCCCTACACATTCTGTAATTGGAACACAACATGTCTATACATTTTCTATTATTTTCCACTTATATTTCTTACGCTTTGTATAACTACTCTTATTATTCCATTTATATAATATTTTATTAAATTACAGATTTAGAAATACAGATTTAGCGAAAAACATATTTTTTAAAGAAGGAAGCCACTGCAAGTTATAAATTGAAGTATGAATTTTCAATGTATAACTTTTACATTTAAAAATTTGTAAATTTGAAATGTTTAAACTATTAAATTTCTAAATTCCTAAATTCGAAAATTTGAAATTTTAAAACTTGAGTTCATAAATATATATAATTTCTAAATTATTAAAGTTAAAGATTTATAATGACAGAAAAAATTTCTCAAATAGTTCGTATGTGTGAAAAAAGTAATTCTTTAGTCTTGATTTAAAAACGGATCAATGGTTATTTTTTTATAATTGGCGGTACAGAGCATGCGCTGGAAAGCAACCAATCAAAAATTCAGGCATCAGCTATTAGGGTCCCCTCTCATGATGACTTCGCTCTCCTCGCCTAAAATACAAACTTGCACACTATCCCAATATTCCTAGATTCATGCATTAATTATAATCATGTATACCAACTGTAATTGATCAATCCATTATAAATTTCTTGTTGTTACCCGTTATATATTAATTCGTACCAATTGGATCGAAGACATTGCCTCCGTAACTCGACAAAAGTATCTTGCATCGTAGTCTAATCTAATCGATAGAAGAGAGTCAAAAAGTTGTTTTTCAATAAAGAATCCGTAGCGTTATCTTTGCTCGTGGGCTCTGTGGATACGTTTTACTGGGTACGAAGGTGAACATAGTGAAACACGCGTGTTCCGAAGCGCCACCTCGTTCATTTCCGATGTTCTTTTCGGAATGGTTGAAACACTGTGTTCGTGTTGAGAAAACGTGACTACGGAGAACGTCGTGTGGCGATCGCGATCAGGGGAACGAGTGTTATACATGATATTGCATTGCATATTGACGTACATTAAGGCTGTCGCGCAACGGCATGCAGTTGGCGAGGTAAATCGGCCGCAGTAACACGGATACGAAATTTTTCACGGTAACAGGGGGTATCCGGGTGCCGGTACATATCAATATACGCGAGCACGAAGGATTGCTTACTGAAAAAATGGCGGCGGAAATGCTAAGCAAGAATCGATTGATGGTTTTTAAGAACAAAGGCAAAGATCAAGAAGTGAGTATCCGGCGTGTCCTTTTGTTGTGCGCAGTTATGTACGTTGTACTTCTGGAAGTTTCGGCTATCGTTATGGAACGTATAAATGCAAGATCATTACGCGTACTAGTTTTTTCAAAATTTGTGCCGATACATTTGCATACTTCGTATGTTCTGTTTCGATCTTTCGACATTCCTCTGTCCTCCGTGGATTTTACGCGAGCCGTACGGCTATTGTCGATATGATTTTATCGACTTCTTCAACATTGCACTCCCAAATGCAATGGTTGCATTTCGAAATAAGTGGAAAGTGTCGTCAGCCTCCACGAAATAACGTCAAATGAATCTTCAATATCAATAGGATTCAATGATCTGTTGCAGAAAATGTAATCAAGTTGCATTATTTTGAAAATCCGCAGCAAAAACTGAGCTACATCATATCAATGCCATTGTATTTTGCTATATATAAATAGCATTAAATAGCGCTATAGTTGATTCAGTTTTTCGTATCTTTGTATTGTATCTAATGGAGCACTGAAAAATGTCGCAAATAGTGTTGAAATCATTATTTATTTTAATAAAAGTTTTTATTTTTAAATGTAATATAAATTTATCAAAAATTAAAATGAATTCTTTCCAAATTATTCATAAAGTAATATTAGAATTAAAATTTGTAACTAGATAGTACTTCTGACTAAGGACTTTTGAGTTTGAGTTCCTTATATGATTGTGATCTTGTTTTTAATATGGATATTCATTAAACATTGTATGTCCATATTTATTAACTCCTAATATAACTTTTAATATTACTTGTTTTTATAATTAAAAAACTGTTATGATATATAATAAGTAAATTTTTAATTTTTAAGGAATCATATATTTAAAAAATTGATTTAATTATATGCA
The DNA here is from genome assembly GCA_945859595.2 of Megachile willughbiella. Classification (NCBI taxonomy): domain Eukaryota; kingdom Metazoa; phylum Arthropoda; class Insecta; order Hymenoptera; family Megachilidae; genus Megachile; species Megachile willughbiella. The sequence continues at coordinate 2,022,004 of OX243806.1, forward strand.
TATGTGCTATATGTGCAATTAGGTCATAACAGATGTATTCTATTCACCTTTCAATAGTTACAAATGTGTCATATATTTTTTAATTACCTGTTATTGACATTAATATATACATTGGAACATTTATAAAAATTTGTAATTATGTCTAACCTTTAGACCACAGTGACTATTTTTGAGATGTAAATGACAGAGTGGGGTCACTAAGGTCTCCCACTAAAAATTCCCTAAAATAGTATTTTATGATATTTCAATATCACATGGAATTATAATACTCTACTATAAGTCACAATACCAATTTTTACAAAAGCAACAAATTTTGTAAGACTTATGTCACTTATTATGAAATAAGAGTATGAACTCTAAAAGTTAAATTAATTCAAATGTTGTGCATAAATGAGTTATGTCATTGCTGTAGTAATATGAACATATGAAATCAAGAAATGATATATTTTAGGAAATGAGAAGAAGAAGAAATGAGGTAACAGTGGAATTACGTAAAAATAAACGTAATGAAACTTTACAAAAACGAAGAAATGTGCCTACTACAGATTTAACAGGTATCCTAAGATAAAATCATTGAAAAACATGTATTACACAAAAAGTATAATAGATAATTAAATAACACTTATTCTGTAGATGAAGAAGATGTTGATAAACATTTATCAAAAATCAATTTGAAAGAACTAGTAATGGATGCTAAGAGTCCTGACCCAGCCATTCAATTACAAGCTGTAGTATCAGCAAGAAAGTTACTGTCTTCAGATCGTAACCCGCCAATTGATCGATTAATTAATAGTGGCATTTTACCGGTCCTAGTTCGTTGTCTTCAAGAGCATGATAAGTATGATAACATTTAAAACTTATTCTACTGGCATTTTTAATATTTGTGATTATGTTAGAAATTTATATAATATTTGAGTAAATTTCGCTATCTATTAAGTTGTTATATTAAGTTTACATTATTGTTATAATCCAGTTACATTTTTAATATAACTTATTTACAGACCATCTCTACAGTTTGAAGCAGCATGGGCTTTAACAAATATTGCAAGTGGAACATCACCTCAAACGCAAGCAGTTGTTACTGCTGGTGCAGTTCCACATTTTTTGAGTTTGTTACTTTCAAGTCAACATAATGTTTGTGAGCAAGCTGTATGGGCTTTAGGTATGTAATGTAGTATGAGAATAAAGAATATAACATATGGTTAACACAGTAATGCAATAGAAAAAGATAGTTATTTATATAACGATAAATTGATCAGTTATTAAAAGTAAATCAAGTAATTTTCTTCCACTTATAGTGTTCAATTATTTTTAATTATCAGTTAATGCAAAATTTGTGCATAGGGACATTAACAATTACTTCTTTTGTAGGAAATATTATTGGAGATGGTCCAGCATCTAGAGATTATGTTATTAGTCTTGGTGTTGTACCGCCATTGTTAAAGTTTATTAAGCCGGATATACCAATTAGTTTTTTACGTAATGTAACATGGGTAATTGTGAATTTATGTAGAAATAAAGATCCACCACCACCTATTCAAACTATTAAGGATATTTTGCCTGCTCTTAATATACTCATTCACCACACAGATATCAATGTGAGTGATGAAAGTATATCTAGTACATTTGCATAAGTAATTATTGTAACAATATCTTACGTTCAATGTATATTGCAGATACTTGTTGACACAGTTTGGGCATTGAGTTACCTGACTGATGGTGGTAACGAACAAATTCAACTGGTTATAGATAGTGGTGTAGTACCACGTCTTATACCGCTCCTCTCGCACAAAGAAGTTAAAGTGCAAACGGCTGCTTTGAGGGCAGTTGGTAATATTGTAACAGGTACAGATGAACAGACACAAAGTGTACTAAACTGCGACGCGCTTTCATACTTCCCCAATTTACTGACGCATCCAAGAGAGAAAATTTGTAAAGAAGCAGTCTGGTTCCTTTCAAATATAACTGCTGGTAATCAGTCCCAAGTTCAAGCTGTTATAGATGCCGGATTACTGCCACTTATCATTCGCAATCTAGCAAATGTAAGAACATATTTTAATTAACATCGCTGAAATTTATTATAAGTATCTGTATTTTAATAATATCACTTCTTTTTGCACAGGGTGAATTCCAAACACAGAAAGAAGCAGCATGGGCAATCAGTAATTTAACAATAAGTGGCAATAGAGACCAAGTTGCGCGAATGATACAAGAAGGTGTTATCCCACCTTTCTGTAACCTTCTATCCTGCAAAGATACTCAGGTTATACAGGTCGTTTTAGATGGTATACATAGCATGCTCAAACTTGCTGGATCACAAGTTGAACAATTGGCCAATATGATCGAAGAATGTTTAGGTTAGTCTTTTTATATTACATATAATTTATTTTGGATATAATAATAATATAACAGTAAAATTTAAATAATGTATTTTTTAACGTATATTTCAGGTCTGGATAAGATCGAGGCACTGCAAAATCATGAAAATGTAGACATTTATAAACTAGCGTTTGATATAATTGAGCAATATTTCTCTGAAGATGTATGTATCATTTTGCATTAACTAATAACTCATTTATTCATTAAATTATTTAAAGTGATGAAGAGAAATATATTTGTATTGGTTTCAGCCGGATGACACGAATTTGGAGCCACCAGTTGTAGAATCGACATTTGAATTCGACCAGACGACGAGCATTCCGAGCGAAGGTTTTAAATTCTGAGAGGGCCTCCATTATTTCTTATCCGATCGTGCCGTCCCCCGACAAACTCCACTACGGAGCCATTTTGCTTACCCGTTTCTATTTTTGTGTCTTATTCTTGCTCCAACGACAATATATGGCAACTTCAATATGCCACTGCTGAATTAAAAAAAAAAAAAAATTACGTTTTGTTTGCTAATCCAAAGGTGTAACCGTGACTGGTTGATTTCTTGACCAAGAAAGGGGAAATCAGAATGAAGACGAGGGCTGAAAACTTAACGGAGCAAAGAGGAGGTTCTTACTGAAATAAGAATCTGTTTTTTTTTTCTTTTTGATTCTTTTTAAAGACGTGTACGTTACCTTTTTTTCCTCTCTCTTCAATTGCACATATTAAACAATCATTGGCGGAACGGAACTTAACTGAATGCAGCTAGCGACATGCAATGTACCGAATAAATTATTCTAGTTAAATTAATTAACTTGCTCTCTACATTGAGGAGCATTAAAAAAAGACCTTTTTATTGTTTGATTACGCTGCTCTCCATTCTAACTTGAGATGAATCTTGGTTAGCGATGTTACATTTATAAAACAATCATGTATATTTTAGGCATGTTAAATTTATAATAATATTGATTACTAAATAAATGAATCAATTGTCTACTCTTTATTAGCTTAATTCATGACTATGAATTATTTCTGTAAGAGGAAGAGGATGAACAATAAAACTACTGCATAAACACGGCAAAAATTAATTGCCGATTTTTGCTTGGACTTTTGATCACGTTAATAAACATGTTACCTACGACTTTGAAGGGATTCAAGTAACTTCATAAAAAGTCCGTTGTTTTTCTTACGAAAATGCTGTTTTATTTAATTACGTTGTTATAATTACGATTCTGGTTCGAATACAATTGGGGGGTCATTATAGGGATGAACATCGTCCGCATAAAGATTTTCAGGAAGTTCAGTTTCGTCCTTGTCATTTGGCAAAAATGTAGGGAAATTAGGTGAAGTATTTCGTTTCAGTGGGAGGATCGTATCATATAAATACAACGTGGTGTTTATCTCTCCTGGTACGTTCGGAGCCATTACCCAAATTACGTTATATTTAGTGTTGATTCGTAATATCTGCAATATATAAATAATCGACAATTTTAATGTTAATCCTTTTGCTATAGAAGACTATTTTAATTGCAAATCATACAGTCATTCTGTTTAATTTATCATTATAATTATTTATTAATCTATTAAAGATGATTGCTTTCAAACAGTAATATTTTGCTCAAATTTATTAAGAGGTATTAGATAACACATTGTGATCGCAGAACACATTTTATGTTGAAGACAATGTAAACTTTTTATTTAATTTACTATTATCTGCTATATAACTGGGTATAAATAATATGTATTCCTTTAAACGATAATAGAAGAAAGTAACAGACAAATTTAACTGTTCAATAATGTTTGATTTCAAAAGCTTTATTAGTTATAACACTGTACTCAGAAAATGCAATTTTATTCTTTTAGGTAGAATTATAATCAATATATTTTAAATATATTTAATGTGAAATTATTAGCAAAACAAGTAATCTTTTGCTGGTAATTTTATTTATATTTTGCTAAGAATATGTTCCATTCTTAAAAAGTTTTAATATATTTTTGTGTTAGTATACGAATTAAAGATAATAAATGAGTTATATACGTTTCAAGGATTATTTAAAAATGTATTGATAGTCGGACAAAATAAAAACTTATGGATATGTATATCCTGTTATTTGCTCGTATTTTTTAACAGTTAGAAATGTATAAAAGATATTTGAAATTATATTTGTCTTTTTAAATAAAAAATAGCAGCAAAAAGTTAACAGAAAAGGAGATATAATTTAATCTACCCTATTAAGTTAATGATATAATAGTAATAATTGTTATTTACCTTAACACCTTTTAAAATACGCATACGGTTTCCCATGTGTCCTGGCATTTTAGTACCTGGCATTACCCTAGCTTTGGGTGCACCAATATTACCTGGTCTTCTATGCGTTTTAGTTGTGCCATGAGAAGCAGGCATACCGTGGAATCCCCATCTTTTCATAACACCTTGAAAGCCACGATCTATCCTATATTTAAAAAGAACATCATAACAATTGATCAAATACTTGTAATAGAATTAAAATATCAAATACTTACGTCTTTCCTCGAATGTCAATATGCTCTCCTGGTTTAAAATGTGTTGCCATTAAAGGAGTTCCTGGTGGAAGATATGCGTTTGGTGAAATTATGAATCTCACTAGTATTTTCTTAGGTGTGACCCCAGCTTTATTAAATATTCCATAGTACTCCTTAGTAAGCTACAATAATGAGAAGTGCTTAATATCGTATTCAATTTACAGAAGTAACCATACAAAGGTACAAATATATTAACTTACTAATTGTGGATCAATGTTTTCCGCACCTACTACAAGACAACCATTTTTTACTTTAACTTGCTTATGTTTAGTGCGTACAACTGGGTTAAATTCTTCTGGTGGTATATATTTTACAACCTCATTTTCTAAAATCTATGATAAAAATTGTATAAATATTTATTATAATGTGGTGATACAAAATTAAAACACTGTTACATAAATGTAATATGGTACCTGAATTAGAGTAGCCACTACTCGCTTTCCATTTTTTAACCACATTGGATATGACCCTAGCTTTTTACCAACTAAACCAGTGCGTTTGGAACCCTCAGTCCATTCTGTAGCAGTTGGAATTAATGTTGCATTCAATGGTGAATTAATTGGAGGATTAAGAAGTCCTTTTGTGGATACTACAACTTCTGATATAAATTCCTTGTTTTCTTGAGTAAGTTTTTCATCGCATTGCTAGTACAAACAGCATTATTACATATTATGTGGAAGATGAAAAGAAATTAAAAAGTTACTTAAATTTAATAACTATATACCACACGTGTTGGCTTTGGAAGCCATTCAGGATGACGTTTCCTGGGTATGGGTAGTGGTCCTTTATTACGAGTGGGAACCTTCATTAAGTCAAAGCTGAAATTATGACACCATTAATAACCAGTAATTATACATATAGTTATCATAACAATTACTATACAACACATAATTGTGCTTTTTGAAAAACACTTTAACAGGTATTATATGTGTAAGAAATTCAGTGAATAATTATATATTTATAACCCATACCTTCGTTTTAAACATTTGCTAAATAATTGACAGCTATTGATGGTGTTCAAAATCGATGCCATAATTACAAGTCAATGGAAATGTGAAATTATAATTAAATACAAAATAGCAATATAACCCTAAATAAGGTTAGAACATAAACTGTCCTTAAATCAATATAATTCTATTAGAATAACAATAATTAATTAGTAGGATTGCTCCAAATGCACTGTACAATCAGAACAATTACAATAAATTAATTATTTTCATAATTTCTGTAGATAATTCAACACATCGTGCATTTAAACGGACCATTGGTTACAATGCCGATAAGAAAGGATACTTACTATGGAGTAGAAGTACTGATGGTAATAAAATTCATTTGAACATTTATTTACAAACGATATTGTACCATTATGTGGTAAATTAAAAATGCTGTATTAGTACAGATGAAATATAGAATAGATCATTCGGCTGTACTTCCGAAAACCTCCATGAAATTTTGGGAATGGGTTTCTTTTTAATAGAAATGACTTTGTCATTTGAGTGACACCCAAATGATAAAAAATTTTTTCTCAAGTCACCAAAAATCCTTCTCGGAATCATTATTTTTAATAAAAAGAAACCCATTCCCAAAATTTCAGCCAATTTGGAGCACGGAGGTTTTCGGAAGTTTAGCCTTCATGGTGTTGTTCTTTGTGTAATACAATCTGAAATACCGACATTGCTTAAAACTTCATTTTTAATAGCTATTTTATTATGTATTTTACGTTTCATAACTATTCTCTATTACTTCATAAGTCATTTTGCGTTATTGCAGTAGGTAATAATATGTTACAACAGCATTGGTTGTTTTGCAAAAAAATTAGTTCTCGTATGTTAGAATTTTCATTCACCGTTAGATCGCGCAGGCGGTATTATTTTCAAACAGTATTTCGAGATAAAATTGAAAAAACAGTTGACATAAAAAAAACACTGGGGCTAATGACTACAACACTCGATGTCCATAAATCCAAACAATAATAATAATAATATAAAAACACATCCTCTATCTTCTAAGTGAAAAGCACACGTACATGGATCTTGCATACACCTTTCACCTTACTAAATCCATTGTTTAATAACAATATAATGTTTTTTTTTTTATTAATCACAAAATATAATGATTGCAATGTTAATTCCGAAAAACTTAAAATAAAACATGAAAAAAGGGAACACAAATTTGTATAATGCCAGTAGCCATTAGTGTACATAGAACACTGCAAATTAACACCGAATATTAATATTTATTTTTTAACATGGTATACTTTAAGTTTCTGACAGATTTTTAAATAAATGTACACATTTATTATACACGCAGGATTGAAGTAAGATATCGTAGAGTCTGGGGCTGCTCAGAGGAGGGAATCTTGTGAACAATTAATTACTAAAAATTTAAACCTAAAAATTCCCTATTTCTTTCAAAATATAGGGCCCAGGTTTAAAGCCCTATTTAATCCTAATTCGACCTTATACACATGGTAATTTAAAGTATATATTTTATATTAAAATTAGAAAAAAAATGTGTAAGGGAGGTTATGTTCTTAAAATATTTATTTTCGTTAGAAAATAATCCGAAACAGAAGCGTGCTTTCAGAGCTTTCAGTCGGTCCCTCGAAGCAAAACGATTACAGAATTGTAAACACAAGCCAGGCACATTCGATTCCGCGAGGCGTATTAATCCAAAGTAAAAACAGTCTTTTAGGTGTCGTCTTAGCGGTGGACAGCCTCGAATCCAGGAATGAATTGCGAATGGATCGAGAGACAATGGCGAAGGGAGAAAAAGAGCGACTCGTTGGGGATGGAAGGAGATGGAGGGGCTCGTGGAATGGCCTGAACCGGACAGCACGTGGACTACCTACTTTTATATCGCTCGGGAAATAATGGGATTCCCATCATGAAGTGGATTTCCCTCGGGAGCCAGTGGACGTCGATGCACGCGTCAAGAGATCCTACACCACCCCTGTATCCTATCGGTCTCCTGCAGTCGGTCGACGTTCATCGTGCTGGTCCACCCTCGCTCGTTCACCTGTCCGATCATCCCCTTCCACCCCCAACCACCCTGCTACTGTCACAAGCTGTCGCATCCGCTTGATTTTCGAGAAATCGGAGATATTAACCCTTTGAGATCCACTTGTTCTTGGCGTTAGATACAATTTGCCAGTGGAGCTAATTCAATGCGAACTCAGGCGATGAGCATGATGTTAGACTATAAGAAATTTCGAGCGATATATTCTGGGATTTTATAGATACTGTAGTATTCGGTTATGGTTGTGTTGCAAAGGTTTTTCGGATTGGATTGTGAAGACGTTGTGTGATGCTGAACATTGTTGAGTAGATAATTTCTCGAACTGGAAATTTGAAAAATTAAAATTTTTAAATTTATGGATTGTTAAGTATTCAAATTTATTATGTAATATTAGAATTGTACATAATATTTAACATTATAGTTATATGTACACATAATATTAAATATTATGTTTACAGTAAATTGTTTTTCAGCATTGAAAATTTCCAAGTTGCTTAATTTCTAGATATACAAATTTAAAATTTTTTGAAAATCTGTAAATTTTAATTTTTTATACTTGTAAGTTCCTAAATTATAAATGTTTGTATTTCTGAATTGTACAAATTGTACAATTGTACGCTAATTGTACAAATCTATAAATTTTCAGCCATTCAAGTCTTTAAATATGGCATATTCCAAAATTTCCAAATTTTCAAATCTTTAAATATGGTCAACTTCCACATTTTCAAATTTCTAACTCTCTATATGTATACATAATAGTAAATTCCCCAAATTTCCGAATTTCCAAACTTCCCAAATTCAAAATTTCCAGATGATAATTTAATATGGTAAATTTCCAAAAGTCCAGATTTCAAAAGATCCAAATTTCTCAATTTCTGATATAAGCTTCCTAATTTCTTAAATTCCAAGTATAAGCATTTTCAAATTTGTTAAATTGAAAATTTGTTAATTTTTTTATTATTTCTAGCCTCCTTTTTGCAACAGAAGTTAATTCCTTATGTTTAGTAAAACCTAATGAAATGTATGAGATTAAATTAACTATCAAAATTTAAAGTAGTAATTTACAAGATGTTATATTCATTTGCAATGTTTCATTATATAAAGATAATCCTCATATAAAAGAACAATTTTTGTTTAATTTTACAATTAATAAGAAAATTATAGCATAATATTAAGAAATGAAATAAAGTAATATTTTAAGCAAATTCTGGCAATTTGGATGTTCCACTGTAAATCCGTCCGAAAGAATTTAAAAGTTAAGGAAAAGTTACAGAAATTGTTTACTTTATCAAAGAAAATGATATTTTAATTAAAGTTTGGTAACTTAGATATTCTATGGTAAATCCGTCTGAAGTGAAAGAAGAATGGTAAAAATAGCGTTTCTTGCATCAAATAAAATAATATTTCAAGTAAACTTCGCCAACTTGGATGTTCCACTATAAATCCGTTGGAACTTTTTCCGGCAGAAAGTACATCTATAGCAGCATCCTCATCCACGCGTCTGAATCGAATCGAGTGATTTCGTAGGTCGTTTTCCCCCGGATTGCGGCAAAAGAAAAAGATGGAGTTCTCCGGAACTTGATAAAGGATTCCACGGTTGGCGGGCAGCGAGGAGTGGTCGGTATAAAATAAATATGTGCGACGGCGATGGTGGTGTTCCTCCTCCCGGGGCTGGTTGCATCGAAGCGGGGGCACACAGAACTCGCGCGTGTTACCGGGTAATTGATTTCTTTGATAGCGGCCGCATGAAAGGAACATTGTAGATGCTACCCCGGGCGGAGGGGATGGCAACCCCGTTCGCGATCTACCATCCCTCGGATCAATGGATATCTCTGCGCCGGACAAGCCCCCTCCACCACGGCGTCTTCCCTTCGAGGATGACCAATAACAAACACCCGCACTTCTCTCTCTCTAATGGAGTTTTTACCGATAAAAAATTCACTCGGCTTCCTCCTTTTGCCCGGGAACCCGGGAAGCTTTGCCTCCTCTCGGACACCGGCCCTGTCCCATCCTCCCGTTCACGACGTCCCTTTGGAAAAAGGGGATACTTACACGCCGACACCTTTGGTCCGTTGCTTGCGGATGTCTCGTCGAGAGTGGCCCGCTGGCGGTGTACCCTGTCTCGAACGAAGCTGCGACCTTTGCATCGACACTCAAAACCTTAGGGCGTGTTTGGAAATATCTCTCGATGTACGGACGTCATGTAGACGAGAACTTTCTGGACCAACTGCTTTGCACGTTTTGCATTGGGTTTACGGAACGCGTCAAAATGACACATCTTCGAGTCCTCGTTTTAGATGATGTTTCATCTATTTATTTATCTGGAGAAAATATTATTGTTCTGTAATTACTGAAATATTTCCAAATTTATAATCGTGTGTTAGAAAAGAGTAATCAACGTAACCCAGCTTTGTCTATAACGGCAGGTCATGTTTCTAAACACAGATTTTGTTAGATTTTAAATATTGCTTGAGTTTTGTACCTCATTGTCAGCTCAGTTTTCTAAACTCAGTAATAGTAAAAATGATACCGAGGAAGTTACTGTGATAGATATAGTGTGCTACTTATATTTCCGTGTTCAGTAACAGTGAAAAATATAATAATCTTATGGTGCATACGATGAAAATGCTCCGTAAGTTAAAATATATAAAATTAAATATCCTAATAGAAATCAACCATCGCACTTTTTAAGATACATAAGAAGACATTACTAGTCGTTAGATCATTTTGATAAAACTTTTTCTGATGTGTCTGGTGCACATATTGTTCTGTTACTTGCAGTTGACACGTTACGGGAATCACCTTGTATGATATATTCAAGTTCATGGCATAACTTTGTACGTCCTTGACGCCAAAACTACCAAAAATGTTGAATGACCGTTTTACAAGTTTCTTATTTGGAGTTACAAAATTTATTTAGGCGACTTACTTGAAATTTACGTTGGTTTATTTATTTTTCAATTCTGTTTCTAATTTCGAAGTAAGTGTGCATTAGGTAGGTTGAGTGTTAAAGAAATTGTTTGTTTCTGTGGAGGCATGTTAGGGAACTTAAAAGGTTAAGTTACTAAAACAAGAATTAGTAAAATGTGGATCTTGAATAGACGTCAACAATGCTGGCTTCTGATAAATATTAAAATATAAATTAATTTTGAATAATAAAGCGATAGTTTTTATTTTAAACTGGCTTAGAAAATGGATCTTTGAAATTTGGGATTTTTAGAACTTTTGGGTTTTGAAATTTTTAGATTTGGGAATTATGTGTTTAGAACATTGGGACTTTAGACTTGTGGAGTTGTGTCCTTTGGGACTTTGCGATTCTGGAACTTTGGGATTTCGAAAATTCAGAATTTTGGGATTTTAGAGCTTTGGAATTTCAAACTTTATGATTTTAGTTTTTTACAAATTTTTAGATGACACTTTGGATTTCTGAAACTTGAGACTATAGTAATTTTTGAAATTTAAAATTTCAGAACATTGGAACCTCATAATTTTGGGACTTTGGAACTATAGAAATTTGGAATTTTGGGACTTTGGAAAGATTTTATGGGATTTTTGTATCTTGTAGATTTTGGGATTTTAGGACTAGGATTTTAGGATTTTGAGACTTTGGGTTCTTAGAACTTTAGACATATGCAACTTTAGAATATTTAAATTTTGAGACTTTACAACATTGGAATGTATGAATATAAAAATTTTTTTTTAAATTTACAATCTGCGACATCTATCTTGAGACCTTACGATTTTGGTACTTTAGGACTCTTTGTCAGTTTCAAAGTTCTTTAAAAACACAAACATTCTCCAAACGTTATACTGCCATTAGCTATACCTAATTTAGAATACAAATTTTCAACCTAACAAGCATAGTGGTTATCTTATGATGTTCAATTCTCACAACTACGATTTAATTTTTAATAATCTAAACCTCCAAATATTATACAAAAGAAGAAAACTGCTAGACATTGTATTTTTTGGTAAAATAACGAAATGTATATCTTGCTCGATACATCCTCAACTTGCCTAAGAAACTTTAATTCATATTAAACATCGCACTAATTACGTCTATTTCAGTTGTATAAATCGGATCGGAAATTATGTTAACTCTGTTTATCTTAATATCGATATATTCAAAAACTGCATAGCACTTGTTAACTCATCTCCTTCAATTTTTGATTACATTATATTTTCGTGTCGATACGCGACATGTATGTTTTATATTTCTCCTCTTTATCGCTTCTTTGATTTAATCTTTATTTGCTCTAAGTGATCATAAAGTAACAAGACGTTCAATCTTCTTCCCTCACATTATATTTTTTTTTGTATAAAGGGTCTCAGCCCGCAGACAAATAAAAAAATCACCCTAATACAGAGGATGGTTAGCTTAGTTCGTGGGACAGCGACTTGGTGGTGCTGTCGACATGTATCGATTGTTTCACGATATAATGCTCCAGCCACGCATATACGAGACCACAGACACAAACCCCTATGCGAATTCGTGTGTCCAACGGTATAGCGTCGCGTCGCGTCTTTTCCAGCGTGTTTTATTCAGCCTGTACCCCACCAGTTGATACGTCCCGAGTTGGCCGAAGGGGTAGTAGAGGTTAAGTTCAGGCGGCTGTTTTTCGGCTCTGCTTTTCACCCCCATGCTCGAGGACTTCGTGGAGAGGCTCGTTTTGTGCGTTTGGCTTTCCAACGGTGCTCCGATTCTTTTGTCTTTGGGGAACGGGAAATCGGGTGGGAAAGTTTGCATATTTTATTATTTCGATAGAAGGCCACATTTCAGGGATCTGGAAACCATCGGGGGGTGAACCGCTTTGTTCTACGTGAATCGAGGATTAAAGATTAATAGATTGTCAGCAAGATTTTTCTTACTTGAATTGATTCAGGTTTTATTGGCTGGGAAAGCTTTTAGACTCTTTACTAGGAAAATTTGTTGTATAGGTCGTCTGGGAAATATTAGTAGGTAATTCTGGTAGTATTTTGAATTAGAGGTATTTTAATATAATTTATAACTATCTTATTGTTCAGAGAATGCAATAATAATGCACTAAAACAAAAAATGAATAAATAAAAATGTACCGTTGCTTTTAAAATAATTATAACACAGTTATAAAACATTCAAATATCTTCCAATTATACATAGGGTGTTTTTGATCTTAGTAGAACCAAAATGGTGGTGAATGTACATAAAAAAGTAAATAACTCACATTTTTATATTACTCTATTTCCACTCGCATTTGTGCCACCAGGTTGGAAACACTTTGTATTTCATGTAATGATAAACATAATTGTATAAAGTATATGATTGTTATATATGTATATAGATATAGTGATATGGATATAGTAATAATAGAATAATAATGACTTCTAGCATAATTCTTGAGTCATCCTGTACATATACTACACGTAACAGTATATTTGTAAAAGTAATAGTAATAATATAAATTACATAATATACTAGATATATGTGAATGTATATTTTATACAGTTATGTAATTTGTATATATTTGTGTATACATGTATACATAACAGATACATATGTACCATCAATTTCAATTTTGCAGTAAATAACAATTTTTCAACAATTTCAACAATTTTTAATGATTTTAATCCAAAAACAACGACGTAAGTGTATTTAAACATTTCCTAAGAAATTTAACCCCATGCACAGAAGGTGACTCGTCGTTCGGTATACACTAATTCAAAATAAATATTTATTAACTAAATCTGCAATTGTTTAAACATAATCAAGGATAGCAGTAGTGCTAATAAGCAAAATTTCAACAAATCTTATTAATTTTGCAGTAAACCTTCGAAACGAGGGGTTGAAATAAAATACCAGATTAGTTAAGTCAAATAATGACAAGGGTCAACTGTCAACGGATTTATAAATAGTAACAATACAATGACGAGTTAATTTCTTATTGTTCAAACAAATTCATCCCCTTACACGCGCACGGTGACTCGTCAATACACGAATTCAAAATAAATATTTTTCAACTAAATTCATAATCCCATAAATGAGTTGTTTAAACATAGATAAACGAACAGTACTAATAAAAAAATTACTTCATCAAATTTTATAAATTTGTAATAACAAAATTTCTGCAGCAAAAATACTTTCGAGTGCAAAGGGTTAAAGTACCAGATTAGTTAAATTGCATAATGAGTCTCAAGAGACAACAAAAGTATTCATAATTGGTAACAATACAAAGAAGAGATAATTTATTGTTTAAAAAAAATAATGACTCGAAGAGGTCATATCAACCCCCGTAAGGTCCGGTTGGTCGAGGGAGTCCGTGCTCGAAGGAGGTCGACAAGCGAGTAGCGTCGGCGCTGGCCTTGCGAGCTTCCTCGTGTATTGATCCTCATAATTCCGGGGGGGGGTTTGGAGGGCGGTCGAGAGACGGGAGGGGGAGGGGGAGGGGGGAGTTTGAAGAGGGTTGAGAGACGACTGGCGGGGCTGCAGCCCCACCTCGACCCTCGAGAAACGTATGCGTCGGGGGTGGTTGGAACGGTGGAAGAAAGGAAGGAGCAAGGAAAACCGGAGTAGGGTGACTTCGACCAATAATAACCCCAGTCGCGTTATGATAATATCATATCATACCACCGGCTCATATCGAGCTATTTTATGATTGGTGACTGTGATCATCCAATGGTGTTGCTCGACCAGTTTTCTTCATATTCATATACGAACGGTATGATTCTGCGTACACAGATGGACTTTCATCCCCTTTCTACAACTGGGCGTTATCGAAGCAACTTTTATTCGGATACAATTTTTATTTTACTTTATTATCTTGTTCGACTTAAAAGATTTTTTTTATCGAACTTACTGGTATTTTGTTTAAAGCAATCGTCTGTTATTTCGGATTGAATTTGGGAACAGCGGAGATAATTGTGGATTAAAGTAGATATCGATGCGTTTATTTATCGATTTTTTATTTAAATATTATGATACATCGAACTACTTCGTTGATAAATTTTGTTACAAAATGGACTGGATTCCATGGATTTTGGAATGGTTTGCAGAATGAAATTTGGAGTTTGTATACGTGTGATGATTTTTTGGGGGAGGATTGATGACAGATTTTGAAACGACCAATAAAACGAAAAGATACAGGGGTGAAATGAACATCGCACAGTTGAAGAGAACGCTATCCAGTATCTATGGATTTGCTTCCCAATCTACTACCCCTCGACTTAAAGCTAACAGTCCCCGATGTTTGGGTATCCGAATCGATCTCACGTTACAACCCTGTCACGCGACTCAGTTGCACGCTTAAATAAAATGTTTCCCACATCAATCCTTGCACTTTTTCCTTCAGACTTTATGCATTTGTTTAACGGGTTTAACGAAGAATTATAACTGAAACAATAATAAATAGACACAATAATATACATACTGGGTGTGCCATTATTATACTGGCTATTTCAAAATTACAAGTGTTCAAAATAATCGACGTGATGTAATATTTTTCCTGTCATTTTTATGTTTCATATTGATATTCATGTTTGTATATTTAATTGGTACATTCTATATATGTATTTTTTTATAATATATCTATTTACATGATTATTAATACTATATATTTTATTTTAATTAATTATTTATTTATAGTGAAATATATTTTTACAGTATTATTTATTATTTATTATCTTTTTACTGTTTCTATATTATTATTTACTTGGAATAGTGTGATTTATATGTTATAAGAAATATTGTATATTTTCTGTACTGTACTTTCAATTTCATTTTATAAATTCACTTCAGTAATTGAAAAAATATATACAAAAATATATTTTTGATACAATTATTTTAGAAATATTATGTTCTTTTTATTGGTTTTACGAAATATTAATAATTGTTATGTGTTTATTTTTTTAATTATGTTTTTGAAAATAATAAACAATTGATGTAAGGAGTTAAACCAATAAAAAATTTAATATTTTATCATTTATTAAGTAGAAAACGTCAACTACCTTTCAGATATATGACGTAGTTGCTTCACAGAAAGAGGTGATGTTAATTAAGAGTGCAATTAAAGTAATAATTAAAGTTGTATCACGTTGATTCATTAAGTATACTAAATACAATTTCTCCATTTTGTATATTTGTGATTTACATGTGTCATATAAAATGAATTGTAAATTGCAACACAGAATTCTATGTTATAAAAGGTTAAGTCCCAACCAGAGATCACTAGAGATTTCGGGCCCCGAAACAGAAAGCGACATTCCTTCGCTGAAATTATACATTTCGTTTTATCACTGATTGGTATATTTGATTCTCCCATTTGACAGCCCCATCTGTTGGAATATGGAAAGAGGTCTTTCCATGCTACGTTTGAAAGCTTGTAAATTTGAACTTTTCAAAATTTTCTAATTTGAAAATTTCTAATTTCAAAAATATAATTTCTGATATTTGTAAGATTGTGAATTTGTGAGATTGTAAATGTGTAAACTGCAAATTTGTAAATTTTCAAATGTGAAAATTTGAATTTATATATGTATACATTTAAATTTATTCATTATTCATTAATTATATATATACTGAAGAAATTAATATATAAATTGAAGAATTTGTAACTTTTAAACTATGAAAAAAAAATATCTAAATTTTAAAGTTTTTGAATTTCTATTACAAAACTTAAACTTGATTTTGCAAACGTAAATTTAAATCCTTGTAGATTTGTAAGTTTGTCAATTTGCAATCATTTAAATTTTGAACTTCATATATTTATAAATTACAAATATATAAATTTTAAACTTTGTAATTGAAAGAATTTCCAAATTTTATTCCGAAATTATTAAATTTCTGGGTTAAACAATTTATAATTTCGAAAATGTGAATTTAAAAATTTATAAGTGTTTAAAATTTGAAAGAATAAGAACGTAGTCCCAGTAATCGTCAGCGCCCGGGACAAGTGCTCCGTTAGCTCAACGCTAAAGCCGATACTCTCGTTACATGGCCACAACAAGTATCCATATTTGAAAAATATTTGTCTAACATCCTTCCACGAAGATTCAGAGGTATAAAATTCTTTTATTCACAAATTTACTTCTACACAGATGTGTAAAAAAAAATCGTACATATAATACAGTTTATATTTCCATTAATTTATATAATTAATAATACTATTATTTATACAGTACATGAAAATCATTCAGTAGTTCCGTGTCAGATCATAAAGCATGCACAGAGTCCGTGTCGTTTCCACTCTTTATCCCGGCGCTATCAAATACTCTGTTGGACGAACGCACCCCTGCAACAATTCAACCCCAGCCAAAGACACCCCCGGATGCATGTATTCCGCGTTCTCCTTTTCCCATCGATATTTCTTCCTCCCGCCCTCTACGATAAAATTCAACCTTTCAGCCGGCCAGTGTTTTACGGCCAATAGGAGGCCGGCAAGAGAATCGCAATACACGTAGCTATGGCGTTTTATTGCCGCTGGAAATGGCCCTGTATATAGCTATCCGAGTATGCTATCGGAGGTTATTGATCTCCGCGTCCGTCAAGGAGTCCCCTGGTCTCTTTTCCATCCAGGCTACCATTTCGCCCTTCTTGCGCGCGAACTGCCCGGCGATCATCTCGGCTGGTCACGATGCATGTTTTAAGATGGTTCAGCTGTTCGGTTGCAGCTCGGCCTACGGGGAAACGACAGGGGTAGTAGTTGTACGGGGGAGGGCTGCTATCCGCGCGGCCGGTCTCCTCTTCGCGAGTGGACCGTCGACGTGACGCGCTTGCGCCACCCTATATCAACCTCGACTTCCTTCTTGTCTCGTTCGCGGGCAAAAATTCAATATTAATAACAAGGCGGGTCCGAAGGAACGTCCGCAATGCGCCACGGCCATAAACACGGCTCGCAGTTATACGGTCCGCGTACTCATAAGCCTAGCCAATGGCTGCTTTGTCGGGAGGGTTGAACGGCGATATGATGGATTTATGGATCTAATAAAAAGCACACGCGGGATTGGCCCTCGCGGAATATGACGGGCGGGGCTGCCGACACCCCGTTCAACGCAGCCACAACCGACGTCACCCCCTCGTCCGGTTTCCTACCCCTTGCGCGACCGCGAGAAGGGGAACTAACCGTCTGGTGGGGATTGCAATCCTGATGTATTTCGCCTTCTCCACCCTTCTTCCTTCCTTTCCAACCCCCTTCGTCCGGGATACAGGTGAGACTCGAGACTGGGAGCGTGCTGAGGGTGAGATCGTGCTTTGCTGTGGCAAATAGACTCCACGGTTTGGGCCAGTTTTCTCTTCTGGCTTCGGCTGATGGCGGGGAATGGAAACTATGGACAGCGGAACGCTTTTTAAGATCCTTTTATGGTAGGTGCATGAAACCCTCGTATAACACGTTATTTTTTTTCGTCCACAGAACTTATGATGTGTGAGGGTTTTTCGAGATTATTAAGTTTTAGGGAAATCATCATGCTTATAAGATTTGTAAAAATATTATGTGTTCCGAGAGTATCGTGTTACAGGCTTTTGTCACTTTTGCGTCGTATTACATCGAAACCGTGTTCTCAGATAGAATCGTGGACTTGTAGGAACGTTGACGGTACATTGCTGGATATAATTACAGTACCATGCTATAGGAATTGTATACTGTTCGACATAATTTCGGTCAATCTCCTTATAACACGATACACAGAAACGTGGTTTCGAACACGATGAAAAATTGTGATAATCTAACACAATTTTCATGTAGTACACCTTCAAATAGACCTGGACATAACACGAATTGCTATCGAGACCCCCTTTTAACACTAATTTTGCTTAACACGGTTTTAATAGAATTTAAAAGAATTAATCGTGTTATAGGTTGACTGCATAAGATATTAAAAATTACTGAAATATATGCACATTTGAAAAATGTTATACTAACACTATAATGGATACATATATTATTCATGTGGAATGTTAACATTAAGTACTGAAAAAAACATTTAGAACTCTAGTATTTTTGCAAAATAAATAAATGATTTCTAGTAACTGTAAATTCATTACAATAGACATTAATTGTAATTAACATTACAATAAACTTTTGTTAAGCTAGATTCAATTCCATGTATACATTAATCATCTCAGTTATAAGTTATGCTACGTTTGTTTTGAAATTCATAATTGCTTGGTCACAATAGGTTATGTTAGGTTAGGTTTAAATTTAGTGTAATATACTTCAGTTAGGTTAGGTTAGATTAAGTTCAAAGATCTTAATAACTACAATAGGTTATGTCAAATTCGATTTGAAAAGTCACAATAAACTTTGACGAGATACGATTTGGTTAAACTGGAGTAAGTTTGAAGTTTATAAGAATTACCTAAGCTACAACAAACTTCAGTAAAGTTGGGTTCGATTAGGTTTGGTTGGATTGAATTTAAAGCTCATAATAACTACCTAAGTTACATTAGGTAAGTTATGTTATCTAAGTTACATAAGGGTAGGTTAGAATGAACTGTGATGGAGTTAAGTTAGGTTAGGTTAGATTGGATTATGTTTGAAGTTAACAACAATTATCTCAGTCACAGTAAGTTACGTTAGGTTAGGTTAGAACGTCACAATGAACTGCGATAAAGTTAAGTATAAAGTTCACAAAATAGCAGAATAATATATTTAAAAAAATAAACATAAATTACAATAAAGTATAAAATATAATGCTTCACAGATTTTTTAAATCTTCCCAATTTTGCAACTAAGTATTTAAGTTAATATTGCCAGGAATATTTGTTTCGGAAGGATAAAAATTTAAACAAAGAAGGAATAGAAAATTCTATAAGGAAGTGGCGAAAAGCGTAGCTAGTTATTCAAGCCGCGTTCCTTTCATTTAGATCGTAATCACCGTCTAGAATTAACGATCTCTCGGCGAGCTTATACATAGAAGGGCAATATCCCCTTTGTAGCCCTTTTCTGCCTTTTTATTTCGTTTCGCGTTGAACTACGCAGAGGCGAGAGCTGTCGCTGTATCCTAAACTTTCTCCTTCTTCGTCGAATTTGATTGTTGCTGGAAGCTGATGGCCACTCCATATCGATTTTTCCTTTTACCGTTTATTTTCTATCGTTCCACGCTTTTCTCCACCTTCTTTGCCTCTCGCTTTTGTTTCGTTACGATACTTTATGTCGAAATAATGTTGGATATGTCTATTTTATTATTTATTATTATTATCGTTAATTATTGTTGCTATTGGTAATAATTTTATTTAATTATTTGTATATATAAATTATTAATAAAAATTTATCGCTTTCAAGTACATAATAAGGGTTATTATAACTGAATTTCTTTTTTGGTGTAATAATTATAATAAAATATGTTTCATTATTGTGAAAGATCAAAGTGTATATTTAAAATAAATTTGAATAAATATACTGTGAAATAATAATTTATTAAATATATCTAATATATTAAATTTAATATATTTATTAAACTATACGAAATTAGTAAAATATGTATTTAAAATAAATTTGTGAAAAAATGTACGGTGGAATAATACTTTCATTTTTGTATATGTAATAATTTTAAATTGTACAAATGTAAATAACTTTTTGATTGATCTTGTTTATAAAAATTGCATTGCTAAGTTATTTTTAAACGGTTATGTCATTCCTTGAATGTATTTTTCAGATAAGAAAATATACACATACTATTAACTTTTTGCTTATAATAGATTCTCGTTATATTGCCACATACGGGTCTAGCAATAGAAAATAGTATACAGGCAGGAATAGGAAGAGAAAATTCTTGAAATTGGCAATATTTGGAGTTTGAAACTTTACATACTTGATATTGCTACTCATACCCTATAATAACATAAGGATGCCACTGATGTACGTAATAATTCATGCGAAAGTGGCAATATAAGGAGTCTACTGTAGTATTACGATTATTAAAATATTATTAAATATTTTCAATTTTATACTAGCAGTTATTTCTCACAAGTTAAGCTTTTTTACATCTTTCTTTAGTTTTGTCATCAAATACAAATGATGTATGTCTTCATCCCGCAATCCTTAGGCAAGAAAAACCTACGTTCCAAAGGAACGCACAAAGCAGAATTTGATCAATGAAAAGCAAAAGTAAAGAAACATAAATTTATAGGTATCATGAATCCCCAAACATGTACCTTTATCTTAAACCACCCTGTATCAGTACCTTTCTCACGAAGGACGTAGAAGTGACATTTTATTTAAAAGGAACAAAGATAAAGAAACACTGGAGGAAAAAGAAAAACAAAGATAATGGTGGATCGATTTTATCCAGCGTTTCAGCCAACGAAATCTTGAGGCAAAAACCCGGCCGATTAAAACCCCCGGAAAGAAGTTTCCCCTTATCTACGAGGACGGGGAAGCTCCGAGCAAACTTGGACCTGCCCTTTGTCCCGGTTTGAAGGTGGAATTGTGAGTTACTCGAGCGTGGATATAGAAAGATAGACAAACGATGCCGGCTCGTCCGGCGATGAGGGTAGCCGGCCAACAACGGGAGGGGGATGTTTCCTGAAGGCAGGGCGAAACTCGGAGAGATAAATAATATGTCCGTCCCAGTCACGAGGGGGGTAATTAATTCGTATAATATGCCGCAGTTAAGTCGGTCATCTGTTTCCCCTAGCGAACTAAACTCATCCTTCCTTTAACCCCTACACCCACCCTTTAACTCTCTCAAAGGTCGAGAACGATACACACGGCCCTTCCAGTCTGAGAACTTGGAACGATATCGTTCGATGGCTGGCTTACAATAGGGGAGTAATTAAGCGAAGATGAGGAAGATGAGTCGTGGAATTTTAGGGTAAAAAGAATGGATTCCTGGCTGGTTTGGACAGTTGGGTTGCTAGTTTTATAGGGTGATTTGTTGTCTTTTGTTATTGGCAGGGACGAGAAAGGACCCGTTTCAATCTGGAGTTAGGAAATTATTTCATAATTTATTTTTACTTTCTTTTCTTCAGGCACTTGTTAATTCTCCCCCCAGTGCGGGGACATCTCTGGACATCTCTGATTGATAATGTGATTGTTACGAACCGTCAATGTATTTTAAACGATGTTTAAAAAAATTCTAATTAAATAAATTTTTACAACCAGAGCTGGTGACGTCTTTTCACGCCTATGATTATAAGTGTATGTATTTGTTTTATTTAAGACAAATATTAAAATTTATGTTCGATGACTACCATTTTACATACATCACTAATTCTAATATTCGAAGTATAATTTTAAATATTTACTACGGACCCAGCGTCACTTTTCAACACTTCTGGTTATACAGAATGTAGATGCATGTATTCAAAAAAATTCTACATATATATAAATTTTGTACATATTAGTAGTAGATAATAGAAATTAATCTGTTCTACCTTCCGCACTTCTTAAAATAGTGTGGCCATGAGTACTCATTTTCTAGGTGATAATAAAACCCACTTGAAACATTTTTCAAAACAGAAACAATATTAATAAAATAATAATATATACTATTAACAATAATAAATTCAGATTACTTCATTCTAATGTTGTTATTTCCATTACAGAAATTATAAACAAAACATTTTTTTACGCGTTAATAAAATTCACCCCTAAATGATATTGTCTTACCAATGACTTCAATTTTTAAATACTCATATTAATAATTAGAAATAGATATTAATTAGTCTTATCTCTTTATCCTCTATTCAAAGGCTACAACCAAGAGATTTTTAACTAATTAACAGAAAGCAACCCCCAGAAAACATAAGAATGTAATTTTTAGAATAATATGACTTATCAAATATTAATAGCAATAGTAATAAATTTGAGAAATTTATCAGCTCTATCTTCATCCCTTATTCGAAAGCTAAAATTGAGAACATTATTCCGAGAACTACAAGAATATGATTCATTGAATATTAGTAGTAACAATAATGAACTACAACTGTTAATCCGTGTTTTCATCCCTGTTTCAAAAAGTACAGCCGAACACATTAATTCTCCGCGCGTTAACAAAACCCACCTCGGCGCCATTCTCCTGACAAAAATCAAAAGAATCTCCGTCCAACGATCCCGGTCTCGAAACTCCCTCCGAACTCGTCGTATCTCGCTTATTTATCAAGCAGGTCCTCCGTGACAAGGGGTAGGATAAATCTTTAAAAACGGTCCACGTTCGCCGAGGGCGTTGGTGGGCATAATTCACCCCTATCTGAAAATACATAGGTAACTCTCTCCGGTTTAGAAGTAAACTGTTTACAGCGTGTTTCCCGGTCCGCGGGGGTAGCCGTCTTTCAGCGAACGGGGGTGGAGGGAAAGGGTGAACCTCCACGTGGCCGCTTGGTGTCGAGTGGGTGGTTGGAGGGTGAGGCGTTATCTAAACGTGTTGAGTTTTCGTCGAGGTAAAGCAGAAGGGGTTGGGTGGTTCACCGGCATCGCTTAACCGTTTATTCTTCATAGCCACGCTTTCAAGGCTCCAAAGGGGTGGTTGAACGACCGGAAGTGGAGGAGGGAGATCAAGATATAACCATGGAGAAAATTACTTGCAAGCTCCCGGCCAACAATACTGAACGTTTTGGATACTGTTTTCTGGAATTTATCTTAACGTTACTGCCTCTAAGATTCTATAAACAGCTTGGAAAAATTCTCACTTGTTGAAATTTTCTACCGTTTTTTTACTTTTAAATTTTACAGGAACGGTTTGCTCATTTTTTTATTTTTCCTTTGTGTAAATTTGAAGACTTTGTTAGAATTTAATTGTGGAGTTGGAAATTTCATTGCTCAATTTATTATTAATTTAGTATTAATTATTTCACTGAATTATGGTAACAGTTTTGATAATATATCAGGAAAGTCAAAGAAAGTAATTGTTGTAGGTTATGCTTCAATCAGTTCCTGCATTTAATTAACATTATTGTTATATTTACGGACAACTGCCATAATGAAAATGCTATATTCCAAACGAATTTAAATTCCAGTATTAATTTTACAGTAATAGAAAATTGAATAAAAAAAAATTATAGGTATGTTTCAATAATAGAAATCTTATATTAACTTAATAATATTTCAAATTTTAAGTACAACTGCTGGAATGAAAATGTTATATTGCAAATATTACTATCTATTATACAGAAATTGCATTAATGTATTATTTCTACTTAATATGTTGAATTCCACTAACTCAGATTTTATAATTAATTGACATTATTTTTAAATTCAAGAACAACTGTTACAATGAAAATGTTACATTGTAAGTATTACTTTCTATCTCTAAGAAGTTGAATTATAATATTAATTCTACTTTTAATAGAAAATTTAAAAAGTCACAGATAATGTTTTAATAAATCAGTTTCTATGTTCAATTAATGTTGTCTGTAAATTCAAAAGCAATTGTCATAATAAAAATATTATATTCTGAATATGACTTTCTGTTATACAAAAATAATTTAAATATATTTTATCTTGATACGATATAAAATAAATTAAAATAACTACTACATTTTTTCTTAAAACTATTGAAATAAAGAAGCGGCATATAATCATTACTTGTTAGTTTAGTTTTATTATCTTATTTTATTTTAAGGAATTATAAATTTCCTTGTATTTCAAATATAATTTACAGCAACATTTGCCCTGGGCATAAAAGAATATTAACATTAGAAATTATTAAAATGGTACTATTACAAACTTTGCATGAAAAGATACTATGATACGTATAATGTGTTTGTTACTAATTTTTGGACCTAACTTAATCTAATCCAGTCTAACTCGAAATAAACGTACAAACACCACCATTAAAAGTCATGGTAATATTACTATCTCTTCATAAAAAATATTACAATACGTTTGTTTCTGGATCTAACCTGACCCAACCCAATCCAAAATAAATATCTAAATATATCAGTTGTCATAAAAATAGCAGTAATACTATTTCCATTTCTTCGTAGAGAATTCCACGAAACGTAAAATATGTAATCAGTTCTGATCAAACTGAACCTAAAATAACTGTCCAATCATGTCAGCTGTTATAAAAAACAGCAGTAATTACTTCCTTCACTCTATGAAACATACTATAAAACGTAGAATGTAATCAATTTCTGAACATAACCTAACTTACCCTAAAATAAATGCCCATACACGTCAGCCACCGTTAGAAGTAACAACAGTATTTCTATCTCACTGCAAGAAAGACCAAAAAGCGTAAAATATGTTATTTATTAACTCTAGAATTGTTTCGTTATTCTTAAAAAGGTCCAATTTCTTTGAACCGATTTACTAATCAGCACTAATTATACACTACATTTATATTATAAGCGTCAAATATGATCACAAATAAATCTCATCCGGATCTGATCCATGCCGGTTTCGCAGGCTGGTAGAGGTTGTTTCACGGGTGCGGCATAGGGGGTGAGCCCGCGAGGGGGTGAGGGGTCGGTGGAACGGAGGAGCGGCTCTTTAATGGCCGGATCTCGGAAATTGTGCGCACATATATCTGCTGGCAGATTTATGAAAGTGCTTTTCTTCTGAAGTGGGGAAAGCTGCTGCGTCGCCGCGGCTGCTGCTGCTGTTGCTGCCCCTGGCTTTGGGGTTGCAATGGCGCTGGAGGAAGAGGAAACTCTCTCCGTCGTCGTTGCTGGTGCTGGTCTTGGCAAAAGAGAGGGGAAATAGTACGCTTTACACCCCTCTGGATCTCACCGAAGCTGCGCCTTGCCACGGCTCTGCCACCCACCCCCTTCACCCTTCAAGAGTCTCTCTCCGACTCTTTCTTTCTCCTTACGTCCCTCTTCTTCTCGCCGCTCGTTCGCGTCTGTTTCCCTTCCCGGACCGGCTCTGTCTCACATCGGTGTAATTTTCCAGTGGGAGATTTATGCGACATTAAGGTGTGCGTTGTATACCTTACCACCGGGTGCCGTGCCGTTTTCCACCGCGCTGATTTATCGAAATATTTGCCGAACGATACTGCCGCCGTTATTCTCGCGGGGTGTAAGTAGGAAGGGGTGTTCTCCGGCTCATTCGTTCGCAAACCGTTCCTTCAAGACCGGGATGCTGCTACTCATGATCGCGATGCTGATGTTGGAATTGTATTCCTCCCGAATGCCCGATTGTATAATTGTACATAGGATACATTTACAAACGGTTACGAAGGAGATACCCGGCAAAGCTGAGAAGGTGACCCAGCGAATGGAATGTGGACTCAATTGGTTGTGTCATTGCAGGTTCATCTTAGAGGTGGGATGGTCTTTTAGTAGAGTAATAGGGACATAAGACGGACACTGATGTATTGACGTTATTATCTATACTTATCTAAAACAACAGTCCTCCTTCATACCGTTTAAATGGGAACGAAATGCTCAGCATGATTTGTTTCCTTAAGTACCCTAATCTTGCAACCTTAGCCTGTCCGTTGGAAATAGAGTTGCTAGACTACGTATAATAATTTTCTCTCTATGTAATCATACATATACCTAGAGTTCTGTACGGCGTATATGGAAATATTAATATATTTACACAGAGCTTGTAACAATCAAAATAAGTGTGATGTGTTATCATTAGAAATTTGACATATTGGAATAGTTTATGTTAGATATTGAAAATATTTTCTATTTTTTACAGATTTAGTTCTATTTTTCTATATTTGCACGACAGAGACACTGGTACGGGTACGTAGTGGACTAGGAATAAGAATATGAACTAGTACTCTACTGAGAAATTAAATGTAAACATTACATTACTGCAATACTTACATTACATGATTGAACAGTACTATAATCGAATCTATCCTAACGTAACCTAACCTCTAACGAATCCGGCT
Source organism: Megachile willughbiella (assembly GCA_945859595.2). Classification (NCBI taxonomy): domain Eukaryota; kingdom Metazoa; phylum Arthropoda; class Insecta; order Hymenoptera; family Megachilidae; genus Megachile; species Megachile willughbiella. The sequence continues at coordinate 2,048,713 of OX243806.1, forward strand.
AATCGAATCAGATCAAACACATTTAATCTGACACGACTAACTAACTTTAACTGACGTAATGTACTCTAGCCTTACTAACCTTCATCTAATATACTTTAAACTTATTATTCTAACCAGATCAACTTATCTAACTTTACATAAAAGAACTAATTATTGTACATTATACAACACTGTAGTAAGATGATGTAGTATTACAAGTGTAGATGCAGTACAATAGTACAATAATGGAATAGCATAATATTTGCACGAATATTGTAAAATAGTAGAATAATACAATAATTGTAGACTAAAAAGAGTACATTAAAATAACAGAAAAACAGTAAAATGGTAAAATAAAATAGTAGTGATGTAGTGAACTAGTAAAATAGCAAAACGGCAAATGATAAAATAGAAAAATAGAAAAATAGCAAAATAATAATGCAGTAATATGGTTGTACAGTACAATAAATAAAATGGTAATATGAATTAATAGAATGGTAATACAATGGTACAGTGACAAACTTTAATCTACCAAAATCAATATAACTAATAAAAACTAACTAAATATAACCTAACTAAAACCAATTTAATCCACATAATCTAACTTTAGATATTTTTAAATTAGGTAAGTTATACAAATCGATTTAGGTTAAGTAATTTAACTCACCTAATCTAACCTCACATAACTTGACTAACTTATCTTAAGCGAACCTAGTCTTACATTATCTAAGTATCTGCTTCAAGCTGGCCTAACTTGTCTAATTTAACTTAATCTAACCCACTCCTACATTATTAAACATACCCAACCGAACCTGACCAAACTCAACTTACAACTAACCTAATCGAACCTAATTTAACTTGAGCAACCTATAGTTTAACCTAACTCTTAGTTTTTCACATCAGTGATCTCTAACAGTCACAAGTATACCATATTATTCATTTAATAGTTGCAGTAGCACCATAAATTACAAAGAGAAGTAACGCTGAAAAGTATCAAAATAAATTAACGAACAATTTGCCGGAACCCAGTTAGAATTTTCCGGAAGATTTCAGTACAGAGATAGAAATCATCCCTTGAAATGGGGCGCACGTGTTTGAAAATTCCGGCTCAATTCACTTTTCCTTTGGCGCGGATCAAAATCACGCTCGAAAGAGGAAAAACCGCGCGGAAATAAAAATGGCAATCGCCATGGCCACCCCGTTCCTACCCTTACGGCAGTTTGCCGGGATCTAGGGGAGTTTCTCGTTTGAATGCATCACGATCCCGAAACGGGTGTAAGTATAAAACAAAGCCTCGAGAGCTTCGCTCGCTTCAACCCCTCCCCTCCCACCTTTCCAGGGTTTGTGCACACTGTGGGGGTGGCTCCTTCGCTTGATTTCCCGATGCCGCGTATAAATTGATAGGCCAACGCGGGGGTGGGTTTCGCGTAAACCGCGCTTCCCTTTTTTAAACGGCCGATATTTCGCGGGGGATACCTCCACCCCTTAGCAGCACGCATGGGGTGCTTTAATTCCCCGTATTAAGGGTCTATTTCTTTTGCAGACTCGCTGTGATGGTATTCCTGGCAAGTGAGAATGGTGCGTTTAAATTTGCGATCGTTTCAGGGGTGGGATTCTTTTCACTTCAAGGAAATATTTTTCGCAATCGAATATATGATTCTTTTTTTCCGTTTTTGGTGATTATTCAAGGTTTTCTTTATTGATGATCTCGGCAATTTTAGATAATGTTAGTTATATGAAATAACAATATATAGCGGTAATTAGTATTGTCGTATATTATTATATTACGATACCATAGAATTATGTTAGTAGTAACATAATCTAGTTTTAGTACTCTATTTACTGTATGTGTTAAAATACTATATTTATGTAATATGATGAAACAAAGTTTATTATTTTAATTAAGCTGTTAATTATAAGTAGTATTATATTGTAGCATGATGTATGTAAATTATATTATATACCTAATGTAATCATGTATTAGTGTACTATGATATATAATTTTAGGTTATGTTAACATTGTGTCATTATCATGTAGTATTATATTTGCATTGTACAGTATAACAGAATTTATCAATTTACATTCAGTTGCTAATAGTAACTAGTATTATACTTGAACGACAACTAGTATAATTGTAGATTAGTATATTGCAATACTATAATGTTATGTTCGTATTGTGTCAATATTATGCATACTGTATTTACATGAATGGAGGTTAACCATATTTGCTTCAATAAAATAGTGAGAAAATACAATAGTAAAAATTGTAGTTAAAATAATATGACGCCGATATACTAGCATAGTTGTAAATATGATAGAAACTGCGTATAATGGAATAGGAAAATAGTATAAAGAAACAGTAGAACAGCAGCAAGGTGGTGTAGTGAAGTAGTAGAATAGAGGTATATTAGTGTTATAAAATATTAAAATAGTCGAATAGTAAAATAATAGCACAGTAGCATGATTGTATAGTAACATTAGTGAAATGGTAGTACAATGGAATTGTAAGTAGTGATACCGTGAAGTAGTAATATAGTAGCATAGAGGTTTAGTAAAATGCAACAATAGTAATACTGTAATAGAATACTGAATTCGTAAAGTAGTGTTATACTAATAAATAAAATGGTAGACTTTTAGTTTAGTATACTGTGAAATACTCAGATAGTATTGTAGTGAAGTAGTAGAATAGTATTATGATAGTATAGTAAAACAGTGAAATAGTAGTATAATATTCGCATAAAATGGCAGAATATATTACAATAATATAATAGTATACTACAATACTAGAATAGTAGTAGTATAGTAATAACAGTAGTATACTTGTGCAGTGCAATACTATACTGCTAGTAGCGAAGTACTATATGAGTTGTATAGTGCCATAGTGAAATAGTAGAATAGTAGTATAAGAGTATAGTAACGAATATCATTAATGTAACTGTTATAATATATTACAGTAGTACTATAATATTAGTGTAGCGTAATACTATACTACTAGTAGCGAAGTACTATATGAGTTGTATAGTGCCATAGTGAAATAGTAGAATAGTAGTATAAGAGTATAGTAACGAATATCATTAATGTAACTGTTATAATATATTACAGTAGTACTATAATATTATAATAATAAAAACCATGGTGCAGTAGAACATATTTCCCGCGCAGAGATATGAAAGGAAGACACTACGAATGAAGACCGTCTTCGTTGAGGCGAGGGGTGAAAAGGGTTAAGGGTTGATGGAAACGCAAGATGTTAATGAGGCTGGAGTGTTGGCATTCCTGGCAGCCTCCAAGACTTCCAAAGATTTCTCCTTGGTGACGTCAAGATTTTGCTCCTCCTCGGTCCTTCCTTCAATTATGATATTTTTTTCCTCTACTTCTTTAATAATACATCTTATTAATCCTATAAAAACATATTAATTTTCCTAATTTTCATTTTTTATAAAATGTAAAATATTTTAATTTATAAAATAATAAGATAATGAAACAGATATTTATGATACTTTATTAACAATACAGATATTTATTTTTTCAAAGAAGAATTAAGTAACTACTTTCGGTATTAGAATACTGTGTATTTAAATAATTATTTGGACAAATTGATTTATGTTATTGTTAAATTAATATCATTATATAGGTTATTGCTATATTAATTTACTAGGTTATTAAATTAATAAAATTACATTTTACTATTATATCCCAATTAATTTATTATATCTATAATTTAATAATAAATTATTTTACAATATTGTTACAGTCTAAAGTTTGTTACATTTATTACTTTGTGAAGTACATAATATTTTTATTACTTAATTTTAATTTTGTTCGATGATTTGCGTATACTGGACAGATCACAACCCTCAGAGCTTCATTTTTTCTCCCTTTTTTGGGGCAATGGCGGTCGCGACCAGCCCTGCTGCTCTTAAATTATTGTCCCTTGGGGTGGAGCATACCGCGAGGGCGTATCATCCGAGAGATATGATATTTCACCGCTAAGGGTTGGTTCTATCAGATGGACCAACGGACCAATGACGTTCCACCCTCGCCCCATTCATATTCGCATTCATAACCGTATTGCACCATCCATTTTCTGCAGCATCATTCTTTTTACAATTCATTTTCAATCAATTTATTAGTTAATTACACTACAGGTAGATTGCTAAAACAACCATAAAACGACACCTATTCATTTTCTTCCAAAATTTTCATTTTATCTTCTCAAAAGACTTTAAAGAATGGTAGTAGGCATTTTGGAAGCAAGCATAAAAACTAAAATTACCCCAAACGTAAAAACTGAAAATACCTCAATTTACCCGCTTCAGGGATGACTTTTTACGGTTAAGAAAAGAAATGATTTAACATTTTGGTATAGATAGAGATAATTTATAGCAATTATATAACCGAAGTCTAAGACAGTTTATAATATGCGAAAACTATGGTAACATCCACATATTAGCATGAAACTAAACATTCACTAGATTTCTTAAACTAACAATTCGGTAAGCTAGAGAAGGTAACGATAAATCATCCCCTATATTCAGGAATTATAATAACATTTCTACTTATCAAATTCATTTACAAGTTACAATCATAGAAAATTTGTCTACTATTTTGGTATAGAATTAAGTACAACAGATTATTGTTTAAAATAATAATTATCTCTGTCATTTACAAAAACCTCCGTTATTCGCAAAACTAGTATGTAAAGAAAACAAGTTTTTTTACACAAGAAAAAAAATATTTTTAAAAACTAAAAGAATTGAAAAATTTACATGACAGGACTCATCCCCATGATTTATTTTCTATTACGATAATGATTAAGAAACTTTTGTCAAAATGTATGTTAACCGTCACCCAGATAAAGACTCATTGTATAACCTACTTTACGTATTATGCGTTATTTATTTTTTAAATTCAGTTTTCATTTAAAAATAAGTGATCATTAAATATCTAGGGTTAACAATATTTCACGTGAAATTTAAAATCGGGGAATGCATTATTTTGTGAATTGTGAGAGCGGTATGTTAATGATAAACGAAGGAGTTCCATTTGAGAAAGGAGGTAAAGATTGTCTGGATTTATAATTTTCCAAGAGTTCAGGAAGATTGCAAACGTCAGGTACAGTAGAATGTCTAGGACGTTCAGGGGGATGGTAAGTTGCGGTGAAAACGCAAGGCGAGGTGCTCCAATCGAGGGATAGAGGGGTTGCTGTCACAAGCACACCAGCTGTTACTTCTGCTCCGCTAAATTCTGCGCTCACTGGATGATCTTCGCCGTCTGCGATCGGTTTCTAATGCCCCGACGAGTCTGCATTTTGTCTATCCCCGAGTCTTCCTTCACGAATTATCCAGAGAGGTTGGTACTTCCCGTTTTCGTGAAAATGCAATGAATTTTCAACTCATTCGGTCGGAGAAGATTTAACGTCTTCCTTGCTGCTTTAATCGATTACCGTAGAGGACATATATGTCTCTTCAGTCTGACTCTGAACAGAATAGAACATGAAGACTCAATTATCCGGAGTATTAAACGTATTCAAGTTTGAAACTACTGAAGACAGTAATGATAGTGTAACTGAACTAATAATAGTGCAATAACAAAATAAAACAATAGTAATTGTAATAGTAGTAATAATAACACAATAATAAAATAAAACAATAGTAGTAAAAGTAAAATAATAAAATAAAATTGTTGGTTAGTCGGTTACAAGCTAGTGAATAGAAACATAGGAGCGTGCCAGTATTTTTGTTCATTTGAATTTATCAATATATACATTTTTTTTCAATAAACTGTTTTTCTTTACCCAAATAAACACAACAAAAATAATAGTAGTAATAGCAGCATCAAGGTAGAAAACTTTTTGGTTAATATAACATTGCCAGATTCTAAAATGTGGTGTTTAGCCCTCTTGTGGCAATATGGCAAGAATGTACTCTAAGACTTACATTATACATATATGTGAAAATATATTTAAATTATAAATTCGATAGAATACCTATAATTGGTTAATATAAAGGATGACTATTGATAAATAAATAAAAAAATGGTTAAAAAACTTTAATTTGAAAACTTTTAAATTGCTTCAATTCCTTAATTTTTAATTTTTTAGCTCGAATTTTGAAAGGATTTATTTTATATGATATGCTAAATCCCTAAAGGCTGAGAGCGAAAAAGAAATCTTTGAGCCACCCTAATGATTACAGACCACTAAGTTTGTGTAAAGGTGGCAATAATAATTTTTTGTTTTTATAAGTTTGTCAGCGGCAATATAACGGGAGTCTACTGTATAGAAAATCTAAGGCAAAATACCACTATACCAAAAAATTGGTTATTCTTGTATAAAATATGAAGCATAGAGATGGGAACGAAATAAACCTAGTGAATTTTTAACTCATGCTGTCATCGCAAGTTTCACTTGACTCCCCTATCCGCAAGCTCCAGTCAATTTGAATATTGAAGTCGCATCTTTGAATATTGAAGATGGGTCTTGAACATCGAAGCCACGATCTTCATCTATTATGGAACCCTCCAGCACCCTAAAGGGCACCCTCGATACACAGATTAAAATTGTTGTCCCTTTGTACGAAGTTTCCTGTAGGATGGAAATAGTTGTTTCTGAATTTCGAATGTTCTTTTGTATTTAATTGTGGAATTGGACGCAAGAAATGACAATAACAAATGGTGACAGCAATAAGAAATTATGAAAACAAGAAATGACAATAGTGAGAAATGATAGCAACAAAAAATGGCAATACTAACAAATAATAATACAAGATAATGACAGAGAATGACGAGTACAAAGAATGATGATAATATGAAACTACAAAAATAAAAAATGACAATAGGAAGATATGACAAAAACAAGGGATGACAATAACAGAAAATGATAACTACAAAATGTAAAAATAAAAAGAAATAACAAACAATAAAAATAGTAATAAATGATACTAACAAGAAATAATAATAGTGAAAATAATAATAACAACAAATGATGAACACAAGGAATGATTATAGCAGGAAATAACAATGTCACTAAATGACAATCGCAGAGAGTGGCAATAGCAAAAAGTTATAATAGTAAGAAATGACAATGACGAATAATGACAGTAGTAACAAATGAAAGTAACAAGAAATTATAATAATAGAAAGTGACAATAACAAGAAAATATTGAAAATGACAATAATGAAAAATGACGAAAACGAGGAATGATAAAAGCAAGAATTGACAGTATCACTAAATGGAAATAAGAAGAACTGGCAATAGTAAAAAATGACAATAGCAGAGAGTGACAATTGCAAAAAATTATGATAGCACGAAATGATAATGACGAAATGACAATGATAATAAATGACAATAACAAGAAATGACACCAACAGCAAGTGACGGTACCTGGAAGCAACAGTAAGAAGAAATGACAATAACAAGAAATAACAATATTGAAAATGACAATAATGAAAAATGACGAAAACGAGGAATGATAAAAGCAAGAATTGATAGTATCACTAAATGGAAATAAGAAGAATTGACAATAGTAAAAAATGACAATAGCAGAGAGTGACAATTGCAAACATTATGATAGCACGAAATGATAATGACGAAATGACAATGATAATAAATGACAATAACAAGAAATGACACCAGCATCAAGTGACGGTACCAGGAAGCAACAGTAAGATGAAATGACAATAACAAGAAATAACAATCACAAGTACAATAATAACCACGGAATCGATAACAAATGATAACGACATATTATACTTCTAATATAAATAACAATACAATATTAAAAACGAAATAATGTAAAATATTTAAAAAGTCAATGATAATAATTTAGACAGATTCCATAACATTAGAATTTCAGAATTCAGATATTTCACTAAATTATGGTCAATATAAAAGAATATCAGTATAGGTAAAGCATTATCAGCAATATTCACATGGCATATCTTATCCAATTCACTCTGTGTATGTTATGGCTATAAATATTCTGAAATAGGTAGATTATTATCAATTCATACGGTCTGTTTTAAGTTTTGAATATGCTACATGTTACATATTTTATATTGAAAGCAATACGATTAAATGTAATGGCGTCAGGTTATACTTTTGTATTTCATTTGAGGTTTTATAAGTTAGACGTTAGAGTTCCGTTTGCAAGCTTGTGAATTTCATATTTTACATTCAAAACCTCACGTTCCAGATCCAATAGCTGATTCTACACTTCAGCTTCTATACTCTACGTCGTAGGTTCTATAGTTTATAGCGTGTCGTAAGCGTATGCTGTTTCAGTTTATGGCGTATGCTACGGATGCTCTGTATTCTTTGCTGCGCTGTATCTTGTATTTTGCATTTTATAGCTCTCATTCGGTATTTTACGGATACACGAAGTGATTTATTCAAAGTACAAAAATCTACAATCATAAAACACTTTCATCTTTTTTCGAATTTACGAGAATTGCAATTTACACAAAATAAAGTAATACTTAGTACCAATCATAAGTATTTTATAAATTTCAAGTTGTTAAAAGAAATCAAGGTATCACTCGTTTAATAAAACAAAATTGATATCGAAATTATCACTTAATTTTGTTTTTAAATTTTGCTATTTTTACCTAAAAATTAATAATTCAGGTAGGAATTATAAAACAGCTCCAGTGTCTCCATTTTGTTAGAAACAGAAAATGGAAAAATACCTTCTTGTAGCAGATATGTATAATAAAGGACTAGTAGTAGATTTTCTGTGTACTTCATAATTAAAAAAAATGGCTAAAAGTCTTATCTTTTCAGGTTCAAAGTGGAGAACCTTGAAAGATTCAGAAAATTCGCGAAAATTTGTGTTTAACTTTGAACCGAGTGGTTTGCAAAAACAGGTTTACCAAAGAATCCTCGTTCAAAGGTTCAAAAATTTCATTAAAATTCCAGCGTGATTCCTAGGCACCAGTAATTTCGATTGCCTCTAAGAAACTCGCGAAAAACAAAAACTTCGAAACAAGAGCCAGCACGGAAGCAAATTCCTGGCTGCGAATTTTCTTTGACGAATCAAGCTGCGGCCCCGTTCGGTGGTAGGGGGATGAAAAAACTCCGCGCAGAGGGAACAATAGCTGGAAATAAATTATGCAAGATTACAAAGAAGGCAAGGTTCGAGGCGACACTTTATATTATCCGGGGAACAGCGGTGGCATAATTACCGCCCACCCTTGTTCAACGTCCCTGCCGGCAAACGAAGAGGAAACGAAGGTATATAGCCAGCCCTGTTATGAGATGCGAGCCGGTTTTCTTGGCCGTCGGTTTTCCGTGCCATTCTTTAGTAAGATTTCCCCAACGTAAACAGTCGAGGCTGGTTCCAACACGGCACTCGACTCGATTCCACCCAGAGCCACCCTTCGAAACGAGCGAGCGCACTCCACTTTGTGTGCTCTCGGTCAACGGACACGCAAAACAGTCGAATTACGTGGACCTGGGTCTCGACACTTCACTTCCTTTCTTCTTTTCTTACTTTTCCTTTCTATCTTTCAAACGCTTTTCCTGCCCTTCAAGCACGCTCTTATAAACGATCTTCAAAGTCGTTGTAATGTGCTATGGTTATGAAAGCTCATTTCACATGTTTCTCAGAGATAATTAGATGAAAAATAAAAGGTTTACTATTTACGGTCCCTAAATAGTCCCTATAGAACCGATGAGAGGAGAGGGTTGATAGGGTTAAATTCTTTGGGTCTCACAGTTTGTGTTTTTTTATTTTATATTTGGAGTCCATATAAATTTTTGCGCAGAGCCTGATGTTTTGTGACGTCTCCGTTTGCTTCATACGAGCAGCCTGAGTTGTCTCTTTGGCGGGAAATTAGTCACGTGCTACTTCCAGCACTTAAATTATTAACAATTCTGTCGGACTTCCATTTTGAAAATATTATGAAAGCAAAATGGGAGAGAAAGAAGAGAAACAACGTCTTATTTCTCCTTTATTACTTGTAATACCGTCGTGGAAGAAAATATTGAAAGGGAGAGGAGAGAATCTGAAGTGTCTGTGGTGCTTTGAGGCTTAAGACCTAGTTAGATTAGACTCAATAGATTAGTAGCTAGGTAAATGATCAGATAAGTATCTACGCAAGTGGTCGAACAAATAGCTTGGTAAATGGCCAAGCAAACAGTTCGGTAAGTGACTAGCTACATATACAGACAGGTAGCTTAGTAAATAGGTAGGCAAGTAACTAGATAAATGACCAAACAAGTAGCTAGTTAGGAAGCAAGACGCTAGATAAAGGGTCAGACAGGTAAATAGATAAGTGGTCACACAAGTAGCTAGATAAATGGCCAAACATACTAGGTAAATGGACAGACAAGTAATTACATAAACAGTCAGGAAAGTAGGCGAATGGTTAAGTAAATAGCTAAATAAATAATCAGGTAAGTAGTGAAATGATCAATAGACAAATTACCAGATAAGTAGTTACTGGTCAGACAAGTAGCTACATAAAGGACCAGACACGTGACTAGATAAGTGGCCAGACAAGTAGGTAAATGGTCAATCAAGTAGTTGTGTAATTGACCAGACAAGAAGCTAGTTAAATGGCTAGGCAAGAAGTCACGTAAGATACCAGGCAGGTACCTAGTAAAATGACAAAATAAGTAGCTAGTTGTCAGACTAGCAGTTAAATCAAGACAAATATCTAGATAAGTGACCATATTCTTCCTTTTCATAGTTCATGTATCAAATCTTCATGCTTTTACGCAAGTTACTTATCTATTCAGGTAGCTCTTAGGACATCATACAGGCACGATGTTTGGTAACAAAAGTTCTGTCATAGTGATGTGATAATGAGAGGTAGCATTAAACTCAATGAAGTGAACGATCAATGCTTAATGCTCGACTGATTGATCAAATGTTTGGTCTGATTCACCAAATATCAGACTTATAGGAAATTGCATCTTTCGTTGAAGATGTTTTGTCTCCTATTGTTAGGAGAGCAGAAAGAGGCTAACATCTAGTTCATGAATGTCAGTTGAATCGTAAGTTAATGAATGTTAGTTGAATGTAACTTAATGAGTGTTACTTGAATGTAAGTTAATGAATGTTAATTGAATGCAAGTTAATGAATGTCAGATGTAAGAAAAGAATGTAACAAATTGTATATTTGAGTCAAAAGTGATTTATGTGTGTATGTCATCAATCAGTCATCATGTCCAGTGCACAGCAAATCAGGGAACGTCCGCGTTTCCAAAATCCGTCTTGCATCGGGCAATCCGGCCGATCAGCGGGACTCGTGTCTGAAAAACGCCGGTCGGTTTATACAGAGCAGTAGAGCAGACAATGCACACGAGGCAGGCGACCGGTCGCTATCCGCCTATTTGATGTTAGTACAACAGCGGCACCGTGTTTGCGTTGAGGCCCATATTGATTGCCACCCCTGTCACCACCCCCTCGCCACCGATACACCCTCCCCAACTGATGTGTGCACCGTAGAGAGGTACTACGTTTCACGTATACGCTCTCGAGGCCTGGTGCACGGTTTGGTCGGCAGGTATACCAGCAACTAGTTACTACTACGTCACCCGGCGATATTAACAGCGACAGCATCGTTGTCAGCCGCACTGGCTGCCGACTGGGATTAACATAAAGCTAACGTTACTCTGGCTGTCTCTCACGCAGTCCTGAACCGAGGTCTCATCAGCGGCCTAATAGTACGCTCCGAGCATCCTTTCAGCCACGCTCGACGATTCGCCGACGAACTTTCGCACAAAGCGCTTTGAAGATGGGTACAGATGCGCTGCGGCTATTTTGCCACTTGTCCGTCCGCGTTACGGTTGTCCCGTATTATCCATCATACAAATGACGAATTTTTGTACTGATTAGAGGTCTGATTAGATTTCTACTTTGTTTAGATTACTTTTCGAAATCTTTGTGCTGATCGTGGACGTAGATGGACTTTGGTACTAAGTGATTGTCAGAACTTAGGACATGTTCCTCATCTTCACAATCGATATCAGACCTACTGCATCACTTATACAATTAGTAGTTAAGTTGCCATCGTTAATGGTATCATCTATTAAGATAGTCTAGTTAATATCATCTATTAAGACGATAGTCTTAATATTTTGATCAGTTCATTACATATAAAGTTATTAAGTAACAATAATCATCTACGACATCATAAGAGTATCTTTGTAGAATATATTTTATAATAGAAATTTGAGGTATTCATTGCAAGGAAACAATGAAAATTGTAGCGAAAGGAGAAACAAGATGATCTTCTGCGAAGGGTTGAAAGTCTATTCGATCGTTTTTGAACATTGCTTGCGAGTTTCTTGCGTTGCGAGTGGAAAAGAGGGCCAAGTGAAGTCGTAGTCCGAGGCAATTGATTCCTTAACGAGTTTGCTCCCGAGGCGACCATAAGCGATCGACCGAAAGGCGCATCAATTTTGATGTTTCCTTCTGCTATTGGCTTGGACCTCGAGAGGCTGTTCGCTTTGGATTTGCGTGTTTCCTTAATTTGAAGGACCACGCGGTCCAAATCTCTCTTAATATCCTTCAAATTTGAGTTGGGACAATTCAAATAATTGAAATTAGCCTATTACTAAATACCGAGGGGAAGTTGGCAGGTAGAAAGAATGCTGGTTCTATTGGTTCACATGTCAACATCTTAGACATGCATGCAACAGTGAAATTTGCCTTTACTAGAAAAAATATGGCAAATAAAGGGAAAGTGAATTTTCACTCGATAAAGTTTAGGGATTTTTGGAGATATTGAGGTTCGTTTCGGGATTTTTGAGAATTTGTGGATGTTGGGGTTTGGGCATCTGTGAATATGGGGATATAGGAATTTTGTGATCTAGATATTTGGAGACATTGGAATCTGTAGATGTTGGGACTAACCTATCAAGTTGAAGGCATGGAAAATGGATCTAGGGGTTCTAGGGACTAGGGAATCTAGGGATATAGTAACATGGGTAGTTACGGTCCTTGCGATTTGAGGATCTAAGGGTTTGATCCTTAGAGACTTGGGAATTTAGAAATTTGGGAACCATTGGTAGGGTTTTTGGGGTTTCAGTATCTAGGGATTTTGTGATATAGGAACTGGTAGATTTAGGAATTGGGGTATAAGAATTTGTCGATTTAGAAATTTGGGAGCTTAGAAAATGGGGAGTCTAGGAATTTGGGGACGAAGGAATTTGAGCATCTATGAATTTGAAAATTTACGAATATGAAGAGATTGAGAATTTACATTAGAATTTGTAGATTCAGGGATTGGGAGGTTTAGAAATTTGGGAACCTAGAAACTTCGAGACATAAGTGTTTTGAGACCAAGGGATTTGGGAATCTAGAGATACGGAGTCTGGTGATTTAAAGATATCGAAACTTAGGGATTTAGAAATATATTCGGGGATTTAAAGATGAAGAAATTTTAGGTCCAGGGATATGGGTATCTGGAGATTTAGAGATCGAGAAATTTTGGTGTTTAGGAATTTGATCATGGAGAAACTTGGGAATTTGGATATTTAGAAATCCAAAAATTTAATAATTTCAAAAATGATGAATTTGAGAAATTGTAAAATGGAGAAACTAAAATTTAGGAATTTGAGCATTTGAAGACTAAAAATATTTGAAATATAAAAGTTTGGTAATATAGAAAATTTATGACCTAGTTTTGGAAATTTGAAGATTTCGGAAGTTCGAAACTTTGAGAGCTTGAAAATTTCAGTTCAAAAATTAAAAAATTTGAAAGTTCGAAAATTCAAAAACTTGAACACTCACTACAAATATGAAAATTTTTTAATTATACTGTTTCCATACGTGCCTTATTCAAAGGAAACTTACGTTGTACCTAAGTACACCAAACTCTTCCTCTAATTACGAATTGATAATTCCTCAAGAAGATACAAACGATATACCGTAATCGTGTCCAATACTATTGTTTTAACTACACTTCAGTAAAATATACACTGGGAGGATCTCGCATTTGATCCTTTCATTGTTACAGCATTCGAACGAAACTACAAAACGGGCATGTCAGTTTGAAGTGTTGAACAGAGGGTCGGCATTCAGGACAGGTTCCTCGCTCGTATCTTTTAATTATTTAGCTAAATGGCCGCGCGTTACGTTAGTTATAAATGCGCACTCCTCTGCATGCCCGGGCAAGCTTTATGGCCCTAAAACAGCTAAGTTGGAAACAGCCGTGCCTGTCGTATAAACTGTAAAGGGATTTAACTTTCCTTTCACGGCTTGAGCCCTGTTAACCGGGCTCCTCGTTTCCCTCTGTCTGGCCAGGGAAAATTCTGGACAACCGGTTCTCCATCCCGCTAATCCTCTATGTAGCATTGTCCCTTGTTTTCCCCGGCTTTCATATCCCATTAAGGACGTTGGTACCATCGTCAAAATTTTCGAAAAGAAATTACACATTTTACGGTTAAGATACTTCACTAACTATTTTTGATACGCTGTTATACTTTCACGATTATTAAAACATTTCAATTAACTATAATAACTTTGTGTTTTTAACGCTTGGGTTAAGACTTGGTTTAAACGTAGCCTTCATCAATTTGGGGATTTAGAATGGACGGTGGTTGGGAATTATTTACTAGATGAGGTGATCACACTCGCGTGCAACGTTGGATTCTTTAGATAACTGCACGTATGTATACTTGAACATAATACAAAAGAATACAAAATATTCTTAATTTTCTTCTTCTTGAATTCCTTAATTTTCAAGTTCCGAATTTCTGAATTTTTTAGGTTACGAATTTATAAAATAATCTTTTAAATTTTTTATGTAACAAATTTTTACATTTTATTATTTTATAATTCCAACATTTTTAAGTTATTAAATCCTCCATTTTCCAACTTAACTTCTACTAACCTTCTACATTTCCAAATTTTGAAGTTATAAAATTTCCAAATCTCTAAAGATTCTTAAATTTTGCAAGTTCTCCAATTCCAAACTTCCAACATTATTATTTAAATTAAAAAATTTATCCAACCTTAAATGTTAATATTCCAAAATTTCTAGATTTCCATATCCGTAGATCCCAAAATTCAAAAGTCAAATCTAAGTGTCCTCAAGTCTCTGTATCATTATATCCCTAAACCCGTATATTTCTAAACACTCCAAATCCCTCTACATTTTTAAATCTTTAAATTCTGAATTTCTTAAATTTTCAAATGTCTAAGTATCAACGACTTGGAGGTCTTTTCAGTCCTAACTGCCACATTTTCCTTGAGGTAGCCGAATTTGTTCTTGACTACACCGAAATCTCAGAGAATAAATACATGTCATTCTTTAGAGTCTAATATGTAGACAGTTGTAACTGTAATTTTATATGATTCATCTCACGCAATGAATTGGAGAAGAATAATCAGTGAAAACGAAGACAGCCAATTGTTAGGGTTTTAAAGACTGCAATGGACCTTCAAGCATCAAACAATGTTATACCTAGTCCAGAACTACGTACTTTCGCCCACAAACATGAAGATAGATGTTGAAGAACATGACAGCAACAGATGTCTGCTGTCCGTAAACATAAGTCTCAAAACGCTTATTCACTAGTATAATTCAGACCTATATACAATAAACTGTTTTTAAACCTCAATTTAGCTTGTAGCCCTGACCAAGCTTTGCGCGCAGCAATGTTAAGTGCAACAGTGTTGAGCGTGAAAATGTTATGAATACAAAGAGTACGAATTCTAACTTCCAGACTAAAACAACTCCGAGACCTGAAATCTCCGAAAGTCGACAAAGCGTCTCCGCAGCAAAGTACACGAACGTAAAGGCGCAGTCCAGACAGGGTCGGTTGAACGTCCTAAGACGTCCGTGTCTGGTGTTCCGATCATGGTAGTCGGTTGTGGGGGTCTAATAAGGGAGTAGTAACGAAGCAAGCTCCATAAGAGCTACGATTTAGCCATGGTGAACACATCCGTGCAGTTCTTCCCCTCCGTGTTCAAGAAAATGACGCGTGGGTGACAAATCAGTCGATTGAGCCGCGATACCCTCAGCCGGACCGGGCAGCGGTTGAGGCTCGAAGAGGGGTGGCGGGGCTGGATGGGTAGCATCGGATTCTATCTTCACGTATTGATCAACGCCTCGCCACCCTCTACGGGGGGTGGTGGGAAGCCCCGATCGCCACCGCCGCAGCTGCCGGCCGCAGCTACGGCCACTGGACCGACCGCCGGACTTGCTTGCGCGTGTGTGTGCCCATATAAACGCGCCTCATCTCCGTCCTTTATATCTGTGTGTGTCCGCACCCGCACACACAGACGTCCCACCCTCTCTCTCTGTCCATCTGCGAGTGAACACTCCGACTGGACAGCCGCGCAATGCCGAGAAACGATCGCAGTCTTCCGAGAGTTCTTTTGTCGGTCTACCTTCAGACAGGGTGTCCTTCGATGTTACGCTCTCTTTCAGCGCCAACCGACGAGGATCCGTGAATGGGGTGGCTTAGCTGGAAGCCGAAGGGTTCAGGGTGTCGGAGGTTGTGTCTTTGGGCTGCCTTCCACTGGAATGATTAGACTTTGCAGCCTCCAAGTAACCGGAACTCTTTGTGGCGCCACTGGAGAGTTCAATTGTGTCTCATGTTTTTAGGTGATCAGATGGGCCAGTATTCATGGGGGCGGTTTACGGCGCCGAGGAGAGGATGTTGATGGTTTTTGAACTGGTTTCTGGATGAATCATGGGATTTTGAAGTCAGGAAGCAGTTAAGTCTCTTAAAAAAATGATGAGACTACGGGATTTTAAATAGTACTTTGTAGTATCATTCCAAAGTTCAATTGTCTCACGTTCTTCGGTGATTAAATGAGCCAGCATTCATGGGGGCAGTTTACAACTCTGAGGAGAGGTTGTTAGAGGTTTTTGAACTATTCTCTGGATGGATCATGGGATTTTGAAGTCATGAAGAATTTAACTCCCTTGATTAAATGATCAGACTGTGGGATTTTAAATAATACCTTGTAGTATCATTCCAAAGTTCAATTGTCTCACGTTCTTCGGTGATTAAATGAGCCAGCATTCATGGGGGCAGTTTACAACTCTGAGGAGAGGATGTTAGAGGTTTTTGAACTATTCTCTGGATGGATCATGGGATTTTAAAGTCAGGAAGCAGTTAAGTCTCTTGATAAAGTGATGAGACTATGGGATTTTAAATAGTATTTTATAGTCTCATTGCAGAGTTCAATTATCTCACCTTCTTCGGTGATTAAATGAGTCAGCATTCATGGAGGCGGTTTACAACTCTGAGGAGAGGATGGTAGAGGTTTTTGAACTATTTTCAATGAATCATGGGATTTTCCAGTCAGAAAGCAGCAACGTCTCTTGATAGAATTGAATGTAATGGAATTTACTTGAAGACAAAAATAAAGGTTAGAGATGGGGTTTTTGAGTTATTATAATTGTTAGTGAAGTGATGGGACTTAAGCGACTCAACCTCTGTGGCTTTACCAGATGGTTGAATTGGTTTTACACGATGCACCTAACAATGATGCTGATTAACTAGAAGAAACAATAAAGGAAGGGAAAGAATGTTAGAATCAAAGCGATGAATCATAATGTAATGTCATTATGCAATATCAACATACAAAAATACGAAACCAATAGAAAAAGGACGGTTGACAATTTTGTACCATAGAAGAGGCTCTCAACTGATAGTGGATTTATTAAATAATCACAATGTCCATATGAGCTTCGGGCAAAGTTTATCGTGTAAAAATATACCGTTTCGTGCAATAACATTCCGGCGAGTTCGGCTGGAATTGAAGCTAACAAAGTTGTAAGCGACTGCAAAAGCTGTCACCTGCGTTTGGCTGTCTTTATATCCGATTAAGTCTTTCCAAGAACGACAGAGCACGAAATTGAATTGAAATGAACGAAAAAAAGGCGGGGGAGGCAGGGTCGAACGTTTAAATGCAAAATACGTTTCAAAGCCTCCGCAGCCGGAAATATCGAAAAACCGTTATCGTGACGAAATGGTTAAAAACAGCCGTTTGTCGTTACAATGTAACGAGTATTTCGTTGGAGCCGGGTAACCGGTCGTGTGTTGCGATCAGATTGAAGCACGACCGTGTTTATGTGAAAGCATACAAACGCGACCACCGCTATTGCTTTTTCCTTTGTTAATTACGCCACGGCGTTCAGTTACGCAGCCCCCGTTAAACCGATTATAGTGGAAATGTTATTGTCATTTTGCAGTTGTCGGAACAGGACACCCGTTTCCTCAGAATTAACCGCTAATTGTTACTCAATGATGTTCCACAATAATTACTGATCAGTTTTATAAAATAACTCCCAGTCGAAATAAAGTTACTTGCCATGTCATGTAAAGGATTTCTGTAACTTTCCTTTTCTTGTTTCGTATAGTTGGTTCGGTACAAAAGTCGCCTAGTTGGTTCAGTCGTTCGCTCAAAGATAAAGTCCAATATTTATTATGTCAGCGTCCATGTTCTGGATACTTAGTTCAAATAAAAATTTCTTAATGTATATTTCGATCTTGTCATTTTATCTAAAGGAACATTTCTTCTCATTTCTTGTACAGTCAGTTCGGTGGTACAAAAGTCACCTAGTTGGTTCGTCGTTCGCTCAAAGATAAAGTTTAATATTGTCACATCAGTATTCTGATTTTGAATACGTAATTTAATTACAATTTTTTAACGTATATTTCGAACTTGCTATTCTATGTGAAGTGATTCAGTAACATTTCTTTTCTTTTTTTATATAGTCCGTTCTGTTCTACAAAAGTCATCCAGGTGGTTCAGTCGTTTGTTCAAAGATAAAATCTCACATAAGCGATCATTTAGATGCTTAACACTAAATCTACCGTCATATAATATACACTTAACTTGAAATGGAAAATGAAGTTAAAAAATAAATAGACAAATGACAAAACATAAATTAGTACACACATTAATTCTTTACCTTGATGTAAACCAATGCAGATTTCAAGAAAAGTACTTTAACAAATTGTGCAATTTATAAGAGGAAACTTGTGGAGCGGTCATTTGACCGGTTTGGTAGTTTTAGTGTTAATTTAAATAAAAATTTTTTGATGTATATTTCGATTTGTACTGTAATCATAAACTATTTGTTGTAATGAAAAGAGAAATATGTTTCTAGAATATTAATCACTGATTTTTCAAATATCTTATGTATTTAAATACAATTATTGAGGTAATTATTTTTGTTTGAATATTTTAGAAAACAGATTAATTAACCGTGGAATTGGCAGCCAAACTTCTGGTTCGCACGTAGCAAACAGGAGGAGGGAGGTGACTTGTTTTCTGTTCAGAATCTGGGGACAAACGAGTCGCTGAGAGGTGCAAGGTTGATCGTGAATGCTGACCAGTCTTTTTGCTCGTCGTAAATTAGATTAGTTTCGAAGTTTACTGGTCCGGGACTTGTAAAGAAGCGGTTGTAAGGTCGAATGGAGAAAGATTAAGGAGGAATTGCTGACAAATGAGTTACGTGTGAGGACACCTTAATGCGATCTCTTCCGTCAACTTTCTCGAAAGCTTCGAGAAACATTTTAAATTATCCATGAAATTTCAAAAATATAAATTCGGCACTGCATAAAAATAACGAAATATTTTGTTATCGAATTATCTTGGTAATTTAAAAACTTGGAGAAAAATTAAAAAAAGATAAAAACGACAAACCAAGTTAATATAACAATTAGTGTTACGGAGAAATATTTACATTTCTATGAAGGGTATTTCAGGTAAACATTTGTTTTATTTACTGTTGTATGTAAAAACTTTTGAAAACGAATAAATAAATTAATACATGGATTAATAAATAAACAAATCGGTAAGTAAATAAACAACAAATAAGAATAAAAATATAAGAATCCAAGATTAAATAAATTTCTAATTATGTTTATTCTTATTTATTTAGCAATTTACTGATTCATTTATTTATATATAAAATTACAATAAAACTTTAATTGGGGAAACGGATGGAAAGGGGCCCTGCAGCATGTTATGCTTTGGTATATTCTAGCTGTACGTTAGTTGATTCACCACTTTCAATGTTTAATAATTCGATAAATAATTATTTGTAATAAAATTGGAAAAAAAACATATAGTGTTTTATTACACCATTTAAAATATTAATTAGGAGTTACGGGACACTGCAGGTATGGTGTTTCTATTTACCTGAGACCCCTGCATAAATACCAATCTTCCAAGATGACCTTGAACTTTAAATTCTACAAATCGTTGAAAATAAAACCCACTCTGTGAATTTAATTACATAGATATTAAATAACAAAGTTATGAGATTATCACAGCAACTTTAATTTCAACTATTTAATAATTAAAAAGAATGTTTAAATCGTTATAAAAATTATACAGGTAATTCGAACTAAGAAGTTAAAGGATTATACTAAAAATATTTACTTTCGGTGTCACACCTAACGCGTCCACGAACACCTTATTCCATCATCCGTGGCACCCAATGCGTATTTGGAGTGCAGCACTCGATCCGTCCACGTGGACCTCAAGTTTCAATTTCCGAAGCAAAACAAAGTTGGGAATAGCGACAGAGATTCCCAGAAGTACGATTAAACAATCCACGAAGAAGCTCAAAGGGTATCCGGTCGCAATAACGACATTCCATATCATCCCTCCGGTCCTTGTATCAGGCTTGCCCCTTTTTTCAGCGCGGCGGCCTTCATTACCGGCTAAAAAGATCGTCCGTGTCCCCGATCGAATTTCACAAGAGCTTCCACGCGAAATTCCGGGTATTTCGTGGTCGCTGGTCATAACCCTCTAAGAGAGAGTCGAGGGTGGCGGAGGGTGGACGGTACGCGGAGGGGCGGGGGGTAGACTGCAAGAGAAAAGCTAGAGAAGAAAGAAAGAAGAGAAGGAGGCCACTCTCCGTTTCCTAATTCCTCCGAGCCCTCAATAACTTGGCTGGTCCCGGCTTCCCGTAGGGTTGGGTTCGGGGGGAGGACGAGGGAGGAGGGGTGGGCAGTGGCCGGTGCGGGTTATTGGATGGCCGCCTCGCACTTGTCACGAGCGTGTGGCTGTCGCAGAAGACACGGCGGTGGAGGGGGTTGCACGGGGGTGGAGAACTTGGAAGGGCTGCAGAGGAAGGCATCATAGGCATTCCGTAAGACATACAGCCTTCTCCGTGGACGCTCGAACGGAACAGAGGGGTGCTGGTCAGTGAGGGTGACCACCGCGTCAATACATGGGGTCGGAAAAAGGGGTTGCGCTTGCGCGGACCCCATACACATTCTGGCATACTTGCTGACCGGACAGTATCACAAATCATCGGTGTGTTACCGAATGTATCTCGTTGTCAGAGTGCTGGCCCGGTCGATCGATCTGCCGCGAGTGAAAGCGCGATGGATTTTGGCCGATGCCGTAGGGGGGACAGATGGGGACCCGATGATTAGCAGCTTTTTTCCAGTATGGGAGACCAGTTTTTGCTGTAATGCGCCACCAGACTTCCGGCATTAATCATGGGGATGATAAATAGATGGGACAGGAGCACTCAAGCTTGGGGTTCTTCAAGAACCGACAACCTGAGGAGCTAGGAAAGTTACAGTCGCCCACTTTTTTCGTATTTTAAATAAAAATTTGGTACATATCTTGATAACGGTGATTTTGGGCATTCTTATCACCTCATCTGTTAATATTATTCATTTAATTTTGTATTTATATCTTCATCGTCAAAAATGAACGAGCTACTTCGGTCCTCAATAACTCATCTTGTATATACTCATCTTATTAAATCACCTTATATTTCAATAATTCAGATTTGGACAGTAATTTCTTCCGAGAAGTTCGTTTAGACAGTAATTTTCTTCTATGAGCAAGTTAAATCAAATTTAAAAAATGATAATAAGGCAATTTCGGTCACTAATTATATTTCTAATAATTTTTCATATTAGTGATCGACTACGGTCAATATTCAAGTTTTCCGGACGAAATTGGTTTTTGATGCGAAGTATCGATTATCAATCAGGCTTTCGTTCATCTTCGCTAACTTTATTCTCGCAGAGCCCGGTATCGATCCTCCTTATCTCCTCATCCATAAATACAAGGAGGCGCGGCAAAAGAGGGCGCAATATTGTCGTGGTAATGTTTCTTCATTAGCACCAAGCAATCTTCTTTATGGCAACAAATCTTGCGCCTTCGGTGACGCTGTGCTTGAGCGCCCTCTTTCCAACGACAGCCATCTTGCAGCCCGGAACGAACGTCTTTGGCCCTCCTTTCGAGTAGTTCGCCTCCTTTCGGGCAATATATGATGCGAACCGACCAGTGTTTCTTCCCAAGCCAACGTCTCCATTTTTCACCGATGCCCTTGCGTCCTTCCTGCACTCCTACCAACAGCCATTACGGAACTTAGCAGTCGTTAAACTGAACGTTGGATTATTTACCGGAGTTATGGGGTGTGCGGCTTCTTTCAACAATGATCCTGAAAAGAAAGTTCATTTTTTATTTAGTTAACGATTTTATTACATTGCATATGATAGAGACCACTTGTGGTTCAAGAATGATTTTTAGGTATAAGTTCAATGTTAGTGTCTAACATTTATTTGAAATTGAATTTAGAGTAAAAATATACAACTCTATGATATTATAGATGGCGTGCCACTGGTCAAGGCTAGGTGTACCTAACCTAACCCTTGTAGTCCGAGAATTGTTAGGCACAAGTTTAGTCACATAATATTTTCAAAACTTTATAATCACAGTAAAGAATATAAAATTAATTAAGTGTAGTTAATTTGACTCTCTGTGGTTTGAGTATACTTTCTAGATACAAACACAACAAAGTTATTATTGTTTATATTTATGAAACATTCCTTGAAATATCAAAGGAAAATGAAATAAAGTAATTTTAGTAAAAAATATAAAACTAATTTATGAGATATAAGATGACATATTGTAAGTATCACATAAGTGTAGTTAACTTACTCTTTGTAGATATAAACATGATAAATTTGTTGTTGCCTACGACATTCATAAATTATTTATGAAATAATATAGGATATTTATGAAACGAACCTCAGCAAAAAATGTGGAAATAGTTTTGTAAAAACTAGTATAGCATATCACTAATAAAGGCTTACTGTACCTAACCTAATCTACCACAATCCACAAATGCTTCCGTTTCAACACCATAATCTAAAATATCTTTAAACATCATACATCTTTAGATAATCTTTAACAATTCTAATAAACAATATACAGAAATATTTAGTACAACCTTCCTCACCGTTCAAACATCATAGACACCTCGTAATCTGAATCGAGGTTGCTTGTCAACTAAAACAGATAGGAATCACAACTTGTGATATAATCAGGTTCGCCAGGTTAGGTTTGTCGTCTGGTCATCTTACGTCCATTTAACTCGTTTAATTTAGCGAAGGAAACCGTTACGGCCAACACTAATGCCGGACGACTGAGCGGGTGAGGTAACATAATGAAGGTTCATGGAGTTTCTTCGTTCAGCCCTGTGTCCGCCACTTTTCCCAGCCTTGCAAGGTTAACGTCTAATCGAATTATACGTAGCAGCCACATTCAACCCTGTCCGAATCGTCCCCTAACTCGATGTAACCGGACGTTGCCCATAACGAAGATCATCTTCTAACTTTGCCCGTCTAGTCTGACTTTTATGCCCCGTGAGAGTTCAACGCACGAGACGAGCAATTTGATCGCGGTTACGGCAATTTTAAGAATTACGTTTGGGAGTTAATAAATACATGTGAAACACTTATATATGTGTTAATTTTATAACGTGATAATGTATGAATTATTTGGTGTATGGTTATGGTCAATGTGTTAAGCTGCATTGCACTTGAGTACCACATTAGACTAGGTACTGAACTGGCTTTAGTAATTTGTACTTTTTTTTCAAAAGCATATGTGACGTGTCGATAACTTTAATGATTTGTATTCTTGCCTTAAAATCACAGACGACCTGTTGCTAGCTCTAGTAATTTGTATTCTTGCCTCAATGACACAGGTGACCTGTCAGATTTAGTGATTTGTATTTTTTCGTCAAAAACATAAATGAAAATTACTTAAACGTGCTGCTTAATCGAACGAGCATTCATCAAAAGTAAGGGTTGCAAATTGCTCGACGTCAAATAGTTAAAAAAAGAATTTAATATTGAGGAACATAAGTGCAGGTTTAAAACGACCCGTGAATTTGTAGCGTCATGCAAGACAGGCATTTTCTAATACGCGTAACGGGACAGATGTGTCGTATGAGTCTCGATAGCAGGGGGCGTCTGGTGACAAGATTTTTGGGGGGTGGCACCCCTGGCCGATATCCAGTCCCCTCGCAGCCAGTATTAACTACATTTATACGCGTTGTCTCAAATTAACCCCTGACTCTCCCATTCATTTCGTTCGCATCCCTCCATATCCCTATCTATCGTGCCGAATGCTGCCAGTAATATTCACTGCATGGCTATTACCATTAGAATGCCGTGGCGAGATGGGGTCCCATGGTTTTACCATCGAATCAGCCAAGTAGATTTGGTCCCTGTTCATTGTTCAGATGCTACATGCTACCTCGATGAATCTTTTATCCTTGTTCTTGAAGCGTTTTATTGACTGGTGGTTGCTTTATTTTGGATAAATTTGTATATTTGGAAAAATATGTGAAAGCTGTAAATTGTAATGATATGGGGAAATATAATGTAAAATACGTTAAAAAGGCTATGATGATTATAAAAATAATTAGAAACCGTAACAACTAAATGTCCGTTTTTGACACTTAATTTTGTTCGTATTCAAAAAGATGATGTGATAAGGGGTTGCTATTATTTCCTTGATTTTTACGTCTGAAGATGCATTATATATGAATAAACAATTGATATGCAACAAAAGTTGTATCTAAAAAGAATTAATATATATTTTTTTGGTTATATTTAACTGTGTATATATTCATTGTCAATATAGGGACTGATTTCCATTTTAAATAGTATATTTATCTTCTATATGACACATTATAAAAATTCGGTATCATACAGGTATCATCCGGGTAATAGCTTTAGAAGTATAAAGTTAGTAATTTAGTCTAGCATATAATCTAGCATATAACACTGAAGTATTGGGAAAATCTTTTAAAGAAAGTCTATAAATACAAATCATTGTTAAATTTTAATAATACAAGGCTTCATACTAATTACAAGAACGTTAGTTCAAATAGAATAAATAAATGTAATGTTTTATCTGAAGTTAGACATATTACCAATTTCATATTTTTAGGATGACTGATCAAAAGTAATATACACTATCGAATAACCATTTATTTAAAAATTTGGCAATGTAAAGTTATAAGACACTTTATATTAAGGACATTGTTTTAATTAAAACAAAAGGAAACAATATAATTCAATTCCTATGTTAGGTTAAATATACAATATACAACTAAAAACTAAAACTTGTATAATTAAAAATTTAAAATCATTTATAATTTTTAAATTTTATTTAAATTAACACTCAAATTTAAAAATTAATTGTTATGATTATAAATTATAAATTTTTCTATAAATGTATTCCATACAATAATATTTCACGAAATAGTAGAATAGTGAAATACTTGAATAGGGAAATAGGAAAATAATAACATAGTGAAATAGTGAATTAGTGTGTTGGAATATACAAAAATTAATAAATTGCTTAGTTCACATATGTTATTTAAAGTGAACATCCTCTCAAATCAGAAGTTCGACGAATGACGAACTTCTCGTCCATTGCACGTTGCCGGGCGGCGAAATTGTTACCTGATTTCAATTTTTTCTCTTGTAGTACGATATATTCTCGAATATCAGAGAACATCAATTCTTTTCTTAATTAAATATAATTGCTGTGTTTTATTATTTAGAGAGTTAATACTTAACTTGCTTCCATAATCTAATATAGTGTATTAGGCAAATAGTGAAATTGTGACATAGTAGTATATTAATATAGTTTCATAGTGTCATAGTAATATAGTGAAACAGTGAAATAGTATATTAGTGATAACTAAATAGTGATATTGAGAAATAGTGGCATAGTAAAATAGGGACATAGTCGCGTAGTAATAAAATAGTGTAATAGTGCAATAGTGCAATAGCATAATAATAAAAAGGTGAAATGATGAAATAGTAAAATAGTAAAATTGTGAAACAATAAAATAGTGCAGTAAAAACTGAAATAGTAAAATTGTAAAATAGTAAAATACTGAAGTGTGAATAATATAGTACAGTAATGCTATAGTAGCATAATGGAATAATCAAATAATATAAGAGTAGTATGGTGAAATGAAATAATAGAATTTTGTAATAATATCGCGTAATAATGACGATAATAATGACAAAATAAGAAAATAAAAGAACAGTAAAAGATAGAGTAGTAGAAAATAGAATAGTAAAAAACTGGAATTGTAGAATACTAGAAAAATGTAATAATAAAATATGAAAACACTAGAAAATACAGCAATAAATTAGTAGAATGGTAAAATAACATGTAAAATAGACGAATGGTCCTAATATAAAATGGTGTATTACTAAAACAGTTCTAACAATATACAAAAATACCATATTCAAAAAAGCTTCCAAAAATTCTATACAAGCAAAAATTTGTAAAATACCTCAAGAAGCACGAAAAGGAAAATACGAAAAAATTCTTCGCAAATGTTTCTTCTTCCCGCTTAAAACGTTGGGTCACGCGCATAAAACGTTCAGATGGCGCTTAATGCATTCAAATCGCATGCCTCCGTCCCCGACGGTCGCTTGTCGACATATTAAATGGAAAGATTGCAAATTTCCCAACATAAAGTGGCCAGCGTAAGTCTAATGGAGCGAGGGCGAGGGTTGGCTCCGGATGAAAAGGAGCCCCGGTGAGCGGATCGGTGGCTACAAAATGCAGAGAACCATGCCGGAGAGTAAAAGAGGCGCGAAAGAAGGAGAAGAAAGAGTCGGGGGTCAATCTGAGGCTAATCAAATCATGCAGGATCGGTCGCCATAGGGGGTCGCCCCGTCCACTTTGTTATATTGCCAAGCGAGCGAGTGTGTTCAACGCGGGAGCAGATTGCCGGCCGCGCTTTATTAATTCCATCGACGCCGGGGCGCCCGCACGTCAAATCTGGCCCGGTCATGTGACTAATATGGCGTTGGGACGCGGTGTAATCACGGCCGATACGCGCAGCCGCTAATCGGGTCATCGTTTTTCGCCGTTCTACGGGGTTCTATACGAATGGGAGAATGGGATGCACATGCCTGAGGGTGAGAGGCGACGCACAACACTATGGTGGTGCCTTTTTGTTATAGGGAGCCTTTTCGTCCATTCATGGAGCTGTCGGTTTATGGGGACAGGTGTCTAAATGTAGGCTTCCTTTGGATGGGGACGCATATACAAAGTTGATAGTCTTTAAGTTTTTAAATTATTATGTTTTTATATTTTTGTAAATTTGGAGTTTTCAAATTATCAAATTTCTGAATACACAAATTAAAAGATTCATAATTTTTCGGATTTATACATCTATAGATTCTTTCCTTCTCAAATAACTCAACTTCCACACTTTTTAATACCCTGAATTCGGTAATTTTCAGATCTTTAAATTCTCGAAAATTGGATTTGGGAAATTGAAAAATTTAGATTACTGAACTTCCATACTTTCTATCTTCCTACTTTCCAAATTTATGAATTTATAAATTTTGAAATCTTCAGTTTTTAAAATTTCTTATATTTTTCAAATTCCCAGCTTACCATATTTTGGAATTTTTAATTTCTGAAAGTTCTCGAATTTCTCATATTTAAAAAATTTTTCAAATTTCTAAATTTTTAGATTTCTAGATTTCTAGATTTCTAGATTTCTAGATTTCTAGATTTCTAGATTTTTAGATTTCTAAATTTCTAGATTTCTAGATTTCTAGATTTCTAGATTTCTAGATTTCTAGATTTCTAGATTTCTAGATTTCTAGATTTTTAGATTTCTAAATTTCTAAATTTCTAAATTTCTAGATTTCTAGGTTTCTAAATTAATAGATATATAAATATTCAAATTCGCAAATTTCGACATCGCCAAACTCCTAAGTCATCAAATTCCTAGATATCAAAATCTCTAGACGTTCATATCTCTAAATCCCAAACCCAAAGCTCCTAAATCTCAAAGTTCATATGTATCCAAATTTCTTGATCATTAAATGCTTATGTCCACAAATTGTCAGAACTAAAAATCTCTAGCGATACAAAATTTCTAATATTCAAAATCCCTAGATATTCAAATTTTAAGATTTCTAAACTCATAAGCCAACAAGTATCTAGATTTCCAAATTCCTATGTCTCCAAATTTCTAAACAGGCATATCTCTAGAAGATGTTGATGTCCTTAGATAAATTCCAAGGTCCTCAAACCATCATGACTTTAAATTTCTAGATATCCACGTCAAACGATTCTAAATTTTCTGGATCTCAAATCCCTAAACACACAAATTCCAAGGACCTCAAATACCTATGTACCCAAGTTCCTAGATTCTCAAATTCTTAGGACTCCAAGTTCCTAGACAGTCAAATACCTAGATACCCAAGTACATCCTTAGATCCTGAAATCTCAAGTTCATTAAATATTTATGTTCCCAAATCCCTAGCTCTTAATTTATTAGATTTTAAACTCCATTGATTCTCACATACGTAGATCTCTAAATCACAAGGACTCAAATCCCCAGATCCCAAATTCTTAGACCATCAGATGTCGAGATTCCCTCATTCATAGATCCCTAAATCTCAAAAATCTCTAAAAACGAGTAGGAAGTCTCTGCACTCTTAATCCTTTGCACTCTTTAATTTCTTATTATCCACCAATTCCGGAATTTACAAAATATTATAGATTAAGAAAGGGATTCTGAATTAAATGTATTGCAACAGTGGGTATGTGAAAATATATTTTTTATTTGGAGACAAATGTGATGTCGAGCTACACTCGACATAGGAGTGCAAAGGGTTAATTGTCATATTTTCTCTAGGGAGGCTAGATTTGCTCTAAACACTTCTGGATGCTACTTCCACTATTTTATAGGCGTTTGGTGTCTCCAAACTAGTTTAAAAGTATCAAATATTACTTTTAAATTGTCATGACAGTGTCCTACGAATTTAAACGTAAAATCTTTTTTACATACATGTCTGGAGTAAAAATGTAGCACAGTATCTATCGTACCATAATTCTCATAAGGCTGATAAGTGTCTAAGGCAGGGGTCGGCAACTTTTCTAGAGTTAAGAGCCATTTTTTTTCTGATATGATAAATTACTTTTTTAAAGAGCCAAATGTAGGTACATACATCGGCAATATGTAGAAAAAATAATATAACCATTATCTGCTGTGAAACATGTATGAATTGTGAAATCAAAACATTCTATTTTGCGTAGTAACAGAACATATAAGTCAACGTATTAAAGAAAACGGAAACACTTTTTGGTTTTGAGTGTGGCGTTGGTGAGCGTGAAGGGCAAGGTTAGCTAAAGCTAGGTTTACATGCATGCGATCTGATTTTGATGTGTGCGCAGGATTATTATATTTGTTTGGCAATTGCAATATTGCAGTTAATTTTTCAATATGTACTATTAAACTACTCAAGAGTCACAAGTATGTGCGGCAGGTTGTCGACCCCTGGTCTAGGGAATAAGTGTCTAGCAACACTAGGGAACAAGTGTCGATCGATACTGCGTGCAACTAAATTATGGTGAATTTAAAAGCTCTCCGTTAGACAGATAATCAGTGTCCATCTCCCGTTTGCACCCTCGTTCTAACTGCCCTTACACTTATCCCGATTACTTAGCAAGTGCTCGCGCAGATCCTTAACGAGAAAAGATTAGCGAACGTCAAAGCCGCAAACTCTCAGAAGGACTTCACCTTTTCCTGAAATTCACGAGGATGAGAAACAGCATCGGTATTTTAGCGAGAGCTCCACTTTTCGTGGAGCAACCGCGCAATTAACAATCGTCGCGTCGTCTTCGCGCACATCCGCGAGGACGTGGCTGGCTCGACTCTCAGAAGATAAGCAAAGCTCGATGTGCCGTTGCATATTGATTGACGGTGGCTCGGATGAGGAGTCTGGGTGGTGAAGAACAGGGTGAAACGGAGAACGGAGCCGTCGACCGAGGGGAAGGTGGAAGGTGTAATGAAGCACCGCGCAGACACACCGCCATGAATATTCATAATCTAATACCTGAGCTGAACCAAGCCGAGGCGGGGCCAAGTCTAATCATCTAGGCCTTCTGCTATATTAGACATCGGCCCGGGGGTGGGAAGACGATTTCACGGCCGCGAGAAGACACCCCCTAACTGTAAACCGTCTACGTTTCGTCTTTTATTAATTCCCCGGCGATGCTTAAATCTTCAGTTTTAACACTAGATTTACGAAACCCGTCATTTTGACGGGTCATACGTCTTTTAATTTAAATGACAAAACTTATTAAGAAATTTTTGTAAAAATGTATGCCAACTTTCGTCAAGCTAAAGAATCAATGTCTTAGGCAGTTCACATATCATCCCCAACTTACTTGTTATTCTACTTTCAATTCAAATTCAAATATAAATGACCATAAACGTCCGTAAACCTAGTGTTAAACACATTTTGTTTATTATCCTACTGTTGCTATTTAAGACTTATTAATAATAAGTTTACGAACGTCCGATGTACCTTTAGATTAAAAATAAAGTACAAGATAAAAATATAAGGGATGGAACGTAAATTAATTTATACAATTATTCGTCGTCTTGATAAAGGTTAACTTTTATTTCGGTAAAGGCATCTTAATAATTTCCGTAATTTAGAATAAGGAATGTAAGACACGTCATTTTGACGCGTAAAGTGTTAAATTTCGATTGTTACAATTGAAGTAGTTTTCGTTACTTTTCGCCATCTTTTGAATATCTAAATATAAAAGTTCTGAGGTTATCTAGAAAACTCGACCGTCGTATTGTTGTCATACAGCAACAGTGCTTAAATAATAACCTTGTTGAATTCATATTAATCTAACTTAATACGTAACAACTTAACCTAACTTTACTTATTCTACGCAAAACGCCATAAATATAAGAACACTGAGGTCATCTATGAAATTAGATAGAAGATATGTTCCCATATGGGAATAGTGCATAAATAATAAAAAATCTAATCTTTGACACTCCTAAATCTAACACTCCTAAATATGCAATTTTAAGATTATTTTGGAAAATAAATAAACATTATGTTCCCACATGAGTTTATGCATAAATAATAACTGATTCTAACTCATCCTAACATTTTATGGAAAAACTCTCTAAATATAATCTCTATGAAGGTATTTAAGAAACTAGAGACCTAACCTATCTCTAAATCTAATTCTAGTTACATTATCTAAAAACTTAACCAAACCTGAACCTAATTTAATCTAACCTAACTCGAACCTGACCTAACCTAACTCAATCTAGCCCAATCTAATTTACCGTCAGAAAATGAATACCTTTAAAACTACCTATCTATAATACAAGATTATTAAAAATGCAAAGATACATAGTTTTGTACGTCACAAAGTAGGATATGTGTACGTTTAAAGTTTGTAAAGAAGCTTCTGAGGAACCGGTTAAAAGCGTAGCTTTCAAGTTAGCGAGCTATTCAACGCGAAATTTGCATGTGAACAAGTTGCAAAAGCAGATTGGCGTAGCGGGTCGCTTCTTAATTCGATTCGACAGCGAGTAAGTAGAACGGGGTTGTTTAATTCAAGCAATATTTGCTCCGTTGGAATAATGCAATTGGTCGTTGAATTCGCTTAGTTAAAAGTTTTTTTGAAATAGAAATCAACTTATCTACTATTTGTAATGTACTAACAACCTCGTTTTGTATCTTGTTACATCATATGTAGGTATATGTTTACATATAATATCTATAATAATCTGTATGTATATGTCACAGAAAATGATGAATTTACGGATTTGATCAAATCCCTAAGATTAATTCACGGAAGATGTTATACAGACCTAACCTCACCTAACACTCAGAATTAAGATCAACAAATTAGAATAATTTACAGCCGTATTATAGTTATGTAGGATTTATGCATTATTATCAATATTTTTTTTTTTTATAAAATATTAAAACGATTAAATTGAATAAAATTTCATCATTATCAAAATTTTCATTAAAATATCCCCACGAATTTTAATAAAAAATCATTAACATACTTGAATTGTATAACATTAAAATATTTTAAAATGTCGTATTTTAAATTAATTTGAATTGATTATCATCAAAGTTTAATTAAAACGGCGTAAACTTACATTATTATATAGCTATAATTAACTAGTAACATATGTATGAAACAATATTCATTTCTGTGTAAATTTCAATTTATTTTAATATAATAGATAACGTTATTGTACTTGAAATAAAGTCAGTTGCAAATTGATTACCTTCTGAAACAAATATTATAATAATAAATATTATAAACAATACTGTAATATTACAAAGCAATTTAGAGAAAGATAAGAAATATATTTATTTGACTATGATAATTATTGTTACAGTTATATAATTATGATAATAGTTGTATTATTTTACATACAAATATTGTATAAATATTGTACAATGGAGTTTTTTGAAGTGGAATTTCATATTTAGCAATTTCGAAAATATTGAACTATCATATATTCGAAAATTCGTCAAAACTTCAAAATTCTCAAATTTTGGGGATTTTAAATTAAAAAATACTCAAATTTCCAAATTCTCAAATCTTCAACTATCGAGACTGCTACATTGTAAAGTCGTCAGGTATCCGGGCTACTAAATTCTAAAATTTTCGAATATGCAAATTCTCAATTTCTACAATTCCCAAATCTTCAAATATCCAGCCTCCCAAATTTTAAAATCTGCAAATATCCATAATCCCAAACCTTCAAATTTCTAAACGTTGAGACTTCAAATCTTCCAGCTTTCAAGCTACGAAATCGTCAAAATTACTGAATTCTTGTACCCCCGACTTTCCAAATCACCAAACTTTCAAGCTTGCAAATGATCAATCGTTTGCTTTTCGAATCGTTCGAGACACCCCCGCAAGTAACGTTCTTAGAACCAGTGGAGAGCCACGTCAGAAAGCGTCTCCGTCGAATGAACCCCTAGGAGACCCACCCCCGGTGGCGGCGAACGTCGCGGAGTGTCTCGATTCGTCGTTTGCATATGAAAAAGTTGTAAGCCGTGCGCACTAGATCACTTAACTCGGTTCGATAGTCGCCGGCTGCCGGTACAGAGGCGCTCCATCAGGCCAATATCCGCGCGATATTGCCGTTTTATGATAATGTTATCAGCGCCCGGCTACCGATGAGCTAGCGTGATACCAATACAGACGCATCGCGTCGGCACACACACACGTACACGTTGACACACGGAAATGTTGAAGCGACACACGTATGTACGCAGGCTGGTTTCATCAAACCGGGGATTTAGTAATCTGCCGAGATTTATGAACGCCGGTTCATCCCTTCGTTCCGCCCGGCATCGTTCCTGCTGATTGTGCCGAGCATCCCCGCGCCGCCACCTCGACGCTCGTCTTCCATGCTTCCCTATGAAACGAAATCCTGGCTGCGTTCGATCCTTTTGGATTTTTATCGTGGTCGCCGCGAAATTGAGTTCCAACCGATGGTTCATCTTGACTCCCATGTGACGCGTACCGAGCATACAGCACAAGGTGGGAGGCTTTCGGAAGAACTTTTCGATTTGCGGCTGATATTTTTCGTTACGCGTTATAGTGTTTCGAGAGAATAGTAATGAATAGAATAATGTCTCTTTTACAGTTTTATTGCTTTTCGGAGAGTATTATTTTAATCTCTATGTTATTAATTGCGTATGATCACCTAGATGGCTTTTCATCCTTTGCATTTGATGTTTTTGAAAAGTTTGATGAATTCTTTCTCAAATATAATAGGGAAATCTTTCTCTATTACTAATGTATTTCTTTCTCTATTAAATCTTTCTCTATTAAAAAATACTTGTTTCAAGTTGTGCTAAACCGAATGGTCAGTGTCACCTTTCGAGTGCAAAGGGTTAGTAAATAATATGAAGATTGCGATTTTAATTGTTGAGGAAAAATCCAAGGGTTGCGAATATTATTTGCCAAACGTAATCTAATTTAATCCATACGATAGCAATTTTATAGAAAAATATATGAATGTTACAAGTTCCGTCGCCAGATGTAGCATAAAATTTTGATAAATAATATCAAGGTTAATATTATAATATTATTATAAAAAATAAATAGTAGCAAGATTATAAATCTAACTTAACCTAATGTGAGTTCGGAGCAAATAATTCTATAAGAAAATGTGTGAAGGGTCCAATTGCCAATTCTAACCTAACCTGATTTGAATTTCGGCAAATAATCTTATGCAAAAACATAAGAAGGTTATAAATTTAGTTGCCAAATCTCACCTAAATTGGTAAATAATTCTATGAGAAGTTAATTGAAATCTAACTTAACCCTACCTAAATTTTAATAAATAATTTCATACAGAAAGTATGAGGTTAGTGAGTACATTTGTAAACTCAAACCCAAATTACGAAAAGATTATTTAATTGCAAACCTATTAGAACATATGAATTTAACCACATGTTAAATTCACAAAAATTTAACTCCTTCAAATGATTTAGAGCAATTTCCCTCAGAATACAAATAAAACTATAAATTGCATCAAGAGTATTCGATTTCCCCGCAAGTTGGTTTCATATCCACCCCCGTCAGACCACCATAATCCTCCGTAACCTCCACCCCCGGAAAGCAAAGAGCTCTCCGGGTAAACATAAATAGGAAATAAAGTTTGGTCGAGCATTGAGCCGCGTCTTCGAGCTTATAAAGTATTCGCAAAGGAGTCAGACACGATGGGGTGGAACGGAAGGGTTGCAAAGGAAGGGTTGTTCGAGAAGGACAACTCGTCGTGGCCGCAGAACGCGAGACGAGGATCCCGTCTGCGAGGGATTTTAGTTTGTTCAAGTAAATTATATTCAGCATGGTGGATGTGTCACCCTCTTCGCATCCCTCTTCAACCATCCCTCACCCCCTCTCCCGATTTTCAGCCGCGTCCTCGTCGACGCAGACGCGAATTACCAACCACCCCACAGGTACCATTCCCTTCTTGCCTATCATGAATTATTAATTAATTGTTTCAACTAACGGAGTAATTTATTATTCAGCTCTTGTGACGGCTGCTGTGCCGATTCCGCGATACGATGTCGGGGAAAATGGCTTCCGGCTGGGCGGATTTATGCTCCTCGATTCTGACTTTACTTCCGCTTTTTATCATTTGCTGTTCGAATTAATTAACATGTTTGTACCTGTATGAATTAAATCGAGGCACCTTGTATTGCTACGATTTGTACAATTAAAGTTGTGTTTTTTCTTTAGCTTATTTGTAAGAAAAATTCATGTAATAATTTGTAATAACAATTAATATATTTTTGCCAGTAACAAAAGATAATATGATATATTGTTGATAATGGAATGAATAAAAAATAATTTTTACTTTGGATCTAATCATTTCAGGAAAGGAAATTAATTTCGGCATTTTGTAGTTTAAATTCTTTAACAAAATTATTGTACAGATTTGAAAGTTATATTTTTAACATTCTAAAGAGAACTAGACTTTCTTTCAGTTATTATCTGTGTAACAAATTGTAAAACTGAGTATAGATATTTTTAGATGCTCCAGGGGTGGATGTACCCCGTTAAATTTGTAACTTTGTTATTATTTAAATTATTCTTATAGTACACTTCATATATTCAAAAACTTCTTAAATCGAAGTTTGAATGAATTTTGTCAAAGTACAAAAATATATTTTTAACATATCTTTTCATAACAATATTTTCTATATTGCTTATTGTTATTATTATATTTTTAAATATTTTGTAGAATATGTTATCTAAAGATATCTCTTTACATTTGTTAAAGATATTTTTAAATTTAATGTATTCTTTAATTCAATGTATCTGTTTATATTTTTTGAAATATATATTTTGATTTAATATTTTTTGATTTAACATATTTACATATTCTTTTAATATTTTTCAATCTAATATATATCCTCATATATTTTAAAAATGTATTTAATATTTAATATTTTAATAATGTATTTTTAATTAAATAGATTTTTCATATTATTCTAAATATCTTCTTAAATATATTTTTTATTTTAACATACCTTTTAATTTTTCTTACAAAAGAGAATAAAATCCAAAGAATATGGAATTATCAATCTCCAAATAAATCTTCGTTGTACATTTAACAAATACACTATGTTAATAAAACTGACAAGAAAATTGCAGTATAAATACGCAGAATGATTCACAAACATGGAAACCAAAATTACAGAAAATTAGATGAACTTTCAGCACAGGTCGCTAGCGGAGGGGTTAGAGATAGCTGTTCCAAACAAGTATAAAAGTAAATCCGTTCGCTCTTCACTTAACACGTAAGAACCATAATTATTTGGCCGCACGAAACGGGTTTCACCTGTTCGCGACGGTTGCTTGAGCAAATTAATATTTACCTTCCCTGGCACCCCAATCTACGAAGGCATCTACCTCTCGCTCACTTATTAATGGATATCCCACCCTATCCGGTATACCACCCCTCCTAGTTACCTCTCTCTGTTCGGTAGACACGCAAGCCGCAAACTTTGATAACCGAGCAGCCAATTTCCGGTTGCGGTTCGTCGACTGGTTACTCGTACCGTTCGGCTCATCGGTGTGTGTTAAATCTAATTCAGATTGACGCATGTTAATTTGGACGACACGCTGTGGGCCATTTTCTATCGATTATTTTATGTTTCCGTGATAATCGTTTAATTTATGTAGTTACGGTAGAGTAGTGTCATATGGAATATCTAATGTAGCTAATGTAATTAGATAGGGAAGAGGAACATACACATCAAGACACAGTTACATTAATATTCGAACACATTATTATTCCCGTGTTTATTTCGCAAAAGACAATTTAATTTAGATATTATTAATTTTACAGAAAGATGATCGGATTAAAAAAACAACTCCTTTTTGCTATAATATTTAGTTGAACAAATCATTTTAAACAAAATGTTATATTTTCATACCTCATTAGTATTCAAACACTGCTACATAACCTCAAGTTTGCAATACTTAGAAGCTACATAAATTGTGAGATAGGATTGTATACAAACGTCTGGAATATAATTCTACTTTACAAAGCTGTATGTCGAAGCGTGAAAAACTAAAATTTAACATACAATGAAAAGGAAAGAGTAACAGTTTTGACAAGAGACAACTTGCAACTTACCATAGAGAGAAAGGTAAAACTTATCGATAAATACGATTATTATTAATGAAGAGAAATACGAAGATATCAAAAAGATACGAGGAAGAACATCGCCTCGAATTTAAGAAACAAAGTGCACAACTTCGAAGTAGTCATCGAAGTTGCCCCCAAAGTTCGAACTTTAAATGGCAGAGAAGAAAGAGAATTAATACAAAGAATTAAAATATTCGCACTGTAGTGATGTACAATTAGCTTCAGAGGCGTATCATGAAAGCGAAGAGAAAATCAGTGCTGAAAATAATGAGAAACAATGTATATAATAATCGTCGTATAATTATTCTAATGCGTAGAATAATGAGAAACAATGTGTATAATGAGTAGCAACAAGAAAACCGTATATTAATGACAAAAGTAGAAAAAGAAGACCGATTTGCGCTGGAGAATTTGTTGGAACGTCTCAAGATTGGTGGAAGAATGTTATTTTCCCTGTCGAGAGTAAATACTGTATTTTTGGTTCGGATAGCAAAAGTATAGTGTGGTGAAGAGTAAATGAAGCTTTAAAGCCAAAGAATCTAAAAGTTACTTTAAAACACGGAGAAGGTTTTGTGATTGCATGGAAGTGCATTTCCAGTACGGGCATTGGTAAGATGGTGTTCATTTACGATATTTTAGATAAGAATTATTTGGACCTTTTAAAAAACATACTAAAAAGTAGAGAGAATATGAGAATACAAAGTACTTTTAGATTTTCTCGGGAGAATGATCCAAAACATAGAGTACGAATTGCACAAGAATATTTATTGTGTAATTGTCCACTAGTTTTACATTCCACTTTTTCCACCATTTCCTAATTTAAATTTTAGTAAATAACCGGTAATTATGTAGAAAAGGATTTTCTACCGAATTTATTCTTTTCACCGATTTCAATGACCTTAAAACACGCTGTCAAGGATGTCATTCTAAATAAAATTTTGTTATACTCATAACCGGTTCTCAGCTTTAATTTTACAGATATTCACAAAAATCTTGTCAATGTGGTAATCATGAGAAAAAAGCACACTTCACTAATCTTGATGACCATGAAATATGTTGTTAAGGTCAAGATTCTAAATAACTGCACTTATGTATTTAATCACATTTTAATCTTACATATGGTACATGCAGAAAACTTTACCAATACAATAGTATGTATAGAATAGCTTTTTTCAGTATTAAATATCTACTATACTATACATAAATGTAATACCTCCAATATAACACTTTCAAGTATATTATATTATATTGTATAGTATATTCGAGTATAATATATTTCAATATACAGTGGAGGACAAAAGTATTCGTACACTTGAAATATAGAAATGAAAGCAACAATATTTTCTACATTATTAAGTATATTTAATCATATGTAGCTGTATATTGAACATAATACTTACAGCAACAAATGACCCAAAACTGAAGGCAATAACATCATGTAGTAACTTGAAATGACTTGAAATTCACGAGACTGCAAGAAATCGCAGGGACAGAAGTATTCGTACATTATCATTTATGTTGATAAATACTACAGTTGTGATGTGAACATTCTGATCAATGTGGCCATTACATTAGTAGATGTTATGTTAGTTTAGTCAGTAGTAATCGTGGAGAGTACACTTTAACACTAATATTTGCAATAAGGGGAGAAAACGCAATGAAACAACATTGGAAGAAAGAAAAATTGTTATACGGTTACATGAAGAAGGTAAATCATATAGAAATATATCAGAAATACTAAAAAGAAGTTGATCAACTGTACAAAGTATTATAAACAAGTATAAAAAAGAAGGAATATTGCGGAATAAAGAAAGAACCGGTAGACCCCGAAAATTAACTACGAGAGAAGAGTGTAAAATCGTCCGAACTATTAAAGAAAAACCAGATACCAGTGCATCTGAAATTGCATCACACCTTAAAGAATATATGCTGAAAGAACTTTACCCTAAAACAGTACGAAGAGTGCTGCATCGGGCCGGATATAACAGTAGAGTTGCGAGGAAGAAACCACTCATAAGCAAAGTAAACAAAAAAAAGAGACTACAATTTGCAGAACAATACATAAATGGTAGCGACGACTTCTGGAAAAACGTAGCAATTTCTGACGAGTCAAAGTTTGCCAAATGTATGTCAAAAGTATCGCAGACAGCTAATACTGAATTGGATTTCAAAAATATGCAACTGACGACGAAACACGGAGGTGGAAGTGTGATGGTGTGGGGATGTATTGCTGCTTCTGGAGTCGGCAATTTAGTAATAATAGATAAAATAATGGATAAACATTTATATTTAAATATTTTAAAAGAAAATTTACAAAATAGTGCAGATAAATTAGGCATTGGGAAAACATTTTATTTTCAGCAGGACTGTGACCCGAAACATACAGCCTATATAGTGTGTCAGTAGTTGTTATATCATACTCCCCACAGGTTAGAAACTCCTCCACAATTGCCTCACTTAAATCTTATCGAACATGTATAGGCGAAACTAGAAACAAATGTGCGAAAACATGATATAACGTCGAAAGAACACATCTCAAGGTTTTTGAAACCAGTTATGCATGTTCTTTTTTATGTAAGTAAACATTTATGTTGTATGTTATTAAGTGAAAAATTTTATAGAAAAGGATATGAAAGTTACGAGCTTGCTTGCTAACCCTAACCTACTATGTGGTTATGTTTGTATAAAGCATAGACCACCATAAAGTTATCAATGCAAGGTTAACAACTGTAAACACACAATTATTAATATTAGCATTTTGAATAATCATACTGTTCACGTTGATTTATATACTAATTAAACTGCTCAAGTTAGTTATATTTTGAATACTAATACTGTATATCACGTTGATTTATATGCTAATTAAATTGTACAATTTAAGTACATTTTGAATAATCATACTACAGATCACGTTAATTCACGCCGGATAAATTGCATACATTGAATACATTTTGCATAATCATACTGCGGATCATGTTGATTTATGTACTAATTAAATTCCACAATTTAAATACATTTTGAGTAATCATACTACAGATCACGTTGATCCACACTAGTTAAACTGCATAAATTAATTACATTTTGCATAATCATACCGCGGATCTCGTTGATTTATATACTAATTAAACTGCACAATTCAAGTACATTTTGAGTAATCATACTACAGATCACGTTAATTTACACTAGTTAAACTGTACGAATTAATTAGATTTTGAATAATCATACTGCAGATCACGTTGATTCGCATTAATTAAATGGTACAAATTAATTTCATGCAAGTTACATCGTGTAAAACAAACCACGAAGAGCAGTGTCAATCTGTTCTAGGTTACAGCGATTTTTTGCAGAAACACAAATTGTACAAATTTAAGTAGAGAGATAGTCCCGATGGAACGGGCTGGAAGACAGGAAGGCCACTTTCACCGATGGCAAAATGTTCGCGTGACGGCCACCATATCGGGTCGCTGATTGTTTGAACAAAGCAGCATGATGAGCACACCCACACCCACATACACACACGTACACATTGGGTCACGTGTTAGCGGGTTCACGTGACGCCAGCCATTACGTTCGAACCACTTAATTATAATATCGCTCAGAATTAAACTGTGCCCGGCGCGAGCACCTACTTGTACCGCAATTATTGCCCGGGCCCTCGTTATTACACGCAAAACCAGCCAAGTTGAAGTTCGGTTTTCGATTCGAAGACACGTGATTCGTTCGGGAATGAAACGGCCGCCGATAATCGGGAATCGATGCCAGCGAGGATGAGCTTCGGCGAGCGGGTTATCAGACTTGTTAAAAAGTGATTTATCGGCCGAGCATGAAGGGGGCAACAGGGGGAGGAAAGGACGAGCTGAAAGGAAGACAACCCTGAGGGAAATGAAATGCTCGGCTCCTTTTGGAAAGTCAAAATTAAGGAGATATTGAATGTCAGGAAGGCTTGATGAGGATCGTGGTTTGATCTTTCGATATTTATTATCTTCTTTTTATACTTTTTTTATCACATTGGAGTAATTTATTGAGTTATGTACACCAGTACTACCTTTTTGAACTATTAACGGCTTATCGCCTAGTTGTCGAACTTTGCGAGGCTGGCGATCTGTATTTGTTCGTCTGTTTGTTTCTTTGTTACAGGCTATAATTCTTTATCTTTTGACTTGAAATTTTGTGGGTAGACTCGTGAGTACCCTCAAAACTGTGTTTTGGTATCGGTTTTGATAGTTTCAGACACGTTTAGTTTGGAACGACTACATCTCATTCTTGTTCTATTTGTATGTTTACAACAGGTACTCTAAATTTTAGATACTCATTGGAATTCGTGTGAGGCACCTGGTCTATAGACCCATTAGTATATATTTATACTTAATATATAACTTAATACCTAGTAATTAATACGTATATGTTAGTTATATATATTAGTAATTATCTATTTCAGTTATGTACATCAGTACTTCAATTCACGATACTCTTTTTTTATATTATAAAAAATGACATCATTCACGCAGCAGTTTTTATGAGCGATTTTACGCGGCCAGAACATATATTTTGTTAGAATTTTTTAAAATAACAAATGTCAATTTCGACACGGTTAAATGAAATATAGGAGCGATTGTATTAGCAAATTTATGAAAATTTAGCGAAAGAAAAAGTTGAGAACAAATTATTTGAAAAAATTAAAATTAACAATGAAAACGATGACAAGTTTTCAAGTATTTTAAGCGATGAAGATAATAAGTTTATGCCAATGAAAAAGAAAAGGTTGAACTACATCAACGATAGTGACATTGAATGTTTACTTTTTTTTCTTGTAATGTCAGTATTTCTTCGTTAAGTTATTTTATATATAAATATGTATTTCTAATAATTGGTTGTATTCACTTTTACTTCAAATACTTCTTCTTTTTATAATGACAGACTTTATTTTCGTGACGTTAATTGGCGTAAAACGAATCAAAGTGGAACGGATACTCCGTGTAAAAGGGTGTACTTAGAAATTACATGTACACTACCGCTCAAAAGTATCCGGACACCTGCGAAATATGTATTCGCGCTGCATAAAAGTTATTCAAGTATCTACAACAGTGACTACAATCGATTGTTATTTGTTGCTTATGAAATATTTAACGTTTGAAATTAGAAATTATGTATGTGGAACTTACCAACATTACACTACAATTAAATACGAGATTCATCAATGTATCCACCGCGGTTAGATATTACCGCTTGGACTAATCTCAGCAATCTTTCTACAAATTTTCTGATTGTTTCTGTGTGGTGCTCTAAGATGTCTGTTACGTTTACTTAGTGTTTCAATACATCGGCCTTCGGATTTAGTTGTCTTCACTGGTCATCCTGTCCTTTTTTTATAAGCAACCACTGCTAGTTGCATACTTTTTAATAGTGTCATGCACTGTTGATTTCGGATTTTTTTCAATTTCCCTAACTGCATATCCTTCTTCTGCAAGAATCAGATTACTGGAACGTTTTTCTATTGATAATTCTCGTTTGGAACTCGTGTCTCGATGGAAAAGAAGCTACAGACAAACTAAACCGAAGCTGTCGAGTGCATAGCGTTACCTCCATTCGTATCTCCATTGAGAGAACATAAACATCTCATCAACAGTTTACAGATACTTGATACATATCGAAGAACTCTCTGAATTCGTTCTGTACCATAGAAATGAAACAAAAAGAAATGAAGACTCTTTTAAGCATCGAAACCGTTCCATTAGATTCCGTGTTTTTGGGCAGGAATTTTACTTACGCACACTCATTGTATAATTTGTACTTAAAAATTAATTCTATTATGTTATGCTACCTCAAGAAAAATAATAATAATAATTACAATTGATATAATAGCCCTAATACCTTTCGTACAAAGTTAAACTATGTTTTATAGAACAAAAGCAAGTGTCCGGATACTTTTGAGCGGTAGTGTAGGTAGTATTTGATCAGAATAATTTCATTAGAAAGGTGACAAAACTGTAAAATTATAAAACTGCAGAAATTGTGGTGTGCTATTTGTTACGAAGTTTTAATTTTGGATCTTTGAACCTATCTTCGGTAAGGGAATTTAAAAAATTAAAAATTTGGTAATTTGAGAATTTGAGAATTTGAGAATACGAAAATTTGAGAATAAGGAAATTTGAGAATAAGAGAATTTCAGAATAAGGGAATTTGAGGATAGGAGAATTTGAGAATAAGGGAATTTGAGAATAAGGGAATTTGAAAATAAGAGAATTTGAGAATAAGAGAATTTGAGAATTTGACAATTTGAGAATTTGACAATTTGAGAATTTGACAATTTGGGAATAAAGAAATTAGGAAATTTCGGAATAAGAGAAATTGGAAATTAAAAAAATTCAAGTTTGAGAAAATAGAAAATTTGTAAATATGGAAATTAGTGATTTGGAAATAAGAGCTTTTGGAGACTTGAACTTCCGAAAATTTACAAACTTTAAAATTCAGAAATTTGAATAGTGGGAAATTTGTAAAACTCCAAAACTAGGTTATTTAAGAATTTCAAAAATTTGTTAAGTTTATAAATTTAGGTCCTTTGAAATCTAAAAATCTAAAAACTTTAGAAACAAACAATTTTGGAAATTGACAATTTCTGCATTTCAAAATTGTCGATTTGGAAATTTAGGCTACTGAAAATTTGATAATTTAGGAATTTAAGAATTAGGAAATTTAAAAACTTGAAAATTTAAGAATTAGGAAAATTTAAGTTCTAAAATTTGTGAATTTGGAAATTTAGAAATTTGAAAACTCAGGTCCCTGGAGATTTTGAGTTTGATATTTTGGTAATTTGTTAATTTAAAAATTTTATTAATTGCGGGTTTGAAAAGTTGAGGTACTGCTAATTAGGAATTTGGGAAAATGAGATTCGGAAATTTCGATTTTTCGAAATTTACAGGTTTATGAATGTAGAAATTTTGGAATTAAAAAATTTTCAAATCTTCATTTTGGGAGCTTCGAATTTTCAAACTTCGTCAGAACAAATTTGTAATTATCGAATTTGAAAATTTGGAAATTTTGGAATTGTAATTTGAAAATTTGGCTATCTTAAAATTTAGGAATTGATACATATCGCAATTA
The DNA here is from genome assembly GCA_945859595.2 of Megachile willughbiella. NCBI lineage: Eukaryota > Metazoa > Arthropoda > Insecta > Hymenoptera > Megachilidae > Megachile > Megachile willughbiella. The sequence continues at coordinate 2,093,054 of OX243806.1, forward strand.
GGGAATTTGTGTTTTAATTACGTACAGGAAAAAGACGACACAAAAATGTAGAAAAAAAATATGAATTCGGTCAATCTCGAACCCTCAACCTTTGGTTTACAAACCTATCTCTTTTGCATTAAGTAAAATATTCTCAAATATTTAAACGTAATATATATAATAACTTTAAGCATAAATTACAACAATTTTATACTTACTTGTTTACTTAATTTACTTATAATTTTCCAAAATTACCATTCCCGGTATTCTCCATAATTTCTCAAAGCCAGAATAAAATCAGTGTTTCAAATGTCGCGAAGTCCCCCTGGTTATATTCCATTTTGCAAATCGAGTTTCCCATGTGACATCCCGTATTCCGAATATCAAAACGAGCAATACAAGATTTATCTTCCTTTGCGTTGATCGGTATTCCCATCGAAAGTCACCAGTCATCCTTATCTCGGTAGCTTTATTTATCCAACGACAGGAATAGGAAAAATCCCACGTTCTTTATGGAGCGACAGGATGTCGTGGGCCAAATGGAAGCCGGATCATCCACAGATAACAGGCTGACAGTGGGCATGAGAAAAATTAGCGATGTACGCCTGTAATCCTGTTCAATGGCAGCACGTATCGAATGGTCGGTCCACGTGACAGGAAGCGTGTCGAGAATTATGCTACATCCCCGACTGAACCGTGCCAATAGATCATTAAGTTGTACTACGGCTGTATTATGACAAGACACCCGGTTACGCAGGGGTTGGAATCGGTCATGGAGATAAAGAGAGAGGGCGAAAGAGGGTGGGGGATCGCTCGTTTTTCCACGTCGTCACTCCTTTTCAAAGAAGCCACCTTTTTGATCGGGCGACTGGGACCGTTTAGCAGAGGGCTTTTAGCATTTTGCAGACCTTTAATTTTCCGTTTGCAGATTTTACTCCCTTTACGTTTTTTTTCATCCTACTCTGATTATGCGGGGATAATTCTTTTCTTCATTTTTTCGTTCTATAATAATTCTTTCCGTTTATTTACCCTAGTTGCGTAAAATCATTCGATCCGGTTTCGATAGACAAAATAACAGTATTCTTTTACAAAATAACGTAATTTGTTTTGCAATGATTTCAGTGCTAATGTAATAATGATTCTGGTATATATTTTGTAAATATAGTGCGAGAATAATATATTTTTCTTGTTGTTTTTCCAAGTTGAGTCGCTCGAAGTCGGTTAAGTAAAATAATATAATTCTTTTACAAAATAACATAATTTGTTTTGCAATGATTTCAATGCTAATGTAATAATGATTCTGGTATATATTTTGTAAATATAGTGCGAGAATAATATATTTTTCTTGTTGTTTTTCCAAGTTGAGTCGCTCGAAGTCGGTTAAGTAAAATAATATAATACTTTTACAAAATAACATAATTTGTTTTGCAATGATTTCAGTGCTAATGTAATAATGATTCTGGTATATATTTTGTAAATATAGTGCGAGAATAATATATTTTTCTTGTTGTTTTTCCAAGTTGAGTCGCTCGAAGTCGGTTAAGTAAAACAATATAATACTTTTACAAAATAACATAATTTGTTTTGCAATGATTTCAGTGCTAATGTAATAATGATTCTGGTATATATTTTGTAAATATAGTGCGAGAATAATATATTTTTCTTGTTGTTTTTCCAAGTTGAGTCGCTCGAAGTCGGTTAAGTAAAACAATATAATACTTTTACAAAATAACATAATTTGTTTTGCAATGATTTCAATGCTAATGTAATAATTATTCTGGTATATATTTTGTAAATATAGTGCGAGAATAATATATTTTTCTTTTAGTTTTACCAAGTTGAGTCGCTCGAAGTCGGTTAAGTAAAATAATATAATTCTTTTACAATGTTTGCAATGATAATATAACAATGATTCTGATGGATATTTTGCGAATGTGAAAACTTAGTTGTAAAATTTGTATTTTGTTTATAAATACTTGTACTGTATTTTGAACTTTTTGTACTTTGATATACATTGCACTTATACGTTACAGTCTTTTCATGTTTCCAATTCTCTATACTTTGCTATATTTTTATCTTCCTTTATTTCTATATTTTCATAGCTCTGTATTTGTATAGTTTCTGTAGCTGTACACTTCTAAATTTCCATATCTCTTTATTTTTATCTCTTATATCTCTGTTTTTTTACACTTTTATCTGTATATTTCTTACTGATGCTTTCAACCTATCAATACTATATTTTTCTATTTCTATGCTGTTATAATTCTACATTTTTATATTCCTATATTCCCATATTTTTCTACCACTATAGCTGTATATTTCTGAATTTTGTCTCTACAACTCGTCAACATTTAACACACTAAAATCCGTATGAGTGTGATTAGTCAAAGATACAATTAAATTACTTACCTAAAATTTGAAAGAAATACAACACTTGAATACTCGTACTAAGTCAATAATATACATTTACAAATTACAAGATGAAGTTGAAAAATTCACTATCTAATCCTTAATTTTACGTCATATGTATGTCGACCACATACATCAATTTTCACTCTGGGTAGTCATTAAGTTCATAAACTTAATTAAGCAGTATATAATGTAATTTTCTTATTACAATAACAACTTTCCTCGTTGATTACTAAAGTAACGAGTAGAAAAAGCGATATCACTAAAAAGAAACAGCTACCGACTCCAGTTGATGGATGACCCGGGCAATGGTCGTTCACGCGTAAAGTAAACGCATATTATGTAGATTAGGGGTGTCGGGGATCAGATATCCAGGGCATTTAATAATGCTGTTCCTGTCAAAACACGGACCGTAGCCAACTGAGGGTATAATGCAGATAAATTGCTCCATGGAGAACGTCTGAGGGGGGCTGGTTCGATGGAAAGAGACACGGGAAATCAGCTAAGGAGAGAAAGCTGTACAGGGTGTTTCCGGTCTGGTGGCACGGAAAAGAGATGGATCTAAAAGTAAACAAAAAATGTAAAATATTTTTTCATACGCAGTTTCATTTCTTTAATAAAATTGAACTCGAATAGTTTTTGAGTACTTTCAAAAAGAATTGTTCACTGAACAAGAAACGGTTAGTGCAACATTTTCACTAATTTTTATGATTAATAAATGTTATTAAATTAATAAATCTAGTTATATTACTGAAGTTTATCAGTCATTCTCCACAACACTAAAGATGCACTTGCTAATATACAATGCAATGAATTTAATTGATGATGAGAGTAATACGTATTGTAAGTATTGAAGATAAACGTATTCTAGTGATTTTAATCATTGCATTTACTGATTTCTACTTGATACAGAATTAATGAACAAATTGTTGATTTTGTCATTTTCTATGCTGTACATAAATGTTCGTTTACGTTGTAAATTAATTGTTTTTTTGAAAACTGTTCAGATTCAGTTTTTTTGAAATCGCAAGAGAAAAAATGTTCTATATCTTTTATTTATTTTTTCACATAGATTCGTCCTCTGTTGTGCTATCATTTCGGAAAGATCCTGTATAGCGGGGATAACCCTCTTGTCTCCGCTATTGTTTGTTACCATCAGCAGATCACATAGGGGTGTTTTAATATGGAGTCGGTGCCCAGACCAAAGATTTGCGCGTAACTGTTCAAACAGCGGGAGATCCCCGGCCATGAAGCCGTGAAACTATCCACCAAGAGATAATATCGATGGTGACAGTTTCCAGAAACGGCGTTACGAATCGATTTTAACCCCTGGATGACAAATTGCCGGGTCATTTGAATCACAGCATGCAAACTGTCCTGCATCGACTGAGGGTTGTGATATTCAAATTATACTGATAGTTATGTGGTAATTAAAAAGAAATTTTATGTAGATGTGCAGGATATGGAAGGAGAAGAAAGGAGGTTTAATTGTGTTTAACCCATTTTCATGTATGATCCCCATTTGCAGATTTGAATATATTTCTATATATATTTTTCATCATTTGCAATAAGATTGTATAAAATGAAATGTGTAGTCGGATAGCACTTACATTCTGATTTTCAAAATTATTTTTTGTTCCAATGTTGTCTAACTTATAAAAATATTTGACATTCTCAATCATCCTCAAGCATCAACCTATCAAGTTTCAAGCATCAACTTAACAAGTATAAATCATCTTCAAGCATCAATTTAACAAATATTGAAAATTGAACATCAACCTAATAAGTACCAATCATATTCCAACATCAAACCAACAAGTATTGATCAGCAACCATCAGCTTGTCAAATAGCAATCATCCTCAAGCATCAACCTATTAAGTGTCAATGACATTCAAGTACCAATCATCTTCAAGCATTAATGTAACAAATATCGAACATCAAACATCAACCTAATAAAAATGAATCACCTTCAAGCATCAAACTAAGAAGTATTGATCAACAACCATCAGCCTGTCAAGTATCAATTATCTTGAAGCATCACAATCTCAATTTTCCATTTTCTTGAACATTTACTGTGTCAAAGAATTTAGCAGTAGCAGTTGTCGACGAATTTCAACCTTCCCGAGCACAACCCTTTGAACTGTCTCGTTCATTACGAGGACAGTTTCCAACCGTCCAAATATTTCCATCGATTCCAGCCGCCTGTTAGCCAACAATTCGATCAAAAAAAAAAGAGGGATAGAAAGGAAATTCGAAAAACAGCGTAACTCAATCTCTCTCAAAACGAAACGCGTCCACGCAGCGAAACGTTCAACAAGCCGCGTTCCCGTTTTTGCTAAAAATTCCCGGCCGGGTCTGGGCTTCAATGCGTTCATCTATTTTTCATTCCGACCCGTTCGGGACCCGGTTCGCTTGCTGACAATCGGGTGATCACAGCTTTTCAGATGGCCTGGAAAAAAAAGGCTCGAATCGGTCCGGCCGAAGAATTGTGCGCGGCGCACCGAAAATATTCAATGGACGAAAAAAAACGGAGAACAAAAAAAGAAAAAACAGGACCGGTGATTACACGATCGCATCATTGTGAACGAGGTTTCGATCTTTACAAATTTCATGAAACAATGGCCGAGCCCCGGAGACCGTGGATTTTCCACTTTGACGTCAGTTTTGACCAAATATTTGCCGAACGAAATGGAAGTCGCATGGTCAGCCGGTGGGCATTGATCGATTCTTTGGTTCCTACTCCTACCAACGTTTACGGCCATCCCCCTTTTCCAGCTTCCGGTTGGCAAGATGCGGAAGTATATCGATGATTATTGGAACGATAACATTGGCAGATATTTTTGGAACTGGGTGTACGATTCGTGGGTAGTTTTGGTTGCGATGCAGAGGTACAGCTGGATGTGTGACTATCGATATCGTTGTTGATAAATATCAATCATATTGGAATGTTATTGATAATCTCATATAGTGATATCGTATAATATCATATAGTGATATTATCGTATATCATATAATGATATGTTAACACGGATAGATGATGTTGCTGTCGTAACTAAGTATCACCAAATTTCAATTTTGCTAAATATTTTAATATTCTAATATCTCAAATTCCACTTGTCCCTATATTTCTTAGAATCCGAACTTACTAAATCTCCAAATTTTTCAGTTTCTGAATTTCTATACATATATTCAAATACTCGAATTCTCACATTTCTAAATTTCTATATTTCCATATTTTCAAATTTGCAAACTCCAAAATTTCAAAAATTTGTGATTGTAATATTATCAAATTTTGAAATTTTCAGATTCTCAAATTTTGGAATCTATAAATTTTCAAATCTTCAAGCTTTTAAGTTCACAATTTCGTATACCTTCAAGTTTCGAAATCCTTAAATTTTTTGGATTTCTGAATTCACATATTTTAAAATTGTTAAATTTGTATATTTTTAAATTCCCCAATTTCCATATTCTCAAGGCTTTAAAATTCCGAAATTTCCAAAATCTGAAATCATCAAAATACCATATTGGTGAATTTCAAAGCTTTCTAATACTCAAATCCCATTTTTGTAACTGACTAATTTTCTCCAATCTTTAAAATTTCAAATTTTCATGTTTTTAAATTCTCGAATTCTCAAATCGCCAACTTTCTAAATTTCAAAGTTCTCAAAATATTTGTATGTTTACTAATTTTCAACATTTCATCTCCGCAAACTTGCAAATTAAAAAATTGTATATTTCCGTGTATATCTCTACATGTCATAATTATAATATTTATTCTTTTGAAATTATAAATTGTCAAATGCACAATTTATATACTTTCAGATCATCAAATTTAAATATTTTTAAATCTGGAAGTTCAAAATTTGAAATCGGACCATAGAAAGTTATACATTCCTAAATTTCTATATTTAAAAATTTATTGATTCCAAATTATTAAATTAATTTTAAAAATTTCAAATCAAAGAATTTGTAAATTTCTAAATTTGAAAATTTGATAATTTGAAACAGAACGTACTTAATCTACATATTTAGTCTATGTATAAAAACCATTATGGTATTTTTATACTATTCTATAAAATCTTTGATTTATTTATGATCTATAGTATGTTTGATCAATAAACACATTTAGAAACAAAAGAATTAAGAGTATGATGCATGTACAATAATGTGAAAGACAAGGAAGAACGTAACCTAAAAATCAGGACCCCCAACTAACTATAAAACCTAACCTAATTTAACCTAACCTAAAAATCAAGACACTATAACTTGCTAAGTACTACTTCCTGTGTTAAAAGATTTCAGTTATTCATATTTCTAAAATTCATTTTTCTTACAATGCATTAATACTTTGTAGAGTTACGTAACAAATTCCTTCGAGGATAAACCTAACCTAAAAATAATGCACCTATTTTGTGTTAAATTCTATTCTTCTCATTACATGTCGATTTCAATTTTTCAGTTTACTCAGATATATCTTTTTTACCACGCACTGAGACCTTTAAGAGGCACATAACAAATTCCTTCAAGGATAAACCTAAAAGTAATGCTAACCTAACCTAAAGTAATGTTCCTATTATGCGCAAAGCATTGTCTTCTGCATTAAAAGAAAATTACAGCTATTTCGGTAAGATTTATCTTTCGTATCACATTATAACTCTTCTTAGAGCTATGTAACAAACAATTTCAATGATAAACCTAACCTAAAAAAATGACCCTATTTTGCACAAAGTACAGTTTTTCTCATTGAAAGCTGATTTCTGTAGATTATTTACATAAAATTTATCTATTGTATCCCATATTAATTCTTCTTAGAAGTACTAAGAAATTATTTTGTATAAATTGTTTTAAGGATAATCCTAACCTAAAAATGATGGCGCTATATTATGGTATATACTATTTTCATCGTTAAAAGATAATTTCAATTCAACATTTCTCAAGAAATTACTGTTTTAGACTTGTACTGATACTGTTAGTGTTATACATAACAAATTTCTTCAAGGATAAATCTAACCAAAAAATAATGCTCCTATTATATGGTAGGCACTATCTTCTCCATTGAAAGATAATTTCAAAATTTATCATTTTAATCACGCACTAACACTATTAGATCCCTATAACAAGTTCGGCGTTAAATCTAACCTAAAAATAATGCTTCCATTATGTACTACTTGTATACTATAACTATTCTTCTCATTCACAAATTAATTCAGTCGATCAATTTCCTGAAATTCGTTATTTTAACCGTGCAGCAATACATTTTCGATCCACATTCCTTTTCCGTTTATACAATTTTCTCTATCAATTTTCAGTCGGGGAATCGAATTATTTGACGATGCCGTAAAGATTCCGAAAGAACGTCGAAATGTGTCTTCAGAGACACTGGAACCGTGCGAATTTAAATTCACCACGGTGATCTCGGCGAAGTTGCCTAGGTAGTCGAAAGTTGGTCCCCGAAACGGGAGCAAATCCGTGAGTCGGGATGCGTAGTCGAGAAGCGGCAAACAGGAACAATGCCGCGACCGAGTCGCTTGTCCCTAGTCGAAAGAACAGAGAGGTAGCTTTTCACGGCATCGGGAAAGCGGAAAACTAGCTAACGACTCGACAATTCGCCCTTATTCGCCAATCTTGGTCCTGGTTGCCCGGGCACGCTGTTTAGCCGAGCGTGTCGGCCATGACTGGGGTGCGACATGAATAACCGAGTAGTTGAATTCTGCTTGTCGCGGCTCTATAATATTATCAGAGCATTGTGCTCGACTAATTAACTGTACTAATGCAATCCTTGCTGATTATGCATTCTCTTCGCCAGTCCTGGTACCTCAACTTTCGTAACAGACGTCTACAGGACTCCTCGTGGAACTCTAAGATAATGTTCGGAGCTCGATTTTATTTGGATTAAGGGGTAACACCACTCTAGAGCTAGAAAAAGAGACCTAAATTTGACAATTTATTTGGGAAGTATGACAAGCGGAAAAGAGATTCTTTTCAGAGGGTTTATTTAACACATATTGAAGTACGAAAAATAATTTTTTTTTGTTATTTTCGTACAGAATGGGGGCGACAGAGCCCATCGGTGGAAACAGCTTTTGTAGAAACACCGCCACGGGAGGACGGATTTCTCGCCATGTGTGAGACTTGGAATAAGAAATAAAAGAAATTTATAATCTATATACAATTGGCCTTGGTAGTACGTAGGGGTTTTTTGTTTAATCGATTTTTGTAAAAGTTATGCATGTTTTAAGAATTGAATCGACGTTTTGCATGAAAAATGTGCATTGAATTGTTTATAAAAAAAAAGTTTACATTCAATCAAAAAACGGCTACGTACTACCATGGAGGATATTGTTGTGAAGCTACTGTAAAAATTTCCATTCGATCCATGCAATTGTCACCGAGTAATCCGTCCTCCCAGTATGACAAAAGTGGTTTCGAGAAAAACGCGTTTAAAGTTTTATGAACATTTTAATCCTTCAATTTCTTGTTTACCTCGAATCTGCGATTCCTGCACCATACATTTGGCAATCCAGGTCGATGTTCGCCTCCTCCTCTATCTTCCTCTACAACCGTTTATTTTGTAAGTAACAGGTGTACTTATTATTTTAAATGGTAAAAGTAATACAAAAGCCACGAATCGCAGCGCGCCGCGTAAATACTCAGTGCGCGCTCTGAGACGCTGCGGCAAAATTGGTAATTGACTCTTTTAAAATTTGTATTCCACTATAAAGCAAATGGCATTCTGTTTCTATGACCCTAAAGCATCGTTTAAGCCAAAAAAAGAAAAATCGACTTTTTGAAAATCCTAGAGTGGTATTACCCCTTAATCATGATAATGAGGAAGCTTATGAGATGTGCATGTCATATTTCACGTCGACATTCTGTATTTAGCGGAAATGTTGTACAGTTTCATACCTGAAACTAAAATACCTTGATATAAGAATATTCATTGAAATAGTAAATAAATTATTTACTCTTGTATGAAGGTGGACATTAATTATTATGATATGGATTTTAAACTGATGAGTTATGAAATGTTACGAACTGTTAAATAGATGAGTTATTAAATACAGGAAATTATTATATAGATGATAAGTTATTAAGCACTTCTAGTTATTAAATATATTGTAAGTCAGTATACAGGTCCCATTTAAGTTGACATTGTAAAAAATCTCGAAGACGTGTGATTTAAGAAAAACAAACTGATACGTGTCGTTAGTATTTCGAGTGAGGAGTCAAATGGTATTACTAATTTTTTAATGCATATGCGTCTTCAAGGTTACTTCAAGGTCACCTTGTCTTTTTTTATCATAAACGCGTATTTTTAAATCCGGAATCATACTCTGCGCGAAAACATGCATGACTTTTGATTAATACATTTTATTGTAAGTTCAATATTAATAATTTCTTAAAATATTTAGTTGATTTTTCATATTTATGTCAAAAATATTTTTTCTATTACAATGACAACGTTATTTTCTTCTGGAAGGTTTTTAACGAGGTTTTAACAAGAAGTTAATTTCTTAAGAAGAAATCAATAGGAGCTAACAATGAAGTAACAAAAAATATGAATTTTCGTTTATGTAATTACAAAAACTCATAGTACACATCGGGCTGAGTAATTTGCATTAATAATTACTCTGTATTTAGTCAATTGACTTAGTTAAAAACTGAGGGACTAAAATCTCATAATCAATTTCTTACTGAAAAATCCTTATAAAAAATAATTATTTTTTAAAATTAATTATTAAGTAGTAGTATCATGAAGTAGTATTAAGTACCAGAAGTAAGTAGTAGTATTATTGTACAGTAATATTAAATAGTATGCAATAAGTTATTAGTTATTACTATTATGTTTATAATACTTCATTTCATTGTTATTTTATTACCCTACTATTTCATTATTTTCCTACTACATGATTTTATTATACTACTATTTGAGTTATTCATTAATTCATTGCTACAGTGAACGATTAACAATCGACAGTGAAATTATGTTAAACAGCTAGCAATAAATTTACTTTGCTATAGAACCATCCCACTTCATTAATCTTCAGAATTATTGCAACATAAAGGTGTTAACATTTGATTTTGAAAAATGATAGTCATCGTTCATTTCTAAAATAAAATTCCAGAAGTTCTCCATTCACCCTTTGCACTCCATAAGTGATTACGTCATGCAGTTTAACATAACAATTTGAAGTAAATATTTCTTAAGTAAATCTACTGTATGCGACATAAACATAATGAAATATACCATAATGGCAATTAAAAATAAAAAAATAAGAATCTCAGAAGAATTCATGAAACTTTGCAATGAGAAAATTTTGCAGCTGCCACCCACCAACAATAAAAATACATTCGAGTGTAAAGGGTTAATTGTACCATATTCATAATCGAATAAATAAAAATTAAGTATAAGACCGAACCGACTAAGCCTGAACCTAACTTTAGCTAAAATAAGCAAAGCTAGTTTATCTCAAGAAAAATATGATTTAAGTCCAAATCTCAAAAGATATTCTTGTTGCTGCTCAAATCTGCATCCAATATTCATCCTACGAGCTACAAAAAATTACAAATGTCCACAAGTAACCATCATGCAAAATGTCAACGCTAGATTTACAAAACTCGTAAAAATAATAGATCTCAGATTTCTTACTTTCAATTATGAAAATTATTAAGCAGCTAAGGAATGACAGTATACGCTAATATTATCCATCATTTAATTAGTTTTATAATTCAGAATTAGTCTAAATACAAATGGCCATTAAACGTCCGTAAGTCTAGGGTTAACAACAGCGATGATCGCAAACTGTATAATCAAAATTATGATCATCCCGTAAGTTTGTAATCCTTTCTCAGCAAACTTGAAAGGACACAAAGCTATCTCTTTGAGAAGAACAAATCGATTATCGATAGCTGGTCCCCGAACGAAATTTCCTTGACTCGTGAGCGGTTAAGTAGGAAAAAGATGTATTCAGTGTGGCAACACTTTCCCATCCACATGGTCGTTGTGTTGTTGCCGTGCTATGGATCCAATGAATTCCACGGCTTTCCAATTCCGTTCTTAGAAATGGAGTTTGGATGGAGTTGATGAGGTTTCCTCTGGAAAATACACACTCGAGTCGCCGCGCTACGGAGAGGATGGGGTTGGTCGTTCTCAAACTTTCTTCTTTTTTTTTTCTTCGCGGGGGAATGTATCTCGGGGGCAAGAGTGGTACGAGTCAAGGGGTTTGGTCAGCGGCAGAGATGGACCAGGCGATTCTATTGGTCAGATGTGATGCGCATGAGCCGTGGGGGTGAATGAGAAACGACGGCAACTTGCAATATAACCTGAAGAAAGACTCGATCGGAGTCAGGTCACGTAATGTTCCTCCACCTCTTCGGGCTCTACTTTATAACTTCTATTAATCCTTTCGCATCGGGGCTTAGGTTGCCCTAATGAAAAATCCCTTCTCCAACGTCCAACGTCCCTGGCCGTTTCCATTTTTCCGTGTCCACGTGTATGGGGGACTTTAGCTGCTATAGATGTTCGATTATTCCTGATATTTTTAACTTACAGCTGGAAATAAATATACAAGTAACAAATGTTAATATGAAATTTTCAATTTCTATTTCTGAACCTTTCAATTTGGCGAGTTTTTAATTTTGATATTTGGAAGCTTGGAAATGTGATAATTTGGAGTTTGATATTTGGAAATAAAGTTAGGTTCAGAAGTTTGGAAATATTGAAATTTCATGTTTTTAAGTTCGGAAACTTATAATTTTTGTTAAAGAATTAGTGTTGTTACTAGATAAACTTAATATGAAGAGAAAATATTGATACAAAATTAATGTCACTATTTTTAATCCTTCAAATTTGATTCTTTAAAAATTTGCTGATTTTGAAATCCTGAAATTTGGAAACTTAATAATGTAATAATTTGAAGTTTGGAATTTAAGAATTTGATTCTGAGGGTTAAAATGAATTTAATTCCTAGGAATGGGGAGAGTAAAAAGAGTTTAAAAATAAAATGAAATATTTCAATTGCAAAAACTCGTTTTTACTGAAGGTGTATGTTTGGCCCACATATCACTTTATTTGTCATTTTTAATGAAATTAAATACATAGCTGATCACCAATGCGTACATGGTCGCTAACGAGTGCACTTACATACTTTAATAGAATAGCAGAATAGCGAAATAGTAGTAGAATAGCTTAGTGAAGTAGGCGAATATTGGAATAGTACAAGTATAGTAGTACAGTAGTAATGGTGCAGTTAATAATGGAATATTAAGACAGTAGGGGAATATAATTGTGAATTAAAGAAAGAACAAAATAAATGAACATTAGAATAGTAAAATAGTAGAGTAGTAAATTGTAGGATAGTAAAATAGAAGAGTAGTCAAATAGTAGGGTGATAAGATAATAACATAACAGAATAGTGAAATAGTACAACAGTGAAACAGTAGAATAGTAGAATAGAAGAATAGTGGAGTAGTGGAGTAGTGGAATAGTGGAATAGTGGAATAGTGGACTGGTAGAATAGTAGTATAGTAGAATAGTAGAATAGTAGAACAGTAGTATAGTAGAATAGTAGAATAGTAGAATAGTAGAATAGTAGAATAGTAGAATAGTAGAATAGTAGAATAGTAGAATAGTAGAATAGTAGAATAGTAGAATAGTAGAATATTAGAATGTTAGAATAGTAGAATAGTGGAATAGTAGAATAGTAAAATAGTTAAATAGTAAAATAGTAGCATAGTAGAATAGTAGAATAGTGGAATAGTGGAATAGTGGAATAGCGGAATAGACGAATAGTAGAATAGTGGAATAGTGGAATAGTAAAGTAAAAAGGTAACAATGTAACAAAGCAACGGAATAGAAAAATAGTACAATAGTAAAAGTGTTCAATAATAGTATGAGAAAGTAATAGGATAGCATAATAGTGGGCCAGGCGAATAGTAGTACAGTTAGACAAGTAACAAAGCAGCAGAATAGGAAAATAGTACAATAGTAAAACTGTCCAATAACAGAATGAGAAGATAACAGGATAGCATAATGGTGCGCCAGTCGAATAGTAGTACAGTTAGACAATAGTTCAAGGCAATAGTAAAACAATTGAATAGTAAAATACTAAAACATTTGAAGAGTGAAATGTTGATGTAGTGCAATAATATAATAATAAAACAACAAAACATTAGACTAATAGAATCATAAAGTAGTAGTAGACCAGTATAATAGGGTAGTCGCATAGTAGTATACTAAGAAAATAACATAGTAGAATAGAATAATCAAACAGTGGAAGAGTGGAATAATGTAATAATAAAATAGCTACAACAGTGTAACAATAAAATACGAATATAAGAATCGTAGAACATTATAAGATAGTGAAACAGTATCTAGCAGTATTCCAATACTACCATAATCATTTATTTTACCAATATCTTCAACTCTATAACACCCTCCAACTCCATAACTCGAAGCAAACCACATCATTCATAAACCAAATATAATTACTGAAAAAAGATGTGTCCGGTAACAAAAATTCCACCGTAACAAAACTACCCAAGCCGAAACATGGACGACAGTGTGCTCAAAGGGTCGATTCTCCCAGCAACACAACAGCGGTTGTTCGAGGTTGTTCTATCCTCAAAATCGCATCCAATATGTCCATCTTTTAGCGCGACGTACGCGAGCCGGCCGCCGGCGCAAACAGATCAATGCTCCGCGTTCCAATATAAACAGTATTATTGAAACAAAGCGGGAGGCGGGAGGTGTATAGCCGGACGAAGTTGGTTGTTGGGGCAAAGGGGGGTGCAGGGTTGCCCAGGAGGATGAGGGTTGATGTTTCTGCCGGGCTGCGGAGAATGAACGAGGGGAGAAGAGTTATGTTGCCGCGATATTGTACTGCGCGGCACGAGGCGAACCTCGTGCAAGGGGGTGGGCTTTCCTGTTGGACCCCCTTGCTTCCTTTCAACCCCCTCATCCACAAACGGTTCGATCCTTTCCCCAGACAGCCTCGCGAAAACTCTGCTGTCGATGCTGTATTATGTGTCAGGAACCAGGGCTCTTTGATGCACGTACACGACCGCTACGGTGGTGGTGGTTTATGGTGTTTTCGACGGAGAAAACGGGGGTGGCGAGTGATTGCTGCGTCCCGTACGAACAGGAGAGGCTGCTGGCTTGTGGCTATTAATTTTTCGAGCTTTCACCATCTACTTGACTACTGTTTACCCGAAAGTAGGGTAAAAATTAGACGACCATTTCGAATTAGTATAGTGTCTCGGTACTCAAACGATTAAGCAGTTTGGGTAATTGCAAAGTCTTTCATACTTACAAGGGACATTACCCAATTGACGCACGCCGATTTTGATGCGCTTTGAGTATAATATAGAACACAAAAAAATATTTGACACATATCTTTTTTTCATCGGCAATCGTCCATACTGAAGGGGTGAAAATAGCCCCCAAAGTTGGGGTTGCAAAACCTATTTTCTTGAATATCTCAGGAACTATTAGGCGTAGGCGAAAAATTCAAAATGGGATTTATGTGTTTTTGAATGGCAAATTTTTCTATATAGTCATTTATTTGATAAATTTATTTGTTTAAAAAATATATTTAAATAGCAAAATAGAACGTAGACATCGCTATAAAGGGTCAGCAGCGTCGAGATGTGAGTATAATTTGCAACATAATAATATCTACTATGACGGCGAACTTAAAAATTCTAATTTATCCGCATTCTTTGTCAAGATGTATAGTTTATTTGTACCAATTTTCACAAAAATTGGTCGACATTTTACCAAAAAATATTACAAAAATTTATTATTTTTCAATATATTTTTTAAACAAATAAATTTATCAAATAAATGGCTATATAGAAAAATTTTCCATTCAAAAACACACAAATCCCATTTTGAATTTTTCGCCTACGTCTAATAGTTCCTGAGATATTCAAGAAAATAGGTTTTGCAACCCCAACTTTGGGGGCTATTTTCACCCCTTCAGCATGGACGATTGCCGATGAAAAAAAAATACGTGTCAAATATTTTTTTGTGTTCTATATTATACTCAAAGCGCATAAAAATCGGCGTGTGTCGATTGGGTAATGTCCCTTGTTAGACAATGTGGAATTGTAACTAAATACTTGAAATTATTCGAAAGAGTAAAATTTCCTCTTTCAGGTAAAATAAGCATTTGCGAAAGAAAAATATTTTAATTAATTGAAGTTTGAGAATGTTTATATGGTCCAGAAATTAAACATTTATGGTATGTCTTATTCATTAATTATCACTGTCCCAAATATTAAATATGTATTAAAAAAATATGTAAATATTAAATATGTATTTTTATTATTTAATACAAAAATTGAAATGGTAATATTTTCTGAAATGAAAATATTTTAATTATAATGCATTTATTTAAAGACTTGTATACTTCAGAACATTGAATCTTTTAAATCTTTAAATTTGAAAATTTGAGAAATGGAAAATTTGTAGAGTTAAAGATTGTATACTTCTAAATTTCAAATCTTCCAATCTTCCAGATTTGTCAATTTTTGAATTTGATATTATTATAAAATTTCTAAGTTCTCAATTTTTCAAACACCAAAATTATCAAATTGCAACATTACTAGGGTTCCATAATTTCAAATTTTCAAATTTTCAAATTTTCAAATCTTCAAATTCTCAAATTCTCAAATTTTCAAATATTCAAATTACAAATTTTTAAAACCCTACATCTGAAAATGAGGATATATGGCATTTACGTTCAAATCAAAAATTTGAAATCACCCAAATTTCTAAATTGCTAAATTTGATACAAAGAATATTAAATTTAGAAAATCTATATTTCTAAATTTCTAACTTTTCAAATATCGAAATTTCTAAATTTAAAAGTTAAATATTTCAAAATTGTTAACCTCCTTTTCCAAATTTGATATTTCTAAATTTCTAGATTTATAAAATTAATGTCTGATGTTTCCATATTTCTAAATTTCCACGGTATTTATGGCATACACATTACTTCTATATTTCACCATGACATAACAACTTCACATATATAATTTTGCAAATACATATTTTCTTTACTTATAGATTAGATAAATAATATTTGTCAAAAACTGTGCCATCACTCTACTTACTGCATCTTTGGCAACAAGACGAGAACAGTAATAGACGGAGGAAAAAGAACGATCAGCTTAGCAATTATTCCCAAAAACAGACATTCCCGAATTGGCCTGATCAAAGTGAAAGTTTTCCAGTCCATCTGGGATCAGGATGGACAGGACGGTGCAACACGAAGCAGCCAGTCAACCAGGTTCGGTGTCCGGAGGGTGGGTGGCTGGCTGGACGCAGTCAGCTTGGTGTGAAATTAGCGCAGATGTCGCGGTGACGGCTCATGGTGCAGCTTCTCTGTTCATTTTCCAGGAGACTGGATCGGAAAGGGGACGCAATTCCTGCGAGTTTGGATTTTCAGTCGCCGGCATTAAATGGTCGTTGACCCAATTAATCCTGCCCGAGGAGTTGCCCAAGGAAATGTAATTCTCTTGTATTATTATTGTTAATCGCTAAGACGTTGCTCGCGACAGTTTGCCCATAATAGAGTGGCATAATCACGCAGAAATCACTTAATTTAGGATTCAATAAGACGTGCACTTGATTCGTTACGATATTCAAGTTACTTAACAAATTTTGGACGATGAAATTTGATATGTACTAGTAATTACTAGTAGATAAAATAAATAACAGTAAGTTGAGAAATAATGACGTGTTATGTTCAATATTAAAATTATATACATGACAATAATCATTAAATTCGTAATTATAAATCACATACTTTGTTTATATGCAAATATTATATTCGGTTAAAATACGCTTCAATGATTCAAAGTATATTAATAATCGTATTTTCAAAAATACGTTCGTAAGTGTTTATACTAATATTATTGCGAAAGAGATATTAAGAACACAATATTATTTTTAGAACTCTGATTGCTTTCTCTTGTCACGCAACTCGGAAGATATCAAAGAGTTGAGCAAATATTAATAAGGCGAAAGGGTTGCTACGTCAATCTTTCTTCACTCTTTCCTGTTTCCTTATTGCTCAGAAAAACCCTTCCAGATGTTTTCCATCAGGAATTGTGCTTCTCCTGTCATTGTTACGAATATTTCAACATTAATATTATCGCTCCCTTCTTAGTAGCTATAAACACCACTGTAAACGATTTTAGAGCAAAGAAAATATTAATCAAAACATTTGATCTTAATTATGTATTTTTATTAGGATTACTGTTGTCGTACCTTGTCATACCTTTTTTCTTTCAATAATCGATCAATAGTCACATTTTTAGATCCGAATAAAAATTATAAGCTAGTTACAATAAGATTGTTAGAATCTAGTTCCAAATTATTAAGGGGTAACGCCACTCTAGAATTTTGAAGAAATCGATTTTTTTTTGCTTAAATGATGCTTTATTATGTGTAGAATATGAGAAAAAAGTTTTAAGTGGGGGACAGGACGGGAACACAAATTTTTTTAAGTGGACTGCAACCACTCGCAGCGCACTGCGGGCGTGCTTACTGTAACTTGTGGATACGCGCGCAATAATCATTGTAGAGAACAGTACCTGGCTAAAGGCAAAAGGCGAAGGCTACAGATACATTAGATAATTATAAGCACAAATCTCCAATGTCGAATATAGTATTCTCAGCTATGAGGAACTTACCAGCGACGACTTACTGACGCGCTGTATTGGTGGCTTCAAGCAAAACAGCAACGAAAGTTTTAATTCAGTGGTGTGGTCTATGGCTCCAAAAACCGTATCCAGTGGCAAAAATGTACTTGACATTGCCGCAAATATGGCTGTTTGCATATTCAACGACGGACTATCCACTATAATCCAAGCAATGAAAGCCTTGGATATGTCTGTCGTAGAAAATTGTTATAATTTTTGCCTGAAAGCCGACGCCCGACGCATAAAGTTTTCAAAACGATCTTTGAATGAAGCTACAAAAATGGCGAGATTGAATCTCAGATCTAGCAGGAAGGAAAAGGACGTAGAGGATGTTAACATATAAGACCAAATGTATGGTGCAGGCATCGCTGATTAAAAGTATATAACAAATTTCTTATGCTGAATGGCAATCAAAACTTTAAACGCGTTTTTCTCGTAATCACTTTATTTGAACTCGCCGGACACATATCTCGAAAAGTTTTAAACTAATCGACTTGAAATTTTGTAGAGATGTGCAAAATAACATATCTCAGTGAACATCGTACGGGTTTTTTGATTAATTAACTACTTAACTTTTTATTAACAATTTAATGCTAAATTTTCTGTCGTTTTTTCCAAACTTGTCTTCATATCTACACTAAATTAACAATTATTAATATTTTTTCATTTCCGTACGATGTTCCATAGATTTTGGCATTTAATATGAGAAAATTTTGGATTTTTCGTTTTAGGACCATGTGTTAATGAAAAAACAGTCCGGTCATGTAGCCCATTCAAAGAAATGGTGTTGTTGGTTGCCAGCACCTACAGCAGCCATTTTTAATCCAAATTGTTTATAAAAATTTACAAAGCATCTTCAAAACATATATAACAAAGATTTTTTTTAGTCTGACCTTATAACTTGTACGATTATTACTTTAAAAATTCCCGAAAATCTCCTTTTTTTCTGACTTCTAGAGTGGCGTTACCCCTTAAATTGGCAGTCATTTTCAGTACGAAACGATTGTTACCATAAAATATTTACGAGGCACGTGTAGTTCGAGTAAAAACACAAGTCGGCCGGGTACTAAAGAAAATTAAAAACCTTCGCTTCAAAACGGAAGAGCAATGTAATCAACAAAACAGGATCCTTTATCTTGATTGAAACCCACCATTGGCTCTCCACATAATGCAAAAATCCAATTCACCAAGTGGCAGATCGATCCTCTAACGGCGGCCATATTTTCGAATATAAACGTTGAAGAGGCGTCGACCGCCATTGTGTAAAAAAAGTCATCTCGTTTTGAGCGTAGGATATCGTGTTTCTTGATCGCTGCGAGGGTTGGAACCCTCGTTGCTGAGCCTCGCATCTTCTCGACTCCGCCTTGACTGCCGCTTTGATCAGCCCACAACCCCAAACACCCACTATTATGGACAATCAATCCAAAAAATGGACCCGAGCCACCCCAGAAGCTGACCACCGTAGCATGATTATGGGACCCTCCGCGGCAGACCCTCTTGGGATGATCACCTCTAGCTGAAGGAACGTTTGCTTTCCTAAGTAAATCGGTTAACGGTTTCCCTCTGGTTCGGTTCGCTGCTCGTTCAAGAAAAAGGGGAACCATTTTCTTGCTGGTTCGTGGATTTTACTCCTATTTCGTAAAACATCTTATCTGTATAGAATGGTTCAAGATTCAAACATAGAATAGGTATAAAAGATGACACTGTACGGAGCACCTTTGATGTTCGAGACCTACACCGTTAAATTTTGTACGGATCGAACGGGAAATTTAAATCGAGCGAATCTGATATGAAATATACACACATATGCGTGTATTTAAGTTGAAAATAAAATAGAAAGGATAGATAAATCGAGGGTGGAACGTAAAATTGTATATAGGTAATTCCTTGTTTTTATAGAAATCGCTTTGCTTCACTTCACAACCCGATTAGGCTTTTTTGGCCTCCTACCGGCTCAGGATGCAAATGTAAAAGGTTTGACAGTTTTCCTGGGGTTTTCAAGTGATTTTAGGGGAGAGGGGGGCGATTCTATGGAAAAATGTCGGATCTCGCACCGTTTGGGCTGTGAATTTGTATACGTGAGTCAGTCAGTTAGTCAGTGGGAAGGGGGTTTCACAGTACTTGGATATATGTTTTAAGAAAATCATATGGACATCTGCAATTTAAAATAGAAAATTTGTGGACCGGAAATTTTGAACGGTTTGGTAGTTTTAGCCTTAATTTCATGTGAATTTCTAATAAATAACAGTATATTTATGTCAAATTTTTGGTGTTACAAATATTAGTTTTCAAAGTATTTGCATCAGTTTTACAAGATTAAACAGTTGAAAAGGAGGAAGTATATTAATAACTGTAGCAGTATTTTACGAATGTATCATAAAAATGGTTATTACAAATAAGTTACGAAAAAATGACTAACTATTTATTACAAATAAATTAAAAACTGTGCTGTAAATATATTATCGTGATGCGGTTCGATAATTGAAAACAACCCCCGTAAAACACGGTTTGGGAGTTAGGGAATTGCTCGAACAACACTGAATGAAAGAAGAGAATTTAATGGTATAAGATATCGAAATTAGAGAAATCTCTGCATAATATGGAACGGGGAATGGTTTCGTATAACACGGTAGCCTTTAATTGCATAAACAACCGCGTTACGTAGGGGCTGTCTGTAAGTGTCGCTTAGGGTAGCTACTGAGTAGTAGATAATAGAATTACAATGTATTTATACGAATGTATTAAAATAAAACTTTTATCATCATTTTTTATGTAGAATGTCTTTGTGAAAAAATGTTTCATCTTCAGTCTTTTAAAATTACACTAAATAAATCAAAATTTTGATATGTATTTTTGTATGGTTATTATCGAATTTAGTAGGGGAGAAGGGCCATACAAAGAGCATATTGTAATAAATGTTAATAGGAATAATAGAAGAGTGGTAATGTGGTAGCACCGTAGAATAATACTATAGCAAAATAGTAAACTAATAAAATATTAGTATAGTAGAATACTAGAATACTAGTATAGTAGCACAGTGTAATAATAGAACCCTGGAATAGTTGAATTGTAAAATATTATACATAATAGCGGTATAGTAGAATAGTAGATAATAGTAGAGTAGTACTGTAATATGGTAAAATAGTAATACAGTGAAATAGTAAAATAATGGAATAGTAGTATAATAAAATACTAGAAATCGAGTATGGTAGCATAGTGAAATAATAGAGTACGGAAGCAATTGCGCTATAAAATATTATACATAATAATGAAACAATCAGTAGTAGATAATAGTAGTATAGTAACATATTATTTTATCTATTAATGGGATGGTTGAATAGTAAAAACCGAGGTAATAGAATAGGAAAGTAGTGAAATAGTGGAGTACTACAAAAAAAGAATATTAGAATAACACAATAATTGAATAGTGAATAATAATATAATAATATAATAGAATAATTGAATAGTAAAATAATAAATTAGTGATGAAATAGTAAATAGAATAATGGTGAAATAGAGGAATGGTAAAATCGCAGAATAGATAAATATCAAAATTTAAAATTTAATTTTAAAAATTAAATAGTGGGAGGGGCAAATAGTTGCACAATACAAGAATACGATAATAGGAAGCAAAAATAGTGAAATAGTGGGTAATTGGAACAGTAGAATAGTAGAATAATATAATAGTAATACATATAGTAGAATAATCAAGCAGTGGGATAGTGTAATAGTAAAACAGTTAAATAGTAGAATGACGTAATGGCAGAATATCAGAACAGTAGAATAGTAAAATATTGAAATA
This sequence comes from Megachile willughbiella, assembly GCA_945859595.2. Classification (NCBI taxonomy): domain Eukaryota; kingdom Metazoa; phylum Arthropoda; class Insecta; order Hymenoptera; family Megachilidae; genus Megachile; species Megachile willughbiella. The sequence continues at coordinate 2,114,956 of OX243806.1, forward strand.
CTATTGTAGCATAAAAGAATATTGGAATCTTAGGAAAATGATACAGTAGAATAATGGAAAGCAGAATAGTAAAATAGTGAAATAATATAATTGCGGCGAAATAGAATATTAGAGTATTTTATTAAAGCACTGCGATGGTGATATATCGAAATACTGAAATAATATAGTAGTATAGTTGTATTGGCGGTATACTAGTATAGTAGCATAATTGTATACATAGTAGTATAGATGTATAATAGTATTGTTGTATAGCAGTATAGAGTATAGTAGTATAGTTGTATAGTAGTGTAGTAGTGCAGGTGCATAGTAGTATAGTAATATAATAGAATAGCGGAATACTTGTACAACACAGTAACAGAATTGTGCAGTAGCGAAATAATGAAATAATTTACTCGAAGAGTACCCAGTACCGCAGTAACAAAATAGTGCAATAGTGGGATATCGGACTAGAAACGTAATAGAATAGCAGAACAGTAGAGTAGTGATATTGTATAATAGCAAGACTGTTGAACAGTGTAATACTGAAATAACAAAATAATGGACTATTAAAAATTGAATGGCGAATGAAATACTAGACCAGCAGTATAATACAATACTTGAAATGTAATATAAGACCATGGCGAAATAGTGAAATAGTAGAATAAAAAATAGCGCAATAACTTAATACTGAAATAGTAGACTATTATGATATTGATAAAATACTAAATTATAATTACTACAATAATGAAATATTAAAACATTATAATCACAGAACAATACAATAATACACTAGTAGAATAGTGAAACTTGAAATAGTCTTAAACCATCATATTGTCCAAATTCAAAATTCTCAATACATCACCCAAATCAAACCGGTACTAAAAAATTCACATCGCCGCCTCAAACAATCATGACGAACTCCCATCAAAGCGTCCATTTCCCCGACTAAAACATTTCATTCGTTGTCGCAGACGTTCCCCAACAAAATTCCCGCAAGTCTCTTAAAACCGTTTCTGGAGGAACCTAACCTCTAAACAGAAGCCGTCGAAACGAAAACCCAGTCACGATTGTTATTGCAAAAGCGGTACGGCCGTCTTTCGTTTCGGCTGTAACAAGAATGACCGCATTATTCAGGACGCGTTTGGAGCAACATGGCAACGGCAGAAGCAAGGGGTGCACACAAGAGGGTGGTTCGGGGTGGGTGGTGAGCAATCTCCTTGCCGCGTCTCTGCAGCCAACAATCCGCGTCGATAAATAAAGGATTGGCTGCTCCTCGGTCAATATTGATTTTTAAATTGACCGCCGAGCGAATCCGCGCCCTCCCCTTCGTCCCTCCCTCGAGTACGGGGTTGGCCGGTAGAATCTATCCTCGATCAGAAGGGTGTACACGTATTTGTACGCGTTTGTTTGTACCGGCTCGTCCGTGTCTCTCCCTTTCTCTCTCCGAACCTCTTCCGCTGTCTCTGTTTCTCGTCTGTCGCCGTCTCGTTTCCTCCCTCACCCCCTAACGTTCACTTCCGGCGGGTGCGCGAGCGCACACGTATTCGGGGGATAGAAATTCAGTCGGGCATCGGTCGCCGGTATACACGGAATTTGATTATAAATAAATGCGAGCGGCACCGAAGCCCAGCCAACCATCTAGCACGGTATACACGGCGAGGGTGGGTCAGGGGGGTGGGTGGCTGGGTGGCGGTCCACTCCGTTGCATCCATAATGCAGAGACACGGTATGTTTGCGTTCCCCTAAACAGCCCCCGTGTGTGTTCCCGGATACTTGATGCTCGGTTTGTCCGCAGGAATCGGCTTGGGCACCCTTCGAAATTCTGCGATCGCTGGATACCACCCCCCGCTGGATCATCTCCCACCCGTTTCATCCCCTCTTATCGTTCACGGGGATTTTGTTTTGAATTTTCAACCCGGCGCAACGTTCTTGGATTTGAAGGTTTGGAAGAGATTTTTTTTATACCATTGTCCGTGAGTCATGGGACATCTTACCGTTTTGGGTTACATTTGATTATATTGCAACTTTAGGTATTTATTTTACATGCTGTAGTGGTGGTAATTTTAGATTCACGTAGGGTAATGATCCCGAACTCGTTGATAGAATGCGTTGAAATTTTTTATTATAATTGTAAAGAAACGAAGAACAAGATAAGATAAATTAGGTTAGGTTAGCTTAGGTTAGGTTAAATTAATAATAAGTTAGGTTTAATTAATGTAATCGAAGATTAGATTATAGTTGGTTTAAAATAGTGAGGTTAATTTATGGTTGAATTTAGTTAGATTAGTTTACGGTTAAGTGAGTGTAGTGTCAGGTAAGCTAGGGTAAGGTTTGATTAAAATTATGTTAGAACCGAGTTAGATCAGTTTACAACTGTTTATAGTGAGTTAGACTGGTTTAGGAGTAGATTAAGCTAGGTTCGCGACGCACTAGGATAAAGTTACACCAGGGTTAGAGTACTCTATAGTTAGTTTTTGATTAAATTAGGATAGTTTAGGGATAAATTAGGTTGGATTAGGATAGAGTTAGATTAGCGTTAGGTTCGGTTAGGCTCATTCAGGGGTTTAATGATTCATTAGGATGGAGTTAGACCAAGGTTAGATTAGTTTTCGCTAGTTTAGTGTTAGACAAGGATAGTTTAAATTTAGGTTAGTCTAGTTTAAGGTTGGAGTAGAATAGGCTGAGACGAGGGTTAAATTAGTTTCGATGGAGTTTGGAGTTACTTTTGTTTGCGTCAGGTTATGCCAGTTTTTGATTTGATGTTATATCTGGATATATTTATATGAGAGTTATGATAAAATTAAGTGACACTTCATTTGTTTATGAGTATATTAAATTTGGATAGAAATGTTTACAAAACAGTACATAGTGTGTACTGTGATATAGTAAGGGCTGTCATAGAGCCCTGTTGTACAAATAGTATTCACACGTAATATTTATATAAAGCATCACTAAGGCAGCTTATGTCTATCATTTTAGTTATTATAATAATATTTGCTATAGTTACTTGTATTTTAACGCATTTGACAATTGCTATATAATATCAACATACAGATAGCACAATTTGCAACAGTTGCAAATGTTTGTCATCCTTCCAAGTAATAATAGTTTTTATAACTACTTATACTTTAAGATATCAGACATACTAATCTTAACTATTCTCTAACATTCTATCTATTAATAAATTGCTAATATATTTTATATTAGCTATTCTATAATTACTCACGAGTACTATAACTGACAATAACCCAGCTTCATTTGAAAGTTTCTATTAAATTTTCATATAAAATCCACACTCCATGCAAAAGGCGTATAAAGCATCATCGCTTATCAAACGATTCGCGGTGGTCGCTTTTAATATCGGAATTGACTTTGGTGTCGCGAAGTTTCCCCTCGGAAATTTCAAGGCTGGGGAGGACAACCCGATTATCACGGGCATTCACCGAGAGATGGCGCCGAGGGAACCGCACGTGGGGGCGATTAAAGATTCTTTGATGTTCTCTAAAATGTTCCCGTTGAAAGGCGACCCTGTCCCGAGCAATTCCGGCAGGTGAGGAGGCCGTAGGATTTCTCGCACGCAGGGGGATCGTACGGTTCATTTAATTGTGGGAATCCGAACCTTACCGGGGAAACTTCTGAAGCCGCTTAATAACTTGGGAAATCCTTATGTACACCTTCGTGTTGCCCAGGGACCGCACAAATTGAAATTAAGACACCGCATCCGGTTAGGCGAGTGTCGGCAAGACTCCGTGGAATTCGGCATCCTTCGAGAATTCGATGAGTCCTGTAGACTCGATCTTAAATGGATTCTTTGAGCATTCATTTGGAAATGTTTTACGGATTAAGCATTGTTTTGAACAGTTCTGCAGATCATAGTCAAGAAGTTCAAATCATTCAAGACTACTATTCTTTAGTATTTTATTTTATACTAGTGCATTATTTCAATGTTCTAATATTCAACTATTTTAATATTTTTATAAGCTTCTTATCTACTAGCCTATTAGCACGCTAGCCTACCGGTTTTGTTAGTCTACCAGTCTACTAGTTTACTAGTCTGCTAGTCTACTTGTCTGTTTATCTATCTCTCTACTTGTCTACAATTCTAATATCTTATTATTTTACTATTTTTGTCACTTCCATTATTTTGATCAGTTTACTATTTTAATATTCTATTGCATATTTCATTACTTCATGCTGCTATCATATTCGATTATTACGCTATATTACTACAACATTTCATCACAATTCCATTATTTCACCATTTCATTATTCTACTGTTTCACTATTCTATTGAAACAGATCGGTATTTGTACTAGTGATATATAAATAATATATATGTACAAGTTATCAATATGTGTGCGTAAAGTACATTGATAGTTAATAAAATTTGTTATTTTTTACCAGAATTACGAAAGATGCTGTGAGTGAATAGGAAACGAAAATGTAGCAATACAAGAAGTTGATGCGTTTTTTACGTATGAAACATCGATGAGAGGTAGTACTTATATTGGTGGCGCCTCTAGTGGTAAATATTTTAGTCAGTTTCAACTTTGCTGCTACCGTAATTTATATCTCTTTTATGGAATATCATTGTATTTATAAAAATATGTAATATATTTAGCAAAACAGACAAAGATATGTAAATATTTAACAAGATAAAGAATATTTATTAGGATTGTCAAAATATGAATAAATATTTATCAGGTTGGACGAAAAATGTAAATACTTAGCACCGCAGACAAAAAATATTTATCAAGACAGACAAAAAATGAGTTAATATTCATCGAGACAGACAACAAAGTGTAAATATTTTGCAAGATAAACAAAAAATACGTGGACACTTAGCAGGACAAGAAATATGTAAACATTTAGTAAGATATACAAAGAATATGTAAACATTTAGCAATACACATATAACAGACAAAAAGATGTAAGCGTTCATCAAGATTTATCAAAAATATGTAAGTAATGGTTAGAAGATTGTAAACGAAGATAAAAGTCCCTGAACTTATGCTAAGAAAATATAACAGACAAAAATATGTAAGCATTCGGCAAGATTTATCAAAAATATGTAATAGAAGAAAGTAAACGAAGATAAAAATCCCTGAAGTTATGCTAAGAAAATATTTGACGTACGAGTACCGAACACGATCACATAAGAGATAAACCAAACCACCGCCTAATATGAACGTCACTGTAGCAACTTTGTGTTTACTTAAAACTCATAACGTAGTTCATATCATATTAGGTCACTTGAAAATCTGATAGGCATCAAAAGATTCATAGCTTTCGAAATTCATCGGGGTCACGAAATCGAAATGCCGGTAGAAGGCGTTGAGAAAGAGTTGGCGCCTTTTGAAACTCGTCACGGGTCCAGTTTTCAGATAACGTAGCATTGTTGCGGCCCTGTCGTCGTAGGATGGGGTGCGTCAGGCAGGAAGAGGGTCGAGGAGGAGCAGACGGCGGCTGAGGAGGCGGCAGAAGAGGGCGATGGAGAGAATAAGAGCACGTATACATCGAAGGGTGGCAGAGGGTAACTGAGGGGGGTGAGAATAGCACGCGCACACAGAAATTCATCCCTGAGAATCGAGGCTGTGTGTCCACTAGTATGGCGGCTGGCCGCTCAATGCACCCTCCACCCTCGACGCTGACCGACGCCGGGCGTCGCGGCGGCCGGCCCCTACACGCCCGTTGCCATAGAAACGCGCTGTCATTAAAGCATCGCCTTATCATAACCGACGCGCAGCCTTTCTCTCTCTCTCTCCCTCCTCTCGCCCCTCCGTAGCCGCCATCTTTACACCCTCTCAGCCCTCTATGGACACCGGCCGGGGATCTGTCGGTTCCCTCCCTCACCCATCGGAAGGCTTCTCTTTCCAATCTTCGTCGTCCTCCCTGCGTGTGTGTGCCGCTTGCGGCTAGTGGTCACGCGCGCGATGACGAAGAGGAGAGGAGGAGAGGAGGGAGTTCTTGCGCCCTTCGTACGCGTCCTCGCACCCACTCCAACAGGACCACTCAGACTGGAAGACTGGATGCGAGGATTAGTTGTCTTTGATGAGTTCCTACGGGGGGTGGGAACCGTTCTTCGATGAAACGGTGCACCACGCTGAGTAAAAGGATGGATTCTTTTTATAAATATTTTATGTTCTCAGGAATGTGGCTCTCATGAAGATATTTGAAATTGAAACGATGGTTTTTTACTATCTAGGAGTGTTTTATGGAGCGTTTGTGGAGTTGGGTTGCATATATCTGCTAGTGGGATGGCTATACATATATCTACGCATGGTTATACAGGATGTTTAAACTTTTTTTCGCCAAACTGTACTAACATATATACAAAATAGGAAAAAGATGTTAAGTCAACACAAGGTTTTAACATAGTTCTTAACATAGTTATTTTAATACCCTAGTATTCAACAGATTATTTAAAAGTTGTAACAAAAATACAAAATAACTGTGTACTGCTATGTTTTTCGGTGGCACATACAGTGTGTATCAGTTTTGTACGTAAAGCTTCACCAGCATGTTGTATAAATAAAAATAATAAAAAAAAGTTTATGCAAACATAGGCCCTTAAACGTTGTATTGAAAGATAATGAGGAATATACGAAATGATAATGGATGACTTTTTCCTTCAATACTATATACGAATAATTATCGACACGCACATTTCTTTTAACAACTTCCAGAATCTACGTTCATATAAACACTTTTTCTTATTTTTATTTACAAAATGTGGTAGTGAAGTTATAGCATAGGTTTATTAAATTCATCGACGGACTAAACCGGAACTCCCTATATGTGATGTCGAATAACAAAGTAGTCATTTCGTAATTTTGTTATACCTTTTTATCAAAACGTTTAAAACCGTATGTTGATATAACACTCTTTTTTTGTCTTTACGAGTGATAATAAAGTTTGACTGTAGAAAACTGTGGCAGCTTGTATCTAGTTGGGGTGTCAAGAATATTGGGAAGTTAACTGGCTATATAAATTACAGGGTGTATCAATAAAATGCATATCCATTGTTAAATATCAAGTGGTGTATATATTAATTTTTGGAGCGAAGTCTAGAATATTGAAAAGATGGCTGGCTATAGAAATACAATGTATATCCATTTTTGCAGTCCAGAGTTTGTTCAGTTCTCATTCTTTGTAGATGTATTAGAGCATGGATCAGATTTGTTATCGAATATATGTCTTATTCTACACAAAATTTGCATTTTTTATTCATATTTTGAACAATACTCACGGAGTACTGAAAATTTAAATAATACCTCAATTTGTATTGAAAATTAGAACTAATTAATATCTTAATTTGAATTGAAAATTAATACTAATAAATATTTTTATTTAACTTCAAGACTTGAATATTAATAAATCTTGTATCCGTAGATACCTACAATACATGTACACATTTAGAATACCCTATATAGGGTGTCCCAAAAATCGTAGTATAAATAATTAGATGGTGATTTTACAAGCAAAATTAAGTGAAATTAATAATAATATTTTTTGTATTCTTCTTCGTTTATTAGGATAATAAACTTCAATATTCTGCAATATATATATCAAAAATACATGTACGGCTAAACAGATAATTTTAACAACTTTTTCGTTAATTTAGTAATTTTTGAACGTTTCAAATCAATAAATTATCCTTCATAATACTGTTAATATATAAATATATTATTATATAGTTCATATATAAATATATTAATATATGTGAGAATATGATAAATACATAATAAAACACCAGTATTGCCAAAGACAGTAATTAATAATAGTATTTCTGTAATACTAGTAATTACATTCATTAATGTATAATATAATATTTATTAATTGTTCAATTAAACAAAGAACTGAAATAGTCTTAAACAAATTTTTGTATCTTCTTGAAAAATTTGCAAATACAATTTCTTAACAAGAAACTTTCTTCTTTTTTTCTTTTCGGACTTATTTTTGTAAGTGAAATATCTCATCGATTATACCAAGATTTTAGGGACGCTCTGTATATGTACTCATACGGGTTAATCATTTACCGAATTTTTATCAAACATTCTGTACAAATAAGTTCAAAATCGCAAATTTATGTGTCAGTCTAGTAATATCAATTATATCAAATGTAATATCAATCCCTATACCCAAACTTAATTTTTGGGAATTTTTTAAAACGAAAGTATGTCAATATGATAGTTTCTAAACATTAAGCAGTATATACTGTTTAAAAACAATTATACAAACTTCGTTAAAAAAATAGTCAACTAATCGAAGTAAAAAAACTACCCCTATAATGCTCATATAGTGCCTTTCAAAGAATCCTTTCAGTTAAACGAAATAAAAATCTGGGCTACACTTTCAACATCAATTAATTATTCTCAATACTCGATTCGATTCGCAGATCTCGATTATTCCCGCGATATTGCCGCGATAAATCAAAGATTCCGGTTACTCGTTTCAGCCCGTCTCGGCTGTAGGGGTTGTACTTTTGAAACTGTGGCACGATTCCATTAATCAGCGCCACCGTGGTCCCCATATTATATGGAATAAAATTAATGAGATACACAGAAACGCACTCGACTTCCGGCTCCGCAGTTCTGAAACTCCCTTTGCTTGAATGTTATGGGCGATGAATGGAGGGGCACGGTTCTCCGCGCGTCGATGAATTTCAATACGTGTTTAAGGTCCACTTATGCGATTTATTTATGTATTTCCGATGGCAACGTTTGCAAACGATCATAAGTTTCAAGCGGATTGATTCCTCAAGAGGGTTTCGTTCGTCATTAATTTTTCGAGTCACGAATATTTTTGCGGACATTGAAATTTGAGTCTCCTTGCATTTGAATGAACAAGTTTCGAATTAAAATATCAAAATCTCAAAGTGGAAAAATAGAATTAAATCCTTTTTTTATTTTCGCAAGGTGTGATAACTTTGGTACTTAATTTTATATTTTATTTTGAAATTTATATAAAATTGCTATATAAGTAATAGGACAATTATTCAGTGTTATATTTACTTGATATTAAATATCCCCTAAATTAGATTAATTAACAATTTACTGTGTTAGGACACTTCTTAAACTAATTTATTACTTCCTTTCATTAGATGCAATTTTTAAATTCCCAAGTATATTAAGAATTGTATGCATGACAAAATTTTTTATTAACGTACAACCAGAGGGTGTCACCGCTGCAATAAAATTGTATAGCTTTGTCTACTTTGTAGGTTCATGAATAGTATTCTTTAAATAAAACTCTGAAGTTTGATGTATGAAATAGCAGTTAATTTACGTGATCTATAATACTATTTATGTTATGTTTCCTTTAAGCTAATACTGACTTTAAATTTTTAATTCTAAAACTTAATACTAAAATTTTCATACCGAAAACTTGAAAAGAGCAAAATACTAGTATTTAATTCTTGAACCGTGGACAAATATATTCAGCAAAGATGTTATGCAAATATATGAAGTTTTTAAAAGTTCAAGAGTATGCACATATAAAATGTAATCATTTTGTACAAAATAAATCCTAGTCCTAGTACTTATGAACGTGGGTCTATATTTTTATTTGACCTACAGAGCAAATCTACTTTTTTTCAAAGATATACAAAGATGTAGTAATACGTTCCAATATAGTTCGTAGCTTAACTATCGGCTAGGACTTTATCTACATAGAAAACAATGCATATTATTAACTGCAGAATGTTAATAATTTTAAACACTGCTTTGAAGCAACGTGATGGAAGATCATAACAAGTTACTAATCCTAATAGAGCTAATTTAAAGCAAGTTTCATTTGAACTGTAAACTGACCCAAGAACTTGTCACTTTCATTAATCTTACATATTAATATCAAACAATTCGATCAACTAATGTTACCAAATACAAGTAAAGGTATTAATATTTATGTAATTATATTGTTCTTCTCGAATCGCGACAGTATCTAAAACTCGATCGACAAAATTCTAATCGGATTTCACGTACGTCTGTACACTAACATAGAAATGTGCGTATGTGTGTGCATGTGTGTGTGTCGTTTCAGAACGTATTTGTCCACACGACGGTCTTACCCTCTGCCCTGAACCTCCGACCCCAGGACCTCTCCCCTCTTAATTCTCTCCTCCGTTAGCGAGGTCGGAAGGCTTCGCGGCCCTCTACGAAATAACGAGACTCATTAATCCAATTAACCAGTAAATAATGGGATAGCATTTTCGTATTTACGAGAGAATAGTCGGAACCGGCTGGTAATGGAGTTTTGAGCTGACTATCAATATATTCTTGCCGGCCGCGGGAGAACAAAGTGCGGGTCACTCGCTCACTTAGTTAACCCCTAGCGGCCGGGGGTTGCAGCCCCGGGGACATCAATTTCGTTTCCTTCTTGGCCCGGGGAAATCTGATTTTCGGCCAGCTTCTTTTCAACACGATTTCCACGTCCAGAGACATCCAGTTCAAATAAAAGTTCATTGAAAAATTGGATGCAGTCCACTTCTTGTAAACTCTAGATAGATTCACTACGATTGTCGTTTTTTAAGTTTTTGTACGTTTTGTTTTTCATTCGCGAATTTTTAAATAAGCAATTTTATTCATTACTACGTTCTATTGATTGTGGTTTTGTTATTATACCTAAATGAGAAAGTGATATGTATATTAGTGACGAGATTTTAATCCACTTATTATCAGTTTCATATGTGACGTTTTTGATTACTTTATACGTTTTAAAATACATGAAACTCAAATTCTGTTATATAATTTTTTAAATAATGTAGTATCAAGCAAGGTATAGTAGTCTAAAATTTAAATCGAAAGTGAGTCGTATTAGAATGGAGTGCTAATAGCAAACGTATTAAAATGTTATTTAAATAATAGGATGATTGAGCAAATCTGCCTTATTGTAGATTGTACTACTGAATTTATAATCGATTTTGATAATATTGAATACATTTTATTTATAATATTAAATATTATCATGGTAATAGTACTACACAATAATAGTATATAGTATTGCATATTATGTGTGGTATAGTATAGCAATAATTGTAGTACTATTACAGTAGGAAGATCACTGAACTGATTAGATGATAGTAATTATACTACATTAATAATAATAATAATATTAAAATATTAGTGATACTATAGTATTAATATGACAGCATACAATATTAGGTGAACATATGTATAATTTTTGTGACGCACATTATATGTGGCAAGCCAGACTCGTATTTCCACCGCAATTGAATTTTGGGTTCAACCCTAATCATAATCTGCACAATCGAGAATCGCTAAATACAAAATGTGGCTAATACTTTAATTTTCTTTATTCGTCTTAACATTATAGCAATTGTTCGCTGTTAATGACGTATTTGTTTATAAAATTATAGGTCGAGGTGTTAATTAAATACCATTAGATTCATCATCAACATTATAATCATGAAAAGAAAATCATCAAAATTAATTTTGAACTACCAATATAATTTTAGAGATATCTAAATAATTTCAATGGTATCATCTTTTACCATGGTGGTCATCTTTTATCTACTACATTAATAAATGTGCTCTGGCCAATCGGTGATAAATATTAAGCACCATTAACTACATATTAAACGTTCAACTTTGTTAAAGTAAAGCATTGAAAATGCTCATACCATTTTGGAAAACCGTACGTCCTTTATGGCTATTGTTTAATTAGGATCTTGGTCCTGAAAGTACTCCAGGTATCGATGTATCCGTTGACGTTCTTTTAGTTTAGTTTTAATTGTGCGCCCATCTTGTTTATTTTATCTCACATAACCCTTTCAACAATGTTTCCCCCAATCAGACCATACCAAAATCCATCATCATGACGAACTTCCAATTCCAATTAATCATTCCCAGAAAAGACTGGTGGAAACCGAGAAATGGTTTCAAAGCCGAAACGCTCTGGTTCTTTAATGAAAATTGTTTACACCGTTAACGGCGATCTCGAAAGAGGAAAATTGCTTTTCCCTCGCAGTACGAAAGCCGGGACGGGGGTTGATGTGCGGGCAGCACATTCGCTGCACGTTTTTCCTTTAGATCTGGGGAACGGTAAGGATATCCATTCGCGTTGGCAATAGAAATTACAACGGACCACGTAGCCGGCTCGCTCTCTCATGATTTGCATATTCGTTTGAAACAATATCCTCGGGCACGAGCTGGTCTCTCTCGACAGCTCCGAGCTGTTCGACCGTTTCAATTAAAATAAGCATACGCTGGTACGTACCAGCAACCCCTGTCGCGCCTCGACGCCCACCACCACCACCAACGCCATCGCCACCCTCTCTTCGTGGAGGAACGACGAGAAAAGAAGATACCCTCGGTATATTGCTCAGCACTGGCGAGGTCTGAATGCGAAAGCAGTCGGCGAAAAGTTGGGAATATTAATGTTTTTTTTCTGGTCTGATAACATGGGGGTTGATCGGAGAATGATTTGCTTCCGGTGAATTAAATTGCTCTTCTTACTCCTTGCATGGAAAGTCCTTTCTGTTTGCTATTTCGAAATTTTCTGTAATTCATAATATCTTATGTATTATAAATACAAAATAGTATTTCTAAACGGTAAGATTCACTAAAATACACACGCATCTTTATTCTGTATATTCTTTAATTGCATCGAGAAAACTGATTTGTAACAATAGCTTCTTATCTTGTGTACTCATTTTGAGCGTTTTTGTGATTTTAACTACTGGAGTAGTTGTGTTTATAAATACTGAGTCACATATGTGTAATGTTTAAATTGTGAGGCAGTATTAATACTATATTATCACTGTTGAGGTAATACTATTACTATACTGTGACTATTGATATAGTATATACTAGTATCACTATGATATACTATCATAATAATTGTATACTGTGTATACATATTGTATTGTATATAATTATTAATATAATTAATAATAGTAATAATTATAAAGTAATTGTTATGATATATTATCAAAATAATACTGCTATATACATCAGTTTATATTGAGGTAGTGTTATTGTTATATTATCACTGTTAAAGTAGTGTTACTATACCACCATTGTGTAAATCAGTATACTATTTCATTATAATCAAAGTAATCCTTCGGATTATAAAAGAAATTTTTAAGAATGATTGAACTTATGACTTCTCGACCCTTAAATATGCTACAGGGGCAATAGTATTGTATACAAAAACACACTAAAAAAAACTGTGACAACAGATAACATCATGCAGTTTTCAATTTGCAGTATCATAAACATCAATTATATCATATTATGTTATTAAGTATATCACATTATTAGTACAGTATTAGTGGTACAATATAAGTATTTATCTCAATTAGTGTAGTATTAATATCTTTTGTTTCATATTCAAAAAACTGTAACTAGTTGAATCGTTTTTCTTATCTGTTCATTTTTATTTATCTATTTTTATGTGTTACCAAACTGAATAACAGCAGAGCTAAAAATGTAAGAACCACAAAAATATTTAAATTAGTAGTCCTTACACTGCAGGATCATAGAATATTATCTAGGTACTTATTTATAGAAAGTTATACAAATAATTATTGTAAAAATAAATAATCATGTACCATAAATGCAATAAATATGAAGAACGAAATTCTCGAATTAAAAGTTGTCAACAGAATTCAGGTATTATCCGCGACACGAGCATCCAGCGATTCTCGAAGAATTGCATCGGTATTTCACTCTAACGTTGAAAATAATTTCATCGAAATAAATACGATTTCAGACCGGATATACAAGCAGCGTAGTGAGCGGCCAACAAGAAGGGAGATATACACAGCTTCCCTCGGAAGTAAGGGAGGTATATACATATATACGTTTCAGCAAGAAGGGGGTGAGACGGGATAGAGGGGTGGTGGAAGTCAGCTAATATTTTTAGACACCACCAACCCCTAGCCTCTCGGTTCCTCGATGCTCACCTCGCCACCCCTGCCACCCTAGCACGTGTATATATAAGATCCTTTAAATGGGAAATCGAAACGTTTCGGAGATAACTCTCCTCGGGTGAGAATGTATTCAAAATGGCTGCCACAACGGCTCCGAGCGTTATGGATGGGAAGGAGATGGCGGGTTACCCCTCTATGATGATACGAAACATATTCCACCCTTAAGAACCAGGAGCCCGCTCCCCCACGTCGGCTATAAAATAAAATTCATCGTCTTCGTCCCTTCGCGACGATTCTCGGTCGAACTCGAAGATGGCGGACCACTACTTTGTGCAGCTTCTTTTCTTTTTTTTTAAAGAGGTACAGATCTAACAAAGAATCTTTACATATCTTCTGTTTTAAATGATAAATTCTTTATTGTTAGAAATTTGAAATTTGTGGGTCTTCAGGTTAGGTTTGTTTTATGGTAAATGTTGTATGAGGGGTATAGGTATGTTAGGGGATCCAGAAAATATTAATACCTTTAGTACTAGTGTGTTTATAATTACTCTACTGTTTGTACAGTATTAGGTAATCTAATATAATCTAACTTAACCTAATTTTTAAGAAATCGAAGAACTTATATAAAATGGTTGTTTCTTCACTTTTTATGATTGTTTAAACATATTTGAAGATTTGAATTTATGACTGTTTCAATATATCAGAATTTTTGTACGTAATTAAATAGCAAAAATAATCCAAAGAACGGAATTTCGATTTTTCTCTTTTACTACCCCCACGGATGACATAGGGGGTTGAAACTCGATATGAGATTTCTTCGACTGCCGTATTGGGTGTTTCATTTGGCTCAAGAGCATTTTTGACCATCTTATTCGACTGGATCCTTTTAGCATATTATAACTTGAATAAAATGTGGTTTGTTATTGTTTTACGAAAAGTAAGTTAGTACCATTTGTGAAGAAACCCATATTTAACGTCTTGTTTCAATAGCAGTAAATTTAAAAGATAGAGTAAAAAAATGACGTCTCTCTTTCCTGCAAACCTAGTGTAATAATATTAACAATAATTATTTATTTAATCGTAATAGTATGTATATGACAGTTTTATTATATATGTAGATAACAACTGTTAGGGGAGGGGGTTAATAGGCCCATTCACAATTTAAATTTAATATTTAAATATAAGTGATTAAACTTAATAATTTAAACTGAATATTTAAGTTAATAAATTAATATTTAATATTAACATTTGATATTTAATATTAATATTAGGTTAAAGTTAACATTTTTTCCTTTTCAGCGTTGTGGTTATGGTTGACATACCACAATCACAACGCACTAAAAAAAAACAAACTACTAACACAGAAAGTTATGAGGGAGTAACATAACATAGTCACAATATTTTTTATATTAGATATCGATTTACTCTTAAAATATGAAGGAAGATTACACATTCGAAGGTCAAGTTTTCTATAGATAGATAGTTATGTCAGAGATGTAAATTGGAGCAACATCAGCCATGATGCCTCGTCTATTCCAGATAACGTGCCTGTCGAACGAACTGATGCCTACTTCACCCCAGTGATGCATCGATTTCCGTGGCGAAATCCACCCCCTGTCCCTTATCCACGATACAAAGTCGAGCACAGAAAACGTTCCCAAGCGAAGAAGACTCGAACCACCCCCTCTTGTCGCTTATGGGAGAAAGAAACACGTGGGTGGTAGGTGGGTGGACCTCCACCCAACCCCTCATACATCAAGCTGACACTCGTCTAACTACGTCTCTCCAGATTTATCGCGTTTACCAAGCGTGCCTAATATCGCGCAACGTTTTCACGACGCTTCATTCGAAGGGCTGTTTTCCACCTAGCACCTCCAACCCCGACGGTGTCATTGTAGATCGTGTTGGAATTCAAGAAGTCGGGGTGTTAGAAGCTCCCTTCTATTATTACCCTTGCGGATGAGCCTGTCTTTGGGACGAACTGCATTCGAGGGATGACAGTTCTTTTATTTTCTCCCTTTTTTTATTTCTGATCGCTTTTGAAGACAATGCTGCTACGATGCTATTTTCGATATAAATTGGCGAGGTTAGGTTTCTTGCTTTCAATGTATTTTTATTAGTATACTGAATTTGTTATTACTAGGTTATTGTCTTTGTTATTACTAGGATAAATTGAATTGAACATGGGTGGATTAGTTTGAAGGGTAGTTTTGATATGGTGGCATACCGTTCGGTGTTATGCTGAGTGAAGTCAGTTCTTTAGTTTTTAGATTTTAGATTTTCGGTGGAAATTTATAGTTATTATTATTTATTGTCAAAATTGATTTTAAGTATAAATAAATTAGCTCTCATGGGTTAGGGTAGGATATATAATGACTATACAAATATTCAAATTGACATTTACATATTTCTAGCTCTCAATTTATTATTTTTCAAATTTTTATATTCTGAAAGCTTCATTTGCAAGTGTACATCTTTAAATTTCTATGTTCCCAAAATTCTTATATCCTTTTTGTATAGTCCTCAATTTCTATAATTTGGGAGCGTTATACTTTTAAACCTCTATATTTCCAAATATCTACATATTCAAATTTATATATCTTCAAATTTTTATATTACCCAAGTTTGTACATCTCCGAATTTTTATAATTCCAAATTTCTATATTTCTAAATGTTTTTATATTCAAATGTCTACATCCCCAAATCTCTAAAGTTCCTTATTTCTATGTATATGTGCGAATGTTCATGTACCCTTTCTATATTCCAGTTACAATATTTATTAAATTTTCGTAGTTTCAGAGGACTGTATTTCCAAATTTTTAATGCAAGTAATATTTCAAATTTCACTATCTTCTTAAACGTCTGCATCTCCAAATGTTTATATTCTCGAACTTCTATATTTACTAATTTTTATATTTCTAATTTTCTACATATATTTTCAAATATCTATATTCCCAAATTTGTATATTTTCAAAATTCCACATTCCCCAATTTTTGTATTCCTAAATATATCTGTATCTTCAAATTTTTATATTCCTAAATCCTTAGTTTCCCAATTTCAATATTCTCAAATATCTATGTACTCAAATTTTTATTTCGTAACTTTTAGCATGTACTATTTTTCTCGGTACAAAATTTTAATATTAATTATATATATTTTACTTGGATTTTGAAGCGTGCTTTCAGTATCTAAAAAGAAATGCATTTTAACCAATTTTTACATGAAGTAATAGGTATAACCTACTATTTTCTATAATTTGATATGTTTGTCATTAAATTTTTTGATGTGTGTAGGAATTTTCTTATATTTTCAATATGACAAAATAATTATCACACTAGTCAAATATTAAGTAGGATTTAAGTATGATTAACACGTCCTTTATATCGCATGCTTTTTGCTATTAATTCAATCATTCTTGTTTATATAGCTAAAACCATACAAATATGAATAAATGTTTAATATTTAATAGAAATTAAACGCATAATTGAAACGCTAATTATATACTTCACTTTTATAGTCATGCTAAGTATTTGCTTAATGTTTATTTGCTCACACATATTTGTAACGTCAATTGTAGGAAAAATATATAGTATATAATGAAATAAGGTTACGAACCTATCGTGGATAAAATACAATTGATATAAACACGTTTTAAAAATGAAAAGACAAATGTCATAAATGACTTTTCAATGGACAAAGATACGTTATATGGTCAATAGGTTACGTTATATCTCTGCTTAAAGTAGCAGTACATTTGGATTTTAAAAATAATACTTTTCAATATTTTATCAGTAATAATTTATAAATAATACTGTATTAATATTGTATCAATATTTTACCAACAATATCACAATAAAATTACATTCATCTAACCGTAATATTTAATGAAAGAGCAAACATAGTTTCAAATGCCTAACTATTAAAAATTGCTTCAAATGCTAACTATTAAAAACTGTTAAAATGTTTACGTAAAAACTAGAGACATTTTCAGATAATTACAAGAAATCATATAAGTCGATCCACATTTGCTCACCCCTCGAATATCCAGCAGCGTTTATACCATAAGCGTGTTCCGAGCTGTTAACCCGTAACGCATCCCCTAATTCAAAATGGTGCCGATACGATCGCGGCACAGGCCGGAGACGGATCCATTTATCCAGAAAATAATCCGTCGATAGCATCGCAGGAATCTGCATCCGTGAACAGGAGACTCAGTTGGAGATTAAAGATATATATGAGATTTATGACGATTAGGTTTTCATTCGGCGATGGGTATCGAAAGGGGTGGTGTCTGCAGACGTTTGCACGAAAGTTGCTCGTCATTGTACGTTCATTTGTCTAGCTAGTGTCTCGGACAAGAAGCGAGGTTGGACAGCATAGAAACAGTTAGAAACATGACACGGACCACGGATATTAATCGTTGTCACCCTTTTGGGCCGATCGGCAAACATTTTGCTCCTGTACCTTTTATCTGTCAACCTCTGTAATTGGAAACATTTATAAAAGTTACGTTTAAAATATGAGGTATTTAAACGAAAAGAAAACTTCGAAGTAATTACGTATTTTTATATCATTCAAAATATATTTCTTCAAATATTGTGAAAAGATATACTCATCATTATTACTTCTTTGCTGAGGAGAACAATGTTGTAGTTTGATGACAATTTTGTTGTCATCGATGTTAGGTTATGTTTAACTACAACTAATCCGTAAAACATTAACATTTTCATATTTATTTCATTTATCATAATTGAAAATTGTTAAAATACTGTACCTCCACCATAAGTTGCAAATTATAAACAATGATTGCTTTGTTATTTCAAAAATAAATATTTGTTAAATTCTTTTCTTATTTCACCTTTAATTATTCTATTTATAGTAATTCTTCATTTATTCATTCATATTTCAGGGTTAAATAATTCGAGTGCAATAAGCCGTATTACCCTCACGAAGTTACATAATAGACTCTCGTTATACTGCCACTTACAAGGGTTTACCTTCATTACCAATGCCCAACATCAACACAGAACACCGATCAATTAACAGTTTCAATAACTGTCCGTTACTATGTTGTCTATACGTAATGTCACGAATACTGACGATATAACGAGACCATACACAGAAACGTAGTTATTATTTCAATACACAAATACTTCTGTTATATTGGATTCGAAATGCTCTAACTATAAGACACGAAAACATGGGAGACGTTTCTGCAAAACGGTATATAACCTCTCGACAGGCGTTGGGACGTTTCCCATGGGGTCAGATACGCATGTTAATGCAACACCATGCTCGTTATAATAATCTGCGAGCGGAATGCACGTAGCCCTGTCGCAGGTTGTCGTTGGTAGCACTAGTGGTACTATCTCGTGCACGGGATCAGGTCCGATGGGGGCGCTAGCTGTTTCGTAAGCCGGTTATCTAAATACCGTAAATAACAACAAGCCCCCCGTAGCTGGGCAAGGCTGCCCTAGCTAAGCTCACCCCTTTCTGCATCCCCTAGGATGCTTATAATGCGCCACTTTCACGTGCCTGAACGACTTTAACGATTCCTACGCGACGAATACGGAGAAATTATGATAATCTTCCCCTTTGCGATTCAGTTCTGAACGTTTTCATGCTTTATGCGCTTGACTGAGGATCTTTTGGCAACCATTGCGTACTCTTTGGTAGTACGTTTCATAGTTTGAGGTTAAAGATGCATTGAACTTATTGGGAGTTAATTCCTATTGATTTTAGCTGTGAATGGTAGGGTGGGTGTTAATATCACTCTGTGCTAAAACTTAGATTTCTCTGAGATGATGTATTACGAGGTACTTACATTTTTAAGTTGAATACGATTATTGGAGTTGTCCTTTAATTATAAAACAATAGTCTTTATCTTACCTACAGGTATGAAAATTTAGATAAAGGAATTTATCTAAGACAATATATATCAAGGTATCTTGACATTAGTATTTCAATTGAATAATATAGTTATTGTTGTTTTTAGATTATGCCAAGATGTTTGTCAATTTTAGCTACAGGTGATGGAGAAGATGTTAATATACTTCACTAGATGATAAAATTTAGTTAATACTTTAACTGAAATAATGTGTTATAAAACACTTAAATTTTAAATGTGATTATTGCAGTTCTTTATTTATAAAACAATAGTGTATGTATGTCTTTGCTATATACCTGAAAACTAGATAAAGTAATTTGTCTAAGATAATATATACCAAAATGTTCTTTCGTATCAATATTCCAGTTAACAGAGGTAAAGGTAAACAAAGTACAATATAAATTACAATATTATACTACGTTTTGCCCCTTTTTCCTTTTACATTTTAGTTTATATATTTTCTCCGACAATATCACACATATAGAAAAATACAGACTTACCGGAAGCACATACAATTGTATCTTTATCTTCGTCTCAGCTCCTCTTGCCCCTCGCCTGTCCCTTTATCTCTGTTATTTGGCGTAGTGCAGTTACCGTTCCCCGGCTCAGAGGCATCGCTATCTGGACCACCGTTTCAGACAATAGGCCAGAAGTATTGTGATAGGTGGGCTTTTCGCGGGATTAAAGGATCCCGGGTTATTACTCAACGTCAAAAAATCAAAGCCAGGGATGCAGTTGGATTAAGACGCTTACCTGACGTCGGATTATGTTTGCCGATGTTTGGCGCGTGGCTGAAGCTTGCGGGATGCTTTGTGTGGCGTCGCTGTGGTCGCTTTGGAACAGGAATTGTGGGTCGGCACCGATGTGTAATCCCTCGTGGAAACAGCTGTTGGAACTCGGGCAAGAGTCTCTAACACAGAATTTGTTACAATAACAAGTCACAATTTTAGAACGGATCTTGACCCAAGAAATTTCAAGGTATTGGACGGCATAAAATTAACCATTACCTTTCAATTTCTACACTAAAAATCTGGCTTTCTAGAGCATAACTACAGGAAAACATATCTATAATAAGACATAAAAGAAATAATTACTGCAAGGAAACATATGTAAAATATAATAAGACACAAAAATAAATATTAAAATAATAGACATTTGACATAAGTTCACACGTTGGATTATGTACCGAATATTTTATTTATTTAGAAAATTTTTATTTACTTGTTTTGTAGTTTTGTTAGACTCTACAAAGCGAAAAAAATTTGAATTCATATAAATATTTCTACATAGCTATCAATATAACGAAAGTTAGAGATAATTGATTCCACTTAAATTTTAACCTTGATACTATCAAGTTATACCTTGATAGTATAATATAATCCAAGAAAAATATGCCTTATTTACAGTATCTTTTCGGTAGAACAATTTGAAGTATGTAACAAGTTTGTTCTGAATGTAGGTTAAGGGGTAACACCACTCTAGAGCCAGAAAAAAAGACCATTGACAATTTATTTTGGAAGTATGACAAGCGGAAAAGAATTTCTTTCAGAGGGTTTATTTAGCACATATTGAAGTACGAAAAATAACTTTTTTATTATCATTTTTGTACAAAATGGGGGCGACAGAGCCCGTCGGTGGAAACAGCCTTTGTAGAAACACCGCCACGGGAGGACGGATTTCTCGCCATGTGTGAGACTTGGAATAAAAAATAAAAAAAATTTATAATCTACATACAATTGGCCTTGGTAGTACGTAGGGGTTTTTTGTTTAATCAATTTTTGTAGAAGTTATGCATGTTTTAAGAAATGAATCGACTTTTTGCATGAAAAATGTGCATTGAATTGTTTATAAAAAAAAAGTTTACATTCAATCAAAAAACGGCTACGTACTACCATGGAGGATATTATTGTGCAGCTACTGTAAAAATTTCAATTCGATCCATGCAATAGTTACCGAGAAATCCGTCCTCCCAGTATGACAAAAGTGGTTTCGAGAAAAACGCGTTTAAAGTTTTATGAACATTTTAATCCTTCAATTTCTTGTTTACCTCGAATCTGCGATTCCTGCACCATACATTTGGCAATTCAGGTCGATGTTCGCCTCCTCCTTTATCTTCCTTTACAACCGTTTGTTTTGTAGGTAATAGATGAACTTATTATTTTAAACGGTAAAAGTAATACAAAAGCCATGAATCGCAGCACGCCGCGTAAGTACTCAGTGCGCGCTCTGAGAAGCTGCGGCAAAATTGATAATTGACTCTTTTAAAATTTGTTTTCCACTATAAATCAAATGGCATTCTGTTTCTATGACCCTAAAGCATCGTTTAAGCCAAAAAAAAATCGACTTTTTGAAAATCCTAGAGTGGTGTTACCCCTTAAGGGGTAAGGGGTAACACCACTCTAGAAGTCAGAAAAAAAGGTGATTTTCGGGGATTTTTAAAGTAATAATCGTACAAGTTTCAAATAATAATCGGTCAGACTAAAAAAGGCTTTGTTATATATGTTTTGAAGATGGTTTGTAAATTTTTATAAACAATTTGGATTAAAAATGGCTGCTGTAGGTGCTGGCAACCAACAACACCATTTCTTTGAATGGGCTACATGACCGGACTATTTTTTCATTAACACATGGTCCTAAAACGAAAAATCCAAAATTTTCTCATATTAAATGCAAAAATCTATGGAACATCGTACGGAAATTAAAAAATATTAATAATTGTTAATTTAGTGTAGATATGAAGACAAGTTTGGAAAAAACGACAGAAAATTTAGCATTAAATTGTTAATAAAAAGTTAAGTAGTTAATTAATCAAAAAACCCGTACGATGTTCACTGAGATATGTTATTTTGCACATCTCCACAAAATTTCAAGTCGATTAGTTAAAAACTTTTCGAGATATGTGTCCGGCGAGTTCAAATAAAGTGATTACGAGAAAAACGCGTTTAAAGTTTTGATTGCCATTCAGCATAAGAAATATGTTATATACTTTTAATCAGCGATGCCTGCACCATACATTTGGTCTTATATGTTAACATTCTCTACGTCCTTTTCCTTCTTGTTAGATCTGAGATTCAATCTCGCCATTTTTGTAGCTTCATTCAAAGATCGTTTTGCAAACTTTATGCGTCAGGCGTCGGCTTTCAGGCAAAAATTATAACAATTTTCTACGACAGACATATCCAAGACTTTCATTCCTTGCATTATAGTGGATAGTCCGTCGTTGAATATGCAAACAGCCATATTTGCGGCAATGTCAAGTACATTTTTGCCACTGGATACGGTTTTTGGAGCCATAGACCACACCACTGAATTAAAACTTTCGTTGCTGTTTTGCGTGAAGCCACCAATACAGCGCGTCAGTAAGTCGTCGCTGGTAAGTTCCTCATAGCTGAGAATACTATATTCGACATTGGAGATTTGTGCTTATAATTATCTAATGTATCTGTAGCCTTCGCCTTTTGCCTTTAGCCAGGAACTGTTCTCTACAATGATTATTGCGCGCGTATCCACAAGTTACAGTAAACACGCCCGCAGTGCGCTGCGAGTGGTTGCAGTCCACTTAAACAAATTCGTGTTCCCGACCTGTTCCCCACTTAAAACTGTTTTCTCATATTCTACACATAATAAAGCATCATTTAAGCAAAAAAAAAAAATCGATGTCTTCAAAATTCTAGAGTGCCGTTACCCCTTAAGTCAAATAACTTACTAGACACGTGATCATAATGTGAAGAATATCGAAAGTATTCCTCCGTTTTCTTCTCATATTATGGCAGTATAAAGAGCGTGTTTTATTATAAACTGGTATCACGATCTGTAACGGAAGTTAACAGAGGGATCGATCGCAAGCATACCGAGATTCTTTGTTCCCACAAGCAGGTCCGCTTTTGTTGGCATCGCACGGAACAAACAGAACGACTTGAGGGCGACTCGGTGATCCGATAAACAGATAGATATCCGCCCGGTACCACTATAATTAACGCTGACCCCGCGCGACCCCCGGGCAATTTCAGCAACCGGCCGATACGACGATCATAATAATCGCGGCTAAATCTTTCTGCTTGTCAATCAGCCGACTGACACACGACTCCGGCCTGCCCTGAAGCGTTTGCGTGTCCTGCGAGGATCGTTGCGCACGCCAGCTACGTCGATGCTCGATCATTAGGCTCGTCCATGTTTCCTCTGTACCTCGCGTGCGATAGATCGATGTGCCCATGGCGCGAGATCGAGCCAAGCCAGATGGACATCGGGGCTCGTTGCCTTTCGATGCCCCTAATTATTTGGATTTGCGTACATGCCGGCCTACGGGGGGACCAGAGGTCATCGAGCAGCCTTTCATTTATCTGTTGATGCAGGATGTGCGGGGAAACGGAAAAAATTCCCTCGCTGTTTGAATTTACACGTCGTTGGTTGGATTTTATCGGGTGGCTAAATTCTAACTGAATAAATCAGTTATAATTTAACGAAGTTGAGTAATATGTCCTGTAGCAGGCTCTAGAGCAGACATGTTTTGTTTACTGACGAGAGTCGCTTACAGCGTTCGTTCGGTAAATAACCTCTTGATAAATACCCGTTAGGAATACCCCTCCTATATACATTAGAGTACTTAGGCTATTTCGTTATCTTCTTGAATAGCGAATGGAGTACAGCTGGTGTCACGTTTAACCCCTATATTTTTGATCATGGTAAATACGAATGTGGTAAGTTTTAATGCACGCACGTTTAATGAACAGCAGAAATGTCTATCGCACACATGTATCACTGATACTTGTATATCTGCGTTACTCTATCATCTTGTTGGATAGCAAATGGAGTACATATGATGGCATATTTAACTCCCATATTTTTGATCACAGAAAACACGAATGTGGTATGCATGTGTTTAATACACGCGCGTTTAATGCACCGCCCATCGCTCACACGTATCTCTGATCATTTATTCTACTCTGTCGTGCAGTACGCCACATCCAACCAATGAATGAATGTACTGCGAGGAAAACACGTATGATTGATTCGTGTTTAATGCACAGTTACTGTTTTTATGCCTCTATTACAGTTCTGAATTGTGAAATAGACAAACATATGCTGTATTCGAAATATTTTTATTAAAATATTTTCTAGGTTCTAAGTACTTTGAACTATACTCAAATTACGTGTTGTACTTCATTCATATTGCATATAAATAATTATGTAAATAAATAAAAGTGTAAAAACGTATGATAGATGTAACAAAATGTAAATCTTCAAAAATGTATAGATTTTCTTTCAGAATATTATGCGTATTTAACCAAAGTAACTTTAATAATGTTTTTCACTTCGTTCTTAAAAATTAATTAGTTTCACTATTCAATAGTCACAAAATTCTTGGTACATTTTTAGTTGAATGTCGTTTTTAAATTTCCTAATCCAAAATTTAATTATTTTTACATGTAGTCACATTTTCTAAATAATATAACTGAATCACAAAGTTTTTATTGTATTATTGTTAAATTTGTACGTACAAAGGAGTTTGCTTAAAAATTTTGAATATTTACAATTTTAAAGAATTTATTTTTAATTTACAGCAGTTAATGTTTAAAAAATTATTTCTACTTTCAACTTCCTATTATCTACGTTTAACATGTAATAGTTACTAAATATCTTATGCAGAATATTCCGTTTATAATATTACCATTGCACAATTATTTTAGTTATATACAAACATAACTGTGAAGTTAAACACGAAGTTAACTTCTTTGAAAATTCCTCATTTATAAGAGAATTACTACTTCATTATGGCTCTCTGTACACCATTCTTTTTTTATAAATAAACTATCTCCATATCTGCAAATAAATATTCATATCTTGCATGCAATTAACTGGTCCTTTTTCGGAAGGACCAACCTCCAAAGCCCCTAAACCGGGAATTTATCAAGTAACGTATTGAATATAAAATAGCTACATTGTCTTTTTAACTCATGTATATATTTATAATTTCAATTAAAATAATATTTAGTGTTGTCAGCAGTTAATACGAGTCAAATACGAGCAATTCTCTCATTTTTGAGCTTATGAGAGACGTGAAATCATGGTGTGTTTACACATTTGATAATGTATTTAACATCGTAAACATCATGATGTGTTCACAAACATTTTCCAACAGATTTACAACAGTATAATTGCGTCTATTTTATAGAAATGTTTATGTCTATGGTTTGACCACATTCTATAATGTTCACAAGTCCATTGACTGACGTCTGTGCTTCAACTTTGATTCTTAGCCAGCTCTATAAAACAATACTGCGTATGTGGATTCAAGGTTAGCTTCACAAAAATATGAGGTTTCATCAGATACAGAGTTGATTTGTAATATTCTTATTGAATATTAGGGTTTCTGATTAACTGACAGTCCGAAGCAATGTGAATCCTACGCCTATCGTGTACACAGGAAAAAGTTATTGGGTACTTGTTAGTTGTTGACAAGTTATGATCTTGATATCGTATCAAGAGGACATTAAAATCGTATGCGGGTTCGTTATTCTGCATAACTACCGATCGTAGATGCTCAAGAGTTGTTGAAAAGTGTACATTGCGTAGGAAATGGGCAGTTACGAACGAGGAGCCGTTCGTCCAAAGGGTGAGCATCGTAGTCACCCAAGAGAGAAATGTTTCGACGTGGGTCATGTTGTTGGCGTGATGTTTATCGTGCAGGAAGACGCGGCTAAGAAAGCCGAACGAAATTCGAAGTCCATCGGACCGTGGAACCCCGATGCACCTGTTTGATCCGCGCTGATTAGTTTCATTTTTACGGCAGCCGCCTGTTGTACGGTCCCGGACACTTCCTTACCACGGAATCGGCCGAAATTGCGTAATTTCACGCATGCGAGCTGCGAGTAACTCGCCAGTCCGGCGATATCGCAGATTAAACTGTTTAGAAACACGTGTAAGACTTGTCGATCGCATCGCGCGTGAAACGCAAACCTGAACCGATATGGCACACCGTAATCTACGCTGTGGCATCTACACCATAACATCTACAACATTGTTCTTTTGTTCTAATGTTTCACTACATTTATGGGATAAAACTACCACACTTACTTGGGCATTCTAAACGTTACAATGTTAACTTTGAGAGTATCTCGTATTTGTGATGTGCTAACTTTTTACATTGATATTTGGTAATTATTTACTTTGTTGATCAATTTTGATGATTTTGAAATATGTTGGAAAGGTTAACATTCTAAATAATCTTGCGTTATGTAATTCCCTTTCGACTTTAGCTACTAACAAAGATATACGCAAGTGTACAGTGTTACAATATACAGGGTTAGTCTAAAATACGACCTCACCATTATATTTCAGAAGCGGCTTTAAATATGGAAAAATGCTTCAGACAAAAGTTGCAGAATATTAAGGGGAACATTAGACATAATTTGCTTTTGTGTAAGTCCCAAGATACGAAGCTTCAAAGTTGACATATCGTCAACATCCACGTTATCCAAGGTGTATCACGCGAAGGTTGCGCAATCAGATTTACGCCAGTTATTTGTCAACTTTTACCATCCAAGATCAAATTGTTACTACCATCTTATATCCTAGTGAATATCCTACAACTTTTTTCTGAAATATTTGCTCATATTTAAAGTCGCTCCCGATATGGGTGGGTACTTTAGAGAGATCCTTACAATAGTATACACAGCATAGTATATTTTACTATTATATATCTACTATATTGCAAGATTCTTTTAATATCCTTAATATGACATACTCAAGTATATTCTGTTATAATATACTTAAATAGGTCACAATACTGAACTATAGGTTCTTCTTTATTCATCCTACCACCTCTTAATCTCTTCGCTTATCAAGTTAGACTCGTGACGCGGTTACAGTTCAAATGTAACTTAAATAGTATTTGCATAAAGATCGAGCTTCGAGTTCGGAACCAATTGTAATTTGTAAAATGGAAGATAAATCCAAAATATACGTAACCAAAGTTTTTTATTTATCTTAACACTGCAGTAATAATTAAGTATCTCTGACTGACGCAACTGCCGAGAAGCTTGTAAATTAAAGGGTCAACCTTCGTTTTTGAGATATTCCCAACAATAATTTAATGTCTGACTGGTTGGAGATAAAATGTCATAAAGGGTTAAAGTTATGTCTTAGATTTACAGGTTATTGATTTTCACAAAGAGTTTGAGGAAAGAAGAAAAATGGTCTCTGTAACAATGAACATTGTTGAATAAAGCAGTTGGAGAACAAACGAGGCACCGCGAAGAAACTGTGGAGCACCAGGACCCATCTGACGGGGTCACCAGCGTCAAATGGGTCCTGGGGAATACGTCCACTCAGAATTTCTCCTAAACGATGCCGATGCAGTTGATGACGCCGCTGGTACGTGTAGAAATGGGCGCTGGGTCAGCAGATGGACCAAACTGACCGTCGCTTTCAGGGGAACAATAAAGTTTCATGCACATTGTATCCCACTTGAGTGTCCTATTGTCGTGCGTATATACATATACGAGCTAGCAGATATAATTGTGATTTCACCCACGACCCACTATTGCTCTTCAATTTTCTGGAGGACCATGAACTTCTACGGGACACGGTGAATCACGGCCGAAAGTGTTCTCGATCGATAGGAAATGTTTCGACGGGTTCTCGCTTGCCTCTGGGAACAGCCCGGTCTTCGGGTCGACTGTTACACAGATGTCTCAGATAACACGGTAATTGCGAGCCATTGCTGTTGATTTTCGAGCTGCAATATTATTTTCTTTGACGAAAGTTTCACATTGTAGGATAACTGAGAGTTTAGAGAAATCGGTTCCTATTTGGGAATCTGGAATTTGGGACAAGTTTCTTTTTATGTGAGAATTTAGGAAAATATATTATTTTAAGACTTAGGTAAACATTTTTTCATTTGAGATTTCAGGAGAATTGTTTTTTATTTGAGAGTTTAGGAAAGGGCTTTTACTTAAGAATGTAAGGTCTTATCTTACTTGAGAATTTGGGGAAATCTTTTTTATTCGAGAACTCGAGGAAAATCTTGTCTTACTTCAATTTTTCTTTCAATATTAAATTCTCAAGTTTCTCAACAATTTAAAAAAAATAACGTAACTGTTAAATGCTCATGCACGAATGTACTTTTGAAAAATCTAGGCCCTAGTACTCTTCGAACTATTCATCCTTCTTCTTCGACATTTTCCTGTATCGGTACTGGTTGCAATTTGATACAGTTGCATGAACCAACCTGTATATCAAATGTCACAAATCTCCACCTTCATCCCAGAAGTGGAACTATTCAAATTGACGATTTAAAATCTCAGTCGAGTGAGTGCAATATCTCGGTCTTACCGATCGCAGAAGTCAATCAGTCCCAAGGGAGGATCATTAAATTCGAAATGTAAATCGCGAGGGGTGCAGCAAGTGGGCGCTAATATGTGCCAGATCCATTAATCATAACCCCGGGGTTACTGACGACCCCTGCTCGTGTCTGTGAGGCTTGCAAAACTGTGCAAGCGTTCAGAAGCAGAAACAGGTTAACGTTAGACACACCCCGTCGCTCGTTGAGGGACTTCCAGGCATTGTTCATGGCGCTGCACTACCCTAAATATTAACAACGAGCGAACAGGGGTCAGTACAACCCTCGAAAAGTTTCCCTGGGTTGCTCCCTTTCAGTTGTTCCTTCTCGCGAACATCCCTGTGCGGGCCGAGAGGGTGGTGGTGGTGTTTGTAGGGGTTTACGCTGAACGTAGGAATGCGAAAAGTTTAATCTTCCATCGAGAGAAATTTTTCACGGCTCCTGTGAAGGGATTCACTGTGAATTTACTACTTTAATAAAACATTTTTAAAAGAATTTCTTCGGATAACTCGTCTGTAGTAATTTCGTCGGTGTATTAGATGGATACATTAGATTATTATATTGGATTGCATTAGGTTAAATGGCCGATTTCGAGACATCTGGCACAGTTTGATAATAAAAAATAACTACAAATATTACTACTTATACGTATTATAAACACTACTACTACTACATATTGGAAATACTATTACTTATATCTCTTACAAGTACTATTTAAGATATATTAATTTGGAAGTTGGAGTGTGCTAAAAATGATTATGCAAACCTTTCAAATATCCTAATCTTTTTGTAGTATGAATTGGTTACTTGTCAGAAAATCATCTCATTACTCTTTACGATGCACAGTAAGGTGGTTATCTAATGACTAACAGTATCATACTAACAATAAGTGTATTAACGAAAGATTTCGACAGCCATTTTTAATAAACGTTAACCTGTGAATTGGTGTAATGCAAGTGCTCTACCGTTGTTTTACCACAGATTTATCAAATTGTTTCACAGTTTAGATGTTCTGAAATCTATTATTATTTTTTATAATTGGCAACCAGCTATTTTGTATATAAAATATTAATAGAACGTTTATATAGTCGTTTTTATTAAATTTTAAGCTTCAGATTGTTACAATGTATGTTTTGTTTTATGGTACTTTTATGCCACCAAATCATACATTTTTAATGTTTCAAAATCGTTTAATTTACATGAACTTAATTAGTACAATACTTGCCAGGTTTTATGAAATATATTAATGAATGGTTTATGTTGATAACGATATTTTCATTTGTAAAATTCATTTTCATTTGTATTTTAAATTGATACAGCAAAAATTACATTTTTATGTACTTTATATCATTAATTTGTGTCAGACTTTCTACTTCGAAATTGGATATTGTTTTTTGTAATTGGCAATCAATTATTTCAATATTATCGAAGAATTTATACAGTTTTTTAAATAATATTTTACGCAACGAATTGATGTGCCATAAATAATATTTTACGGTAAGTACTTCTTCATTTTTCTATTAGGTTCAATAATTAGGTATAATTCAATAATAAATAAATTAGGTATAATTCAATATTTCAATAATTTCTAACATATACACTATGCGTAGATAAAAATTGTATACGTATAGATTGTGTACAGGTTTGGGAATTATTTAAAATAATCTGTTGATTCATTGTGAATAAGTATTGATAATCTTATTATGAATTAGCAATAAATTATTTATTTAATTTTCGATCTCGAATAAAAATTTAGTCGAATAATTAAGAGTTTGTGTAGGTATTTGAAAATAATAGATAAAATTAAATGTTATCAATTAAAACATTATTTTAAATACAAATGTCTTTGAATTATCCATTGCTTTTAAATATATTGATATCGTACGAAATTCATATTCAAACGTCTATGAATAAAGTTTTATTCGAGGAATAAATTATTCTTCACATATTATACAGACTTGCAAAATCGTTAATAAGTATTTAATAAATTACATATTGATTATAGCATAATTATATATTATTATATATCATATAATTAATATTACGTATAACATATATTAATTAATAAGTATTATAAGTTTAGTCTTATCTTTTATTGTATACAGTACAGTATATAGTACATATAGTGAAATAATTGAATTTACAAATGGTTAAATTTAAAAATGAAAAAATTTTCAAATTTCCAACCTTTCAAATCCTTAAATATATAAATATATAATTTTTTTAATTTTTCAAATGTCCGAATTTATAAATCACCGAATTCTTAAATATTTAAATATCCAAAATCCTAGATTTCCCCGTTCTCGGATTTCTTGGGTTTCAAATCCCTAGATTTCCATAGCCACAAATCTCTAAATTCTTAGATTCCTAAATCCCTAGATCTGCCAATTTCTGTATCTTCCAATATCTAGACTGCTATATCTCTAGGTACTAAATTTCTATGTTTCAAAATTATTATGTTACAAAATTCCTATGTCAACAAATTCCTAGATGCGCCAATTATTATGTCCTCCAATATCTAGATCGCTATATCTCTAGACCTCCAAGTTCTTATGTTGCAAAATTACTAGATCTCGAAACTATTATGCTACTAAATTCCTAGATTCCCAAATTCCTACATCCCTAAATTCGTAGACCCCTCGACTTCTATGTTTTCCAATACCTAGACCGTTATAATATCTAGTTTTCAAAATTTCTAGTTCCAGAATTACTAGATCACTGAATCCATAGATTCTTAAATTTTTATATCTCGCAATTTCTAGATCTCGATATTCCTAAATTTACAGATTTTCATGTTCTTGAATCTCTAGGTTTACAAATTCATATATCTAAATTTCCATATCCCCAAATTCGAAGGTCTCCATATTAATATATCGCCAAAGTCCTAGATCTGCAAATACCAAAAAGAGCTAGATCTCGGAACTCCTGTAATTGCAGTGGACCACTAAAATCCTAGATTCCTAAATTCCTATATCAAAAAATGTCTAAATTACCGTATTCATATATCTCCAAACCCAAATGTGCCCAAATCCCCTACTTCCAAATAAATCCAACCCTAACTTTTTAAATTATAAAAAATCTTTAAAATCCACCGAACTTAAGGCTCCCGGTATCTTTCATAAGGTTACCAAATTTGCTTTCTGCTTACACAGGCTCTTCGTAAACGCACCAAATACTGACTTGAAGTAAATAACGAGGTTAATTCAGAATTCTCGCCCATTAGTAAAGAGTTATGCTAAGTGGACAAGCGTATTCATATCAAAATTTCCTCGGCAAATGATGATGGAAGTTGGTCGGAACCCGTTTGGTGCATCCACATGGAAAAACATCGCGAAGCAACGGAAAGACGGGGTCCAGAGCACGTCGGTGATCAGCTATCTGGACAAGTGGTGAAACTGCTGCAATATGAAAGGCGACATCCCTAAATGGAGCAGTTGGTTGTGAAGGCAATATGTATCGTTCATGTGGCACGCGATTGCGCTCACAATGTGACTCCATATACGGTCCTGTACATGTGTTCCGGTCAGTGGTTCTTCTCCCTCTGGTCCAGGCTGCCTTTTCCGGCTGTCCGGAGCTGCATTCCTTATTCGATGCGCCTGTGTCCACGTGCACACTGCTCACCTGTCGGCCCCGGGAGAGAAACGCTCTGCCGCCGATAAAATATCGCCAATCCCCGTTGCTGCAACTACAGCTGTCAGGAATAACAACCAGCCGATAGCAGAAAACCCTGGCTACCGGACGGCTCGCAAAATTCTAGCACTTAACCTAACTATCGGATGCTGTTACGTGTACAGTACGCTCGTCACAAGATGAGCTCTACGGACTCGGAGACACGAATCTACTTTCCTGCTTTTCCGATCCGATTTCTGCATATAATGGAAACGATTGTCCAACCTATTGAAAATACGCGAGAATGTATGTGTTCTGTTGTCATGAATTACGTTCAGTTGTTATTTATTACGTTGTTAGGACTACTTTACCCTCCATCTTGTGGTGGATAAACAATAAGTATATTTATATAAACGGGTTATTTTAATTCTGTTGATGTTTTGAACGAGAAGGGCGAACGTGTATTTCGGTTCATGGGCCAAAAAGTGTGTTTATGTTCGTGAGGTATAAGCTTTGTTTACGTAGTGGAATTTGTTTGATTATGGAGGTCTTCATTTTGATATGGAAGATCTACCTAGGTGGTTTGCTTTCAATTAATGTATTGTTTCAGTTATCAGATGCAGGGAGGCAGATATTTTAGGATTTTGGAATTTTGGGGTTTGGGATATTGAGACTTTGGAAGTTTGAGAGTTTAGGACTTTAGGACATTTTAATTTCGGAATTTTTGTGAAATTTTGGGATTTGGGACATTGACATTTTGAAATATTTGAAATTTGCGAGATTGGAAGTTCAGAATTTTGGGATACTGAAATTAAAGAATTGTGGGAATTTGGGGCCATGGAGTTTTGGATATGGAGGTTTTTTAATTTTGGAAGCTAGGTAATTTGTAACTTTGGAATTTCGCAATTTTAGAATCGTGGGAATGTGTGATCATGGAATTTTGAAACTTTTGAATTTCGGGATTTTTGAATTTTTGAATTTAGAACTATAAGAATCTTGAATTTTGAAAACTTGGGGTTCGGAATATTAGGATTTTGCAACTGTAAGACTATAGAAATTTGAAACTCCCGAATTTTTGACATTTAAAATTGTGGAAATTTGGGACTTGAGACATTAATATTATTGAATTTTGAAAGCTTGGGATTTTGGAATTTTGGTGCATAATATGTATGATAATATGGAATTCTGGAACTTTGGCTATTTGTAAATTTGGGACTTTTGAATTTTAGAAAATTTGAGACTTGGGACATAACAATTTTTTAATTTTGGAAATTTGAGATTTGAAATTTTACAACTTAAGGATTATAGGAATTTGAGATAATGAAATTTTTTAACTTTTGAATTTTAGATTTTTGATACTTGGGTGCCTTCGAACTTTAGAACACTGGATATTGAAACTTCAGCGTTGGAATTTTGGAAATTTGAAACTTAGACAAATTGAAATTTTAGAACTTTTGCATTATGGAATTTCGGGACATCAGAACTTTGGGACTTCAACAAATTCGGAATTTTAGAATCTCGGGAATTTAAGACGTACGGACTTTGGGACTTTAAGACAATTGAATCTTGGAACTTCAAAATTGTTGAATTTTGGAAATATTACTCATAATAAAGTGGACACAGTTCTAGTCATGTGAGTTTTTGAGCTATATCAAGTCTTTCGAACCATAACTACTAATATCACTACTAGTAGAGTACCTACAGACCAGGTGCCTCGATCATGTATTTCAAATTTAGAGTACCTATCATAAAACATATATACAGTATGTCTGAAAAGTAACGGAACTTTTTAAATTCAAGGAAAACTTCTAGTACCATCTATTAAAACAATATGCTATTTGAAAACAGTATTCCTCCCCCACAAAACAAACCAATCGTTATTGGAATCGAGCATCGAATTGTAAACTTATAGTGTTTAAAGCGACAGAACCTTTCGTCACCGTGTCACAAAGTCACGATGGAGTAAAGAGCGAATATTAAATTCTGCTCGGTAAAGCTCGGTAAAACTTTTACAGAAACATTTGAATTAATGAAAAATGTTTATGGCGACGATTGTTTATCCCGTACACGTGTGTTCGAGTGGATAAGCGATTCCAGGATGGTCGTGATACTTTGGAAGACGACCCAAAGCCAGGTTTTGGGTTTTTCTAAATTCTAAACGATTCTAAAGGTATTATACTTCGGGAATTCGTTCCACAGGGACAAAATGTTAATGGCGAATATTATCTGGGTGTTAAGGAACGTTTGTGGAAAATAATTGTTCGTGTGAGGCCCGAATATTGAACGCTAGGGTGTTGGTTTCTGTTGCATGATAATGCACCATGTCACAGAACTGTCGCAGTTCGTGAATTTTTGGCGAAAAAACAAGTCTGTGTGCTCCAACATCCTCCATGTTCGCCTGACTTATCTCCATGCGATTACTTCCTTTTTCCAAAATTGCAATTAGCCATGAAAGGAACGTTTTATGACACTGTTACACAAGTCCAAGCAGCTGTGACAAGGGTGATTGAAGCGATTATTGATTTCACGACGACTAATGTCAATGATAACCAAGTATTGGCGTCAACAATCAATTATGAAGCTTATTACGTACACTCCCTGGCCATCGAATTAGGACCATTATAAATTTTCAGCATTTTACAAGATTTCCGTAAAATTAAATGGTCTGTTTAAGTTGTAATTATATAATTTATTAGCTACTAACATGATACATTATTACTGTACATAACATTATTAACACATGTAAATATCTTGTATTTCCATCATTTGCTTTGGCCACAGCTTGTATCTGGCATGCTCTGTATACATTGATCATATGTTTTATATTCTCATTATTTTCCCAAATATCTGTAAACTAGCCTTTTGAGTAGGTAGATATTTTCGATGGCATTCAAATTTCACCTCACGCGCTATCGATACTCGAGCCTAACGTAAACGCACGGCACTTAATCAGTCACCACACAATTTATTATCATGATAGTAACAAATTGCTATGTATATATCGTTATCAATGTATTCAGTAATAATTTTACATGACCTAAAACAATTTTCCGTATGTGACATAATGTTATCGCCATAAAAGTGAAATTTTACGTGGTCCTAATTCGATGGTCAGGGACCGTAGTTTTAGTCAATGCAAAGTGTTAAAAATTGTCGGAAACGATACACACGCTTTTTTATCAATGTTACGATCATAATAGATGTCGGCAGATTCCTGTCGTCAGATCACCGCCAAAATTTAGGGTGACTCACAAGACTAGTCTCAAAATTTCAAATCAAGAGACCTAAAATTCTAATCTTGGTACAAGCAAACAGACAAATGAACAAATGTAAACCGAGTCGTCCTGCAGCATAACTACATTCGACAGTAAAACTACATTGTCGGGTAATATATGCTAATTACTCATTTTTGTCAATTTCCCGTTCCGCATGCCTTCTTGTAAGACACACACAGTATGGAACGTAACTGCATACATGTACAACCGTATTCAAAATCCTTCGTTACTTGCCCAAATATAACTAGAAGAAATAGAAACGCGTCCAAAAAAGTACATAGAATTGCAGAGGGAAACAAATAGCATCGAAATGTAACAAAAAAGAGAAACAGTTGATCCCAGTGATAAATCCAAGCAATTCTCGTTACACGCGCGAGCTGCGCTAACGGGAAAATTATGCACGGAACCGCAATAATTTCCGCATCAAATTCCCTGTTCGCGATATTTTAAAGTGTACATTTAAGGACGCGCGGCCAAAGGCGCGAAGAGGAAATTCATTCATTAATATTAACCACGCGGGAACCCATCGCATTTGCATTTACTGTTCTTGGCTTGGCTGACCAGGAAACGGAATATCCACGTAATTCGTGGCAGTAGGTAGAAGCGTTGCAACGTTTTCGTCGTTGTGCAAGCTGCATTATAATGCACATACCCAGGCCGTTAGTGCTCTAGAACAGATGCTGTGGGATATCGAGCAAACGCAGTCATTGCCATTAGTTTTTACCATGCAAACGTGCCTTTTCCTTGAAGAATTACTAAACACTTCCGATTGCATAAATGTGCGACCGCTTATTGCTGTTATTAACTCGTTCGTTGCCAGAAGAAAATAATCCCCTTTGAATACGATGCAGTATGTGCCGATATAGGATAGCACTTTGTAAATTGTATGTTACGTGAGAAACCAGTGTAGGTCAGTGTTGGGCATATCGAATGCTCGTCGAAGCGATCGCGGGCATAGTAGAAACGATGTGTACAGGGATTAGATGCTGTAGATCCATAAACTTCGTATTCAGAAATTTTTTATATTTGATATTTGGGCATATGGGACCTGGGGGCATAGGAACTTTAGGAAAATAAATTTGATGTAAGAATTTGGGGAGTAGAAAAATTGGGAATTAGGGAATTCGAGGAATTTATGGACTTGGGGATTTGGGAATTTGGGTACTTGGGATATTGGGAATTGAGGAATTCGGATAATTAGGAATTTGGAAAACTGGGAATTCGAATGAACAAAAGTTTGGGAATTCAGTAATTCGGAAATTTGAGAACTTCAGAGTTTGAGAGTTTGAGAAGTTGAGGAGTTGGGAAGTTGGGAATTTGAGAATTTCAGAAGTTGAGAATTTGACAATTTGACAATTTGGTAATGTAGGAATTTGAGAATTTAAGAATTTGAGAATTTGAGAATTTGAGAATTTGAGAATTTGAGAATTTGAGAATTTGAGAATTTGAGAATTTGAGAATTTGAGAATTTGAGAATTTGAGAATTTGAGAATTTGAGAATTTGAGAATTTGAGAATTTGGGAATTTGAGAATTTGGGAATTTGGGAATTTGAAAATTTGAGAATTTAGGAATTTGAGAATTTGAGAATTTGAGAATTTGAGAATTTGAGAATTTGAGAATGTGGGAATTTGAGGATGTGGGAATTTGAGAATTTGAGAATTTGAGAATTTGAAAATTTGAGAAATTGGGAATGTGGGAATTTTAGAATTTGAGAATTTGGGAATGTGGGAATTTGAGAATTTGAGAATTTGAGAATTTGAGAATTTGAGATTTTGAGAATTTGAGAATTTGAGAATTTGTAAATTTATAAACTAAGAAAATTGAGAGATTTACAATTTGAGAATTTAGAATTTTGAGGATTGGGAAACTTACAACTTTGGTTTTAAAAATTTGAGAATTTGAAGATTTGATAACTTGAGAATTTACAATTCTGAGCATTTGAAAATTATAAAATTGAAAGTCTTGCAAATTTGGAAATTTGATTAGTTAGAAATTTCGAAACATGAATATTTGGAAATTATAAAAAAGGGACACTAAGGCTTTTGGAAGTTTGGTAATTTTTTATTTGAAAAT
Source organism: Megachile willughbiella (assembly GCA_945859595.2). Classification (NCBI taxonomy): domain Eukaryota; kingdom Metazoa; phylum Arthropoda; class Insecta; order Hymenoptera; family Megachilidae; genus Megachile; species Megachile willughbiella. Next base: position 2,153,015 of record OX243806.1, read on the forward strand.
TCTAAAACTCAAAATTTTTGAGATTTTACTATATTTTTGTATAAAAATTTTAAATGTCGGGAATTTTGAAATTCGGGAAGTAGAAAATTGTTTAATATTGGAATTCAACGACATAGGAATTTTAATACGTTTGCAATTTGGGGAATTGGAAAGATTGGAATGTTGGAGTTTGAAAACTTTGCAAAGTGGAAATTTGGAAAGTTAAGATTTTATCGATAATGAAAGTTAAAGAGCTGGGAATTAATGAATTTAAAAATTTGATAATATGGAAATTTGGAAATTTGGGAAATTTTTGAAGTTTAGAAAATTTTGGGAATATAGGATTTAGGAATTTCGAAATTTTGGAAGTGTAAAACTTTTCAATTTAGGAATATAAAAATTTGGGAACTGAAAGTTTGGGTTTTATTAAATTTAAAAATTTGAATGTTTAGTAATTTATAAATTTGGTAATTTAGGATTTTAGATCTTAAAGTATCGGTGTTTAGAAAATTAGAAATATGAACAACTTTAAAATGAGGAAATTTAAAAACATTGTTATTTAAAAATTTGAGGACTTTTCAAATTTGTAATTAAAAATTTGTTAGATTTGCAATTTGGGAATTTGGAAAGCTGGGGATTTAGTGACTTGGATATTTGCAAATCAAAATTCTTGAATTTCAAAATTTGACAATCTAACAATTTGGAAGCTGTGTAATTTTGAGAACTTGGAGCTTAAAAATTTGGGATTTAGAAATTTTGGAAGTTTGGAAAAAATTGTCTAGTTTCGGAAAATTAAAAACTTGAAAATTTAGGTATTTGGCAATTTTTAAATTTGAAAATGTGAAGGTTTCAGGTTTTACGAATTTAGAAAGTTAATTAAACACATGACATTATACACATTTGGAAATCTGAGAATTTTTAAAATTGTATAACTTTAAAACATCGGAATTCTGAAAATATAATAATTTAACAATGTATCAATTCAAAAATTTAAGAATTTATAAATTTGAAAGTTTATTATGATTATTATATAATTATTATATGATTATTTTTATATAAATTCCAAATTTGTAGCAGGACAAAACAAAGAAGTTTTTAAAAACATTTTAATTTGATAGGAACTAGCTATTTTTGAAAAAAGAGCGATTGAAAATATTACTTTAATTACAAGACACAATATGCAGGAGCTTCATTCGCGTACCAAATGTTTAGAATCACATTCAAAAATAATTTATTGTGTGATTTAGATAAAATACGTTCTGAAGATAAAAATACAAATTTGGAGTTTGTAATAATCATAATAAACTTTCTACAGACGTTTACTTTGGAAATGTCCGGTAATAAACAAAAATAACAAAGTGACTATTATTTCAAAAATCATGATACTTCACATAAAGGTGTACAGTTACATATGTTCCAAATGACTTCTCTCATCTCTTGCAAACTTTCCATCGACGTACCTAACACCCTATATAATTGTAAGCAAGAGATTTCGAAGCCTCTCCCATTGAAGACTAGAAGTTGGACAAGCCCTAATCATGTAATTCGTTTTCCACAATAGCATCGAAGATCCGAAACGAACCGATTAATCGTGCTCAGCCGATCAGTGCGCGTTCGATTTTCCTCGTCGATAAAACAGAGAAAGGCTACCTGTCACCAGAGGGCCGTAGGTGTGGAGCAGCTGTCGTTCTCGACAAAAATAATCGTAATAGAATTGTCAAAACGTATCAGGCCCGTTATTTTACGGGGGCTGAATCCGTGCCAGAGGGAGAAGGGACTTCTTCGTCCCGGGTATCCCACCGGTGAATCGTTTCCCCGAGGGAATTACTCTGGGTATTATATTGAACTGGAAAGGACGTCGAGATAGGGGTCCGAGTGCAAATGGAGTGGCCCGGGCAGAATATGCTAGTGTCACGGGGACGCTTACTAATACCACGGATTATACCGGAGGATATCTGCACGGTATATCTTATTCGCGCGATCGCTTTAACGCGGCTGCATCTTTCCGCTGAGAATTAGCATACTGCGATAAAGCCCGGCCGGGGAGAAGAAACATGTAGATGAGCTTTGAGAGCGAGATGTGACGTCGAGTAACGAGACTGCTACGATAACTTCGTTTGACGAACAATTTTTTTTAATTCATAGCGAAGGACTAATTTGATATTAATATCTTACGTTAGTTTCTTTTCGGAGTTGTATACGAATCACCGTTGTGCATAATTTCAACTCCTCTATTCTCTTGAAAATTCAGGTATTTTAAATAATAATTTTTGAAGTCGTAAAAATATTAAATAATCGTAAACCAGATACTGCCATATCTTGTACTGTAAGAACAGTTTGATACACTCTGTGAAAATTGTAACAATTCTGCAGTAAGACTGCTCTAGAATACATACACAGCGTGTTTATAATAATTATAATAAACTTTTTACAATTGTTTAGTTTAGAAAAGTCTAGTAAAAAGCAAAATTATATATATATATATGTATAGCTAAATATGTTCCAAATGACCTCTTCTCTCATCCCTTGCAAATTGTCTATCGATCTATCTAACACCCTGCATATTTCCTCCGTTAATCTTTCTATAAGTTATTTCACTTTGTCCATCAGTTATCTAGTTTCTATGTATTTTGTGCACTTTGAGGTCACGTGAAGGTCATAGTGTTATAGGCTGTTGATTTCGTCTTGACCACAATTATCATGTCATGGTAATGAAAATATATAGCCCCACTTTAAAAACTTTAATGACCTTGAAATCTCGGAAAAATGACCTTGAAAAATATTTTTTAATCGCAATATTTTTTCGATTGAACAAAATAATGTTTTCCTCTTACATTTTGTTTTGTCCTCAAAAATAAGGTGGATATTCAAGGTGGTCAAGCTAGGTGGGACATCCTTGGTTAGACTTGTAGTTTTGTCTAACCTACAAATAGAATTTTCCATAAAAACGAATAATAATTCTTTCTATTTCTAATTTATTATATACCATTCAATAATTCATTGTACCTCAAAATTTGTCTAGCATTCTTACGTGACACTTGCATTATTGGCAAGTGTAGACTAGTTAAAAATGAAGTGATCTTATAATATTGACCAACCAGTGCACCGTATGCCCGTCACGAGATGAGTTTTAAAAATTGAGATAGTTTTCTCTAGTTTTTTAATTTGACTGGTGTCTGTGACTGCTATAAATTACTTCTGTATTTATTATACAGAAGCAAAGAATACGATTTGTCCAATCGTATTTTTTAGCATCCTGTAAAGATTCATCTTATGACAAACGAATTTATCGACCAAGACATCAATTGTCTCCAACTAATCATCACAAACAATATTAAAATTAAAATTGAACATAAAATCAGCCTCCAAAATTATTGAAATAAATCTAAAATTTAAAGGTCCGTGGTCCTTAGTTGAAAATCTCGAAGAGAAAAGGGGTGCAAAGTGTGACCGTCGACGATAAATCAGCACCGGAGTTTTCCCGGCACCGATGACAAACACAATAAGTTCCAATTTCGGTCATTTATATACGCTACGCCCGGGATAATATGACGCCGGATCCTTTGTGCACGCAGGACTAACGGAAGGAGAAGGGGAGGAGGGGGATTCAACGGATACACACGAGTGACGTCACTTACAAGGACATAAATCAAAGCGAAGGACCAAAGTCCCGAACACGGTCGCCGACGTTCCCTAGGGAACCGAAAGGTCCTCTTTTGAAACGACCAGAAATTCCGCGGATGGGGAGTACCCAAGAGTTGGTCTACTCGAAAGTAGGATGATCTCAAAAGACTTTAAAAGGGTGAGACAAGGTTTTTGTGAGGTGTTTTCAGAGACACTCTAATTACAGTTGCGAAATGGCGACATCCATTTTAATCGGTGTCACCATTTTTCTGCAACATTTATACCGGGAAGATTAATTTATAGATAAAATGGTAGTGTATTATTTTATGACATGAAGTATTATTTACGCTATTTTTAGTGAAATATATTTTACATGGGCTGCTCAGAACTTAGAGCCAGCTGATATGTGTATGTAAGTATGCAAGTACAGTTGCATAAATACACCAACATCTCATATTTTCAATGATCTGATCTTCATGTAGGAAATTATGGTCAGTCTGCCAGATGTTAATTCATAGTGTGTAAGAAATAAATTGTGTAAAAGAAAATTGACATATCAACGTAAATATTAAATACTATTACATAAACCTGATTTTCATGAACATGAAATCTGAGTTTCATGAATACACAAACCTTGTATATTTTGTTTCGTAGAAAAATACTGTATCAATACGTTTGATACGTTTGATTAGTGAATGAAAGTTCAGTAACTTTTAACCTAGTATTATTTCGTACCAAAAGTGTTCGAACCGACACGATGGGACGTTAAAAAAGAGATTCGTCCTGGTGATCCCAGAAGAGGTTATTCGAAAGAAACGGAACCAGCACTTGACGCGCTTTAATTAAGTTCGCTGATTTCCGGATTCGATTCCAGCGAGCCTGGACAAACGTCGGGGGTGCGAGGGTGTAAAGAGGGAGGGGGTTGGAGTTGCAGAGCTGCCGGATCGCGTAATGAAATATGCGTGACGAGAGGTCCCACGAGTCCTCGACTCGCACCACCATTACTCAGTTCGGTTCAGCTCGATGCGGTTCCAGTTTCTGCTTCGGGAAGGGTGGCTACGCGTTATATTATTCAATTATGTCATTCCAGTTATACGAGCGAGGCTGAGGAACTTTCGGAGAGGTGGGAGGAGAGACAAAGGGACGATCCCCTCCGTGGCAGCAGCGCGGAGTCTACGGGGCAGCCATTATGAAATTGTAGTTACTCGATTAATTTCAACCCCCGATGCGAGAATTATCATAAGATAATGGGGCTGCTTTAATTCTGCTGGGGTGCAGAACGAATTCAGCCATGTGTTTTATCGCTGATTACTGTAACCCCTCTTTTTCGATGCTCCGGTTTTTATTGAAAAATTAATTAGTATATTTCTTTTAATTTCATTTCATTTCTTTTTTTATTATTTGAATGGACACTGTAGAGATTGAATTTTAAGCATTAGGTACAAAAGATTGCAAGAATACTATTACTTACGCTTATTATTAAATATAAAAAATTTAAACGATGGTTTTTAATATTTTATAATGTCTTCAGTAATTTTCAATGTAATAACCGAAATTATTTTTTAAATATTATTGTAAGAATGGGATACATATGTGTTCACCAAATCGATCGCAAGAGTGCGCATTTTTTATGTTCTTCTCTTTTGTTTTACATTTGCGATCGAGCCCCATCAGTTCACGCAATGTCCCTGTATAATTAACACGTGCTTATATGTATTTATTTTTACATTAAAATTCAATATATATATATATATAATTAAATATGCATAAAACAAGTATGTATTTATTTCAATCCACTGTACTTTAAACTGTCAAATATAACTGTATGTAGTTAAATATTAATAGCTGAATTTAATTTTAACTACTGATATTAGATTATTGTATTTATGAAAAATGACACCTTTATATTTAAAATTCATTAAGTTTCGTAACTTCGTTGTATAACTTCCTTAATTTTGAAAGAAAAAATTTGGTACCTCAGAAGTGATAATAATAAAAAAATAATAGTGAGCAAATAATTTTTACATACATTTTTGATACTAGTAATGAAGTTATAACATGAGTCAGTTGCGTGAACTACCCTGCATATTCAAAATTTACTTAAAGAAAAATTGTATAATCTTGTAAATTTGCAGTTTTATCTATCAATAATCTCATTGATAGAAAAATATGTAGTTTATTTATATTTTAAAAAATATATCAATTGCATGGAAAATTAAAAAAATTTAGAAACATAAAAATCTGTAATCTTTATATTTAAAAATATCTCATTCAATTTTAGAAATTGTTAATTTCTAAATTTAAAAATTAATAAATTCGAAAATTTTTAAGCTTTTTTTTTTTAAATTCCTAAGATTAAAAATTTTTAAGTTTGTAACTTAAAAAATATTCAAATTTGAATACTTGAAAATTTCTAAATTTAAATGTTGTAAGTTTTAAAAATATGAGTTTCCAAATTTGAAAACTTCCACCCTCCTAAATTTCCAAATTTCTTAATTTAGTGATATCTATATTAAAAAACTTGAAAATTTTCAAATTTCTAAATTGATGAATTTTTGTACTCACAAGTCCCTAGGATTAAAAATTAAAAAATTTGCAAATTTCCATATTTGAAAGCGTTTCAATTTTAGATTGGAGGATCCGTGAATTTGTTTGTAATTTGCAGTGATGGCGATAAAGCTGATTATAGATTATCTTTTTAATATCGCCATTTGCTAGTAAAAAGTTAACGATAATATAATTGTCCTTGCGTTGTAAAGAATTAACTCAATATTAAGTTGTGTGAAAATAATAATAATTAAAAATAGTAAATAATAATGATAAATAAAAAGTTCTAAAATAATAATTTAAACGTTGTTGTAATACATGAATAAATTTGTGAGTTTACAGTCACATTAGTTATATTTAATTGCATAAAATAATTGTAAATTTAGCAATTCAATACCGTCAAAGACAGTGTATCTCACTTCTGAGATTTGTGGAATTTGAGCTTTTAAAAATATAAATTTTTATTCATTTTGGATAATATTTTTTGAGAAAGTATTAAAAAATGCAAAAGTTACAATTATCTTGAAAAAACATACAAACTATAATTATTTTGAAAACAGTAAAAGTTGTAATTATTTTGAAAAATACAAAAGCTGTAATTATTATGAAAACTACAAAAATTGTCATTATTTTAAAAAACATAAAAATTGTTTTTATTTTTTAAACCATGAAAGTTGCTGCTGTTTTGAAAAATATAAAAATTGTAATTATTATACCGATTACAAAAGTTATAATTATTTTGAAAACATACAAATCATAATTATTTTTGAAAAAACAGAAATTGTAATTATTCTGAACAACACAAAAGTTATAATTATTATGCAAACCATAAAAGTTACAATTACTTCAAAACAAACAAAATTTATTATTATTTCAGAAACCACCAAGTCATATCTACGAAATATTTATTTTTATTACTTTATTACTATTTATTATTATTACTTATTTATTTAACCAGTTGTACAATACATTATTTATACAAATGCCATTAAAACGTGGATATGTATTAATACCTGTCATATTCGGCATTCTATAGAGGTAGTCAAATCTACCTGTACATAGGGTTAATTAAAAATAACAACTTGAAAATAAAATTATGATTTATAAAAACTTACTCCAGTATTTTCATAAAATTGATAATTTCTATATTATTTGGAATAACAGAAGTATATTTAATATTAAACTGAGCTTAAAAAAGTCTGAGATACACGGATTGAGATTTCAGCAAAAGGTACATTCATTTATGTCTGCAAAATGTTAATATTGTAGAATAGAAGAAGTTAAAAGTAGAAATAGAAATTGTATTATTTAACTTTCCATTTTTCTGAACTTCGAAACTTGCATTAAATTATTAAATTTATTTTATAACTGTTCCGTATATTTGGTAATAATTCTACAAGTAATCGTGTTTCCATAATATTTTTGCTTGATCTTATATTCTCAATATTTTGGTGCATCCTGCAGCTACGTGTAACGATTAAAATCGTGTGAATCTGTCCACCAGACAGGAAGCATACTAAACCCATCTAAAACGACAGGCCAGAGTACCGAATAATCCCATTTCTGTCCTCAAGGAGCTCATTCGAGCCGAATTATTGAAGCACCTAAAAGCCTTGCCACCCCAATTGTCACCCTCGACCCGACGCATCGCGTCCAATCTCGATATGATTGCATTTCGAGGAGAAAAAGATTGCCGTGAAAGTGCAGTGATTATCAGTGGTCCGATCGCTGATAAGATGGCTCTTAAGTGAATCGTCAAATCGTTTCTGCCAGCCCGTTTGAATCATGGGGGACAGGGGTGCGTGGACACATGTATCGCATGCTGTGCAAACACACCCTTCCTCGTTCTGGCTATATAAAGCTCTCTATCTATGGTTCTCCCATGGGGTCGCAGGCGTCTCTTGTTCGATCTTCGTCCGACACACGGCTGAAAATTCTGTCGGACCCTCTTCTCTTCTTCTTCGTCTGTGCGTAAAAGAAAAGTCGCGCTCTGTTTATCCAGCTGGCTGTATTTAAATGTCCTTCTAACGCGGCGTAAAATTATATGCAAAAATCCCCATAAAATATGTAAGTCCCCCTTAATGCACCGGGAAATTGTCGCGTTACGTGGCCGGCCCTTTTGGGATTATTATGCCTCGCTTCGGAACTGTTCTTCTAAAGAAGGGTGCACACGATGCAGATTTTTTTTGGACCGTTTATTCTTGACGTGAAGAAGACAAAGTCTATGGAAGATGAAGTGAAAGAAAAATAGTTTCTTTGAAGTATAAAATGTAGGAGACTTATTTATGAAACTTATGCGAAGATAATATTGATGAAATGTATCTGGGTCATTCCACGCCAAATTTCTTTTGGATTTGCGCAACGTCAATTTTCGAGGCTCCATCGTTCTGAAGGGCTCATTTTAAAGGGGAGCTTCAAAGAGTATGACCATATTTTTCTTAATTTAAACCCTTTACGCCCCTCATTGAAAAAAACGCGAAAAATGAATTTGTTTAAATTTCTCGACATTTTATAACAAATTAACGGAGTTAAAAAAAATATTTAAAAATAGCACAATCCTTTATGAATAAAATAAAAAACAGTTTAGCTAAATCGGTTGAGTACTTTCTGAGAAAAAAAATTCGTAAGTGAAGCCTATTTTCGCCAAAATGGGCAAAAATTGCAAACTTTCCAGGCTTGTTATTCTTTAACAAATTCGAAACCCGCAAAATGATGACTTAAACCCCTCCTAATTTCACATGGACTACAACATATTTTGATTAGAGCGAAATCGCAGATGGTGAGGTCCAAAAGTGATCGATTTGGCGTGGAATGACCCGTCTGTTTATACTGAACGTATTTTAAATTTTGCACAGAATTTGGATTATAAATCAACAATTATTTATTTATGAATCAAAATGATTCTTTATCTGTCTATTGCTTCTGTTTCAAAATATTTATTTTTTTTAGGGTTAAGGATAAAAAAAGACTATATTTATATTGAATATCACTCATGAGTTAATTTATTTGATTAATCTGTGAAATTTGTATAAAGTAAAACGGAGGGAAATCTTGCAATTTGTTTTAAGTATTTAATATTATGTTATATGCTATAGAAGGAGTTTATTATTTTGAATTGCGTCGATTTTGTGAAATTATATTTCGATGTAAATATTTAGGTTTGACTAAATATTTGGTTAGGTTTGGTTTATCATGGTACTAGTATTGAAGTTTTTCTAATTTTCAAAACGTAAAACCATATTTTTAAGTTACATATGTCTTCAAAATGAATTTTCAAATTTCCAAACTTTTAAACTTTTCAAATTACGAACTTTCAAATTTCCAAACTTGTAAATTGAAAAATTTTCAAATTTATATATTTATAAATTTCAAAACCACAAATTTACAGATTTAGAAATCTTTAAAATTATAAATTTTCAAACTTCATAGTTTTCAAATTTGTAAAGTCAGAAATCTTTAAACCAAGAAGAACCCTCTAATATTAACAATTTCCAAATTTAAAAATTTAGAAATGTATAAATCTGGAAATGAACTTAAAAAACCAGAAAATTAGAAATTTTTAAACTTACAAACTCACCTACTTCCAAATGTAAAAGTTTCAACAATCACGAGCTCTCAAACTTGAAAATTTTCAAAACTACAGGTTTTCAAAATCCGTGTTCAAATTAAAAAATCTTAAACTTGGTATTTTTCAAATTTTTAAGTGTGTAGCCTTCGAAGCGTTATTAAGGAAGAATTTCTTTCTACATTGAAAATTGCTTCTGTTTCATCTGTGGCAATATAACTAGAGTCAACTGTATTCATTGATGCTTACCATTGATCTAACGCAGCAACAAGTAGTGTTTTTGTTTTGGTTTCTGCAACTTTCAAGATCCGTGTTACTTATGAAGAATTTAACTACTAATTTTATTCTGAAAATCAGATACTCTGCTTTCAACGAAAATGTTTTCTGGAAATTATTAGATTCAAAAAGCATATTCCAGTATAGTGTGTTTTGGTGTAGCAAATTCTACTGCAGTTATAATCCATATAATATGTACTAGTATAGTAGATTTTAGTGTAGAAAGTTTTATCATAGTAAATTCTAGTATATTAGACTTTAGTGTAGAAAATTTTAATATAGTGAATTTTAGTATGGTAGATTTTAGTGTAGAAAATTTTATCTTAGTAAATTCTGGTATATTAGATTTTAGTGTAGTAAATTTTAATATAGTGAACTTTAGTATAGTAGATTTTAGTGTAGTAAATTTTATCTTAGTAAATTCTAGTATATTAGACTTTAGTGTAGTAAATATTATCTTAGTAAATTCTAGCATATTAGATTTCAGTGGAGTAAATTTTAATATTGTGAATTTTAGTATGGTAGATGTGACTATAGTAAATTTTAATATATCAATTATTATCGGTGCAATAGACTACATCATAGTGTATGAAAATATAGTAGTCGTATAAAAAATTAGACTAATTGATTACATCATTTGTAAAACGACTGAAATTTTACAAAATTTAAGGATTACAAAAATAATCGAATATATACATAATTTAAAATTAAAAACTAATTTTGAATTTTCATTAAAACCATGAAATACGTCTCAAATAATAATGAACTGATATATTTCATTTCTGAATTATTTAAAGTACTTAAATATCTGATATTTAATTATTTAATTATTTAATTCTTCTTATTTAATTATTATAATAATCTTATTTAATTATTTACTTAAAAGTTGTTATAAATATATTATTAAGAATCAATATATGTTTGTAATTTAAATTTATAAATTGAATACATTTCTGAACGTTGAAAAGCGATTTTTTGCAGCAATTTGATAGTGTTACACTAAAAAAATAAAAACTAGGGGAATGAAGTTAAATGGCATAGAAAAATCTAGTACCTAATTCTTCATAATTCAAAATTAGAAAACGGTTCTAAATCTTTCTAAAAATTACGAAATGTTTCAAGAAATTGTGGACCGTTTCATTTCTTCTGAATTGGTTAAAGTATTAAATTTTTTCATATATCAATATTTATGAAAAAATATACCTTTGAATGTGTTTTTATACGTTGAATGAATTCTCGAACGAACGAATGAATTCCTGAAAAGCGATTTTTTGCCACAGTCTGATAGAGTTACAGAAAAGAAGGAAAATAAAAACAAGAGTAAAGAAGTTAACTGCCATAGAAAAATCTGATTCCTAATTGGACGGTCGGAAATTCTTAATATTTGATCCGTCATTGGCTCGTTTAGGGAGAAAAGAAGGCAAGGGGAACAGGGTTCTTTCTTGCAGCGATTCGTCATAGAATGTTATACCTGGAATTTACACGTTGAAAGGACAACGTGACGAGATGTGTGGTCCAGTAATTAACAGTGTGGGGCCCACCGTGTGGTATTCGCTCCTGGATTTATATACTTGGACCATCGTTCATCTTACTTCTTTAGGATTTCTTCAAAAACTCTTTACCTTTCAATCATTTTTTTTACTTCTTTTCGTTGAATGACTAAATTCTACTCTTAAAATATTAAATAAATTGCTTTGGTATCCCATTTCTGTCTAGAGAATGCTATTTCTTTAATTATTTATTTATGCGCGCCATATTAATTTATTCCATTTTGTGAATTTCTATTTATAATTCATTAGGACATAATATGACTGCATTATGTTACAATCCATTTATGGAATAATATGATCTAGTGTTTTGTAACGTTTCATAATTGTTTATACAAAAAACAGCCATAAGTAAAAATGAATAGGACCTTGTTCTAAATTTTAAGAATTTTAAGTAATAAATATCTAAATTGTAAGTTACACTGAAAATTCCTGATGTAGAAGATTTAATCTTCATTTAATTTATTTTCAATTAATTTTAATTACCCCGAGTTAATCTTAACTTAATGTTTATTAATCTGAACTTACTTTCAATTTACTTCAAATACTCTGAATTAATTTTCACATAATTTTAATGGATTTGAATGAATTTTTACTTAACTTTAATTACATTCAATTATTCTTCGCTCAATTTTAATTAACCTTAATTATTATTCATTTAATTTCAATTAGTTGAAATTTAATTTGTAATAAACATATGAATACATAATTTTTTATCATACACATCTTAATTTTTGTAACAATGTTAATTTTACAGAAAAATGGCGAAAGCATTGATTTTTGATTACCCAATTCAATTAAGTAACACACTTCATAAACCAAAGAGGTTACAGTTTAATAATGTTGATATTTTTGCAAACATAAATTTTTACAAACAAGTTAACCAAATGTAATTTTTTTTAAAAATAAATTATTTTATTTGAGAAGTAAGGAAGTGGTGTTTGTAACAAAATAATTATCCGAAAATAAGATGTAGTTAATTATTTTAGTTTGAATTTATTTTTACATTTGTAACAAATTTCAGAATGATACATTAGATATTAAAATTACTGCATTCACAACTAATTTATAAACAAAATATCAACTTTATCTTTATCTAGTATATAGGTACAATTGGTTTGCAATATAAACTTTATCTAGTATGATTGATCTAATATGCAGTTTCCATTAAACATAACACTCAAATTTTGTATAGTAATATCCTAAGGAAACTGTATTCGTATGGAACATCAAAAAATTTCAGCAAGCAAGTAAAAAACCTGTCATCAATTTTAATACACATATTTGAACAAAAGACAATTGTATTAACAATTAAGCTACAGTCGAAAGTGTATCGTGTTTAGTACATCCTCCAGTTGAAAGTGTATCACTTTTCATAGTGCTTAAAAGTTTCTAAAAGGCATGTTAAATCTTAAAATTATTAGCAAATACTTATTAATATTGTCATGTCTTAACAACAGTTTCGTTGCAAAGAAAAGATATTTCTATTTCTGGAAAATTTGTAAATTTAACCGTTATATGTTACGTATACTTATTCTATTAATATAACAGTAGCAGCAGCAAACTCATAAGTAGTATAGATTATGGGGTTGGTAGGGGTCAAGATGCAAAGCAATTTGTAAGTAGGTAGCAGCCAACAGGTTGTCAGGTGTCGATGGGGGGCCGAATATCAGCAGGGGTTCTACTACCTAACAGTAGTATGGTTACCGTCGCTTATTCGACGGCCCCCTGCGATCTTACATGGACCCTCGGTCCTTCGATCCTCCATTTTTGGCCATTTTGTCTTCATTTCAGGCAACACCTTTAACCTTTCACCAGTGCTACCGTATTCCAATCCTTTATCAATTTATCACAATTTAACTATTCAACTTTGAAACATCCTGTATCTTATATATTCACAATTTATATTCTGTTCTATTGTTAATTACTTCACATTCGATATTAGTTGAAATAAGAAATTGGGAGACTGAAATTGTATAAAGAAATTCTTAATAACAGGTCACTGATTTTATGTACTGTGTTTTTAGGACATGAGTTAGATGTATTTTACAATCTATGTGTTTGGAAAAAGTAACTCATTTCCGTGAATCTTCGTATTTTGAAAAAAGATATGTCGATACTCAAATTTTTGTAGTATCATTAAATATACAGGATGTTTCAAGAATAATTCAATTCTGAAGGATACAAGAAGCTATATTTTTAACATGTACGTATTGTTTATTGAAACTTGGAAAACGATATTGGGCAGATGACAATCTTTGTACATAATATAAATTTAAAATAGTTATATTGCATTTTTCGTGACATTTTTTAAAGTTACATGTGGGATATCGTTGATCTCTTAATTAGTGAATGTTACACAGTTTATGAACACCATAAATTTTTCTTCGATCGAGTTATTCACATAATTTTTTTACAATACTGAAAAATAGATTTATAATAATATTATAGGTACAACTGGTTTGCAATATAAAATTTCATAATGAGCATATATTTTTTAATTGTATAACAACTGTAATAAATTATATCATATAAAAAACATTAAATTATATAATATAAATTAATTAATATTTGATTTAAATTATAACATACAATAAATCATACAAAATAATGTAAATTAAATTATATAATATAAATTAAATAATGTAATCTATATTAAATTATACAACATAAATTAAATAATCTGAAATAAATTACATAATACACATTAAATAATATCATCTGAATTGAATTGTATAATGTAAATTAAATAATACAATCTAAATTATATAATGTAATATTATTAAATTATATAAAACAAATTAAATAATATAGTATAATAGATTACGTAATAAATTATGCCATAAATAGTATCAGTTTGATATTAAATCTGCAGGATCACAAGTAGACGACTTTCCTAATATTCATGTTTTAAGTAATTATAACAATATTCATTTCATTTAATATATACAACGTATTCATTTCATCTAACATGAGTCATATACGAAACTGCCTGTCACCCCACAGAAACGCGATATAACCAAATAAGCAGGTCCTAAATAAAATCTGTCGTCAACGTGATAATAAGTGCCCCACGGGCATCCGATTGCCCAAGTCGTTCACGGAACAGCTGTTACGAGTCGCAGCGCCATCTATGCAAGAACCGATTCCGGTTCGCGAGCTTGCACAATTAGCCGAAGACTTATGGGAATCATAAATATTCAATCAGCGCCGCGCTGCGAAAGAACACGGTCGCTAAAAAGCGGACGTGAAATAATTCGATTACAATAATCCGCGGCCATCGGTGACATTACGCCTGCTCGACTCCATTGTGATGCTAATGCAAAAAAAAAAAAAAAACAGAAAATAAAAGAAACGATGCCCGTACGATATGTTTATTACCGAACACCGGATGGGGATCAATATTCATAAGTTGTTTCGTTCGGACACCGGTCTGTCGCTCGTCGACTGTGGCGAACCGGCATTATTATTTTAATCAAGGTATAATGTCTCTGCAAATTACACGGCGTGCCCTTCCCGTTTAATCACCGGAAGAACTAACACGTTGCCACGGATGAGGAATCACTGCCGCGACCGGAAGTTCAACACGTTTTGTCCTTTTTTTTGCGAGAGACGTAGACAGCGCTGATTATTATGTGGCTTACATAAATAATATATGGATTGTATAATAAAAGGTGAGGTCATAGATTGACCTAACCTGACCCACATCACTACATAGACCAACGTAGCCTGATCCACACAATTACATAGACGAATTTTAACCTAATCTGCACCATTGCGTAGATCAAGCTGGCATGATTCATATAAGTAAATAGGCGGACCTAACCTGATTTATAGTAACATGTACTGACTTGATCTAATCCATGTGGACTGATATAAGTTATTTTACATAAATACATAGACCAACGTAACCTGACCAGAGCTTATATGCGTAAGTTAGGATTCCTTAGGGAAAATGACAATATAAGAGAATAATTTTTCAAATTTACTAATTCATTAACATTCAAGTTCAGAAATTAGGAATTTAGATGTTCTGATGTTTGGGGATTTGGTAGTTGCAAAATTTCGAAAATTTGTGAATTGGAAAATCGGAAAAATATTAAGGAATTTGAGGATTTCGTAATTTGAGATTTTCGGAATATGGGAACTCGGAGATTTTAAAGATTTGAAAATTTGGAATTTGGAATTTAGGAATTTCGGAATATGGGAATTGGGAGTTTGGGAATCTGGGAATTTGGGAATTTGAGAATTTGGGAACTTGGGAATTTGGAATTTGGAATTTGGGAATTTTGGAATATGGGAATTGGGAATTTGGGAATTTGGGAATTTGGGAATTTGGGAATTTGGGAATTTGGGAATTTGGGAATTTGGGAATTTGGGAATTTGGGAATTCGGGAATTTGAGGATTTTGGAATTTGAGAATTTGGGAATTTGAAATTTGGAGGCTTTAGACAACTGTAAATTTGGAATTTGGGAATTTGGGATTTTGGGAATTTGGGATTTTGGGAATTTGAGAATTTGGAATATGGGAATTTGGAGATTCGGTAATTTAGTAATTTGAAAATTTGGAAATTTACGGAAATTTGAGAACTTAGGAAACAGGAAATCAGAGAACTTGGGGATTCGAAAAATTATTAAACTGAAAATATTTTAATTTAGATATTTGAAAATTTAGGAAATTTGGGAACTTAAAAATTTTATATTCTATGACTTTTTTTAAATTTGCGTTGACTATTCTGTATCGAATTGCATATATTCGAGGATACGACTGCATACTTAACCTAACAGAATATTGAAACATTGTGAAAATATTTTATAGAAAGTATGCAAATGAACCTTTGAGTATATTGTTAATGCAACTAAACAATTTATTTATTTATTTATTTATCTTATTAACTAAGAACGTTATTAGAAAAGAAAACCGATTCAACATTGTATGTTAGGTTACGTATGCTACCTACCTCATATTATTAGGAATATTTTTCGGCAGCCATACATTTTTAAATAATCTTTCGTTACAATTTATTTAAAAATTTTCTGATATAATGGTATCATACATTTTATACTAAGAACGTTGTTTTCATAGAAACCAAAACTGCTTACATATTTTTTTTAATTATAATTATAGTTATAATTAAAAAATTATACCTTACATTTTTAAGGAAATTCTCTAAAAATTATGCACTACGTAAACAATTATTTTAATCAAAAGAATATATGCAATGTAACTAAATATGATAGGTATAGTCGTTTTACAAATAACTGTTCAGTATTATAATTCAAACATAATTTAATAAATAATCAAAGTATAATTTCATAATATTCTTAAACCTCTTGTTAGACGTTTTTTCTTAATTCTTAATTATATGTTATTTCTATGTTGAAATGATCTCTTTATATATTATGTTTTATATTGTTAATTCATCATTTTTTTGCATTTAACACTGGGTTTACGTAACCCGTAAAAATGACGGAACTTAGATTCTTTATCTTAAGTTGCAGAAATTATTAAGATGCTGTTGTTAAAATATATGTTAACTTTTGTCCACCTAAAGAATCATTAGAAGCTAGTTTATACATCATCCCTTGTTTATTTATTTTTCTACTTTAGTTTTAATTTAAAGATGAGTGCTCACCAAATGCCCACGAATGTAGTGTTAAACTTTAATTTGTGTCTTATTAGTTCTAAGTGATAGTACAACTGTAAAACACGTTTAACTCTTAAGTGTCACACTGGGGTATGAAACGACCCCAGCCAATTTATTTCAATTGTAGCCACTTTATATCTTGAAAATCTGAATAAACACCTTTTTTGAAATACCGGTAGTTTTTTTATTTTTTTCCATCTGTGAGTGGAGTGTTTAGCTAAAATTTTAGCTCTCTATAAGTTTCATAAATTTCATAAAACGTCAGTAAATTCAAATTTCATTTCATTCCAACACTTAATACAATTCATATTACCATGAGTTGCATTCAGTGCACTTAATCTATTAATTTGTTATAATTATGTGTCCAAAAATTCATACAATTTTATTACATGTATTTCTAATAAAACACGGTAATTATTGAAGCCAGGATAATAATCTAAACACAATTGTAAACGCCGAACAGACACATAAAATTCTTTATCTGTAACTATTATATTTGAAAACATAATGTCATGTAACACTTCAATCACAGTATTTACACCATTTTAATCTTTAATGGCCACACTGGTGTATGAAACGACCCCATCCAGTTTAGCTCTCACTTTAGCCACTTTATATCCCGAAAATTCGAATAAATACCTTTTTTAAAACACCGGTATTTTTACTACTTTTTCCTCAAACTTTTATATCTCAAGAATGTTCAGCTAAACTTTTAGCTCTCTATATTAAAATCGAAGAAAGTTTGGAATTTTTCTGTTGTTACGTTTCCGAATTTTTTTTTCATATTCATCGTTTAAATTCACTGAAATCAGCTGTGAAATATGTTAAAAAACATTCAAAGATTATTCATAATTTTTTTGAAGTTGAAATAATGAGTAACTTCTTTATAAGAAACATTTTTAGTGGCTGGCGTCTTGAACGTCCCAGTGTGCCATGTTATTCTGATGAAGTGTGACCGTTAGGGGTTAATCTGTCTACTCAACGCTATATTTCTTTTTGTATGACCCTAAATAAATAATAGGACGAGATCCTCGAAGCAATCGAATTCCAATGGATCTTCAGACTACCGTGGACAGCATTCGCGAGTATGATCGAGAAATTCAATCACCATTCAGCCAATAAAGCATTGAAAAGCCGAATCCCTAGGAACAGATTTAGCCCCGTCGTATTGACGCGAATTATCAGAGGCAAAGAACGTCGAAGGGGGATGGAGTTTACCCCGAAGAAACAGGAAAAGAAGCGTGGTGTGAGGGGTTAGGAGAGTAAAAGTAGGAGGAGGCTTGTCTCATTTTACTTTACAAGAGGGATTTAAAAACGAGGCACCGTTTGACAGCTATTGCCGGTCGCTCGTCTCCCTGGGGCTCCGAATTAAATTTAAAATATACAATAAACAGGGAAAACAATCAATAATCGTGTCCCTCCGTCGTGTCGTTTGATATGTCGGTAATTAAAAGTCGTCCGGGTAAAGGAAACAGGGAGGGGATTTACCTTAAATTGTGAATAATGACGCTGTCTTATTGGCGGTGCCTTTAAAATCGTTATCCGAGATCCGCGTCTACCCGACGCGAATACGTTACACCCGTCGCCACCTGAAGCTTGTTTCCTCGTACTAGCTGCTTCGTGCTTCGTTTTCCAAATTTTTTTAACGCCCTTCGTGTAATTCGATTCCACGGGACGGACGACAGGACGCATCTTTGCCGAGTTATAGGTTAATGAGGTTTCGCTCGAACTTTCGCGACGTTTCTTAAAGTGAGGTTGGGTCGAAACGCCGTACTTGAAGGATTTGTAACTTTTACGATACAGTATGGAGAGAAATAAAATGGGACCTCTAGAACTGCATTTTTAACTATTTTCGGGATTTTTAATGTTAATTAAAACTATCATACTGGTCAGAATCACTGGTTTTCATTTTATTTTGTTTCTGTTAATAACTGCTTTTGTATTATTTATTTACTGTATCATACATTTCAGTTACATCCCTAATTGATTCCAGGCTTTCTGTATGTAGAAAAACAAGTCTTAATTTGGGACATACATAAAATACATTTACCTGCACCTGAAAATTTCCTGATAACGAAACATCCATATTTTCAAATTTTCCGATTTTTAAATTTTCATACTTGCAAATTTTCAGATTTCTAAAGTTCACATTTAAAAATCACGACAGAAGATATGTCAAGGAGCAACTGTAATCTAGGCTAGTAATACCGTGATAAAATAATTCTATTATTATATTTTTATCTCCATTGATTTAATTTTATTATAGTGATATACTAATATCATCTACTATTTTTTATATTAACGTAATTTAGGTAAATACCATCATAGTTTCTACCATGATTTTCACTATGACGGTCAGGTTAGGTTAGATTAGGTTTGGTTAGGTTATCACTATCACTATGTATAGTTAGAGCAGTTATGGTTTCCTTTGGGAAAATGTGATAGTGAAGAGAGAAAAGGCTCCCCAATCGTTGATTTTTAGAAATTTTTGAAGATTTCAAGTAGGTTAAGTATTTGATGATGTTGGAAATTGGAAACTTTGGAGTTTGGGGATTTACTAATATAGGAATTTAGGGATTTGATGATCTAGAAATTCAAAAATTCAATTCCATAAAAAAATTTATGGATACAGAAATTTGAAAATATAGTAACTTAAGAATTTGAGAATTTGAAGACTTAGGCATTTAAGGATATAGATATTTCAGGATTTGTAGATTTTAGAATTTGGGGCTCTACTGATATGGGTTTGATGATCCGGATTTGATGATACGGATTTGATGGTCTAGAAAGATGAGGATCTAAAAATGTATAGATATAGAAATTTCGAAATGTAGTAATTTGGAATTCTAGAAATTTGGAGATGTATACATTTGAAAATGTCGAGATTTAGGGTTATAGGAATATGACAATCTAGGAACATGATAATTTAATAATTTGGAAATCTAGAAATTTAGAGACATAGGAACTTGTGCATCTGTGTACATAAAAACCTAGGAATTTAGGGACATAGGTGTTTGGAAATGTTGAGATCTGGAGATTTAGGGACATATGAATCTAAGAATATAACAAATTTAGGAATTTGGCGATCTAGGAATTTAGAGACATAGGAACTGGTGGACCTTTGTATACGAGAACCTAGGAATCTGAAGATTTAGAGATATGGGAATCTGAAAATATGGCGCCCAAATAATTTGGAAACCAAGAAATTTGAGCGATATCGGAATTTCTGGATCTAAACATGTAGGGATCTGGGAATTCGGGAAGGTAGAAGTTTAGAAATATAGGTATTTAGAGATCTTAGTAGAATTTACGAATGTTTTAAAAAAAAATATTCAATATTTATCTTGCAATCATTACTTCCATATTTATTAACTAGTGTGCTGCCCAACATAAATAATGAATGGTTTTAATACCGTGTATATGTAGGGTTGTACATCAGAGTTGCCGAAAATGAAGTCCACATAATGTCACATCACACAGAACGTCATCAAATGGTCTATTTTGATTGACACACCGTTATCAGCCCTAATTAATTTAAGCGCTATATACCATAATTCATAGTGCTGTAACATTACATGGTTTTGTTCGGCAACCATGATGTACACCAGCAATTGCAGAAGTTCACCAGACATTTGGGTGGTCCAAATGGACCCCGTGCAGTGCAGCCTCGCGTAATAACCGATCGAACAACGGGCTGGCGTCTCGGACAGAGGACAAGAAGCGAGGCACGCTTGAAAAGTAACAAATTTCCGACAAACGCGAAAGCTGAGACGTGGCAAGTTTTTTGCCCTGTGCACCGAGAGCACAAATGCCACTTGCAGCCTTGAAGAAGTCCTCGGTGTTCGCTTATCGGGTCGCTGGATCGTCGGTCGGACCGAGAGACCGTTCTTACCGGCCGATAAATAACGAGTGCATACACGGTTGGCGTAGACTTATTTAATAATTTATATTATGCGAGGGCACATAAATCGACAGGGCAGCGAAGAAGGCCATGATGTATGGGATAATTTGACGTATAGCGAGGCCACCGATCGTACCGGCCATGTACGGCTGAATGACCGACTGTAAATTACTGGCACGT
The DNA here is from genome assembly GCA_945859595.2 of Megachile willughbiella. Classification (NCBI taxonomy): domain Eukaryota; kingdom Metazoa; phylum Arthropoda; class Insecta; order Hymenoptera; family Megachilidae; genus Megachile; species Megachile willughbiella. Next base: position 2,174,282 of record OX243806.1, read on the forward strand.
CGCGTAAAAACAACGGGGCTGGCTGTCCCCGGCCTCCCTTGACCGACGTCGACGTCCATCGGCGTCGATGCCTCATCGACACTCGAATCCCCATTAACTGCTGCCTGACGCGGACACTGAATCGAGCAAGATGCTCGCTGGGACTCGATTCAACGAGCCCTCATTGACCTTTGTCTTCTTTCGGACGATGAAAAACACCGTCTGCCGATTGTACCGGTCTATGCTGTGCACTTTAAATTCAACGTCGTTCGTGAGAATCGATTCTTGGACCTTGATTTTCATTTTCACTTTCAAGAGTTTTATGGGGACGCAGGTAGGGCTGCGTTTATCGCTGGACAAAATAGGCGCGTGCTCAGGGTCCGCTGAAAAGGGGGGTTCACGTAAAGATATTTGATATTTTGCTTCAAAAATTCTCTGTTATTAGCATGTTTAATTAGTTAACGGGCTTTAAAACTAGAAACAAAAGGTTATAAATTTAAAAAAATATTTTTATATCTATTGGTTGCTTGACAAGTTTTTTTAAGCTATAGTGAATAATAATAAATATTAATTAGTATTAATGTTTATATTTATATTTATATTTATATTTATATTTATATGTATATAAATATTAAGAAGATATTAACATGAATAAGTATCAATAAGTGTTGTTAAAATATAATGGTACAAATTAACATAACTTAAGGAATTGAGTATTTGTTGTAACAAATACCGCCATTCTTGTTTATATAAAAACGAGACCGCATTTGTTTAGGGCCCGGAAAGTTATAGATACCGGCACTAGGTGTAGATAATTAGCTGCTTGGTGTAACCTTTGTTATTCAGTTGTGAACTGTACAACATAGATAATTGGTATATTACCTGAAAGTTTGTTAAATCAACTATCTGTTGCCATCAATACGTCTTTATAATAGAGGCTACATCATAATTAATCTGTTACGGTGTATGTTTGGTGTGGATTACATTATATTATCTGAAAGTTTATTTACTTAGTTATCTTTGTTCACAGATCATTTTAGATAATAGATCACAATAGGTCACAAATTAGTTGCGATCTGCTTTAGATTTAGGTTATATTATATTACGAGAAGTTTGTTTATATTAGTTGTCTTTGCTCAAACTTGATATAAGTATTTGAGGTTATGTTGCAATTAACCTTTCATAATTCAGGTTACAACCATACAAACCAGTGGATATTAAGAATATGGAAGTTTTTTATAGTTAAAAAATTTTTTATTTTTTCATCATCTAAATTATCTAATTTCTGTTTTTCCCAAATTCTGAAATTCTGAAATTCTCCAATTTTCAACTTCTTAACTTCTCAACTTCTGAAATTCTGAAATTCCCAACTTCCCAACTTCTCAAATTCTCAAATTCTCAACTTCTGAAGTTCTAAAATTCTCAAATTCCCAAATTCTCAAATTCTCAAATTTTCAACTTCTCAACTTCTCAACTTCTGAAATTCTGAAATTTCCAACTTCTCAACTTCTGAAATTCTCAAATTCTCAACTTCTGAAATTCTCAAATTCCAAAAATCCCAAATTCTGAAATTTTGAAATCCTGAAATTCTGAAATTCTGAAATTCTGAAATTCTGAAATTCTGAAATTCTGAAATTCTGAAATACTCAAATTCTCAAATTCTCAAATTCCCAACTTCCCAACTGCTCAAATTCTCAACTTCTGAAGTTCTGAAATTCTCAAATTCCCAAATTCTCAAATTTTCAACTTCTCAACTTCTCAACTTCTGAAATTCTGAAATTCCCAACTTCCCAACTTCTGAAATTCTCAAATTCCCAACTTCTGAAATTCTCAAATTCCTAAAATCCCAAATTCTCAAATTCCCAAATTCCTAAAATCCCAAATTCTCAAATTCTGAAATTCCTAAAATCCCAAATTCTCAAATTTTGAAATTCTGAAATATTCAAATTCTCAAATTCTCAAATTCCCAACTTCCGAACTTCTCAAATTCTCAAATTTTGAAATTCTGAAATTCTGAAATTCAGAAATTCAGAAATTCAGAAATTCAGAAATTCAGAAATTCAGAAATTCAGAAATTCAGAAATTCAGAAATTCGGAAATTCAGAAATTCAGAAATTCAGAAATTCGGAAATTCAGAAATTCAGAAATTCAGAAATTCTGAAACTCTGAAATTGCCAATTTGTCAACTTCTGAAATTCTCAAATTCCCAACTTCCCAACTTCTCAACGTCTCAACTTCTCAACTTCTCAACTTCTCAACTTCTCAACTTCTCAACTTCTCAACTTCTCAACTTCTCAACTTCTCAACTTCTCAACTTCTCAACTTCTCAAATTCTCAAATTCTCAAATTCTCAAATTCTCAAATTCTCAAATTCCTAAAATCCCAAATTCTGAAATTCTCAAATTCCTAAAATCCCAAATTCTGAAATTGTGAAATTCTGAAATTCCCAGATTCTCAAATTCCCAGATTCTCAAATTCTCAAATTCTCAAATTCTCAGATTCTCGAATTCTGAAATTTCCAAAGTACCAACTCAAAAAATTTCACAATTCCAACTTCAAACATCGTCAAATCCTAAAACTCTCGAATTCCAAATCTTCAAAATTCGCAAACTCCCAAATTTCCCAAATCTAACATTTTCAAATTCCCATTAAATATAGAACGCAGTCCTCACCTCTCGTGCAAATTAATACAAACATGCATCATAACTCTCAGGAGCTATATCAAAAAGCAGAACCGTACATCGCCATTTTCTCTAACTCCCTAAGAACACTAGAGCACCCTCAACATATCGATATCAGAGTCCATTACTACGTTCATAATACTCGCTAATATATTTCTTAGGTTCATTAATCCTAAATCACTTGTAGCAAGGTTATAAAACAATTGATGTCGTTAGTCACGTATGCATTGAAAGTTATCTGAACGTTCCGCCATGTTACATCATTTCCAGCAGGTCGGATGAATATTCAAGTTTCACTCAGTTTCCGAGCAATTGTGCATATTTATGGGGAACCGTTGGATTTCGAGGTGGGGGCTTTTTGCCCTCGTATGGGACCACCTCGGAGATGAAGCTGTCCTCCCTTGCTGTACATACCTAACCTCTCTGACCCTTGTTCGGCGTGTTCGGGTGAATGTTCACCGGCTGTTTCGCACAATTCTCACGCGGTCGATCGTCGGAAATCGGGGAACGTCGTAGAAAGAAACCGCCGTCAAATCCAAACCGGGAACTGAACGGATCGCTGGAATCGCAATAAAATGAGCACGGGCTCTCTGAAATTAGGGACGACAAAAACGCTGACGGCTTCGTACTTCGGACGGGACGATGAATCGTTACTGGCCCGTAGTTTTGCGAGACGAGACCAGCTGGTGATAGCCCCGGGCCAGATGTAAATGAAACGGCTCGGAAATGTATCGCTGCAAGAACCTTGTGATAAGTTGTCCATGTTTTGCCGCGAAATTCAAACTTGCCCGTCGCGCGATAAACAACAGATGCAATTGACAGATTCTCGATTACTAGAGGTATTTCAAAGAATATTATCTAATGAGTTCAAATCAATTCATGTTCGGATGACTATACTTAGATGACATAATTATTTGTTTCTTACAAGAGTGGGCTGCATGCGATAAATCGTAACGTTTTTATGTCTTTGAATTCATTCCATGGTTTTGTTACTGAGGCGATTGAAAAGTTATAAATATGATATATTAATGAAATTATAGCATTTTTAATATCATTACATTTATGGTGCTTGTTTGTCTGTGATTCTGTGTAATATTATTGAAGTAAATACATTTTCTTTATTCACACTACTACGTAATAGTATTCTAAATCGTAGTATTATGAATTAATCTATTCACTTTTGGCTGACGTTGAATTGTTTTGATCCACAGCAAAATGGTGGTCGTATATGAATTTGAAGACAAAACTTAAACTGTAAATGCTGATTGGCATTGATAGTGGAATAATTTATAAATTTTAGAGTTTTTACAAAATTTATGTTTTTGAAAATATTGTACATAGTCTTTGTTATTACGTGTAGTTATTAATTTATTATAAATATATCGTTTTAGTCAATGAATGTAGTGAATGATTTGAATCTGTTTTTACAGATATAGAAACGTAACGTAAATTTACATTGAATAAGTTGAAGTTTTTTTAATTGTGTTATTATCAATGTTAAGCAACGGTATTATATTTATGTGTATTGGAGTTTATACATAATGAAAAGAAATGAGTATATAGTAGTGTATTCCAAGATGGGATTTGAGCATCTTAAAAAAGAATTGAGAAAGAAAAGTGTACGCTAATTAAAAGATAAGAAAAAAATGTTTTCAAGATTTCAATGTCACTCATCTGTATTTAATAAACTTTTATTAACAGTTTAATTAGTTTCAGCGTATTTTTAATACTCGTCTGATTAGTTTTTATATATTTTTAACATATTTTTATATTTATATATTGTATCTTTGTTACTAAATTGTTTATATTTATTTTACTTTGTTTATTTATTTATGACATTTTAAAATTATAGGATGAAGAAAATTTATTAATAGCAAAATTCACAACTTGTCGACGTAACTGTCAACAGTCCAGAAACTACAGTCTACATCAACATTTTCTAAATTAGCTTACAGAGTGATTCACTTGTGTACTTAAATGATTAGAAAATTATTTGTTATAGGACAAGATACTAACAATAAGTATTTATTAAGTCCTATGTCCCTTGATTTCATATATTTTTATGTTCAAATGATTTTATAATTTCAAACATTTACATCTTTGTGAAATGCGTTTTAAAAAACAATTGGGATTGAACCTTTTAAAGAATGATATCGTAGAATTTATTTATTTTTTAATCTATACACTGAAATTAACTTGGGAGCTTCAGAATTTGGGAATTTGGAAAGATGAAGATTTGCGTTTTTGGAAATTTAAGGCTTTGGGTTTTTGGAAAACTGAAAATTTCAGAATTTGAAAACTCAGATATTTTGGAAATATGGGATTCCAATAGGAGAAATTTGGAAATTTGGATATTTGGGGATTTGATAATTCAGTAATTTGGAGATTTGAAGATTTGAAAAATTGAAAAATTGAAAAAATGAAAAATTGAAATGAAAAAATGAAAAATTGAAATGAAAAAATGAAAAATTGAAAAATTGAAAAATTGAAAAAATGAAAAATTGAAAAATTGAAAAATTGAAAATTAGAAAATTTGAAGATTTAAAGATTTGAAGATTTGAAGACTTGAAGACTTGAAGACTTGAAGACTTGCAGATTAGAAAATATAGAAATTTGGAAATGTTCATATTTAATAACATCAAAACTCAAAAATTTGAAAATCCAGAAATTTGAAAATTAAAAAACTTTGTTACCTAAAAATTTAAGAATTTGAGAATTTGAAAGTTTGAATATTTGTAAACTTAGAAATTTTAGAACTTAAAAGTTTAGAACGTTAAGAATCTAGAAATTAACGAGTTGAGATATTTAAAAAGCGACGAAAAAGTTTTGCAAATAATTTATATTATTATCATATTACATTTTGAACTTTATCCATAATATTTACTATAAACTGCAAAATAGCTGATATATGCAACAGCAAGTAATAACTCCAACAATAATTTTGCACAATTTTTCAATATTTTTTCCTGAAAGAAACATCTCTTCACATTCAATACACACATCAACTCATAAAAAGGATGGTTAAAAATTCCAGTTGCTGTCCAATTCCGGTTAAGACATATCAGCAATGTTGATGATCGATTGGACCAAAATATTCCGTTCGACTTCATCAGCCTTTCCAAAGTATTTCCGACAAACCGTTCTTGATTTGTGAAAGAAAGAGGGGTGATTGGTCGATTAGTTGGGCGAAAACAATTCCGCAATCACTCAGGCACGCCAGAAAGCGTGGAGATTTTCATTTCGGCTTGTCGATCGGTAGCTGGCGCCACCCACGGCGAGTCGGCCAGGAGGATCCTGAAGGATTTCTCTTGATCATTTCGATCGCGCCGGCTCGCCTTTATGTGTATATTATGTATTTATTATGGCTGCCTACCAGGAACCGAGCGACAAAACCAGGAGAGCTCGTATTTTGCTGCTTCTCGTTCCACGTACCGTCCCCCTTTGCCCCCCAGATCCCCCTAGCTCATTAATTGACACCGCGATGCTCGTTTGCCGATCCTGGTGGTCCGCCCGCTGTCTTCAACGAAACGTCGATTCTTCAATCGCGAACGAGGTAACCATAAACGGGGAAATCAATTTCCGGTAATTATTCAATTTCGCGATTCTTCGCCGATTTCGATGGCCTTGAAATATTTTGTGAAGAGCACTGAATATTTTTTCTCTACACATGTTACTCGATCTTCGTTTACGACACATTTGCAAGAACATTAGTTAAGTTTTACAGTCCCTGGCCATCGAATTAGGATCACTACAAATTTTCAGTGTTTTTCACGTTTTCCGTAAAATTGAAAGGTCAGTACAAATTGTAATTATATAATTTATTAGGTACTAACATGATACACTACTACTGTATAACATTATTAACATATGTTAATATCTTGTATTTCCATCATTTGCTTTGGTCACAGCTTGTATCCGGCATGCTTACATTGATTATATGCTTTATATCTTCATTCTTTTCCCAAATATCTGTAATTCTTTTCAACTCAGATAATGTGATTCGAGAATAAACTAGTTTTTTGAGTAGGTAGACATTTTCTATGGCATTCAAATTTCACCTGACGCGCTATTAAAACTCGAGCCTAATGTAAACGCACGGCTCCTAATCACTTACCACACAGTTATTATCACGATAGTAACAAATTCCTATCCATATATCGTTATCAACGTATTTAGTAATAATTTTGCATAACCAAAGACAATTTTCCATATATGACAATGTTATAGCCATAAAAGTGAAATTTTCATACGTGGTCCTATTTCGATGGCCAGGGACTGCATGTTGCAATTATACTTCGTGTCTCATGACGGTAACATATTTCTTTCGTGTAGCGTAAATTAATCTAATCTAATAACTTAATTACATTATCCACTTATCGATTAAGTTAGGTTACATTAGATTAGTACTCTGGCTAGTGTGAAATCTTGTTTGTACTAAGTTAATCCTTAACGGTCACACTTCATCAGAATAACATGGCACACTGGGACATTTAAGACGCCAGCCACTAAAAATGTTTCTTATAAAGAAGTTACTCATTATTTCACCTTCAAAAAAATTATGAATAATCTTTGAAAGTTTTTTAACATATTTCACAGCTGATTTCAGTGAATTTAAACGATGAATATTGAAAAAAAATTCAGAAACGTGACAACAGAAAAATTCAAAACTTTCTTCGATTTTAATATAGGGAGCTAAAAGTTTAGCTGAACATTCTTGAGATATAAAAGTTTGAAGAAAAAGTAGTAAAAATACCGGTGTTTCAAAAAAGGTATTTATTCAGATTTTTGGGATATAAAGTGGCTAAAGTGAGAGCTAAACTGGATGGGGTCGTTTCATACACCAGCGTGGCCGTTAAAGGTTAAAATGGTGTAAATACTGTGATTGAAGTGTTACATGACATTATGTTTTTAAATATAATAGTTACAGATAAAGTATTTTATGTGTCTGTTCGGCGTTTACAATTGTGTTTTGATTATTATCCTGGCTTCAATAATTACCGCGTTTTATTAGAAATACCTATAGTAAAATTGTATGAGTTTTTGGATACATAATTACAACAATTTAATAGATTAAGTGCACTAAAAGTAACTCATGGTACTGTAAATTGCATTAAGTGTGGGAATGAAATGAAATTTGAATTTACTGAGATTTTTATGAAATTTTTGAAACTTTGTACGAGGGAAATTAAATGAATACTAACTGTTATTAAATTGATTACTATGAGTTGACGTCAGAATTATAATCCTTTGTGTTCTTACTTAAGGTAAAATTTTCAAGAAGTCTAGAACGACTTCTTATAGTTAGAGTTACAGTTACAGAGTAGTCTATACAGGAGATCAGTTTTTACTCTAGATTGATAAATTGGTAGATAACATATCACATCTTTAAAATTGTGTAGTTTAAGTTATTTTCAATTTTAATGGCGAATTGTGATAAACGCCATACGATGCTTTATTTGCAAACCTGTTAGTTGTTTTACTCAGCATCATTTATTTGATTAAGAATATTTATGTAATTTAGAAAATGACAACGTTTTTGCTAATTTATTTGACAAGAATTTGTCCTATAATGAAAAGTGTCTTCTATTTGTGCTACATCGTTTTTTTAATAATATTATTCAGCGTGAATTTACGATTTACGAATAAATGTACATTGTACGTGAGATCGATACGTTGTCGAGCAGATGCGAACGTTTTTATATTCATGAAAGTTTCCTGTGAAGAAATTCAGAAACCAGAGGAACATTTACGTGTTAGACCCGAAATACGCAAGAATTTTGTATTTGTAGAAATCCTTCGTGTCAAGCGTCACATCTCGTGCGATATTCAAAAAGTTACCACGTGGACAGAATGTAGAAACCAGGGTCAGAAGTAGCGATGGATTCGAAACTGTAACCACGGTTATAGAAAATGATTTTTGTCTTCAAAGAGACAAATATTCTTTAAATTTTCAAAGAATGAAATCAAATTATATATGAAAATTTAATAAATTCAACTATGATAGTTTTTTATTAAAGGAGGTCTCAGAAGATAATAACTGTAAAAATATGACATTAAACGTTATAAGAAGATTGTAAAGAATGTACGTGTCAACTGAAAGACATGTCTTAATAATATAAATTACCGAGGCGGCAAAATTCATGGTGACAAATTCTGTCTTCTTATTTTTTATGTTAAATTTACTTCGAGTTTTTTAATAAATCACCTGCGTGCCACTTTTATTTATGGAAACATCGCGTGATTTGTTTGATCATTCTGTTTTCAATGACTTCATTTTTACATAGGACATTTTGTACGTTGTAAGCAATCATCGTGTGTAATAGTGCATAATTATGCAATTGCACTGTGAAATTAATGCAATTTTATGCAATACTGAGTACAGTGTGATATATAAATGCACGTGTATGAATGTTTGTTGAAAATTTTGATCGAAATACTTTCCTTTCTTCGTTACTATGTTATACAGGGTGTTTTCGAAATGGGTGAATCAGCGTGGAAGAATAAATAAAATATATGGAATCAAATTTTGTCGTATATATGGCTTTATTTTCAAGAAAGTTGAATTTGAACATTTTTTAAGTATTGGTAAAAATGTTTGTTCACAATGTACACAATGATAAAATTAACAAATTCTTAATTCTACAATAAAGAAATATTATAAATCGACAGATATAATTAAATATGTTTATTACTGTTTATTACTTTATTAGCTTATGTGTGTTCTTATCATCGACTAAATTCATTATCACACTAATATCTACATTAATAATGTTATGAAGACTGATAACGAACTTTAGTAGTATTAATGATTAAATTTATTTGTTTAATAACATTCATAAATTCTGAAAGTAATGAAAAATTGACGCATTTATCATTTTATCTACCGTGAACAAACTTTTTTTATAAATACTTCGAAACGCCGCAAACTCAGTTTTTTTTTTAAATGAAGTGGCATAAGAAAAAATTGTTTTGCCTTATTTTTCACGTAAATTCACTCTCTTTTCGTTGTACCATCATTTCGAAAATACCCTGTATAATTACTATGTTTAAATTACTATATTATAGAAACCAAATATAAATTTTTGTGTTCATACAATACATTCATCATATGACTGAATAAACAATGTACTCATCAGCATCTATGATCAATTGAATCCAGAATACACGAAACTTAATAAACAATACACTGTTAAATCACCTCATTTAGACATGATCTAATAAGCTGTAAAAACATTATCATTTAATTCAGATCTGATCTTAGCAATGTTAATACAAACATAATCATATAACTGCATAAACAATGTACGTATCTTAAATTAATCACCGTCCATCCAGGAAATAATATATCTATAATAACTTCAACTAGATCAGTCTAATAAATACAAAATATATTTAGAATTATATATAACTATAAGCAGTAAATATATTTATAATTGCTTAACTAAATAAAGAGTGCATCTATCATCAACTAATTCTAACATAATTTAATGTGTCATACACTCATTATTATTTAACTTGGTTCTAATTCCAACAAACGATGCATCTATCTTAATATTTATCTTATTATTTAATTTAATAAATAATGTACCTATTATTACTTAATCAATATCATTTCAATAAATAGTGCAGCTGTCATCGTTTTACCTAGATCAGTTTAATAAACAATACGTATATCAGCATCTAACTAAATAAGTAATGCACCTATTGTCATTCCATCCAGGTTTAAATCAATGAACAATATATCTACAATGTAATATATACGAAGTGCATCCATCATCATATGACCCAATAACAAATCTAAATAAATCTAAATACTATATTATCTACTTTAATAAACACATCCATCATTACCGAACCCTATAATCAGTGCACATATTATCACGTAATTCGATAAACAATACAGACATCATTTAATCATATGAACAGTGCACCTATCATTATTTAATTTAGCTACTGTAAACAACTACAGTTCATCACCTAATTCAACAAAAAATGGCCCTCATCCTTATCCAACCATATGTTCAGTGCACTCGTCATCACATAATCAAATAAACAATATAATATTCATCACCTCATCAGTTCATCCATTATCATATAACTCCTTACCCTACAAGTTTTTCGGCAGATGCGTCAGTCAGAGCTGCCTAATTATTACTGCAGTGTTAAGGTAAATAAAGAATGTTGAAATGTTAGATATATTTTATATTTAGCGATGTTTAATTATGCAAACTGCAATTGGTATCATACTCAAAACGCGATTTTTATGCAAATACGATTTAGTTTTGTCACATTTGAACTGTAACGTGCGTCACACGTCTGAGTCGGTGTTGTAGACCAAGGGATTAACTCAGTAAAAAGTGTAACTATGTTACTTAATCTAATAACACAGCTAATATCATTTACGTCTATGAACAGTGCACTCATTATAGTAATACAAGTGCACTTATAACATAATTCAATCAAGAATATAGTCATCACCTAACGCCATGAATCCAGTGCATCCATCAACATATTCAATAAACAACATAGTCATATGAACCGTGTAGCCATTATTACCTAACGCTATAAACAAACATATTACATCACCTAAACGAACAAATAAGGCTCCCCATCATCCAATTCTATGAACAATGTATTCATCATCATCTAACCTTATGAACAATACATCCATCATTATTTAAGTGACTAAACAATTTAATAATATAAACAGTGCATCGAACTATATTTAAAGAACAATGCAGCCAACTAACATCATCACCTAATCCAATAAACAATAGTGACCATCATCTAATTTGAACTTAATCTAATAAAAAATAAAATCATCACCTAGTCTAAAATTGTTCCAATAAACAATACAGTCACCATGAAGGGTATGAACCTAATTCTCCTATAATTGCAGGATGAAGTCTGTAAATTGAACAATTCTTGTTCAAGGGTTTGTAGAACATAGTCTCGGGTAGCCATCACTAAAGTCTGGTAGCCCAGAATTTTATTGGTCTCTTCTTCTCAAACGGTCTTTCCCGATGAAATTCTGAAGCCTTGCGTATCACGTACAGCACCCACTGCTCGGGTCGTGCGTTTTCGAGCCGGGGCCCGTTTATGGGGCAATCTGTAAGCCACGGACGAGCTGTGACACTGTGTAGAACTGGGCCGGTGTTCATAACGCATTTACATTCCTTTCAATGTCGCGCCACGTCCACTGGAGGCCACTTGCTGTATTGGTATTCCGAGGCTGTTCTCCTTCGATTTATCGGACGCCCCTATAACAGCCATAAGCCCCACGCTTGGCATGAGAGAGTGGACGTTGCTTGAGAAAAATTTGATCGAACTGTTCAATCGTTTAACAACCGTTTCCTGGACAGAAATAGACCGAATCACGTGGCTCATATTTGGATCACCATAAATACATATCACGTCGTGTTTTATAGATTGTGATCAGTATTCGTATAAATTAACATATCTTATGGGATTTTTAAATCAAGACTGCTTCCATCGTCATTACAAAACTTTTGAATTACTGTATTACTGAATTATTGAATTTTCAAGTACAAGTTCACGAATATCCGAAGTTACAAATTTCTAGGTTTACAAGTTCGTAAATTTAATTTTTCAAATTTTCTAACTCCTAACCTCTCACATTCTCTAATTTCGAAATTTTCAAGTATTCGAATCCTCTAATTTCTAATTATTCAAATTACTAAATACCCAAAGTTCAAAATTTCCTAACTCCCCAAATTCTCAAATTGTCAAAAACCACATGTCTCTACTACGTCGACAGATACTTTAATACTAATCAGCTAGAAGTAAACGAATACCATGTGCACCACACACCTACGCAAGTTACCTAGATGTATAAATCTGAAAATACCACAATATCTGAAAGTACCATAAGTTTCACTTACTGTCTCAAACCAAGGACCCATAAACTTCAAATAATATCAGATAATGTACTCATCCAAGTCCCGTGATATCGATCGAGTTCCTCATTGAAATCACGTCATAAAATCAATGTCACGAATCGAAGGAAATATGGGAAAATACGAGGATGAAGTTTCCGCGTAAATATTCAAAGATCGATCGAAACTCGACCTGGTTCTCGGAAGAGTTTGTTCGCGGCCGATTGTTATTCCCCTCGTAGCCGGTGTAATAATAAATTATGATTCTCTTTTGAAATAGGTGGGTGCCAGGCGGATTCCTAACGGGGCCGGGGGCCCCATATTTACGATTATAATGTCCGCATAGCATTATTTCGATCTGGGAAACGCGAGCATGACGGAATGCCAGCCGCTCGTCATGTTGCCGCATAACAATACTCGCGATCCGTCCTCCATGGCATTTGTTATTCCAATCAGATATGAATATGATTCACGTGTTCCGATCCATTCCTTGTGTATGATCGATTCTTCCAGAATGGATCTTCCAGATTCCTGTGTCTCCGTTCTCCGCGCCTGTGTATTTTGAACACTCCGTTTGGTGAACTGTCTGTTGGTATTGGGACGTTGAAAGTATCTTAAGCATTTTATACATAGTATAATTAATCATGATATAGTAGACTATATAGTAGAATAACATAATAGGCAATTATTTCTTCACACTCTTCAGATAAACTGGAGTGTCCGTGTTATTTTATTATCTGAATTTTTTTGGAAACCTTGATAAATGTTTGGGACGCTTGTTACAGTCGTTGGTATATTATCGTTCGTTGTGTCAGGTAATTAATACTGTTATTAATGAAAATTTTTAGATAAATTGTGTTCGGAGATGAACTGCCTGTGAAAGGGTAAATCAAAATTGGTGAGGATTATTATGTATGGAAGGCGAATTGATAGCATATATTGATATAGGTTAGGTTTCCTTAAAAAAATGATTATTCACGTACTTAAAATAAGATTGAGCTAGATAAAGTAAGAGTAAGCATAATTAGATAAAATAAGAGTTAGCGTAACTAGATGAAGTAAAAGCGGAATATATCCTTTGGGATGCCTTGTAGAAATATAAGCTTTGCAAATATATCTAATCTAACGAAACATTGGGCAGGTTTATTTTTTACTAAACGTTCTTATTTTTAGCTGTAAGTATAGTCAAATGAGTTTGTATTTAAACGTTTTTTTACAGATTTTGTGCTTTAAAGCTGTGTTAGGTTAGGTATATCGTCAACGCGTTTATCCCCATGTCGCCCATTTGGATGACGCATGAATTTGTATTTGAGTTAATCACTTATTTTATACAGAACACTTTTAGCTACCCAATTATAAATAATATTATAAAACACGGTTCGTGTTGGAATGGATAAACTTTTTGACGTGCGCCTTATAATTGTCCAATAGCATAAAATCATAATTAGCAAGGAGAGGATTATAATAAACGTAGTATACGTGATAGTAAGATGTCTATATTTGAATCTATAATAAATTTTTAAAAAATTCTTCATTTTTCAATGAGAATTGCAAACAACCACATGGGATGTGTTAAAGTATATGTTATTAGAGCAATGGACAAAGTTTGATGAAAATAAAATTACTATTAATTAGGACTTTTGACAAATTTAACGTGGACGATCAAAAAGGATCGCACATTCTGTATGATACTTATAAAACAAAAGATATTGAGCAAAGAATGAAATTGTCAATATAGGTTACATTCCTTAAAAAAACAGTTCTCCACATATTTCTGCGGTAAAAACCAATGAAAGTTCAATAAGCAAATAAGGCGGTTCTAAACGAGATATTAAGAGAATGAAAAAATACTGAAAAAAGATGAGATAGTAACACGAGAAAGTACTTAATTGGTCAAATACACAATCTTCAGACTTCTTATTTATATTACAGGATTAGTCACGATACAAATTAATTACGAATTTGTTAAAAATATTTTTTTAAAATATATGTTTATGTTTATCCAGATGAAAAGATAATGTACATCTTAATTTATGTATTACTTTTTATTTATTTTTCTATTTTATTTTCAAGTTGTAGATAGTTTTAGTGTTGAGGTTAGAAGACAGAAGATAGTTATAGGTTAGAATTCTTTATAAAATGGTGTTTCAATCGTTTGTTGATAAAACATGATAGCTATTTGATTGATATATTAATGGGACATTTGCACTTTTAAAGAAAATAATAAGAGATGAAATTAAAATATTAAGAAGTGAATCATCAATAAAGATTACTGTATATAAACTTGACCAATGTAAGATGATTCCAAAAATTAATAGGGAATAATTTGAAAGAAGATATCAGGAGAAGAAATTATAATATTAAGTGAAACGTTAGGTTAGATTACGTCAAAAATTATTTCGTACAGATTCATTGATGAAACCTGATTAAAATTTAATGAATACACAGGATGATCCCAATAATAATATTATAGAAAATGAACTGATAAGACAATTATAGTGACAAAATTGTCACTATCGACTGAATCAATTAGAATGCAAATAGAAAATCAACTATGACAAAAGTACTTCAAAATGTAAGTATCTACATATATTTGTTAAGAAAATATAGGTTAAACTCTTTTAAAAAGTGTTTCATTCACAAAACTCTGCAAAATTCTGTAAAATATATAAAATAACATTAAAGTCAATATTAAAAAAAAAAATTACAATATTAACACTTTGAGCGCCACGTCAGCCATCGCTGGCTGACACTAGACTTTCCGTTTAGGCCACGTCAGCCACCAGTGGCTGACACTGAACTTTTTCGTTTAGGATGCATCAACCATCGGTGGCTGACAGTGTAAAATATGATGTAAAACTAAACAATTTATATTATTATAAGTAATTACTGAAAATTTATTTAAAATTTACTTCACTTTTATTTATTGCAAGATCGTATTATTAATGAATTTAAATATTTCTTTCCATTACTTATTGCGTGGTCTGAATGGAAAGTCCTTAAGAATACGCGTGGCGCTCAAAGTGTTAGTAGAAGAATAGAATATAGGTTAGGTTCCCTTAATAAACATGTCTTCTCATTTGTTATTAGAATTATACAAAAGTTTGGTAAATATTTAAAACCATATAGAATAGATTGTAACAAAGAAATTAAAACATTAAACACATAAAATGTCAGTATTTATTAGCTTACCATAAATAATCATTTTTCGTACATTAGATAATAAAATCATGATAAAAATTTATTAAATATCTAATTTTTTAGAAACACATATTAAAGGAAATATTAAGATATTGGGCACAGAAATGTCAATATAGTTAGTTTCTTTTAAAATACGATTTTTTGCGTATCCATTGATAAACCTCGATAAAACTATGATAAATGTAAGAAATGTGATAAAGAAATTCAAACATCGTACAAAAAATAAAACTTTAATACAGGTCAAATTACGTTAAAACATATTTTTTTCAATTCATCAATAAAACGCGATTCAGACTAAACAAAGTAGAATAACCAGATAAAAATGTTGAAAAAATAAAATAGGGTAAAACAGAAAAAGATGAATAAGATAAAGATTGATATAATGTACAAATGATTTATATAAGATTTAGATAATTTACAAAAAATATTTGACAACCTCTATTCTAGAATAGCGTGTACATCTGAAATTTTGTGAAGCTTCAATCGATAACAGAGGTTCCGATAACTTTGAATGATGAAGATGTATCAATGATTTCGCCTTGGTTTATTTTCGTTGATCGTAAAACCACGAATAATGTCGACGGGCTGGATACTGTTATTTCTTTGTTTTATTCATTCACCTGGCAGTTTCCTGATATCCGAGAGTCGCCTCGACTTTGAATGAGTCGAAAATCGAAAACGTCAGTTCCAAATGTGTCTCAACCACATCCGAACGACAGTTCACCTCGTATTTGTTATCGAAAATCAGTATTCCTGTCATTCATGTGGTAAAACTTGCATTTTTATCTATCCGAAGTGACCGAAAATTTAAATCAGCATGTCGAGAAAAAAGAAGACGAAGAGGAATAAGAAGACAAAAGGAGAAGGCTGTCGAGGTTCGTAGAAAATACCGTGTGATTCAAATCGATCCTCGATATTCTTGACAGATATTAATAAATTTGGAGATTTATGATGATTTATCGATTATTTTGATAAGGTGAATCGGATTCTATTTTTTTTTGTTACGCGAAAAACAACTTTCGTTATATTTGAAAAATTATGTTTTGGGTATTTTTTTGTTCTTGATAATTCGAGCGATGACATGAAATGTAATGTTTAGATACTAGTATTGTGTACTTTATTTCTATTTACTATATTATACGTATATGCGATAGGCTCGTTAAATGCCCACAGAAAAGTATTTAGGCAATACTAGGCGCAGTGAGATATTAAATTTTCAAATTTAGATATTTAGAGACAAAGTAGTTTAGACATTTGAAAATTTGGGATTTGCGAATCAAAAATTCTCTAGTTCCTAAATTTTTTAATTTTCGCGTCCTTTTATTTCTATTTTTAAGTTGTATAGATTTTTAAATTTTTCAATTTCTAAATTTCTAAATATCCATACTTCAAACTTTCATGTTTGCCAAAAATTAAATTAGAAATTTACAAATTGACACAAACGGTCACAATTCCAAAGTTGATCAAAATTCTCAAGTTTTCAAATGTCCAAATTTTCAAATTGTTAAATTCTGAAATACTTAAATTTTCTAATTCTCGAATCTCTAATTCTTCAAAAAAAACAAAATTACTTTATTTCATCAAAATTTCCTTTTATTAAGTGAAATGACACCACTTAATTTATGTTTTAATAAGGCAAGCATTATAGTTTAATTTATATTTAAGTAGTTGGATTAGCTAGTTTCCACATTCCGAAATATCCTAAACACCAAATCAGTAATGTTCAAAAGTTCAAACATTATTTTATTTCATTTAATGAAATTAAATAATTTAACTATTGACATTAATGAAATATTAAATAAAATTTCACTGATTTTCAAGATTATAAATTGGCGAAATTCCGTATTCCCAAATTTTTAAATTTGGAAGTTTCCAAAATCCCAAGTCTATAATATTTAGAAAACTTCAGTATTATTCTGTTTTATTTATTTTGTTTCATACCATTTAGTCAAATAAAATAACGATACAAAGTAACTTCCTTATAATAAAATACAATAATCTTATTTAATCAAAATTATATCTCACGTATTAAAATAAAATATAGTTCTATTAAAAAATAAATAAATTCTGTTAAAGTAAAATTTATTATTAAATTTTACTAAACAAGCTTTTCCTATATCCTCTTATCCCGCAAGTAGACTACAGTGTATGATTCTGGTACGAGCGATGAAACTGCTTCGAGAGCAAATTCTTCGGCAGACGAAGCTATAACTAAATGACCTCTGCATCCATATTTCTCACATCCCCTGTGTCATCCCGATGAGAAGGTCAAGCAGGTGTCCCATCCCGGCTCCGAAATAACGAAGCCTGTGTCTTATTGTCAAAACTCGCACCGGTACCGCCATACATACTCGTCTATTATTACATCGCGTCGCTTTCGTATTTCGCGTCACGTCGCATCGCATCAGCCCGATGAATTGGCCCGAACGGGAACGAACTATGGAATAAATAGCTCGTTCTTTCGAGCGCGAACGTGACAATTCGAGTGCACCACGAAAAAGCATACTTAGATATCACTCGTCCTCTTTGGCCGATCGTTTCAGGCGACGGCAACGTCTTCAGGTTCCTCTGGCCACTTGACGATTCCGCTCGCGGTTTTTAGACGCGTGACCTGGACGGTTCCCACGCAGGACACACGGAACACCGTCGCAATTGGCTGACGTGTCGCACACAAACACACTCACACACATAAGTACGTGATCATGTTCTAATGCATCACACGACCGTTGGAAATTACAATTAGACGAGAGGACGAACGAGCACCTACATTTAATACGTGTACGCGTACTGTGGCACGCATTAATAGTCAGCGAAATTTATATGATTACAATTTTATGTGTTTATTGTTTATTATCAATTAGTGCGTCTACAGATCAGGTCATACTAGCATAGGTATTAAATTATAATATTAAGTATTAGTATACACTACTGGTTCTATAGACCAGGTACCCCACACGAATTCGAATGTGTACTTCGAGTAACTAATTTAGCGTTGTAGAGTTGTAAGTTCTAATTTAGAGTACCTATTGCAAACATATAGGTAGAACAAGAATGTAGAGTCGTTCCAAGCGATTAAAACGTGTCTGAAATTATCGAAAACGATATCTAACACAACTATTGTTGATTTCACGACTGACATCAGTGACAACGAAGTATTGTCGTCAACAATGTGTTATAGAGCTTTTAACATGATTTCAATCCATTTTGCGTCAAAAATGATCGAAAATGATATCGAAATACATTCTTATCGATTCTAGGACGATCGACATCGATGAAGACAAACTTTCAGATTGTCGCCAGAATCTATACAGTAAATTTAGGGCGTCTCACGAGTCTACCCTCAAAATTGCAAATCAAAAGACCCAAAATTGCGGTCTGTTACGTAATACAGACATACGAACAGACAAACAAACAAATGCAGAGTCATCTCAGGAGCCTCACGTTCGACAAGTTTTTAATACTAAACTTACAGGTGTATAATTGACATTTAATTTGAAATTAGAAGTAAAATTGAAAAATGAATAAATTAATATACACATTAATTCCTTGAAATGAGGAATGAAGTAAATAAGAAAATATTTATTATTTTAAGGAATTAATGTTAAAATCAACGCAGATTTCAAGAAAATCACCTTAAGAGAAGTTGTACTTATAACATGTGAACCTATCATTTGACAGCCTTAGTTTTGGTGTCTATAATATATGATGCTTCATTAATAATTTCATTATGAACTTGATATACTTTTCGTCATTTATTACCGAGTAAGTTTTTAACACTATGTGAAGCTTCACTGATAATTCCATTATAAGCTTCATACATTTTTCATTATTTATTATCTAGTAAGTTTTTAACAACATTTGAAGCTTTACTGATAATTTCACTGTGAACTTGATATACTTTTCATTATTTATTACCTACTAAGTTCTTAATAATATTTGTAGTTTTGTTAACGATTCCACTATGAATTTGATATACTTTTTATTATTGTAGGTTAAGTTTTTAATTGTTACCAACTGAGATGATGAGATTTTGAATTTTAGTTATTTTGATTTATTGATGACTCTAAATTTTGCTGTATACTTCTATTATTATTGCAATATATGAATAGCAATGATAATTCCACCATAAATTTGATATATTCGTTAATTAATATACTGATTAAGTTTCTGATCGTTATCAACCGAGACTGTGAGATGTCATATTTCGGTTCTATTTATTTTGTTTTATTGGTGTGTATGAATTTTTCAATATTTTTTCATTATTAATGTAATATGTCAAATTATACCGATAATTATATTATGAACTTTATATATTATTTATTATTGTAAGTTATGTTTTTTACTGTAAGTGATTACGGTAATGTTGAATATCTATTTTGATTTCCCTTATTCTGTTTTATCTCAAGTTTTCGCTACTTTTCCATTATTATTCAAATATTTGCAGCTCTACTATGAATTTGATACATTATTTATTATAATAGATTAAATTTTTAATTATAATCGACTGAAATGATAAGACGTTAAATTATTATTTCGATTATCCTTGTTTTGCTTCACTGGTGTCTGAACATTCCGCCATATTTACATAATTGCAGTACTCTTCTTTTTCTCATTCAACTATGCAATTACTATGCCCAGTACTGAAAATTTTATTTTATTTTTATATGATACAGTATACCTTTAAATTAGTCTGTTTCATTTCAAATAAGTCGAAAGTGAAATTTCTAAATAAGCAGAAAATAATTGCTTACAGACAAGACTATGGTAAAAATCATTTAAATCAGCAATATATCAAATTGGCTAATAACTTTTTAATGAAATAGTAACGGTTTCTGTGAATTTTCTCGTTCTGTAATGACCATCATTACTATGCGTGAAAATGTAAAGGTGGCAATATAACGAGAGTTTACTGCAGTGGGGGATCGAATATAACGTAATCGAATATACTTAGGAACACGTACGCAACATTCTGCAACTTTAAAATTAGTAAATGCAAACGAAGTTGATTTGCAACGTTTGGAATCTCGATGAGATATAAATTTCCAAGTAACGTTACTAATGTACATTAAAGTCCGTTTAGTTTAAAGATCAAGGAGATCGCTATGATATCCGCAAGCTGAAGAAGGCTTAATAAATAAATAAATAAATGAATGAAACGCTGATGTTTCGATAAGTAAAAGTCGAGGAATCTTTAAGGATAATGTCGACCATCGTGCAGAATATTAAACATAGCTGTTGCCACTTAAATTTTAATATTTACGCCGGCCAACGTCGACAAAATCCACCTTTTATAGGTTCCAGTCATGTATTCAGTCGCAAGAAAAGCAACGGCGATATCATCTAAGAGGCATAAAGAGAGAAAGTCATGTAAATGGAAGCAGAAAGGATTGAAATAATACTGAAGGCGCATTCACAATCGCTATACGAGTTGAATATTACAGAATGTCACATTGTTGCACGGAATATTTAATTCTTTCTGGAAACAGGTGGCCGTTGCCAACACAATTTTTAACCTTGCCTGTTATGTTTAACACGCAGCAGAAAGAAGTTATTCATGAAAAAAGTGGAAGGTTTCAAGTATTAAGTTGTCTCAAATATTTGTACAGAATTAACAATGATTCATCCATGTTTGGTACTTGGATAACGAAGTAAAGAAAATTGACTAATTTTACTATTAAAGTGAAGTAATTAGTAATTAATAAATTTAGTACATACAACGAAATAACTGATAATTGATAAAAACTTAGAATGAAGTGATTAAAAATTAATAACTACTTATAACAAAGTAATTAGTAATTGATAAATGTTGTAATTATTAAAATGTTAAGAATTAATATTTAACAGTACTTTGGATGTAGAAATTAATAATTGGTAAATTTTGGGAACAATCGAAACGATTAAACGATCACTTTTTGACAACAATAAAATAATTAAAAATTTACTTTAATGATTACAACCAAATGATTAAAAACTGATAACTTCAGTACTTACAGTGAAATAATGAATTATTGACACACTTTTGGAATAACAGTTAAATAATTAAAAACTAATCATAATAGTACTTACAATGAAATTATGAAAATTTGATAAAATTAGTACTTGTAATGAAGTAATTAATAACTCATAAGTTTAGTATTTATTTGCAAGAAAATAATTAATGATTGATCAATTTAGCGTTCGCAATGAAATAATTAGTAATTAATAAACTTAAAAGTAGCATTAGTACAATTAAAAATTGATCATTTCTGTACCTACAGTGACGTAATTTACAATTAATAAATTTAGTACTTGCAATGAAATAATTACTATATAATTTATTGGTACATTTAAAATTTGTCTCCCTAAAAATAATTACTAGTTGATAAATTTAATATTAACAATAAAATAATTAACAATTCCTAATTTCTTTACTTGCAATGAAACACTTATAATTTTTAATCTGACATTAAAAAAATTCTTTTATTATTAAAAATAATTCTGCTACTGTTTATATCCAAATTTTGTAGCGAAAGGGTTAGAAATGTTCAGTGCAAGTTTATGTTCTAATTTTAAGTTAAAAAGCAATGCAAGTATAACAAGAACGTTATGCAAAATTTCCTGATGAATATTCTGCGATTTTATCTGTACCGTATAATTCTGAGATTAACTAATTACTTATGTTTGGAAGACAGCCGGAACGCGAGGAATCTTAAGCTGAACATTCTTGTTTCCTCGTGTTGGTGGACAACCTGCCTCAACTTGATCTTCGTGATACTATAATCCTCTACACGAGCAAAATCTTCCTTAATCCCGCGAAGAGATTCAAAATGTATAAACAAACAATTCAAACGAATAATATTACGCTCCACTGTAAATGTTTCAAAATCATCCTTTACGCGAGAAAACTGTTTTCCAATATTTTGTTAATGCAAAGTAATATTTAGTTTACCAATAAACTTCCATTCGAAACATTTTCATATGTGTCTTATATTTTAAGGATTATAAACGAAAACCTAACCTCAAAATCAAACGAATATTTCTACTCTATTTAGAACCAGAGGTTGACTTAGGAACTTGACTTAGAACTTTATATTACCCTTGGGTTAGCTTTAGAGTTACGTTAAGTAAGATTAAGCTATGCTGAGCTACGTTAGATTTAAGTTAGATGATGTCTATGTCGGATTAGGTTAGGTTAAGTAACATTAAGCTATGCTAAGTCAGGTTTAGGTTAGATTAGATTAGGTTTAAGTAGATTAAATTACGTGGGATCAGATTATGTTAGATTAGGCTTGACTAGATTATCTAACTGTAGAATCAGATTTAGGTTAAGTTGAAATACGCTCTGCTAGGTTAGGTTAAAGTAACAGTAGGCCATGCTGCGCTAAGTCCGGTTTAGGTTAGATTAGATTAGTTTTAACTAGATTCAGTTACGTCGGATTAGGTTATGTTACATTGAGGTTAACTAGGTTATCCAAATGTAGAGTCAGATTTAAGTTAAAATAGGCTCTGCTAGATTAGGTTCACATAGGTCTGGTTAAGTTAGAGTAGACTAACTAGATTAGGTTATGTTAAATTGGGTTTAACTAGGTTATGCGAATGTACAATAAGATTTAAGTTAAAATAGGTTCTGCTAGATTAGTTTAAGGTTTGGTTAAGTTAGAGTAGATTAACTTAAAATTAGGTTTGACTTAATTCATGTCAAAAAAATCCATTTAATGTCCACTTAATGCTGTGTGCTACGTTTAACACTCTTAAAAAAAAATTCTACACAAATTAGATATATTTTTTTACAAACATGTCTGGATATTCTAGGTTATGATTTTGTCTTACAATTGAAGCATCTTAGTACGCACTTAATGTTTAACGTTAATGTTAGTACGCACTTAATATTAAATTACAGTATCCTTATATGATCGATGTTTCACTACGATGTTCATAAAATATGAAGGAAGTGTAAATAAACGAAGAAAATAAAAATATAACAATTTAAAACGGGAAATTTTGAAATTCTTTGAGACATGAATTTTCTGTATGTTACTGGTCAAAACTTTAAGTTGAAAATCCTGGTGAGTTCGCTGCCATGCAGATCCACCGATCGTTAAAGGCAAGTTTATCCTGGACTCCTCAGGGATCGTTTCTTGCATCCCCGTCAGCTCGGACGAAGGGGACGTTTCCGAGTTTTGCACATAAATCTGGTCTACCTAGGGTACCGGTTCCTCCTGGGAGTCAGCTCCAGGACAGTACGGAAAAGGACTCTGGGAAGACTTCTCTTTAGAAGATTGCTGGACACTCGTTACCCCTGTCGTCGAGGAATCTAGCTTTGAACTTTGCCTTGATGCGCTCGTTTCTCCAGCAACGGCTCTTCATAAACTTTAAAGCCTTTTCTTGAATGCTTCCTCACTTTCGTATCATCCAATCGAGTATTTCGTTACAATTGATTATAATTTCTTCAAGATTATAATCTCTTCAAGATTCATCCCGGTTGACCTAACCGATAGCGAAGTGGGTGGACGATTTATAAATATGTTTTACATTTTTAGATTATCTTTATGTTGTTATATATATAATTATATCATAAATGTTATAAATCATAATTGTAACAATAACTTACATAGCATATAACTCTGTTTACTTATTTCTTCCAAATAAGTTGTTTGTCGTTAAGTGTTTGCTGTTTGAGTCGGCCATTTTTTATTAAGATTTTAAATAGAAGGTATGTGAGTTGTTCACTTCCGACTTTTCTCTGATGTGTGGCAAATATTATTATCCTTCACTTATTTGCCACTGGATAGTGTCAGATTTTCATAGAAAATTCCTGTCTATATTCTGGTTTCACAAAATGGCGGAAACTGGTTTGGAAAATGGCGCAAAGCTGTCAAATCTCGAATTCCTTTTTGAAGAAATTAATTTACGTTCATATCGCTATTATTTATGTATAAAGAATTTTAGAGAGCCCTGAAGAAGTAAGAAAGATCTAAGAAAAATCTACTTTTATGATTTAATTCGATGTAAGTTCGATTAGTAGTGCAGTAACAACTGTTTGAGCATAGAAATTTCTCGTCGAAATGTTGGTCAACCAAACGAGGAGATAAACCTTCGTCATTTATTTTAATGGGTCAACAGGTTCGCCGGAAATTTTGGCACGGACGCACTGAAACCTGAAGAGGGCTAAGGTCACGCGAAACCCGCCTTTTTACGGGAAACGCATAAAAACACGCTGGCAGTCCGTTGTCTCACCGACAGATGGCGGTTACAAGTCATCTTTCGAGACTACTTTTGGCGAAAAGATTGCGCAATGTAATATTCATTCGATAAACAAATGAACACTTCAAACTTACGGATTCAATTTCTGCTGCTTTTGCATATAATCATTCTTGATTGCAGTTTTACCTCTCGAAATGTGCATACAGTGCGAAGGGGGTCATTCAGATCTAAAGATTTTTCTGAAATTCAATTTTGTAGATTTATCTGCAATGTGAGATAGTTATAAGAAATATTTGAGATAGTAGATATATCAATTACGAGGAAACTGCATAGGATCTAACATTTTTAGGTTATTTTTATTATTAACAATATTAGTATATATTAATAATTTATTAATATTGTGTAATAATATTTATTAACAACGGAAGATCATTCTGTAACTGAGTGGAAGATTAGATACAAGATTTTTTTGATCCATAATATTCTGAGTCAAATATAATTTTGTGTATAAAAAGGTTAAGGTATATTTCAGTATATCACTGCATATGTATACACAAGAAGCAATATACATATATACAAATATACAATGCATACTGTGCCAAAATGATCTGCATTCGGTGCAAGAGTTGAACTATAGTGTATCCAATTACATAAAATTAGATGATTTATCGCAATTATTGTTATAATTCACATTTAATTATTACAGTTTGATTATAATTTTAACTGTTGTATAGTTATATAATTTAATTGTAGTATAACTATTTATACAATTTATACTACTGTGATTATACAATTTAATTATAATTAAACCTACCGAACAATTATATAATATAATTGTTCAAGAGTAATAAATATTGACTTTAACCATCCTTAAAGAATAATATTGTTCAAGTAAAACTTTAGTCCGGCCTTAAAAGAACCTTCACACTGTTACGATAATATTACGAACGAGCACACAGACTACAAATGAAGTTTCTCCTCTTCTTTCTCTCATTTGCCAAGATATTAAAATTCTTGGTGCTTCATGCGAGGCACATGAACAGTTGTGCTCTATCAATCATTTGCGGTAATTCGGACATCGTCTCATGTGAGAATACTCCGCCTGTTAATTTAGTTCGTAATTGAGTTGTATTTTTGTAATCTTCTCTAACTAAAATCCTACTTAGATTGGTCAAGTTTTTTGAATTCAAGAAATTCTCTCTGTTTTGTTTATCTTGAAGTATTTTTTCAAGTAAGTTTAATTTGTAATATTTTTTCTAGTAAGTTTTACTCAAAATATTTTCTCGAGTTTAACTCAAAATTTTTTTCAGTTAAGTTTAACTCGAAACATTTTTCACGGAACTTTAAGTTCCGTCAACTGTATTATCTGCTTTTCACACAAGTAATCACATGTTGTTCGTAGACAGCCATTATAACCTAAATACGGATAATAATAAATAGTATTTCATTCTACGCTATTTTAGATATACTCTAATTAAAGTAAAATGGCTCCTAGTTAAGTAACTTATATGAACAAAAACTTGAAACTATGTTATTTGAGTTCAAATAACTTGACTAATCAGAGAAAGGCTTTAAGGGTACTTTTAACTGTGAACCATCGTACACTATTATTATACATAATTCATTATTATAAATATTTTAACCTATTTAATTTATATTACATTCATATCACTCTTCATTTATTCATTATTACATTCGTATCACTGTTCATTCATGCATTATTATATTTATATAATTATAAAGTCAAAAAGTAAAGGGATTTTATTGGTTGCAGATGCAACCGAAAAACTTTTTTTCCGACGGAATCAAAAAACTCGTGAACCGTTGAGAAAAGTGCATTGAAGTTCAGAGAGGTTATGTAGAAAAATAAGGTATGTTTCGCATTTCTATCATCAGAATAAATGCCCCTTTTCTCAAATGTCCCTTTACTCTTTGACTTCCCCTCGTATGTTCAAACGCTTCAATTTTGTCCTTATTTATGCTCTATTTTTTTAACAAATTGTGCATATTCCAATGAATGTAGTCACCTAGTTAGATTATTAGCTGTGTAAAAATATGACATTAACGGTCAGCATGTGAACTAATAAAAATGGCCGACTCATGTGTACCATAGCTACGTGTATATGTGTATATGCAGACGTGTAAACAGACGTTATTAAAGTTATCCCACTTATTTGTAATAATAAAAGAAGTATATCTAACAACATTCTATAACATTTTAATTATTTCAAAGTTCCTTGTTAAAGTTTCGGCGTTAACTTAACATTAAAAGCAATCATGTTTTACCACTCACTTACAGTCACACTTAGCGGTTATGGAACCATAACCTTATAAAAAGATTAGAAAAATCTTGTGAATCACGTTTTGATTATTCCAATCACAAAAACATCAAAAACTGTAAGTCAGATTCACATTCTAATCTTAAAATGCTAGATTATGGCATCAGTGTCAGCGAAGCCCATACAAATTCTTCTAACTCCTTGCGATCGTAATGTTTGAAAATACAATAATTTTTCCAGGAATATTCCGTGTTCTAGTATTTTAGTAGACTTCGACACTAAAGATTCACAATGTCTCCAAACTTCATCTAAATAAATTGCAACATTGAAAATTATCAGGCTTTTAACAACCTGAAGAATAGAGTAATTCTGAATGATAGATTTAAGTAGCAAATATTTTTAGTTTCGAAATTCTGACTTATCAGACAATTAATCAACTAATTGGTCGATCATTGTATCTATCATCAGTCGTAGTCTCAATGCACACAGGTGCAATAGAATCACTATTTTACTCTTCAGCTTTTTAACGACATAAGTAATTTTGAATGGCAAACTTTTGTACTCCGAAAATTCTGACTTATCAGGCAATTAATCAATTAATCGGTTGATCATCGTATTTATCAACAACCATAGTCCCAATGCACATCGGTGCAATAGAATCACTATTTTACTCTTCAGCTTTTTAACAGCATAAGTAATTTTGAATGGCAAACTTTTGTACTCCGAAAATTCTGACTTATCAGGCAATTAATCAATTAATAGGTTGATCATCGTATTTATCATCAGTCGTGGTCCCAATGCACACAAGTGCAATAGAATAACTATTTTACTCTTCAGCTTTTTAACAGCATAAGTAATTTTGAATGGCAAACTTTTGTACTCCGAAAATTCTGACTTATCAGGCAATTAATCAATTAATAGGTTGATCATCGTATTTATCAACAACCATAGTTACAATGCACGTCGGTGCAATAGAATCACTATTTTACTCTTCAGCTTTTTAACGACATAAGTAATTTTGAATGGCAAACTTTTGTACTCCGAAAATTCTGACTTATCAGGCAATTAATTAATTAATCGGTTGATCATCGTATTTATCATCATTCGTAGTCCCAATGCACACAAGTGCAATAGAATCACTATTTTACTCTTCAGCTTTTTAACAGTATAAGTAATTTTGAATGGCAAACTTTTGTACTCCGAAAATTCTGACTTATCAGGCAATTAATCGGTCGATCATCGCATTTATCATCAACCATAGTCCGAATGCACATCGGTGAACTTTCTCAGTCCCGATTCGGTCTATATATACGCCAGGCAAATGAACCAGCAGCGTACGCGGATTAGAACAAAGGAATTTCATCTTCGCCAGCAGTTCATAATCTCGTCGTGAATCCGCGAGAGGTGTGTCATAGGCGGCGCGACGTTTTATGGAGTGTCAGAGATGCGGGGCAGAGGGCATGCCCGTTAGTAAATGACCATGGTAAGTGCACAGACGACGTGCACTAATAATTATAGCTTTGTTCCATCGCGAATACAAGCGGCCATCCAGCGATGCAAATTAACTCAGCGACTATTATTGATGGGCCGTCCTTCGGTTACCGTTATTTAATAGCATGGGAAACACCGAATCCCTTTCTGGAGTCATAGAAATAACGAATTTTGAAGTTTGATTAATACTTTGGTTATATTGGTTTTGCTTCTATTTTTTGTTATACTGGTCTAAATTTCGGTTGCAACTTTTGTGAACGATTATCAGATTCATCATTTTATTTACAATCTGTGTACATTTCTTTAAAATTGATTCAATAGATCAATTGACTTACACCCGGATAAACAAATAGAGAGATAAGAGCTCTGAAAGCTAGTTATGATAATTGAATAAAAATTATTTATTTGAAATAGATTAGATTTGTTTAAAATGTTGACAAAGAGACACTTGTTTCGATGTAACAAATTGACATTACAGTTTCATTTTTATGTATTGGCATACTGATTACTAATAATGTAAGTTATAGGTTAGGTTAGTAATTTGAGGTTGGGAATAGGCGGCATGATTCATGAAAAAGGGAGAATTTTGAAATTCTGTAATTGAAAGCATCTTGATTGCAAGTTACTTTTGGTTGTAATTTTTGTGAATAATTATTAAAATAACAAGAACGTAAATCATAGATTAGTTTAGTAATTTTGGGGTAAGAATAAATGTTCAATTATAACTTTCTTCCATATTTTAACAAAAATAATATTCTCCTAAATCAATAATTCGAGAATCGTAGGTAATCTTGACGTAAAATGTAAATGTGAATTACAAATTCCTGTTTACTACAATAAAGTTAGCATTCCTTTAAAATATTGTGTACGTTAAAGTAAGTGACGGGTTAATTTCAGTAATTTGGAATTATCTACAATTGTTAATTTATAATGCAATTTATACATTCTTCTTATAATTACAATTAGACTTCAGTTAACAAATCTAAAGTATTTAAAATGATTTGAAAATGTGGGAAATTAATCTAATTTAGTTAACAAAATGATATTTAATATTTTTGTATGGTTATTGAAAAAAGAAATGGATTTTATGTTGGTTCAAAGTACATAGTGACTCAGTTATTTTCCAAATGGTCCAATAACTCAGAATCAGGTAAAAACCTTCGAGACGTATCGATTACGTTGTCGGTTGGCTTTGAGTTTCTTTTCCCTCGAAAGCATTTCTTCCTTCGGTGGTCCTTTTCTTTTTCTAACCATTCTTCAAATCGATGAGAACTCGCAGCATTTCATGTCCCACACGATTCGTCGCGTGAATTTCCGAAAATTATCACTCAGTAACATTATTGATGGTAATGTTACATACAATACTATTAATTACTAGGTTATTAATATTATAAAAAATACGATTAATTATGAGTTTGTTAATATTACAAATAATACGGATAATTATTAGTTTGTTAATATTATAAATCAAACGGTTATTTATTAGTTTTTTAACACTATAAAAAATACCACTTTAAAATTATTAATAATTTATTTCAATCGATCTAACAAATAACTCGATCAATTTTTATCGTTAATGACACAAGCGAAATGTAACTATTCTTCTAGATTTGCTTTTTTATGGAACAAAATTTTTAATATTTAATATAGATAAGTATTTAATAAATATTTAAGAATTTTTCACATTTTTTGAAAGCTTAAAATAGTATACAAATTAGGTTTGAACATAATGGATTTAGTTTACTTTCTAAGGTTTAATGACTGATGTAACATTAAAGATTAATAATTATTATAATTGTTCGAATTGTTATAAATTATTATAGGTTAACAGGACTAATAGTTGTTATGAATATTATAAAATTATTCAGAATTATTGAAAATACAGTAGTATAATAAAATTATAGTTTGTTGAGCAGTAATACGGTAGATGTATCTAAATTACACTTTTTGCAATAGTTTTTTAAAATAACGACACATTCTATCTATATCTGGTCTAAGTGGAATTTATTAAATTTTTTATCAGTTATCCTTCTGGGGGCGTAATAAGAAATATAGATTAAGAGTGAATTATAAAACTTCATCTTTTGAAGAAAAATAATTAAATAAAACGACCCTAACCTAATTAATATTATAAGTTTTGTATCAATTTTATCCTTCTGAAAGTGTACTGAAAATCAAGACGACGAATGAATTGTAGAATGCTATATTGTGAAGAGAAATATTTAAATCCAATTACCTTAACTAACTAATATTATAATACCATACTTATTAAAATTCGGTGGCGAAGTACAAGGCTTCAATAACTTTTATACTAATTTCATCCTTCTGAAAAGATAGCGAAGAAACCTAAGTTCCGAACGATCCTAAAATGTCATCTGTCGTACAAAAATATTAGAATATACCTTGACCCAATTACCATAATAATTCGGTACCTTATTAAGATTCAGTTGTTTTCACGTTTTGGGTATCAAAGAGATCCCCATGTTGCCTAAGATAATAAGAACTAAAAAATTCGCAATGCGGTATCGAAGGAGGAACAACCGAGTCCCAGGTCGTATTGTGTTGCCAGGAATGAGATCACCGTTCACACTATCGATGTCCAAATCTCATTTTCCACTCCCCCAATAAGTCACGGTGCATTTAACATTCTATTCTTTGCCCCTGGAATCTCAACACCTACGGCCACTACACGTGGCGTTCGCGTCTTTGCCAGAACCTCTTCGTCATCGGAGCAGGATTTCATTCACTAGGAACACTTGCGGGCTGCTTGTGACCTCAGTGACTCTCATTTTCGATGTCCCAATAATTTTGTGACCGTTAATCATTATTTGTTTCTGATTATTGTCAAAATCACGGCACAATCGAAATTGGGCCATGTATCGATCACTTTGTGGTGATTAAATTTTACGTTATTTATGGATAATTATAAATAATAGATAATTTTAGATTATTTAGATATGGTAGAGATAATCATGCATAATTATACAGGTACGGTAGATGAACATAGATTATAGATAATTTTGTCTATGAGGTAGATAATTATATAGAAAATGTAGATAGTTGCAAAAATAGTGTTATAGATGAGGTGGATAATCACGCATAGCTATAATAAGGTAGATAATTCAGACAAAGTAGATAATCGTAGATAATTTATAGACAAGATAACCATAGACAACTAAACAGATAAGGTAGATAGCTGTATATAGTTTTATAGATAAGGTAGATAATCATAGATAATTATATCTACAGTGTTTAATGTAAGTAGCCTTTCTACCATGTTGATGACATAAACACCTTCATAATGATTCATAAACACTTTATATTTCACAGAAATTTTTCAATAATTACATGTTCGTATAAAGAAACATAAACAAAATAAACAAAATAAATTTTTGTACATACTTTGCACTAATTCATATCTGTTTTAGATATGAGAATTTTTGTCCTATGAGAGCAGCATTTATATAAGTTAACCACATTGTATACAAAGTGATTATAAAGAGAAATTAAAGAGTGCAAAGGGTTAATATTATATCCTAGTGCTAATAAGAAAAGCTTTGAATAGTAATACTTTGAATAGTATTTATACGTAACGATACGTAAAAATTGAATGAAAGTAAATTGTATTCTTGTCAAAAGTGAGTCCACAAATCCGGAAGGTGATAGCAGCGAACAGTGTCTACAAGTTCTAAGTTGGAGAGGTGCAGGTACTACGGAACTCTTCGTGTTTAACGATAGGATCGGCGTTAAATCGTGGCCATCCGTTTGGTCGACGTGTCCGGCGTGTATCTCATAAATCGTTCGGTCAACGAATGTAATTTGACGTGACAAATGGCAGATGTATCGATAGCAGCGGGTCTGAAAACACGCGGTGCCTTGTTCTTCGTCAACTCGTATGAAACGAGCAAGGCTGCTCTGATCACCTTTGCGTTCGAGTTATTAAAGGAAACATGATCTTTCCACTCACATTTTGGAACTACTTTTTAAAATTATATGCTTTCTTAATGCAAAACTATTCTTCCAGCGATATTTACAGTACTTCCTCAATTTATTACATTTTTATCAATTTTATAGATATGAATTGTTTGAACCAGTGAAAATTGCAATATTGTACATTTTATAAATTTATATTTATGAATTCTCATTTGTTTCGAAAATTTTTATCTCGTTTTGTAAATTTTATAATTTCTGAAAACTACGTTCAAATGTAAGATTTCGATAATTAAGATTTTTGTATGTCTTAGTATTTTAATTAAACACTTTTAATTTAATTGTATCTTGAAACGTTAAAAAATATCAGTATTTCACGTCTAAAGATTTTATAATTATTTATTGATATTTTAAAAATTGTTAAGTAAATATAATTTACGTTATAAAGTAACTACAATGTTCAATTGTAGAATATAAATATTACATATTATCACGTAAAAATTGTAACTGTAAAATAAAAATCACTGAAAGTACAAAATAAGTATGTTTGTATAACACTGAAGTTTGTTCCAATATTTGAACAAAAATTTTAATAAATTTAGCTCTCAAATAATTCTATAAATCTCAGATAAATTAATTCAGAAAACACAGCTTAAATATAAAATGTCATTAAAAACTAAATTTAATTTTAACAAATTAGTAGAAAAAGAATTTTATGAATGCTCGTCTAATACGATATTTAATCAATTAAATTTGTAAGTTAAAACTGAAACAGAAGTTTTGAATACCTGTGTTATTAATGATTCCACAAATTTTTTGTCTTGTAGCAGACAGAAAAAAAGAAGTAAAGGTTATGAATCCATGACATGGCGGCTCATACAACGCTCGCGACGTCTGGCGACGAATTTATGGCATCAAAAAGGTCCTCCTCTAATAAATTATAAGTTACGGGAGAGGGTCGTTTCTAAATTTATTTTTATTTCGCCAGTATATCAGTACGCTGTATCATTTCGCCGGACAGTTTTTAAAGTGTCAGTTTCGGCTGTAATGATATACGCGGACACGTTCGTGGCTAATATTAGAACGTCATTTGTAAAGTTTCTCTCGTGATCAATTAGGGGCTGTTTCTTATCGGTCTTCTGCTTTTAGCTTGCGAAGAACATCGGAGCTTGGCCGACTTCTTTTTCCAATTGAGTTAATTGTAAATGACAGGCGCCGCTTCGACCGTCATCGTAATACAAAAATAATTGCTGGCATGTTGGATACAAATTGAAAATTTATCTGCCTAGCTTAACATCAAATGATACACGACTCTTAAAATGTCTGTAGCTGTAATCATGATTGGAAATAGGACTTGTTATGTGGATATGTGTAAAATTAGAATTTGTTTTGCAATATGAAGTACTTGATAATTTGTAATTTTATAGTTTTTAAGGTTCGTCATTTCCTAATTTTATAGTTTACATTTTTGCAGTTCCATCATTTTGCAGTATTTTTCTTTTGTACATTTGTAATTTTACATTTTTTGCAACTGTTAATTTGTACCTTTGCAATTTTTGTAACCTTGTAATTTTGCGATTTTGTGAGTTGGCGATATTGCCATTTTTCAATTTTATAATCTTTTAAATTTTCAATCTTTTAATTTTGCAATCCTTCAATTTTGTAAACTTTCGGTTTTGCAATCCGTCAATTTTGCAATTCTTTAATTTTACTATCTTTCAAATTTACAATTTTGCAATTTTGCAATATTTCAATTTGGAAACTTTCGATTTTGCAATCTGTCAATTTTGCAATTCTTTAATTTTACTATCTTTCAAATTTACAATTTTGCAATTTTGTAAACTTTCGATTTTGCAATCTGTTAATTTTGCAATCCTTCAATTTTGTAATTCTTCAAATTTACAATCTTTCAATTTTGCAATCCTTCAATTTTGCAATCTCTCAAATTTACAATCGTTTAATTTTGCAATCTTTCAATTTTTCAATTTTTCAATTTCACAATCTCACAATTTTTCAATCATACAATGTTACAGTCTTACTTTTTTGCAATCTTACAATTTTATTATACAATCTTAAAATGTCTTAAAGCTTTACACTTTCACAATTTTATAAGTGTATAAATATATTATAATTTATCTTATCATTGAAATAAATATATTTTAAAAATTAACATTTATTTAAATGCCTAACATTACTTATGGCTTATTACCAATACTTTAAGTTAATAAACTGAAAGTTTAAATGGAAAATTTACGTTCATTTTCTTTGTGCAATTCATGGTGCACTGAACATCTTAAAAACAATGTCACGATTTAGTAGAGCAATCAAGTGGCGCCATCTGCTTATACTTTTACTTCACACGCTGCATAAAACATTTAGAAAACAACATAATAATTCTCCTTCTTTAACACTGCTTTTAATAATAATTGAAATTATTTATCACAAGTTATAAATAATATTTTTTAAATTTAACTGAACTAATACTAAACAGATTATTCGTTTACAGACGAATAGAGAGTATAAAATCATTTCATAACCTAATATAGTAAACAAAAGACGAAAAGAATAATCTACATCATCAAACTCTTCTTAACATAAGTAACTCAACTTTGATACCTTGATTAATTAGTTAATTAATAATTAATAAATAATATTTCTTAAATTGTTTATTGAAAATGATCAATACGTGGAAGAATTTTACTAAATATGAATGTGACACTAATCAGATCAAAATTAGGTGAAACAGTGTACAAAAAGTACTTCTTCATCACTTATTCATTATAGTCTTAAAAAATTCAGTAATCATTAATATTTTTTTTATCGCTCTGACAGCCACGTCACTCATATATGGGCGACGTTTAAATTGCAATTTAAATTTATCAATTATATTATTAAAAATTTATTCACTTACCTAATTGAAAATACTAGTATTAACTATTAGGAATATTTGATAAAATTTGTACAAAATGAGAACACTAATTAAATTTTCAACTGCATCAGTATGACAGTCATTCTGTTAATTATCTACTAATAAATTTAAAATACTGAAGAATTATAAGAAATACATTGGATGAAAATATAAAATCAATATGAGACTAATGTTGATTGAATTATTTAAAATATTCTACAGAAATTACTTTTTCACCCATTTAATTATTATAATATGGAGACATTAATTAACTATTAATTAATTAATTATTGCTTCTTTATTTATTTATTAATAGTTACAGATAAGATTCAATAAAAGTTGAAAAAACTTAACAGATGTGATTAGACTCTTCAAGGATACTTACACATATATGAAGATTTAATTTGTTTCAAAATTCATTAGCGAAAGATCATACATGTGGATATTATTCTCATTTTTGTGTATTATAAATCCCTTTTGAATTTATTTTTACAATCGTTACTTAAATATTATAAAATATGATTTTCCCAAAGATTTAAATCGTTTCTTCTTCTAACATTCAAAATATTATCCCCATAGGGGTTAATGAAAATATTAAAACAATATGAGGTTCCCAAAACTAAATCTACTTGTTTAATATAAACATTAATTTAGTAAAGAAATGTTAATAAAAAATTAATATTTTTATAAATTAAAATAAACATTAATTTTTTATCTACATAAAAAATGAAAGAGATTTCAAGAAAAGCATCTTATCCATTTTCGTAATTTAAAATAAAGAATTTGTGTACCTTTGACTGGTTTTAGCATTGATCAAATTGAGACACTCCTTAAAAATAGCATTTTCAATTACTTCACGTCGAAATGGTAATTACTTTTACCTCCGCGCTATACTGTTTCTACCAACCGTACGTTTTCGATCGACCCAAATCATTTCCGATAAATCGACACAGTCTGATGAATGAGAAACACCGTGTGTCCAATCGGTTTTTGACCGACGAAGAAGTAGTCAGCGACGAAGATAAAAGAAAAAGAAGCGTGGAGGGGGAATCAAAGGATGGCTGAAGGAATCGATGATGACTGAGCGCATATCCGTTGTGGCCCTACGTCCTGGAAAAGGAGTCATTCCTCCAGGTGTCGGTTACGGATGATCCGACCTAGTCGGCCATCGTAACGAGCGGATCGAACTCGCGAAAGAAGCCCATATTCCTGTCAAAACACCGATCGAAAAGGCAACCCTTTTGCTTTTTATTCGATGTTGTTTCGTCGAAGCCAGTCACGAATCTCATCGTCGAGCTGTACAATGAAAGGTGCAGGGATATTTATGAAACAGTCGTTTCTTCTGTTGATGAAAGATTGATTGCTTCTCAATCTTCATTGGACTCCTCGGTCCTTACCTTTCGACCATTTCAGACTGTTTTCAATATTCATTGCATTTACTTCACGCATTTTTTTAGATAAATAATTAGTGCGGATCAAATTGAGATTAATAAATAGGACTTTCTTTAATTAACTTATGTAGGTCTTAATAGCTTTTGAACTGGTTTTTAGGTTTCATTAGTTTTTGGATTATACTAGTTTGTGGGTTATCCTAGTTTTTGGAATAATTTTTAGTTACATTAATTTTAAGATTATTTATAGATTATGTTAGTTTTTAGAATAGTTGGTAGGTTACATTAGCTTTATATTACTCTTTCCGCTATATTAGCTTTTAGATTAGTTTCTAGGTTATATCGGTTTCTAGATTAGTTTCGAGGTTATTCTAGTTTTTAGATTAGTTTTTAGGTTATATTAGTTCCTAGATTAGTTCGTAGGTTATATTAGTATCTTGATCAGTTTTAGTTAACTCTAAATAAAATTGAATTTTCTGTTAGAGAATATTTTATTTTTACGATAGAATGCCATTTTAATAAGTTTAGGTTAATTTTGAGTAATTTGAATATATTTCATATCTAATTTTTGTGATATTCCAGATCAGATAGGGTATTAAGTAAAACCTTTTTCCTATATTTTTTATATGTAAAATATACTCTTGCCATATATTCATATTATTATAGGCCTAAATTTAGTGTCTTTTAAATTAAAAATGTGGTGCAGTATCTTAACAATTTTAGGTTAATTTAAGTTCCCTTTTATTATACCTAAAACTATTATACACTCGTCATATTTTATACCTAATTTTTCTGATACACGTATCAAAAATGGGGAACATTGTCTTAATCTCGTGTAAACTTTTAGATAAAATTTTTGATTGAGTAAATATGTCTTTGCCCCTATTTTTGCTATGTCATATTGAAAATATCTAATACTGTATTATGTACATACTTTAAATTTAAAACTGAAGTTTTACCAAACAGACTTTTAAACAAATATGTTCCTCCAATTTTATTATACGTAAAGTATGTTATTACTGCAATTGGATTATTTTTCATATCCACTTGTTACAATAAATGAATTTAAAAATTGAGAATACTATTTACCAAGCTTGAACCAGTTTTAAGGTTGCATTTTCTAATAGCAGATTACATCAATTTTTATAAAAATAAAGCCAATACTGCAGATTTAATGCAAATTGCAGAGATAAGCGTTGAAACGGAACACCCTATAAATTCAAGGGGACAAGAGTAATCATACTAACAAGTGAGACACAATACTTCAACCGATGCAGTATCGATGCGTATCGGTCCTCATTATCATCAGAATGCTGGTATACCTTCACGGCCAGTGGTCATTATTAAAACTGCAGCGAAACTCACGGGCTCTGCCCTCGCAATTAACAAGGTTTGTTTCAAAACTAACTGTAAATTTATTCGAATCGATCTTCACTGTTTCGTGAAAGACAAAGGAGTTTTGATTGCATAACAATTGAAATCCTTCTGAATGAGATGGTCGATAACAGGAGTTAGTTTAAATGGGGACAATTGTTTCTCGCAGTGTGACCTTTTCTGACCTCTCACAAAAAATCCCGGGTTTTCTCGCACATACGGATTACGCCATTCAACGCAGAATCGCAAGACCTTTGACCTGATAGGTCGCACGTACGCAAATTGCTTTTTTGAGACTAGTTACTCCAAGAATCACTTTATACTGCGGTCAACGGGACCACAAAACGCGATATGGTCTGAGACTACCTCTTCGAAATTTCATTACAAATCGATTGTTCTTTCACAAGTTTCCATTGAGACCTTTAGTGGACACTTTAATCGTCCCTGTGCAATTTGCAAGTCTGTCAGAAACTGAAGGAATTTATCAGAGAAAATGTGGGACCTAAGATGTGATCTGGTCTCGGGCCACCTTTTCGGGATTTCATCCAAAATTGACAGTTGTATACAATCTGTGTGGACCCTGTAATGATCACCGTGCGACTTAGTTTTCTTAAAAGTTTATGGATTCATAGATAGATAGTATGGGCTATTTTGCGTTGCGAGGATGACGTCCGCACAGGTGGATCCGGAGTGGGCGCCCAGGGATCGGAAGCGTGGGTATTATGACACGACAGGCTTCGTCGCACTTATTCAATACCGCAGAGATTCAATAACATCGGATAATTCATTCGTGGGTGTATGGAGCCACGTGTAACTCGAGTGGCTTGCTATTGTGCGTTCAAGTGAATGGCTCTGATGGGAGCGAGCCAGTTTCGATGTTATTGATACCATTATGCCTGAAATTGTTGGCTCCGTGTGAATCCTCCGCAGCACCTGCCGATGTGACTTCGATAAAAATATCTATCTGCTCTGTTCGGGTGGTTAAATAGCGCCTCCCAATTTGAAAGCACCAGGAAGTGTGTCAGGTGTGTTGGTGCGATCCTTCAGGTGTTTCAATTGAAAACTGCATGTGTTGCGTTATGTGGCTGAAACGTTTCATTCTCGGCGGCTTTATGTATATGTCCGATGTAATTTAAGTATGAAATGACGAATGATTTTAAGTTTTATAAGGATTGTAGAGCAATCAAGGAGATTTTGGTCATGTCCTAAGTGGAGTTAGCAATCAATCAACTACTTGTTTTAGTTTGTGCAAAATTGGATTACATTTGGATAACACCTGGGTTGAAAAATGTATTCAATGTTATTCGAAAGGTGAATAATTAAATACTTGTTAGAATTTATATGATTTATAATCAAATGTTAGTGCCATTAATAACTACATCAAATTACATAGAGATATGACTACTGATTATATATTATGTTATTATATTGCGGCTATCAATATCTTATTGACAAGTATTGATGTCTTATTTTACAATGTATTGCTAATACTGTTAATGTGTCGTTAATGCGAATAGAAAGAGCAGTCTATAAATTTAAAAAAAAAAAAAGACGGGTTGCAACACGTATTAAATTTATCAATACATTCATATATTTTATATAGGTACAAATATAAGATAAACATACACATATTATGTTTCTTGAAATAATATTCATATTATAATAATGTAATTTTGTACTTGATTGTATTGTACATTTTATATGTTCTTATTGCAATTTAAATGCATGTTGTATATTAGGATTTATAACACATTGTTAACAATCCATAATGATTTAATCTATGTGCATTTGTGAGTATAAAAAATTTCAGGAAAGAGAGAAGTATCACTGTTCAATTTTTCATTGAAATATATTCAAGTTTTTTAATTAGTGAATTTGAAAATTTAGGAATTTGAGAACTTGGATAATTTCAGAATTTTTGAAAATTTGGAAAATTTGGAAAAATTTGGGAAATTTGGGAAATTTTGAAAATTTGGAAATGTAGGAAATTTGAGAATTGAGAAATTTTACGGATTTGAAATCGTGAAAATTCACAAATTTGGAACTTGAAGATTGACGAATTTAAATATTCAGCAATTTAATATTTGTAAAATTTGGGAATTTTTGAAATTGAGAAAGAAATTTGGGAATTCAGAAAATTAAGAACTTGGAAAATTTGGAATTCGAGTAATTGGATAGGAAATTTGAGAATTTGGAGATAGGGAATTTTGAGCGTTTAAGTTTTTGTACACTTTGTGAATTTTATGTATGTATAAATTTATAAATTTCGAAATGTGACAATTTGGAAATTCGGATATATGAAATTTGAGAGATGTTGGAACTTTGAAATTAGAGAATGTTTGTATCCAATTGTACAAAAAATATCAGTATCCAGCGGTTAGTTATCTAACATTCTAAAACAATGTATTTTCATTGCACGGTAATGATGGGAACCATTTTGCATTAATACGATCTTAACAACCTACAAGAGGTGTTAATATTACGATCTGAGGTGTCAATTGATTCAAAAAGTCCTTTACCAAAAGTAACATACATGTATTAAAGAATAACAATTGTTTACAGTATCCATATCTAGCGGTCAGTTATCTAACATTCTACAATTCAGAATCTTAATTAGGATGCTCTCCGTTTAATCCATTTTAAATTAATATAACCTTAACAGTCTACAAGAAGTGTTAATATCACGATCTGATATTTTAGTAAATTCAAAGACTCCTATATCAAAAATAACATATGTGTATCTACCAATAACAATTGTTAAAAGTATCTGTATCCAACGGTCAGTTATCTAGCATTCTATAATACAGAATCTCCATTAGGATGCTCTCCATCTAATCCATTTTAAATTAATATAACCTTAATAATGTACAAAGTGTGTTAATATCACGATCTGATATTTCAGTAAATTCAAAGACACCTTTATTAAAAATAACATATGTATATCTACCAATAACAATTGTTAAAAGTATCTGTATCCAACGGTCAGTTATCTAGCATTCTATAATACAGAATCTCCATTAGGATGATCTCCATCTAATCCATTTTAAATTAATATAACCTTAATAATTTACAAAGTGTGTTAATATCATGGTCCGATATTTCAGTAAATTCAAAGGCTCTAACAAACATATGTGTATCTACCAATAACAATTGTTAAAATATCCGTATCCAGCGGTCAGATATTTAACAAATATTTAACATTTCAAAGTACAGAATCTGCATTAGGATACTCTCCGTCTAGCCTACTTTATATTAATATAACCTGAACAGGCTACAAGAAGCGTTAGTACCATGATGTGTCAATAGAAGACATTTACGCCTATTGCGCCAGAAAGTCCATTTTTTGTGACACTACACGACGGCATTGAATGTCGCGAGTTAGTGTGACGTGAAAAGGTGCCCTTAAGGTTCAGCATGCAATCGAACGAGTCCTCTTGATCCATCGTCTCCGTGGAACATTTCCCTGCAGCTCGTGGCCGTCGATGCCCAAGAAGAGTGCTCGAGGGATTAGGCCCGTCCGAGTAAACGCATGATTGGCAGTGGATGCCGTCGAAGGAGCGGTCTTCAGCGAGATACTCGTGGGCTGGCTCGGTTGAATTCGAGAGGTTCCGGTTGATCGGATCACCGATTGCCGTGGGGGACCGTTGCACGGGGGCGGACCAGGGGGGCAGAGGGGCAGAACTCGATACTTGTAACCTGCCCGAAGGAGGGAGGAGGGCAGCCGACGGAGATCACTTCCGCTCCACGAAGCGCACTAGAACACTCCGCGGCTACGTCTCTTCCGTTGATTCGTTAATCGTCCACATTGTTCATGCTAAGCTGACTGACGCGAGGTCAAGTGCCGGCAAGAGAAGAAAAAAAGAGAAGGAAAACGAGTGCCGCGGGGTTCCTCTTTCGTTGCGGAATGATTGACGTTACATTCTCAACTGGCGTTCGACTGGTCGCGCACTCAAAACCAGCCCTGCTAAAATTACCCGTCAAAATGGAATGGAACGATCGTTTAACACGTTTCTGAACTGCGCTCCTTATTTTCCCGCATGCAATGTTACTTTCTACCGGGGAATTTACTTGTTGGACTGATCAAGAGCCTGCTCGAGGAATTTGGTGACCAGTTTGATGTTTGGTCGGCTTATACTGAGATTGTTTGCTAGCTCCTTTTTGGGCTGCTGTTTTTAGCAATGTGGAGCAGGCAGTCAAATTCTTATCTCAATTGATGACTAATTGCTCACATACAGATTAATTATTTACGAAATTTTCGTTAATACAGAATTACATTTTAATCGTTTATTAACTGATTTTGAAATTGAAGTTTCATTTTTAATTCGAACTTGTCGAATTTAAGATTGAAACGTAATTTTAATCGAGGACTTTTCAATTAATAGAATTTTTCAGCCAATAGAGTTCTTCTATTAAAACTTCTTAACTAATAGATCTGTTCAATTAACCGTTAATGGTAACTTCTGATTAAGAGTAAAAATTAAACTTTTAATTCAGTCAATTAAAGATCAAAATTTATTTTTAAATGAATTTCATATAAGTAACAATTAAATTTAATTTTTGCTACATGTATCCGCGGATCACATTAACACCTTCGATTCTAAACAAATTCAGAAATCACCATTTCACTGAAACATGTATTATTACAGTTGGGTCTGAAGTATAAAAAGCATCAAAGTATCAAAATACTTGAAAGTACCAAGCACAAAACATAAAGCATCAGACGTTATGAAATTTTTAACAAATGCATACAAATTAAAAACTGCATTCCTATTTTGTGAATTTTCCCTGATCAATCAAGGGTATAAAACATATACATAAAGCATCAGACGCTATGAAATTTTTAACGAATGCATACAAATTAAAAACTGCATTCCAATTTTGTGAATTTTCCCTGAACATGTAAATCAATCGGGTATAAACACCCCATCGGCAGAAAAAAAAGATGTTCAACCCTCAAGGAGGGTTCCATTGATAGATCTCGAAGGCTGGTAGACGGTGGCCAATTTGGAAAAAGACGCGATCTAACGAGGACCTCCACAAATCTTGCCGGGTGCAAAAAACCTGCGAAGAAATTAAAAGCGTGAAACCAAGGGAGGAACTACCGTGCGTTCCATTCCATTCCAGGCCTCTTTCGCGACCCTTTGATTCACTGTCTGAACAAACCGAATCCCGACAACAAAGCGAGAAGACACTCCACTCCTATGCTATATAAAGTCGTTCACCCCGATTCAGATAATCTAGTGTCTGCGCACGGCTGCCGGCCAACCCGGGAGTGATCCGTGATTGTATTAATATCACAACACGCCCTGGCTACGTATTTATACGTCCTTTATCTTCCTCGCTCGCTCGGTCGCTCGTCGCGGCGTGGATTTATGCGATCATCGGGGCGCAGTATGCGACTTCGACGGGGAAGATGCATTAACTGACTATGACTTGCCACTGAACTATACAGGGTGAGTCCCGCAACGTGACGACTTCAAATAACTCGTAAATCATTCACTTGTATACCAACATTCTTCGAACAAACATCTCTATGTTTCTAAGTGCACATCCCTTAATTGTTTCTTCGGCATTTCCCTTTTATCAAGCTTTTAGACAGAGCGTCTAAAATTGACGCCTAATCTGAATTTTCATAAAGTACATCTTGCGTAAAGAATTGAGAGTCAAAATATGTTTCAGTTCAAGTGTCAAATGTCAAATGACAAAATATGTTTTAGTTCGAGTGTTCAATCTTTGTCCATTGTCGATACACTGTCTTCATCTCTGATTATACATTCATTTAATTTGATGAAAGATTTCAACTATTTTTCTATAGTCAGTGTTGCACAAATAATTGTACCGGTGATTGAGAAAATCTAACTCAAAATT
Source organism: Megachile willughbiella (assembly GCA_945859595.2). Taxonomy (NCBI): domain Eukaryota; kingdom Metazoa; phylum Arthropoda; class Insecta; order Hymenoptera; family Megachilidae; genus Megachile; species Megachile willughbiella. The sequence goes on from OX243806.1 coordinate 2,218,463, forward strand.
TCAAAAGAAACTTTTCATTTGTAAGTACTAGATTATCATAATACAATTTTACTACATTTTTACTATAGGGTAGAATTTTTTTTTAATCGTATTCTGAATTGATAGTGAAGTTAATTACTACTTGACTGAGCGAAATTCATGCGACATATATTTTAATATGTAATTAGTGGAACGATCAGTTTTTTTAGCATTCTGACTTAGAATTTTATAATCTCTGGCACAATTCGTTCTCGCATACTTTTGACAGTCTTTGGTGCTTCGTTTTTAGTACTCCTCAAAGGAAATAATCGAACAGTACTTAATCTGGCGGACTGGTCCAGTAATACTACCACGTCCAATTCAGTAATTGGGAAATATTCTATTTAACGTCGTGTTTGTCAAGCATTATATGGAAGATAGATGCCATTTTTAATACCGCGTTCATGTGCTTTAATGCTACATTTATAATCGTATTAGTGGTACATTTAACAGAGCTGGTAATAGAAAAGAAACAATATGGACGTAGAAATAGATAGGGCAGAAAGTGGAATATATTTGATCCAGTAATGATGCATTTATAAAATACAATCCAATAATCCGGTGCTCAATTATCCTGCTAAAATTTCACCGATGTTGATCGATTTCACGAAGTTCATACAGATTCTCTGTTTAGTATTTTTTACACTTTTCTACAATTTGTACTATCTTGTACAATTTTACTATCGTATAAGCTAGTACATTGTATATTGTACAATTTTACTATCTTTATGTTCGTGTATAGTGAAACAATCATGTTCTTTTAGAATTTTACTGATAAAGACTTCGCAATCTTTGGATCATCAAATTCATTCAAACTTTGCACAGTTATAAAATATATCAAAAGAAATAATTTTGAGAAATACTGAAAAAATTTGCATTTAATGTCCTGTAATTCATATATAGTGTTAAGAAATTGTGGTACAGGGTCGATTCTACATGCAAAATTAAGTCGAAAGAAAAAAGTAATATTTTTCATCATCATTCTTCAAAGTATTCATGAGAAACAAGTTTACGGTAAGAAAACTAATATCAGTAATTTTTGTGTAAATTTAATGATTAATGGATGTTTCAAATAAATGTGGGTACCAGTATCGTTAAAATACATTATTAATCATTATTCTTGATAATATTTCTAATCTAATAATTTATGAAATTAATTGAGGGTGCGATAAATACACATATTACTATATCATAAGACACTGATTAGTGACGTAATTTTTAAAATATTAATAATTACTGTTAAAATATAAGATCCATTAATTTTTGTATTAACCAAAGAATTGAAATTACTGTCTTCATTGCTGACTACAAATTTTCTGACAATCTTTTTGAGAATCTCCAAATTCAATTTTAATAAAAACGAAAGTGAATATAAAACTGCTATTGCTTCTCTCAATTTATTTTTCTACATAGTATTTAACTGTTTAAGATTAGTATGATATTAATAATTTATTGTTGCTTAATAGCAAAATGCTATATTTTTTAAACAGGAGATTGAGTATTACAGTGGGACAAAATGTACATAAATTGTTTTCGTCTTTTTACTCACTCTACTTTTTCTCTAAAATTAATTAACACTAACTGCATCCACATAATTAAAAATTAAAAATAAAGTATTACATATAATTGAATATGCACATTAATTTCTAATCTCGATGAAAATCCACAGATTTCAACGAAAGTATTTTAACAATTTTTGTAATTTAAAATACGAAACTTGTGAAGTGGTCAAATGAGCGGTATAATAGTTTCAACGTTAAAGAGTAATTATTTTTGTAACTAGTGAAGTGAGTATAACAAATACAAATTAAAATAACAAGTAAAAATTAAATCAATAGTCGTTTTTTCCATATTTCTTTGAAAATAATACAATGAAAAAAGATAAGTTCCCTCTTGACCAACTGCAGAGATTAATTTTAAAAATCTCTCACGGGATTTGTAAAAAGAGTCAAGTTGAGTATACACGTCAAACGCAAGGCAATATTTCCATTATAAATTCAACCTATTGCAAATTTTTCCTATTATAAATTTAAAAAAGCAAAACCAAAACAAGAAGGGATTTCATTTTCATTTAAATGAAGTTAACGTCAACCGCACTGAAATGAACTTTTTAATTGACGCGTATACTTGTCAAACGCAAGGCAAATCCTCCCAACATAAATTCAACGACAAAAGCAAAGCAAAACCCGGAAGAACTATATTTTTATTCGATAAAAAGTTAGCAATTCGTTAACGTCAACCGTACCGAAATAAACTTTAACTGTCGTAAACGCTACTATCAAAACGGTCAATCCGCTCCACAAGTTTCAAACTATAAGTTACACAATTTGTTAAGATGTCTTTTTTAAAATCAGCATTGATTTTCATCATAATTTATGCACGATTCTACATTTAATCGTTCGTTTATTTATTTCTCATCTTCAATTCCAAGTTAAGTGCCCACTACGCCGGTGTAACTGATGAAGAACTAGGACGACGAATGGGCGCTTCCAGATCGCCGATCGAACGTTAAATTATACACATAGCTATACAAGACACTTCAAGAATACCAAGGGTGGGTCGGGGGTCAGTTCTGTCCCCGGTTTCCAAGTGGCGTTTTTTTTCGCGACGAAAAGAGCGACGAAAGACGCGAGAAAGAAAGCCCGGGAGAAAGAGCGGCGGGGCCGAGGTGACTTTTGAACGAATTCCACTCAGCCGGTTCGCGGCTGCTACGCATATTGTTCTATTTATGTAACCATTGTTCATCCATCGTTTAGGATAAATTTAGATGGTGGGACAGAGACCTGCTCTGTTCTCTCGCTCTCGGAATGTCGGGTCGACTTCTTAAACGTTTCTTCTCCCGGCTTCGATTCCTCACTCTTTCTAGCTGCCGCCACCCTCTCCTCACGTCCCGGTTCTCAATCTCTCTCTCTCCATCCTTCTTTCTCGCCACACTCGCGTGCTATTAATGATACCGATTAATTTAGAACTATTGGGTTTCCCAATTAGCCAATCGGAGGCCGCGATATGCGGCCGCTCTGCCTTTTCGCGACTTTCTTCTGCCCGGCCCCGGGCCAAACATGGACAGAATTTCGGTGGAAATCAGCATCCCTCTGCGATTGGATCCTTGTACACCGATTATTTCTATAATTGCTACATACTGCGGTTTATTTGCTACTTCTTACGCAAAATCGTGGAAAATTAACATAGCTTCCTTTGTTGATACCGCGGTAGATATCTCAGCAAATACTGTAATCAAACTGAACACATGGTGTGGCTGCGAAGACTTGGACCTAGGTAGTGCGGCTATCAATCGTTTGTGAATTGGTACTTTATTGATATTTAACGATATGTGAATAATACGGTATTGTTAAGGTTAATGGAAGTTACTGAGGTAGAATAGTGGTTTTCATATTCGTTTGATTTTAATTTTAACATTTTATTATTTTTATATTCGTAGGTTTTTAGATTCGCTATCAATCGTTTGTGAATTATTAATTGGTACTTTATTGATATTTAGCGATATATGAATAATACGACATTGTTAAGGTTAATGGAAGTTACTCAGGTAGATTGTTGGTTTTCATATTCGTTTGATTTTATTTTTTATATTTTATTATTTTTATATTCGTAGGTTTTTAGATTCGCTATCAATCGTTTGTGAATTATTAATTGGCACTTTATTGATATTTAACGATATGTGAATAATATGGTATTGTTAAGGTTAATGGAAGTTACTGAGGTAGAATAGTGGTTTTCATATTCGTTTGATTTTAATTTTAACATTTTATTATTTTTATATTCGTAGGTTTTTAGATTCGCTATCAATCGTTTGTGAATTATTAACACTAGATTTACGAAACCCGTCAAAGTGACGGATCATAGATCTCTTATTTTAAATGATAAAATTTATTAAGAAATTTTTGTAAAAATATATGTCAACTTTCGTCAAGCTAAAGAATCAATGTCTTAGGCAGTTCACATATCATCCCCAATTTATTTATTTTTCTACTTTAGTTCAAATTTAAATATAAGTGACCATCAAACGTCCGTAAACCTAGTGTTAATTGGTACTTTATTGATATTTAGCGATATGTGAATAATACGGTATTGTTAAGGTTAATGGAAGTTACTGAGGTAGAGTGCTGGTTTTCATATTCGTTCGGAGTTATAACCTAACGTAACCTTGTAAGCAATTTTATTTATCAAATATATTTATTTTTGTATAATCTCAAATCTGATATAACGTCGTACATAATTTTATTAGTCAAATGTCTTTATTTTTGTTTTTAGCTAACGTCTGACCTAACTACAAGTAAATCTGTTCATTTTTACTTGAATTTCAGAACTAATATAACCTCAAATCTAATGTAACCATCCTACTGTATACTGTCTTAAATAATATGTATCAAAAGATATGGGTGTAAGGATGTTGAATTTTTTTGACAGAGATCAGATGTTATCGTAAGATGTGTATTGTAGAGTTAGTGCAGATGTTTTTGAGGAAACCAAAACGATATCAATTTTTGCAGTGGCAATGTAACGAGAGTCATATTATACAAAGGTAGGGTATCCGTGGAATAATGGTACCAAGGCACAGATACTGAAATCAGCGGATAGTAGTAAATTTTGTCATGTATCTGAATTATGTACCTAATGTAGAATAAAGAGCTGTCTACCACGTACTTTCCTAATTCCTAAATCCATAGATTTCCAAATTCATAAATTTTCAAGTTTCTATAAGCGGAAATGTTTAATTTCTAAATTGTCGAATTTTTAAATTTACACACTTATAAATTACGGTTTTATTAATTAAGAAATTCGCAAGTTTCACAGATATTGCTCGAACTTCACAAATTCCCAAATCCTTCAATTTTCAAATCCACAAATTCTTAAATTACTGAATCTCTAAATTTTCAAATATTCAAATTTCCAAACTTCGATTGTTCTTCAATTTTTAAATGTGAAATTTCCCAATTTACCAATTTTCAAATATCCAAATTCCAAAACCCCAAAATCTCTAAATTTTCAAACTTCCCAATCTGTCAATTTTGAAATATTAAAATCTCTAAATCTTTCAATTTTCGAATATTAAAATTTCCTACTTAACTTAAATTTTCGAATTTCCCAATCTGCAAATTTGACGATTTTTGTACCCTAAATTCTCAATTTTTTGAATTTCTTTAGATAATGTCAGATTTCCAGATCTTCAAATTTCCCGAACTCAAATGTTCAAATTTTCAGACAAACCAAATTCCTTAATTTCCTAATTTTTTAATTTTCACATTGAATATTTCGTAGCTACAAAATATCTAGCTTCAAATATTTCTAAATTTGAAGATTTATAAATTTAACAATTTGAAAATGCCTGAATTATTAATGTTATTACTAGTTTTATTACAATACAACTGTATTACTTACTGTATAGCGTGTTCAAATAAAAGCAATTGTACATATAAAAGAACATAATGAACTTACGTAAATATATTCAACCACAGATAAGTAAAATCACAGATATTCCATATCCGCGGATATGGAAGTCCTATTATAATTCAATTTATAGCAAACGATCACCGTAGATTCTCACTAGTAAATTAAAATTTAAAACGTTTCACCAAGGATCAAAGCATTGGCCTATTTCGATTAGAAAACGTCATTAATACTCAAATTTACTTAATAAAAATCTATAAAATTATTATTTTGATAAAATATCGCAACTCGTTTATCAGTAATCGAAATAATCGCAACGTTTATTAACCCGTTGTCGTATGATTAATTTCAGATACAATATTAATTAATAATTAATTATAATATTAATTTATGATCAATATTAAAATAAAGGATGAATAAAATCAAATACAAAATAATTTGACAAAACTCTAACAAAATAACTAGAGTTAAAATAAAGAAAATTCAAATCTATTTATCTTTGTATTTCAAACATAACCTAGATATTGAACCACTGACATTTAAATACCAATCATGTTTATTTTTAAATGAACCTGACCTAATTTCAATTCTGTTCCTTTTTGTTTTTAAATTAAAGTACTTAACCATTATTAATCCTTTGTATAATTTATTTGTCACATGCGTCAGTTAGAAGTAACTACTAATTGTAGTATTCAATATTAAAATAAAGAAACATGAAATGTTATTGGAGCAAGATTTGTCACAGATTTAAGAAATCATAATTGGATGTAACCTTCAAATCGTGGTACTAATTCAGACAATATTTATTATGGATTCAACACATTATAATTGGATTTAAGTTTCAAACAGCATACTGAAAATTCCAACAAGATTTATCACAAAAACAAATTATAACCGAAGAATATTAAAAATTTGAGCAAAATATCACAGATTTAGTGAATTACAATTGGACTTACGTTTCAAAGTGTAATTGTACCGAAGCTCTAAATAGGGACGTATAAAAAATTCAAACATGATTTATCACAGATTCAGCAAATTATACTTGGATGTAACCTTCAAATCGTGCTGTATTTCCGACAAGATTTATTATAGATTCAACACATTTGGATCTAAGCTTCAAATAGAAGAATATTGAAAATTCTAACAAAATTTATTACAAATTTAACAAATTATAATCAAAGAATATTAAAAATTCGAGCAAAATTGATCACAGATTTAGTAAATTATAATTGGACTTAAGCTTCAAATTGTAATTGTACCGAAGCTCTAAATAGGGACGTATTAAAAATTCAAACAAGATTTATCACAAATTCAACAAATTATACTTGGATGTAACCTTCAAATCGTGCTGTATTTCCGACAAGATTTATTATAGATTCAACACATTTGGATCTAAGCTTCAAATAGAAGAATATTGAAAATTCCAACAAAATTTATTACAAATTTAACAAATTATAATCAAAGAATATTAAAAATTCGAGCAAAATTGATCACAGATTTAGTAAATTACAATTGGACTTAAGCTTCAAATTGTAATTGTACCGAAGCTCTAAATAGGGACGCATAAAAAATTCAAACATGATTTATCACAGATTCAGCAAATTATACTTGGATTTAACCTTCAAATCGGAGGGTATTAAAAATTCGAGTAAGTTTTATCACGTTTGAATTGCGAACGCGTCAGACTCGTGAAAGTACAAGGGGTTAAGAATGTCTCAACACCATAAAAGAATAGTGTCGTTTAGATGTCTTGGTCGTAGATGAAACTTTGAGTCGGTATACTATTCTCGGCTCGTGTGCTTGTAAACAGAAAGCTTTATTGCACGACTAACGGAATTTGATGGATCTCGGGAAACATTCCGCTCGCTTGACGATCGATTTTGCGGCGCGTCGATGAAAAATGGAGTCCGGCTCGTTGAACAATAACCAGTCCACCATCCGAGTGGCCAGCTGCTCGATCCGGCTACTATTATTGGAGCTGATTTATCGTCTATTTGCACAGACAGAATTTCATAGTTTCCTAGGATCGAACACGTCGGGTTGCGGTTCTGCAATACGTTTCGAAAATATCGTGATGGACTAACAACCCTCACTCTTTCTTTACGTTTCTTATTCTGTTTATTACTTTAAAACTATCAGAACTTATTACTAAAGAAATAGTACTAAAATTACGACGATATTTAAAATTATTTGTTTTGTATAGTTATTTTATAATTTACAAATTGAAATTTTGCTACATTTAAGAAATTTCATGTCATTGAAGAAGAGATTAAAAGATTATTTATAATTATTGCAGTAAAAGAAATCATTTAATTAAAAAGAATATTAAAGAAGGTAATTTTCTATATGAGATAATTATTGAATATGAATAATCAAATTTTTATTTTGCAGTAAATCAGTTATTTTCGTTTTGTTATCTAAATTAAATAATTCTATAAATTTTATTATTAAAAATGCATTAATTGTGTATATAATTGAATAATTTGTAGATATTTGAAGATATTAATAAAGCAAGACATTACATATGATTTATTGAGGAGTATGATATTATTTTTTTACGAATTTGTTCAAATTGCTATAATTGGTGATGCAATTCTATTAAGTGTAATAAAAATGAAAAATATTGGGTCTGATTTTGTTAAAGATGTTAATATATAAATTGGAATTATTTTATTAATTCTTGCAATATTTAAAATATTTATTGAAGATAATATTAGGAATGTAACAATTAATCATTTTTTTGGAAAGAATGTATTGAATTAATGTTGGAAAAATAAATTCGATTGATTGATGATTTATGAAAGATCATTTGTAGTAATTTATGAATCTTGTTAAAGAAGAAATAAAAAGTTGAAATACTCTTAAAATCTCTTTTTAAAATAACAGATTTAAAAAATGACTACAAAAATGAATATTTTAACAATATCAATACAAGAACTGAACTTTTTTGATTTCGATTTTTTTAAATATGAAACTTGCATCAATAGATTTTTGACATTTTTGTGATTAAAATCAGACCAAACACGATTTAATTTGAATTATATTTACTGGTTCAATTGACGATAATTTCGATTTTTACGGTTTTAGCGTACATCGTGGGATAAGGTATACACAATTGCTTTATTATTATATTAACATTATTTCTATTACGATTTTGTGTATACCTTTTTCGCCCAAAAAGTGTCTTTTGACACCTTTTCGTTTGATTACAAATAATTGCCAAAAACTGTTGGGATTTCAAAATTATCAGTTAAATGTAGATAATTTGAGGAATATATTTATTGATACATTGGTGTATTTTTTTAGAGATTATTTAATCAGGTTGTAAATTCTAGCTCAATTCATGAATCTACAAAATATAAATATAGCGGTGTGCACTAAAATGTAACATGGCGGGAAATAAGTGAATATCAAAGTTATGCCGCAACTCTTGTATTTTCCGTTACAACTGAAATCGGGATTCTCTAATCTGATTATAATTGATATGATGCTGCAAAATGGTGTCGATATTTATATGTAAAATGGTCTAAAATTAGGCACTGTCATGAAATCCTTTAGGTGTCAAAAGACACCTCCTGGCAGAAATAAGTATACCATATGCACATTTTTAGATCTAGGATGAGCTAGAAGAAAATGATATCGCTGAATTAATTTAACAACTGTTGTATGAAAAGTAAAAAAATTAATTGTGGAGAAATGATTCAACTTAGAGAATAATTTTAAGTTAAAATTTGAAAGGTATTTTGACACCCTTTGGTAGAAATGTGTTAAGTTGTAGAAATTAAATTGCGTAAGATTTAAGTATCTCTGAAAACTTAGCCTACTTTGTCTACACCTAAATCCACCAGAGCTTGTATTGTTTTTACAACCATTTTTTCGAAATACTACTACTAATAATATTAATAATATTGATTTGCGCTTGCGTTATTTTAGATTATAATTAGTAGTCCATGCATGTTTACTTATGGTATATCAAGGTCTTTAAATTATAGGATTGAACGCAAAAATATGTCGTTTTTACCAGTAGATCACATTTATTCAATTAATGCTCAATCTTTTCCATTAACAAATGCATCCAAATTACATCTTCTAAGATATTTTTATTTTAGGGTATTTTATTAAAAAAACAGATGCAAGTGAAGTAGAATTTTTCATCTGTTATAAATAATTAAAAATAGAAAATGCACAGACTGATTTCGTAATATTATAATTAAATCATTATAAAGCTGACAATGTTGTTTAATTTGAAAAAAAGACATCTGCAGTAAAGTTATACTAAATTTCATAGTACATGTACTAAGTGTCAGTTTCGAAATTTCGTGTTGTAAATATTCCTATGAATAATGCTGTGTGACCTAAAAGGCCTAGTACAATTATAGATAGTGATGATTAACATTAGATGTGCGGACGTTTGATGACCACTTATTTTTAAATTGAAACTGAAACATATAAAATAAATACATAAGGGATGATACGTAAGCTAGCTTATTTATACAATGACGTTTTATTTCGAAAAGTTAATATTTTGACAAAAGCTTTGTGCCAAATTTATGTAATTGAAAATAACGAATCTAGGATTCGTTATTTTGACGGGTTCCGTAAATCTAGTGTTATAAGTTTGTCAATAAATATGTATATTTATTGATAATATTTATTAATCGATATATACTGTATATTTATAGATAATACAATTATCAATAATAACATAATTATTGTAATACAAATGTGTAATACACAAATTTTTTGTATTATAATAATTATTTTATTATTGATAATTATTTTGTGTAAATTCTATTGTAATGCACAATAGCAATTTAATTTGTGAAACATTATATACATTCATACAAACAACTATTGAAGTAGTTATATTAGGAATATTTCTACTTTTGATTCATGACGAAATTCTAAGGCGCCATATTTGTTTCGTTACTTCATAATTTACCTTGTGTTATATGTCTATGTAAATTATAATAATGAGCGGTGCAAAATGTGAGGAAGTCGATTTTGAACGCACGCCAGAGTTAAATGAGTACATGAAGGGTTACGAAAACCCACAAATTCATTATGTTATGGTTTCTGAAGCGAGGAACATTAATGGCTGCGATAACGTATAATGAGTGTCGTATTTACAATTCAAATTTATCCACATAATAGGCTTTGAAAGAATTTAATATTTACAATGGCAATGATATCTGATATTTAATCAGGTTTTGAGTACAATATGAACAGATATTGCAGAATAATATTGTACTGTGTAAGTCATAGTAATTTTTAATAGTGTACTACAATACGAATATTATATTAACACTTTACTGCACTTTTCCTAATTGTACAGTGCAATAATTGTAGTATATAATATTTTATAGTGTATTATATTAATATTTCATTGTAAATTGTTTAATAGTATAGTGAATAATTGTAGTAGTATAATGTAAATATTATAGTATAATCCTATACCGTAGTAATATCATATGTATGTAGGTTTTATTTTAATATTATAGGGAATTAAAAAAATTTGTAATATTTAGTTACTAACATTATATTAATATTAGACTACCAAATGTCCAATTTTCCTGTTCGAAATTAACTAATTACTAGACTTCCAAATATCTCAATTTTTTAATTTAAATATTAAAATAATAAATTATTTGATTTCTAGATTTCTAGGGTTCCAAATTACAAAATCTCTAAATTTCAGAATTTTAGAATTTCCGTACTTCTAAATTTTGAATGATCAATTTGTCAAATTTATAAATGTCTCTAAATTTCTAAACTATCAAATTTTTTAATTTCTGAATTTTTAATGACCAAATTGTCAGATTTCTAAATTTCTAAATTTCCAAATGATCAAATTTCTAAATATTAAGTTACTAAATTACTAGATTTCTAAATTTTCGAATTCTATATTACCAAATTTTTAAATTCTCAAATTCTAAATATCAGATTACTAGATTTCTAAATTTCTAAATTTCTAAATTAAAAAATTTTGAATTATAAAATTATGAGAGTTATAAATTGCTGACTTCTAAATTATTAAATAGCTAAGTTTTTAAATTCATAAATACTAAATATCAAATTACCTTAATTCTAAATTTCCATATTATTAATTTTATAAATTTTGAATTACTAAATTACCAGATTTATAAATTTCCTAATTGTCAATTATCAATTTTTTGAATACCTAAATTTCAAATACCAGTATACTTGATTTCTAAATTTCGAACTTTCAAAATTACCAAATTACTAAATCATCAAATTCCTAAATTTTCAAATTTCGAAATTATGAATTACCAAAATATCAAATTTGTAAATTTCCAAATTCCCAATTACCTATCTTGTCAAATTTAGAAATTCCCAAATACAAAACATCAAATTACCTAATTTTCAAATTTGTAAAGTTCCTAAATTATCAAATTTCTGAATCTCTAAGTTCCAAAATTTCAAATTGTGAAATTACCAAACTATATCCAAACTCCAAATACCAAATCCCATGATTTCTAAATTTCTAAATGTTCGTATTCGAATTGATTTCGTTTCAAATCAAACGTTTCTCACATTTATTGCACGTAAGTATGTTCGTCACGTGGTTTACATTTTGCGTCGAAGATACGAAGAAATGTGTATCGCCACGGTAATGGATTCGTGCCACGTGATAAAAATCGAGATCTGTCCAATAAGTATGCGTGATACGATTCTTATTAAGAAAGCAGGAAGTCTATGGGCAACCGATCGAATTTCTACTTTCTTACGGACGTATTTCATCCCACTGTCTGCCAAGTCTTATGCTCCGGCCATCGTGCCAAATACCTTCGATCCATATACCTTCTGGCAGACGCACGCAGATCCGCATTATTTTTATCTGGTCATTCACAGTTCCTTTTCAAAATCGGATTTCACTCGGTTAATTATGGGGACACGATTCGAACCGAAAAATTGTCCGTGTTATTCAGCAGCTGAATCAATTGGTACTTTTGAAATCTTCATTCGAAGACTGTACCTTGTGTCAAGGGATTTAATCTGTATTACCTGATTTGCAAAGTTTCGAAATTTTTTGGCGAAGTTAGCTGCTGGTTGAGAGAAAACGTAATTAGAAACTATTTGTTTATCGTAATGAGAGAAAAAGAAACTGGTGACTGAATCGACATGGGGATTCAGTTAATTTTTCTTTTTATTTCCTTTTGCAAGCTTCAATTTTGAAAAAATCATAGTATTTAATTATTAACTCTTAATGGTCACATTGAACTATGAACAACCCCAACCAATTTAGTTCTAATTTTACATATAATCATCATAATTGTGTCTTATGATGTTGAATTTTCATTTCAAATTCAATGAGCAAAAATAAATGTTTGTATCGAAAAGTCGATAATCGAATTCGTGTGTCGATCAATTACTTATGTAATACCGCTCGATTTTGATCAGACATTCGTATGTTATAAAAAATAAAATCTATATTTTTGTTCGTTCTTGTTTTCTGGTATATATAATTTTCACTCGTATAAAATACGTATCGTATTAAAGAGGTCCTTTCAAGTCGTTTTTTGTTAAATAATAAATTCATTTAATTGTTTTAAAAGTTATTGTGTTTTAGTTTTATTTAAATATTATTATCTCCCATATTCCATTATATGAAAATTAACTACACAACTACTGTAACTATTACAACTAAATAATTTGTTACTACCAGTTCGCAGCACAGAACTTACATAGAATACTATAAGACTTGTAAAAAAAAGTTTTTGTTTAAATTCATCGATAACCTTATAGTATGTATTTACTAAGAATTTGTTAACCGTTAAAGGTCACATTGGAGTATGAACAACCCCAATCAATTCAGCTTCAATTTCAGCCATTTTATATCCTAAATATCTGAATAAATATCCTTTTCGAAATTCCGGTATTTGTACTATTTTTGCCCTTAAACTGTTATGTCTCAAGATTGTTCAGCTAAAATTATAGCTCTTTACATCCAAAATTAGCTCTTTGTTTCAAAATTTCTTTTCATATTCAACGTTTAAAACAGAAATCAGCTGTAAAATATGTTAGAACAACTTGCAAAGATTATTTTTAATTTTTTTGAAGTTTAAATAATGAGTAGCTTCTTTGTAAGAAACATTTTTAGTGGCTGGGGTCTTGAACGTTTCAGTGTGCCAGATCTGTTATTCTGGTAAAGTGTGACCGTTAAGGGTTAATTACTATCTTCGGAGAAATATAATTTCCAGATATAAAAATGAGAATATAAGTTGGTTAAAGATTATAATTTAGGTTAGGTTAGGAAGACTATGAACAAAATTATGAACATGGGGTAATCGAAAGTATTTTAACATTAGTTCAATTATATATTACTTTGAATTATCCTAACTGTCCCAATTAGATCCAACTATTATTAGTTTTATTGTACTTTTAGTTAAATTTAAGCTAGTTCTTAATGACAGGTTTATAACTTTGTTGACAGTAACGAAGGAAGATGCTTAAGCATTTAATAGTCTTTAATTTTGTTATTTTAATCAATTTGTATTTTGCTTCCTGTGTTCATCACAAACTGACAAATTGAATAAATCGAAGAAATCGGCCAAATTGAACAAATCAAATAAAATCGGATTTAAAATTGTATACTAAATATCTAAAATTCCAAAATAGTTAAACAAATAAAATCCTAAATTTTAAATTAAGTAATAAAAGTTGCAAATTCTGAGTTAAACAGGAAATATTTTGAATTCTAAATTGAATAAATCAGATTCAAAGTTCTGAATTAAATAGATAAAACTGTGAATTCCAAATTTAAAAAATTCAATTCAAACTTTTCAACTAAATAATTAACATTTCGAAATCATCGCTAAAAATGTAAAATTCAAAATTCTAATTGAAGCGAATATAATTCTAAATTCTAAATTAAATAAATAAAATTCTAAACTCTTAACTAAATTAGTAACTCTGAATTTTAAATTAAATAAATGAACATTTTAAATTGTGTATATCTGATGCCCAATTTCCTTCAAAGTTTTAATTGATCATTGATTATTTCCGGTCCAAATAAGCCGATCATGTCACGGTGTGTTATAATCGAGCTGTTCACGGAAATGACGGTAGCACGTTTTCAGGAATTTCACGAGGAACCACGGGGAATACAACTTCCTTCCAGGAAGCCCTGAAATCGACAAGCATTGAAAAAGTAATGCGCTTCGAAGGAGCTGATAGAGTCTGCATCGAAGCGTGACGCCATTGTTAAATTGATAGAACCCTTGGGATCATTGTGAGATTTTAACCCTGACGTTTTTGATTCTTCTTATTTTCTTTTGGAACATGGACAATTAAATCAGATAATCAAATATGGAATTTTTTCAATTGCAGATAGGATAAGGTATATAAGTTTTTTCAGGATAAATACTAATTTTGTTTAGCAAGCTCAAAAATTGTTTACTATAGGGTACATGTTATAAGGCATATAGTCAATAAGTATTATATAGGGTATTATATTGTTACCATGTATATGTATAAAGGTTAATTATCCTCAGGGTTAGGTTAAGGTTTAATTTCCCTCGTTTTCTCTAGTTATACGTAATTCAATTGCAGTAGCAATCGCATATTTAAAAAAAAATGAAATTTAAGAGAATTTTATTTTTGAAAAAGTAAAAATATTTTAACCTTTAATTTTTAGTACAGGGAAAAGATTTTAAATTTCCTTAATTTGTAATGAAGAGAAAAGTATTTTAATCTTCCCTAATTTTTAATAATGAAAAAAACTTTGTATCTTTCTCCTATTTGAAATGGGGATGAAATGGTTCAAAGGCAATAAGGTGAATTTCGTTCACCGTTTTATAAAAACCTTACGAAAATGACGTACATTATATCCTGATCGAAAGTATGTTATTTCTGAAATACTTTCTATCTCGGATCGTGGAACAGAGGAAAAAATCACGAGCTACTAGAAAGTTTTGGACTTTCCCTCGAGAGGAATATTTTAACGTGTGGCGAAAGGGAGGTTACCCTCGCGATTCAAGGGCGGAAAGTGAAAGTCGGCCTCGGTTTATTTTAACAGAGAAAACATCTTTCACCGAGATAAGCAATCCATAGTTGTCTGATATCTTTGGTAAAAGTATATTTCGTTTTATATTTCGTTTCACTATATGTTTAAATAATAATAGCTTATATTTTATATAAATACAATAGTAGGCAAATATACCAAATATACTATAGTTTCAATGAATTTGTTATTACTATGAAGTTAAAATCTTTTGTCATTATGATAGTATTAACAAAATTCCATCTATTAACTTATTCCATCTATTAATTTATTCCATCTATTAAATGTAAGTACTATAATGGAATAAATTAATTTTTATAATACCAAGTTACTGTTATAAATTAGTATTTATCTATATTTACTAGATTATAAATTAACTATTAATAACAATAATTTTGCATTTGACAACATGAAGTTCCAGTATTCTTGAATTATGTCGATTTGTAACTTTAAAAATTTATAATTTTACCAAATACATATAAAAATGATACTATTGCCCCAAATGTTCCATGGTGTTGAATTTATTCAGTTATGCTTAACATGAAATATACAATGCAGGTATCACTATCAGAAAATCATGATACCTATGATAACATTAATTTTTTATGTACATAAATATTGATACAGATTTCAAGAAAAGCATTTTAACAAAACTTATAATATAAAATATAGAATTTGTGAACCAGTCATTTCGACTAATGTGGCAGTTTCAGTGTTAAAGAATAATTTATGACAATAATTGCATATCATCTCTTTCAACTTTCAGTAATTTTGATTAAATTAAACTTGCATGGTAAAAATACAAACTACTTGATATTTCCTTAAATTATATTTTTCTTAAATTAATATCGATTAAATGGTACGATAAGTCCATTGATTTATCACTAATGGTATTTATCATTACCAATTAATTGATATCCACTTGCAAATATATGGCTAGTATTGCACCAATAAAGAATATATTTAAGGCGGGATATTCAAATTGTTCAAACGTGCCTTCCCTATCTTAAAAACCCCTCCTCTTATCTCGAATTTAGTTCCACCCCATAACCTTCATCAATCGAAATAATATATGCTATGAATATAACAGCTGCATTTAATAAAAATTATATATTTCATCCGACACGTCAGCAATTTTATTGTCGTGTAATCAGCAACGAACTCTCAAAGAACGAGCGGCAGAATTTTTCCGAACGCGAATTTTGCGACAGAATGACGGCACTCCGGTCGGAAACAAACTTGTATAATGGTAAACCGAAGAACAAACGTCACAGTTATCTCGATTCCCCGGTACAACCGTGGGCGGTTTTGAGATCGATGCGCGTGAACGATCATTCCGAGGACTGATCATCGCGTTAAATCCTGATTCGCCCGGAGGCACGGGGGAGTAATCAGAGCGGTGGAGCAGTTAAATAGCATCGCAACCGCGACCGAATTGTTAGCACGTGGAACATGCAAACGGCCACGTTGCTACGGGCCACGAAATCCGTTTGCAAGAGTCTGCGAGCCTGGTATTACGCGCGTTTTCATGTACGTTGTCGCTTGTTCGCCCGCGCACGCCCAATCTGAAGTGCAATTTGTCTCCCTGCATTGCTCCATCGTTTCGTCGCTTGACCATTGTCGCTTCGACTACGATAGAATCTTCATCCAATTCTAATACTCTTCTTTTTCTTCTTCTTACTCTTTCTAAAACCCTAACCTACAATTTTCTCTTGCGTCATTCACCATTTAACACTTCGTTAACTATTAGTACAATCTTAAAGACAGCTAAAACGTTAGGCACAGGTTGACGAATTTTGATCGTGCAGATTATAATTAAGATTGAACCCATAATCTGGTTACATTTGCAGTGTTGTGTGCGTCACAAGTAACGATGCATGGCAGGAAGTTAACAAGTTTATAGGACTGTGCAACCATAACCTCACATTTATGTTATCGGGCAATATGTTATACTGGTTGCAATTAGATAAAAGAAACTGCTTTTGTTAGGTATAACTCGTTAGATACAAGAATTATCTTTTGGACATGTGTTCTATGCTAACCTAAACTAATATAGATATCCTATCCAACTATCCAATATCTCCGATGACCTCATCCTTAACTCCGATTCATATTGTCAATAATCAGCCCTACATCATCCTCAATCTTGTCCTATGCGTCATTTTTGAACTCAGTCCTTACAAATTCTCCCTCCACCACTCTTCCAAACATATTCCTGCATTTTCCAAAACATCAGTTAGTTAGATTTACTATCTTAGAGCGAACTCTTGCATGTGTGCACGACAAAATATCAATCAGTCTTACTGTACGCGTTAAATAAAGACTAGCCAAAAATTCCGCTTGGAATCAAAGATTGTTTAATACAATAACCCTGATCCCTACATAATTATATGACACTAAATTAAATTCCACAGGGTGACACTTATAAGAGATTACAAGTCATTTCAAACACGTAGATGGAGGAGTCTTTATTAAAATAAAAATAGACACCCGTAATATCGATAAAATATGAAAAAGACATAACAATTAAAATTAAATTGCACAGGGTGACACTTATAAGAGATTACAAGTCATTTCAAACACGTAGATGGAGGAGTCTTTATTAAAATAAAAATAGACACGCGTAATATCGATAAAATATGAAAGAAGACATAACAATAATAATAGAATTACATGTTTAGAACGTAGTTTAATTTTACGTCGCCATTACGGTTAGTGCCACAATTCACCACATGGTGTGCACGAATCGCAATAGTGTATAGCACTGTGTGACGTTACCTTGTTCCTGCAGCAATGTAAGACGTGAACTCTTGTCCCTACGGCAATATAGGACGAGGTCCCTTGTTTCTGTAATCAAGGGAGCCAATGGTATTTCATGGATAATGCATGCTATTATTATTATTTATGGATAATGTATTTCTAAGATAACTATCCTCCAAAGAAGCTATTAAGACATGGGTCACTGGTCCCATTAGTATTGTTGGAGGTCCCAACTTTATGTTTTGCCAAATACGTTCCTCACCATGCTGTTTCCATTTCCTTGTCCTTAACCTTGGGTCCCTTCCTGTCATCAGTCCTAGTCCGTTCAAGTACCCATAAATTTCCACTTCCCAAAATCTACTTTCTTTCAATATTTTACCCAATCCCTGTTCCTTTCCTCCACCCTCGTTGAACAACTTCCACCAATTGGAATTTTACTAGGAGGTTTCTTTTTCAAGACACTTCACCCGTTTCATCAGATTTCCATCGTTACTCGACCGTGTTGGTTTATTTAGCTGTTGTCTAACTAGTGTAAGATTAATTTGTCAGGAAATAAATTAACTACTTTAAGTTAATCCCAAATATTCTGAAGCCAGATTCCCAACAGTATCATATTTTAAATTAATGTCACTTTACAATACATGTCAATGCTAAACTATTGTGAACATACACCACGATTAACATGAATGTGGTACTTTACAAAAATGTTCAGACCTTATGGAATCACTTCTGGTACTGTTAAATGTACCAAATCAGCGCAGCCAATTTCCCCCCGTCAAGTAACGGACAAACAGGCGTTGTATGTTTGCTAAGAACATCAAACAACGTCGCGGGTCGAGTGCAGGCCGAACATTAACAACTATTTTTATTGGCGGTGTACAGAGTGCATTCCAAAATACAGGCAGCCCTGTTTGCTACCGTGCAGATGTGTTTCGGGTGCTGCGTTGATAACGGTTTAACGCAGCAGAGAAACGAGGAGGGAACAGCGGTGTGGGGAGGGGAGGGAACAGGCAAAGCACGCGGTTTGCAAGCTTTGTAAACGATAGCCGACCGATCAATCGGTACCGTCAAATTGTAGCAGTCGATTCTGATTAGATTTCCAATTGTTGACGTTATTCGACGCCGGCCGACTTGGCTGATTGCGTCTGATTATTCTCTCGCGTGCAACGTTTCGTGGAATCGACCGTTTTCCCGGTGTAATTAAATCAGTGCTGTGGCTTTGTTCAGTCGGTTCAGAGGTCGTTGCGATAGCCGGACCTCGGAGTTGCTGAGAAGCTAGTGTATTCTTTCGTTACTTCGGCCAAATAGGGAACCAAACATTGCCCGGAGTTGAAAGTGAGCTACTCGTTTTGTAAACGGATATGGATGTGACGGAAATAAATTTTTATAAGTAAAAAAGTACGTTGCATCACTTGTAACATTTTTGTGTAAATAAGAGATTTGAACAATTATGTTACAAATATGCAACATAAAATAATGTGGACATACGTGTCTCAATTTTCAGGATTTTTCATTTAATTAATTTGTTGTGACATGCATATGGGACAGGCAATAATAATTAGGATAGGTGTTCAACGATCATTTAAAAAATAAAATACTGCCTAAAATAAGGTCATTGTTGATGCATGATGTCCACATAGATTGCGATTAAATGTCTGTTTAACAAGACTCATCTTAGTTATTTTATGGTAGAAAGTTACATGATGAGAAATATCGAGCGTTTTCTACATTTTTGGTTGTTCGACTGATTGATTAGAAGAGGAAAAAAATAGTACAGTGTACGTTTGATAAATACTCGCTTGATAAACATCCGCTTCTCTGATAGGAACGCTTCTCTGTCGAACGCACCACACACTGTGTGCACTCATACTTCTTTTTGTTTCGCTGGGTAACGAATGAAATGTATAGGGTGCCCCACTTTTTCACCGACAAACTTTACCAATATGTTCTATACGCAAAAGTAGAAAAAAGATGTTAAAAAATGTTAACATAGAAATTTAAATACTTTATTAAAAAAATTATAACAGAAATACAAAATGTTTTCAAATACCTTTTCGATGCCATATATACGGTGTCCTTGTTTTAAAATTTTACCTTGTTCTATGAATAAAAATAATACGTGTTATGTAAAAGTAGGTTGTTAAATGTTTCATTGAAAGATTATGAAAAATATTCGAAATGACAATAGACGATTTTTTTTTTTTCAAGTAACACGATAATATTGTTTATTTGCAAAAGTCACTTTGCAAATACCACTAAAATAACATTGTAATCAAATTTTGTAGAAATACTCATTTTGAACGATGATTTTGATTTCCTTTTAGTACTTCTGGAACTGTATTATTTTTGTATAAATCAATTAATCAAAACATTTTATATAAAATAAAAATTACATTAAGTAAAAAGTAGAAAAATTAACAAATCGTAAATTATTTCAAATTATTTATACGCAATACAAACAACTTGTAAACAATTTTGAAAATTTCTCACCTTATTACGCAAGATGTTCCATTAATCATAAATCAATGCAAAAAAAGTTTCCACTTAAAAATGCGGGATTATCCTTGAAATTTTCAAAAATTAAACTTCTAACAAAATTATGGCTGTATATATGGCGTACCATTTTGTAAAAATCATTGTTCATATTATAAAATGCACATTCCCATCTTTAGTAACATTGCTCGATAAATACCTGTTTCTCTGAAGAGCTTATCTGCAGAGCCCCTAAACTGGGAAATTACCAAACAAGTACTGTATCTCGTTTAAATAAAATGTCCTCAAGTAACTAAAATCATCAGCATTTTTAATAAAGTTATCAACTCTTAACCTATCAATTTTTCAACAGTTGCATCAGTCATAGCTAATCATTATTACAATATTAAAACGAACCAAGAAACTTTTTGGTTATGCAAATAATAATTATCATTAAACTCATAACTCCATGGCGATGAAAATACGAATCAGGTTCATCACATTTGAACCACAAACATCAAGATTGTGATGCGATATTATGTCAACGTTTTAACACTAAACCTACCGTCGTATAATATACACTTAACTTGAAATGGAAAATGAAGTTAAAAAATAAATAGACAAATGACAAAACATAAATTAGTACATATATTAATTCTTCACGTTGATGAAAACCAATGCAGATTTCAAGAAAAGTACTTTAACAAATTGTGCAACTTATAAAAGGAAACTTGTGGAGCGGTCATTTGACCGGTTTGGTAGTTTTAGTGTTAATAATGTCGTCGTCTTGAAAAGTGTTTCATAACTGATTAGTTCCGCTATTTGGCAGGTGAGTTCAACGACTCCACGAAACACGGCGAATTTTCTCCGTTTTCCGGAAAGCGACCACGCACCGAGCGTGAAAAGGTGTAAAGCAAGAGGAGGTAGACAGATCTCAGCACTTATCGGTCTACGAGATACCCATTAACGAAACTAAAAGCCTCCCCATATATCTCGTTCTTCTCTTTCTCTCAACCCTCTCTTCCCTCGGTTACTGTGCGTCTACCCCCTTCCCCCGCTTCCCCCTGCGATCCTCATTTCCCTCGGAGCCTCCATCCTTGAGGTAGACACATCACCGTTCGCTGTTTGTCCGAGGCTTTTGTTTTACTTGCTGATATATATTGGCCCTCTTCCCGAGCGCTCGGCCCTGGAGCAGGGGGTTGGGAAGAGTTTCTCCCTCCTCGGTCGGTGGTTGGGATGCCGTGGATCTTCCAGGGACGCAGTGGCTCCCTTCTACGAGGATTTCGTGGATTTGTTCGCGCCGAATGCCGTTCGTTGGACACCAATTTATTCAGATCGTCCGGACCGGTGATTATTTTAAAATGAAACGATGTATCTTCTTGGTGCCCGATAAATTTTAATTTTCGTCCGTTCTACCGTGTGCAATAAGCATACGTTCTACAATTTTTCGCGTACACGCTCGGATATTTTTACAGCAAACCGCGAGATCGTTAGTATCGCCTGTTTCTCGGCCGATGTTCGACCGATTTCCATTGTACGGCAAATTGTTAGCCATCCGGGCTTCGACTGGAGCTGAACGAAAGGAAAACAAATATCGAAAACCAATAAACGATAAGCTGCTAATTGGGAGTCGAGACGGCGCCGCTCGGGTCGACGTGACGATCCTCCACGTTCATCGATTTGAGTCTCGCCATAAACCCCTATAATAATCGAACGATCCGTGACGAAAATGCGCTTTTCTGAGTTGTGTCTGGAAAACCCGCGGGGTGATAAGTATCTTTTTATACTCGACACCCGTGGCGTGATTGTTTGCCTCGTATTTTAGCAAAGAATGCTTCACGTGTTGTTCTCTGATGCCTTTTGACACCCTTTCTAGCTGAGGTTTTTAATGATGGCATCATAAGATGTTTCTTGCTTCTTTTATTGTTTCATATACCTGTTCAGGTTGAACTGGGTAATGAAGTTTTGTGAAAGGGTTCATCCACATTTGTACGGATGAGGTAGGTACACGTCGGAAATTGTAAAATGTGGTTAGCAATAGTTTTTGAGATCAAGTCATAATACGATATAGATTTTTACCAAAATAACTAAATTAGATTTGTAGTTTATACGAAGTGATCGATTTGCGACTGTTATACAAATCGTAAATTGAAAGTTAGGTTACGAAAATGGCGGACAATCAAACGGTATATTATGAAAATAAATTTTAAATGTGTTTACATAAACATTTGTTTTTCTGCTTCTTTGTTAATAAAATTTAGAATTATAAATAAAAATACATGAATGTTACTGTTAGATAGCTAGATAAATCAATGTCTATTGATAAATATAAGTTGCTATTTATTACTGCTAGTAACAATTATATTGATGTTGTTACATACATAGTACTTATTACTACTATTAATTTTATTAATGCCAGAACTATAACATAGTTTAATTAATATTATAACTTAGTAGTATAAAGTAGTATATTGGTGTAATGATAAAATTGTTTAGAACTATAACGATAAGGTAAGACAGCAGTAAATGACAAAGTTAATTAACTGATAAATGATAAATAACCACTATACTACTATACTAGTATATACTAGTATATCCCTATAAAGTTGACGCAGTTGCATAATAATACAGTTGTATAACAGAACTAATCGAATAGTAGAATAATGAAACTGTGAAATAGGAGAATAGTAAAATAGTAAAAAAATAATATTTAAATTATAGTACAATATTAGAATAGCTAAATAGTACAGTAGTAAATTCGTAAAATAATAAAGTACTGGTATAATAATCATGTTTTTCCTTTTAAAAGAATTCACAGATTAAGATTGTTATTCATAATGAATTAATACAATACTGTAAATTAGTATTACCATTAGTATTTACTATGTTAATGTTATTACATAAATAATACTTGTTAGTACTACTAATGCTATCAGCACCAGCAGTAGTAAACTATATTAGGAGATTAGGTTAGATTATTTAAAAATAGTATACCAAACCTCTTACGACATTTTTTAGCATTAAACATAATTAAATCGCAGAATTCCATATTTTATTTTTTATATAAAAAGCAATCCAATCAGTACAAATAAAGCTATTTTTACATTAACAAAGACACCGTTATTTATTCTTACTGAACTATGTTTTATAACTTGCTCTATATGTTTATTTTCTACCTCATTTAACGAATACGTTTATGGTTGAAATCTATTTATACATTAAGGTTGGATTAGGTTAAATTAGGTTCGGTTTGAAGTTCAGGGAAAAATAGGCTTGAATGTATATAGACGAACTTGTTCGTTATAATTGTTCACTAAGTTTGAAGTTCAAATAAAAATATGAAAATTTTAATCGTATAATTATATTTTAGGTGCAGTTATGTTAACAATTCAAACCAAAGTAGATGTGCTGTTTTGTCAGGTTTGACAAATTCACTGGTTTGACAGGTTTAAATATTCAAACGAAAGTGAATAGACGTATAGCGATGTAAGATTTGAAATAAAAATAAAAATAAGTATATTATTTCATTAATATTATTTTATTCTCATTTTAATTATTTTATTAAAACTTTTTTAATTTATTTTATATTTAATTTTAATTATTACCTGTTTCAATATTGTAATTAGTTGTAACTGACGCATCTGACAAGTAAATCATACAGTATGGAGTTAATAATGGTTAAGTACCTCTTTAAAAATAAATATGTATAATACTTGATTGGTATTTGATTGACAATGATCGAGTATCTAGGTTATGTTCGAAACTCAAAGATAAATAGATTTCAAGTTATTTATGTTAGGTTTCAAACTCAAACAGAAATACACAGATTCGAGCATTAAAATTACATGTTACATTCTACGTCAGTCACTTCCATTGGCCCTAACTATATTTGGCTATTTGTGTACCAATATTTATATATCTTCAACAATTTATCAGTTACTAGTTTTCGTATCATCCCTCATTTATTTAGTTTTCCACATTAGCTTCAATTTAAAAATAAGTGTTCATCACACAATACAATATTCTGATGATGTTATTTATATACCAATAAGGCATCAACAGTTAATCAGTAACCAGTTTACGTATTATCCTTCATGTATTTATTTTTCTACTTTAGCTCCAATTTAAAAATAAATGGTCACCACATATTCCTAAATCTGATGTTAACAATATTCTGATGATGTTATTTGTATACCAATAAAGCATCAATTAACCAGTAACCAGTTTACGTATTATCCTTCATGTATTTATTTTTCCACTTTATCTTCAGTTTAAAAATAAATGGTCACCACATATTCCTAAATCTGATGTTAACAATATTCTGATGATGTTATTTGTATACCAATAAAGCATCAATTAACCAGTAACCAGTTTACGTATTATCCTTCATGTATTTATTTTTCCACTTTATCTCCAATTTAAAAATAAATGGTCACCACATATTCCTAAATCTGATGTTAACAATATTCTGATGATGTTATTTGTATACCAATAAATCATCAATTAACCAGTAACCAGTTTACGTATCATCCTTCATGTATTTATTTTTCCACTTTAGCTCCAATTTAAATCTAATGTTAACAATATTCTGATGATGTTATTTGTATACTAATTTGTATACCATCAATAATTAGTCTGTAACCAGCAGCAGCAGCTCGAATTGCAAGTACGTGAAATTGAAAGGGAATAAGTGGATGAACACCACGTACAATGTAGCAGACACTCGGTGACACAAGAAAGAACATACAAGCGCCAGATTTAGAGAGGCAGCCACGAAATTAAGAGACTCCGGCACACGCGGCAGTGCAATCTGTCTGGCGGCTAAGCCGCGACAAATTTTTCATAGGTACTCGCCCGTAAGTTATATTTATGACTCGTTCTTAAGGGGAACGCGTGGCTGCCGTCAGACGCTAATGAGCGCCGGGAAGCATCGCGACGCGGACCGTCGCGATGATGAATGCCTCCAGTGATCTCTGTGAAGCGAGTAGCATAGATGAAGATGTACACAGTTGGCTGAGAAAATGGAGGATACGAGGAATTAGATCTCTTGACTGATAATAATGATCCGAGCATTGTGAATTTTGTTTACAATTACTTGGGTAAATATTGACAAAAAGGGATCTTGACCTTGATATATTCAGTGTATATATTCGCATTATTAAAGACATGTTCCTGAGTTATTTTTCGTTATAACTTCGTTTATTATTCATTAAAAAGATATTAACCGTTTGTTAAACGGTTAAATGTTCATTAAATATTATAAAAGATTTGTAAAAGTCAAAATTTCCATATAATCTGACAAAGAAAAACTTGACGATTTTGGCAGCGGTTTAGTATTTGGGGCCAATTTACTGATGTTTAGAGTAACGGGTGAATTTATGAATCAAGCTGAACAGAATTCAATCGTCTATTAACAATTTTAACTTAAGTTGAATCATTTCTCCACGATTAATTTTTTGACTTTTCATACAATAGTTGTTAAATTAATTCAGCGATATCATTTTCTTCCAGCTCATCCTAGATCTAAAAATGTGCATAAGGTATACTTATTTCTACCATGAGGTGTCTTTTGATACCTTAAGGATTTCATGACAGTGCCTAATTTTAAACCATTTTACATATAAATATCAACACCATTTTGCAGCATCATATCAATTATAATCAGATTAGAGAATCCCTATTTCCGTTGTAACGGAAAATACAAGAGTTGCGGCATAACTTTGATATTCGCTTATTTCCCGCCATGTTGCATTTTAGTGTACACCACTATATTTATATTTTGTAGATTGACGAATTTAGCTAGAATGTACAACCTGATTAAATAATCTCTAATAAAAACACACCAATGTATCAATAAATATATTCCTCAAATTATCTACATTTAACTGATAATTTGAGATCCCAACTTTGGCAATTATTTGCATTGAAACGAAAAGGTGTAAAATGACACTTTTTGGTCGAAATAGGTATACACAAAATCGTGGTAGAAATAGTGTGAATTACAATCTTAGATCACTCTGATATTCAACTTACTATAATTTCAAACAAGGCCACAATTAAGACGTCAACTTAAGTTAGAGACTTCTTTTTAACCGGGCTCTCAGTAACGTGTATAGTAAGTAACGTGTGTAATATGTATTTGGAGTTTGTGGCTATTGTGAGGATGATTGAGTAGTGCAGGGGTCGGGAACGTGCGGCTCAGTAGAATCATACTTGTGGCTCTTAACTAGTTCAATAGTACATATTGAAAAATTAACTGCAATATTACAATTGCCAAACAAACATAACAATCCTGCGCACGCACCAAAATGCGCAGCAGATCGCATGCATGTAAACCTAGCTTTAGCTAACCTTCCTCTCCACACTCACCGACGCCACACTCAAAACCAAAAACTGTTTCCGTTTTCTTTAATACGTTGACTTATATGTTTTGTTACTTCGCAAAATAGAATGTATTGATTTCACAATCAATACATGTTTCAAAGCAGATATTATATTATTTTTTCTAATACATACCGATGTATGTACATATATTTGGCTCTTTAAAAAAGTAATTTATCACATCGGGAGAAAAATGGTTCTTAACTTCAGAAAGTTGTCGACCCCTGGAGTAGTGCAAAGATTTAGCTTAGACAAAATTACGTACTTGGTCATCCAACACTATTGTAACCTAACCCAACTTAACATGTTTTATGATATAATTAAAAATGAATGTCAGAGAATATAAGGAATTGCAAAACATGCTAGGTTGGGTTACGAAAGTTTAGGTCAACAGTTGCAGTTCAGATTACTATTTGCCTACATATTTTTTTGTTAATAACTTTGTAACAAATAAACGACTATAAAGTTATAAGGAAAAGGTACTGAGAACGACGACCTCGGCAACATACACCACGGTCAAGGTTATTGGGGCTGGTTCTCCTTTCGTCAATATTTACCATTATTCGTACATTCGGTTATTTCTACTGGCACGCTATGTGTTCGTAAAAGTACACTTCATCTTTTTAGCGATGCATAATGTCACGCAAGAATTATTTGTGTCGTAAATGTTATACTCCTTCGCGACAAGGGATTTTGTCCTAAATTGTAGATTTTGTGAAAATAATGCTGAGGATAGTAAACAGGAATTAAATATTTAAATTCGATATTTTGTATTCTGTAGCGACGAAAATTCTAAGTAATACCATTTTATCATTTAAGTTTTCGATTTCATAACCGTATTAGTAATTCGGTTAGTATAGTTCTATAAGCTCCATAAGTATTCTATAAGTTTTTAATTTGATATTTTGTAGCGTTACTAGTGTTGTAGTATCAATAATACTGTAGGCTTATGGTACTAATTTTATAGAACTATGGTATAATATTATCAGATGTAAGCAAATGGTATTGCACTGGAAATACATATTACTACTCATAGCATTACTATTAACTGTTACTAATGTTACTGTTATTATGATTACTAGTATTAATAACACTGTTATTAATTTTAATACTAATAAACAAGTATTATACTATAAGTGAGTATACCAATTGTGGTAATTACAGAAATCTCATCGGTAGTATAATGACAGTATTGCAACAGTCATTGCTATTGTTAGCATAACAGGTATCTATTCAGTATACTATTTGTATTTACAGCAAAATTCTATCTAAATCTGAATGTATTCTATTTTCAGCTGTTAATACTAAAAATATACAATAAATTTCGGAATAGTAAAATAAAATAGTAACATAGCAAATAGAATTTATAATTACATAGTAAAAATAGTAGGATAGTGATATAGTACAGTAATATAGTAATTCGGCGATGTACTATTATATTAGCATGTTAGTATAATAGTATGGTACTATAGTACTGTAGTAATACAGCAGTACAGTAGTGTAGTAGTATAGTATTCCAATGGAATAATCAAGAAGTATAATAATAGTTCAGTGAGATAATCAAATAATATAGTACAGTAGTATAACAGCAAGATAGTAGAATTATCAAAAAGTAGAATGACAAAACAGTAAAGTAACGAATAATACAATAAAAAAATAGGATCTTAAAATAGTAAAAAAAAGAATAGTAAAATAATAGAATATTGCGATAGTTTAAAAGTAAAGCAGTAAATCAGTAGGAAGTGGAATACTGGAATGGTAGAACAGTAAGAAATAGAATAGTAAACTGTTAACATAATGGAGTAACGCAATAATAGAATCGTAGATCAGCAGAAAATAGAATAGTAAAATTATAGAACAGTAGTATATAGCAGAATAGTAGAATGGTAGAATAGTAGATTGGTAGAATGGTAGAATGGTAGAATGGTAGAATGGTAGAATGGTAGAATGGTAGAATGGTAGAATGGTAGAATGGTAGAATGGTAGAATGGTAGAATGGTAGAATGGTAGAATGGTAGAATGGTAGAATGGTAGAATGGTAGAATGGTAGAACGATAGGATGGTAGAATGGTAGAATGGTAGATGGTAGAATGGTAGAATGGTAGAATGGTAGATGGTAGAATAGTAGATGGTAGAATAGTAGATAGTAGAATAGCACAATAGTATAACAGTAGAATAGTGAAATAGTGCAAGAGCGCAATAGTAAAATAGTTTATCAGTAAAAAGGGGATCGGCAGAATAGTAGAACAATATCAAGTAAGATAGTACAATAGATGAAATGATAAGAATATTAAAATTGGTAAAATTACTGAACTGGTAAAGCAATAATGTAGGAAAATACTGCAACAGTAAAACGACGTAATATTAAACTAATAATATTAATATTACTAAAAGGACGTAATACCACTATTAATTAATGTCACTATTAGTAGTAATCACATTGATCGCTTACTCTACGCATTCAAGTGCTTCAACCATAATAAATTATTGACTGCTACAATGTTAAGAATAAAAAAAGCTAAAATGCCATACCCGCTTTCTATTCGCCGGTCCTAGTTTGTGCAAACTATATCCACACTAAAAATTCAAATGTACTCTAAATATAAAAAAAGTTTACCATACTCGAACTACGAGTGCGTCACTAGCGTACTGTAATACAAGAGTTAATATTAATACATTAATAATGCTACTACTATTCTTCGTAAAATAAAAACTATCAATACCATTACCCCTAACACCAAACTACGTTACGAATTTACGTCAGATTACTTAAAAGCAATATACAAACCCTTTTAGAACCTTTCTCGCATCGCAGACATAGTTCAAAGTTTAGATCATAGTGCACGGTGTAGAAAAAGAGACTGGCACGTGTCAGCGCGAAAAACGTCAACATATTACCGGCGATGAACAGGCGAGATAGAGGCGCTCTCGAAAGAGTCCCTCGTTCATATCGAGGCACCGGCTCGACTCGAGTGCCATTTCAATTACTCTGAAAACGATTCTCGAGTACCTCTTCATGTCCGTAGATAAAGTATCGCGAAGGCACATGCTCTTTCTCTCTGGTCCCAGCCGCTCCGACTGATCCACGCACGAAGCCCTGTAAAACGCGATGGATCCGATAATCAGCTGGCTGGATCGTATCGTTCCGTCGCAAAGAGAATGGTACTCGGACTCGCAGATTCTCGCCGATATCGAGCCACTCTTTTTGCAACAACCGCGTAACGTCTATTTCGAAAATAGAATACGAGTAAATGAGTCGTGCTCGCGATGCCTCTGTTGTTCGCTATCTATTTCGGCGCGAATGGGAAAGACAAATGGCTCTTGTTTTTGGACGCGTTGCTGCAACGGTCCTTTCGATATAACCGTTTAGATTAGAGCAAGGTTGACATTACTTTTTGGACACACATGTACGCCAACGCATTGTCATATCCCAACGTCTCACTTAGCAATTCAAAAGTTTAGTTGAACAATGTTAACAAAAATTCACTGTTTGTATTAATGACAGATTTACGATTACAAAAGTTGTACATTTTGACTGCAAAAATGTTATAAAAGAAATGAATAGTGTCAGTTTTTGAAGATAACGTTTTGATTTTGCAAAATTTATTGACAGACAAAAAACGCTAGATATATCTTTGTCTGACTCCAACTTATTGTTTCTGGTGTTAACATTGTCTGACTCTAAATCCTCGAATTGTGCATTGATATACAACAATAAATTCACTGATGATATTTATTATAAGTTCAGTTTATTCATAGCATGTTTACTGTTTCGATGTTGTATGACACGAAAATTCTGATCGATTTTGTAATTTTTGCATATGCGACTCAATTATTGTGCTTCTTGTGAAAAATTTTGCCTGAAGGTTGGAGAAAACTATAAGTTGATCGATAACTATAGTTAATGTTAACGGTTTGTGGTTGTATGCCAATGTGATTTTTAGTAATCCATACGCAATAATAGATATTCCATAACTTGTAAACATTCCATACTTGTAAATATCAATCTACAAATTGTATTAATCAATATATTGTATCAATCAAATAAATAATATTAATTCTATTAATTATAAAATGTCAGTAACGTGATGAATATAGTTATGCTCGTAACTGAATTTTATGATTAGGAAGTTTTATAGTCGTACATGGATCAGGATTTAAATAATTGTAAATGACTCTGAATGACTTTCGAAGATTAACATATTTAGATCCACAAAATTAAAACGTATAGTTTTCACTATAATTTCACTATAATTTTCACTATATGTATTTGCATGACAAATCACGATCGCTTTGAGATTTCGAAAATTTTGCTATCTAGATAAACTTGGTCATCATTATAAGACGAAGAAGAAGTTTTACTTGAAAAATTTTTTGAATTATGTATAGTACAGGATACAGTTGTGTAGGTAGATTAAAATGTGGATGCTAAGTGGAGTGGAAGTAAAAGCAAGTGTATACTAGCGAGAAAGTAGAGATAAAGCGGTATCTGTCGACAAATGTAAGAGTTACATAGTGTACAGCTAGAGTTGTAGTTAGATTTAAAGTTATAGTCACAAGTACAGTTAAAATTACAACTTCAATTATAGCTAAACTTACAATTAAACTCACAACTAAAATAACAGTTATAATTATATTTAAAATTAGATTCAGTAGTGACAATTTCAGGTGTCACCAAAGTATTAAAGCTCCAGCAATGCTATTAATTTACCTCCTTCTTTGTAAATAGTCTAAAGCAATCGAAGTTCCATTGCAGATGTCAAAAACATTCAAACACAGAAAAATTGAATAAATAGTCTTAAGCTCTCTCAGCGAGAAGTAGCGTGATTTCATCAAGAAATCTTCCCCGATCTGTCCTCGCCCGCGTTTTTCTTCGGCGTCAAGGGACCAGTCTATCGGGGCTGAGTCATAAAAAATGTAAGAACCGATGTCCGGTAACGAGATTTTCGATTCTGAAAGCGAGGAAAACGCGATCATCCCGAAGCCTGTCGCATATACATGTTCAGAAGCATGTCCGAGTGGTGCCGCGACCGCCGCTTTAAGTAAAACATCAATGATTCAGTCTCGAAATGCTCCATGTCACTATAGTTCCACCGATCGAGAATACAATTTTCACGAATTTACCAATAACGACATCCTTTTACCTCCCTAATGTTCCTTCTTGCATTCCTCGATAAGCTTTTAAATATTGATAGTAGTAGAAAAATTGAATACATAATTTGTGTCGAAGAATTTGAATGATATTATGTGAAGAATTAGAATAATTTTGATATAAAATTTAATTTCCTAAATACTAATATGTACTAATAATGAATAATAATGAATGTTTTCTATAATAGAGGTAATTGTAACTACTAAACCATAATAGTTCATAAAAAATAGTTCTCCTTTTGCCTAACCTCTTTAACCTATCATCAATGATTTATTTGTCAGATGTGCCAATTAGAATTAGATATTTACAATATTACAAATAAAGAAAGTTAAAATATTGTCTATTTTACATTCAGCGACTCAAACTATGCAAATAATAATTGGACTCAAACTTCAAATCGAAGCTTAAATTATGAAAGTTCAAACTGACAATTGTGGATATTAAAAATTCGAGCAAAATATCACATTTGAATCGTGAGTGCGTCACGAGCCGGACTCGTCAAAGTAAAAGTTCAGGTGCACAGAAGCAATTAAAAGAAAATTGGACGTAGCATATTTTTATGTTATTTTTCTTACTAGACCTTTATCCGGGATTTTGTTCAGTCCCTGCAGATAAGCGAACGAGTTATCCCTGTGCAGAAGGCGGGGATAATCCAAAACGCGGACGAATAAGACATTCGGTATCAGGACGGGACCAGAGGCGTAGAGGGAGAGAATAACAATTCGACGATACAGAGCATGCATTTCGGATCGTAGGAAGGGGATGAACCAGAGGAAGAACACAAACACGTAGCCACGATACAGAGGGTGAACGCCGGCGAGAGCGTAACCGGCCTGATAACATCTCTAATCACGACGAGGCCGGCCCAATCAGCTCTAATCCTGGCCTCTGTATCCATCCAGGAAGGCTGTATAGTCGACGGGTTCCGGGAAACCGTCGCTCACCCTCCACCCCCTCTCAGGGAAACTTGTGAGCCGTATAGAACATCGCGTACAATTCGTGGCTATAGAGGATGCAGGCATCGGGGATGCAGCTGCACCGACGGCATCATACACTGCCACCGGTGGTGCTGATACCGTCGCTCGAAATTACACGTATTGATGTATACAGATTGCGAACGGTTACACGGCCGACGGGGTTTCTGTTCCGTTTATGTTTCGGGCGTGTTGGACCGATCGAAACCGGTTATCTGGCTCCTCTGTAGCCCCACGTGTTGTTTCGCCCAGCTGAATCCGAGCCCGTGTTGCTTTTCTTTCCTCTCGGCCAACCAAATCTGCGACATTTGCCCGTTGTGGCGTAAGAGTTATCCGCTTGTCGTGATTCGTTGGGTCCTTTAATGGTTGATG
Source organism: Megachile willughbiella (assembly GCA_945859595.2). Lineage (NCBI taxonomy): Eukaryota > Metazoa > Arthropoda > Insecta > Hymenoptera > Megachilidae > Megachile > Megachile willughbiella. The sequence goes on from OX243806.1 coordinate 2,252,025, forward strand.
TTCGGAATAATTAACCCACGAATACAGGTACCCTCGGACTACATTTTAAATTTAACTTCAAACCTTCTTTTATTTTATAACGAAATTTTAGACCCTTGTAACCGGGGAATGATTCACCCTACCAGGAATAGTAATCTTATCTTATCTTTTAGATACTATGTAATTTTTAATTTTTCTGTTTTAATCCTAATTGGTGCGATGTTACATAATCGTGTGTCTGGTTCTCGGACCATTTGAGGTATAATAGGATGAGTGCAAATCAACTTACTATTTTGAGTACTAGGTCTGTAACTTTTTCTATTTTGATCTCGCTTACAGCACTGTTATGTATTTAATTTTCGTACATATGGATCACGATCGACCCGGAATGTAATAATAGGATGAATGTAAACTTCATTTAATATTTCAGGTTCTAGGTTAGTAACTCTTTAATTTTTTATTTTTTTATTTTAATCCCAATTGCAGCGCTGTGATGGACTTACTTTAGATCTGGGTCGACTCGAAATACGAGAAATAGTGGGATTATTGTACACCAAAGTAATCTCACTTTCTAGATTCCATAATTTTGTTTTTACTTTAATCTCAGTAGCACCGTCAGGGAGATTTGGACCATGATTGACCCGAATTACACGGGTTAATTCTGGACAGTTGCGTCATTCACAGCTAGCTTATTATTTCTACAACCTGAAGACAACCGAAGAAAGTTACAATGTTAGGTATGTTATACATTCAGCGGTCCGTGATTATGCAGATTACAATCAGAAGTGACCCCAAAATTCAATTGCAGTGAAAATACGAGGCCAGTTTATCACATTCGAACTGTAGTGTGCGTCATTAGTGCAACACATTATTGTAGGACAAAGGGTTAATGGATTGACTGTGACATGCCCTAACCTTTTAAATCCAATGTCCACTATTTAACTATAACCTCAGCTCTTTAATATTATTGTTAGTTCAAGCAACATTATATATCTTTTATTTTGAGTTAGTCGTAACGGAGCCTTATATTCATGTATCTTTAGATATGCATTTTTCAAGTTTTAAATATATTTTCTATATAATTAGTTGTCTACTTAAAGCTAAAACTGCACATACACTTATTTTACATACAAGACTTGTCACAATAAATTTCATTAAAAATGAGAATCAGATGAACCTTGTGAGCAACTATATTCATCGCAAAGAAAACTCCTGAACTACTAATACTAACAGTACATTTATTTATCAGTCTCAACATTTTTTCTTCCCAATTTCAGTTGCGTAAATATACGTTCAATATTCGTACCGGTACATCTTCCTAACTTCAAACACCCTTGAACAGGGTCCTCATCTTGTCGGACACGATTTTTCACGGGTCCGAGTGTTAGCACTTGAAGAGTTCCATCGGCGAGCAAACCGTGTTTACAGCCTTATGTGCGAATTGATTCGTCAGAGTGTGCAGAGTGACACAGGGGGTCAGTCTGAAGTATTTGAAAATCGACGCCCTAACCCCCGAAGGAACGGAGGTCCACCCCCGTCCGTCGATGGTCCACCGTGTGTCCGAACATGTGGGCTAGCAATCATCATCAGCGTTCTGCGATATTCTGTGCGGCCCCTTTTTGCTCTCATCAGCTTCTGCCACGGTAGCCAATCACCTTGTACGAGAATCGGAACGGTTGTTCTTGATGTATGATCGCTGTTGGGGTTGAAACATCTGTGAACGAAGAGGTTCACCCTTTCTGAGTAATTGGGAAGAACACATTTATGGGTTCCTCTTTTACAAGAAACATATAATTCTGTTATCAAATATGGCCAGTTTTAAAATTTCATAATTCCAACCTTTTTGATAATTTACTATTTTAATCACTAGCATCCAGTAAGTCTGATAAATTAGAATCTAGTGAAAATTATGTAGGGTGTTCCAGCTGAAAGAGGGCACCTAAATATCTATCTCGTTCATTGTTATATAGGAAATAGTCTCAGCATAAAGTTGGAACAGGGTAAATAGTTTTTCTCAAGGTCTTTTTTTAACTAGATTTCAAGGTCACAAATATTTTAAGTGTACAATATAATTCAATATCGCTGCAAGGGAGAAAGTATTTTAATAATTATATTGTAGAATATATTTATAATGATTCTAATTTAAACCTTAACTGAATATCTGACACTATATTGCAAGGTTTTATCGAATTATCGTTCACATATCGAGAATTACGAGATTCCATAAGTGTTGTTAAGAGAAAGACATTTTTGATAAATTTAAAAATAGTTAAAAAAATAAATGTGCAAATATTAATTTATAGAATGGATTCTAACTTAAGTTACCTTGGTCTGTGTACAGTTAATTTATTTATATATTTACATGTTTATTGACATGTTTGTTCATTTATTTATGTATTTGTGTGCTTATTTACCTATTTATATAATTAGAGATCTGTTAATTAGGGATTTTGTGGTAATGATTGTAACTAAACCATCACAAAAATAATTTATAAGTTAGATTATAGTCCTCCCTGTATACTACATAATCTTTGGTTAACTTATTTATTTACATTTTTGTATGCTCATTTATGTTTTTACATCCATTTTTAATAAAATTCAATCAAATTAAAAGTTCTTCTCATCAATTTTAACTAAAACTTTACAAATTTAATTTTTAGGTTATGTTATTGTTTCCCATTTTTTCATTTCTAAATTATATAAAACGATAATAAAAAAATGGTACTATTGAAAGTGGTACATTAAAATAACAATGGAGAAGTATTAATCAGCTATTGCAGCACTATGCAAACGAATCAAACACCTGTACCAACTATACCAAGTGTATCCACACACGAGTTTCATTTCCACCAAATGTACTTCTATTTACAATTTTAAAAAATGAGGTTGCTAAAATATTAGCAAATTAACAAAAAAGAAAAATTTGAAAGTAAGTATATGAATGGGAAAAGATAGGTACCCTTAAATAAATAAGAAGAGGTATCATCATCAGTCTTAAGACGGAAGCATCTCCGTTAACGAACATCTAGCGAATTTCCCCAGTGAGGCACTTCATTTACCAAACGTATCGTTGCTGTTTACCGGAAAAGACCATCTGGCGATTCCCTGACACCCACGAACGCTTCATGAAAACCACCCAGTCCGAGTCTAATGACGTATAACGCGTGCTACGTCCACTGACCACGCTTATGTCCTTTCTCTGCTTGGTCAGTGGGGTCAAACTGTACCCAGAGCTCGTCAGCACCCTAAGAACCGTTCACCCCCGGCCTTAATAACGCAATTACCGTTATTGCTGAAATTTAGAGAAGCACATATGTCGTACCAACGATTGCAATAATTTCCAGGAACCATTCAATGAAAACCGTGAGATAATTCGCAAAATTTTGTCCATAAATTACAGTTCTCAATGTTCATTGTATGGAGTTGAATTTGAAGGAGAGGTTCTTAACACGTTAACTGCCACATTGAAACAGTTGAAAATATTATTAAAGGATACTTTTATTTTTAACAAATTTTACCACATGTGTTCACAATAATTTGTTATATTCATAGTTCCAAGTAGTTAATGTATTTTCAATTATGTGAGTGAAGAAATTGTTAGTAATGTGATATATTCATTTTAAACCCATATATGGCAGTCAAAGTGTTTAGAATTACTGATCAGCAACAAGTATACTCAGACTTACAAATTTATCAACTTATACAATTATTGATATATAAAATTAATTATTACGTTGAGATGTACTTCTAACGCACTCGCAGTTTACATATGATACTCACGTATGAATTTATTACAATTTTTTAAATTAAAGTTAGGTTAGATTAACTTCAAAACGTAAGAATAATATATTTCACTATAAATGGAAACAATTATACAAATGTTTCTAAATAGTCCAAATTTGAACATAATTTTAAAAATTAAAGATAGGATAGGTTAATATCACAATATGAAAATATTTCACTATATAAGTGCAAACAATTGTACAAATAAAAAATTTCGAATTAGTTAAACCAAATTTAAACAAAGTTCCAAAATTAAAATTGGGATAGATTAGTCTAAAAATATAAAAATAATATATTTTGCAGTGCAAGTGAAAAAATTATACAAACCAAAAATGTTAAACAACTAAATTAAATTTGAACGAAGTTTAAAAATTGAAGATTGGTTAATTTTTTCGAAATATAAAAATAACATGACATTTTATATTCTACACAAAAACAGCCACAATTATGTACAACTCAGTATCCTAATAATTAAAAAGTACCCTAATAATAATTAAAAAGTATTCTAATAAAAGATTGAAAATTAAAATAATGTTAAATCAGGTTACTCTCGGGATATGAAAATAAACATATCACTATGTCCCAGTTTCGTAATACTTCAAATAAATGTGATCAAAGGTAGACTCTTGAAGTCACCACAAGGTATCCATTTTCAAAACATCTGTGATTCCAAAACAAACAAAATGGACGTTTGTCTAAAAAAAGAGTCAGTTTTGAGACAAAAGAGAACGAGCAGAGAGACGATCAAGGATGAGAAGAATCAAGGTTGTCTATTTTGCACAATATCACACGTGCAAGATGCAGTTAACCGTTACTCGATCAGCATGTTGTTCACGTGGCCATAAGAGTTTCAAGATTTTGCGATAGTTCTCGCGGTCGTGCATCGAATAACATGGCCACCGTTTTATGCAGAATTATCGGCATATTACGAGGCGCATGAGCGCAATTCCAATGAAAAAGGGGAAAAAAAAGGTTTCCTCAATTTCCGACCAGCCGATTCTCATTCAACGGAGGCCGAAACATGTTCCACGAAATGAATCATGTCGTTGCACATGGAAAATATGATTGGACGCGCGACGAATAATTAAACGAGTGCATCGTTTCCAAAGACTTTCTACAGTTGCTTTCGAAAATCTGCCTTCTGATGCAATTTCTGTGATGCAAATATACCTGTATATGGAGCACTGACATATTATAGCGAATCGTTCTCAAGTTGGTCAAAATTTACATTTCAGTTTGCCGTGCATAATGGCACTGCGAAATAAACGCGATGGGTATGGAGATTCTTGATGTTATGGCGATATATCTGAAGGAAAAGTTTTTATGGTAGTATGGTATATTAGCATATGAAGATTCAACATTTGATGTGATTCATATAGAGAGTCATTTGACATGATTCATAGAGCTTCTTAATATAAATATGGCGATATATCAAAACGCAAAATTTTTATTTGATAGGATGGATACAAAAATTCAGTATTTAGCATATCATCATATCAACATATTCAGCATTTGACATGATTCATATAGAGATTCTTGCTACACATATAGCGATATATCATAACGCAAAATTTTTATTTGATAGGATGGATATAAAAATTCAACATTTAGCATATCAACATATCAACATATTCAGCATTTGACATGATGGATCTAGAGATTCTCGATATAAATGGTATCTACTGACAGTCTTTGCGGAATTACAAAACTTGTTGTAACTAGGATTTGTATTTGTGACGAGCAAAATTATCTAGATTTATTAATAATTTCAACGCTACATATTGGACATAATGAAGTGATTTTAAGAAATTTGATAATATGGAAATTTCTGAATTGAAGATTTTATGATTTGCGAAATTTAAATTTTGGAAATTTAGGGACTTGGGAATTTGAGAAGGTTAAATATTAGGGAAATACGCTGTAAATTTAGAAATTTAGGAATCTGAAAACTTGGAAGTTTTGAAAAATTTGAAAATTTGGAGATTTCAGTATTTTACGAATTTGAGAATTTTTTAATTTATTAATCTGAAAATTTGGAAGCTTGCAAATTTGTAAATTAGTAAATTAGTAAATTAGTAAATTAGTAAATTAGTAAATTAGTAAATTAGTAAATTAGTAAATTTGTAAATTTGTAAATTTGTACATTTGTAAATGTAGATATTTGGAAATTAAAGAACTTAAAAATTTCAAAACTTGAAAATTTGGGAAATTTAAAGTTGCGGATTTTTAGAAACTTGGAAATGTGAAAAACAGAAAATTCTAGAAATTGAAAACTTTGTATTTGAAAGATTAGGAACATGGAAATTTAAAAGACTGGAAACATGAAGATTTGAATATTTGAAAATCTAAAAATTTTGAAAATGAGAAATTTGCAAATTCGAAAAATTTTGGAAACTCAAGAATTAAACAATGTTGAGATATAGAAATTTCAATAATTTTTATACCTGGAAAATGAATAATCTAAAAATTTGAAGCTTGGGCAATTGCGAAATAAGATAAGGAATTTGAAAATTCGAAAACTTGATAATATTATTATTTGATGGTTAGGGATTTACGCACTTGAAATGTTGAGAATTAAAAAATGTAGAAATATGGCAATTAGGGAATTTGGAAATTTGGAAATTTAGAAATTTAGAAATTTAGAAATATTGAAATATGGAAATAAAGAAATTTGAATTGTAGGGAATTTGGGAATTCCATAATTTGCTTATTTGGGGACTAGTAATTTGGAAATTTGGAAATTTGGGAATTCGGGAAATTGGAAATTTGGGAATTTGGACATTTGGGAATTTGAGAATTTGAGAATTTGAGAATTTGGGAATTTGGGAATTCGGGAATTGGGGAATTGGAGAATTTGTGAATTTCAGAAATTAGGCTTTTTGGAAGTTTCAAAATTTAGAAGCTAAAAAATTGTGAAATTTGGTGATTGAGAAATTTAAGAACTTAACGAATTTGGGAAATAGTAAATATTTAAATTTAAATACAAATGTGGAAGTTTAAAATCTTTAGAATTTGTAGACATGGTAATTTGTAAATTTCAGAATTAGAGAATTTGAGAACTTAAAAATGCTGAAATTTGAAGATATCAGAATTTGTAAATTCAATAATTTAATCATTTGGAAACTTGTAAATTCGAAAATTTGGAAGTTTTAAAGTTGAAAATTTTGGACGTCTGAAAATTTGCAAACTTAAGAATTTCGAAATTTGGAAGTCTGAAAATGTGCAAACTTAAGAATTTCGAAATTTATAATTCTTAATGTTTTATATATAACATACATACGAGATACCCTCTCACATGTAATTCCGTAGTGGAGGGGAGTAGACCCACCCTGATCTACCTAATTATACTAATGATGACCAGCCAACTCGTGTTGCTCAATGATTCCAGGTTAACATTGAAATAAATTATATTAACGTTTCAGTAAATTGAGTGGAAAGTCACGTGCTCTGTCCGTACGCCTCTGATATATTCCCGTTTCGATAAACAGATGTCGAATGAGAAAAGAACAGCACGTTTATGCAACAGTTCCAAGAGCCTCGGTTTCTCACAAACCTCTGTGAAGATTATCAATTATTAAAGACACGTGGCCGTACCAGCCTCTCTGCTCTCATCTTGCCGTTCCACGAAAACTCCGTCGCGTATTGCCAACTCCCACGAACTCAATCTAACGATACTATCGTTCATTTTAATTGCATTATATTTGCATGATTTAGACTTACTCGGGAATGTGATCATTAAAACGGTTTCTTGCAAATCAAATATTGACACACCTACTTGAGTTTTAGAATTCAGATAAATTATTGTAAAGTGAATCCTGTGATGCTTTGGTTCTTTCACACCAGATGGTGCGATAATCGGATACGTGATGGATTCTGGGTCGAATATGGCAGAATACGGATATAATTTATTTTATACGTGTTTACTGATAAAGTTTTATGCTTCATTTTCATTTCGTTGAAAGTATGAGATGTGTAAATTTATTTCATTATATCAGTATGGATGAATATTATGAATTGATATGTGTTACTTAAATATTAAGTGTTAGTATTATTTGATTGTTGCAGTGTAAATTTGCTATTGGACAGATTTCAAGGTTTTGTATGATCTAACGTTCGTCGTTCAAAGTTTAACACAATATAATACAATTTTAAAATTATAAATTAATTTTCATTTTTAAGACGATTGTGGAATATAGTATAATAATAATTTGTGTTAATACTAAAATATTATAACTAAACATTATAACAATATTATAACTAGAATACAAACACGTTTAGAAAAATCACTTGTCACAGTTAAAGATCAGAAAAACATCTTACAATACCTTTAACTGTCAAAAATTAAACAGTGTAACAATTTGCTGACTTCGTTCTTGAAAAAATTATAGATCATATGAAATTTGTCTAATTCGTTATTTATAACTTTGTATCATAAAATGTTATTACTAACTTCAATCATTGGAGGTCAGTTTTAACAGCTAATTCTGATAGGTGAATTTATCATTTTATTTGCCGTAAGTACTTTACAGTTTACACTAACAAAGACAAATAGCAAATACAGAAAATAAAATTAAAAAATTGTACAACGCTGTTGTGTAAATCCATTATAAATTACTTACTGTATAAATCATACCATATTGTGCATGTCAGGAGTTGATATATTAATCGTCTCAATAATATTTAATTAAAGTAATTGCAATATGAAAAATATATAAATGTCATTTCCGGTATCTGCAGTGTACTGCATCAGAAGATGGTTCTTATATTGTATTCTATTTATACAATTAAAATTGTTAATGTATACAATGTTTGCAGAGGGAATTGAATTTATCCTTACACATATGAGTATTATATAGTAAATAAGTTATGTTACTAAGAGTGAAACTTTATATACTTGCAAATGTGCAGTACACAAAAATAGTTCGTGAAATAAATATAATATAATAATTAAATCCGATTTTATTTTACATTTTTACAAATTATAATAACAAAGATTTATTGACGATTTGAATTTCTTATATTAGGAGGTTAGGTTAATATTTTTTGGGGTCTATTTGTAATCATTTATATAATTTTCAGTAAAAAGTACTACAATTACAAAATTAAAATTACTTAAAATTACTTAAAATTACTTAAAATTAATAATATTTAAAGTAATTATATATTTCTCTATATATAAATAGAGAATTATAATATATGTATAGTACATAATATAATATTTTTACTAGACAATCACCAGATACATCGAAAATTGCAAAGTGTAAATGAATCATGTAATCTATGAGATCCACAGTCTATATATTACATGATTTATGTTTAATTCGCCGACTGCAATATATCATGACTGCACAAATATCTGCAGTCCAGTTATTACAAATATTATAATCCCTTGTTGTTTAACTCATTATAGAAAAAAAATGTATAATTCATACAGCAATTACACCGAACAAATTACAAGTAAAATTGCCTATAAAAATAGACTTAAGTATAAACTCTGAAAGAACCAATACGAAATGGAATAAATAAATATGCATCTTGAAAGTACAAGCAATACAAAGTTGAAGAGTTAAATTAAAATCTTGTAAGAACAGTAATTATTTTCTTTAAACATTCCTCATCCGTTTCGATGACCTTGAAATATATTGCCAAGGTTGCTGTTCTGAACATTTTTTTCTCTATACATATCTTAGCTTTTTTTGAGATATTCGCAAAAATAATTTTATGTCTGAGTTAATCTTGGGTTCAATTGAAGATAAAATATTAAATTTTATTTACAATTTTTGTCGAACGTTGTGGGGCTCTTGGAACTATTCGATCTGCATTTGTTCGTTTGTCTGTTTGTCTGTATCATACTACAGGCCGCTGTTAGGTCCTTTGACTTGAAATTATGAGTGTAAAGTTGTGGGACACCCTAAATTTGTTGTACAGATTTTGTGATAATTTGACAATAGAAATCTGTTGCCATCGACGTCGACCGTCGTGGAATCGATAAAAAAAAACTGTTATGATATCGTCTTCGATAATTTTGGAATCACGTTAAAAACTCTATAACTCATCGTTGACGACAACATTTCGCCCTCGCTGACGTCAGTTGTCGTGAAATCAATAATAATCGTATTTGGTATCGTTTTTGATAGTTTCAGACACGTTTAATGACTTAAAAATCTCCACATCTCATTCTCGTTCTATCTATACGGTTACAGAAGGTACTCCAAATTTTAAATACGTGATACGCTTGGTCTGTAGACCCACTATTTATTAATAAAAAAAAAGAAAAATTACTGCTATTATGTAAAAAAAATACAGCTATTCTTCTATTGAAATTATACTGTCGGCGAAGCAAGAATTGATATATGTAATCGATATAATGCTCTTCTTATAATCATGTTGCACGCCATTAGCCTTCGATGTTGTTAGTATGAGCACCACTATCTGGATAGATGAAATTCCTGTGATTCACAGTTAAGTGCTTATATCTCTCTTCACTAGCGTAATTATAAGATTTCCACCGATCTGATATAACTGTACAACCTGGTTTTTTGAAAAAGAGACGATCTCTCCGAAAGTGGTTCAATGAATAAAGGTTTGGTTCGATGCTGCCAAAAATCCACTGTTCGCTAGGAAGACTTCCTATATTATATTTACATTTTTCGCTTCGTCAATTTTAATTATTATATTTTCACTTAGATTGAAATTTTCTCCACCTATAAAACGCATAACTCTAGGCAAACACTTCCTCATTCAACTGTTTTTGTTGATAGATTATATTTTGTATTCTAGCAAAACTCGTGACGGTCCGAGAATTAAATGGTATGCAATAAAATGACTGCATCTAAAAATTCATATAACTTTATTATATGTATATTTAAATAAGACAATAATTACTGAAGCCAGGACAATAGCTGAAGTATGACTGTAAAATTTATGAAACGGATGAACCGATTTATGAAATATCGTACCTGTAGCTGTTTACAAACATAGAGTAATGTAATACTTCAATTATAGTATTTAAACCATGTTAACTTTGAACGAACAAGATTTCACGCCATCTAGGATATAAGGTTAGGTTAGGTTATGATACCAGCGCCATGAGATGGTTGTTTAGATTAGCACGAAGTAGAATTGCAACGTAAACCTTAACTGAAATTTTTTTGAATATCTTAAAAACAAAGAGACAGTAATATACTTGAAGGTTGATATAATAATTTTAACAACTTACTTCAAGGTCATCGAAATCGATGAGGAGACGTTAAAGTAAATAATCACCAAAAGAACAGGCAATACAAAATGGAAGAAACAAATATAAACCTTGAAAGGACAATACAAAATGAATGAATTAAATATGAATCTTGAAAACAATGCAAAATGAAAGAGTTAAAAATACATTTTACGAGGACAAACAATACAAAATGAAAGAGTTAAATATGAGTCTTGAAAAGCAAGACAAAATGGAAGAGTATAAATCGCGAAGGACAAGCGATACAAAACGAAAGGATAGTAACTTAGAAGACATCACAGCCGTGCCAAGACGAATCCAAAGGTCGCGTCCTTCGTCCAGGATCCGTCGCAAGTCTGTTTTTTCATCCTCCAGGAAAATGTATGAATCGTGTCGTAGAGGCTTTGCAAGTGTGCGGCTAATGGCTGCGGAGAAGTTCTCCCGACACCCTAAAATCCAACGGGGTCTCACGTACACAACGAGACAGCTCTTGGCGCGTGTAAATCTCTCCACACACGGGCTGGACCAACAGAAATCTCATTTCATGCCGGAAGCCCGAAAAAGGGATTAACACCGGCCATTTTCCGCGGAGCTCGGTTTTAACTTTCTCGATGGACCGCCTATTAAACCGATTTACCCATGGCCAAGCAACTTCCACCTTCCCTCGTGTTGACTTCGACCCTTCCAGACTGGAAAACGTATCCACCTAACGCTTGGTTTCACTCGATTCGCGGTTTTTACGCGGGTTTGCGTCTTTTCATGCTGATAATTTTGGAGGGAAACTTGAAACGTTTTCAGGAAACTTGCGCTGAGGAAGACGGTTGTGGCTTCGTTGGAAATTGGACGATATACATTATATCATACCCATATTGTACCTTGGTCCATAAATTATTGGACACTTAGATACATTGTGCGTGTTCGTACATTTTACAAGGTATCCCAGTTAGTATGTTGAAGTAAGAAATTTTATACGTATAAACATAGGTCATTTTAGCTTCACCAGAGTATTATGACATTAATACAAAATAAGAACCGTATTTACTTTGTTCATATGGACTATGTATACTATGTCAGGTTGACATTAATAAGATTTCATGTAAAAATGATAAAATTATTTAGGAATTCAGAAAGTTATAAAATTTATTTTTTACCGATGTCAATCATGCGATACAGTAAAATGCCAGACATATATAGAAATGGGTCCTTATGGAATTGTGGAACACCTTCCATATCAAAAAGATGATAGTAAATGAATCATGGTGCTGAAATCTAGAAATTTAATCTAAAATCGAAATCTAAAAGTCTAAAACTATTTCCGAACGGTTGACCTCGGTAGAGTGTATCCTGTGTACCACATAAATATTTTTCACCGCGAAAAAGAGCAATTTGAAGAACGAATAGTTGAATCGACCGATGGAACCCAATCATGTTGCAAGAATTCTTCCACCGCTGTACGCACAGCAGCAGCAACAATCATCCAGCCACGTCAGCAGCGATACGTGGAACTAATTCCAGGCATTTACCACAAGCTTGCTCCGCGCGAGGATCACAGCAACCCTCCTCGCCAACGAAGATAGACACATAGCCTGTGTGTGCAACAGCACGCAGATCCGACCGAGGAGTCGCGTACCAGGATTTCAGGCCACTTTGCGTTCTTTTACATACACGCACACACATAGAGACGTACACACGGACACGTACACATAGTTTCTGTCCCTGCGGGGACGACGGCCCCTGGAGGGGACGCTAGTGTGAGAAATCGATGAACGCGATCGAGAGGTAGCCGCGAGAGGTAAAACAAAATCGCAGACAATTCTTCGGCGTGTTGCGTCCCTCTGTTCCCTCCCCAAACCCCCCTCTTTCTGCTTTATTTCTGTCCAGGTTTCTTTCTTCCCTTCTCTCCGTGGGCTCCAGGGTGATGGAGGTGGATAAGCTGTGGGAGGAAACGGGCGTATCCCCTCCCTTACTGATCTATACGTACGTGCAGTACCGGCTATATACAGGGTGTTTCTTGATAGGGTGTCTACTATTCACTTTTACAAATATAGTCAGCTTCATCATCTCCGATAAGCTTCATATTGCTTCCAAACTTATGTTCGTAAAAAATCTGAACTTAATTATTTTATCCTAAAGTGTTATTGTATTATTGTGTCCGAACGAGTCTCCTGAGGTAAAAGTCAGTTATGTCCTCTATTCCCTGTTTCAAAAAGTTCCATAAATTCGCTCTGGTAGTTCTATGTGTATGTTAAAGTCTAAGCCAACGTCTTGTACCAGTGCCATTTTATATACCAATTAGAGTTCAGCACATAATGGCGGGCAGATAACAGAACAAGTTAGGTGAGCTTAGATTCCACATACCATAATAATGGATAGGTAAATGATTCGAATTATGTAATAAAATCAGTAGAATTAATATTAATTGTAACTTTCACAGATCTGTGCTGATTTCTATTCATTAGGCCAAGTTCGATTTATAAAATTGAAAATAACAGAATTGAAATTAATTTTAGTTCGAAATGTAGAACCTCCTATGAGAAGAAATGTTACTTGCAGAACTCTGGTAGAATAGTTACATAATTGCATAATAGAGATTAAGTAACTTTTCCGATACACGTTTTAGTCTTACATGTACGTAATCTGTGCGTGGGAAGAGTGTGGTTAGATTTTCCTCGCAATTTTTGTGATTAGATGACTCAATCGCGACTGACAATGTCTTTCAGGTGTAAATCGACTCTGTAGGCGGAATGTTCTATCATTTCACATGCAATTTAGCCACATTCATCAAGGTTTCATTATGTACTGACAATATATTGACATAGACGTGAAATCCATCACATTTGACAGGCTACTTAAAGGTCAGTGGTTGTTATGGCTTCAATGCGCTGACCATTTTGTGCACCGTTAATACTTCAACAAATAAATATAAAAAAATCATCAAAAATAAACTAATTTATATTACTTAATTACTTATTATATTATTAAATTACTACAATTTCTGCCCACAATATTAACAGATCATATTTGGTTAGAATAAATGCATTTCGTTAATTAATTCTTCGATTATACTTCTTTATGATGTCATTCGATAACTGCTAAAATGATGCAACAACTATCAGAATCTTCATAAGTGACATTTTAAACGTGGTGAGGTGAGATTCCAAAAATTAGAACATCCTGTCAACTACGAGTTAACTTCTGTCTGATTTATATTTTATTACTAAATAACTAAAGAAAAGCTATTTCTATATGTCAGTTCAATTACATTATTTACAGAATAAATGAAGTTTAATTTTGTATTATTCAATTTAATTTATAGTTAATATCGGTTGATTTAGGAAATGAAACAATTATATCATAATTCTATTTTACTTATTTATTTTATTTATTTTATAGTAAAATAAATAAATAAATTATATTTATTTATAGCAGTCAACGTAATGTGTTAATCTAACTAAACTTTGAGCTCACCTACCTAACTACAATTCAAAATATTCACAGTATCATATTTTGTTATGATAAATACAATTCTGCAATTAATTGTTCAATTATATATACTTCTGATCCCATTTAATATTGCTTAGAAACGTTTTGATTTAAACAAAAAATTCCATAAATTAATCAACCTAACCTCCGAGCTCTACCACTCAAAACGTTCATAACATTATATCTTACTACAATAAACATAATTTCTTAATTAATTGTTCAATTGTATATATTTACAGTGCTGTCTAACGTCAACAATTTACTCTCACTGAAAATAAAGAACTATGTGTACTGTTAAATAAATACTGTACTGTTAATTTAACCTAACTCCCGTTCCTAAAGTCTTTAACCTAACCTAACGAGAATCTAATATTTTCATATGTAATAAAAATTTGTCTTCCCGCAACCCACATCCTACACTTATAGTCACTGTATATTAAGTAAATAATATCAAATTACACTATCCAATGTCATAAAACATGTAATGCTACATATCCTGATCCTTATATCCTGTACAGCTCATCAGATATCATATATCATATACATTACGAATTATATAAAAAATGTTTTGGTTGCTTCCTACATCTCCCATCGCAATATATCCCTTTCTCAAAAATCACGTATCGAGTCCTAAAGGACGACACCCCGAAACGCGTGCACCCTCTGCTCCTTGCGATATCTCCCGGCGGGAACTATCGATCTCGTCTCTCCTTTTTTCCCGAAATCTATTTATAAGGCGCAGAGAGCGTTGCTTACTCCGTGCACACCGAGGCGGACAGGGATTTCTGTACTGTCGGGTGGGGGCGCGGGGGAGGAGGAGGGACTAATATCGGAACATCGACGGCCAAGTCGACTCGGGGATTCGAGCGAGCTGGATGTTTAATTAGGAGCCAACGAAGGCAGCCCAGGGTCTGCAAGAACGCGGGGATGGGCTGCGGGGGAGGCAAAGGGATCCGCGGTGCGCAGGTATACAAACATACGTACAGTACCGGACAAATACATCCGAAGAAATCATTTTTCGCTGTAAACTCTTCTTTCTTCGATTACGTTTATTTATATTTCACATACCTGCGCCATTGGACCCTGAGATTTACCTACCCTCCTGAGGCCATTTGCAGAAATTCGTAAATGCAAGAAATTTACTATTCATCAAATCTCACGTTTATACTGTAATTGTTAATGCATTTATTAAGAGTCTAATAATTGAACATTTATGGGCTCCCGGTTAGATGCATTAGATCAAATATAATCGAATGTAGAATGTCGAGTGGTTTCTTGGGTTATGTTCTCATAGTGAGTTAGGGGACCGTCACACTTGCAAACGATGGAAGTATCAGCTTCTGAATTAGTACACAATTACTGGTTTTTGAAATAGTACAGTAATACAGTTACTAGCTTCTGTATTGGTATACAAGTACTAGCTTATAAATTAGCACACACTTGTTTCTGAATTACTACACAATTACTGACTTTTTAAATTAGTATACACTTATAAGTTAGATAATATAGAAGTACGATAGTGATGAATTTTGAAGGCCAACATCACAGGAGTATGTGACTGTATGAAGATCAGAGGTGTACATTCGAAAGAACTGTTGATGTTATGGATGTACCTAGGATTATTAATCGTGTCCAAGTATCTGAGAAGCATCTGGAAGGGTTGAACGCATGGTCGGAAGGATGTAGCCTATAATAAATGAATTATCGTTTCCCGGCATCGTCCCTAAATTCCCTTAGTTGTACGTTGTCCCGCATACGTAAAATTCCGGGCGCTGATCGCGGTGCTGACCGAAACTCGTCGCGGTAGCGCAAGGACACGCGTGCAATACCAGCGTGCACCAGGGCCACGGCATTCTCAGCTACACGAGATAGCGAGCCAGAGGAACAGTCTTCGGGCCCCGCACCCGGATCCGGGGTTAGCAGCATCAGCAACAGCAACAGCAACGGCAGCACGCGGAGCATCTCAAACACGATCTTGTATTCCAGACCTGGCAGCGCCTACGAGCGAGAGAATAGTCATTAACTAAATAACGGCCTGATCCCCGGCATCCTGGCACAGTCTTTCCCCACCCCCTTTAGCGTCCCACCAGGCCACGGCCATCAGGGGGTGGGGTGGAAGGGAGAAAAAGAGCCAACCAGCCAGGAAGCCACCCACCACTCGCTGGAACTGGATGTTATCAGTCGGTGAACGTTTTACAGCCAATGCGATGCCTTTGCAGCTCTCGGATGACTTTTTTATTGAGCCGGAATCGATACACGCGTTGCTCCCTTCCACGGATCCTTCAGATTTCGACGGCAGGATCGCGAACCATGATCTTTCACCCTGAAGATGGTATACGGAGAGGGAAGTAGATCGACTGCTGCGTCTCTGTACGATTCAACTGATATGTTGAGGAATTGATGAAGTATTTTGCAAGGACCAGTTCCAGGGGTAGAATCTGAATTCATTTTACGATTCTGCAGGTTTGGAATTTGGATTTATTTTAGAACTCTGTAGTAACTGTATATGATAGTAACTCTCAGTAACCGTATAGATTTTAGTTTAGAACTCTGCGGCTTTAAGTTTGGCAGTTAGGGTTTGAGTCTATTTTAAATTTGGTTAGACACTTTTGTTTAATAGATGTAAGTCACGTTTGGGAAGAGTATGTTTTCGCATACATGTAAACGAATTAAAGACGAATTTAATCTCGAGTCAGGACCTAGTTTTTCTTGTACCTGATTGCTTAAGGGTGTTTACTTATCAGACACTAATTATTAGTTCAAGTACTTGTACATTCGGCAGCAACGTGAGTTTCTTTTGGATACATGCATGTAAAATTTGTAAGTTTTCCAATTTATACACTTTGAAATGACTTAAATTCGTAAATTTTCGAATCATCAAAATTATGAAATATTTAATTCTCCAGATCCATAAATTCCTGCATAACTAAACTATATTTTTTAATTATAATTTGAGTTTCCTTTCACAAATTCTCAAATTTGGAAATTAAACAATTTTTAGATATCCAAATATTTCAAATCCCATATTATTCCATTTTTAAGTCCTTAGATTCCTAAATTCCTACATCCCCAAACTTCCAAACTTTTAAATCTCTAGATTCCTAAATCTAATGCTGTCTCCAAATTTCTAAGTCACGAAACCCCTAGATTCCCAATTCTCCATATTCTCGGTTTCCATATTCCTAAAACGGTAGAAATGCAAAAAATTTACAGATTTTGAGGTCCTCATATCCATAAGTTGTCAAATTCTCCGAACTCCGCATTTCTGCAGCACCAAATCCCTACATTCCTAAATGTCAAGGTCTCCAAATTCCTAAGTCTTCAAATTTTTTAGTTTTTTTAGTTTTTAGAATTCCAAATCCCTAGATCTCCACAATTCTGGATCTCCAAATCCCTGGATTCTTAAATTTGTTGGTCTCCAAATTTCCAGATCTCAAAATCTGTAAATTCTCAAATCTCAATGTCCCTGTATACCCATGTTCCTAAAGTACTAGGCTTACAAATGCCTAGATATCCAAATTTTTATGTCTCTAAATTCCTAAACTGCTAAATGTTTGGAACTCTAAATTTCAAGATCCCTAAATTCTGATGTACCCAAATTTTTAAGTGCACAAATTCTTAGATCTCCAAATCTTAAAATCCACAAATCCCATATTTCCAAATTCTTAATCCAATCTTGAATGTATAAATCCACAAAAATCAAATTCAAATTCCTCCAAATTCTTAATGCAACCTTGAATGTATAAATCCACAAAATCAACGAACAATCTTTCTATGTCAAATGATAGCACATTGGTTTTAGAAATTATTTAGGTTTCATATATAGTCCATTTAGCAAATATGAAAAGTTAAATTAATGGCAGTCTCTTAGCGCCATATTCTCTTCAACATACGATTTTCATAACAACATGATAAAATTAATACCCACAAAATATTTTTTTTTTACTTTTGATTCTGAAATCACATTATAGAAATTCAAAGTATCAGATACGATATGGCAGCTTGCCAAAAGTCGTTACTCTTCGTGATTATCTAAAAAACCTGGCTCAAAGCTACCTATGGATTTGGATTCAGTGACCCATCTATATCAGTAACCTTATTTGGTTTAAATCATTCAAAAATCTTTTTGTACAGCTCAGTAATTATCAATAAGAAAATCAAAATAGTTGACGGAACATGAAAAACGAACAGCTGAATTAAATTTTCCACGTCAGTATCCAAAAGTGATATAAACAATGAAGTTGTTCGAAATATTGCCCTTGTCAACATATTTTAAAATTATCGAAATCCGATGTGGCACCCTTTACGTAATTAACTTTATGATATTAAAAACTGATGATGTCCCGATATACCCTGCGTAGGTCTGGGTCACGATTGACCTAACTCCGTTCAAGGATTAAAACAGCTCTCAGAAAGTCGCACGCTACATTTGCAGGTGGCACTCAAGCGTTTTCTTGGATAATGCTTACAGGCCAAATAGGGGAGTGCATGAAAAGAGTGCAAAACCCCATAGTCTTCGGCGTTATGCCTGTACGTGTCGTACGTCCGCGACTCGAGACATCGCGAAACAACGTGAAAAGTGGCGGTGGAAAACACGCGAGCTTGCACGGAGCGGATAATAAACACGTGCCACTTCGTGTTTTTCTTCCATTTGCCTCCTCATAAATCCGACATAAAACGGGAAGGCACGGCGTTGTCGAAGTGCAGGTTTTAGCGGAGTACTCCGTTATATCTGGCTCAAAAATGTACCAGTCGTGAACATCTATTATTGAGTTCCATATAAAATACAGGAATTTGGTGAAAAATATTTTCTACTTTCTTAATGTGTGTAAACATCTTTGCACCTGAAGCTGTTCTTACTGAAAATACATAAATTTTAAATAGATAGAAAGGTTAGGTTTAACATACGTAAACAGGTTAGGTTAGGTTTTATATATGAATTAAAATTAAATTTGAAAAAAAATTTATTGGTGAGGTTAGAACGGGTTAAATTTATTAATAGTTTAAAATTTGAGATATTATATTATAATGTAAATAAGACTAGATGATTGATAATTGATACACTGAATGTCTCTTGGATAGCGATTTTTAAAAATGGATAGGTAATAGTTTTTTATAATTTTATAATTTTTGAGGTTAGGTTTGGTAATATTATCGAGAAGATATAGTTAATTATTTATCAACATTTTAATTGTAGATAAACTTATGAGGACTAGATCTCTTCTACTAAGAAATAGTATAAAATAGAAATATCTTTTCTACTGGAAAAGTTCAGGAGATTAAAAAGAAAATCAAAATATTACCGAGACACTATTGTACACTATTTTACTATTTTTATTAAACCACATTGTCAGTTAAAAATTAATAAAGTAAATCAGTCTTTCCCAGAAATTTCGCAAAAAATGAATCAAAATTAAATTTTGTAAAATATGCAATTTGTTCTTTTTTCATCAAAACGGTAACCACTAATAAAAGATAACCTCAAAATTTGCAATATGTAAATCTTCTTACACTCTTTAAGTTTTTGTAATTAATGAAAAGTGACAAAAGAAATTGGTAATGCGATCATTATTTTTAATGTAAAATAATCTACATCGATTCGCATGATCTTGGCAACTGATACGCCGGTTGAAACATCTTACTGTCAGTCTAATTACGTTTCAACGTTCGGCTAGTTCTAGTGTTTTGCGGGTACCCCAGTTAACCGGTTAACTGATCCTCGTCAGATGTCCGATTTAAGGGATTAGTTAACCGGTTAACCGGTTTGCTTGGTTAACAGGTGTTATCGGTTCAACGGATAACCACGCGATATTGGTGCCATGTGTCAACTCACCACGAACTGCTTCGAAGTTAGGCGAACCTGCAAGTGTTAGAACAGGGGATACAAATAAGAACACTGTACGTTTACTGAATCTATGAAAGCGCACAAATTATTACAATAAAATATAAATGATCTAAATATACATAACACTAAAACTACCAAAGCGGTCATACAACTGGTTCACAAATTTCTGATTATAAATTACACAATTTAAGGTACTTTTCTTAAAATCTACGTTTATTTTCATTAAGATACATAATTAATGTATACAAGTCGGGGCAATAACTATTAGCACTTCAAGTTGATAGTTACAATTGTTCTATATCTATTATGTTTTGTTTACTATTGTTCTAATCAATATTATAATATTGTTCCAATCTATTAAAAATTAACATCAATGAACTGTAACTTAACTCACAATTATTTTATTTCTATTTACACAAATTTACACAAATAATATAAATTAACTTAACAAAAATTTATTACCAAAAATGGTCTTCACCAAAGTTCAACATAACAGTATTTTATTATACATTCTTATTAATAACAAATTGAATAAGTATTTAAATTTCATATTTTCTGTAGTTTAAAATATAATTTTTTTACGATCAAAAGTCAAGAAATGTGTAATGTTCGATTTTGGCAATTAGAATTAGTTCTAATTATAATAAAAGCATTTTTGGACGACTAAAAAACTTTTTTTTAGCACATTTTTATTATAGTTACAAAAGTATCCTAACAGAAGTTAAAATCATATCTATATACCAAAAATTTATTTTTTCTTTAAAGACTTTCTTAAAAATTTTCTGGTATCCGCCATATTTGTTTTGCTCACTAGCGCCCCTCTAGTTCCACGAACAGGTTTGCAATAATAACACGATAAAAGAGAATAGACTATCAATACACGTCTCTATATTTAAAAGGACTTTCAATTGAAATATTTGTTGAAAGGGTTAAAAGTGATAAGCGAATAAATTTAACCTAACCAAAATGCATAACTAACCAAAGACAACAAAACTGTAATCATAGCTTGGGTTCCTTCCCACATGGATATTTATGGAAACACCATGGCCGACTTTCAGGCAAAAATTGCAGCGACCACAGTTACAGAAAACCAGCTGATATTAAACACCTCTGCGGACATCAATAATCATATCGCGACACTACTAAAACAGTCATGGGACTCTACATGGAGAAAATACAAAGCCAGCTCAACCCATCAACAACTCGACAAATTCTACGATTTAAAAACTAACCCTAAACACAATAAAAGAAATCAAGTGGCAGTAACCCGAATTAGGACCGAACACACCAAATTGACTCACTCATACATACTCGAAAACGGTTCCCCCAGAAGGTGCGATATATGCAACACAACCATAACCATCAGACACATAATTTTGGAATGCAGAAAATATAACCATGCCAGAAGAAGATTAAACATCAAGAACAACCTCACTGAAGCAACCACACCAACAGCGTATCAAGACACATTACTAAAATTTTGTAAAACTATAGGAATCCCCACCCAACTATGAAAAAGTTATCTCAAACCATCCACTTCCGACCATAACCTTGTGTCCGTAAATCAACAGTCGCTAATAACCTCGGTAGTTGATGCGACTATAAACCACTATTAAAAAAAAAAAAAAAATGCATAACTGTTCAAATAGAGGGAGCGAAAATCTCTGCTGCATGATGAACGCGACGAAACAAATGACGCGTCGTGAAAAATGCGAGGCAAATCAGACAATTTCACGGCAGATAATCCAGGATGGATTCGCAGATACACGCACACGAATATACACGCACGGGAAACGACGACGCAGTCGTCGTCGACAGCCAGAAGTCATTTGGGTGACGTAGAGAGATCGAACGGTCCTTAGGGGAAAGGGATTTCCGGTGTACGGATTCACGGAGCGTTATGATTTGTGCCCGTTCCGACTTCCTTCAATAATTTTCCGGCAAATTAAACTGTAAACTTCCCCATCACTCCTCCTCCCACCACCAACGATCGTAATTCTCGGAGGGACGTCCCGATGCAAAAACTTTCAATTCGCCGACCTCGTTCCCGGTCCGCTTGCTCCCTCCCCGACGATTATTGTATCTCGCGAGTGCACGCTGGAATACATTAGCTGTAATTAGTTGACTTTTTGTCGAAAACGAGGGAACGTAGCTAGGGGAAACTCGATCCGGGACGTTTAGAGGCGGAGATGGGAAGAGAAATATCCTCCGGTTTTGTAACTTGTTATGCTCTGTTCGCTGCTTCTTTTAAACAAGCTGGATGCTTATTTCGTAATTATTCCGAGTGAGGGGTTCCTTGCCTATCCCAACGACCTTCAAATATGTTATGAAGGTCGTCGTTCGGAGATATGCACAAAACGTTACGTAACGGTACAATAGATTCGAGGTTCGAGTACGGAACGGTATTTCATGAAATTATATTTTGAGTTGACAAAATGTATCAGCGTATGGACTATACATGAAATTAAAAATAAAGTAAAGCAATAAAAAAACAAACGAAAATACATAATTGAATATATACAAATTTCATGAAAAACATTTTAACAATTTTTGTAATTTAAAGTTAAACTTGCCGTTTGATTTGATGGTTCGAATGGTTTGGTAGTTTTAATATTAAATTTGATGTTAATACTTCAATTTTCAGTCCTCAAATTATTCCGTTAAATATTAAATATAGTAGTCGCGAAATGTTCGCGAAATGGTGTCAGTTCAGTGAATCGTTCTTAAATGAACCATCGTGTAAAACAAGCAAACGTTTGGCAGGACTCATTAATGTAACCACAGCTTAGGATAATTATATACATAGTATAAAATATATCAGAACGCATTATAGAGATGCACCATTTACAATTTTGTATTAATATCGCTACGATCTTTTATATTCGCTTACTGATCGTAACTCGCCCTCCGTAACTGCGCGGTTTGAACCTGCATGGAGAACAGTTACGGAGACTTTACTGTATATGTACAGTAAGAGATGGTGATCTATCGGTGGAGAGTAAGAAGTAGTCTATTGGTGTGTCATAACAACGGTGTATGCTTCAGTATATTAAAGAATATTATAGCTATTCATATCGTAGTAATTCACAAGATTTTTCATGGTACATACATGGTCCATACTTGATATATCACAACGTTACTTGTATTAGAGCAACGCTATTCATATTGGACCCATGCTGTTCCTCATAGTGTATATATGTATATACATACAAGTGTATATACAAGTATATGTATATACACACAAGTGTATGTATACACATACACACGTATACATATACCTTGATATATTAACCCCTTGCACTATTTTGACAAGTCTGACTCGTGACGCACTCGTACTTTACCTGTGATCAATTTTACTCGAATTTTGAACATGCTTCAATTTGGAGTTCAAGTCCAATTATAATTTGCATAGTTAACGATTGGATAATAACAAACTGACATAACATTTCAAATTTTGTTGTCTATTTTTATACTGTAGCTGTAATTGGTCAGTTCTGACTGACGCATCTGACAAATAAATCATAGCGCAAGGGGTTAAAGCAGTGCCTATATTGGAGTAACGCTATTCGTATCGGTGTGACCCATGAGGTCCTTCACGGTATGTCACCTATTTTGGTATATTACAACACCTCGAGTATAGTACCTCGTGACCCACTGATCACATCGACGTGAACGTGTTAAGGACCAATAATTGCGATATCACGTGATATACAAAGTCGGTGACGGAACATAGAGCGAATGGCAGCGACTGCCTTAACCCCTTGCACTATGACCTATTTGTCAGGTGCGTCAGTCAGAACTAACTAAACCCAGCTGCAATATTGAAACAGCCAAAGAATGTTGAAATGTTATGAGAGCATGGTATTATGCAATCGTTGACTATGCAAATTATAGTTGAACTTGAACTCCAAATTGAAGCATGTTCAAAATTCGAGTAAAATTGATCCCAACTGAAGTACCAGTGCGTCACGAGTCAGACTCGTCAAAATAGTGCAAGGGGTTAGTAGAGTGAAGGTACTTGACAGTACACCTCGTGATCCACGCTCCATGTCCAGGTTCATAGAGTTGAAAGCGTTAATAATAGTCGCATTCGTTAAACGGATCGCATCCGTTTAAGCGTAAAGAAGGTAGCTGGGGCGGGAAGAAGCGCAACGATGCATCGTCGCGTGCTGCGTGCCCCGTTCTCTATAGATAGACGTGCAACCGCGGCATGCGTCAGAGCACGGAGTCGACGGAGGCCACAGCAATTTCCGCCAGCGTCTCGATCATATGGGGAGGAAGGAAAAGAAAGGAAGGTGGCGAGTAGCGTGAACGAAATCGAGAACAAGCGAAGGAACGGGGAGGGAGGGACAGTCTACGTCTCTGAATCCGACCGCGTGCATTGTTCCGCGCTAATTTTGGCGCCCAACTGTCGCTTTGTCCAACGCTTCTTCGAGGCGGATCGAGCGGATCCGAACGGTTATCTTTCCCCGTCTGTTAGCTCGACTCACCGCTGCCTCGACGCGGAGAAAAAAGGCGAGATCGAAAGAGCTTCGTGGACTTCGCCGATGAACAGGCCAGGATTTACGGCCCTGTTGAAGCCGGCTGGATTGTTTCGACGTTTATAGAGCGACGTAGAGTCGCGATGAGTGCGCCACTTACGAAGGATCTCCATCAGTTATTCGTAGCGATGAACATTCGACACTTTTCTTCGTACGAAGAATAAGCTTTACTTTTGGAAAGTTACAATGTATACACAAGTTTAATTTTTATACCATCAAGGCTGTTCAATATCCTAATAAAAGTTCAAGTTCGTTTCACTAGCTTTTTTGATCTTTTTTCTCGGTGAGTGTATAGTTTTAAGAAAATATAATTATAATCTATAATTTTTAGAAAAACGCTGTTGACCCTTATTGTAGAATATGTTAAGAATGTTTGGCATGTCAAATAACAAATAGTTTGAAGTTACTGAACTGTTATATCCAATGGGTACCATATCAAATTTTCTTATAGTGCTCAAGAGTAAATATTAGAACAAAAAGTAATTATATATATCCATTGCTTAAGAGGGGTGTCTATCTAGAAATCGTTCAAACATTCCGTTGCTGTCTTCATTTTGACATCTTCTTCAAGTACAAATATCTGACTAAAACTGAAATAGTGATGGGAACATAAAAGATGCACCCCTTTTGAACGAAGAATCGTAGTAACAATAACAGTTCTGGAAGAGTTAATCATTTTTTTCTTGGCATAGAAAATGTTATGTTTTATGAAAATAAATACACAGTGCTAAAAGAAAACGTGGAATATTATAGGACACAGTGTACTATGTAAAAAAGCCGTAGTAAACATAGGATGAAAGATCAACCGTTTCTGAAATATAAATATTTATATGCTTCAAAAACGATTGATCTTTCGAGCTATGTTTACTATGGCTGTTTTGCCCGCATAGTGTGTTATATATATTGAACATGTATTAAACGCTTTATTCACATTATTACATGACGTGAGTGATACAAAATTCGACTAAAATTCTATTATCAGTGACAGTATTTTATTTTTGTCAAGGTCAGTAGGTTTTGGATGCAGTATTTCATTATTTTTTGGTAATCGTCATTACAAAGATATTAAAATACGTACTATTGAAATCCATAAGGAAGTAGTACGTCGACAAATTCATATAACTTATATCACACTGCTATTATTATTACAGTTTTCTTTTTTAGTAAACAATTTTTTAAATGAATTGATTCGTCAGTGGTTTTTAAATGAATATATTGTTAGTACTAATCACATACTAAATTTTATAAAAAAAGTTAAACGCTCCAAATTGCGAAAGTAGAACATCAAGCCTGTTATTAAAAATTGCTGGTTTATACGTTAATGAACAAATGTTTATTTGAAAATAAAAATATATAATTAGAAAGTAGGACGAAATGAAACACAATAAAAGTATTTATGTAACAAATATGGAACATTTAAAACTACAAAATGCGACAATAGTACAAACATAATCATAAATTTTCATATACCAAACTATCCCTCTAACACTTACGTCAATACTGTATAGAACCAATATCAGTAATGTGTTATTATCGATAAATTTTACTATTGATAACAATGTTTTATTATTGGCAGTGATATGTTATTATTATTAACAGTAATATGTTATTATTGATACATTAACAACGTGTGAACCCAATACCAGGTGCTGATGCATTTATGATATATCAAGGTCTGCAAGACAAACATAACTGATATAATTTATACGGATGACATCTTACAGGTTAAATTTCAGTATATTATATATTATACATTATTCTATGTTCAATGAATATCGTACTATATAATGGACATAGTCACAATCCAATAAACATTAATCTCCCACCCAGTAAAACAGTTACCCGAATGAAGGTACATATGTCCACATCCCAAGGTGATCTAAAACGCAAGTTTACCAGATGAAGCTCCTAAAAATAACTCAGCAATCAGCAGGGTAGTTCCGAGGCGAAAATCAAATTTATATTCCCCGGAAACTGCATGTTGTCGATGAAACTGACAAGGGACTCACTATTCCGATTGGTCACCAGTTGGTCAGCAAGTTCGGAAGCATCCCTCTCGCGCCTTAACATTGTTTCACACGATAGACGATCGCATAAATAAGTCAACGGCGAATCGACGCGGCAATTCCGCGTTCACGGTCTGCAGGGATAAGAATATCGAGGAAAAAAGGCATAGCCACAGTGTTAGAGAAGAAAGAAAGAAAAGAAAAAAAGGAAACGGCGACCGGGGTCGGACAGGTCCCAGCAGAGTGAACCGTGAATTATCCGCACTCGTTACATATTCCTTTTTATGTGTCCTCCGCCATAAACAGCAAAGGTGAAAGCGCGGAAGGGAGGAGGCTGGCGAGGACCAGTTTTTGCATGGCCTCCCTCGAGGGTCATCACTCGCACTTCGGGGGTAGTCGGTGTCCAGTTGTCCACCCTCCCGGCCATTCGATCCGGCCTGACAACTGATATTGCGTGATCTATGGCCCCGAGTATTGCACGCCTGGGACAAAACTGCCCCCGTTCCACCCCCGTCGGTCTTCCTTCGAAGTTTCCACCCTCGTCGAGCTCGCAGCGCCAGGGTGAGACGGGACGCAGCCAGGAACAGCAACAAAGTAATAGATGTCTCCCGGACCCGCACTGTCCACTTCGTCAATAAAAAATCACGGCATAATAGAAAAAGAACTCGCGCTGCAACCCCCTCGAGATGTGCCGTTTCACCCCCGTTCGACCCTGAAATATTTATGGACACCGCCTTCGTGGCACTTTAAGGTTCTGCGGATTAACGGAAGTGGCTTCGAACTAACATCTTTTTTTTATTTTTCTCGCTGTATATATTGCCGACACTGTATGTGATCACCCTTTACTATTTTGTTTTGGTAGGTATTGTTTGTCTCTTTACAGTGTGTATGACTTATCTTCTTATTTTATTTTGGTGTTTTACGTTATGTCATCACGGATTATATTACTATGCGTTATATCGCCACATATAATACTCTGACGCGATAGGTGCTATATCGTCACTAGTCTGTAGCAACATGTGGTATGCAAAGCATCCGTTGCACGTAATATCGTCATATGTTGCGTAATCGAGCGTCATATTACCATGTGTTCGTATATCAATGCGTTATATTATGTGTTTGGATAACACACGTTATAATTATCCATGCATTATATCATTCATATATTATATTACGTATGCATTGTACTATTCATATACATATATTCTGACGCGTTATATTATCAGGTGCTATATCACTACGAATTGCATGTTGTATCACACGTTATATCACCATCCACTATATTGCTCATTTTTAACATGTCATCACATTTTATATCCCTGTGTGCTAAATGCACGTTATGATATCATGCGTTATACATAATGATATGTATAATCAGGGGTATCTAGCATATCATCATATATTATGTGGTCACGCGTTATATTGCCATGTGTTCGTATAGCCACTCATCATACTGTGACGTGTTCATATACCCATGCGTTACATCATCCGTGCATTATGCTGTTCACACATTACGTCAACAATACGTTGTACTTTTCATGTATTATACCTTGACGCATTATATTGTCACACAATATATCATCATGCTTTATATGGTCACACGTTATAGCACCATCCACTATATCGTCATGCGTCATATCAGTAGACATAATTAATAATGTTTTGTACTATCTATATATTACATTTTCATACGTTATATCACGTACATACCTTATATCGCCATACACTATATCACCATGCGTTCGGCACTTTGTATATTATTGCGCGTTATGTTACACACTATCGCGTTATATCACCACCCGTTATATTGCCAATTCGTTAGAAAGCATATTTGACGTAGAAGAAAAGTATTTTTTCCCTAAAATTTCTGGTTCAACAAAGAAATCCCACAGCGGCGAGAATTCAAGATCGGGCAAACTCGTTTTCGTTTACGAACGAAAGCGTGGCAGGGTTTAGGAGTTGGCCAGAGAGAACGGAGAAGAAGAAACGTGGGCGAGCAGTGTTCCACAGGGACCCACAGACTACGATACATATTATATTACATACGATGGGTCAGCAATGAAAAGTAAGTGCATATGAGAATCCATGGGGTTGTATGGCCGTGGACTAATACAGGTAGAGCGGCTCGATATCGGGCCGCGAAATCGAAAAAGTCAAAGTCCTTATTTCATGATCAGCACGTTCGAAGGGTGAAACTTGTTTCGACTTTTTTATGAGCCACGACTATAAACACGTCGTCGTTAATTTTCCTCCTGGTGACTCGTGAACGATGTTCACTTTCGAGTGTCTAGGGATTTATGTTTACAGGTGTACTGTCAGGATTCTTTGCAGGCAAAACGAGTTGGACCAAAAGGATTTTTCTTTGCAATCTTAATTCTTTCGAGAATCTGTATTCAAGGATCTTTCTGAAGAAATAAATTTTACAGTTTTATAGATCTTTTATGGTAATTATTGTTCATTTAATTTTGGTATGCGATGCTTAGTTTTAAGGTTAGAATTCTTTGTTCTTGTTTTAAATAAGTTAGGTGCATCATTGTTCGATGTTCTGAGTAATTAACATATACCTTCAATATTACTGTTAGCAATTAATATGTTTAATATTTATAAATACTCAGATAATTTAAAATAATTTCTAATTTATTTATATTATTTACATGTTTATACAGAAACATAAAAGTTGTATGATATTGAGAAATATACATGAGTACAACATAAGCTTCCTTCGGATAAATACCCATATTTAAATTAGAAAATTATTTCCATATTTTCAAATTTTTTAATTTTCTAGTTTTTACATTTTCAATTATATCAAAATCCCAAATTCCTCAGTTTTTTAAATTCTCACAGAATTGATTTTCCAAATCCTCAAATTCGTAGATTCATAGATCTCCAGACTCCCATATCTCTAAATCTCCAAATCCTAAAGTCCTTAAACCACTAGATCCTCAAATCCCAAATCAACTCCTAAATCTCCAAATACCTTGTTTCCAAATCCCTAAGTTCTTAAATCTCTGGGTTCCCCAATTTTTAGATTCCCATATTTGTAGATCTCAAAGTCTTCAAATCCCTAGAGATTTAAACTGCTAGGTCTTTCAATACTTATATCTCCAAATCTGTAGGTTTCCGAATCCCTAGAATTCTAAATTTCCAGGATCCCAGATTTCTAGACCTCTAGATCCCTAAACTCCCATATCGGGACAACAAACCAGCAGTAAATTTCCCAAAAATCTTTTCACAACTAAAATTAATTTTTTTTATTTACATTGCACCATATTTTCTATTTCTATACTACTTACAAATTAAGAATTATAAATTCAACACTGATGAATCAGTTACGAATTAAACATCATGTACTAATTCAAACGTTTCGTAAAAAAATCTGAAATCAGATTTTATTTCTCGAATAATCACCTAATAAGTTTACTGAGACTGCATCAAAAATACTTTGTAAAACTCGGTCTTTTCACGATTAAGCCTTAAACGCACCTTCTGGAATAAAAAGATAAAAATACAAGTAACAAAAGAAGTAAAAGAACTTAACGACCGTCCCTAATAAGTGGAAATAAAGATTAAAATGATCGAGGTACGTATCATTTCCGGTGCGCGTGAAATTCTAACCAATTCTCGGCTCGAACCTACCAGATTTTAAAGCGTCCGTCAAATTTATTCGAGGGCCCCTTAAGTGGCCGGTATAAATAAATTAATGCAGATCGGCAGGGCAAGTCCGGTCCGTGGGACAGATGAAACGTTGAATTTTTCATGGCCGATAAGATCTTGCAGGCGCATCCTCATAAATGTCCTCACGAATTTAGACAGGGAACACGGGGTGCGGTGCGTGGTTTCGCACATCGAAACGTCCACGCCTTATGGCGTGTTCACAGCATATGCGATTATGGTGGTACGGGCGACAGGAAGTGGACAAAGTCGAGCTTTAACCTTTATGGAAATTTTGGCTCGTTTGTTCCAGGAAGGTGACGTGATGCCGGCTATTTTCGACGATTTGTTAACTGCTGGGCATGTTTGTAGCGGGGTGATAATTTTAATTAATTATGCTTTTATGCAAGCATTATTTCCAGGTTTGATGTTTGTTTTTGTATTTAAGAATTCTGAATAACAAGAAGGTATGTTACGGTCGAGTCGCTCTACGAACATCTGCATGTATGATGATTTTGTATAATTTTTTATATGATTCTGTTTTGATATTTGCTTGATTTATTGTGATATTTGTCATTTGAACGGTAAGTATATTTATATTTTATATATTAATAATATTATTGTAGTACAAGTATTCGTATTATTATAGTATTAGTGCTGATGCTGTTATAATATGATATAGTATAAAATAGTTATAATTATATACAGTGTAGTTATAGTTATATATAGTATAGTATAGTTATAGTGCTAAGATCACTATAGTACTAGTACTCATATTATTATACCATCAGTGTTCATATTACTATACTACTGTATTACTATATGCATAATTTTGCCATTAAATTGCTATTGTTGCTAGCATCTATAATTATTAATAACTGCACCATTACTAATGTTGTTATTATTAGGAGTTTTATTAGTATTTATACGTCTATAGCAACACTATAATTAGTATTTATTTCTAAATATTACATAGTTGCTAATATTTACAGTGTTAATTATTTCATTGTTATGACCCATCATAATAGTAGCATTGTCTATTAATAGTTATAGCATTATAACACTATTATCATTAGTATTTATAGTACTGCTAATAATTCTACTATGACAATGTTAATACTAATGGTAGTTTTATTTCTGTTAGTACTTACACTGATATGATACATACTGATGTTAGTATTTGTAATATTTTCAATAGTTGTACTATTATAATGTTACTGGTGTAGTATATTATAGTATACTGGCTAGTGTTACTGGTATTGGTAGTTGTATTAATAATTGTACTAGTCTCATGTTATTAGTATTTATAGTACTATTTCCAATTGCACTATTACAATAACAAATACAAATAATGACATTTCTGTCAGTATTTGTACTATTGTACATTGTTATTAGTATTTATAATATTAACATTTGCACTATTGCAGAACTAGTTTTGTTAATATTAGTAATGTCATTTGTATTTAGATTACGACAGCAGTCTTATTAATATTTATAGAATTATTAATACTTGTACTACAACAATACTAGTATTAATATTATTGGCAGCTCTTTTAGTATTCATGTAGACCGCCATTTTAATATTTACAGTGATTTTAGCATCCACACTGTTTTAGTACTAACATTATTATTAATAGTACTGTTCCACAAATGAATTACATTAGATCCTTCACTGTACTTTTTATATATATTATATTGCAAGTCAACTACAATTTAATAGTAAAAGTGTAAAATTTTCCTACACTACTTAATATTACTATTAATAATTCAATAAAATTCATGATACCACTCAGCAAAGAATATACTGAATTAATTAAAATTTCTCATCAAGTTACTCTTGTCTAAAAAAGTATCTAAATAACTTTACTCTCCTTATATTAATTTTAATTTTTAATATATCTTCAAACACGATATTTGCCACTGTCTTACCAAAACACCACATCGCCTCAATTTGTTCAATCGCTGACGATCTTCCAGTTTGATAGAGTTTCGGATGAACAAAGTATCCTCTGGGTTATCGTTTGATTATGGAACAACGGCAACAAGATTGGGTTCGTCCTACTGGGACAAAGAATTATCTGCTTGATCCTCAACACGTGCGAACCAGTTTCTATCTTGGGGATGGATATGGACGCTACGGGACAAATCTGACCGCACGCCTTATCAGAAATATCATATTTTGTTCCTTGCTCGTGAGATGCTGATAAACACAAGAGCAATCTGTCTTGCAATTTGTAAACGTTTTATCACTTCAACGGATTTACTAAATTATTGTTTTTCACAAATATTTTATGTTTTTAGTATTGAATTTTAGCGCTTTAATGTAGTGGTACTTAATTTTAAGTTATTGATATTTAATTTCGACGTTTTAATTTATTGATATTTAATTTTAGCGTTTTATGTTTTCGAATTTGTTTTAAGTTATTGATATTTAATTTCGACGTTTTAATTTATTGATATTTAATTTGAGCGTTTTATGTTTTCGAATTTGTTTTAAGTTATTGATATTTAATTTCCACGTTTTAATTTTTTGATATTTAATTTAAGCGTTTTAAATAAGGGACGGTGAAAGATTATGACTGCTTCATTTTTAACGTATATTAAAATTGAATTAAATTTTAACGAAGGATCATTTTTAACATTATTTTTGCTTTATCAATGAACAGGTATTGAAATAGCAGAAAAGAATAATTGCTATAGTACATAAATTCATATATTTTGTAATGCAATTTGTCTAAAACTACATTTATTACAGGATTATTTTGTTACTGATATTTTTGTTACGTTTACAATTTTTATTAACTTGTTTATGGCTGTTATTAGTATTGTATGAATATTATTATCAATAAATTTCAGTTAAAAATTGAAAGAGATTGTTTTTGCTGTTCAAAGTCATTTCAAGGTCAATATACAGATCACTGTTCATGTTTATAACTGTTGTGTTGCATTATAAAGAGCTAATAACAACAAATTAAATAATAAAAAAAGTATATAATAGAACTATAATAACAATACTTATTAACAAAATATACAAGGTCGTATTTTCGAAGATTTAAAATTAATAAATTTTGTTGACACAATATTACATGTATCATGACGTATTTGAAGTTAATTCAAGGTGACTTGAAAGTTATAATTTCAGAAGTCATTAAATTGATCTCAATTACTGTCAGAATGATCCAAGTATATAATCCCATTAACAAATGTGTCAATTAACTTAAGATCTTGAAAGATGTCACCTTAACAAAAAATTTTTATTTAGCACAATATTTATCGTTACGATATGAACAATATATACTTTTGACATTTTTGTATACAATTAAGAATAATAGAAATACTTATTACATGTA
Source organism: Megachile willughbiella (assembly GCA_945859595.2). Taxonomy (NCBI): domain Eukaryota; kingdom Metazoa; phylum Arthropoda; class Insecta; order Hymenoptera; family Megachilidae; genus Megachile; species Megachile willughbiella. The sequence goes on from OX243806.1 coordinate 2,285,882, forward strand.
ACGAAATTAATGGAACACCCAGTATAATGCAGACGGACGATCAAAATTCGTCGCAATACATGAATAATTTTAATAAATAGAAGTCACTGTTTATTATCCTTTTGATATTTTTGTATACCATTAAAAATAATAAACGAATTGTCATGTAACAGTACATGAAACGCCCTGTGTAATATTAATAGACGATCAAAGCTCGTTTCTGTATAGAAATGTTTCTAATAAATGGAAGACACTGTTTATTATTCTGTTTACGTTTCTGTGTACTATTAAAAATAACAGAGACCATATAACCGACCTAGTAGAACACCCCGTATAATGTAACTGGACAATTCAAATTTATTACAATATATGAATAATTTAGTAAATGCAAAACATTGTAGTAAACAATGTCTAACATCTACTTCACATTTTTGTGCATCATTATAAACAATGGAGAAATTGCGATGTAATACAGTGGAACGTCTTGTATAATAAAACCCATGTTCTTAATGCATTAAGGGGTAACACCACTCTAGAGCCAGAAAAAGAGATCTAAATTTGACAATTTATTTTGGAAGTATGACAAGCGGTAAAGAATTTCTTTTCAGAGGGTTTACTTAGCACATATTGAAGTACGAAAAATAATTTTTTTATATATAATTTTTGTACAAAATGGGGGCGACAGAGCCCATCGGTGGAAACAGCTTTTGTAGAAACACCGCCACGGGAGGACGGATTTCTCGCCATGTGTGAGACTTGGAATAAAGAATAAAAAAAATTTATAATCTATACACAATTGGCCTTGGTAGTACGTAGGGGTTTTTTGTTTAATCAATTTTTCTAGAAGTTACGCATATTTTAAGAAATGAATCGACTTTTTGCATGAAAAATGTGCATTGAATTGTTTATAAAAAAAAAGTTTTCATTCAATCAAAAAGCGGCTACGTACTACCATGGAGGATATTGTTGTGAAGCTACTGTCAAAATTTCAATTCGATCCATACAATAGTCACCGAGAAATCCTTCCTCCCAGTACAACAAAAGTTGTTTCGAGAAAAACGCGTTTAAAGTTTTATGAACATTTTAATCCTTCAATTTCTTGTTTACCTCTAACCTGCGATTCCTGCACCATACATTTGGCCATCTAGGTCGATGTTCGCCTATTCCTCTACCTTCCTCTACAACCGTTTGTTTTGTAGGTAATAGATGTACTTATTATTTTAAATGGTTAAAGTAATACAAAAGCCATGAATCGCAGCACGCCCCGTAATTACTCAGTGCGCGCTCTGAGAAGCTGCGACAAAATTGATAATTGACTCTTTTAAAATTTGTTTTCCACTATAAATCAAATGGCATTCTGTTTCTATGACCCTAAAGCATCGTTTAAGCCAACAAAAAAAAATCGATTTTTTGAAAATCCTAGAGTGTTGTTACCCCTTAAGGGGGGCAATATCTTTAGATAGATGAAAATAAACTGATATTTGTGAATTTTTTTGTATAGGATATCTTTGTCTTGTATTTTCGAAATTTCAGGTATAATTTGTTATAGCTATTGCCTATTACAACATATTTTCTTTTTTTCAAAATATTTAAAAATGGCGGAATTATGATAGTCTTTCCTGGAAGTTTTTCGGCGTGTCTCGTGAAACGGCGTGACTTCTAGCTTTAGTTACATTGGTCTGAAACAAGTTTGCAAACGATGTTTCGATTACTAACATTCACAGTTAGTAGATGAACCTAAGAAATGTGAAAAATATGGAAAATTGAAGAGATGGCGCGCTTTTAAAGAAAAACTTTGATTTTTACTGAAAATTTTCGCAATATTTTGCAATAAAAAAAGACTTTAATGTTAAATTTATTTCGTACATTTAGGTTCATATGTTAGATAGTATTGTCGTGGATATGTGCAAAAAATTTGAGCGCGATTGATAAACTAGTTTTTGAGTTATCAGTCACGCCAATTTCAAAAACGTAGTTTTGAGAAAAATGCGTTTAAAGTTTCGATAAGTAAAACCTGAATAATTTCAATGATTTACCAACTAATCTGCGATTCCTGCGCCATATAGTAATCCTTCGGCTTACTCGTAAAATTGATTTTTCTCCATAAGCTCATTCTCCGTAAAAATACAAAATTTCAAACACAGCAATGGCATGATAATAACAAATCTGCTACATAGCCCTCCGCACCGAGCGCATGAATATCTGCAGCGCGATACCAGACATGAGTCACGATAATCGACCATAACATCAAAAGGGCTCCGTATTACGCTTAAAAATTTTGCGACAATATTTTTGAGATGTTGCACTAACATTTTATAGGAAAAAAAATTTTGCAATTTTTTAAGATTCTAAAGGTATTGCCCCCCTTAAGTGAGACAGCCTGTATAACAAAGAATTATTTCGTGTCTACAAAGTTCGTCCCAAGTCAAACACCTATTCGTCATACGATCCCAACTTCTGCCTGTAATTTTCGATGCAGTCGATCTAACGACACTTAGGTAAACACCATAAGCATTCCGCTCGATATACCCGAGAGGAAGCGAAGCTTCTTAAACATCCAGTCAGGACTAATCTGAGCTTCGATCGTAGGGGATCTGAACCATTTACAAGATACAATAGAACCTTACAGTTGCTAGAAACTGTGTAGAGCAACATTCGGCCCGTCTTAGACCACATGCATTAAGTATACCGGTATAAGTCTTTAGCCGGGGTTAGATCTGGACTTGGGACATTAGGCGCTTTCCAGCTCGATCGGGGAAGCAGCCTCGAAACCGTTCGTCCCTATTGGTCCCGCGTTCGACTTCGACCGACGTAGTGCAACCAGCGAGTTCCTCAAGTCGAAATTCTCTTCAGACATCCACCTTAGCAGCATCTGCCAATAAAAGCCCCCGACTCCGAAGTGTGTCCGGTGTAACTCGGTGATCTCCAACTATCCAACGGGATTACCAACTATTCTCGAAGACGGGACCATCGGGGATTAGAGCAGTCCGGCCTTCCCCTTTTCCAGAGGCCATCGAAGCGTCTCCGTCTCTGTCTGTTAGGCGTCGCTCTCTAGTTGGCTCGCACCACGACGACGCCCGCACCGTCCAGCCAATATCAATTATAAGAGAAGACAAGAGCCCGCAATCACGGCCGAGCAGACCTTAACGGATCAAAGGTCTTCCAGGCTCGCGGTTCTGCGGGATCACCAGTTTTTAGATAAGGTATACTTCAATTAAGAGAGCCCCTCATCGTTGGTCGCAGCATTCGTGTTGGTCGACGCTATTGCGCCCGGATTAGGCGAATATAAATCTGCGGAGAGGTTAGGTACACCCCTGGCGTGCAACGACTGGCGAGATAGCGCCACTCGTTCTTACGACTGCGACGGAAGTACCGTTTTGTGAAACTGCTTTGATCGTTTGGTTATGTTATTGTTCGTTTCTTGGTAATATATTGCTGGAGTATTGGGTTTTATTTTGGGGGAATTGTTGTGAAGATCGGTTTTTGTTATTTGTTTGTATGTGTGTGATGAGGCACATACTGTATAGAGTGCTCTACTAGGTTAGTGTGAGAGGAAATGGTAATATATATGTAGGAAGGAGGTATAGGGAACTGTATACGGTTGTCGTATTTAACACTAGATTTACGGAACCCGTAAAAATGACGGATCATAGATCTCTTATTTTAAATGATAAAATTTATTAAGAAATTTTTGTAAAAATATATGTCAACTTTCGTCGAGCTAAAGAATCAATGTCTTAGGCAGTTCACATATCATCCCCAATTTATTTATTTTTCTACTTTAGTTCAAATTTAAATATAAGTGACCATCAAACGTCCGTAAACCTAGTGTTAAGGAAAATGACGATATAAATAAAGGCGGTGTTGGTTATGAAAGTTGAGCGATATGGGAAAAGAAATTTTTGAAATTACTAATTTTCAAATTGCGAAAATCGACAATCTGTGAAAATTTCGAAATTTCTAAACAGATATTTTAGAAAATTTTAAATTAATATCTAAATAAATATCAAATTTCACATTCTTGTACGTTTATAAATTACAAATTTATGAACATGAAAATTTAAAAACTTTACAAATTTTAAGTTCTTAAAAGTTCTAAATATTCAACCTTCTAATCTCTAAACCAATCTAAACATTTTTAAATTCCTATATTTTTTTGATTATTAGTTTCTAATTTTCGAATCTCGAATACCAAAATATTCAAATTTCTCAAGTTCATAGGCACATCTTACCATTTCTATATTCGTAAACTTCCAAACATCTAAATTTGAAAATTAACAAATTTTCAACATTTGAAATTCCTGCAATTTCTAAATTTTTAAGTTTCTTACACATGCATTTTTAAATTTACAAATTTTAAATATCCTCAATTCCAGTAGTTCTCAATTACGAACTTTATTTTGAAAATTACCAATATCTCAAAATCCCCAAATTCTCAAATTTTCTAATCCTTAATTAACTGTCCAGTTTACAAATTTCCAAGTTCTAAATTAGATATTAAATTTTCTACTTTCCTATATTTCTACTCCCAATTTTCTGAACTTGAAAATTAAAAAATTTCTAATTTTTTTTCAATCAAGCTTTTGTAAAAAATTAATTTAAACATAATGGGACTTTTAAGAATTTTAAAACCGATATAAAAACTTACCTATGTTATACAGTTATTACTAATATTTTTTTGAACTTTTCTTACACGATAGAATTACTGATATTTGAATAATAGATGCGAAAATAAATTTAAAATATAACGAAAAATTTTATGAAATTCTGCCAGTGAAACAAATCATCGATCAATGTAAAAAAAACAATTAGGTTAAGCTCGTTATTTGTAATTTACAGATTTGACCTACTTTGAGAAACTACATAAAATAATGGTATTAAATAAAATATTTTTATTACGTATGTAAAACATATGTGCAGTTAAACATGTATAATAATTTTGCACAATAAAATTATTACACTTTATTCTACTGCACTTATTGCATAAACCTCGCTGCGCACGTTTACTACTCTCCGTTATCGACTGCGCCTTTAATGTTCAAGGTCACGGTCAAGGTAATTAAAATATTTGTTGCATTTGTAGTAATTAAAGAGCATTAACGGTTAAATTATCCAATAGCATCAGTGAATTGAATGAAGTCTGAATATTATGGAATTAAATTTAAAATTACAATAAGTTTGTAACTTTAATTACATACTAGCTAAATTACTTACTTATTAACTAAACTACCAGTAACGTTAACTAAATTATTTTACTAGTTCAATTAAAATGTGAAATTTTATTTCGCACAATTTTTACAGGAAATATAACACTTGAGTATATGAGGAATTTATTGTAAATCGTTCGCACATTATATATTATATCTTGAAGTATATTAATGAAATACTAGAATGTTGATAGTATACCTGAATACAGAACTGATATTGTTAATAAAAATAAGATAGTAATTTTTATCTTACAAGAATATTTAATTAATATCGCTATTATTTGTATTCGGATTTATTTTAAGCCTCCTGAGAACGTTTCCGTTGGCTACGACATGTTCACTTTCTCCCTAGTCTCACACCCTTTTCACACATGTCCCTTCGGCCCTACGCATCTGACAAGCCTCGTCTGAGGCTCTCGATATTCGAACATAAAAATCAACTTTGTCCCGACACGCCATAGGGGATCAGTATTCCTCTCCACACGCGAACGCGTCCATCAACATATATGAAATATTAAACAATAACAGCCTTTTCTTTTGGAACTATACAAATAGCTCGATATTTCGTCCATTTTGATGAATATACTTATAGGATGCTTAACTAATTCACAAATCACAAAATATGACATAATATCTTAATTTTTGTTAATTTCTACTAATTTTTATTAAAGCTGTTATATACACAACGAATAGTATTACTATTTCGACAGCCACCACACATTCGTGTTTTCCTTAGACACTCTTCCTATCCCATCAAGTAATAGCGATTTAAAAACAAGTAATTTTACAGCGCAAATTAAATTAATAATCCGTAGTTAGATACAACGGGAAATATAAAACGCAAGATTCATAGATTCCACGAAATACGCGGCCATCAAAGCGCGAAAAACGAAAAATACTTGGGTTATTCATGAACCTGAAAGTTGTTTGTTTGCAAGTTCGACGAAATCCACTGACTTCGTTGGAATTATCATCTCCTTTCTGTCCGCGCGTAATTGACTGCATGCATTAATGCGTTCGAGGCCGCAAGCACACGCGTCGCATTTCAAATTTCCCGCCGTTCCGTTTGAATTTTTAATACGGCCCGGTTCAACGAACGACCGCGGCCGCACGATCGATTCGGTACCGAGAAATGATTGGCGAGCTTTAAATTGTCCCCATAAATATAACCGATGCATCAATAATGCATCCTCGCTATCAATATATGGACGGGAGAGGGACGGAGAGGAGCGAGGTTATGTATCAAAGTAATGGCGGTCTGGGCTGCTGTGCCGGTACAGGAGATCACGGCGTTTCCCGGGGAAATGCGGGGCCCCATATTGCGGCCGGAATGTTTCATCAAATATTTAGGCGGCACCGTGCTGCTATCAGATACGCTTCAAAATTCATGTCGATTGCCACGCCATGGCCGCCAATTGAAAAGCATCCCTGTTTCACCAACCGTATAGCATTCTGGTTATTGACACCGTAATCATTACCAATTACTATCCGTAATTGTTTAAACATATGTTTGATCTGTGTCCGGCAAAATATCTCCTGTGATTGGATATGAATCATTTAACGAAAAATAACTACCCTTTTTACATATGGTAAGAACTTGCACATAAGTGACACTTTATACTTTGCAAAGACATTAAAAGAAATATCACAGTACTTCCACCTAATTGTATTACTTAATTTTTCAGTAATACAGATGTACTTATTGTGTCAATATATGTAACTATATACCAAGGTTAGGTTTAGTTCGATTTGGGTTAATTGAAGAATAAACAACTGAAGAATTAAACTTGTCCTAAGCTTTTGCTAATGTACTTAAACATTTAATTTGTAATATACAATATACAGTAATTGGACATATATATCGTTATTAAATGTATATTTAAACGTCCACTCCCTTAAGGATGAACATGAGCGTTACGTCTAGTCGGTTGTGTAATTTAAAAGAACGCAGGCAGGAAAAGTGATACAAAGAGCCTGTTTCCAATATACCACTAACGGTAAAGTGATTTAATATCAGTGAACGGAAATAATTTTCAAGTTCACCAGAGTACTTGATGGGAACGTGGCTAGCCAGGAAGCGGAATTCGACGTGGCCAGTGCGTGTCAGACACCGGTCTCGCACGACAAGAACACTCTTTTTCATTTTACACGTACGTATCCGGTGAGAAGCCTGAAAAAAACACCTGATGAAACGAACACGTGAAGCTCACCGACGGGACGGGAGCCTAGGCGCACAGAGGGATGGCGAGGAGCAGGAAGAGGAGGGAGGGCGAAGAGAAAGGGCGGTCGAGCGAGTCGAAGGCAGAAACTTGGTTAATGCGCCGTATATTACCGTAATGTCGACTCTAAGTAGGAATTACATATGCGACGCACTCGTCGCGTACCTTCACGTCACCGCAAACGACATATTTCAGTGGCGGGAAGCCGATCGCGGCTACGTGCCTCGCTGCCAGATAGTAGAACAAATAGAGCACCGATAATCGGGGAATTTGGAATTCAATATCCACCGATCGCCGCGCCGTGTTCACGCGTGTTCTGGGTTGACAATTTGCGGCATTTGCATCGACACTCGTTAAGCTACCAATCGTTTAGCGCCGTGAGACTATGACAGGCGGCAGGACAGACCTAGACGTCGCGACATCGTGTTAGGCATCTTCGGAAACTCGATAGAGCTTCGATGCGGAACATGAAATGACAACTGCAGTTGAATCTTGATACTAGAGCGCTGGTTAGTAGCTGCACTCTGGTATTTACACTTTGTATCATAGTATTTGGGATATGGGGCCATCATGAAAATGGGGGTAATTAAGAAGGCAGGTACGGTAACAGTTAGGTTAAGAATCCTTCATACTTTTATCATTCAGTGTACTGCGCAGGAGGAGTGATGGTAGAAGTTAGGATAGGTTAGGGAGAATCTTTCATATTTCTAATGTGCCATTTTAAGCACTGAAAATGGAGGTAGATATAACAGTTTGGTCAGATTAGAAAAATCTTTCATACTCCAAATGTATCATCCAATTTTCTGCCTAAGGAAGGCAGGTATTCCAGCAATTAAATTAGACAGAAGAAAATCTTTCATATTTCTAATTTGTCATTTGAAGAATTGCACAATGGATGTAGTACGGCAGCAGTTAAGTTAGGCCGAAGAAAATCTTTCACATTTCTAATTTGTCATTTAAATGTTACGCAATGGCTAGTACGGCAGCAATTAGGTTAGATTAGTAAGAATTTTTCATGTTCCAAATGTGTCATCCAATTTACTGCGTGAAGAAGGCATGTATGTCGACACTTAGGTTAGGTTGGGTAGAATCTATATTTCTAATGTGTCACTTAAAGCACTGTGCAATGGAGGTAAATAAGGTAAATATATAATTCAATTTACTGTACAAGGATGGTGGTATATCAGCAGTTAAGTTACGAACAATTTTTCATATTTCTAATGTGCTATTACACTGCACAGTGGAGACAGATATAGCAATTACTAGGTTAGCTTAAGAAATATCTTTTATATTTCCAAGTGCATCATTCAGTACACTACTTAAGGAGGATAGGTATATCAGTAATTAGGTTATGTGATTCTTCATATTCTACCTGTATCATCCAATGTACTGATACGGGAAATAAATTAGTTAGAATTACATGATTTGACTAAACTTCTATTTAAAATATGTCGGACATCAATAGCATTTAAATTGAGGTTTTGAGGCAATCATGACCCAATTTACACTTTACATCGTCTGAAGCCATAGAGTACGTGTGGTGGCCCAGATGTAATCAATTGTGATTGATATGGTACATACATCCTTCAAATCCTGAAGGCTTAATTGCAATGCTGATGAATATGTTGAGACGTTGTACTCGTTTTGCATGTAGGCAATGTGTACTCGAGCGTAACGTAGGCTCCTTATAAATGACAGCACACATATGAACTTAACAATTTTTACATTTGTTAATTTTCGTATTTCCAAATTTCTAAATGTTTAATATTTTTCATTTTCAAATTACTAAATTTATAACTTAACAAATTCGGAAGTTCCCTAAATTTTTCGGTTTTCAAGCTTCTCTACATATCCAAATTTTCAAATTTCCTAATATCTATATTTTTCAATCTTTTTTTCCTAACTTGTAAATTCCCAAACTTGTAATTTCTCAAATCCTTAAATTTCTAAACAGCTATACTTCGATACTCCTAAATTTTCAAGTTTTCAGTACTTAGAAATAATAAAGTTTTGAAATCATCATATTTGTGGATCTCCAAATATCCGAATTTCTCCATTCCTAAATCTCTACATCTCCAAATACCCAGGTACTTTTTTCTAGATTTCCGTATCCCTGTGTCGTCAAATCCTTAGATCCTCAAATTCTTACATCCCAAATTCCTAGATCCTCAAACTCTTAACGTCCCAAATCTCAGCGCCTACAATTCCTGTATTCCTAAATCCCTAGATCTTTAAGTACCTAGATCTCAAAATCTCTAAATCTCCATATCTCTGGATCCTCAAATCTCCAGATACTCAAATCCTTATATGTACAAATGCCACACTTCCAAATCGATCCATCTCCAAATTCCAAGTGACCTAAATTCCTACAACCCCAAATTATTCATCGTCAAGTTTTCAAATCTCCAACAATCAAATCGAGTAGTGGGTTTCTCCCCTTAGGTGCCATATTTTTCACAGAGAGACCAGATTTGCTCTTCACTATACCTACCGTATAATAATTCAACGGTTCGCCTTAGCATCTTATATACGTTTCTACAGCATAAAGTGTTTCTCATGGTAAGAAGAAATTCCACAACTTCTAACCTAACCTAACATCCTGCATACACCCATAACCGTATACGCTTGTACCCTAAGAGTCATGCCACGTCGTGGAAACAATAAGAGAGAAATATTATCCAAAAGTGTACTAAACACGATTTTATGTATGGTTGAGGGCTCGTATCAGGGAGAAAGTATCAAAGTCGCGATACACACGAGATCTCGGGAATTCTGAGATGGAAACCGTGTATTCCATGATTCTACTGCGGACCAACCACACCGTATTACGATCCGTCTGGCATATATTCCCCATGTATGGAACCATACCATAACTGTTTGTCAAACGCGCTCTTTTTTGCCAGACTCTTCCCCACGGAGACTTATAGACGAGTATCGACGTTGTTGTCGTTGTCGATCGATCAAATTTCGCGGGCTAACAGGTGTCAGAAGCCCGGCCGGTGACAAGAACAAGTTTTTCTACTCAGCCATTTTTCGACGAGGAACGCGATCGAGCGGCTTATCGATCATGCGAAATGAAAAATATCCGGAAATGGGGCGGCTCTGAAGCTACCGGGAACATTCCGGTACGGTGGCACTTGCGGTAGATGAAACGCTCGATAAAATAAAACATTGCGTATATTAAGTGCGGGCATAGTAATTGTTCCATTAAAAAACGTGACGAATATTGATGAAAACATAATGATGGGGCAACCGGAAGTTGGAGAGGTGACAAGCTACCAAGCTATTGAAGTACTGAACGGTTTGTACAATTCTTCGCTGATTTTTCATGCAACCTGTTATAAAGTTAACATTTATTAACCCCTTGGCCTATGATTAATTTGTCAGGTGCGTCAGGCAGAACTAATAAGCCATTATATAAAGACAGACAAAGAAAGTTGAAATGTTATGTCAATTTGGTATTATGCAATCGTTGATTCTGCAAATTATAATTGGACTTGAACTCCAATCTGAAGCGCATTGAAAATTCGAGTAAAATTGATCGCAACCGAAGGTCGAGTGCGTCACGAGTCAAACTCGTGGAAATAGTGCAAAGGATTAAGCACTCTGCACATACTATTATTATTGCAGCTATTTTAGAAGGTAAATTATTGAAGTTTGTAAAGATTATAGTTCTTCAAAAAACACTATACATTATACAGTCATAATTTATTTTCAATTCTTCACGAATCATATACGATTTAGAAGTGTACATCTTGTAAAAAGTTTAATAATAGAAATTTAAGAAAGTGTTAAAAATGAACGGAACATTTAAAAGTAGCCAGGTTAAACGGTGTGAAATTAATATATACGTAGAAACTGTTCAGCTATGGTCGACGGGTAGCGATCAGGTAACATAACCTCCGGTATTCAAACCGTTCCTTCATAGTGCAACCTAATAGGCGGCACGTGAACAGAGAGCCAACGAAATTCCCACAACGAGCATCGCCAGTCATCGTCCGAGATCGGAGCACAATGGCTCGCGTGTCATCGCTTATGTTATTTTTCCTCAAATCTGAGCTTGACAGGGACAAAGAGACGCTTTCGTCCCGACGCTGTCCAAGCTTAATGTCCTTTGCTCGCATTCCGATCCTTTCACATGCGAGAAGAACCCCTGTTTGCCGCGGGACATATCTCGGGAGGAGTTCCACGTTTAACGTCAATATATTAGACGTCTGACGTGCTACTAGAGGAGACGTTGGAAACGAGTGTGACGTTTCCCTTAGGCCACTTTCCATGTGTGTATGAACGCAACGCCGACTACGCCATTTACATGAACGAACGTGGACAATTTGAATTATTTGCTTGGTGGCTTTGATCGGTTTCCTACGGTTACCCTATGCGTTCATACGGCCGACGGTGATTGGTGCACTGAGAGAAAGGAAGTAAACAAGTTACAGATAGAATCTGTTGGAATTTCTGCGACAAAAATAGTTTTTATGTTGACATTTTTCAGGTTGGTAATCTTAACCTGGTTTTGTAAATGAAATGGGTCAGAGACTGGAAACCTCAGTCCAGTTCTAAAATTTTCAATTTATATAAAATGTGTTGGTCATTCTATAATTTCTAAATTATATAAAATATGTTGGTCCATCTAAAATTATATAAAACAAGATAAGTAGTCTGTTGGATAAAATACAAATAGAATTTAAAATATAAAACAATTAAATTCTTGCATTTAATTACTTAACTTCACTTCATCTTGTAGGATTTTTGTCACTAGCGTCATCATAATACTGGGGTATTGTTAAGGTTAGGTTTATGTTTCTTCCTCTAAATATGAAGACCACTTCCTCAAAGTTGAATCACTTTTATTAATTATCAGAGAGATTACTAAAGGTCTATGAGAATTGTAATTAAAATTAAATTTGCATTACGTAATTACAATTAAAATTAAAATTGTGTCATGCAGATATAATTGAAATTAAATTCGCATTATGTAATTGTAATTATAATTAAATTTGCATTACGTAATTATAATTAAAATTAAATTTGCATTACGTAATTATAATTAAAATTAAAACTGTATTATGTAGATATAACTGAAATTAAATTCGCATTATGTAATTGTAATTATAATTAAATTTGTATTACGTAATTATAATTAAAATTGAAATTGTATTATGTAGATATAATTGAAATTAAATGTACTTATAACTGCATTTAAATTTGCATTATATAATTACAATTAAAATTTAATTTCCATTATGTACTTATACTTAAAATTAAAATTGTATTATATAATTATAATTCAAGTTAAATTTGCATTATGCAATAGTAATTAAAATGACAATTTAACTGTACCGTAAATACAATCTATGTTTGAGCATAGTGTGAAGTATGATACGAACACGATGCATCATAAGGCACTAACTGAATTTTGTGCATAAGTTAGGTTAGATTCATTGCTTTCTCCTAAAAATTTTACAACGTGAACTCCTAAGATTTCAGCTTTAACTATTTGACTTCTTCTTCTTTTGCTTTTTAACTTTCTGATTATCTGCGTATATGTACTTTAATTATAATGTAATTTAGTCATATTGCATTCAAAGTCATAATCAAGCAATGACATGTGTATTCGATATTATAAGACAATAGACGAATTGTACGGTTAAGTTAGACAATTTCCGTCTAAAGATTCCGCTTCCTGAAAGATGACGTATTTCATCCTAAAGAGTTTGTTGTAATTTTGCAAACGTTTGAAGTTAGAAACGAAGTGCGAGATCTTTTCTGATCGTTAAAAGCAAATTGTGCGATAATTACGGATTCCCTTAACCCTATCATGTCTATTGGTTACTTGGAATCACGCATGACGGCATGTGAGCATATGCAACAATTGCGTCGTGCATCGACTGGATTAGAGTCGACGGGGGTCATTGTGATTCCTCGATTCCTCGATTGGAGAGGAATCGTAATGATGGGTTAGCGCGCTTTTCGTTTTTCACTGTAAACACACCAGGAACGGTGATACGTGTTTCGTTAGTCGAACATGCGACGCCCCGAGCTGCGTAAACGATCAAATTACGATGACACGTTGACGTTTAGAATGGAATTAGAGGGATCAGTTCCCGTATCTGATTCAATTCTTTTATACTGAATTATTTAATACAACAGTTTCCCTATAGAGAAGTTTCCTAGAACTACCTTGTTTATATTCGTTGCGTGTCGTTTTATTAACACATTTCCCCTCGTGGTTAGGTTAAGTTTCCTACTATAAGATATGCGTAGTTACTGTATGAAATCTGAAATGTTTCGTTGTGCTTTTTAATTTGTATTTTATTGTCATTTTATTATTTTTAAACAAGAAAAACGGATGCAATTATAAATATTTATCTTTACAATTTGTGAGGTTATGTACTATGAGACTTATTGCTGACTTTTCTTGTATGGTAAATGTACTCACTAAGGACAGTGTTATTAGTGACCAATTTATTCCAATTTATGAAAAGCGATAAATAATGCTATTCATTTATTAGAACCATAAAACATTGAAGTTACAAGTATTTTATTATTTTAAAAACTGTTCTCTTGTTAACAAGTATCATTAAAAATTTTCATAAGTTACTAAATATACATATATAGATACTCTTCTAAGTCATAGATTTATCAGTTTATCAATTTATTTATAATTTTTTTAATTTTCTGAAATTAACAAGAACAATAATTAATATAACAACAAGCAAACACTGATTTTAATTTATATAACTTTCAAGTACTGTGATGGTCAATAACTGATTTATTTATCTAAATTAGTTTATAAATATTGACTTTTTTATTATCCAAAACTGGCATTATCTCTTCTTAATAATTTAATCGCTTTTCGGGTTTTACAGATAGTTTTATTTGAATCAGATATCTAAATTATGTTAACTACAATTTATATTAAGTATAATTGTATTAACTACAATTATATTACGTATAATTTGCATTAATTACAATTGTATAAATATTTATATTAATAACAATTGTATTAACTACAGTTTGTGTCGACTACAATTTAATATTAAACGAAAAGTACAAAAATGACTACACTATTCGCATATAATCTGTACAGCGCGCAGCTAAACAGAAGTCACCTCGAAAGAATTCCACGCTATTTTACTGTAGAACCCACGTAAGTTTAATAATCATATAACCAAATTTCAAGTGCCTCCTTTCAGCTTCAGACTATTGTTTCAACCGCAACTTTAAAATCAATACAGCTTCAACCGTTTGTATGGTATACAAAAATGAAAAGAAAAAGTCAGGAATCAGGCTAGGTAGCGAACTATTTCTTGCTCTATCTGCAAGTTTCTTGGCTAAGCAAAACTTTCATCCCTGTCCATGGGTTTTGCAATCGAGTCGGATGGGGTAGGCGTGCGTTAAGGGTGGTTCGCGTGGAATACACGCCGGTTGCTAACTCAGCTGACCGGTCATTAATAAACCGAAGCCATTACCAAGCAACCTCCGAATGTGCATGGTCGGGTCGTCTGTGTGTAGCAACTATGTACACGGGGTATGTATCTAAAACCACTATCCTCAGAGTTTCCCTGGCCGATTCAGATCCGCGCACACCACCCCCATACAAACCACCCCTTCCGCGTCGCAACCCCTGCTTCCTCTTTGGCCGGAACAGGGCGCCAGTCAAGTCGGGTTATATCGCCGTCCCGCTGCTATGTCATTTATAAATGTCCTCGCGAAATGACCCGTTCGTCCATCTCATCCCTTAAACACGGTCATTAAAGTCGGCCATACTTGGCCACGTCTGCTAGCGAATATTTTGCTGCGGTTAAATGGAATGATTCAGTAAATGGTTCTAACTTTGGGTATGTAGGTTCCTTTGTTTTATAAGGGATATTAAAAGCATTTGTACTCTTCCTTAATGGCTGTCGTTCGTAGTGAAAGGGTGAAAATAATTGGGGATTGAAAGATGCGTTCTGTTAAATATTTTCAACTTTTACGGTTCACCAGGTTTGTTGCAAGATTTGGTATTGATTGGTTGGATTGATTATTGATTGTTGTTAATATAAACTTCGAGGAAATTCATTTTTTTTGCTTTAATATGTAAACGATGTTATACTGAATTTTTTAATAAAAACTTTTTGAATTTTGAGTTTGTAAAGTTTATACATTCTCGAATTCAGAAATTTAATTTTTTAATTATTGATTTGAAGGGTCTCATGATTTGGAATTTATACATTTAAAGATTTTTTAATTTGAAAACTTCAGTTTGAAAATTAAAAAATGTTGAATATCAAAAGTTCCCAAATGTACATATTTCTTAAACCAAAATAATGTCAGAATGTTATGAAAAAACAACTGCTACTAAATTTTTTTTCTCTTTATATGAATTTTGACGTGAAAGTAAATATCGCCTATTTCATTTTGTGTTATAAATTAAACATAATTCTGTAAAATACATAAAATTTCTAATAAAAAGATGGTTAAATATAAAAATTGTTTAGTAGATTTGTTGAAAATAAAAATACTATCTGAAAGGATTTTCTGTCACTTCACAGTGGAATTTAAAGTGTAAAATTATTTTTGAAGATTGTTTCTATTGTGAACATTCTGATCACTATTTGTATAATTCTTGTAATTGCTATTTATATCCTTCCTATTTATATGTATAATCTTTTAAGTATAGCATGTATCATTTACTATAGGTGTCACTGAATCAGACCCTCGAGAGGTCTCTATACACAATTCAGTAACTTCGCAACGGAAGAAAAAACACTAACATCCACCAGGGTGATTTTCCTCTCCTGTGATTAATGATTATGAGTCAAGTATATTAGATCTTTGCTATGTAGCCCCAGTAAGGTATCCGCCTTCTACGACCACAAATTACCCAGAAATGTCTTGATTGCGCGAAGAAATATAGAAGGTCACCATTACTGGCTCTATTTTTTCCTTGGGTCGAACCTGCCTACTTTATTAAAGTAATACTTACTGATCCAAGCACATATCTTTGCACGAGGTATATTCTCAAATTAATTGTGTGGATTAGGTTATATACTAGTTGAACCAAAACGATGCAAGTAATTGTTATAAGCATAAGGATGAAGAATGAAAAAATATAAAAGCAGTTAAGAGTTCTTTTGGATAAAGTATTATACAGTATTGTACAAATTGATTGTTTGGGACAGGCGAGGCTAGAGTAAATAGTAGATGAACCAAAACATTGTAAGCGACTTTATAAACATAAAAAGGATGCAAGAATTGGAGAGACAATCTAATAGTCTTCAGAGGCACATTTGCATCTACCTCTGAGGCTATCATAACGAATGTGTGAACCAAGTATTGTATCTTCTTGATTGCTTGGATTAGGTTAGAGTAGGTTGAATGTTTGATGAAGCAAAACACTACAAGTGATTGCTATAAATACAAGAAAAAGAAAGGAAAAGGTGAAGGAGCAATTGACAGTTCTTAGATACACCTTTGCATCTGCTTATGATGCAAAATATTAGGACAAAGTACTATATATTCGCAAACTGATTGTGTAGATTAGATTAGACCAGGTTCACTTATACATGAACTAAAACATTGTAATTGTTATAAACATAAGATGTATTAGAAAATATGGAAGTAATTGTCAGTTTTCAATTGTCCCCTTACAAATATGACATCATATTTTTACATACAGTAGTATATATTTGCAAACTGATTGCATGAGCCAGCATAGGCTAGGTAAAATGATAGATGCATCAGGATATTGCAGTTGATTGTTTAATATAAGAAAAAAGGAGGAAGATACAGAATAGTAATTGACAGACTTCAGATGCTCTCTTGCATCTACCCATGACACAATGTTGAAGAAAGTAATTTACCTACGGATTGTCTGAATTGTGTTAGGCTAGTTTAAATAGTAGATGATCCGAAATATTGAAAAAGGACGGAACACATCGAGGAGCAATTGTCAGATTTCTACACCTTTGCATCTACCTATGACATCAAATTTTTAGAAGATTTCATATTTGCAAACTGATCACGTAGGTTAGATTAGCCTAAGTAGAATGGTGCACCAAAGCATTGCAGTTGATATTAACATAAGAGATAGAAAGGAAGATAAAGAGGTAATGGTTAATTTTCAAATGCACCTTTACATTTACCTATGACAGTATAAAGATTATTATAAATATACGTATCAAAATTATCCAAATTATATGTTCGTTGAAAATACATAGGTAATATAAAAAAATTAGCAACACTTCCTCTTTGGAACTCTTAATTAGTACAGTGAATAGAAATAATGCGACTGGTTTATGTAGTTCACCTATGCATTATAAAATCGACAGTTTCGATACATTTTAACCGAATCATTAATACCTGAAAATATGTTCCCTTTACGATTTTCTACCCCCTCATCAACGGTACGTCTATCAGTACAGATCTATCAGTACACGTAGGGTCAAAGATCATAAGCCCAAATCCAAATTACGGCTATTAAGGGGATAATCCAAACACTGTCCGTCTTTTAAGTTTATATTTGAACCAAGAGGACTTACACTGTTGTCAACTATCAACAGGCGTGCATGATTCTATTTAAGCGTCCTAATTATTTATGAATCAGAACTTGAATGCCTATTAGGTGCGCTGAGATGTATCTGCTGCATGAGACTTGGAAAGAAAGTACATGACCTAAGTCTTCATGGTAATCAAAACATTGGGTTGCTAGTGTAGCGTTGAATTAAATGGATATCAGGCTGCAGAGAGAGAAATCAACAACGCAACACCTGAGATTTCCGTCAAAATTCGCGGCACACGTGTTGTCGCATTTACAGGGAAAATCGTCTGCACGGATAAGTGACGCGATATGGCAGCTTGATCAGGTCGGTCACATCGCGCATATTCATGGGCCACGTCTTTCTAATGAAGCTGGAATAATCCGCACGCGGAGGGGAGATTTCTATCGAGCGATAGGATTGATGTCGCCGTGAGAATTTCAGATGAATAACCTTGCATTGTGACGGCACAATGACACCACGATCGTTTGCCAGCGAGAACTTACCGTTATGCTGCTCTGCTGCGTCCCGCATAGCAATTTTTTCCTCTTCTTCTTCTTCTTCTTCTACTGCTACTGCTGCTGCCTCGATTTCTTCCTTTTCTTCTTTCCCCGCTTCTGTAGATGTTTCATTTGAATAACCACCTTCACATCGTTTCCAGTAGCTTCGGTTGAATTAATTGAACGAGAATGATGAAGGGATGGGATGCTTTTACAAAATTTTATATTGTTTTGAAACTGCTTGTATATTACAGAGAAGACATCGTGTTAGTAATCCTCAAAGCTTATCGTTACTACCACTATATTACTGCTACTGTATTATATTATTTGTTATATTACGATATAATTATTTCTGTTGGAATTTGTAGAGAAGGTGCTAAAAATTTGGTGTCCACTTTTATAGTATACTAGTACCATATTTATGAAATTCCCTATACTACCTAAACTTTCAATACACATATTTATGTATATATATTTTCAGCGATTCACACACTCATAATCTCTTATAACATGTTACAAGTATAGATATATTATCATACAAGTACTATGATTTGATAGATCAAGCCTAAGTTTGTCAAATGTACTGTACATATATCAAACGAATATTTTTATAGTATTCTTTGTAATTTGAATTTAGATATAATAACCCTCTGTCAATATTATATTGTGAATAAAGTATATTTCCACGGGTTACCTATCTACTTCTGAAACGCCCTATATGTTTCTTAGAATCGTGTGTTGTTAATGTTACAACTGCTAAAATTGGTATCAACATTCTAAATTATAGTCACAGTCCTCCTTATAGTCTAATTCGTTTACTAATGCAGAATAAATGGCGGTCTTAAGCTTTTGAAACACTCTGTATACATACGAAATGCTTCGGTGTACACTCAAAAAAGTATCTTTACAATATTTTCTTAATAAAATTATTATTATTACAATATTCCTAATGTCCATTTAATACAACCGTAAACACATAATGTAATCATATACAACCGTAATAATAATATGTAATAAAAAACTGTATAACCACTTCTGAAATATCCTGTACTTCTATTGCTACCAGATGCTTTTCTAATATTTCTTAGAATGTTTATGTATTAAAACAAAATTCGTGTAATCATTACAAGATATATTCAGCTGTTACCGTATCCATCTTTGAAACTCCCTGTACCAACTACTAAACATGTGAATGCACTAATGTACTTGTTTACCAGTGTATTAATAAACAACTAAACATTATTTTTAGTACTTTGCACAGTTCATATTTTTTACTATAACAATGCTGTATCTTCAACTAAACAAGGTCCCAAGTTTTTAAAGCATCCTGTATACGTATCAAAGAGATATGTTTACACTATTTCTTATAATCTGTATCTCATTACCTGTAGTATATCATGCAGCCACTACAATATAAGTAAATTATGAATGCTGATCCATTTACTTGTGAAAGGACCTGTACATTTATAGTAAAATTTGTAAATACATTAGTGCATTAGTAAATATATCAAAATTATTTTTAGCACTTCATATAATCCATACCTTTCACTATAATGGTATAGTAATTTGAGCACAGGAGAAATCCAAGTTTTTGAAACGTCCTGTACATGTACCGAAGAAGTGTTTACACAGTTTCTTGTAGTTTACATCTATTTAATAGACATAACATATCAACGTAAACATGTGATAACAAACTGCACGGTTGTTTCTGAATCACCACTTTACTACAACTGTCAATAATTTTCTAGTGTTTCCCACTAGATAATAAGGTATGAATCAAAAAGTTGCCCATCTACTCGTGGAACGTCCACTTGTACTAAAATTTGTAAAAACACCAGTACATTAGTAAATATACAAAAATTTCTTTAGTGCTCTATACAATCTATATCTTTTACTACAGAGTGGTCAGAAAGACTCGGAGTCATACTGTGATATTTGAATTGAGGGTTCGAGAGGAGTCACGTGATGTTCAGGACCACCCAGTATAATAATATAGCAACTTGAGAAAAGCAGAAACCCAAGTTTTTGAAACGTCCTATATAGTCTTCCTATTTAATAGACGTAATATATCACACAACGTAAACATGTGATTCGAAGTTGCTCTCATTTTTGAACCATCCTCTACATTTCTAACACATCCACTCAAAACAGTCGTTCATTAACGACACAGCTATCCCGTGGAAGTTGTAGTTGGTATCAGTACAGCGAGTTAAGATCACAATTTGCTTGGTTTAGCTGTTGTCTCGCGAGATCCATCGCAACCCGTGCAAATCCGGCAAACATAAAGAGAGAACCAAGAGGACGATTCGCGGTCGCGTTTCAGTTCTCCCTGCGTCTCCATTGTTGTTGTCCTGGCTTGGGCGACAGACTAATTAGGAATTATTTACCGTCGACGACGTATTTGCGAGCATTGCGCTGCTCGCACGTACGGCTGGCTCGGTTCGCGTTTTAATTTGAACGCGAAGGGCGTGGACTGGAATGAAAAGCGGAAGGAGCATCTCTACCGAGCCAGCATATGCTAGAGACGCCCCGTTGGATCACGTAGTTATCGCCCGTTCTATGGTGCCCATCATAAATATAGAAGCGGCGCCAGTTACAGTAAATTTCGTGGCACCGCGGCGGCATTGTTTTGCAAGCTTGAGAAGCAGGGGCGTGAGGATACACTTATGAAAGACTAGTTGCTATTTGCATACAGCACTGGTATTCACATTAACCGATACTAAATAAGACTTTGTGAAATTGTTTATTAATTTATTATAAACAACTAGCAACCCCATTATCAATTAATCTTTTTAGATTGTTACCTATGCACGCGCTTATAAAATTTTGCGAAAATATTTTCATAGGTTACCAATCAGAAAAATTTAAAAGGCTATGACTCTATCTCGGCGAGTTCTATATGTGTGCAAAATATCAAGTTTCTACCTTTTACCCTTATCGAGATTGAAAGTAGCAACGGACAGATATAGCGTATTATATGTATAGATGAGTATGATATAGTAAAGGTATTAGTTAAATAACTTGTTAAATTAATAAGAAAAAAATAATATGTATTCGTACAATTATTGCTTACAGGAGATTTTATAACGTAAACGTAATATTGCTTTGTTATGACATCGTGAGAATATTTGGGAACAGCACTAGTATTTGAAATTTTGAGTTAGTCAAAATTTCTGACACTATTTGGAGAAAAGGAAATACACTGAAACCAGAAAAATAGCTGACAGTAAAAGACAGAAGATCTCTAATTGTTTGAAGGTGAATGTGGCTGGTGCCGGCAGTTCCACATAATTAGTGAAATAATGAACCACAAAATTGACATCTTCAAACGCAATCTTTCTTCCAGAGCAGTAAAAATAGATATTAAAGATAATTTCGTGTTCATGCATGACGATGCAATACATCCAGAATGTAGATTCTGTATAATACCGCACATTTAAGAAATCCTTCGCAACCCTATAATTTATGGGATTATTTGGAACGTCAGATGCCATGAAATTTCCTCACAAGAAGACTTAAAAAACCTTCATGGAGGAAACAAGATCCCCACAAGATGTCGAAATCAAAAAAGATATTGAAAATCCGAGAGACTCCTAGTATGAAGTGTGATATAAGTTCAAAAACAGCTCACATATACGACTTTATTGTAAATGGCATAATAATTAAAAATTTTTTTTAACAAAAGGAACGTAACGTTAATAGCTTTCCTCTGTCTTAACGTGGCCGGAACACATTCCAAGAGTTTCCGTTGGAAACTCGATGGCGTCACCCTATATAACACGCACGAATAATGGAAGTCGACGCAGACTATTTGGGCACAAGGAATGAAACCTACAGTGCGGTAAATTAAAGTGCTCTGTTTTAATGCTGTTATAAGAATTACTGGCCCCGGGGTCTGCCTCTTAAATCTTGCTCGGCCACCTTTCCCGGGTTACTTCTTATTCTGCTCTCTTATTGTCGCGGATTCTTCTGTCTTCTATTATAACTACATTAACGCGACCATCTTGAAAACACCATGAGGTGCTTCCACTAAAAATTCCCTACTTTCCACATTTTGTTATTTCATTCTTCTTTTTATTCCATTTTTTTAATTCCATTTTATTATTTATTTTTATTTAATTCCATTTCTTCTTAATTCTATTTCGTTTCAATTTTATTTCTTTTTAATTTCATTTTTTCTTCATTCTGTGTTATCCATTTTATTTTTCCACTTTCTAACTGATTTTTTTTTATATTTCATTTTATTATTCGATTGTTTCTTCATTCCATTTTATTGTTCCACTATTCTACTACCTTCTGTATGTTAGTATAATTCGGCCGATTCTATTTCAAATTTATTATATGGTTCAATTTCATCGAACGGATAATCAATATTATATTAATTAGTATAATTAGTGTATTAATTATAATTATACGACAAATGGTAAAATTGAGACTGTACAAAAAGTAGGTTATAGTAGGTCTAGGTTATAACGGAAACACCCATGGACGTAAGTTCGTTCGTCAATTTCCTTTTTCATTCGTTTAACCCTCAAATGCTGGGTCAATCACGACTCAGACTTACGAACCATTTAGAGGAGCAATGCTACTATATATGCATATGTATAAATATACAAAAATTCAAACGAAAGACAGTCACACGGATTATTCATGTAATAACTTATAAATAATAATTATTTATTACACGCGATAATCAAAATATGTCCAAACTTCAATATATACTAAATACATATTTAATTTATACAATTTATCTATATAAACAAACTAGATGCAATATTCATAAAACGAACTATGCTATAAGTCTTCTTTGAGCCCTTTGCTTTAAAAGTAGGGCAAATTCATTTTTCGTTATTGCAAGATATTTAAGCGTTAGCATTACAATAAATTTAAAAATATTGGTAAGTACAAATAGACTAATTTTTTATTAGATAATGTATGTTTATTATCTAATAGTGTTTAAAGTGCTGATTAAAAACATAAAAATTTTATTATATCCGCATTAACTTGCCTCTCTTTCAAAATGAACATCTTTTCAATACTGTTAATGACTCAAATATTGAATTTCAATTATTTTCACTATGGATTGTTTACAGATAAAAGTATCATACGTTATCATTATCTTCATTTTTGTTCAAAAATGGACTTGTCCAAATTCACAGTAAACGGTTTATTTCGCTTTCTCAGTCATGTGTTCAAAATATTCCTCATTTGCTTCACTAGATGTCTCTTATCTATTTTTTATACCTTATTCGCAATCATAAACAACTCCCAACCAAGTATAATATCCAAAGAAAATAAGAATGCAACAAAACTTAAAATGAAGGTGAAGTTCCAAATTAGACATGTAGCGAATTAACACACATGTATACTCGGACTTACACAGCAATAAACATACAACTGTTAAAATATAAAATTACGTAAGTTGCAGTATTCCATGACACTAACATTAACCCTTTGCACTCCTATGTCGAGTGTGGCTCGACATCACATTTCTCTTGGATCTTATAATTCAGATAAATAGATTGGTTGAATATAATTTTCACTTATTTACTATTTATAATAAATGAAAAATGTATTTGTCACATACTCCACACTGTTGTAATACATTTTACTGAGAACCCCTTTTTGATCTATTCTGTAAATAAAGGAGTTGGTAGGTAATAGAAATTAAAGAGTGCAAAGGGTTAAGCTTCATACCTATTGACATTTGATCCTTTCTTCTCAAAGTGGTTGCTTCGCATTCGTTTATTTGCTGCCCTCGTGTTTGTTTACATTAGCATCTCTCTCTTGCACCTTCCAAAATTCGTCTTTACTAAACATACGTTATTTATTGCTGTCCAAAAATACCTGACTACCCTGTGAAGTCCACTGACGAGTACTCGTAAGAACTTCATTTTTGCAATTATCGAGCCACAGTCGAATTTACACGATGGTAAACACAGCCGAAACAAACACGATGGCCACATAGAATGCGAAGCACCCTTAATTATAAAATCGGTCAACAAGGTATTAAGATGTATTCGCAGCATCTGAGGGTTGGACACCCCCCGTTAGGTCATGAAAGAAATGTAGCTCGTTATCTTCAACTAGTATCCAAGTTAGAATCGTAGCTCACGAGGAAGAGCAAGTTGCAGTTCCGTGCTCGCGAGATTCATCCGAGGACTGGACGAGGGCAAAGCGTGAAGCCGTCAGGCGGGACATAAATAAACCGAAATTTAAGGGCGCACAGGCAGCCAGCCAGACGGGCAGGTAGCGCGGGAACCGGGGCTGAAAGTGTATAATTACCGTTGCGCAAGTTGCCGTAGTTCTGTTCAGTTCGGTTCCAGTCTGCGCGCTTGAATTATAAGTTGCGAAGGAAGACAGAAATTAGGCACAGAGCTAAAGGTTCTGCTGTCTGGATATTACCATTCCCGGATAATCTGCGTATTAATTTCGACCGCCAGAACGTACTGGGAAGTTGCTTATCGTACAATTACTGCGTCTGGATATAATTTCCATTTCTCGATCTCGAGTAGCGAATTGAAATCAGAAACTGACGATTCAGCTTGAAAAATTCAGGGGATCATATATGAAGCAGGTTTTCACATTCGTAGCTTGAGGAAAAATATACGAATCCTGAACAAGAATGTTGCTTTCTTTTTAAATTACTATTGTGCAGCATTATCAACTTGGTCCGAGTTCTACAATGATTTCTTGTATATTTGTCATCTAATAAATTAGTATTATCAGTATTTTTACGGAAAACAACTTTAAAACTTACCAGTTAAAAAGTGAAATGAATTCTTTTGAGGTTATTATTTCTCTACTAATAATTTCAACTATTGTCTGTTTCACTATGTTTATACATCACATGTGTAATATAGAATTGGTTAAAAAATGCTTATTTCTAGTTATTGTATTAAATTGAATGGCGCCTGAGGGTCGCCTCTCGAGTGCAAAGTTATGACGCGAAAAATAATAGAATTGGCAACCTCAATCTTAAAAAACTAGTAAGCTATCTTCGTATATCAACCAATGTATCGCCATTATGAAGACAGTTAGTGGTAAATCTGGTTTGCATAGAGAATGTGACAACTGAAGGGAGGAGACCATCAATTCTTTGACTTGTAAGAATATTTAGAGATTAGAAAATTTGAGGTTAGAATAAGAATTTGGGACTTTGGGATTTGTGGATCTAGAGATACGAGAATGTAGGAATTTGGCAATATAGGAATTTGTGAACGTAGAAATTTGGTGACATAGGCATTAGTAGACATAGGAATATGCTAGCCTAGGAATTTCTGGACGTAGAAATTTGGTGACATAGGCATTTGTAGACATAGGAATATGCTAGCCTAGGAATTTCGCGATCTTCAGGGATTTGGAAATCTTCGATTTTGGGCATCTAGTAATTTGAGGATTTAGGTATTTGGGAATGTTGGTATTTAGGGATGTAGAGATGTGGGTATTTAAGGGTTGGGTGGTCGAGGAATTTGTGGACTTAGAAATTTATGAATGTGAAAATTTAAGAATAAAGGAATTTGTGGATCTAGACATTAGAAATTTCAGGTCCGTGGAGATTTGAGAGTTTGGGAACTATGCGATTTAGGAATCTACAGGTATGGAAATCTAGGGATTTAGTGATCCAGGAATTTGTGAAATATTGCAATTTAAAGTTTTCTAAATTTGAGACTTGAAAATTTGGGATCTGAAAATGTATATACTGTAAAATTTGAAGACTTAGGAATCTGAAAATTAGAAAAATGTAGAAATACTCAAATTCCTTGTCCAAATTCTTCAATTTCTAAATCTCCAAATCCTTGCATTTCTAAAATTCTAAGTTTCTGTATTTTCAAGTTTGAAGACATACAAATTCCATAATTTCGAAGTTTTTAAATTCTCGTATATCGCAAATTCTACAACTTTTTAAATTTCTAAATTTCCGAATTTTTACATTTCCAAATTTTCAAGTTTTCGAAAGTCCAAAATTTCCTCAATTTTCAAGTCCCTAAGTACTAAATTTTTTAATCATCCATCTCGCAAATTTTCAAATCCATTAAATCCTGAAGTTCTACATTATTAATTCTTGAAATTTCTAAATCTCTCAATTACTAAATTTTTAAATCTCTATACTTCTAAAGTTCGAAAGTTTTCAATTTCTTAAATTTCAATGTCCCTAAATTCCATGATTTTTAAATTTTCAATTCGTCAAATTTCTAAATTTCTAAGTATTCAATTCCTCGAATTCCTGAATTTCTAAACACTCAATTCGTCAAATTCCTAAATGTCTAAAAATTCAATTTTTCACATTCCTGAATTTCTAAATCTTCAATTCCATAAATTTCCAAATCTCTAAATTTTCAATTCGTTAAATTACTGAATTTGTAAATATTCAATTCCTCGAATTCCTGATATGCTAAATTTTCAATTCCATAAATTTCCAAATCCCTAATTTACCAAATTCCTAAATTTTCCATTCCTAAAATTCCAAAATTACTTTATAAATTTCCAATTCTCCATAACTTTACGATTCTCTCAAATTTCTAAATCATCAATTCTCCAATTTCTCCGAATGCTTGAATTTTCACATTTCTAAATTTCCAATTTCACAAATTCCCAAATACCTAAACTTTTAAATTTCTAAATTTTCAATTCCTAAAATGTCCAAATACGTCAAGTCCCAACGTTCTAATTTCTAAATTTCCAAATTCTCAAGTATCCCAAAGGCTATAACTTGAATTTTTACATTTCTAAATTTCCAATTTCACAAATTCCCAAATACCTAAACTTTTAAATTTCTAAATTTTCAATTCCTAAAATGTCCAAATACGTCAAGTCCCAACGTTCTAATTTCTAAATTTCCAAATTCTCAAGTATCCCAAAGTCTATAACTTGAATTTTTACATTTCTAAATTTCCAATTTCATAAATTTCCAAATACCTAAACCTTTAAATTTCTAAATTTTCAATTCCTAAAATGTCCTGACACGTCAAGTCCCAACGTTCCAATTTCTAAATTTCCAATTTCACAAATTTCCAAATACCTAAACCTTTAAATTTCTAAATTTTCAATTCCTAAAATGTCCAAATACGTCAAGTCCCAACGTTCTAATTTCTAAATTTCTAAATTCCCAAATTTCCCAAAGTCTGCAACTCCCAAAATTTCCACTTCCCTAAATTCCAAAATGTCTTTATTCCTTCCCCAAATTTCCATATCTGTCGAATTCTGAATTCCCGAGTTCACCAACTAAAAAGGAACGAGTAATCTCTTCCCCTTTCGTTATCTCATTTCCCTGAAGGAATCCGATTTGCTTCTCGTCTGTACTAGAACGATAACGTAAAATGTTTATTTGAAAGGAGTCCAGGGCCGTGGCCTTGTGTTCCAGGCCCAGGTCGAACGTGTCATGCGGTCGTGAAGGCGCGACAAGAAAACAGGGATCGTTGCCAACGCGTCGTCGAGCTACCCAGTCCTAAGCGGTTCGTCGTAAACTAAGCGGCTCGCGACTTGTAAATTCACCTCTGGCGTTTTAATGGTCTACCACGCGCGTGTATTACTTTCAGGCGCATTAATAACGCCGCGGTGAAAGGCTATCGCCGATTAATTAGTCACTTAGCGGCTCTCCCTGCCCCGAGGGCTCCTCTCGGCGTCCCGTTTTCTTGGATGCTGCACACCACGCTCGTGTCGGGATTTGTTGCCGCGAAAACGTGACGACGACAGGCCTCGAAACGTCGTTCTCATGAACGCGTGGGAATAAGGGTAGCTCACCCTGAAAGTTTCTTTAGTTAGGCGGCCGTGAGAGGGTCAAGATCGATGACCGAGAAAAGCGAACGTGGTACGGTTTTGGATTTAGAACGACCCGCTCGACCGGCTATCCTCTTGCTTTCAGCTTTCGGATAAGTTAACAGTTTCTTATCTTCAATGCCGTTTCACGCTGATAATACCTTCCTGAACAACATTCACCTTTTGCTTTTTTAGCCAACCTGTTATTTAAATACACACGCGACATACTGAGATAGTTAAGGTGTATCATGTATTGATACGACCAGTGATGGATCAATGATAACTTTCGGAGAAATATTCATTTTTTTAACTATATCATTCAGAAGTGTGTCTTAGATTTTAATAGAAACGAAATCATATACATGCATATAATTTTAAAGTATGAAGATATATTCAGGTTTACAGTCAGACAATATTAACTCCAGAAACAGTAAGTTGGAGTCAGATAATGCTTTTTCTGGTTAGCGTTCTTTGACTCTCAATTTTTACAAAAATTAAACATTATCTCCAAAAATTTGTTAACTACCCATTTCTTCGTAATAAGATTTGTAGGCGAAACGTACGACTTTTGTGATCGTAAATTAACACAAAATGTGAATTTTTGAAGTTAACGTTGTCTAAATCTAATTGTAAGTCCTAAACAGAGTGGTTCAACTGTGTCGGATTATAACTCCATTACCAGTGCCGTTACAGAAAAATGTCAAATGAGAAAAATTAATATTTCAATAAGTACTATATTCGTATATCGTGTACCGTTTAAAATAGCAGTAATATATGTGCATTCAACAATTGCATCGTTTACACATTTCGCACAATTTGTTTACACATTTAAATTCTTATTGGATCATTCCACGCCAAATCGATCACTTTTGTACCTCACCATCTGCAATTTTAAGCTAATCAAAATATGTTATAGTCCCTGTGAAATTAGGGGGGTTTAAGTCATCATTTTGCCTATTTCGAATTTAAGGAATAACAAGTTTGCAATTTTTGCCCATTTTGGCTAAAATATGTTTCGCTTACAAATTTTGTTCTCAGAAACTACTTATCCGATTTAGCTAAATTTTTGTTGTTATATTCATAAAGGATTGGGCTATTTTAAAATATTTTTTGACTTCGTCAATTTGTTATAAAATATCGTATTGGGTATTTAAAAAAATATCTTTATTCAAGATGTATATATGCATTCTTGCAGAAGGAATTTTTAGACATTTATTACAACTGCCGTCTTCATCTTATCTTGTCGATATAAATCTTTTCAGTAATTGTATCATAACTGCATATTTTAAATTTTTAAAATAAAATTATAACGTGAAGTTAATTGTACAGTATCAGGGTGTTCTACTTATACACAAATATGTTTTTGATTCTGAAAAGCATTATACTTTCATTTCTTATTTTATGTTATCACTAATTGTGTCCCTCAGAATAAGTCTATTGCATAAGTTGCAAATTCATCTAAGAACAATATCATTATGCATACATATTCACGATAAAAGTAAATCATCAATGTATTTTGATATATTATAATATTAAAGTGATATTATACTTTTGCACTGAAAATTTGACAATATTTTCCATTACCAATATTCAAAATCCATGAGATCAATTCCCCAGATAAATCAACGTCTAAACATATCAATAAATCAACACTCAATTTATATCAGTTTCTTTTCATACATTTTCCTTATACTATTTTCTCTCCGCCGTTTAAAATACAGTACTTTCGAAATTTGTCCAACAGTTTAACATATCTACATCGACATTCCTTTGATTGACTCACCGTTACGAGATCGCCATGGACTTCCGGCGTTTAGGATCCACGTGACCAATTTGTTCCCGCCAACGGGTCGTAGTATAACCTCGTCGTTTGCGGCGCAGCGTGAGCGTGCGTGTAGCATGCAAAAAGTTCCTTCAGCGCAGAAAACGAATACTAGGCATGTTGATGAGATGTCGGAACCTCGAACTGGCAGTTCTTATCTCGTCGCCGATGCGTACACCCATCGAACTAGCCGGCGTGGGTCAAGCATTGATCGACGTACAGTCAACAGGAAATCTGACCTCCGTAGAAAAAAAAAACGTGACAATCAGAAGAGATCTGACGCTTGTTCTTAATCATTTTTGGAGATTTGAAAATATCGACCCGATTTGAAGATTTGAAGGTCGTAGAATTTAGGGGTCTATGGGTTGAAAATTTAGAGATTTAGTGGTTTAGGAATTTTGAAACATAGGACTTTGAGGATTTGGGGATTTCAAAGCTTAAGAATTTGGGGACAGAAATTTGGAAATATGCTTATTTGGGGACCTTGGGATTTGGTGTTGTTCGATTTGTGGTCAAGGGATATAATAGTTTAAAGATTCAGGGATTTCGGAATTTGGGGATTCAGGATTGTAGGAATTTAGGTATTTGAGAAATTCATTATTAAGGAGTTTATGGATGTCGGTATTTTGGGACCTCAAGGCTTGGTAATTTTTTTATTTGTGGTCAAGGGATATAGTAACTTAGAGATTCGGGAGTTTCGGAATTTGATGATCTAGATTTGGGGGTGCAAGAATGCAGAAATTTAGGTATTAGAGGGTATAAGAAATTCTTGATTTAGGAATTTAAGGATGTCAGTATTTTGGGACCTTGAGACTTAGTGATTTTTCGATTTGTGTCAAGGGATATAGTAACTTAGGTATTCGGGATTTTTGGAATTTGATGATCTAGATTTGGGGGTGCAAGAATGCAGAAATTTAGGTATTAGAGGGTATAAGAAATTCTTGATTTAGGAATTTATGGATGTCAGTATTTTGGGACCTTGAGACTTAGTGATTTTTCGATTTGTGTCAAGGGATATAGTAACTTAGGTATTCGGGATTTTTGGAATTTGATGATCTAGATTTGGAGGTGTAGGAATGCAGAAATTTAGGTATTTGAGGGTTTAACCCCTTGCACTATGATTTATTTGTAAGGTGCGTCAGTCAGAACTAACCAATCGCAGCTGCAATATTGAAACAGACAAAGAAAGTTGAAATGTTATGTCAGTCCTGTATTCAGCCATTCTTGACTATGCAAATTATAACTGGACTTGGACACCAGATTGAAGTGTATTCAAAATTCGAGTAAGATTTGTCACAATTGAAGTGCGAGTGCGTCACGAGTCAGACTCGTCAAAATAGTGCAAAGGGTTAAGAAATTGATGATTTTGGAATTTATGGATATAGTTATTTGACTACCTTAGAGATCTGCCGGCAGGCAAATTAAACGATTTCGGAATCTATTTTTAGGACTTAAAAATGTTACTATCTAGGAATTCAACGATTTGGAAATTTAATATTTTTGGCTATTAGAATCTAATGAAAATTTTCGAATTTTGGTCATTGAAAATTTAGAACTTTGAACTATTGCAAATGTATGAGTTTGAAAATTTGGAAATTTGTGAATTTATCAAATTTAAGTTACATAATATTGGAAAATTAAAAACTTTCATTTTGGCGTTCGTTTCAGTCCAGTTATCTTCCAACGGCACACACGTCCGAATGACATTGAACAGGCTAATCTGATGATTTTTAAAATGGCCAGGACGATATTCTTGCGGATACGGTACATTTAAATTCCATACTTCGTTCTTTTCATTCATCGATCGGTGACAGTCCCGAAAGAAGATCCATTGTTGCTTGATGTAGATGTTTTCATGAATAAACTTCTATTTGGGATTAAATTTTTTCTTGCATTTATTTTGATTCGTTTCGTTGTTTTATGTAGAAGGTAACCTGATATGGGAAGGTTTCTAAATATGTACAAGTCTAAAATCTAGACAACAATAAACAACTTTTTGATTTTTGTCCTAGTTTTCGAGAAAATAGAAGTTAAAAATTTAATACTTTTTTGTACTGTTACGGAAATGTTATTATCTCTCAGTAAATTCAGAAAATGTGAGATTTGCAAATGATAATTATGGTTACTGAATAGGACGTGAAGAATAATCGTCTGGTCTCTAAGGTCTGAAGATTTCACACCCAGCAACTTTTATTTATGAGAATTAAAGAAGAAGTACGCAGTAAAAATGTCGAATGTGAGGACAGTTAGTGCAAGCAATTACGCATCCAACTGAAAAGTCAAAATACGTTATCAACGGCATATAATCTCGTAAATCACATTCCATAACGGGACAAAAATTTAAACAATTTTGCAGCTGAAGAAGTAAAATTCTTCCATTGAAACGTTTACTCGTGTTTTCCTTTCAAACCAATATCATTCACGTCCTTTGTAGACATTGTTTTTAAACACAATACGCGTTTACGTTGATCGACAAAAGAGCATCGCCATAACAGCAAAGAAACGCAGTGGATTTTCAAGTTTGATTATTACTGTAAGGATGGCTTATTAACACACAAATTAATTCAAGAACTTTTAACACAACTATTCTTTATTCATGATTAATCCAGACTCCGGTATTATTTACTTTAAACAATATCTTAAACTTTCGAGTCGATCACAGTTTTCAACGCTTGCTTACAAAACGTTTCATACAAGTGCCTTCACACAGACCTTCAAACAACTGACATTACGAAAATTAAGCGGAAAATCAGTCAATTTTATCGTATATATTTAATCTATTTTAATTCTGTATATAGGAATGAACCCTTTAACCTACAATTACGTCACACAGTAGGAATGTGATAAACCAGACTCATATTTTCACTGCAATTGAATTTTGGGTCAAATTCTAATTATAATCTGTATCATCAAGGATTGCTGAAGGCAAAACATGCCTAACATTTTAACATTCTTTAGTCGTCTTAACATTGTAGCAATAGTTTGGTAGCTGTGAATGACGCAACTGCCTAGAAAATTATAGGTTAACATTAAATCTACCAAACCGGTCAAATGACCGTTCCACAAGTACTTCATTATGAATTACACAATTTCTTGCAGTGATCCTCCTGAAATCTGCATTGATCAAGATAAAGAATTAATGTATGTACTAATTTATGTTTCGTCGTTTGTTTATTTATTTTTTGACTTCATTTTTCATTTCAAATTAAGTACGTTTTATTGTTAAGGGGTTAAGGTGAAGGTACCAGTAGTTGACACTTTAAGGAATTTTTTGTCTATTTGTTCACATAGCTCAGGCTAAGTTCACTTTACGGAAAATTTATGATTAGCAGTCGCTGCATAAACTATTCTTCTATTATATTACAAGTATTCATTCCTGATGGCGGTTGTAAATTTTTTCTTTTTTTTTTCCTAAACATAAAATTTGATTCAATAGTTGACACCCAGCGAAAACAAAAAATTTAGTAGTTGACATCCTTTTGTGTCAGTAGTTGAAATAGGGAGAAAATTCAATTAATGAACTAGTCTTGATAATGCATGAATACAGAATTTTATTGAACGTTTAAAAAATATTATTCTTGAGTAAGTTTACAAAAAAAATATTCAGTAACTAAAAGTTATTTTCACAAAAAATCGAACTTAGTTTGGTAACTGAATACACATTTCTGGTTCTACTCATTTTAATGGGTTCGTTGATACGAAACAGCACTGAAATGGTTGCAGTCGTTTCAGACACAGCAATTGTAACTCCAGGGAACAACTCTTTTTCGTAGGAAAATACAAAAATATAGTCACTTCTGTATATTTTATGAAGTTATCCTTCGTAGAAGGCATCTCAAAAATGACAGAGGAACAAAGTCATTAGTTGACACGTAGTAATTTACTAATTGACACCGCATGTCAACTACTGAATAATAGACGATTACAAGTTTCAATAGTTGACACCGAGTGAATTTAAACAATTTAGCATTGTTTGTTGCCAATTTTAATAAATAAACCTCTTTTTGAGTTTCAAACAACATAAACGAATGTCTTTTTTATTCACAATGATTAAATAATACAAACTTGCAATACTTACATTTTAACCAAACCTTAGCAATTTATATAAGAAAACACTGAAAAATCGTAAGAGCCGTGCGCAAGTTTGATTAATCGGTTGATATGACACTTTTGAATGGCGGATATGCGTTCGCAATTAAGCACCTGAAGTGCGACAGTATACAGATTAATAAGGTTCGATGTATTCCAACTTGTGGTTTCCTTATTTATTTACTTTTTTTTGAAAAAGTGTCCAGTACTGGTACAGTGACAACTACTGGTGCTCTTACCTTAACTATATTATTTTGTAACCTCTTACGCGTTGCTCTGTCACTGTCTGACCAACGTGTCATTTTGTAATCACAGAAAATAATCGACAAGGATGAAAGAGCAATAATCTCATTACATTTCCGAGAGTGAGCAGTTTCTAACGAATGCAAGGAGAAGACCACCTGCCACCCCCGCCTGACTTCGAATCTTTCCCGGCTGGCCGGTGATGCATGACGGGTAGCCTAAGGATTTATGCCCGCGTCGCACGCCCGCCAACGGTCCATTTATTCGATATCGGAATATGGAAATATTACCCCGCTGATGTCTCGGGTTACTTCGTGGGACCCCTACTCACCTTGAATCCGTAATACTCCCATGGGCGAAGCCCGCATATCCGTTCGATTCTTCCCCTCTCCCTTCCCGTCGACCTCTTAATATTCGCTCTATCGCCGTCATACCCACGATATTCGCTCTATCCGAACAAGTTTATATTCGCAAGCGGAAAACGTCACTTTGTGGCTTTCCGCGAATAGCTACCCTCGATAAATGTCCTGGCCGAATGTCGATTTACGCGAATCTACGGACAGATATCAAGAGCGCTCCAACGGAATATGGAATAAGAAAACGACGCCGGGTTGGCCTAACCGGACTCGAGCGGAACGCACGTGGAATTCCACTCTCGCTCCATATTTTTCACGAATCCGGCTGTCGGTCATCGTGATTGTACGCCGTCGCTTTCTGGATGGAATTTCTTGGCTATGCCCCGATGTTTCACTTCGTTTCCATTTTTTACTTCGATGTTTTGCGAATACTTAAACACCGGTACATTATTTTGGGTGTCACATTTTTTATGTGGTATTCGGTAATGTGTTCGGTACACTTTATTTCGTATTTGATTGTTTATTGAACTATCACTGACTATTAAGTTTGGTATACAATAACTCTAATATGATAGTATATCTAGGAAGCGTCTCTAAATTTCTAAATATCTAGATATTTAGGTATGTAGAATAACATTTTAGGTGTCTAGTATGAACCTGCACATTGACTACCTAAATATTCATGTGTCTTATAGGTATGTACTAGATGCAAGTACAAGACGTATGAAGACCTAGTTATAAGTGAATTTATGTACATAAGGATCAGTGTCTAATCCTCATTTGACTCTAGGCACCTAGTTATAATAAATATATACAGATCATTATATATAAACATGTGAGATTACATAGAACAAATATAAGGGTTAAAGTAGAAAAGAATCAGTGTCTAACCACAAGTATTAGATATCTAAGTACCAGGTTCCTAGTTATAACGGGATCTGGCTACTTAAAGCTGTAAAAGAATCAGCATCCAATCGTAAATATCAAATACCTAGGTACTATGTTCTTAACTCTAATTTAACACTAGATCTACGGACGTTTACGGTCACTTATATTTAAATTTGAACTAAAGTAGAAAAATAAATAAATTGGGGATGTTATGTTAACTGCCTAAGACATTGGTTCTTTAACTTGACGAAAGTTGACATACATTTTTACAAAAATTTCTTAATAAGTTTTGTCATTTAAATTAAAAGACGTATGATCCGTCATTTTGACGGGTTCCGTAAATCTAGTGTTAAATACCAAGCTCAAGTGAACCAAGTTGAAAGTATGTAAGTATCAAGGTACATGATTGAGATACCTATAGATGGATGTATATATACAATATGAATTTAAGTGCATTGAGACATCGGACGTCCATCTATTTCTCCTAACCTACAATTTGGTACTGTTCCATTTATCGAAAGAGCCTGCCTCAAGAAATGACTGAACTAATTCACTCAGCATCCGCAAAGCGTTCCAAGTCAATGTTAACCTACTAAAGCACAAGATTGCCAATAATTCAAAGGGTTATGGTGCACGTGCTTTTCAAAAAGCGTCGCGAAGCCGGCATGCGAAATCGCGGATAGAACGTGATCGCTTCTAGCAAAAATATTCGATAGAACGGCTTCGAAACTCACGCGTGTTGGCTGATACGGATCAGCAGGGCTCGGGACGTGATTCGCTGGTGTGTACGTGACACCAGCAGCGTACGGAGATGCTAGTTTTACCGGAATATGGCACGTGAAACATCGGATTTCGAGTTTATGCGAGCCAGTTAACCTGCTAGGCTCGGGAATAACAATTTTCATGTTTCACGACTGCAACTACAAAATTTGCCGCTTCACGGAATTGGCTAATTAACTTCTTCCCCTTTTTCTTCCCGTTATATTCCACATTTCATCTTTGCATTTTCAAGTTTAGTACGTAGATACTTATTTAGGGCCATTACTTAGTAAGACTATCAAAGTCGTCAAAATGATTGTGCAAATGAAGAACAAAACAATTACAACATGTATATATTACAATATAGAGTTCTTCTATATACATGTATGTATGTTTCATGATATGTATATGTTTCATGTACATGTTCTATATAATATGTATGTTTATCCTCTACCAACCACAATTTTTGAATAAAAATTTCGTTTCTACAGTGAATAATTTACAAGTTATTTAAAAACGTCACGTTATGAAACCCTGTAAATAAACACAACTCAAAGAAACATAAAATTTGATTAAAAGTTTCTATTTAAAAAATTGTTTACAGTGAACGATTTACACGTTTAAAGTCGTCACGTGACTCACTCTGTACATGACGTTCTATTTACTGGACGGAATATTAAAAGTTTGATGAGAACGCGGAATTGAAAGGGGTTCAACGCTTCGAGGCTGAAATATACGATCGAGATTCGAGCCAGGCCAATAAAAGTGAGATCCCCTTTGGACGTTATGGCCATAAATGAAATAAAATGATATTTCCTCGATAAGAAGCGTTTCCCGGGCAGAGGAAAGCCGCTTTATTCAGGGGCGAACAAACACGTCGGACGTTGGTCAGACGTTCGGACGTGCTGCGTGGAAGGGGAGGCAGGTCCAGGAGCAGGGGAATCACCGAGCACTCCATCAAGTCAGAGGTGATTTTGGCCCGGAGCCTGGCCGTATGTCACTCGTACGCTTTTATGGCTTATATCGTGCACCTACAATTCGGAAAAATATTATTTCAGCGTTAAATTGCGACTGCGTGTCGGTCTTCGTTTGTGCGGGGTCAGAGAAACTGAATGGTTTAACTCGTTCGTTGCACTCGAAGATGAACTGTAATCACTTCATCATGCAGCGGTTCAATCTCTGACTGGAAGTTTCACTTTTTAATAAACTGTAATTTAACCGATTTCTAGATACATAAGTAACTAATTATGTCATGTATGCGTCATATTTTTACTTATTATCGAAATGAGTCAAAGTTAGGTTAGGTATTCCGTTCGGGGAATTTTATTATTAAGTTTCGCTTTCTAAAAAAATGTATTTTACTTGATTTCTAAATACATAACTAATTAATTAAGATATGTAAACATGGTTATACCTATTATCTGCACGAGTCAAAGTTGCGTTAGGTTAGGTTTTTTTCTGACAATTTTAGAGAGTGAAATTTTCTGACTGTAGGTTCTTTTTAAAAAACTATAACTTACCCAATTTTTACATACATTGGCAACTAATTATAACACGTATGCGTGATATTCTTACCTACTATCAACACGAGTCAAAGTTGCGTAAGGTTAGGTATTTTTTCTGGGAATTGTACCGAGTGAAATTTTCTGAATACGTTTCTTTTCTTAACACTAATTTCTCAGTATATGAGTTATTCGTCATAACATGTAAACGCGAAATTTTAATGCATTCTCAGAATAAGTCACAGTTACAATAGGTGTAGTATTTTTTATAGAAATTTTGCAGAGTCACATGAAGAGACATTTAAAGAAGCGCCATTTGAGCGAAAGGTTATTACACTCGTTCTGTCGGTCGAGTCAGGTGTGCCAACCTTGTATTATCTGAGGCCGATCGTAGGTGTCAGAACGGAAACCACCCTCTTCAACTGAAAGTTACTGTACGCCTTGTGTTACCTACACCTTCTACTGCCCTTTATTCCAAGGCCGAGCAAACGGAGAACATAACATCGAGTTTCTAACGAGAGCCTAATTTGAACTTCGCATCTGCCCTTCCGCGTGACGATACCGATCGTAGATAATTCGAGCATGCGCAGTGCCGCCAACGATAATTATGCAGCGAGAGGAGCACCGTTCACAGCGACTAATCTCACGGTGATATCTCCAAACTCTCCACACCGTGGAAATAAAGATTCCATTTGTATGGCTAAAACGACGCTAATATTTTTCTGTCACACCTGTGCCTCATTTCTTCTATGCCCTCGATGAATCATCGCTTTTAAGTGGCGCGTTATCGGCAACATCGGCTGGGGAATTTAAACGGGACGAGCTTTATTCTTTCTTTTTTTTTTTAATAAATATGAAACCCTATCTGGCTATTCGTGGCTGTTGCATGCCGCCTGCTTTACGTGATTAATTTACGCGTGCTGTTTTACAACTTATAGGAACCGGTTATCTTAGATGGCATTATTGATTATTGGAGTAATATCGATTCTTATTCAAATTTGTGTATCTTTTCTTTTTCTATTTATAAGTTGGGGTTGAATTAACCTTTTTTGTGAAATTTTTATTTTTTACATTCTATTCTTTTTATTAGCGTGGTGAATTTTGGTCATAAATTCATATTGTTATTGGTCATTGTTTGTATTGTTATTATATTTGTATTGTTATTATTGTTACTACCCTTATAATTCCTTTTATTAGCATCATTATTATTGTTGACATAGTTATTCTTATTATTATTTTAGTGATATTAATGCTATTACTGCTGTTATTTTTGTCAGTCTTGTTATTTTGATTATTACTGTTATTATTGTTATTGTTGCTGCTGTTTGTATTGTTGTTATTTTTTAATTACTTTTATTCCTGTCATTTTCGTTATCTGTATTGTTTCTGTCATTTCTGACATTTCTGTCATTTCTGTTATTTCTGTTATTTCCATTATTACCGTTATTTCTGTTATTGTTTTAACTATGCATTCTGACTTTCTGTAGAATTATTATACACAATACTAGACTGCATTATAAAATATTATGAACCAACATCCAGTATCATTTGTTTAACAAAAATGAAATTGTTAAAAGAAAACGTGCAAAATGTATAGCATTACATTAGTAGTAATACTATCTTATAGACAACAAAATGGTGTTTATTTTATTATTTAAGATTGAAAGCAAATAATATTTATTATATCTCGTATATTACTAAAAATTCAGAGAATGATATAATCATTTATTGAATATGTATAAAATCACCAAACAACAACGCAAAATTCAGTTTCTGGTTATTTCAAAGCACTGACGTTATTAATTTTTCATTGACTATTTATTAATGTTTTCAATTCATTTAAAAAAAAATCTAATTACCTTTATATATAATTTTGTATATTTAGAAGTGATTAATATTCAATTTTAAATTATTTAATTATATTTTTTATAACACTCCCTTATTTTTTTTTGATACATTGCATGTTATAATTGTTTAAATTATACGCAAAATTTATTTACATTAAATAGACAATTTCATGTTCCTTGAAAATGACGTGTTATACTCGATAATTTTTACTTCACATATTTATACGTAAAAATTATGAATAATTTGAAATTCAATTTGCAGTCTCGAATGATTTCAAGTTTAATTTACAACCTCGAATAATTTCATTTAAACATACATCACAATTTCAAACAACTTCAAATCCAATTTATAATTTAACCCAATATTATAATTTCAAATGATTTCAAAATCAACTCGTCCAAACACTTCACCCAGACTTTCCATACAGTCTGTTTTTCAATTACCGAAGAAAAAATTAAAAGAATCGAATAAAGTATCCGTTGCGGATATATCATGCGACCGGTAAATAATGATTTCCCGTGAAAGGATAAGAATCGCAGTTTCTTCTGGAATCGATCCTTCAATTTTCCAATTCCATGAAGGTCATAGATTTTCGCTAGGCAGACGGTCCAGGTCAAATTATTATTATCGTCATCCCGGTGAATCCTGGCAAAAGAGGAAGGTATCATATCTTCCGCGCGACGTCACCAAGCCCCATCCATTATTCTTTATCTGGCGGAGATATAAAAGAAATACATTACTTATATCAAGATTGTTGGCCATTCCTTTTGCGCGAGATTCCTCTTACAGAAACCTCCTTTCGCTTGACCAATACCGAATGATACGTATGAAATACTTTATCAATTCCTCGACGATTTCATATCTATAGGGTGGGTCGCACAATTGATACGTTTTATAGCTCTAATAATTCCAATAATAATACCTGACGTGTAGAAAATATCATTTCCGATAAGTACATTGAGATTGGATGGTCATACGATCGATATAGAGTTAATATACACAGTATGTCTGAAAAGTAACGGAACTTTTTAAATTCAAGCAAAACTACAACCACCATCTATTAAAACAATATCATATTTGAAAACAGTATTCCTCCCCTACAAAACAAACCAATCGTTATTGGAATCGAGCAACGAATTGTAAACTTATAGCGTTTAAAGCGACAGAACCTTTCGTCACCGTGTCACAAAATCACGATGGAGCAAAAAGCGAATATTAAATTCTGCTCGGTAAAGCTCGGTAAAACTTTTACAGAAACATTTGAATTAATGAAAAATGTTTATGGCGACGATTGTTTATCCCGTTCACGTGTGTTCGAGTGGTATAAGCGATTCCAGGATGGTCGTGATACTTTGGCAGACGACCCAAAGCCAGGTTTTGGGTTTTTCTAAATTCTAAACGATTCTAAAGGTATTATACTTCGGGAATTCGTTCCACAGGGACAAAATGTTAATGGCGAATATTATCTGGGTGTTATGGAACGTTTGTGGAAAAGAATCGTTCGTGTGAGGCCCAAATATCGAGCGCCAGGGAGTTGGTTTCTGTTGCATGATAATGCACCATGTCACAGAACTGTCGCAGTTCGTGAATTTTTGGCGAAAAAACAAGTCTGTGTGCTCCAACATCCTCCATATTCGCCCGACTTATCTCCATGTGATTACTTCCTTTTTCCAAAACTGAAATTAATTATGAAAGTAACGTTTTGTAACATTGTTACACAAGTCCGAGCAGCTGTGACGAGGGTGATTGAAACGATTCTGCAAAACGACATAAAAAAATCTAACCTAACATTACTTGAGCGTGCCCAACGGTGTATTGATGCGGAAGGGATGTAACTTGAATAAAAAAAATTAATTTTGGCAAAATAACTAATACTTTTTTTTTTATTTAAAAAGTTCCGTTACTTTTCAGACATACTGTGTATAATCTATTGGAATTAACCGTATGAGCGTGAGCATACATACACTCCAGGAGCTGTTCATGAACACTAAAGTGGCTCAACATTTTTTGCTTTTTCTCGGTTTCACCAGAGGATAAGAAATTTTTTTTTATTTTTAATGAAAATTTAGTATCTAGTGTAAAAAAAAATTCTCTTAAAATTTGAACTTAAAAATTTAAGTTTAAAAGGTTGTTCAAAGCAATTTTCTATAAGTATATTAATATGTTATAATCGATTTGACTAATTGCAGATGTCGTTACGATAAAATTGCGTAAAATTAGATGACAGTATTAAAGCTCACAGCAATGTCAATCAGATGATTCAACCATATCGACGTAGTTAAGAAATCAATAAATAATAAGTCTGGTTAATTAATTAAGAATAGAGTTTGAAAATAGTGAACTTATTTGATGATTATTATAAATTTTCATATTACTTGAAAAGTTAAATTATTGAGAAGATTATTAAGAAGAGCTTAATAATTTTGTGATAAAAAAATTATTAATTTTATGTGAACAGATTAAATTACCGCATGATTTCCTCTATTTACATCCTAATTTGTGGATTTTAAGTGAAGGTTATAAGAATTGTCAAGAAATAAATATGTTTGATATGTAAATATTTGTTGATATGAATATTTGCAATTAATTGGGTAAGTGAACAAACTTTTAATAATATAAATGATTTATATTTAATAATTTTTTTAAATGACTGTGAACAGCAGGAGTGAAATAATTTTGTATTATTGATGCAAAAGAGTTATAAAGAAAACGATTAAATGGGGTAATAGTTTTTATTTTTTATAATTTTTGTCATAAATGCAATAGTATACTTAAAAAAGTACAAATTTAGTTTTCCTAAATTCTTAAAAAAAGTACACATTTTTTTAAGATGAATTAATTCTGCGGTATATTCTGCATCGACAATTATTATAGTATAATGTTAAAAGTTAAATATTATCAAAATATGATGTTAAAATTATATTGTGGATATAATATTGATATTATATTTTGTATATGAA
The DNA here is from genome assembly GCA_945859595.2 of Megachile willughbiella. NCBI lineage: Eukaryota > Metazoa > Arthropoda > Insecta > Hymenoptera > Megachilidae > Megachile > Megachile willughbiella. The sequence goes on from OX243806.1 coordinate 2,328,536, forward strand.
AATACTTCGTACGAAAGTTTGAAATATACAGTTTATCAAGAAGGTAAAATTTATTAATATTCGCAACTGTCTCCATTTTATTTCTATGAAATCTAAAAATGTATCATCTAAAGAATATTATACACAATATTATATTGACAGTCAATTCTTGATGTATTACGTACAACTAATTAAAATGTATTGGTGTTAATGTTATTTGCGATTATAGGTTGCTTTTTACAGAATCGAATATCTTTTTATTCATGATGGTTTTCTCTGATATCGATTCTTCGAAAATCAACGTTTAAATCCTTGGACTTATCGCGTAGTAGTTCTGCAATTCAAAAACCCACATATCTGCAACCTTTAAAGTCATATGCCATTTTGTTTTCCTCGTGTTGTTCGCAACATTCTTCCGCGTTCACTCAGATTTATAAAAAAAACGTGAAAGCAAGCAAATTCTCAACTTGGCTTTCTTAAATTACCAACAATTTTGATTTCATACTTTATAGCAACTTTTTTTAATTATTTATAACTATAACGAGTGTTGATATTAATAGGAAATAAGAGAGGAATACAAACTTTTTTACTTAAACAGAATTTCAGTGAAATGAATTTGGAAAATGTATTTTTGGTAATTACTGTGCTTGCAACAAAAACGACTTGTGTATTCGGTTTTTTTTAGATGATAAATATAAGGAAGCAAATCAATATTACATTGTCCTCTTACAACCTACGACGTATTTTTCTATGTGGATGTTATATTTACGTAATTTATACCACAGAAACTGTGAATGTCACCGAGATGATATCCTTACTGAACGTCATGACCTAATCTCAATCTATCATCATATGGATTATGCAGCTTGTGAATATGTTTTTAACCCCTGGTTTTACATTTATCTTCGTCGTTTGATTTTGACTTATTGAATTTATTTTCTCTTGCTTCACATAAGATCGGAAATTCATGATAGTATGTTGCTTTTTCAGTTACACGTATGTTAAGCAAAACACTATAAGAATTGGACACCTATTTTTTAATACAAGAACGGAACTCTCGTTAATTTAAAAAATATATTAAATTTTCGTTAATTTAATAATTAAATTACTATTACTTATTAATAATTAAATTATTTCGTTAATTTAATATATTAAATTTTCGTTAATTTAATATATTTTTTAGAATCTAAAATATTTAGACTTTTTGTCATTTTTAACACTGGGTTTACAGACGTTTGATGGTAACTTATATTTAAATTTAAATTACAGTAGAAAAATAAATAAATTGGGGATATGTGAACTGTCTAAGACATTGATTCTTTAGATTGACGAAAGTTGACATACATTTTTTTTTTAAATTTCTTAATAAGTTTTGTCATTTAAAATAAGAGATGTATCATCCATCATTTTGACTGGTTCCGTAAATCTAGTGTTAAATATACGAATTGAATTTCAAAAACTGTTTTAAAATTATTAAATTTATAAATTTGTGCGATTTTGGTCATAATTGACCCGGTATTCATCATTTAAGTGATAAAAATCATATTTTCTGTAAGAAGTTATGAATTGCAGACTGACTTAATAGTATTTGCGAAGAATGTGCAATTATTTCAGTGTATATCTTTTTTGAATTACCTTGTACAACTTAGAGAAATCTTTACATAACTTCATACTGTTAAAAAATTTTTTATAATAAATTGTGTAATTTAATAAGACGAAATATGTTTTTCTATTATACGGGCTCTGGTTCATTTATTATTCTAAATACATGACTTTTCGAAAATATATTTTATACTTTATATTATATTTTTAAATTACGTGATATTGATTGTTTATTTTTTATTTTATATTTTATAGTTCACATTTTAAATTTTACATTTTACATTTTACATTTTACATTTTACATTTTATATTTTTTATTTTTTATTTTATATTTTATATTTTATATTTTATATTTTATATTTTATATTTTATATTTTATATTTCATATTTTATATTTTATATTTTATATTTTATATTTTATATTTTATATTTTATATTTTATATTTTACTTTTACAAAAATAAATCAGTTAAAATCTAAGTTTATTGAGACATACAAGGTGTTCAAGGAAATGAAGGTCGACCTTCATAAGTATATAATAATTATTAAAACAAATATAAAAGTTTTATTAAATATGTGTATAGTAATTAATTTCGAAATATAATATTTTACGGACCATATAGAGGCAGCAAGTAAAAAGCTACGCTTTCTGAAAAACTTAAAAATAGATTTTACACTCTATATTGCATATAGAGCAGTGATATCGATATCTAATTAAAAACCGCGATAAAAAATATGAAAAAAAGATAAAAACGGCGTTAAAGTTAAAAAATTCGTAAATAGTGTAACACGTAGAAAATTTGTAAGGAAAACTGTGCCGTTTAATTTTCATTTTGAAAAATAATATTTAGTTAAGAAACATAAACAAACAAGTATCTCCTACTTTTTTAAAATTTATCTTTTACTATACATATTTTTCTTTGTCCTCTACATGTTCAGTTCATTATTCCCATACACGTTAAACACATTTTTCTGCATTACTATCAACATAATAAACTTAGCTTATACAATGCTATGAAATATTAACAAGAAATATGTACCTAGTACAAAACGTGACCCACATTACACAAACCGTGTTCCACATATTACACACGTATTTCAACTGCACAATGTCCTAAGCAAAAGATAAATGTTATAATAAATTTTTGAATATTCCATAACAAATACGTTGAACAACAAATCATGCAAAAGTATTAATACAATTTTATAACTTACCGTCGCTATAACTCTTCAACTTGCATTTTAGAAACTTTTAAACACTATACTTTAGAACAGTGCCTCACATTCACACACTTGCAAGCTCAAATGTTTATACGATTGTTTTTGCTTACAACAAAATATTGTTGGAAGTTCCAATGAATACTCTACCACGCTGTTCACTTAGTCCCGCATTTATTGTCCATTGGTTCGAACTTTCCCTTCTGTTTTCTTTCACCTAAACGTCCCCTTTTAAGAATTTTTCGGTTGGGTCCAGAACTTTTCAAGGACGCGCTAAATGACCTCTTCAATTATCCTCTGTTACAACCATCTTTTCTCCTACTAATAAACAATAGCATTTACAACTTCTATACTTTTAACTTCGAAGAAAACCAATAGTTTTCTTTCTGAAATCAATGTTTTTCGTCAGCATCTTTTTTCAGATTTTATCTAGACCTCACCGAGTCTTCTAGGTAACAAGGAAAGTAGGTGTAACAAGAGGCGATACTGTGACAAAGAAACGAATTTTAATGAGAGACGGAATAATACAACCATTTTAGATGCTCATGTCAAATGAAACCGGGTGAGGATATCGACGCGGTATTTCGAAAAGCTAATGTACAGTGTAAATATGGCGTTTAGCAAACAATGATTTATACCTGCACATTCGTTCGTAAGTTATTTATACAAAATATTTTGTTATTTATTTGTAATTTGTAATAAATACTTTGTCTCTGTAACACATTCATCTGTATTTTCTTGTACTAAATAGTTCGTCATTTCTTCATAAGTTGTTTGTAATAATTGTTTCTGTAATATATATTCTTAAAATATATTTTCTAGAGTATATGTATTTTCATAATGTCTTCCTTTTTCACCTTTTCAATATTGTAATATTCATGTCAAGTCTTCGAAAGCCAATATAAGTAATATAGACAAAATTTATGACAAACAAGTTTATAAATTTATGATTACAAACTTATATTATCAACTTATATCATAAATTTATGACGAAAGTTGATGTAAAATTAAATTTATTTGATTTAAGTTTCCCGCTCGTTTAAGCAACCAATTTAGAGGGATAGGTTTTGAACATCAAAGATACCCAGAGGGTCCCCTCTTGCACCCACTCTTTGGTAACAAGTATAAGAGATTAAGGATTAACCCTGCAAAATAATTACATAGTAAAAAGTCTTATTTTTCGCAATACGAGTTAGACTTCAACAAAATTTTATACACAAAACTCATTATTTATCCTATAACTCATCGTTAACGACAATATTTCGTCGCCACTGATATCAGTGGTAAAATCACCACTAATCGTATTTGGTATCATTTTTGATGTGACATGTTTAACCCTTTGCACTCGAAAGGTGACTCACATTTACCATTCAGTTGATTACAGTTTCAAATAAATATTTTTTAACTAAATCTATAGCATTTTACATATGATGTATAAACATAGTGGTACAATAGCGGCAATTAATAATAGTTATCTTAAAAAAATTCGGCGGACTTTTTAATCAAAATGTTTTAAGGTTCATATTTGGCAACAGTAAAAGTACCTTCGAGTGCAAAGTTGTAAATTTCATTCTTGTTCTATTTATATCTTTACAGTAGGTACTGAGACCTAGGACACCTGTTTTGTAGACCCATTATTTTCATATCGTCCAAATATAAAATAAATAGCAATTATCTTAATTCCTTAATTGATCGACCACTGAGATATTTATCGTGATCCATATTAGATGCAGTTACCCATAACCTTCAATCATTTAATATTAATAATTTAACGTTTTCCCTCGCAGACGAAATGAAACCATCATTTAACTCAGCCTTCTATCCACTATCAATTAGGCTTTCTAGCAGCATAAGGTAACATCAGCTTGAAGAAAAAAAAAACTAACAAGCAGCGAACGTATACTTGGCTTCGACCCTTCCAACATCTACTCGCTTGTCTGAATCGACGCAACACTTAGCAACGAAGGAAAATAATGGGTATCCGTTGCAGAAAATAATTCCCTATCTCGGCGAAGCAACCGTTCACTAACGTCGGATTTTGACACTCGTCGAAGGAAGTGTCGCTTCCTGGACGTATCTTTTATTGTTGTTAACGAAGAACGTGTCGATCTAATGCAGAAACCATGTTACAGTCATAGCGGGTTTTGCTTCGACCACTTGACCCCGTTAATTGTACGCTTGTTTCCGCAGACTTTGCCCACCGATTCCGTAAAACCTTGTTTGTATTCTTCTGGACGATACAATTGTTTCCATCATACAACTTAAAAACAGTTTACTTTTTGAAGATGTTCATTTTTTCACTTTTTACTTTGTAAAATCTTTCATTTTTGGTAATGTTAATATTTTTGTTTAATCAAAATACAATTTTAATCACACTTGTATGAATCATTTTTTAGCTGTCAAACGATCGAGTAATTTTTTTATTTAGAGAAATTGAGAATGGTGGATTTCAAGGTTACGTTAGATTATACTATTACAACATTTTAATTGCTCAAGAATCTCAAATTATTATAATATTATATTATTTTATTATAGCATATATTATTGTCACATGTTACAATCTTGCAGTATTATAATACTGCAATATTATGATATAACAATATTATAAAATTACGTCATTATTATAATCCCTCAAGATTGTCAAAGTAACATAGTATTATAATATTATTTTGTTATAGTATAGTATAATTACATTTTTATATCAAGAATATTATAACATGATATAATAATATTTTAAACAATATTAAAATTATTAGAAACCAAATGTATTAAAATTTAAAATATTAAAACATTACAATATCGTATTACTTAATTAATTTTTAAAGTATCAATTTGAGGAAGAAAATGTAAATAATTGAAATACAGAGAGATCAAATTATTTTGCAATTCAAAATGTCAAACAGTCCTAAGTTAACTATATTTACAATTAATAATAATTTTCTGTTTGCCACTTAAATCTACGATAAACAGAAAAAGTTAACATTTCACTATTTGTATTCTATCTAGTCGATTTTATAATTCATTTACGGAGTACTTATTTTTCCACCTGCTCCCATTAATTATCACAATAATTCTGCTACTATCAGATTCTACAACAACAAAGCAAACTGCACCACGCTCATTCACTATTCTCTCCATTCTTCCTTACATTTACACGTCTGCTATTCTAACCTCACAAATTTGCCTGCCACAGTGATGCTAATTTCTACTTACACAGCCCCGTTGCGTAAAACGAAAATGACTCACTGAATGACTTCCTGCACCTGTTATCTTCGTACAACCTTTTTCTGACCACGAGTTTCTAAAGAGACAACGTCCAACGAAAATGGAAGAACATAGAAGGCTATAACACAAAGTAAATATCGTTGTTCTAGCCATTCGGCATGATTATTAATCGACCGGGCTTTTCACAACGTATTTCGAAAGTCGCAAGCGTGAAATGTGCCGCATCCGGAAAAGGGGAAGTGTTCGCTCACGTGTATCAGCCATTCAACTTCCAATTGCGTGAAGAAAGGTAATGGTGGATCTAGCGTTCTTTTTTTATTAGGCCGATGTGTTACAATAAAGGTAACGAACCGAAATATATTAGTAAGTGATAAAAAATGTAAAAAAATTGATTTCAATGAATTTTAAGAAGGGTCCTTAAAGAGAGTTATAGGGTAATTAGGTTATTGTAGGATAATGATGGGAAATAAAGTTACGACGTTGAGCATGTGTGTGCATGTGATATGCGTTCACTGACATTAGCAAATAATCAGTTTCTGAATTTACTGCCTTCAGATTTCTGTATTTTTACAATTGTAAATCTGAAAATTTGAAAATTATGAAGTTTTTCAATATTTAAATTGATGCGTTGGTAAGATTTGATAGTTAATTCTGTAAACTTCAGAAGTTTGTTTTCATATTTCTACATTTTTAAATTAATAAATTTCTACATTTTTAGGTTTCTAAATTTGTAGATTCATGAGCTTTTAGATTTTTAAACAATTTAATTTGCGAACGCCTAAATTCCCAGATTCCTAAATACTAGGCTTTCTAAATGATTGAATTTCTAAATTTCCAAATTCCTGGATTACTAAATTTCTGAATTCCTAGATTTCTATGTAATCAAATTTCCAAACGTCTATATTTTCCAATTTCTATATGCAAAAATTTCTCTATAATTAAGTTTCTGAATTTCTAGATTTTAAAACTTTGAAATTCCTAGATTCCTAGGTTTCTAGATTTCTAGATTCCTAAATTCATAGATTCCTAGATTCCTAGATTCCTAAATTCCTAAATTCCTAAAATCCTAAATTCCTAAATTCCAAGATTCCCAAATTCCTAGACACCTAGATTCTTAAATTCCTCAATTCCTTGATTCTTAAATGCTTAGATTCCAAAATTCCTAGATTACAAAATTCCTAGATTCCTAGATTTCTAAATTCCTAAATTCCTAAATTCCTAAATTCCTAAAATCCTAAATTCCTAAATTCCAAGATTCCCAAATTCCTAGACACCTAGATTCTTAAATTCCTCAATTCCTTGATTCTTAAATGCTTAGATTCCTAAATTCCTAGATTCCAAAATTCCTAGATTCCAAAATTCCTAGATTCAAAAATTCCTAGATATCTAAATTCCTAGATTCAAAAATTCCTAGATATCTAAATTCCTAGATTCCTAGATTCTTAAATTCTATGATTCCTAAATTCCTAAATTCCTGGATACCTAAATTCCTAGATACCTAAATTCCTAGATACCTAAATTCCTAGATTCCTAGATTCTTAAATTCTATGATTCCTAAATTCCAAAATTCCTAGATTTCTAGGTAATCAAATTTCCAAACTCCTAAATTTTCAAATTTCTATATGCAAAATTTTTTATAATTAAGTTTCTAAACTTCTATGTAGATTCTAAAATTCTGAAATTCCTAGATTCCTAGATTCCTAGATTTTTAGATTCCTAGATTCCTATATTGCTTAATTTTTAGATTCCTAGATCCATTTAAATTCATGATTCCAACAATTCCAAATACCAATCCTAAATTCATAAATTGCTTTTCTAAATCGTTTAACCTTCTACATCTCCAAACTTCCATATTCCTAAATTTTTAAATTAAAATATTGTCAAATTACGATATTATCAAATTTCCGAATTATCATCTTACGAAATTATCAAATATAGAATATTTCACACTAAAATATCAAATTTAATTTATAATTGCCAAATTTAATAAATTGCACTTTCTAAAATTTAAACTCCCCAAATATTTCCGATAATTTATCGGTGTACATAATCATGTACATTAACTCTTCATCGAGTACTTAATCTTCCCCTTTTTATTATTAAATATTATGCGAAGTCAGCGTTGCAGAAAATGTTTCCGCCATTTCGAGAACGACCTGCCACACACGTGACAATTTACGCCGTGCATCAGGACATATTACCCTCTGTCCTTATTTGTAAAGGGGAATTCCCTATACTTGTAAATGGCGTATAATGTCGATCCACATCGTCATAATTTGCTCGCGTTATGCAACAGGCAGTTTAACACATCAGATAAGAAGAGCCAAAGTGAAGCGTGTCTACAATTACCTGATCTAAAAACACCGATAATTATTTTACGAGAGTAATTATCGGTGCAATTATAAGACATGTTATTCACGGTATTTGTTACGAAAAAAGAACAGAAAATTGTGTCAATGATGGGGGAACCCGTTAAGGTGGCACGCGTGTCGGATATTTGGATTGAAAAACTGGCTTGAGCTGTTTTATTGGTTTTAAGAACGTAAATTGTATTCAAAGGTGGTAGAGTACAATTATAAACAATAGGGTGACGTACAGTATAATCGAGTAACGTACATGTTTAAGAATTCGTTTTTGAATAATTTATTGGACGATTTATACATTTTTTGTTTGTTTGGAAAGTTAGGAATTTGAGAAGTTGGAAAATCAGGAATTGGGGATTTTGGGAATTTGGGTACTTGGGAATTAGGAAATTTGGGACTTTACACATTTGTGAGTTGAAAGATTTGGGAATTTAGGAATTTGGAAATTTCATAATTTAGGAATTTGGGAAATTGAGCATTTGGGAATTTGGGAATTAAGAAATTTGGGATTTTACAAATTGTGAATTGAGAGACTTGGAATTTTGGGAATTTGGGAATTTGGGAATTTGGGAATTAAGAAATTTGGGATTTTACAAATTGTGAATTGAGAGATTTGGAATTTTGGGAATTTGGGAATTAAGAAATTTGAGATTTTACAAATTGTGAATTGAGAGATTTTGGGAATTTGGGAATTTGGGAATTTGGGAATAAGGGAATTTACGAATTTGGAAATGTGGAAATCCTGGATTTAAAAGTTTTAATTATTGGATATTTAATTTTTCCGGAATTTATTGATTTGAAATTTTGGAAATGGAGGATTTGAAAATGTAAAATTTAAAAGATTTGCAAATTGTGACGGTTCCAAATTCTAACATTATTCAAACAGCATATTTCCGAATTTCAAATGTTCGAAAGCTATATTTCTATTTTATCCACATTTTCAAGTTTCTAAATTAAAAAATTTTCAGATTTCTGAATTCACAATTGTCTGGATTTTTAAGTCGTGACATTCTGAATTAAGAAATTGTAAAATATCATAATACCAAATTTTTCCAATTTTTCCAGTTTCTACATGTCTGGAAGTCGAATTTTCCAAATTTCTAAATCTTCAAATGTTCTAATATCCTAATTTTCTGATTTTCCAATTTTCTAATTTTCTAATAATTTAATTTCCAACTTTGTACATTTCTAAAATTCACAGTTTTCAAATCTTTAACTTTTCAAGTTTCCAAATTTCTAAATTTTGCAACCTCTAAATTTCTAACTTTTCCAATTTTTAAATTACCACATTTCCTTTCTAAATTATTTCATTTTCAAGCGCTTTCATCATCAAATGTCTAAATTTCTAAATTTTCAAATTGTCAAATATTCGGATCCTTTTTCGACATTTTCAAATACCTAAATCTTCATATTTTAGAAGTTCTTGCACTGAAAATTTAAAATTGTAAAACTTTTCCATATATCATAATTACAACGTACTTTATCAGAATTAAAAAAAATTATGTAGCAAGGTATTAAGGATCAAGTATATATTAGTAATAATTATTTTACGACAATACTTGTATTTTATTTCCATATATCAAAATTACAACGTACACTGTCGCAATTGGAAAAATGACGTAACAAGGTATTACTGCCATTAATTATTTTACTTGTATTTTATTTCCATATATCACCATTTCTCTGTACGTTGTCACAATAGAAAGAATAATGTGGCAAGGTGTTAATATTAATACGTTCTTTCCATATGCTATTTGCATCAAATTTATATATCCGTTGCGCATGAAACTAGACAATAAACCCGCATGCGAAACAATAATGTTACAATGTAACCACCGTATACATTCAAGGGCTAATTGAAAACGCACAAACGATCATGTAACCCAGCTGATATTAGGCCACACTTCAACCTAACCTATCCACGTCGTACGCGATCGTAATCGATGCGAGAACGCTCGTCCTCTCGAAAGAAACGTCGACGGAAAAAAAAGGCCACCAGCCGTGTATCGTCGTGGCAAAGCTTCTTCGCACGAATTAAAATTCCACTTCCGGTGGGCCGATTCGCTATCTCCGGCGAAACCGCGTCGATAAAATAGTCGGAGGTAAGGTTGCCCGAGCACGGATAAGCAGCTGTGCCCCGTGGCGCAATAAACGCTCGTGCTCGCACGTGCTCGCTCGCGAATCGAACTCTCTAATTCATATTCCTGCACCTGACTGACCCCTCATTCCTTCGCGGCATCTCATTTAACACCCCCGCGGGCCAGCCCATCACCTGCAACCGAAAGTGTTTTCGAGGGGGCCACGTGGCCATGGTGCCCGCGGTTTTTACGGCGAGCCGCTAATTTCCACCGTTGAATATTATTAATACCGGGGCCATCCGCGGCGGGGAGCAGCTGCCGCGAGCGGAGGAGGAGCATATGACTACAGTACTACACAGTATATCTGAAAAGTAACGGAACTTTTTAAATTCAAGGAAAACTACTAGCACCATCTATTAAAACAATATACTATCTGAAAACAGTATTCCTCCCCTATAAAACAAACCAATCGTTATTGGAATCGAGCAACGAATTGTAAACTTACAGCGTTTAAAGCGACAGAACCTTTCGTCACCGTGTCACAAAATCACGATGGAGCAAAGAGCGAATATTAAATTCTGCTCGGTAAAGCTCGGTAAAACTTTTACAGAAACATTTGAATTAATGAAAAATGTTTATGGCGACGATTGTTTATCCCGTACACGTGTGTTCGAGTGGTATAAGCGATTCCAGGATGGTTGTGATACTTTGGAAGACGACCCAAAGCCAGGTTTTGGGATTTTCTAAATTCTAAACGATTCTAAAGGTATTATACTTCGGGAATTCGTTCCACAGGGATAAATTGTTAATGGCGAATATTATCTGAGTGTTATGGAACGTTTATGGAAAAGAATTGTTCGTGTGAGGCCCGAATATCGAGCGCCGGGAAGTTGGTTTCTGTTGCATGATAATGCACCAAGTCACAGAGCTGTCACTGTTCGTGAATTTTTGGCGAAAAAACAAGTCTGTGTGCTCCAAAATCCTCCATATTCGCCCGACTTATCTCCATGTGATTACTTCCTTTTTCCAAAACTGAAATTACTTTTGAAAGTAACGTTTTATAACATTGTTACACAAATCCGAGCAGCTCTGACGAGGGTGATTGAAACGATTGCGCAAAACGACATAAAAAAATCTAACCTAACATTACTTGAGCGTGCCCAACGGTGTATTGATGCGGAAGGGATGTAACTTGAAAAAAAAAATTAATTTTGGCAAAATAACTAATACTTTTTTTTTGTTTGTCATTTTATCAAAGAAAAATATGGTAACAAAGGGGAAAGATAAACGTGGTGACCAAGGACAATGAAATGTTTTTCCTAGAGAAAGATACGGTGACTAAGGAAGATGTTTTTCATTGATGCTTGAGGATTTTTGAAAACTTGACAATTCGGGTACTCGTTAAAAATGACAGAGCAGAGGGATTTGGAGAACGAGGATGATGACCAAGCATAATGATATACATATGATAACTATATTCTTTCTGAAGAAAAATATGGTAACCAAGGAGGAAGATGTCTTTCTGTCATTGATGTTTAGAAATTTTGTAAAACTTGAAAATTTGGGTACTTGGGGCCAGAGGGATTCGGAGATCGAGGATGATAACCAAGCATAATGATATACATGTGATAACTATAGAGGAAGATGCTTTTCATTGATGTTTGAGGATTTTTGAAGACTTGAAAATTCGGTTACGGGTTAAAAATTTGAGGATGGAGGAATTTGGAGACCGAGAATGATAATCAAAGATAGTGATGTATGATAACCATATTCTTCCTAGAGAAAAATATGGTGATCAAGGTGGAAGATGCTTTTCAGTCATTGATATGCTTAAGGATTTTTGAAAACTTGAAAATACTGGTACTAGATAAAAATGTGGGTACAGAGGAATTGAAGATCGAGGATGGTAACCAAGGATAATGAAATATGATAACCATATTCTTCGTAGATAAAAATATGATAACAAAGGAGGAAGATGTTTTTCAGTCTTTCATTTTTATGATTTTTGAAGACTTGACAATTCGATTACGGGTTAAAAATTTGAGGACAGAGGGATTTGAAGACCAAGGATGGTAACTAAGGATAATGAAATATGATGACCATATTCTTTCTAGAGAAAAATATGGTTACCAAAGATATCTTGCAGTCGTTGATATTTAGAATTTTTAAAAACTTGAAATTTTGGGGATAGTGGAATTTGGAGACTGAAGATGATAACCAAGGATAATGAAATATAACCATATTCTTCGTGGATAAAAATATGATAACAAAGGAGGAAGATGTCTTGCAGTCTTTCATTTTTATGATTTTTGAAGACTTGACAATTCGATTACGGGTTAAAAATTTGGAAATAGAGGGATTTGGAGACCGAGAATGATAATCATGGGTAGTGATATATTCTTCCTAGAGAAAAATATAGTGACCAAGAGAGGATGCCTTCTAGTTGAGTTTTAGAAACTTTTGAAGATTTGGAAATTTTAGGACGAATTAAGGTAAAAATTCGTATATCGAGAAATCTAGAGAGTTTTCGATTTGAGGGTTTGCGAATATGGGAATCTGGGAATTTTGAGGATATTGATATTTAAGATTTAACACTAAAGATTTAGGAATCTAGGGATTTGACGTGTTAGGAATGAGGGAAATAAGAAATTTGTGGACGTAGGAATATTATAATCATGGAATTTGGGAATCCAAGAATATTGGAATTCAGAAATTATCTAGGGATCTAGGGATAGAACACAGAAATTTGGGAGCCTAATTTAGGAAAGTTTGTAATTGACGATTTACGGAATTGGGGATCTAAAAATTAGAGATCTTCGGATGTTATATTAGAATTTAGAGATCAAAAGTTTAGATTTAGGAGTTTAGAAATTAGAGGCCCTTAATATTTAAGTATCTAGGGGAATTAGGATGTTGAATTTTAGAAATCTACAGATATTGAAGCGCAAGAACTTGGGAATCGACGAATTTAGGAACCTTGAAACTTGGAATCTAGGGATGTGAGTCCAACAGTTAGGAGACTTCGAAAATTGATCTCGCTATATTGCCGTCTCGAAATTTGGATATATAGGCACTTGGTAACACAGAAATTGGAGTATTTAGGAATTTAAGGATATCAAGGTATTTGGACTGCGAAATTAGAGTATTTAGGGATTTACGGATATTTGAGGTTTCAAGAATTTGGGGATTCTGGAACTCAGAACCTAGGGACTTGAGGGTTCAGAAATAAGCGAATCTAGAAATTTATAGTTTCAAGGATATTTTAACCTTAAAACTTAGAGGTCTAAAGATTTAGGGGTATCTTATGGTATCTGGAGTCTTCGAAACCCAGGGACATTGCATATGTCGTTCTTAGGGATCTCGACATATGTTGTTTAAGTATTAGAGAAAGTGACAGAATCTAGAGATTTTTGAGCCTAGGAATATCAAGATATATTGATATTGAAACCTTAGTATTTGGAGATCAAGCAGTTCAGAGTCGTAGATAGTTTCGAGCTTTGAGATTTGGTTGCCCAAAAATCTTGAAATCTAGTGATTTGCGAATAGGAAAACTCCGAACCTTGGAATTTTGGTATCTCAGAATCGCAATGAAACTATAAGATCAAAATGACGAAACGAACAGAATGAATGTCTTCATTTCCAATTCGTATTACTAGTCTGGTGACACCTCCGAGATGTCAGACAAATATACACGTGACTTAATTATAATAAGCATTGATATTACTCCGAATGAAATTTTATCGAAGCAATAACATATACTCGAAACAGACTGCGACAATCATTCCGATCGTTCAATTACCCGCATAAATTTCTTGAAGCGGCCCTCATGCTAAACGGCTAGCTATAACGGAAATAACGTTTGGCCGGCACGGCGGAAATAAATTTTCCCGCGCCATTGATGTACAATTTCATAATCTTAATAGCAGCGCAATTTCGCGCGGCAATAAAAGTCAAACAATATTCACAGCCGGCTTTCCATCACGGGAACAACCCCTCAAAAGCAGAGGGCGGGTTTGGAAAAAAAAAGAAACAAATACAACACGCACACAAAAAATTCCTAGCGACCAGTCGGTAAATTTCCAACCCATACCCGGTCGCGTCCGCAACTGGCCGGGCGTAATCGTAAAAAACCGTGTCGTATCGGCGCCGACTATATACGTCGATATAAAAATCGAGCTGTCAGGTGCGTGCACGTCCAGTGGATTTGTTAAGGTGCAGCAGGTTCATAAATGGCTGCCCCACCTCATCCGCTGACCTGTCGCCTGTGCACAGAGCGACCGGAAGCGGCCGATTTGGGCTCTTTTAACGAAATGTTCGTTCTGACCTCGATACTGCCATATAATATCACAGCCACGTGACCGCATCGAACATTAAGCGCAATTATGCGAGGAATAGGCACCGACGTGGCCAACGGGTCTCGTTAACCCTTCAACCTACGATTTGGTTAAACTTGGGTCGGTTTTATTTGCATTTTTTTATAATATTCGGTAAATATGGATGAAATATAACTTTTGAGCCCATAAATCCCGAGATTTAAGATTTTGTTAAAGTTTAGTAGTTTTGTAAAACAGTAGGAATAAGATATAAGGAGGCACAAGTGGAGTACAATGAAAGTTTGTAATACTTATAAGGAATTGTTCCATCAGTTGTATCAAAGCGGGGTTTAAACACATTTCTTCTTTCCGATCTCACCCTCTGAAAATTTATTTATTTTTCACTTTTCTATGAATGTTATTCCTCGTTCCGCCGTATCATTAACAACTTGCAAACTTTTAAATATTTCTTGACAATTCTTATCATTTTTGTTTAAAATCTATAAATCAGAATGGAAACAGAGATAGTCATGTGTTGATCAAATTGTTCAAATAAAATTAGGGACCTTTTTATTAAAAAAGTATTAAGATCTCTTGTAGGCAGTCAATGAATATTGCTTGGTACCAAGAAATATCAGAATTGTGAACAATCATTAAATAAGTTCACGATTCTCAAACAGCATTCTAACGAATTAACCTCGTTTATTATTTATCGATTTCTCAACTATGTGGATATGCTTAAATCAGCTGATTGATATTGCTGAGAGACTTAATACTAACTTGTGTAATTTTATCATAACGACTGTACTCACTTAAATTGTATTTAATAAACAATTGTACTAATGTATTAATAAGAAGTTGCTTTGGGCGACGTCTTAAATTTAAATTTTTGAGCTCAAACTTTCAGAGAATTTTTTACATAATAACTTTTTAGAAGGTGGATGGAAAAAAATAGAAAAAATTTTTTTGAACTACCCTAATCAATAATCATAGTAATAATATCAAAGTCATAATGTGAACAATATCTAATACATTGATGGTTAGGTTACAATCTAATATAACCTAATAAGGTTAGGTTATATATTATATCTCTGATACGTGAGATACTATTTGGTCATGTATTGACAATGTATGCATAAGCAAAACAAAAGTGTTTTGGAAGAGCTAAGATTATATTCCACAAATACCAAACTAAGACTAGTTTTATGGACGTCCGATGTGCAACTACTTTTGGATTAAAAAAAATATACATAGGATCAAACATAAATTAATTTATAATTCTTTACCTCGTTAAAAGTTAATATACTTTTCGACAAAGGCATTTTAATAAGTTCTGTGATTTAAACTAAGAAATCTATGATGCGCCATTTTTATGCGTTCCATAAATCTTGTGTTAACATAACTTTTGAATTGATAAATTCTGACACACAAAATTGTATTTTGTTTATATTTACTCAACATTCTTAAATTATGTAGAAAAAGGTAAAAAGAAAATGATGCCCTAAAATGAAGTTTAGCCTACGATTTTTTCGATAGTTACCACGGCTAACTAATTATTGCATTAATATTACTACCATTTCTACTAAGGGGTGTTAAAAGACATCTTTCAAATTTTAACTTAAAATTATTCTCTAAGTTGAATCATTCCTCTACAATAAATTTTTTGACTTTTTATACAATAGTTGTTAAATTAATTCAGCGATGTCATTTTCTTCCAGCTCATCGTTGATCTAAAAATGTGCATATGGTATATTTATTTCTACCAGGAGGTGTCTTTTGACACCTTAAGGATTTCATGACAGTGCCTAATTTTAAACCATTTTACATATAAATATCAACACCATTTTGCAGCATCATATCAATTATAATCAGATTAGAGAATCCCTATTTCCGTTGTAACGGAAAATACAGGAGTTGCGACATAACTTTGATATTCGCTTATTTCCCGCCATGTTGCATTTTAGTGTTCACCGCTATATTTATATTTTGTAGATTGATGAATTACGCTAGAATTTACAATCCAATTAAATAGTCTCTAATAAAAACACATCAATGTATCGATAAATATATTCCTCAAATTATCTAAATTTAATTGAGAATTTGAAATTCGAACAGTTTTGACAATTATTTGCATTCAAAGGTGTCAAAAAACACCTTTTGGTCGAAATAGGTACACACATAATCGTGGTAGAAATAGTGTTAAGATAAACAAAGGATGTTGAAGCATTGGGTATAATTAGGAGTTAGTGATCCTTAATTATACAAATTATAAGTAGTATTGGATTCAAGATTCAGATAGAGTACAAATACAATTTAGATTTATTACATTTGAATAGTAATGGACGTTGTGAATGTGACTTGCATAAGCCAAGGAGTAAAATTGCATCCGTAGCTTCTTATGGTTCTTCATGTACAGGTATGATTATCGGCTATTGATATTTATTGGTATTTTAAAGACAGATGGATAATATCAACCGAAAATGGAATCTCTGGAACTGACTGAAGCAAATTGTAAAGTGTATTGCAATTACTATTATACATTTAAGTTTAGGAACTGAAAAATTTTCAGATATTAAAACTGCAAATATTTAGAAAACGAAACTTTAAAAATTTGTTAAAAATTTGCAAATTTGAACACTTGAAAACTTGAAAATTTTTGAATATATATTTTGAACTTGAAATTTCAGAGAATTGAAACTAGAATATTGAGAAGTATGGAATTTAGAAATTTGGAATTATAGGAACTTAAAATTTTAGAGATTTAGAACTTGAAAATTAGGAAAAGAGATATAGAAACTTGATATTTGAAAATTTGGAACCTAAGGAATTTGGAAATGTAGAAGTTTAGAAATTTTTAATTTTAGATATTAGGAACTTGAAAATTGGGAAGTTTCAATATTTAGAAAATTGATATTTAAGAATTTGGAATTGAGAACTTAGAAATTTAAAAGTTCTGTGATTTCAGTATGTAAAAATTTAGAAATATGATGAATTGAAAAACTGGTAAATTGGAAACTTTGAACTGTGGAAATTTAACAATTGAACATTAATAAATTTGGAAACATTAATTTGCAAACATGGATCCTATAAAATTCTCTCTATCGATTCACTATATACTACTTATAATTAACGTCACATATTTTAATTTGGTTTAACCCACCTATAATGTATAAAAAATTTTTGTTTTATATTTTAAACATTACACAGAACACATAAAACATAAATCTTGAAAAATTAGTCAAGTCAGTTCAGTATATAATTACTTATAATTAAATTCACTTATTTTAATTTCGTCCAACGCATCTATAATACATATCAAATTGCATATTTTAAATGTTAATTGTTAATAGATATCATATAAAACACATAAAAAGTGTTAAAAAATTAGTCCAGTCGGTTTAGTACACTGCACACATTTTAAAGCACCTATAGTACCCCTCAAATTATTTTTATTCATTGCAAATATATGTTTCTATAAATCACACAAAAAATGAATCTTAAAAAATTCGTCCAGTGGATTAAATAATCAAATAATTAACGTCACTTGTCAGTTTCCACTTTACCTTTACCTTCAAAATTTTCAAACAAATTTGAGTGCTAAAAAATGATAAGAAAGTACCAATTCATTAAGCTAACCGAGTACCATCGATTATCAGAAGTTCACATCAGTACCTTTCCACGGTTTCCGTCATACGTGGCATCGTCGGAAGTAGCGGGTATAATAAAATCGTGACACGTATCGTGCGTGCCTGCAAAAACATATTTTTCATCCCGTTCCAGGAAATTTGCTTATTAAGGAGGATTTCTCCCTATCTCTGTCTGTCCGTGTTGAAGAGGCGCGATCACCAGACACCTCCTCTTCTTAACCGTCGTGTAAAACGTGCGACGAATGGCCGTCCCGACAAATGAGGCAATAAATTCCCTTGGATGTAACCGAAAGTTCTTCGCTATCGTTTTTTATCTGGGGACTTTTCGCGATAGGCCACTCCTGAAGCGGAAAACTGGCTTTCAACTTAAATTACGCGAGAATGCGGTAAATATAAATTTTGGCAAGTACGCGGAATAAGAGAACGTGCGGTTTCAATAACCTTGAGATGTATCAAGCTAATAATATTTATATAGTAGTTTTAACATTTATATATTAGTTTTAAGAATAATTTTTATATGACAACTGCGCAAATTATTTTCACTGTTAATAGAATTGATGATATTTTAGGTGTTTTCAAAATTGACATTTATATATCTTGAAATTGTATAAGCTATCATCAATTATATATTTTTAATAACAGTGAAACTAATTTTGAGTGAGATTGTATATGGTCTTTGTCAGTTTTCGAGATTATCATAAAAATATATTTATCGCTTATATTTCTGGCAAATTTGAGAATAATAAGGGGATAATCAGTTATACATATTTTTGGTACATATATTTTGCACTTATATTTTTAGTAAGTATATTTACCGCTTATATTTTTGGTAAGTATATTTGCCAAAAAGTATATTTACTATTAGGTTTATTACATCGTAAGAATTACGTAAGATTTCTTCTGAAATCACGAATAAATATTTACTGTATTTATGTGTAATAAATGTAGTTCACAACAGAAATTGTACAGAATGATGACCTTGTCAATATATTTTAAGGTCATTGGCGGTAGCTCCACTATTTTGTAAATTTGCTTACATTTTAATAGATTTTGGTGTAGGATTAATGTAAATTTTATGCACTTCAAAAGTGTTTAAATAATTACAATGTGTACTTATTATATTCTTATTGGAAAATATTCTAATTGAATTGTATTCACATTGGATGAATGTTTCATAACAAAAATAATTATACGATATAAATGAATTTTTTAAATATTCATTAACAGCACTAACGTAAATTCATACAAATGTTACAAATTTTCAGTGTTGTAATAAACGAAAGATGTTTATAATTTGAATAATAACAATTTTTTAATAAACCTATTTCAGTAAGTACAAAATGGTAGTACTTGGATGATATTTTATTTTTTTCATCGTAGTTGTAATTTGAGTGGCTATTTGTACACGTTTAATGGTGCATTTGGAATATATGATAATTGATAGTATGTACCGGTATTGATGGATGTATTATTGGAACACTATTGCGGTTAATTCGCTTCAACACAGTGCGAGTTAATTTTGAGACCAGTACCATCAAAGGTAACACGGAAATCCCATTTGCGTAATCTGATGATATTACGGCCATTCTGCTTTGGAATTCTATAATTCACTGATTAAATAAGACTGAATTGTGCAAAAAACAATTTCTTAATTCCTTAATCATCCAAGTATTAAATTTTATTATATCTAAGATCAAATATTGAATATTTAGTTACCTATTATTTACAGTTTGAAACTTTAGATTTATAACTTATTGTTAGAATTAATACTAAAACGGTCAAATGACTACTTCGCAAGTTTGGTACTATAAGTTACACAATTTGTTAAAATGCGTTCCTTGAAATATGCGTTGATTTTCATGAAGACAAAATTAACATGTATACGATTTTATGTTCAGTTATTTATTTATTTTTCATCTTCATTTTTAATTTTAAATTAAATGCACATTATACGCTGGTAGGTTTAGTGTTAGTATTTGGTACATAGCACTTGGTAGTTGGAAATTTGAGAATTAGATCTTGGATATTAGAATTATAAGAACTTCTATTTAACACCTAATATTTAGAATTTAGAACTTTGAATTTAACCCATACGACTTAAAATTTAAAACTTAACTTAAAACTTAAAACTTAAAACTTGAAACTTGAAACTTGAAACTTGATACTTGAAACTTGAAACTTGAAACTTGAAACTTGATACTTGATACTTGATATTCAATACTTACGATTTAAAACTTAAGACTTAAAATGTACAACTTAACAGTTAAAACTCGAAACTTGACACGTGATACTTAAAACTTAAGACGTGTTCTTAAGTTTATGACGTAATAGAAATTGAAACTTAAAATTGAGGACTATCTACTAAATACTTAGTACTAAGAATGTAATATTTAGTATTTGGACCTCAGGACTTGAAATTTAGAAATTAAACTTGTCTCTAAAATTTATAAACTACAATTAGTACTTAGTGTTCAACATTTAGTACGTAGGACTTGGGGCTTCGGACTTAGAACGCATAGTTTAAAGTTCAATACTTTAGTACTTCTAACAGGAGGTTTGGACTTGCAAGTATAGAATGGAGAACATAATATTTAGAGCTTATTTATTATTTAGTACATAGTGCTTGATACTTGGTATCTGTTACTTAATATTTAGCACATACTATTAGTAATGCTTGTACTTAATATGTAGTGTTTGACATTTAACAGTAAATACTTAGTGTGCTATTTTTATTAATTGTAGTACTCGTTACGTGGAACTTAATACCATAGTGTTTAATATGTAGCACTTGTTTAATATTGTTGAATACATAGTGTTTAATATGTAGCATTTAATATTTAGTACTATATACTTATCGTTAATATTCAGATTGTGTATAATTCAGACCGTGTTTTAAATTTTACAACTTGCAATCAATACGTATAATTTTAATTTAAGAGCCTAGAAAATTCAAAGTCTAAAGCTGAATGCTCACTACGTTGCTATAAAGTGTAATGATAATCGTCATGCGTTGCTTGTTCCAGACAACAATTGGCAATAAAGGTGTTCTTTTAGCAAATAAATATGTATAAATTTAAAGGAGGAGCATAGAATGATCGGTTGCAAGGTAACTATGTTCACCTGCAACAACCGCGTTCAAGAGTTGCTAGAAGGGAACACGCCTTGTTTCCGACGCTGTTAATGCGACGCTCGTGGCGCGTGTACGCGCGCAGGAAGTTACTTATCTCGACTCGATGCTGGCACCCCGGTGATATATTATTTAGGAACCTTATGCTAAACAGTAGGTATTGTGCCGATGTATTCTACAATTGCCACTATCGTTATATTTCTTTCATTTTTCACTTCGTATCTGATGAATATTAAGAATGACAATAATAATCTCTGTAATTATAAAAACAGAGTACACATCACTTCAAACACCTTCAAATATATTATCAAGGACGTGACTTTAAACAACTTTTCCACAGACATGTAATAACCGTTTCAGAGATATTCGTAAAAATATTTTAGATATAATTATTTATAAAAGAACACTTCACCGATTTTAATGACCTTTCAATAGCTTGCCAAGGTTAACATTATAAATAACTTCTCTCTGGATATATAACCGTCATCTGGCTTTAAATTCGAAGATATTCGTAAAAATATTTTAGATGTAATTATAAAAGGGCACTTCCCCGATTTTAATGACCTTGTAATATGTTGTCAAGGTTAACATTTTAAATAACTTTTCTCCGGACATTAGGCTTAAAATTCGAAGATATCCAAAAATATTTCAGATGTAATTATAAAAGGGCACTTCATCGATTTAAATAACCTTAAAATATTCTATCAAGGTCAATATTCTGAATAATTTTGCTTACGTGTAATCACCTTTCAATCTTGGTTTATAAGATACACGCAAAAGACTTCAGTGAAATTTACAATATGCATATCTATAACGAAAAAATAATAATCTGCAATCAGACCCTAATGGTCATTAAAAGAATAAGCTGCTTGATATGCTGCATTTTTTTGAAGGAATAGGTATATTTTAAAGGTTGCTGTAGGACAATGCAGATGGAGATATAAATACATCTATGTATCGATAACGATATAAGTACTACACGCGTCTGGTAAATTGGCAGCTGGAAATAAGGCAGACCCTATTACGTCTTGTGTCATTTTGCGAGACGCGCATAAAATGTTGGTATAGTGGCGATACATTCAAGCGATATGTATTTATTTTCTTTTGAGAGTTATTTCGTATAATTATTTTGAGAATAATTGCCGTTAATTTTTATAATTTTTCCAGTTAGATAATTTAATATATTAATGAAAAATAATCATTAATAATATTCATTAAAATCCATGAGAACGTCACATATCGACAGGTTCATCTTACAATTATTTTTGGATTTAAGTCATTGAAATAATACTAGAGTAAATATTGTGAAATAAATGAATTTAATAGTTCACATTTAATCTGAGATTGTTTACCTATTGGTTCACTTTTATTTAAGATTATTTAATCCTACTTTAATTAATCTAAGCTAACCTAACATAACCTAATTCTGCCTTTCAAAATCGGAACTGTGAACAGTAAGTGCTAATCAGTGCATAATTAGATGTGAAGCGAAAAACACCGCCAAACAATCGGTGCAAAATGAGTAATTTCCATGAAACGACCGTGTGGCCTCGGTGCTTCTTGCAATCGTTTCCTGTTCCCAGGCCCAGTGAACACGTGGGCTCCTATTAATTTCGTTTACTCTGCCAAAACCAGTATTTTTCTCTGCTATGACTCGTTGATATTAGTAAACGGTTAATTGAATTGTAAATGGGACTTGATACAAAATTTAAAACAAGTGAGTTTACAAACATCGTAATAAACACTAAAAGCTTACACCATCTCTAAATCGTTGAATATGTCATACTAGACATTAGTTGTAAGCGTTGATATTAAGTATTAAGTATTGAATTAATTTATTCTTAAATTAAATTGTCAATTTTTATTAAATTTCTAATACTTTATATAATCATAATTTATAACCTATAGTTAATATTCTTAATATGAACAAAGAATATTTTTTCTATATGTATTTCATTCTCTTTGTACATTATTTTTTTGAAGTTATCTACAAATATTTTATCTTCTTAAATTATCCACAAACATTTTAATCTTACCTTTCTAAATTGTTTACTATTACATTATTATTTTTAATATAATTATACAAAATTGTAGAATAACAATTTGAATAACAATTTATTTAATATTTGTTATAAATTCTAACAGAAATAAATAAGGTTATTTCAATCTTTAGTCTACCATTTCTTCTCACACCCTCGAGAGTTTACTAGTACCTTGTCATTTTTAATATAATTACATAATATTGTAGAATAACAATTTGAATATAATATAATAATACAATTTGAATAGAATAACAATTTGAATAACAATTTATTTAATATTTGTTATGAATTCTAACACAAATAAATAAAGTAATTTCAATCTTCATTCTACTATTTCTTCGTACACCCTCGAGATTCAGCAATTGATTTTAGTTAGTACAAAACTTCAACATTTATTTCGATTCTACAACATAACATCCCATCGTTAGCAGCAAAATCGTTCCGTCCATTTCACACGTTATTTTTATTTTCAATATAATTACGTAAAATTGTAGAACGACAAATTTAATAAAAATGAGTTGCAAAAGAATTAAATAGCGTAATTTCAATCTTCAGCCTACTATTTCTTCGTACACCCTCGAGATTCAGCAATTGATTTTAGTTAGTACAACGACTGCAACATTTGTTTCGATTCTACAACATAACTTCCCATCGTTAGCAGCAAAATCGTTCCGTCCATTTCACACGTTATTTTTATTTTCAATATAATTACGTAAAATTGCAGAACGACAAATTTAATAAAAATGAGTTGCAAAAGAATTAAATAGCGTAATTTCAATCTTCAGCCTACTATTTCTTCGTACACCCTCGAGATTCAGCAATTGATTTTAGTTAGTACAACGACTGCAACATTTGTTTCGATTCTACAACATAACTTCCCATCGTTAGCAGCAAAATCGGTCGTTCCGTTCATTACACACCATCGCCGCTCCCGTGTGCGCCATGAAAAGAGAACGCTTTTGCACCGCGTAAATCGCTTCCCGTGTGCAATGTAATATCTAAACGCAGCCATTTTTCGAGACGTGGGCGCTGCTATTGTTGTAAATCGACGACTTTCGCGGAATTCTTCCTCATCGAATCGACTTTATACGCATTTTATTTTCAATAGATGATCTGTGAGCGATTTTATTGGCTTCATATTCTACAACAGGACTGGTTTATAACCGACATGAAATCTCGCGCCGGGGACGTTTATATGCGTGAGTTACGTTTTTTGAAAAGTAATATTGGCTATAATTTAGAAGATATCCTACAACATTGTACGAATGTATTCGGTTATTCGCTTTTTATATTTTGCGAGAGATATATTTTAAGGCACTGTTTTATAAATCACTGTACACTGGGTGTTTTAATAATTTTAGTATAATCGAAATGGTACCAGTTTCTTTTTAAAATAAATTGACAGCATGTAATAGAATAAAAGAGTTGTATGTAATTTTATTTAGAATGGAATTATGTTTGAAAATTTTGCAGTAAAAATTTTGTTTATGGAGAGAAGGAGAAGTATAATAATTATTTTGTTAATTCAATTAATGTATACTGTCGATTATTGAACAGTGTTAATATATGTTATCAATTAGGATTCTTTGTGAAATTGTAAAAATATTGAGGTATAATAATACATTTACCATAAAAATAAAAAGACCCTTATTATTAGGTATGAACATTTCAGAACATTGTCATTGTAGATCATTTTAAGATTATAATACAATTATAGGATGCTGTCATTATAAAATACGATCATAGTAACCCATAATGCATTCGGTGCAACGTAGGTTTTCATCGAATAAAAACGAATATAAATAATTGCAAATTTTTATATTCCTTTTTCAATGTTCATACTTCTAAATATTTTAATTGTGACATTTTTTAAATTCTAAATTTCCAATTCACAAATTTCTGAAATTCTCAAATTTTCAAATTTCTTATAGTTAAAAGTTAATAAATTTTCAGATTTCCCAATTCACCAATTCCCAAATTTCCAAATTCTCGCGCTTCCGAATTTAAAACTTCACAATATTGTCAATTTTCAAATTTTTTAAATTCTGAAATTTCTAAATCTTCAAATTCTGGACTTTCGAGTTTCAAACTCCCCAGTGTTTTAAATTTTCAAATTTTCCAAGTTTATTATTTTGAAATTTCTTAAATTTGTAAATTTGTCATTTTTCCAATCTCCAAATCTTCAAATCTCCAAATCTCCAAATCTTTGAAGCTGCAAATTTCTAAATTTCCTAAATTCCAAAACTTTTACTCTCCATGACAAGCAACCATCGAAAAATCTAAATCACTGAAAGAACAAATAATTAAAAGTGTAAGCACCGTACATCGCCGACTTTTTAAACGAATCTTTAATATCCATACCTGATATTAATTTCAGTATACATTAAATTGCAATATAAACATGTATAATGCATAAAAAAGAGATATGAAAGAAATTTAGTAGTTTGTAGTTTTCTTAAAGAAATGATTATAAATGACCAGTTGGGTAATTCATGCTAAAATAAATATTATAGATTCGTCCTCAACCAAACATCCTAATCCTAGAATGAAGATTTTTTAAGACAAGGAAATCGTTTGATCAGTTGAATTATAATATCGAGTCACAGTCGTGACATACATTAAAATCCAAATATGATAAACCTAAATATATTATACATCATGATTGAGTTTTCAATTCAGATCTAATTATAATTTATACAATTAAAGATAGCTGAATCCAAAATACACTTCAATTTTCTGTATTTATCTTCATGTTACAATCAGTTAGCTCTCTCTGATGCAACTGTCGAAGAAATCCTAAATTAAGGGGTGAAACTTGATCCACTTCGGTCCATTACACTCATTCAGCGCTCAATTTAAACTAGAAGTAATACTCGATAAATACTCGGTTTAGGGGCTTGCACGAAACGGCTATTTATCGAGCAGTCAATCACACGTTCGAGGTTTATTTATTCGCTTTTTTAACGCAACTGTACATATATGTTAACCCATGAATTTTTGTCACTTTAACCCTTTGACATACAATTTATTTATCACATAGGTTAGTTAGCTCTAACTATACACTACTACAATATTAACAAAAATGAAAGTTAAAATGTTATGTCAGTTCAGCGATTCTTAGCTATGTAAATTCTTATTGGACTTAAATTTCAAATTGAAATATACTAAAAATTCGAATAAGATTTATTACATTTTAATTATTAATGCATCAGATATTCGTCAAAATATGGCAAGGGGTGGGTCATCTCTAGATACGAAAAAATGAAGAGATTATGAAAAGAGATATGACAAAATCAGTTTACAAAAATGATACAGTGTATCAATATTATTGTACAGTGGACTAAATGATGAGAGTTATAAAATTAAGCTTGTCGCCAATAACAAACCCCACAATATCGCGTCATTTCGAAATAACCTGGTACATAGTACGCAGCCTGTGAGTCGTTCGCGACCGGTAGACACACATGGCTTGCCATAACAGTTCATCTATTTCGATTTTTCTCACATAAGACGACTCGACATCAAAGAGCCCGCGAGAAGGCGTCGAAACGTGGCCGGTCGGTAGCTGGCTTTCACCTTTTGCAACGCAGGTTGCGGTAATGGCACCTGGAACAATAACAGAGGCCGGTTTAACGCCATAGAGTTGTTCCGTCGAGCGGGGATCCGCATACATTAGCTACAGTGAGAACTACCTAACTCGAGAGGCTAGATGAGAGGATCGGTTTCGATGTTATCGGCCTTTGCCACCCGTGGCTTCTCTTCCGTTCCGTACCGACTAGACGCCCTCTGTCTCCTCCCGTTTCCCTCCCGCCATGACGCTAAATTAGCCCCGATGCCGAACCGTTGAGCAACCGAAGGCTCACGACGATGCTCGAAAGTGGTTGGAATTTTCGTGCTCGTGATTCTTTCCTAATTACCGATTGACTGCTTTTCGGTTTCAACTCAATTTTCAATTCTCCAACGGGATAGCTGCTCGCTCCCGTGTATTATGAACGGGCCTTTATCGTCGGGGGGCGCGTTACGTTCTTCCGGAGGAAATGCAGGTGTCCCGTAATGGATGTAAGCTTCCTTCCTCGAATTTACGATTATTTTACACAGAACGAAATTTTCAATTCGTGGAAGTTAACAAGTTCGAATGGAATCGGGTAGCTGTTTGGTTTTTGGATTATGATCGGATCTTTATTGTTTGGGACATCTGATAGTGTGGGTTGAAGGCATTGTGTGCTTTGTGGGAAATTGTGCAGGTGCTGGTAATGGAGATAAGGTTTCGTTATGAAACTGATGGTAATTTTATATTTTTGGTAAATTGTGGATGGGGAGTCATGCTTATGATGGCATTTATACTTTGTAAAATTATACTTGTAAAATAAGTGTAACGATATAGTACTGAGTTTTCTAAATGAAATATATGTTGGAGAAATAATAGAGAAATAATCTGTGTTTCATATAAACGTTTAATTTATTTTTTGGGGTATGAAGAACTCGACTATATTAACAAGTCTGATCGGTTAGGTACTTGGCAATTTAAAACTATGAATAACGTCATATACCTATTACTTATCCTATACAAATACCTACGTATTTTCTTGCAATTATTACAAGCTTACATAATTATTTATACCAATTTGTAACTTATAGGTTACCTATGTAGGGTTGGCAATTAATATATCCCATTTTGTGTGAGATCGTACAAAGCATATGAAGTAAATGATCATGTTACAAATTTAATTTCTGTGCGCATATATAATCGTTTGTCTTAATTTACAGACGTCATAGGTTAGGTACCCGTCGTTTTAAGGTTATAAATTACTTCAAATATAAATTTTTTATAAATATATGTAAATACTTCAAACTTGATACAAATCATTGTAAACTCGAATGTCATAAATGTATGTAATCATTTATCATAATGCATAATTTACACAATATTTTATAAATTAGATACCTGCTGATCTATCATTGTAAATTGCTCTGCATATACTTTTCTATGTATAACAATAGTATAAAGTACAGAAAGTAAATGACTTTCTTGTAAATTCATTTGTAACTCGCGAAGCATGTCACAAATTAAATATCTGCCAATATAGGATTACTGTAAATACTCCAAATATCAAATTTTTTAGATAAAGTATTTTTAATGATTTTTTTAAGTTCGACTGCTATGTACATCCCCATTTTCTCCAATGCATAATTTACAAAATATGTCATACATTATGTACCCACATGGTTACGTCCAACTGAATGACTAAAAATACATTAATATTTGTAAAATATTTATACAAAGTACATGTATTAGATTTTCATATAAGTACTAGATCAAAGTAATGGATTGTCCTATAAATTTTCATTAATAACTTACTAAGAATAAAGTTACTAGGCTAACCTCTTCAAGTCTACTACCACGTATGTATACACTTATTTATGTTTAAATTCAACAACCAATAACCACACATGTGTTGATCCACTTTTTCTCATACATTACTAATACACTTGCAACTATGTTTATCTATTTGAAACACCTATTAAAAAAGTTTGGTGAGTTTTCTTCCAAACTGAGACAATCATCCCCGAAGAGGTTAGGAAAAGTATAGACATTTTAAGAGCTAACCGCCATTTCTGCGGGGTCACGAGACGAGAATCAAGGAACGGTGTCTATGCCGGCTATCAGTGGGTCTCATGCGAGATTTCCCGGAGATGCTCCGCATAATACCGGCATTTATAACGGCAGCTATCTACCCCTTCCTCGGGTGTAGCCATCATGGTCCCTCTTATCGTGGCACGAATGTATAATAAGCAGCGTCACAACCCCCGGCCCGTTCACGTGTTTGATCTATGATCTTCCGGCGATCGTATCGTGGCCAAGATGGACGTGGAAGGATAGAGTGCGGGTAGCGGAGCGAAATTTGCTTTAGAAACGCCTCGGTGTTACCTGTTCCATTAAGTGGGCCGCGTATCGGGGGGAAATCATAAGCGACCCGCGGTTGGAGGCGTGTTCCTCCGCGAACCAAGAAGCGACTGCTTGCTGTTTGCTTGAATTTACGCCGCTCGTGATTCTCCCTTCTCCTCTTTGCAGCGAAACTTTATTGGACACTCTTACAAAAGACGCGCTTTCGTTTATCGTTGCGGAGGATTTCAATTTCAACCGCGTTTTTTGCCAGAAATTTCGTTTCTTTTCATTGTAAATGCATAACTGTCAGACACCTAATTGTCAAATGCGATGATAAATGCACATCTAACTGTCAAATGAGATTATATGTATAATTGCGTACCTGTTAGGAGAAGTGTTATAAGAAATGTGCATCTAAATGTCAGATGAAATTATATAACAAGTGCATACCTAACTGTCAGGTGAGATGATGCAGCAAATGCATACCTAACAGTTAGATGAAATCACAGATGTTAGAGGATGCCATGATTTGTATAACCGGAATTTTTGAATAGTAGTGTTCAACGTTTAGTATATTGGTGAATCTATCTATGTGTAATCCATGGAATATGATGATCTATTTTTAATTAATGGATTATGGTGTGTATATAAAAATCTGCAGTAGGATACTTTCAAAAAAGTAAAGTATATAACTGTTCAAATATATCAGCATTATACTGATGTGTTGTGTGTTCTGCAAGTTGGCATACGACGACCTGTCTTATTTGCAGCTGCTAATTTACCTGACACGATAATAGTTATATCACTATCCGTGCACCGTATCTTCATCCGTACTATCCTACACTTGAAAATTAATTCTTTTAAAAAATGTGTTAATTTCAAGTCGTTTGAAATTGCTTGAAATAGTTATGAATGAATTTTTATTTATTCTTGCACGGGTAACTATACAAAAACCAAATTGCAAAGCAATGAATAATACGAAGTAGAATGTATGTTACATCAATTCGGTGAAAATTACTTGCTAGCGTAATCGGCCATTTTATAGCGGTCGAAAACTAAGATGTAGCCTACAACAGTACTGACGCACTGTATTAAATGTATCAAACCTAATTTCTATGCAGAAACTGTTCCATTCAATTATGTTTGTGCAAGGTATTTATGAAACAGTCGTTAAATCGGAAAGATGGTATTTATTTTATTATTCGTCTAACAAACCTTGAATGAGATAGGTTGTCGAAAATGCTTGTAATTTCTAACTTCGAAGTTTCATTTTATATGATTAAGTGAAGTATAGCTCAAAAGAAATTTGGCCAATATCTATACGAATATCACAAAAACAGTAATACAGACAATATTTTACTTTTTTAATGGTCGTTCGGATGTAATCACGAATTTTTAGTATTTCTTCCGTTATTCATATTGTAACAAATTAATTAAAAAAAAATAAAAATGCGGGAAACTGCGCACTGTTCGGTAGATTATAATATTGTAATTTTTATAATTAGTTTACTTAATTTATACAGAACGAGATAACTATGCAACTTCTAAATATTAATTTTATTAATAGAAATATACGCAATTAATAAAAATATTTTCTCAATATCCCTTTTTAGAAAAACACTTTACTCTTCTTAGAAGGATCCAATTTCGACGGATTTTTTAATTCTAACCTCAAATTCAACCAGGTGTTTCTTTTCTTTTTCAACGAAGATCAGCTCGCGATCAAAAGTCAGACGTTGAAGGGCTAAATTCGATTTAACCACCGGTTATGATTTGACGGATCGTTCGAAAACGATGTGATCGGTTCCTTCTCGTACCTTTCTCGCCCGAAAATATAATAATTGGCTGCTGAGTCGTTTCCTGATTCGTGTACCATGCGCGCCAAAGGAAATGTTAATATCACGTTGTCACTCGATTCCGAAAGACAGCCTTTCGATTAATTGTACCAATTATTTATCTGACCGTAGACTCCAGGTTCTCACTTTCGACTCGTCTTGCATTCTTTATACATGGTGTCCATTAAATCAGACCTGAGTATCCCATATAATATTTAATGGACTTCAGCAATAACCTTATTCCTTAATTATGTTCAATTTCACTAAAATTTGATTATTATACTTGAATTACTAAATTATGTTTAGTTATATTAAATTAAGTCAAGTTAAATTAGGTTAGGTTATGTTAAATTAAATTGAGATTAGTTAGGTAAGGGTTGCGAAACTAAACTGTAACTAAATAAAAATCCACTATAAAAATTTGAGTACAAAATGATGTCATTGATGTAATTGAGTCATGTTTGACCCGAAATTCATTGCGCACACGACTACGTCCAAGGACTACGTACAAACCTTAATTCCTATGTACGGAGCTTTAACACTAGATTGACGAACTCCGTCGAAATGACGGATCATAGATCTCTTATTTTAATTGACAAAACTAATTAAGAAATTTTTGTAAAAATGTATGTCTACTTTCGTCAAGCTAAAAAAGCAAGGTCTTAGGCAGTTCACATATCCCCAATTTATTTATTTTTCTACTTTAGTTCAAATTTAAATACAATATAGCAATAATTATTGTAGCTGAGGTAAAATAAGCTCGTGTAACAACATCTATTCCGACAGTAAATATTATAAGTAACCATCAAACGTCCGTGAATCTAGTGTTAATTACGAATTTTGAAAGGAGTCCGATTATGGAGAGTCTGACAAGACTTTCACATTTACTGTATCATGTAGAACTGCAAAATAAGGATCAACTGTGTTTCCTCTCACACCGTAAATTTCATGTATAACTGAACAACACATGTACTCATAAATATTCCGTGACAATAAATTATTTTCAACAGGTATATAATTGTGTCTGTATTTTGACAGAGCCTTGCAATTCGTCACCCAGTTCTATAAACCCTGGAAACCGATATCGAATCTCAAGCTACCCCGCATGGTTCAATATTCAATGAACAAACCTAATTAACGATTCTCTCGGACCGTTCGGAATTTCTCAATTTCACCAAACACCATGAAACCGTCGGGCCAATTGGCAATAAAAGGGGGTGCAGAGTAACGCGACGCCGGTCGAGGGGGGTTGAAACGGAGTCGATGTCTGTCAGACAATACACAAGCTTGGATCCGTTGCAGAAGAAACCATACGTGATGGTCGATCGTGAGGGTGAATTGGACCGCGGAGGGAGGGGGTTTCTGGGCGAAAAGAGGAGGAGGTGATGGTTGAGGGCATCTGGCTCCTTACAATTAAACGAAGCCTCGGAAGCTCTCGAAACCGAGCCGTCAAGCAGTCAACAGCTGCGCATCTGAATACTAATTTGAAATGTTTACACACCCGGCACCCACGCTGCCCGTAGAGCCGACAACTGAAGAAACTTGCCCTTTGGGACAGAGACTGCACAAGAAGGTAAAAGTAACCATTAGCTGGTTAACTGCGGAATTTGCTTTAAAAAAACCGGAAGAATACGATACGCAATATCAAGAGGAAGTGTGATTAAACTTCAAGATACATAACCTCCAAGTTGTGTAGCTGCATGAAAGATTTAGTGGGTGGCCAAATTATTATACTCGAATTAAAGTTTCATATTTTGTAATTTTAATCGATGGAATAGAACAGATATTTTTATTGTACTGTTACAATATTATTTTTGCAGTATAGTATATATTTTTTTTACAATGTATTGTTTTTTAATATTACATGTAATTGAGAGAAAAATTTGAAGAAAAATAAAGAAAAATATAAGAAATATAAGAAAATGCAGTTACTTAATATTTCATCATGTGTTAATGACTACGTCATCATAAGTAATAAATTGTTTATTTTATTAAAATTGATAAATAAAGGTATCTGTTGGTTGAAACTTTAAAACGTTGAAGTTACAAGTATTTTATTTTCTTCTTTCAAGATTGTTCTTTTATTCAGGTGTATATTAACAAGTACAATTACAGATTTTAATAAGATACATGTGCTAAATAAATATATATTTCTAAAGTTATAAATTTTATTTAAAAATCGTATGAACGTTACTTTATTCAATGTAACAAACATATCTAATTAACAATATAAGATGTAAGCAATAATTATAAAATATCGTGGTGGTTTTATTCTTGTTGTATAATTACTGTTACATTACTTTGCATGGCGTGTAATGATAATTGATAATACTTGTAATGATATATGATATATTACAAACTAATGAAAAATTTAGTACAGATTGTAACATCTGTTGTAATATAAATTATGCTATTATTAATTACGCAGTTTCATATTTATAATAAACTATGTTATTATTGTTGCATAATGAATAAATTTTTATTATATTTACGTGATTGATAATTTTAGTAGTAGTGATATTATTCTATTAGTAGTGATTTAAGCGTTAGATATTATAAATTATATTTATTTAATATATTTCTTCAATATTAGATTTTTGCTACTTAGATTAGTACAAGATTTGGTCCAAACTGCAACAGGATTAATTACATTATAAACCATGTAACTATTACGTTATTTTGCATGGTTAATAATGTTAATTAAAAACATTAATAATGGCATGTATTATATTGCAAATTAACACAAGATTTAATGCAAATCTTCACAAGATTTGTTACATTACCAACTCGATAATTATTGATTACGCAACTGTATACTTACACGAGTTATACATTTATTGTTATATAATAAACAAACTCTACGTCAGAATTCCAGAAATCACTCACAAAGCAAGTATCACTAAAAGAATTCATAAAGCTAATATCTAAAATTACTAATTTGTAAATGACATTCTACCTAACACTAAACCTATCAAAGCTGTCAAAATATCCGTTTAACAAGTTTCCTCTTTTAAGTTACAATATGTAACTTAGTGTGACGTTAAGAAATCTAATAACAATATGTATGTTATGAAATCCGTCTCGATATGCAACAAAAAATTAATACACACATTAATTTCCGTTTTACCGTTCGTTTATTTATTTTTCAACTTCATTTTAATAAATGTGTATTATACCGATAGATTTAGTGTTAAATATTTCTGACAAATAGAGCCTAACAGCTGAAATTCATAAATCCGCCGTATAACACACGTCAATTTTCACGGTGTCACCGTGTTAGGTTAGTATTAAAAGGACCCATTTCTCGTCTTTTACAACGGACCATTCGATCCCCTCAAGATTCGTTTCAATCATCCTAACCGTTCTAAAATGCATTGGCCTCGAAATCCCAGCAGCCCACGCGACGCTCAGCGCCCTCATCTCCATACTGATTTCACGCTTGTCACGTGTCCCCGTCTCTGCACGGTCGGGCCAAATATTTATGAAGATGTAACCGTTATTTTGATAAGCGGCCTCGAATTGATATGGGTACCCTTTTCTCGGTCCACGAAGGGGGTTGGAAGTGCGAATATAAACGCGTTCACGCGTCTCCCTTAGGGACCCAGTCAAGATCCGACTGCTGTTTCAATAGTGGGGTTCGCTGCGGATCGAGATGGATGAAATATGTTAGGGACGTAGAACCTATTCCAAATAAACTTATCGTGTAATGATCATTTTTTTCCTGATCGCTTTGACCCGGGATTTGCATTCGTCGCAGTCTTGGTGTTGCCTTTTGGATTTTGTGGACGGCTTCATGGGGCTGATGGGAAATCTGACGTTTCAGGAACGAGTGACTTATTAGAGAAGAAAAATAAGGATTTGAAAATAGTGGGATTTTGTTACAATTATTTTGGCCGTTTTGTTCGTTATTCTTCAACGACGTTATTTCTTTAATTACGTTCTCATATTTATTAACAGAACTTTTCTTACTTTTCTTTTATATTTGACAGTTACATATATCCTTTATATTTGCTAACAGTTTTAGTTGTTGAATATGTTTATTTCTTTACGTCTTGATCTTTAACAATCCTAATTATTATTAACTGCTTTAAGTATTAAAAGTTTGCTACTCTAGTTTATTTAATTCGTTGTACACACTGTCCGAAACTCAAATAATATTTTCTTTTCAAATATACTAATAATAAAAATTACAAAATTTACAGGAAATTCCCTTGCTACATACAATTACATATATTTGTTAAATACAAATACAACCCTTATAACATTCGAAGTTCAAAATCGTACCTTCCATGCGTTAAAAAATATCAAAGTACAATTTCGCTAATTTAAATGTCGAATGTATAAAAATCGATTCATCATTCTTACCCTATAATCCCAGTCGAATTTCGTCTCTTTCGAAATCCCAGTAAAAAATTACTCGACAGGATTTAAGGTCGTCCACGTGTCGCGAAATGACATGCATTTTCATAAATTTCGAACGGCTTAATACTTTATGCATGCAGGATCGCGGATTTGTCTCGGTAAGCTGAGAATGTCCACGTGCGAAGGTCCTGCATAGGATCGTGTTTGCCACCCCTTTTTTTCTATCCCGGGACCAGAAACGGTACCCGTGGGGTGTCGGCCACGTGTTCGACGAGGGTGCACCACCCTATCGAAGTGAACGCAAGGTGCCTCCATGATCATTGTGCACTGACATTCGCTACGGTGTTTTATTAAGAGCCATGGAACAAGCTCGTTCTCCGATTACAATGGGGTCTCGATCTGACCGGGACATTCTCGGTAAGCATATATTCCAGAACTGAAATCTTACAAATTTTTCCTGATTTTGCCTTCAAAATTAAGTGATCTTTTATAATATTGCCAACTTACCAATAAGTTGGTAGCAATATTATAATATGTATTTTGTTTATTGAGTAATCGTTGTACCGCGAAGTATGTTGCCACGTACTTTTACACATCTCTCAATATTAATAAACTATTCTTATTTCTATTAACATGTGTAACTCTGTTAGATACAACACCAGGGCTGTAGGAAAATAGATCTTGAAGTTATTTATGATAATTTATTTTAGTTACTTTGTAGTTTGTATTTGTTCTTGTTTTAGTGCTAAAACGGTTTAATTATACAGGAGTATGATCAAATATAGGTATCTACAAAGATAGGAGGATAATTCGATTCTGGAGTAACATGTGCGGAGGTCATTCGAATATGTACTATTACACACTCGGGTCTGAAGATGTTAAGACATGTCACAACCCTCCTTGATAACCCATTGAAGGTGAAGGATAATTTTATATAGAAATTTACATTTTAATTAATTTGTTACAGAAGCTTGATCATCACATAAACGTTGTTTACCTGAATAGACTGTAACCTATGATTAGGGAATCAAAGTGGATAACAAAAAATAAAGAACTTAGCACAGTTTGTATTTCTAAAGCGCTATTGTTAATAAATTATGTCAAATCGTAACAGCAGATTGGCTATACCATAAACATTCACTATAGACCAATAATCAGCATTGACCATAGATTAACTCACCATAGACCAGCAACCAACATAGACCATAAACTGAACTATTTGGAGAGCAAGATAATTAAATAATAACGTACTCAGAAGTTTCTTTGAAAGTGATACAGGGTGTTTTCGAAATGGTGGTACAACCATTTAGGTGAATCTATATCCGAAAAAACGTGGAATAAAATTTGTTCATTCAAGGCTTCATTTTCAAGAAAATTGAGTTTGGACATTTTTTAAATATTTATAAAAAAGTTTGTTCACAGTGTAAAAAATGATAAAACCAACAAATTGTTTTTTAATTCTACAGTAAACAAATATTATAAATCAACAGAGTTATTAATATCGCCAAAATATGTTTATTACTTTACGTTATTTTATTAGGTTAGTTACTTACGTGTGTTCTTATCATCAACTAATTCATCGCATTAAACATTAGTATCTACACCAATAATGTTATAAAGAATGACTGATAACGAACTTTAGTAGTATTAATAATTGGATTTATTTGTTTAACATTCATTAATTTTCAAAGTAATAAAATTTATAATTTTGTGTCGCGAACAAGTTTTTTTTACAAATACTTCAAAACTGTTCAAACTCAGTTTTTTCGAAAATAATGTGACATGAGAAAATTGTATCGTATATTTTTGTCTTATTTTTTTTTTTTAATCCCTTTTTGGTTGTACCACTATTTCGAAAACACCCTGTTGCTTGAAGGTATCCTTGAAATTGAATAAATTTTAACTACAGTAAAGGTAAATGATTAACTATATGAGGGTCACATTAACAGACTTCACGATTGACGAATATTTAATAAGTCAT
The DNA here is from genome assembly GCA_945859595.2 of Megachile willughbiella. NCBI lineage: Eukaryota > Metazoa > Arthropoda > Insecta > Hymenoptera > Megachilidae > Megachile > Megachile willughbiella. Next base: position 2,366,194 of record OX243806.1, read on the forward strand.
CTCTCAGTTTAACACAATACATTGTAAAATTGAGTCGTGGGAGTAATTATTTATAATTTTACAAATGATGGTCAGCCACTGTGTACAATAAACACTGTTAGAAATCTAGGTATTACGTTCTCGTCCAATTTATGTTTTACGATACATAAAAATATTGTTTCTCAAAATCGTTGGGTTTCATATATAGAGCCTCAAAGTTTTTTGAGAACACTATACTGCTAATTAGACCTACTTTTGAATACGAAGGTACAATCTGGTCTTTGTACTATGACTTTCATATTAATGATTCTGAATGCGTCCAGCACAAATGAAGGCATGCTGCCAAGCATAGTGGTTGTTCCATACCGTTTAATTCTACGATTTAGTTCCTAATAATCCAAGCCTCCAAACACTACACAATAGAAGAAAAATGCTCAATGTTATATTTTTTTGTAAAATAAAAGCTACAATATTTTGATTGATAATAATTTAACTTCTCTTTTTGAACGTTCCCTCAGCTTACTCAAGAAACTACGCCTTATTTCGTACTGAAAACTAATTACGGTTTAGTTGTATGAATCGAATCGAAAATTATGTTAACTCAATTCATCGTAATTTTGGTATATTCTTAAAACACTCGCTAGCCGACCTTTTTAACCCTTGACTGTCACACTTCATCAGAATAACATACCTGGCACACTAGGACATTTAAGACCCCAGCTAAAAATGTTTCTTACAAAGAAGCTACTCATTTTAACTTGAAAAAAATTTAAATAATCTTTGAAAGTTGTTTTAACACATTTCACAGTTGATTTCATTTCATTTGAACGTTGAAAATGAAAGAAAAGAGACGTGGAGGAATTGAAAAAATGACGTTTTTCACAGAAAAATTCAAGACTGTTTTCAATTTTAACGTAAAGAGCTCAAATTTTAGCTCGACACCCTTGAGATATAACAGTTTGAAAAAAATATGTATTTATTCGGATCTTCAGGATATAAAATAGTTAAAATCGAAGTTAAATTGTCTGTTATTTCATACCGTGACGATTACTAGTGGTTGTAGTAGATATGCAACGTATATCATATTTTGTATTATGTTACGTTGTATTCTCTTCATCCTTTTTTATTTAATCTTTGTTTTGTTGAATTAATTTAACAACTATTGTATGAAAAGTCAAAAAATTAATTGTGGAGAAATTCAACTTAGAGAATAATTTTAAGTTAAAATTTGAAAGGTGTTTTTTGACCAATTGTCATCACCAATTGACATTCAAGTTTTATTACAAAAGTTGCGTTGATAGATAGTGCACAGCCATTTAATTCTCGATAGGCTGCCCCTTTTAGATTCAAATGTCGAAGAAACGACAGTGATATGTTCCATTCGGGCGCAGCTTCAATTCGCCTACCGCACCCGTTCCAGTACCCCACCCTTAGGCACAGGAACATATGTACTCTGTGAATATGAACTCTCCCTCCACGTTGAGTGAGTAACCGGTGCAGTAGAAGCGCATGTACGCGTGAATGCGAAACGTTTCAATGCGGACCATATATCGGGTGTCCGTTTTAGAAGACGTGTTTCGAATAATTTTTAACAAATGCGGAACACTTTCCAAAGGTAAAATTTTGGTTGATATGAAAAGCATGTTAATAAGAAACTTGAATAGTATGGAAAAAATAATTATAACTTTTTTATCCCATGTCTGAATATTTATATGCAGATGTACACTCGAGTGTAACGACTTCCTTCGGATAAAAAGAAATGTATATTTTTAATTTATATGTTAGACGAGTTTCCGAATTATTCAGTTTTTATACTTTCAAATTCTGAGCTTACTTTAATTTTATATTTTGCAATCAATGTTTAATATTACTATTAATAGTAATAGTAATACTATTAATTTTTAATAGTTTGGTCTGAATTCCCGAATTTGTTAAGCTTTGATTCTCAAATTTCTGAACGTCTAGATTCACCAATTCTTAAACTCCCAAACTCCTAAATTAATTTTCAAATTTTCCGACTTCCTTTGCAAAGTTTTAATTCTTAAATTTCGAAATATTTAATTCTCAAATTGTAGAATTTCCAAATTAAAAATGTCCAAGTCCTTAAATGTTTAGGTCCCTACATTCTCAAATTTTTAAATCGCCAAAATTCTCAATTTTTTTAATCCCCATATTCCTAACTTTCCAAGTCACTGAATTCTCAAATTTTCAGATCCGTAAATTCGTAAATCCTCAAATATCTAAATTTAAAAATCTCCAAATACTAAAATTTTTAAATCCCCATATTCCCAAATTTCCAAGTCTCCAAATTATCAAATTTAAAATCCCTAAATTTAAAAATTCTCAAGTTTCTCTTTCCATCTTTCTAAATCCTCATCTTGCTACATTTTCAAATCTTCAAATTTCTATATTATTCAAACTCCCAAATTAAACAATCTCCAAATTTTTTAACTTCTGAATTTAAAAATTTACTAACTGAGAACCGACAAGTGTTTTATTCTTCTAAATACAAAGTTCCTTCAAGCTATAAAACTTACTAAAGTACAGTTATATTCCTCTCAGAAATAAACAGATCTATAAAATAATCGATTTATAATTGTATTTATAATTATATCAACTATAACTATATAATTATATCAATTATATAACTATATCAACTTATAATTATACAACCGGTGCTCTAATATCAAAATTTGTCTTTAAAGCACTGTTTATTTCCAAGTACAATTAACAGAAGCACTATCAAATATAATCAGCAGTAGTACTATTTAGTTGAACATGAATGAAAACTATATAATTGACAAAATCACTATAAATCTCTTTAATTAAAAAGTCACTATGTAGCTCTGTAATTAAAAAAATCACTATCAAGCTCTATATGCGAACAGAACAATGTTTTCCAACAGTCCAGCGATTAAATGCTACATTTCTTTCAGAAATAGACAGATTATACAAATTGAATAATCTAATTGAACTAATAATTGAAAGATATGGTTTATAATTGAACTTCCATATCAGTGGGTAATTATGCAGTCAGTCTAACCTAAAACTCTGACTCTAACCTTAAAGTTTATCCCTAGAACACTCTGAAACTGTAAGTATAATTAACAAAAGCATTATCAAGTTCTATAACTGACAGAAATGGCAGAAACTGTACAATCGAAAAACTAAGAAACACTATCATCAAGAAAATTACTAGCTCTATAATCGAACAGAGCTCCTTCAAGTTTTATAACTTACAAAAGTCCCCTGACTAAATGCTACATTTCTGTCAGAAATAGACAGAATTATACAAGTTGGCTTATAATTGGACTTACGTATCAGTTTATACTTAAACAGTCAGTCTAACCTAAAACTCTGACTCTAACCTTAAAAGTCCCTAAAACACTATAACCAAGGAACCGTAACCGTGGAACTGTAAGTATAATTAACAAAAGCATTATCAAGCTCTATAACCGACAGAAATGATCCACTATAACCTAAGAATTACTACCATCAAAAAGATCACTAAGAATGGTGAAAGATCTCTAGAAAGTTTTCTAATCGTACAGAATTCCTTCAAGCTTTACAACTTACCAGAGTCACACGACTAAATATACTTCTCTCAAAATTACAAAAATTCGTTTTTAATTGCATATACACAGTATGACTGAAAAATAACGGAACTTTTTAAATAAAAAAAAAGGATTAGTTATTTTGCCAAAATTAATTTTTTTTATTCAAGATACAGCCCTTCCGCATTAATACACCGCTGGGCATGCTCAGGCAATGTTAACATAGATTTTTTTATGTCGTTCTGCAGAATCGCTTCAATCACCCTTGTCACAGCTGCTTGGACTTGTGTAACAATGTTATAAAACGTTCCTTTCATGGCTAATTTCAATTTTTGAAAAAGGAAGTAATCGTATGGAGATAAGTCAGGCGAATATGGAGGATGTTGGAGCACACAGACATGTTTTTTCGCCAAAGATTCACGAACTGCGACAGTTCTGTGACATGGTGCATTATCATGCAACAGAAACCAACTCCCTGGCGCTCGATATTCGGGCCTCACACGAACGATTCTTTTCCACAAACGTTCCATAACACCCAGATAATATTCGCCATTAACATTTTGTCCCTGTGGAACGAATTCCCGAAGTATAATACCTTTAGAATCGTTTAGAATTTAGAAAAACCCAAAACCTGGCTTTGGGTCGTCTTCCAAAGTATCACAACCATCCTGGAATTGCTTATACCACTCGAACACACGTGTACGGGACAAACAATCGTCGCCATAAACATTTTTCATTAATTCAAATGTTTCTGTAAAAGTTTTACCGAGCTTTACCGAGCAGAATTTAATATTCGCTCTTTGCTCCATCGTGATTTTGTGACACGGTGACGAAAGGTTCTGTCGCTTTAAACACTATAAGTTTACAATTCGATGCTCGATTCCAATAACGATTGGTTTGTTTTGTAGGGGAGGAATACTGTTTTCAAATAGCATATTGTTTTTATAGATGTCGCTAATAGTGTTCCTTAAATTTAAAAAGTTCCGTTACTTTTCAGACATACTGTGTATGTTTATAACGATTTACAACGATCTGTTCTAACTTGAAAATAATTGGTTAGAGCACGAAGGTCCAGAATGTCAGATGACGTACTGAGTAAGCCGGTACACGGAGATGATTAGTTTCGGCAGAATCGAGTGCGGGCGAAATGTAGCAGAGTACATGCTCTATATCGGCCTCGTGTATGCTCTATCCGGTGCAATGGCAATCGGCCGGCTCCTCCGTTCGCCGCTGTTCATGTAAACAGTTAATCTAAATCCCGAGCAAGCAGCGATGTAATGTTATGCGGCGCGCAAGACTCATTATACTTGTAAACCAGTCCGAGCCTCGACCACAGCCCAACACACACGTACACGTATTCCTCGCGTACATACACGCGTTTTCACGCACAAGTGCAGCAAGCCGCGCGGGCGTGCCCGCTGATCCGAACGTGAACGCGTCTCATTGCTTCGCACGGCCTCGAGCGTGCCTTGGCCGCCCCGCAAAAACACTTTGAGCGCTATTCAGAAAATCGTTGCGCCGCTCTGAATGGTTTCAATGATTGCGTAAGGAATGGTAAATGGCCCGACGATTTCGTGCTGGACGATTTCGGTGATGTGATTTTTCAAACACTTTCGGTGCACTGAACGGCCAATAAGGCAACTGCCATTTATTTTGAAAGGGAGGCAATTTTTTTACTGCCAAGTATTTCAAATGGGTTAACGAGTAAGGCATTTCAATAAATTTAAAAATATTGGTAATAGACACATTTTTTATTAAATTATGTTTTTGTTGACCAATAATTTTTAAAGTTATGGTTAAAAAATTAAAGGTTTACTAATGAACTAAATTTCAAGAACTTGCCCCGCTTTCAAAATAAAAGGTTCAGTTAGGTTTAAGAAATTTTTTATGAGTTTTGGAATGAAATTTTTCATTCGATGTCGAATTTTGTTAACGGAATGAACTTTTATGTATTGAATTCTGAGTTTGTCTAAGAAATTTAAGTTTGTGTAGTAACTGGTTTTTGAGGCGTGAGATAAATATCCTAATGGCCAAACAATTAAGAAAGCAGTTACTTGCATTTTTGTTTAATACATATATCCGAAAGGATAAAATTTCTGCTTTCGCATAAAATAATAAGTATCTCCATTTATAAATTAGAAATTTTAAATTAAATCTTAAAATCTTCACCTGGTCCAAGTGACATATTCGAAATATGAGTAATTTTAGTGGTGTTTGATTTGAAACACTCATAATAAACGTTTGTGACATTTTTGTTTACTCTTGCTTGGGTAGATTTAGGAAAATGTTTATGATTTTTGGAGAACATTTAGGAAATGGTGATTCTTGTGATGTTTGAATTGAAACGCTTATAATAGACATTGAACAGATTTTTTATAATTTCAAGTCTCTAATTGGAAAGCATTCTGCTATAATTTGTTATTGCACATAAGATTAGTTCTTGCGAGTCTATCTGAATGTGGATAAATGGTACAGTATTTGCTGTAAAACGCATGATAAATATCTGAGACAATTTTTACCATTACTTGATTCAATAACCTTATGTGATATGTTACAATTACATATAAGGCACTGAGTTGTTGCTTAGAGTATATCTAAGAAATTTTTGGTTTGAATCGCTCATATCAAATTCACATAGAGTCACATCAATTTTTCAGAATATCAAAGGAAAGCAAATACTAGACACGAAAATGCAGCAGTAAAATTATTATGCAGCAGTAAAAGTCTGAAACTTCATTACGAGTTGCCAGTGAAAAGTTTCAAAATTAATTCAGGAAAAACACCATTGTAATTAAATAAAATTACAAATAAAATATATTCATTCCACAAAGTATTACCATCCCGACTTTTTTATTACATTACGAACATAATTACATTAATACATTTTTCGAATTTGGGGTACTAATAATTTAGTATTACCACATGTAATACAGATATCACATTAGTACATGTAATATTTGAAACAGGACTAGGACCGTGAATATACATTACTGCGTCATAAGCACATTTGCAGATTGTATTTACCTTAAAATCCTTTCTCTAACAAATATAAATTCTTGTTACTATATCTGACGGAAATTTTACCCTTTCAAACGTATCTATAATTTTACATTGTTTGAATACAAAAGAGCTTGCAGTTATCTTAACTGCGTCCTTAATCGCTACCGGGCCATTTACCTTATCCGTCACAGCAAAAATACCTTCGAAAGGGTTAAAGACCAAAGGGAAATCTACATAACCCAAGTACTGATAAATCAGTATTCGCATAAATCAAGATTTACTTAAAGAATTAATACCGAAAGGTATGCATATCCAAAGCATAACTTTCCACGGACCCTTGCGCCTTCCGTTCGTTGGTTGGCCGTTAAAGAACGGCCGAATTAGCTTTGCTAATGGAAACGTAACATAACTTCATCCACGGGTTCACGCCTCGAGTCGGTTGCCGTCCCCAGGCGCCATTCAGGAGCGGATAGTTACCCGGTGGGCGGGCAGGGGGGTGAGGGCGGGCAGTATGAAAGTTATGTCGCGTAAAAATCGATTTATCCGCGTCGGATCTCGTGCATTGTTCTCCGAGCGTGGAACGAGCTTGAAAGAAGAGGAGGAAGGAAACGGCGCAGAAATGGAATCGGCCGGTGAAAAATTTCGAACGTGTGTATTAGGTCTGCGCTGTTCGTTGCAGCACAGACAAAGAGGGAAACAAGGAGGAGGACCGTTCCCGGCCTCTGATTGGCGAACCTGCACGCACGCGGACGGCTTTAAAGGTTGCTGAGCCAATTTGCACACTAACGGACGCACTTGAGCAATTAGGGTATTGCTTATTTGATAAAAAAAAATTTCTTTTTTTTTCGTGGGCAAGTTTATGAGCAAGTAATATCTTTTTATATTTTTCATTTAAATATTAACTGCTTCAACTGATGAATTTTGAAAATTTTCAGATGAATGATACAACTTCCTTTTTCACATGTAATTTTGAAATATGTTTATTCAATGGATTTAATGAATTTAATAGAATATTGTTTTGAAATATGTTTGTGAAAATTACTTCATACTTATAAAACTCAATTTTCTAAATGTCTTTAAATAATTTTGTTAGATTAATTAACTTGAAATTAAATTTAATGTATGTACATGAAATAAAATTGAAATAATTAGTAACAATGAATAACCAAAATTAAAAGAAATTATTGAAAGTATAAATGTTATAAATAAATTACTTATAATATAGCCATAAAAATTATAGAAAAATTTCTTTTATAATATTCAGAATTACATTCAAATATCAAAAGGAACACAATTCAATATAAATATTAAATATAATAAAAAGAAAAATTAAATCTAATCTAAATCTCTATTTAGTCAGTTAATCTTTATACCATTCAAAAACCTGATGATGTTTACTGTCTTTCTGTAGTAATCGAGTTTTATAGTTATTGAAGCTTTTTGCTCATTTACCAAATACATTCACTATACATTATATGCCATATACCATACGATACATTACATACATACACAATCCAGGAATAATCAGATATTCTTGTACGCGCGTATCATTTATTGACCCCATCACTTTTTAAATTTGAATAGTATTATCTTTAGACCTTCAAATTTTCTCATGAAGATACTGGCTTTATAGCCAATAAGGTCATGGTATAGTTTCGAGGGACAACGGTTTATGGTTAGTAAGGCAAGGAAACGAAAAATCTGGCGCCCATATTCAGCCATCTATATTTATAAGATCTGTATCGGCCGTCGCATCAAGATGGAGCCGGTGAACGCTCTTTTGACCCAGGAAATTATAATACATCTGCTGAAAAGTTATGCGTCCTTCGTTGCGAGCTTCCAGAAATCTAACTGCGCTCATCCGGCACGTTGATTCCTTTAATTTCACCATTTGCATAATTGCCGGGGTTAGGTTAGAGCTGTTTATTTTCCCTAACCCCGTCTGTTGAACCAACGAAAATGAGACACGTGTACGGCCCCGTTCACCGGGAAATTTAATAAGCCGTACAATTGTGTTACCAGAAGTTCGGTGAAATCGTTAAATCGCCATAGAAATCGTGGTCCCCCTTCTTCTCAGAAACAGTTTACAATGTAAACTGACGCAGTTGAACGTTTCACGAAATTCTTGTAGCGATAAGTGATTTAAGCGTTGGATTTGAGATGAATGCAGAAATAACTGGTACGTCAATAATAGATCAGGGGCGATGTTCCTTGTATAGAGACCTGATGCAAGATATATTTTGTAGAATGAAATAAGATTCCAACAGTAACAATAATAATAGTAATAATAATAATAAACATAGTTGTAGTAATAACAATAATAATAATAGTGATAATAGTAGTGATAATAATGATGATAATAATAGTAGTAGTAGTAGTGCTACTAGTAGTAGCAGTAGTACTATACTTATACTATAGTATTGTTATTACTAATTATAATTAGTAGTAGTGCTGCCAATATGTAGTAGTATATTAGTACTAGTAGTAGTAGTACTAATAAGTATAATAACAATACTATAGTACAACAATACTATACAACAATATTATAGTTAATAATTACAGTTAGCAATAACAATAATAACGATAACAGTCGTAATGATAATGATGATAATAATAATAGTAATAGTACTATTACTAACAGTAATAATAATACTAATAATAGTAGTAGTATTAATATTAATAATAACAATATTCATTTTTTTAAGTCCTTTTTTAAAGACATTTTTTTTAGTATGTATTTATTTTTTATAGGATTTGAAAACTTTGAAGCTTATGAATCTAGAAACTTGGTAATTTGGAAATTAAAAAATTTGAAAATATAGAAATTGTAGAACTTCGAAATTAACGATAAGGAAATTTACAAATTCGAAAATTGTAGTATTTAGAAACTTAAGGATTTGAAAATTCCAGCATTTGAGATTTCAAAAATTTGAAAATTTGGAGATTTGAAAGTTGTAGCATTTGGGAATTTAACGATTTAGAAGTTTGAGAATTTGAAAGTTCGTGCTCTTGGGAATTTCAAAATTTAGGGATTTATGAATTACAACATTTTTGAATTTGGAAATTGTAAAATTAAGAAATTTGATAATTAACAGAAGTGAAAATTGTAAAATTGAAGACTAGGGAATTTTGTAATTTGAAATTTGGGCATTTAGCAATCTAACAGTTTGAAAATTTGACAAATTAGAAATTTGAGAATTCAAGAACTTGAATATTTGTGAAATTTGATATTTGGGAATTCAGGAAATTGACAATTTGGAATTTTGAGAATTCAAGAATCTTATAATTGGAGAATTTGGAAATTTAGTTTGATAATTTTTAAAATAAGCAATTAATAACTTAAGAATTTAAGAACATGAATATTTAGAAAATTGAAAAGTTGGAGATTTTTAGATTTCGAATTTTAGAAATCTGTTAAACTGGGAATTTGAAGATTTCGAAGCTATAAAAATAGAAGTTTAGAAATGTACAAATTTAAGCATATAATAATTCAAGAATTTGAAAATTTAAAAAATTGATAAGTTGGAAATTTGGGTTGCAAATTTAAGAATTGAGGAATCTGAGAATTTTGGAGGTTAAAAATTTAGAAATTATGAAATTTAAGATCCCAAGAATTCGCATTGAGAAATCGACAATTTTTTTAAAATTTATTTTGTGGATTTGTAAATTTGTAAATTTTGGCATTTGGAATTTTGAGAATTTGAAAGTTAGGGAATGCAGGAATATATAAGTTTATTAATTTACAACTCCGAGTATTTGAAAACTTTTTGAATTCGGAATTTGGAAATTAGAGATTTTAGAAATTTAAGGATTTAGTGACTTGTCAACTTAACAAATCATAGACGTAAACATGTAAAAATTTGAGAATCGTCAAAGTTGGAAATTTGAGATATAAAAATGTGTGGTTTTGGAAATTTAGAAAATCGGAATCTCATAGATTTCAAGCAAGTTTTCAAAATTTATGAATTAAAGAATTTGGGTTTCTTAACATTTTGAAGTTTGAAATTACATTTCAATTATTTATTTATTATTTATTTTAATTATTTATTTATTTGATACTTGAAATTATGAATAATAATTAAAGTATCATTTTATATTTAAAATTGCTTATTTCTTTAATTTGATAGTTTAGTTTCGGAATACGCATTTCGAGCAGGAAACTTGTTTGCAGAAGCAACATGTGGAGTTTTAAGTGCGTTTCGATGAAATTGCAAAATAAGACTAAAAGAGAAATCTAATTTGTATGACTTTCTGTGTGGAGTAATCATTTTGTGTAGGTATGTTTAGATTTGCAAATTTTGAAATAGTTACTGAAACAATCCGACACATCCGGTTGCTATCGAGTGTTTTAAATATTGGAGAAGCTTCTAAAGTTGAATGTACTGATATTAGTTTCTGTACATATAGATCCACACTTATTCGTTATAAAATAAATCAAATTAACATTTAATTTTGTTAAGGATGTCACTTGAGATTTCAAAATTAACACTTTCCTATTATTTCTTTAATAGTTACGTGAAATTATGGTAAAAACGAATTTTTTTTTAAGAACAACGTCAGAAAAAAATATTGGTACTTAAGCCTTATATCCTTTTATAGTTACTAAAGATTATAAGTTTTGTTCAATTCATGGTACGTAGAATAACTTTGTCAACTTTCTAAATTTCCAAATTTTTACGAGTTCACAAGTTCTCAAATCAAATTACCAAATTTTCGATTAATAAAACTTCCAAGTTAACAAGTTTTCATGTTTCCTAATTTTTTAATTTTCAAATTTCTCAAATTCTAAATTTCCAAGTTTCTAAATCTTCTAAATTCGCACATTTCTTTCTCAGTTTCCAAAATTTAAAAATTTCAATGAATTTAATTAAGTAATTCTTGAACTAAAAAATTCTCAATTTTCCAAATTGTCTTATTCCTAATTGTTTAAGTCACGAAATTCCAAATTACACAAAATTTGCAACCAATATTTAGTCATAGTTTAGTTTAATTTGACCATGTGACATCAATATTTTATCAAAAATAAGTAATTTCAAACAAATAATTCATATTAAATAACAACCGATTAAGTAGGACCGATAACAGAAAAAAAATAATAAGTAGAAGCAAATTAAAAGTGGCAATAAGAGACTTATACAGAAATTACGATAACTATGGACTGTTATGCTACATATTTTATTTTATATTTTATTTTTAGAAAAGTGAGGTTACTTAAACTCAGTCGGTACTTGTATTAGGCCTTGGAAACTTTAGCGTCGTACATGTTTACTAGGCATTGTAATTCAATGTATTATAAACCACAACTCATACTTAATTTTCAAATAATAGTAGAATTTTTAACGAATTTTGTTTATCGATATTAAAACAAGAACCGTGTTAACTTTGTTGAGTACTTATTAAAAACCGAACTATAATTTACTTGCAAGCTGATAATAGAAATATCTTCACTCATTTTGAGGTTATCTATACCACTAATATTATACAATTTGCATCTTTTTACAGCATTGACATTGTTACTAAAATTTACCTGAGCTAAATTGTAGCGTAATATATTTGGTTAAAAATAGTTTCAAACTAAGGTAGACACGCACCATTTTCAAAATAAACGTTTTCCTAAAATATTTCTCAAATATCAGGAAATTTGAATAATTTTCACTATAGACTGCTTATAAATAAAAGTATCATATTAAATTTTATCTGTTGTTATCATTATCTTATTTTCTTAAAAAATGGACTTGTCCCGCTTTCAAAATAAATGGCTCATATTATCAATTCAACGCCATGCATATGGTTGTTACTAGCCCGCATCTTCTCATAGGGATGTATAATATCCACCGGTGAATACAGGCATGAATAGACAGACACACGTGTATTTGAATACGTTAATGTACGACCAGTCGAGCATGGAGTTACACATATTCTGTGAAGTATTCGGCCATATTGGTGTTTCTAGCAAATTGAATGTACAGACTGTTTTAGAATTACAAATTTGACTGTTTACAGCAGGAAATAACGTCCAACTGTATGTTTCCTGTAACAACATTGTTAGGGTGGATTTCAATTTCGAATTTTGGGAATTCGGTATACCGGGTGAATACTTATTACGAGATGAAATTACTAATTTGTAATTAACTGGTATCTTTAATTTTCTATGGAACTATTTCTATTTGCAAACAACTAAATTTTCTAATTTTTATTTTAAAATTGAACATGATATAAATTCCATATAAAGTATAGAATCTATATAGAATCTATTGCAAATTTTATGTGAAATAAAGGGTCAACATAAAATATAAAGTAAATGAAATTGACAAAGATTATACAAAATTTTGGAAATACTATATGAAATTTCATAATTTAAAATGATTTGGAAATTTCAACCACTGTCTACACTGAATTTAAAACATTTTTAACTGTAACAAATACCAACAAATGTATAATGAATTATATATGTTAATTCGGTAGTTTATTCTTATGAAATGTAATTAGTAATTATCTGTTAATTTTTATTAATTAATATTTTTAACATTTATTACAAAACCGTCATTAATTTTTCAGTAGAATTGATTTTTATTTTGGAATTGAAGAAACTATATCATTAGTAAAATTAATTATTAACTAAACCAAAATTGTTCAGTTATTAACTTAGTCAATCATCAACCAAATGAAGGTGACAATAATATATTTTAAAAATATTCACGAATTTTACCAAAACTTTTCTACGCGTTTTAACTATGTAGAACGTTTTCAATTCTTAAATTTTATTTCAAGATTTTTTTCCCTCCTAAATAAAGTATTTAATATTTATTTCCATTGAGATGTACAAGAAGTTAATGATTAAATAAATTTCAACATGAAACGAAAGAAATTAGCAAGGACAATGGGACATTTTGGAAATGTCTGTACATTAAATCAGCGGATCCAATTAAAGAAATGAAGGTTTAATGCCACCTGAAATAACATTATTTGCAGCAACGTTCATGAGAACATCAACAAGCCCAGTTACCAGCAAACAAATCCCAAAAACACCGGTTACAACTTTTCCCATTCACCCCGACAAACAACGGCATTTGCATTATAACAATGCAGTCAGTGTCTATCGGGCGCACTATAATCATTACGCGGATCATTAAAATATCTCCGGTTCGCGTTCACTAACCAGCCGTCCCCCTCGATTCGTGTGCCACATTGTAATCAATAGGAATGCTTTTTGTGTCGAGTTTAAATGCCGGTTCCCTCTACAAACCCGACGAAATATGCACGGAAAAGAACTGTTACCAGTAAGTACTCGATAACATTGTAAATTGTTAACGATAACGATTTACAACAAGCAGATAATAATAACTCCTTCTCTACAATTTAAACAACGCATACCGTTTTTTCTTTTAAATTCCATTATTTCGTATGTACGTTCACTGAAAAATATTATCTTGATACTTTAGTGCATTTTTCTACATTTTTTACTATTTTTTCTATATTTTTTTACTTTAATGAATTTTACTATTTATTATATTTTTTGTTTGGATCTTTTAATGCTCTTGTCTATGTTTAGGTTAGGTTATTTTTACCACTTCTCTATAATATCATTCTATATTTTTTCTTTATACACTTCAATGAATTTCTCTATGACTTTTACCATTTATTATATTTTTTGTTTGTATCTTTTAATACACTTGTCTATGTTTAGGTTAGGTTATGTTTATCATTATTCTATAATATCATTCTACATTTTTTTGTTTATACCTCAATGAATTTCTCTATGGCATTTACCATTTATTATATTTTGTTTGTACCTTTTAATGCACTTGTCTATTGTTATGTTAGGTTATGTTTACCATTTTTCTATAAGATATTTCTATATTTTTTTTTATATACATTAATGAATTTCTCTATGATTTTCACCATTTATTATATTTGTTTGTACCTTTTAATGCACTTGTCTATTGTTATGTTAGGTTATGTTTACCATTTTTCTATAAGATCTTTCTATATTTTTTTTTATATACTTTAATGAATTTCTCTATGATTTTCACCATTTATTATATTTGTTTGTACCTTTTAATGCACTTCTGTATTGTTTTTACTATTCACTTCTTTGTATAATATTTATTACTTTCGACATTGTAAAAAAGTACTTACATCCTCTGAGAAATTAAGATAAAACGATTTAGTGTCAAATGTTTTACAGAAATCTGTATAAACGCCATTAAGTTGAAAACCTTTTGCAACGTAGTTGAAAATTATATTTAAAATTATGTTTCCTGATATGAAAATAGTAATTCGACCTATAGCAAACGTGTCGTTCATCAACGATAATATTTTTGAAAGCAAATGACAATTCGTGGGTTTAGAGTCGAACGTTAACCTCAAAAAACAATAAGTTGGTGTCAGACAATGCTGTCTACTTAGCGTTCTTTGACTCTCAATTTTCACAAAATCAAAACATTATCACCAGTAAATTTTAAACTATTCACTTTTTCATAACATTTTTGTAGTAAAAACGTACAACTTTGTAATACACTGAACTTTTGAATGTTCTTTCTTTTGAACTTTGAACAAACACTGAATTTTTGGAGTTGTCTGACTGTAATCCCTCGAATCCT
This sequence comes from Megachile willughbiella, assembly GCA_945859595.2. Taxonomy (NCBI): domain Eukaryota; kingdom Metazoa; phylum Arthropoda; class Insecta; order Hymenoptera; family Megachilidae; genus Megachile; species Megachile willughbiella. The sequence continues at coordinate 2,381,330 of OX243806.1, forward strand.
GTTAGAATCTTTGGTATAATGCTTTATATACAAATAGGTCTGCTTAGGGTCGATGTGCAACCGGCGATGTGCATTTGATGTTAATTCCGAGAGCTGTTTGTCACAATTATAATACACGATAGAGTGTGTCTAATACCTGAATATTCGTCGCGTGTTCTTCCGGTTCGTCTTGAACTCGACCAGATGTCTATTGTAACTCAATGTTCACCCTCAACGACGACAGCTGTTCGAGTGGCGCCGTTTCCATCGGACACTCTGTATATTTCACGGACGACACGAATTAGGAAACGGCACAACTAACGCGGCCATCAATTACTATTAGTATTACTTATTTTTGGAAAGTCACATATGGTCGGCAGAGGGTGACATCATCTCCTTTTTTCCCTGTCTCGTTCCGTTGCGAGCTCGTGCTTCGCATTATTCCTCTTTTAATACGCTCGCGACATGTGCTTTTAGCGTGTTTCTGCATTTCTCGCGATTTTACGATTCGATTAAGGATTGGCTACGGAACTATACTCCAGATCGAGGTTTCGAGTACTTGATACCAGAACTGATAGTTGTATCTACAGGGTGCTTCAATAACATCGACCCATCCTATTTCTAAAAAGTTAATTAAAATTTCATTAGTTTTTAATTAATTACTATCTCAAAGATGTAAACATTTTAAATCAGATTAAATTTAGTTCATTTGATGGAATGAAAAAAGTTTTAAATTTGTTGATGGATTAATAGATGTGTACTAATATAAATTTAATACAGTAAGCTTACTGTATTTATTATATTAAGGTAACTTTAGTACAGTTCAATATTATATTAAAAATAAATATACATACACAGTATAGTTTACATTTAACTTTAGATTTTTTATGTTAGATAAGAACTGCTTGCGATTAATCAAATTTTCATTGCATGAAAATTAATTATTTAAAAAATTGTAATAATTATCATATGATAATCATTTGAATACAGATTATTTTCCCGCCTTTTTTAAGTCGTTGAAAAGTTAACAAACTTTACATTAAAAACAATATGCAATTAATCAAATATATATCATATGTATATTAACTACCTAAGAAATTGTTATAATTATCATATGATAACGTGTTTCATTTGAATGCAGATTATTTTCCCGCCCTATTTAAGTCGTTGAAAGGTTAGGAAGCTTTGCATCGAAGATTATTGGAGATCGATGCAACGTCGATCGTAAAATTCGACTTTTTTGCCTTTGTTTCACTACGAAACAGTACTGTGGCTTTGTTACACACACAATAGCCACTTTGTTGCTGTGTTGTTTTGCAGAAACGCACCGGTGACACGACGCGGACTGTGATTCGTTGCGGTGCGGGTTTTGCATCGTGGTAACTTGACAAGCAGCATGGTTGAATAGTCTAAATTGCATTGGGTTCGCGATTCGTATCTCGTCTAACAAATCTGCACGCGTTCGCAGACTTCCAGTTATTTTAAACAATCAATTCATAAACATTTTACTGTCATTTCATCGCTATTTATCACCGCTTCGCAATTATTTCGATGCTCTCGCTCGGACATGTTGGAAAAAGTGTAACAATTCGTTCTATTCGTTGAACGGGAAATAAATGACAATCAACAATGAGCATATTTGAGTGGAGATTTAATATTTTTATAAATATTTATTTTATTATTATTTTTTCAAATTTGATGTTGACTCAACTTTTGTTCATTCACGATGCAGTTAATTAAAAAGGTATTGACACATTTTATTTTATACTAATTTGTAATAGTGTAGTATACTAGTTTAGTGTACTAATTTATATAATTTAATATATTAAATTAAATGTATTAAATTTAATACATTATATATTATCTTTCAATCATGAAAATATTGCAAGAAAAAAATTTTCAGTCATCATCAAATTTGTCAACTATAAGAACCATCTGTTGATCTAACTCCATCCATGGCGATATAATGAGAGTATACTATTTTTTTCGTAAGTATGGACACGTAGGAAATATTACGGATAACCTCGGTATTCTTTAAATTTTTAAATGAAATGTATTCTTGTTTTACATAAATTAATTTTGCGTACTGTCAAGCTAAACACAATGTAACAAAAGTCACAAAGCAGAACAAAATTAACAAAAAATTACAAAATTGAAAACAGAAATCGAATAATTATTATTTTGAATAATTATGATGCTAAGAAATCGAACCATCAGCAACCGCTTACGCGATTCTTCCAACTCCTTACCCTTCTCCCATCTTCCTCGCCACCAGCCAAGCCCTGCTAACCCAGGGTCGCAACCCTGACGTGTTCGACTGGGGTGACGAACTCCAGACCTAGGGGTTACCTTATTTACACTCACCCGTATCGTTGCCTCAACTCACCCTTGCCGCACGCGGCCATGTCACTTGGCTTTTTCACGAGACTTCAACACGAGCCCACTCGCGTGCCGTGTTTTGGATTCCATAGTGCTTCTTAACCATCCCTCTCACCTCCTTTAAAATTACTATATTTACCGTTCCACGTAGTTATACTAGTTATTGCATTCACCAATGTATTCGTTGCAATGTAAAATCAGACACGTTATGACCCTCTCTGTTACTTATTTGCGTCTTTCAATTTTTCATTAATAAGGGTGACTAATTGTCCATTTAGCTCTTTGTATATTGTCAATTCTAAAAATTGTTCACTTCTAATACCCCGTATGTGGTAATATAATGAGAGTCCATTCGAATTTCTCATCCAGAAGATAACGAATTAACCTCAAAACCTACAATTTTCTAAACGGTTGCGTCATACACAGCTAACTAGTTATTGCTATAACGTTAAAACAACTAACAAAAGTTGAAATGTCAACGACAATGATGCAGGTTATTATTAGAATCGAACCCAAAATTCAATTGCAGAGAAAATACGAGTCACGTTTGTGACATATGAATTGTGTGCGTCATGAGAATGACCCGATAGGGCAAGGGGTTAACAAAGCTTCCTTTAATCTAAGAAATTTGCTTCCACAAATGTTTCCAACAAATTTTCATCCCTTGAGTAGAATTATAGAAAATTGTAAGGCCAAATTATTGATCGATCTCGTTGATCATTGTCCCGATGGAAGATGTAGGGGGTTAATGACATCGGCTTCTTAATCGAGACGTGCACAGTATTTCGTCAGGGGTGACGTAGCAAGGCATAAGCGAGAATCAAGAGGGCTGCAAGACGGAAGCTAGATTGCCTTTAATCCTGCGAGATTTAATACGAGCGACAAATTTTGCTGGAGAATTAATTGAATGCTGCAGACGGGATTGGCGGAGCGCAGATTATTGTATGCTGCTTTAACGGCTCGAGGATTTGACGTAATGTCTCGTGGAGCAACCCCTTGGCTGCGCAGTCATCGTCCTTTGGATTCACCATTGCTTCGCTGGATGGTATCACTGGCTCTAATTGGTGGATTAAAATTAACATAGCGGAGGTGGACGTGGTCGAAGTAAAATATTTGATGGGGTTTCTACCCTCAGGAGAGATTCAACCCCTTTGAGAGTAGTGCGTTGCCCTTTCATTTTTAGGGATTTTGCTCTTTTATAAATTGGTTCTTTATATTTTTATTTGCTTTCTTTTGCAATTATAATATGATTGTTATATTTTAAGTTGATTTAGGGATAAGTCAAGTTAACTCTACATTAATTAAGTAACATTATGCTTCTTATATTCATCAATCTATCTATTTATTTTCATTGTAATGTAGAAGGTAAATGTAGTTGCAATTTTAACATATTGGATTTATTTAAGAGGAAAAGCAATTATGGGGTTTTATTGTAGATTTTATCCTTCTGAATAATATTTTTGTTCATTTTTGGAGATTTCGACCTTTTATACTTCTATAAATTACTTCTCTGTATTTTTACAAACATTTTTTCGCAAGTATGCTGTAATTGTTTTAATATTTTAAGTTGATTTAGTGTAGGTAGAATTAACTCTGCATTAATTGAATTATAGCATTACGTTCTTAATCATCTCATATTTAATAACTTATTTATTTTCCGTATAATGTAGAAAGTAACTGTAGTTATAATACATACAATCTATTGAATTGATTTGAAAATTTTTTATTTTGAAATTTCTATAACAACTTTACTACAATTATCATTCTTGTATATTTGAGACAAATATTTCTTTTAATGGAAATATAATTTGATATGAAATGTAAAGGTGGAATTTCCTCTTCATATTAAGAATTTGATAATATTGTGTTGCTGCTACATGTTAACACAAAAATGTTAACATGAAGATAAACTAATAAATTAACGAATAATAATCTTACTTTCACTCCTCAACTATACCGAGGTGTTTCAAGCTTCTTACATTAATTCTCGAACAGTTTTCCAATTTTAGTTGTTTAATAAAGAGCAACGTACCACTCCCATTAGTTTACGTCACATAAGGTATAAGCGTCCCCATACAGCTAGTCGGTTTCATCTATTAATAGAAATGTGCTTGCCATAACAGCCATTACGGTATCGTTGTGGGTATCTGGGGGTTAAAATAAGAACAAAATCCAAGAGCTGACGAAACGATGTGCTGTCATTAAGGATCATAATGACAGTGTTTAGTGAACGGAGAGTGTAATACAAACTTACAAACTGTGTTGTGATAAATCAAGCTGTTAGAGAATTGCTGGGCTATTACTGGACTATTAATGTTCTTCATTCTGAAAACTAACAGCAATTTGTTCTTTTTTTCGTACTCCTACGTTTTATTTTGAACATATTATGCATCTGCAAATAATTAGTTATAGTTAAAATAATTTATTAGTTTATTAGTATAGTTAAAATAATTTATTTTTTTAAATAATATTTTGAAATAATATTAAATGTATCTGTAATTTATGCAAGACTTTCAAGTTTTAATTTTTTATAATAAAGTGGTGTTAAATATCTCTGATAAATTTATGTAAATTATAGTGTCGTTTATTGTATTAACTCAACATACAAATTGTGTAATTTTATTAAGAATTATATATAATTAAGAATAAATAATATCAAATAATAACAAATACTACCAAACAGTAACAAATAAGAATAAAGAACAATAAATAGAAACAAATAATAACAAATAATAACAATTAATAACAATTATATCAAGAATTATGTATAATTATTTACTATACAAAAATGTAGAATTATTTTATTTGATTAAGATAGAGGGTGATTTATGCATTTTCATTTTTATTAGTAAACAAAATTTATATCAACTGTAAATGTGATAAAATATTATTGTAGAATTTAAATATAAAAATCGTATAATTTCACGAAAATGTACTGTAATTTTATATAAAATTAAAATATACTGCATATACTGTATAATTTTTTATTATATTAAATTAAAACATAATATATTTCATTTTAAGAAAACGGAGGGTAACGTACTAACTTTTAGTTTTATTAAAGTAAAGAAAAATATTGCTAGTTGCGAATATATTAAAATATTGTTCACTATATAACAAATTAGACCATTTTAACAAACATGTATCTGCTATTTGCTGTTCTATAATATTTAAATACAAATTGTATTAATGTTAATAAATACATACGTGTGTAATGTATCTGGTATTTGCCGTTCTATAAAATTTAAATACAAATTGTATTAATGTTAATAAATATATAGGTATGTCATGTACTTGTTTGCATTTTTATTAAAATAAATAAATATTATGTTAATTGTATATGTATTAAAATATTATTTACTCTACAATATCAATGGACAAAATTATAGAATATTAACAAAAATACATGTACAATAAAGAATAAATCTATAAATTATGCGATTTTAACAAAGAGAAAACTAACATACCACCTTCGTTTTTATTAAAATGAATAAGAATAATATTAGCTGAGTACATCAAAACGTAACGAAGGATCTAACCGAATAAAAAAAGACCACTAACATAATTTTAATTCCAATTATAATTAGCAAAATTATTTAATTTAATTTATTGCAATCAATCAATGTTGAGAGTATCAAAAGATCCCCAGTAATTTCCTTAAGCGAAACTAGCATCGACATGGAAGACGGCACAAATTCAAGGACAATTATCATCCCCCATCATCCCTCGTTCACGTGGCATCGCGATAAATCTTTTCGGAAGTCGCTGTTTCCGTGAGCAGACCGGAAGCTTCGTGTCGACGCGCTGTCAAAACATGGGGGTTGATCGGTCACGTGCTACTTCTCCTCCCATATTCGCGCCCTTTTCTATACTCATAACTGCACCCCATTCTACTTTTGTAAATACGATCGCACGTGACTTCCAAATAACTCTGTTATTATCGTACTTTTCAATGATTGCGTACCGTTCAATCTTTCGTTTACGACCATGGGGTTAGTTTTCCTTTCGATATTACCGTTTAATTACAAACACTGTTTCGCACTGTTGGTAACAATTTTTAATACGGAAAATTTACTACTATACTGAGGATGCTTACTCATTTATGAAATATGAAAACTTTATGCTAGGTGTGATACAGTGATCATTAGATTTAACAACATACCACATGTGAAAGTATGTAAAATCTTTAATTACCATACGAAATATTAATGGTCCTCTCAAAAGCCAAAACAGAATCAAAAATATAATTTTAGTAATCCTTCCAAAAAAAATTGAATCACAGGTACAATAAGTACAAAAGTATAACATAAATGTTTCTTAAAAAAAAGAATGACAAATATAAAAATATTCGAAAGTGCAATATTAATGTTTTCACGAAAAACGCAGAAGTACGATAATAATGGTCTTCACAAAAAAATAGAATTAGAAGTATAAAGTTAGTGGACCCTCCACAGAAAAAGTAGGATTAAAAATACAATAAGCTCAGGAGTGTAATATTAATGTTCCTCCCAAAGAGAAAAATAGAAGAAGCACAAAGTGGTCCCGTCAAAAAAATAGAATCGTCTAAAGCGGAAGCAACTATAAATTAACCGGAGTCTCTCGACGAGTACAAAATCTCTTAGCCGCAGACATAAAAATCGCTGCGAACGAATTCAAAATCGTGTACCAATTGTTTCCCAAAAATATAAAGGGGTGAATAGGAGAAGTTTGTCTGGCACGAGATCGAGTGTGTCCCATTCTAAAAGCGGAGCACATTCATCCTGGATGGGGTAGGAGGAGGAGGAGGAAGCTCTTGATCCGTGTAAAGCTTTTCCGAAAATTTGTGAAAGTCAGAGCGCCGTTTCAGTTGGTCCGGCTGCGACGCGTGCACGTCATAGATCAATAAGTCTCGTTCTCATTGTCGACTCGTCGTGGGCCGGCTTTACGGGTCTCCTCTCTCAGGAAACGTTAACGACATCCGTGAAAGACGTATCGATCGTTACGTAGGAAGATATCGTAAATCACGAAAACCCGACGGTAACGTACGTTTCCACGTGCGAAGGAATCGAGGTAACGTGCTGGTACAGAGGGACACACGGCTATTTACTCCGTATGGAACAGAGAAATGGCCGTTCCGACCGAATAAACGTCATGCAAAACGTCTCCGTTGTTCTCGATGATAGCACGAAATATCTCAGCCAACGACACTCGTTGCTACGATCTGCCAGGAATTACGATTAATAAAACTTTGCTGAAGAACGTCGTTCTCTACAATTGTGACGATATTTCGGAGAAACGGAACGCTTTATATTCGGGTAATGACAAATTTAGGGGTTATTAAAGTGGGATGTCGAGCGGACAGCTCGGTAAGATATGGGACAATCCGAGAGTGCAGATAAATAAAGCTGTAAATGACCAGATTAGGAAAATTGTCATTTTATTCATTGTAAGATTTGTTTATTGATGGAATATTTATTGACGGTATAGTGTAACGGTACTGATTCGCGATACGTAAGTCATGTGTGATTTCAAAGATTCATATTACATTGATAGATATTTAATTAACAGGTAAGTATGTGAAACTTTAACAGTCTTGAAATTGTAGTAAAAGATGCAAAAAAATGTCAAAAGAGGTAAGTAACGTACATTTATTTACAGACCTGTTTATTTGCATTTTTTAATTTGCGGTTTTCAAGATTTGAAGCCAAAGAAACTTTTCTTTTGGATATTGAATTAGAAACTAAAAAATGTAACGCTTTAATTAATAAATTAAGAAAATATTATGTTACGAAATAAATAACTAGGAATGAGTTATAAAAGTTGAGAATAGCTAATAAAATAACTGCAAATGAGTGGCAAAATAAGAGTATTATTTTATAAAGTATATAAATAGAAATGATAGAAAATTAGAAAATTGTTGTCTTTAGTTATTTTTGGAAGCATCAAATATTTGTTAGTTAATAAACAATCTTTCGTAAATTAAAAGAGGAATTTTTATAAATCAAAGTTAATTGGAATATAAATAAGAAATAATTGATTTTCTATATTTTTGCAGTTATCCCATACGACTAAAAATTGTTGCAACTCAAATTTTGTTTAAAAATAAAGCTGTCGTTTCTTCATTATAACTCGTATAATGTTATCAGTAATTTATTTTAAAAAGTTATAGCATACTTATATTTTTCATTTAACCAAAATTGTACCATATTTTAAATATTCTGTATTTCATCAAAACTACAGTGTACCTTAAATATTTATGTGGCAAAATATACAGGATATATTAAATATTTTTTATTTAACCAAAATTCTACCATATTTTTAATATTTTTTATTTAATCAAAACTACAACATATCTGAAATATTTATATGGGAAAATATATAGGATATAATAAATATTTTTTATTTAACCAAAATTGTACCATATTTTAAATATTTTTTATTTAAACAAAATTGCAAGAAACTTCTAATATTTATATAACCAAAATCACAATTTATTTAAAATATTTTTTTATTCAAACAAATTACAAAAATTTTAATAATATCACATTATTAGAAATGCTAGTAATTTAAGTTTTTTAAAAATTTAAAATTAAAAAGGTATTTAACTTTCATTTTATAGAATTCGTTAAAAAATTCATAGAAAGTATTTGGTGATAATTGAGGGCGACCCTAAAACTGAAATATTATAGCATTTCATCTGCTTTGATTAAGAGAGATATTAAGTAAAACATCATTGAACAAATTTTAAATATTTATATAACCAATTTCACAATTTATTTAAAATATTTTTGTATTAAAAGAAATCACAAAAATTTAATAACATCATACATGAAGTAGAAATGCAAGTAACATAACTTTTTTTAAAATTTGAAATTAAGAAGGTAAACTTTCATTTTATAAAATTCCTTATAAAATTCATAGAAAGTATTTGATGGTAATTGAAAGACACCCTATAACTGAAGTTCTATAGCGTTTCATCTGCTTTGATCAAGAGAGACATTAAGTAAAACACCATTGAACAAAAATAAAACAGAATCATAAACTACGTACGTCTGTTCGAGGCGACATCAAACGACTCACACATAGAAATCGCAGGGTGCAGGAAAAATTGGATGGCAAGAAAAAAGAAAGAAAGTTGTAGCCCGCTAACAACGATAAAACGATCCAACGGTGACATCTGTGTCAATAAGGTGAATTCTCTTGGGGGTTGAAACGGAAGGGAGGGGTCCGGCGAACACGATTATCCTCATTCAATCATCGATTTTATTTGGTTAATAAAACGATTATCCCGGTTCTCACACTCGACGAGAGCACCCACTCCGATCCTGAACCAGGTTGAAACTGTTGTACACTCCACCCTCTCCCGGGGGCGTTCGACCAAAAATGTAATTTACATCCCTTTATGTCGCGAGATTGAAATATTTGCGAATTAATCCGCGCGACAGGATTATCGTCGGCCATTATACGCAGCCGACCTTCTCTTTTACCACCCCTCGCAGATTCAAGGCGGCTTCCTTCTAACGATTTCCACCCCCTTCCATTTATTCGATTCAAAAATATCGTCGTTTACCCATTTTACGGGAGATTGGATTCAATTATCGCTGTCGAGACGAATATTCCATGGGAAATTTAAATTGGATTCTGCGTACGGAATTTTGACTTGCTTCAAATAACGCGATTTTAATTAATTTTCTTTTTCTTATTATTTATAATATAAAATATATAGGTACATGGTTAATTTTTAATATTAAGTCATTGAATACTATTATTTAAAATCGTAAAATTACTTTAATTCACAGAATATTATAATTAAAATCGTTTAATGTAATTAAATAAGAGCAGTAAAATACTACTTACTTTAATATTAATATTTAAATTGTTTAATACAATTAAATAAGAGTAGTAAAGTATTAGTTACTCTATTAGCATTACATAATTAAAGTAAAAGCTTTTGTCAAGATAGGTAAATAAATTAAGTTATAACACGTTGAGAATTTTTAAATAATTAATTTGATATATTTGGAATATTTCTATATTCAGATATTTGTGGAATTTGAGTGATTTCAAGTATAAATTCTTTGCTCGAATAATCCAAATAATTTGAACGATTCGGGTAATTCAAGAATTCGAAGCGTTAAAATTTTAAATTGCATATTTTATTATTTTGTAACTGTACTATTCAAATAATTCAGATAATTACTATTGCGAATTATAAAATATTATAAAATATTTCCAAGATTTTAAATATTCTAATAAAAAGTATTCTAATACTGCTTGAATAATTGAACATATTTTGAATATCTTCGTTTAATAGAATTATAAATTATGTCTTCGAACATACAATGAATTGAATACCTTCATTTAGCAGACCAAATTATACACATTTCATTACTTCGAATAATTAGATATCATAGTTTTAAGTATATGTACATTGATTTACGTATCCCAATTTAATAGAACAATAAATTTATTTCTCATCAGATCGAATAATTAAATATAATAATTTTGAATACATTAAACATCTCGATTGCATTATATTTTTTATTAGCTTAGATAATTATATTTAATAATTTTGAAAATACAATGAATTGAATATCTGTATTTAACGGAACAAGTTATGTTCTCATCAGTTCATTTTCTGTTACAACTACAATACAACCATCCGACAGGACGTCGAATTTTATTGATCCACAGCCGCAACCACCACTAGCCACCCTGTTATTAACTTTTTGCAGGTGTAAAGTTACATCTAACGATTATTACAGTGTCGTGTTACGCCATCTAATTACTTGCTCTCATCGACGAAAACCTTATAGGTGTTGTTACATAAGCTTGGTAAACTCTTATCTACTCTTCAGAAAAGTCATCGTAAAATTTATGTTCGTTACCTGTAGAAAAAAAACTTCTTTGATGATATGATCTTATGATGCAAGATCAGATAAAATCAATTATTGTTGAACAATTAATCGACTCTTTGTTGGACGTCTTGCAAGAAGACAATTAATTGAATGACAATATCGTTATAAAGTTATACGATGTAAATTCCTTATGTTCTATTATTTGAATTAAATTAATTCGTTAACTTTGACTAAAATAAAATTTGGAGATTAATTATATTTCATTTATAAGATTGAATAAAAAGAAACTTAATGACAAAATTACAATCCTCTACTGAATACAAATTGAAATAATTAATCACCAAACTATTGTACAAATTTATATAACAAATTATAAAAATATTACAAATGTTTGTCTAATTAATTACAAAATTATTACAAAGTATTACACAAATTTATAAATTTATAACTAAAATATTTAATTTTATTATTTTTTAAGAGAATAAAATTCAAGAATTTTATTATTCTTTAGGAGAAAAATTCATAATTAAAATCTACTTCCAGCTTATATAACAATTCCATCCACATTTGAAAAACTCCAAAATTCATGATTTTTAATTTCCTTCAATCACTGTTTATAAAACTTCCTGTAACCACTGTCATTATCTTTTAGAGTGAATTATTGCCTCATAATTATCTTAATTATCTTATCTTATATCTAATATATAATATCATGTTATCTTATCTTAATCATCATAAATATCTTTTAAAGTGAATTATTGCCTCAAAATGCTGAAATGTTCATCTTCATTCAGAGAAGATAAGAAAAGTACAATTGGAATGCATAAACGGTGGTAGTAATGGTGACCTAGGGGAATTCGATTTCCCTAGATTGTCCGATTTCCGGCTCGGCCATCCAGGGCTGCTGGATCTTGCCTGGCATACTTGCCATAAGTTAACCGGCCGTTGTAGGTGGAGGATATCAATTCCCGTGGCAGTAGAACCCGCCGATATTGCCGACCACCATAAAACGATTATTGTCGCGGAATGTATACGGTTATGGCGGCGTTATAACCTCCCGAGACTTGCAGCGTGCCTCGCCGATGGACACTGGTCCGGGGCTTAACTTTACACCCAGCACTTTACACATTGTGCGCTCGGCTCGCGACGTTTATTACGACAACTTGTACGCGCGGGCCCAATTTATCGTTATTTATAACGAGTCAGCCTCGTGAAATTAATATTTACACGGGCCGCCACGGCCAAGGTGAATTTTATTTACGCGGGCCGAAGTATGCCGCGATTAAACGGCCGTTGACAATGTTGATTTTCGACGAAACCTGAACAGCAGCCTGCCGCCTTCGTGAAAACGACGCCATAGACGATGGTAAATCGACGCCACGACATGGGCTTAGTGAAACGACATCGTTGTTTCTAAACTGGAATCTCTATTAGTACACATATACAGTACGTCTGAAAAGTAACGGAACTTTTTAAATTCAAGGAAAACTACTAGCACCATCTATTAAAACAATATGCTATTTGAAAACAGTATTCCTCCCCTACAAAACATACCAATCGTTATTGGAATCGAGCAACGAATTGTAAACTTATAGCGTTTAAAGCGACAGAACATTTCGTCACCGTGTCACAAAATCACGATGGAGCAAAGAGCGAATATTAAATTCTGCTCGGTAAAGCTCGGTAAAACTTTTACAGAAACATTTGAATTAATGAAAAATGTTTATGGCGACGATTGTTTATCCCGTACACGTGTGTTCGAGTGGTATAAGCGATTCCAGGATGGTCGTGATACTTTGCAAGACGACCCAAAGCCAGGTTTTGGGTTTTTCTAAATTCTAAACGATTCTAAAGGTATTATACTTCGGGAATTCGTTCCACAGGGACAAAATGTTAATGGCGAATATTATCTGGGTGTTATGGAACGTTTGTGGAAAAGAATCGTTCGTGTGAGGCCCGAATATCCAGCGCCAGGGAGTTGGTTTCCGTTGCATGATAATGCACCATGTCACAGAATTGTCGCAGTTCGTGAATTTTTGGCGAAAAAACAAGTCTGTGTGCTCCAACATCCTCCATATTCGCCCGAATTATCTCCATGCGATTACTCCCCTTTTCCAAAATTGAAATTAGCCATGAAAGGAACGTTTTGTGACACTGTTACACAAGTCCAAGCAGCTGTGACAAGGGTGATTGAAGCGATTCCGCAAAACGACATAAAAAAATCTATGTTAACATTGCCTGAGCGTGCCCAACGGTGTATTGATGCGGAAGGGATGTATTTTGAATAAAAAAAATTAATTTGGGCAAAATAACTAATACTTTTTTGTAATTTAAAAAGTTCCGTTACTTTTCAGAGATACTGTGTATATGTGAGCCGTTTGTTTTGAAAGTGTTGCTATTGCGAGATATGCAAGGGTTTGTATTTCAATAAATTTTAAAATATTGGTAAGCAATTGTAGACGAAAGGTATAGTCGGATAAGGGAGTCAAAAGTGCCTTTTGACCAAATTAATCAATACACGTATCAGCTAATGCCTGTTATATTGTGAAAATTGTTAGGCCGAAGCAAAATTTTTAATATAGAACAGCGAAATTGTTACAGGGAAAAGTCATTCACTTCATTCATCTCATGAATGCTAAAATATTTGATAATAAAGATGCAACGTATAATATTGTTTAGGTCCAAATACTAATCCCCGTGTTTCGAAAAACGCTTAGAAATACTCCCCCTTATTGGGAGTGTTATAGAAGACGCTCCGATTTCGGAGCAACTATAACATTCCTGCGAGTAACGCCGTCCCGAATGAAAAGTTAGACAATATCAATTTGGAATTATTTTTATACACTTCCATAAAGAAACTGAAGAATTGTATATTAATAATTTTAACAAGCTATTAAAAGTATAAAAATGTAAACATGGTTTCGTAAAAAATGAAGACAATATAACCAGATATCGGTTTTTAATTTTTGCAACTGTGTTCCACCACTTCAAAAATCTGAAAAAATGACAGATTAATAATCATGACAAAGCATGTCTATTGTAAAAATATAAACGTGGTCGCTTGATAATTTCTATTAAAAACAAATATTTTTAAACTTTTGGAATTTTTTCAAAATTCTTTTTGCGTTTAAAAATTCTGGAAAAATTCAGAAACACGTACGTCATAGAGCAGAATATTTCTGATTTTTTTCAAAATTTTCTGTACGGCACAACAAAAGATATAAAACTTAAACTATAAATTGCGTTCCGCCCTGTAACTACCCTTTCAAGTAGGGGTAGCGGTTTGATACTTGACAAAAATGATTTCCTTTGAACGGTCTATTAACTGATATGTTCAATGATTAATTTGGTCTAAATCTTTTGGCTCCCTTATCCGTCTACACCCTTTGTTGTATTTTGTTGGGCAATGTTTGTTAGTTATCCAACAGTGTATATCATATTAACCTCTTACACTATTTTGACGAGTGTAACTTGTGACGTACTCATACCTCAGCTGAGATTAATTTTACTCGATTTTTTAATACACTTCAAATTGAAATTCAAGTCCAATTATCACTTGCATAGTCAACGATTGCATAATACCAAATTGACATAACATTTCAACTTTATTTGCCCGTTTTAATATTATAGCTGTGATTAGTTCGTTTCGACTGACGCACCTGACAAATAAATCACAGTGCAAGCGGTTAAGTTTAATCTATTATTATTGTTACGGCCAATGTATTCAACGTAGGCATTTTATAAAATGTCTTATTCCGTCACTATATGCAATAAAAATGTTTATTCTAACAATATGTTCCATATTAATTATTTAAAAAAATCCTTAACTGATCATTATGAAACACCCTGTATAATAATTTTACCAGGCATTGCTTAAGGTATGAAACCATTTTCTCATAGTATTTGCAACAAAGAAGTTTATTCAAAAAGTATCTTCTATATTGATTATTTACAAGAAGTTTCTTAACCGTTGATCTTATTATGAATCACTCTGTATTAAAGTCACTTTACTAACAAGTTGTAAGAATTTCTTCGGACATGAAATTCTTGTTATTTCCTGTAAGAAAGAAATTTATTTTAAAAATATCTCCCATATTAATTATTCAGAAAGAACTTCCTTAAACCGATGAACATATTATGAAACATCCTGTATAAACAGTTTTAACATTGCTTCACGCGCAACAGATTACAGTAATATTTCATGCTTGAGAAATATGAAAGGGGTAGAAAATGTTCTTTAAGAAATAATGAAAGCGTCATATCTATTTAATGTTTTCCATAAATTCCACTCCCTTTCAACCGGGTATTTTCAATTTACTCTGAAAGTTCTTGATGCGACTACAATTTCTGTAGAGATACCGACATTGATCCGTAATCCTGCCGACAATTAGGTTCGTGCCTTAGGTTCGCCGGAGTCGTGCAAAGGATATCGCAATTCCACTTCATCCGATATCCTCTCGTAATCATCCGCGTGTGCATCCGAGACGAGGAGGGTAATAAGATGTGAGCCAATGCAATCTTGAAACTACTTACTCTGGGCCAACTACGGAACCGGAAACGTACGTGCACGCAACGCGTTTCGATCGCGATGGCGTGCGCCGGAAGTAAAAGATACGGGATTTACGAGGGTGCAGAATTCGAATGGCTCGTGTCGGAACTCTTCCTCTTTAACGAAATCATTTCATTCCAACAAGTATTTTTCATAAAAAATTCTGAAAATCATTAGGCTAGGTTAGGTTTACACTTCTTTGAAAAGTAGTATAAACATTTATATTTGAAAACAGATATTTTTAAATATAGACGAAATGAGTTTTGTATGTTTAAAAGTATTAATGCATATACAATGCAATTGCTTAGACAGACATTGATCTTACAAATTTTCATTTCAATTTTCAATTTTTACCGTGTATATCTACTCTCAATTCTGTGAATTGTTGTGTTTATTTATACGTATGTATATGATAAGCATAAAATAAGAAATAAAATTTTTGTGTGATATAAAAATTGTGAAGAATAAAATTTGTCATTTTCATTGTTGCTAATTTTAATGTACCGAATGATTAAAAAAGAATATGTGAAGAGGTTAATTTTTTATTGTATTAAAAAATAGTTAATTATTATATGAAAAATTGAATTTTTCTAAGACAATTATTGAAAGAATAGAACTGAGTAAATTTTACAAATGTTGCTATAAAGATATATTAACAATTCTAATGATTGATAATTGGACAAGTAATAAGATCATATAACAAAATTATTTGCTAGAATTATGCTAATGCTTGTTTATATAACAAAGGAAAACTTATGAGTAAATTATAACATCTCAATACCTTCAATTACTTAAAACTCAATGAATTACAAAAACTATAAAAATAAATATAATATAATGTAATTGGAAACCTGTATTTTAATTTTATTTTTAAATATTTTAATTTAATGTATCTCTTACATATCACAAATTGGAATGAAATGTAAATTCTATGAAGTACAGTAAATAAATAATTATAAGCTAATTATAATAAGAAAATGTAGAAATGATTCGAATAATGTAGAAAAACAGAACAATATTTAAAGACGTAAGTGCAATAAACGTTATAAACCCACGCACGTGACCATAAAACACATATATTTCTGTTCGACCGTTATCTGTCAATTAAAATGTCAATTAGCAAACAAGATATTTCACTTTCAATTACAAAAGTAATCAAGAATCAAAGTTGCTGAGTCCTCGACTACCAGGACCCATGAACCGAACAGGTTATCCTGTTTCTCGTTTCTTGCTACTCGTAAATCCAACGAGTCCCGATAGCGTTATTGATCGGCAAAGTGAAATGTATCGGAATTTCTAGGCACGACAATTTATTAGATTTAATAAAATCAAACGAGTCGCACGGATATACGCGTATTCCCGGCCTGGGTGGGCGGAAGACCCGACTAGCGGAAAATATAGCGGCCATTAACAAGATTGCTTGTACCACGTCTTCGAATCATATGCTTTGCGATCAATGAGAGCAACGATGACTATATCAATTCGTTTCGCTTCAGTTGAACAAAATGTAAACTCTCCGAATTGAATTGAAAACTTTTAACAAACAGTATTTTCACAGAAGTACTTTATAGAGATTATGTTACATACGCATTTTATTATCAAATAAATATTAAAGTAACCGTTTGTTCTACAATATTGTGTCACATTCGTGACGCACACTACACTTCGAATGTGATAAACTGTACTCGTATTCTCACTGCAACTGAATATTGGGTTCAATTTTAATTATGGCCCTCATGATCATAGATCGATGAATGCAAAATGTGCCTAACATTTTAACTTCCTTTAGTTGTTTTAATATTATAACAGCAATTAGCTAGCTCAGAATGACGCAACTGCCTAGAAAATCGTAGGTTAAAAGGTTGATAGTGATCGGCATAGCAATTTACAAATTTGCGTATACATATAGTACACTACAATAAAAATATCAATACTTGTAAAATGTAATATTATATTATCGTAATAAAATGAAACAAGAAAGTTCTAGTACTGTTACCGATATCCATAACAATAAAACACACAAATTACTACATACCAATTCTCATGTTTGAAATATTAGTACCATTACCAGTGCGAGATATAAAATACTAAACAGCATATAACAGTATCACTCACAACGCTTAATACCAAATACTACATATTAAACATCAGGTACTATTATTTAGATCAATATCGATATCAACATTAATAACAACAGCGACAGGAATAACAACAGCAACAGCAGTGCCAATATCAATATCAGTATCAATATCAGTAGCAATATCAGTAGCGATATCAGTAGCAATATCAGTAGCAATATCAGTAGCAATATAAGTATCAATATCAGTATCAATATCAGTATTAATATCAGTATTAATATCAGTATCAAGGTCAGTAGCAATATTAGTAGCAATATCAGTAGCAATATCACCAGCATTATCAGTAGCAATATTAGTAGCAATATCAGTAGCAATATCACCAGCATTATCAGTAGCAATATTAGTAGCAATATCAGTAGCAATATCACCAGCATTATCAGTAGCAATATTAGTAGCAATATCAGTAGCAATATTTGTAGCAATATCAGTAGCAATAGCAATAGCAATAGCAATAGCAATAGCAATAGCAATAGCAATAGCAATAGCAATAGCAATAGCAATAACAATAGCAATAGCAATAGCAATAGCAATAGCCACAGCAACAGCAACAGCAACAGCAACAGCAACAGCAATATCAGTAGCAATAGCAATATCAGTAACAATATCAGTAGCAATAGCAATATCAGTAACAATAGCAATATCAGTAGCAATAGCAATAGCAATAGCAATAGCCACAGCAACAGCAACAGCAACAGCAACAGCAACAGCAACAGCAACAGCAACAGCAACAGCAACAGCAACAGCAACAGCAACAGCAACAGCAACAGCAACAGCAACAGCAACAGCAACAGCAACAGCAACAGCAACAGCAACAGCAACAGCAACAGCAACAGCAACAGCAACAGCAACAGCAACAGCAACAGCAACAGCAACAGCAACAGCAACAGCAACAGCAACAGCAACAGCAACAGCAACAGCAACAGCAACAGCAACAGCAACAGCAACAGCAACAGCAACAGCAACAGCAACAGCAACAGCAATAGCAATAGCAGCAGCAATGGCAATGGCAGCAGCAACAACAGGGGCAGCAGCAGTAACAAGAACAGCAACAGTAGCAGCAGCAGCAATAGAAAGAGCAAGTGTAACATCAAGAGCAGCAGCAACAATAACAGTAACAGTAACAGTCCAATATCCTTACCAATAATAAATACTAAAAACCAATATCAAAAGCAAAATAGAATTATTAATACCACATACAAAATAATAAAATTGAATATCGATTGCGAGTACGAAAAGCAAGTAACAATAACATTACTAACAATTTTAAATACTACAATACCAAACAGTAAATAGCACATACCAAATACCCAGATATGACAACATTATTTATAAATAAAACATAAAACGAGAAGTGAGTTTCTTACCGTTCTTGTGAATATACGTATTTTAGTTTTCCGTATTATGTTACAGAAAGATTCTTCAATATTCCGCACTATAATTCCAGCTGTCGCATTTTTGTGACGCGTTGTCAGCATCATCGCAAGGAATTTCTTCATTTCCCTCCGTTTATGTCAGTTCTAAAGCGCAACCAGACGAAATATAAATGTCAACATCGTCCCAAGTAATCTGCATAAAAAGTTATTACTCCTTAACTGGATCGTATCAAAAGATACATTTTTATAACCAACACTAAACGGATATATCAAAGTACCACACTTTATGATACTCGTTGACGAAGACTAAAACCGTGTCCTACATTGAAAATTATAAAACTGAGAAATCATACATAATCACATTTGAGATTTCTTACGAGAACGCTAAATTCAATAAGTTATTGACCTATATTATAAATAAATAAAGTAACATGAATCTGAATAATCTGAATCATAAATATCAAACTTAAATAAAATAACGTGAATAATAAATCATCAAATATAAAAAATACATAAATCAATATATAAATCTAGAAAAATAATTGATACATTTATTATTCGCTGAAGGAGCAATAAAATTTATAATTACGAGCAATTAATAAACTTCATTTGGATCGTCCTAGTCAATACGTTAAGAATCCTGTCATACCTACCAGTATCCTTTCACAGTAAAAGAGCAACAGTACTTTTGTTCTCCAGAACAGTGGTCTGGATCGACCTTCAAAATTATGCTGAACAAACGGTGGTTCGTCATCGGTACGGCGATTCACCCTCTCCGCGATATCCCAGTCAATCGCAATCATTGAAACCGGACTGGCATCCCCTCCCTCCCCCGGTCGGTGCCGTAATTATTATTCCGCCCCTATATTGCGCGAGGAGATGCACGGCCGAGCAAACGTAACGTAACGTACCGAAACGGGGACGAGGCGAAACGAAACGAAACGGAACGAAACGAGCGACAGCACAGCTCGTACCTATCCGACCCCCAAATATACCGAAACGGGCAGCATCCCCCTCGAAAAGCCAGTCATCCACCGCCTACCTCCCTCTGTCCCGTGCCCTTTCGGATGGCAATCAATAACTTTGAAACGGCAGCGACGTTTCGGGGAAAAAACAAATTCAGCAGGTTGCTTGATTGGAAAAAACCGAACCCCATCCCCCCGATATCACTGCGCTGCCCATTGGTACCGCGCCACCCTCTCGCGTCGACACGCCGACCAGACCCCCGTCGCGACGCCTCTCTCACCTTCGACTCTGAAAAAATCGACGGTATTCCGCGGACCAACCGCTGCCTCCAATCGTTTCTGCGTTTTACAGTGAAGTCGCGTTAGCTGATCGTTAAAATCCCTCGGTAAACGAACGCAGGTTATCCCCGCCAGTTCGGGAAATTGATTTTGAGCAGCGACCCGTCGACGAGTACAAAGAAACATCGGCGATCGTGATTACCGCAGCTCAGAACCGTATACATTTTTATGGTATAACAAAATGTAGATATGCGGTACTGCAGCTATTGTGGAGAACTGTCTAGCGAGAATGTCCCAGAGGTAAGGGAATCCACTCGGTCCATCTACCCCCACCTTGAACACAGCGTCACGTATGGCGTAGAGGCAAATAACAATAATAATAACAATAACAACTGCATCACGCAACTCGCACTATCTCACTCACTCTCGAGACACTCACTGACATTGTCTTTGACCTAATTGTGTGATCGGGACATCGTTTCTATCGCCGAAAGTACGTGTGAGTTGAGTCGTGCGTTTTCTATTTTGACCCAGTAGAACCATATATGTTTTATATTACAATCACTCACAAGCTCTTGTTAACAGTACATGTTTATGGTATAACAGAATGCGGTACATATGTGGCAGTGAGCTGCGGCTACATTAGCCGTAATCGCTTCGCAATGATTCTTTGTTCTCGTCGAGGATTCACTCCTCAAAGTCAACCACCGCTCACGGTAACTGATCGCTTCCACACGGCGATCAGTTAACGCGACTGTACTGCGTCTCAAATTGCAGATACTGCGGTCGTCATCGTTAAACCCTTGCGTTTTGCGGATGCTGAAGTGGTCCTGGCCCGCTATATACCAAAATTCGAGTGATAACTCAAAACCTGAGTCTCAGATTGCGAAGAGCGTACTGTATGTAGCCTCTGAGAACTTGAAAAAGTTGTAATAAGAATTTAGCTCTCCATATCTTAATTTTATTATTGCAATATTAATATGAAAAGTACGATTTACGTTACTTCGGGTTACAACGTTAGAAAGATTGCTGAAGACGGGCTTCTTATGGTAGAGCGTATAGTAATGCATACTAATGATATCGTAATACTTGCATAATAGTATGTACTATAATATCAGAATACTATAGTATGGGTAGTATTATATACGAAGCACCGCTACACATATTCGAAGAAAATTAATTTTTAATGTTATTAATATCATTATAATAGGCTATTATAACAGTATCGTATGCGTTGTTATAGTATTACCAATATTATCACTTTCATTGCTATTTGGCATGATAACTTACATCATATATACTACTAAATTAAAGTTTGTAGTAATACATGTTATAATATCGCATTAGAATATAATATGGGACTTATTAAAGTAGTATTAATAAGAACACTACACACATTATTAAGAGAAAACTAGAGCACATTACCACTACTATCGTGCTACCAAAACCATACAATATCAGCTATCATAGCAGTACCAATATCACAATTAGTGCTAGTAGTATCAATATCAGAAATAACACTACAGCAATATTAATGACACAATTAATACTACTGTCAGAATACTAACATTGGAATTAACAGTAATATAGTAATGCTAATATCACAATTAACGTTACTATTAGCACAACCTATATCAGGACTAATATTTCTACAGTAATTTTAATATCATAACTGATGCAACTAATATCGTTACCAATAATGGTATAACGCTACGTTATTAACAACAACATCACAATTGTCGCTCCTGCAGCAATACCAATATTGCAACTAACACGACTGCCATAGTAATACTACTATCATAAGTACCTGTGGTATAACAACACTAACATCATAATTGATGCTCATGTAGCAATACATCATAAACACTAACATAGCAATCCTAACATCACATATATCGCTACAATAGCACAACCAGTACCACTATTAATGCTACTATAGCAATACCAATACCACAACTGGTATATCAACATCAGCATCACAATTAAGACAACAGTAGCAATACCAATATCGTAATTAACACCACGATAGAAATATCAGCATCACAATTAACTACTATAGCAGAAGCAACATCACAATTAGAGTGAACACCATTTCTTCGTACTACAATCGTAAACAACAGCATCACGACTCGAGATCATAATTTTCCAGGTGAATTCAGTTACAGCATTGCTAGCACGTCTCGGCGATGGTTCCCGATCCCGTTTCGCTTTTCTCGTCCCGAAGGTGAGACGGTTTTTGCGAAAGTCTGCGCAAGGAAACAATTGAAAATTACCGGCAGTTCGTTTGCATCCGTAATGAGAACGGGCTTCTCCATAAGGAGGCGGTCGTTAACGACCCCAGTCCGTATGAGGTAGACGAAGCGGCTCGGTCTATAAATTTATTGCGACTCCGCCATTTTTGTCAGCGTCATTTATACGAGTCGTAACGAGATTCGCCTTTTTAACTCGTTAAAGCCTGACCGTGCGGCGACAATTCTATTGCAAAACGATTCTCTTTCTTACTCTTTCTTCGCTATGGCGAGTCTGGCTTGTACGGACCAGACCATGGCTCGTCCACGGTCGCCTCCGCGGCGATTCCAAAACGTTCAATTCATTCCAAATAAAATGGTACGTGGCACGCCGATCGAATGGCCGAGGCAATTTGTTCGCGACCCTTTCTCTCCTGTCGCTGCTGGATCGAATAGGAGAAGGGAAGACGCAACACTGTCCGCTACGGTAGCTAGTAACTTTTGTTTTAACTGTTGGATACTATGGAATTATATCGTGCACTGAAAACCGGCTAATTCGGTTCGTGTCTGCGCTTTTCTTACTTTTTTATCGATTACCATCCTTCGGGGGACTAAACTACATGTACAGGGTGGCTCATTAATTTTGTCAGTGGCCGATATCTCCGTTATTTTTATTAACATGTGAAAATTTCAAAAAATAAAATGTTTCGGTGGGACAAATGTAGTGATCAGATAAATGTGCATTTATGATATATTGGCAAGGTATATAGTAATATGTTAATTGTGGATTTAATAGATTATATGATTTACTTACATTCTGTTATACCTCACTGATTTCAATGACCTCGAAATATATTGTCAAGGGCAACATTCTGTGTTACTTCATTCTACACACATAACCGCCATTCGGATACAGTTTCAAAGATATTAGCAAAAACTCAAATTTAATTTAATTATATTCCACTACTGTATGTCTACTATAGTAATATTGCTTTGCCTTTTTTTATATTATTGGTTTATATTGGTTTCTTTTTTTTTTTCAAGAATATTCCTGATGTAATACTGCCAAATGCTGTGCACGTGCCATAAGGTTAGCTCTAGAAATTCAGAGGAGTAAATCTATTTCCCTTCCTTTCTGAACTGATGGGTGTGAATGACTGATATAAACAATTGTTTACTCTAGTTGAAAATATTTACGAAGCATGGAATATGTTTGCTAATTTAACCAGTTACAGTCACATTTATTTTATCCTATCAGAGCTCATCTTGCGGTGAGCAAACTGTATTACACTTCAATGTAATATTTTTGGTATCTCTACTACCTTATAGGTGACATGGTCAAATAGTGAAATAATGAAATATACTGCGGTATATTATATTGTGAGTATTAAGAAAAACCGACCCTATAACAGATATACAGGGTATTCCAAAAATAGTGGTACATGTGGCCATGCGATGATTTCAATAAATAAAAAAATAGATTAACATTTGTTCATATTTAGTTTCGTTTTTGAGAAATCTCATTTTGAAAATTTTTGAAAATATTTATAAAAGAGTTTGTTTATATTCTGAAACTTAACTACATTGCGTTTAAATATGGCAAAAAGTATCAAAATGTTAATAGTTTCATCAAATATTAAAAACAAGAAGAATAATCCGTAAATATTGATTTAATTATCACGAATGGATGTGCAAGGAACCTTCCGTGTCAGGGGGAAATACATAATTAGTTTCATACACGTTTTTCTGTCGATTACGGTTTAATGCCATTAGCGTGATAAGGATCCCTTTATACGCGATAAATCAATCGTTTGGCTTGGTTGATTAGCGGATCGTAAATTAATTCGTGTCAATTAAAAGACTATTAATGATTTGGTGGTACGTTGACCGGAACAGAAGGAACCTTTTGAAATGCGCTTCTTAAAACATCTCGTCGTATTCAATTAGAAAATGTTACTTTTGATTTATAAATTAATTTTATTGTTTCCTGTATAGAAGTAAACAATATGTATTTGATTATTATTAATAACATATTTTGTATCTATAAACATCTAGTTTATCATAAAATTACTATTTCAGCATATATTCATAAAGTACACTACTCTATTGAGTCACCTAATTTAAATTTCCCGCCCTTATATAAAGCGTTCGATTTAATTATAAAAGTTACTGAAGAAAAATTATCGGGAAGCCCATTTCAAATCACTGAAGTGAATTTGGGTACTAAAAATTGTAAATATTAATTATCAATTATTCGAAGATATTGAACAATCATTAAATTAGCTCGCACAATTCAGACTTCCTGTCGTTATATTTAAGTATCGCCAATACTAAACTACTTTAAGCATTTAATTAATTATATTATTACAATTTTCAACAATTATCGGAAACCAAACTACTCAAAAATTCGAGTCGAGTTATCACATTTCCCTCCGCTAGTCTAAAATATCTAACCGAACTACGTAGGAGCTTGAGTCGAATTATCAAATACAATTTTTTGTTAACATGCCAAATAACAATGAACATGAAACTCCTCCGAACTCTTAAATCACGCAAAACATAAAAATTGTGCCGGTTTATTCTATAAAAGTAATCGAAACGCTCAAAGGGATTCAAATTTCTCGCCATTACATCAAAATGTTGCAAACACTTCCTTGAACATATGTATAGTTCATGAATCTAAAATTTTGATATTCCATCAAGCTGTCAAAAGAAGGTAGAATCGAATTATTAAGTTCAAATTTCCCGTTTTATATTATATTATAGTATACTTGTATACACATTATACTAGTTTAAACACGTAATCCACTATGGGACTATAATTCTAATATCCATCCAAAACCAAAGTATGAAAATGTCCTACTTTCGTATCAAATGGCAAGAAACATGTTCCAACTTGCAATTCATCACAAAATCATATTTGCAAACTTGTTTGGAGAACAATGACCAAAAAATTCGACCCGACTCATCGAATTCAAATTTCCCGCCAGGGTGTGCGGACGAGCTACCGCGCAGCCGCGTCCCGGGGCTGCCGGGAGCGGGATTGGAGCAAAGGACGCGGGTCCTTTGTCGGGGCCCGGTAGTTATGTCGTCGCGAGGGCATAACGATATGACGGGCGCATATTTTATGCGCGAAGGATCTACCCGCCGTTTGCGGCCATAGGGGGATTCCTGTTGGCCGCGCGATGTAAATCAGCGCCGGTTCCCGGTGATGACATCTGGTGACGCAAGGACTCAAGGGGCCCCGTAGACTTTTGCCTGGCCGCGGTCGCATTATTATATACGAGCGGGGGTAGGAGGGACACCGCATACCGTCCTAATATGCCGGCCTACTGTGCGCCTTTGTCAGTCCTCTGAGCCTTTGTCGTTGAGTAAAAGCCGACGGACTGTATATTACGTCGCGGTGTAACACGGCAGGAATGTCTCTGCTTGTCTTCTGCTGACCATGTGCGTATTCGCGGCAGGCGCACTGGTCATATTTTGACAATCCACCGGAATAAAATCATCGAACCAAAGAAATATTGGGTTGGCCAAAAAGCTTTGTCGCTTCTTAAGCAGACATTCGATTATAAATCTAACGTATATAACCGAAACCTTATTGTATAAATATCAACCCTCCGTACTGGAAGATATTTTGCTAGCAGGTAGCAGTAATTGTGTATTCTAACGACAATAGATTTTGATAATTTTGAAATGTGTTGTTAAGGTCACTGTTCGGAGAAGATTTCTTTGCATTATTGCTACTTGGTTTTTGAGATATTTGCGAAAATAATTTATTTTTTATTATTTTAATACCTTTGATTCTTTAACCTGTTGATTGTAGCCATTCGATCAGTTGTCTACGGTTGAACACATTATCATAACGATTAATTTTTTATTCTCGACCTTCAAGGATTGTCTTTCGACGTTATTTTTCTTGTACACAGAGTGTCCTGATAAAATGCATAGGGTAATACTTATCCTGGAGGTGTACAACTTTCGTTTAGAAAATTATTATACCATGAACAATTTATGAGTTTTCATGCTTTTCATTGTATATGTCCAAACATTCATATAATTTCATTTAATGTATATCTAGTGAGACACACAATAATCAATGAAGCATAATAAAATGCGACAGTAAACGTCGAACATATTCGTAAAAAATACCGTACCAATCATAACATTTACACCATTGTCACTTTGTACAAACAAGATTTAATGCTAATTGGGTTATTAATATAATCTAACGTAGCTTAGTTGATTAGTGAATATTGTAATAAAATTATTATGTTAGATAAGATTAAGTGAGGTTATGCCATATATGATAAAAATGCTATGTACGTCAGCACGAAGTATAATTGCAGCATAAAACTTTATTAAATATTTCGAAACAGAAGGTCGAGCGTTAGTAATATGTATAAATAAAAATGTTTGGAATAGTGACCTTTATAACATTTTTCAAGGTTATCAAAATCAGTGACAAATCGCTTAAATAAATTACTAAACCTTCCACTCTACTACTTTCTAAGTGGTAACCTAACTTAACCTACCATTTTTGGTATTACAGTCACCATAACATCATACAGTAATAAAAGAATTAAATACTTTATCCGAATAATGGGTATTAACAAAAATGGCTAAATGTGTCAATTTATTTACGCTAAATATGTCAGTTTATTTATTATAGATTCATCAAATAACAAAATCATGAAGCCTACCAATTATGATCTCCCTATGGATTGTGTTTTCTCTTGTGCTTCAAAATTACAAGCAGACAAAATCATGAAGTCTATCAGTTACAATCTCTCTATGGACTGGATAAACTCATGCTTCAAAATTAGAAGGAAAAACAAACTCACGAACTCTACCAATTACAAACTCCCTATGGACTGAATAAACTCCGACTAAAAACTCTTGAGTAAAAATTGCAATTTTCTTAAGTAATTAACAACACCAAAAACGAAAGGATTTAAAAACTAACCCTAAACACAATAGAAGAAATCAAGTGGCAGTAACCCGAATTAGGACCGAACACACCAAATTGACTCACTCATACATACTCGAAAACGGTTCCCCCAGAAGGTGCGATATATGCAACACAACCATAACCATCAGACACATAATATTGGAATGCAGAAAATATGACCACGCCAGAAGAAGATTAAACATCAAGAACAACCTCACTGAAGCAACCACATCAACAGCGTATCAAGACACACTACTAAAATTTTGTAAAACTGTAGGAATCCTCACCCAACTATGAAAAAGTTATCTCAAACCATCCACTTCCGACCATAACCTTATCTCCGTAAACTGGTCAACAGTCGCTAATAACCTGGGTAGTTGATGCGACTATAAACCACTATTTAAAAAAAAAAACGAAAGATTTTCGAAAAAATTGGAACATGAAGCGGAATGTCGACGCCATCGATCGGGTTCGTTACACGATCTCGACCGATTAAACAAGCAGGAGCGGGAAAAAGGGAGGATCGTTCAAAAAATAATCCAATCCGTCGATGGTCGCAAACGGGCAATTGGCAGGACGCGTCGCGATGCTCGTACGAGCAAAAATGCAGAAACGTCCATGGTCGCCTTCGTGCCGCGTCCTGGGTGTCCCGATGGAGAGGTGTCCTGGCCTGGATTGAAAGTGCACGCGGACAGAGATAAATCGTTTCATCGATGGATATCAAAGGACCGAGGGATACCGGATCCGGTCTGTTCTCTGCAGGCGTATCGTGGCCGTACAGAGAGCCATTTGTGCGTTAAATCGAAACGCTCTGTGGAATAAACGCGGCTCCTGGCTGCGACAAAGGATATTACCGGTGTTGCACTGGTGTCGCAGCCTGCTTCGAATCTTTTTCTTCTGTCTCGTGGATTGACTGTGATCGGATTTGGAAATGTTTGCGGAATGAATTGGGAAGCTCGGGCCCTTTTTTTCCTTTCGAGGTACTTTTGGAAGTTTGTTCGTTCATTTACGGGAATATACGAAACAAAGGGACGACGGAAAGAAGTATACTAAAAACAGACAGTGTGAAACCGGAAAGTTCAATAAAGATCGTGGCTATAGTAAATCAGCCAATGTTTTTACGAAAGCATCTACAGCAAAATTCAACAGTTTTTGTAGCTTTCGAAGATGTGTTTTACATAAATTTAAGTATCATGCACTACATTGTCATATACATATTTTTATTTTGTCCTTTACAGGATAATTATACAATAAGGTAATAAATTAATGCAATGCAGTTAACAAACTGTTAATAGACGAAATGATTTAATTTTATGTCGTATTCATGCTCATTTAATACAAACCAGTTTCGATTTTTGATTCGTTTTTACTTAATTTTAAATGTAAAGGTTCAAGTTCAAAATTTGTTCCACATTGAAGTGCAACATTATAAATAAAGTCTGAGACTAAAAATTTATCGGAAAAACTTATAAAGAATAGTTAAAGTATTATATAGCGTTGTTGAAAATATTTTTGCTTCTTTCATTATTATAAATAAGTAGAATCACATTTGTTGACAGTACCAAAGGTGCGTCGGCCATTTTTATTAGTTCATACTCTGACCGATAGTGACGCATATTATACTTCCCATACGAAAAGCTACAAAACAAAATTATTAACATATGTGATTTTAATCAACTTTTTGTTGTCTACAAAAGAATTATAAAAATGTAAAACGTGTATTCTTTGTGAATAATGCAGCATTTTATATATTTACTAGTTTATAATTTCTTTACTATAGCGTTAATCATAGTCGATATTTAAGTTAATGATATTTTAGGTTATCAATTAATTTTTTCTTAAAACATAACTACGTTTCTATGCATAAGTATGTCTAATAACGCATTCTTTGTTTATCAGAATCTACCTCTCGTATATTTCCATACAATTGATTTTTAGGTCTTTGATTCTTATTCAATATTATTTGTACTATTGATTAGTATAGCGTATTATTCGTATTATTGATTATTATTGAATATTAATTGTACATGTTGATATCGGTATATCTAATATTGATAATACCTGAATTGTACTATTATATTATTGATAATTGTATATTTCTATGAAACTGTTATTCCACAAAAAATTTCATTCACGGAGGAAAGAAGACAGATTAACAAAGATTTCTACCCCCTACGCAGCAGGTCACTATCCCTACTACTTCCCCATCATTCTGTAAAAGTTGTGATACCTGTCTCATTCACTTTCACTGCTTCTCATTTCTGTCCCAGGGGGCAAGTAACATCGTTAAACAGGCATCTTCCTTTCTAAAAGTGGCAAGGTGCTCTAAGTGCCCCTAAAATTTAGTAAAATCTCTTTTGAACAGCCGCTATTGTACAATTCTATCTTTCTTTTCAATAACCTTAGAATTCCATAGCGTTCTATGCTAAATGTCTTCAAGATGCAGATGTCCTTAACTCTTTCAAGTTTTCTATACCTTCTTAAAACTTCCATAATGTTTACTGAAATGTTCTCAAATTCAATTTTGTTTTTCAAAGTATATTACATTTCGATAATATTATTATTGTTTAACATAACATACTTCGTCGAGGTATTGGAGATAATTTTCTATAATTTGTGTAGTTACCTTAATAAGTTCACCATTTAATAACATAAAATTTGTACGTTGAAAAATAATTAATAAATAATTAATACATGAGCAGTCATCCATGAATTAATTTCCTAAATGATAAAGTGCTAAACTTTTTACCAAATCGGTATTTCTACCGATTGATAGAACCTCTTTTGAACACCTTCCACATTGCATTAATTGTCCGAATGAAACCGTCGAAAATTTTTCTAGATCATGTTTTTATTCTAAACCTATTCTATTATTACGTAAGTACAAGGATTCCTCATAACGCAGCTGATTTTCTATGAAAATTCAAGTGGTACCCACATATTGGTCACATGGTTGTTTATGTAGTACAACGTTATTATCTATTTAAATGATTCTCAGAACCTCATGGTGTACAAGATAGATCCTAAAACACTCCACATGAACAATCACATGAAGTCCCATTACACAGCGCAGCACACGCTCCAAAACAACCCACATGTGTCTTTAAATGTCAAGGTGCGAATGAGAACCAGTACCATTTACATGCTTTCACATTTTAATAAATCCTCTTTCGAATATTATGAAATCCCATAACAGAACGTAGCACATGTCCTCAAACAGTCTAGATAGTGAACAGTCAACAGTCCAAACAGTTAACAGTCAAGGTAGCCCATAGAACTAGTATCATTTAGGTGCCCTCACATTCAATTAGAATCTCTTTTGAATATTATCAAGTGCCACAATACAGCGGACTACACACCCAGAACAGCCCACATGAACCATTTCTTTAGACGTCAAGGCAGAGATTAGGACTAGTATCATTTAGGTGCTTTCATATTCAGTTAGAATCTTCTCTAAATAATTAAGTCCTATAAAGTAACAAAGCACATGTCCCAAAAGAACCCACACGAATCATCTCTCTAAATATCTAGGTAAGTCATAGAATTAATGACATTAGGTACCTTCACATTTTGTTAGAGCCTATTTTGAATATTATCAAGTTCCAAAACACAGCGGAGTACACACCCAGAACAGCCCACATGAACCATTCCTCTAGACGTCAAGGTAGGGATTAGAACTAGTATCATTTAGGTGGCCTCGCATTTTGTTAGAATCTCCGTTGAATATTATTAAATCCTGAAAAGCAACAAAGTGCACGTCCCAAAAGAACACACACGAATCATCTCTCTAAATATCTAGGTAAGTCATAGAATTAATGACATTAGGCACCTTCACATTTTGTTAGAGCCTATTTTGAATATTATCAAGTTCCACAACACAGCGGAGTACACACCCAGAACAGCCCACATGAACCATTCCTCTAGACATCAAGGTAGGGATTAGAACTAGTATCATTTAGGTGGCCTCGCATTTTGTTAGAATCTCCGTTGAATATTATTAAATCCTGAAAAGCAACAAAGTGCACGTCCCAAAAGAACCCACACGAATCATCTTTCTAAATATCTAGGTAAGTCATAGAATTAATGACATTAGGTACCTTCACATTTTGTTAGAGCCTATTTTGAATATTATCAAGTTCCACAACACAGCGAACCACACACCCTAAAACAGCCCACATGAACCATTTCTCTAGACATCAATATAGAAAGAAGAACTAGTATCATTCAGGAACCCTCACATCTTTCGAATATTATAAAGTCCAATAACTAAGCGAAGCACTCGTTCCGAAACCGCCCTTATGACACAGGGAACAAAGGCCATAGTACTTTTATCAGTTTCCACGAAGCACGGTTCCGTAAAGCTCGCTTCTTTCATCGGAGACGAACGACGGGGGTACGTAAAAGTCGTCCCCGGTGTTGGCGCTCGTTATGGCGTTGCACGACGCGGGGTGCTGGGGTTGGCACGAGAAACAACATGCCATATCGGAGACACCTGTTAGTGGCAGCAACCGAAGCAGGCGGCCCCAGCCAACAAACCGGACTATAAACGTATCGCGGCCGTATGAATAGCACCGGATGGGGAGAGGCATGCCGGGAATTAAAAGCGCGTTGTCATATTATAATCGTATTATGGCGAGCCTCGAGCCGGCCACGCAAAAACGGCCATGCCGGCGAGACGTCGCGTCATGAAGATCGGCCTCTGATGCAGTGTGAACACCTACACGGTTGCTAGCCAGACTGCGCCATTTTATAGTTCTCGAGAGAGAAGGGCGGCTTTTTTGAAAAACCTTCTGTTCGACCGATAAATTGCAACTCAGTCTAATGGCCGGTGCGTTTTTACCTGAATCTGTAGCATAAAGGATGTTCCACTGGAATAGGGAATGAAGGATACATCTTTGTCGTTGCTACATATAAGGAGGGATTTTATTCACTCCCTTGTTGTGGACTCAACTTTATGGCTGTTTTTTTGACTATAGAAGTTGACATGTAATTGTTTGTAAGAATGAGTATAAATGATGAGTAGAGGTACGAATGTGATTGAGCATGAATTTATGAATGAATCTGTGAGTACAGGCAAACGATTAGATGAATGGATATTGTTAAATATATCCAAATATTGTGAGAATCTAGAGATTTGGCAGTCCAGACATTCTCAGATTTAGAAATGTAGGGATTTAGGGATTTCTGGTACAGGAAATAGAAGGTCTGGAGATGTCAAAGTTTAGAAATTTGGAGACATAGGAGCTTAAGGGGATATTGAAATGTGGGATCTAGAGATTTCAGGCTTTAGAAATGTTAGAGATTTGGGGATTTTGGAATACAAGGTTTTAAGGATTTGAAAACTTGGGAATATGGGGATATAGGAACTTAGGGATATAGAAGGGTGAAAACTTAGGGATTTGGAAACCTACAAATTGGAGAACATAGGAGTAGCTTTGGGGATTTGGGGACATAGGAGCTTGAGTATTTAGGGATGGTGTCTAGGGATTTGAGGACGTAGAAACTCGGAGATTTAAAAATATGAGTCTTTA
This sequence comes from Megachile willughbiella, assembly GCA_945859595.2. Taxonomy (NCBI): domain Eukaryota; kingdom Metazoa; phylum Arthropoda; class Insecta; order Hymenoptera; family Megachilidae; genus Megachile; species Megachile willughbiella. Next base: position 2,414,536 of record OX243806.1, read on the forward strand.
TGGATTAGGACACCTAAGGATTTGGGGATATAAAAACTTAGAGATTTAGGAATGTGCAGATTTGCAGATTTAGGAATTTGAAGATTTAGGATTTTAAAGATTTAAGAAATCGGGAATTTTGAAAATTTAGGAATTTAAAGGCCTCAAAATTTATGAAATTTCGAAACATATGTGATTTCTTATGTATGTGATCTTTTGCATATGTGAAATCAATAGGATGGAAGATGCCCTGTATTTGGTAACCGAAGAAGGTCTACGTTGCATTCGAGTGTACAAACCCTCACATATGATCTAATAAATACTACATTAGAATAATAGTATTATTTAAATTTATCATATGGGATAAAAGTTGTATGTATTGAAAAGTCTTCATCAACACAGGTTGCCAGAAAAAAACCGTATAGAACATTCACCACCGATTTACTCCAAAATGAAATCATACACGAGAAGATACTCTTTTCTGCAACACTTATTCTTGTTACTTTTTATTTCCTCCTAGAAATCCGAAAGGTTTATGGAGTTGGTTTAGTGATTTATGGAGTTTTAGAGATTTGGAAACGTACGATTTTGGGGATATACAAATATAGAGACATTGTAACTTGCGAATATAAGAATACGCTATCTAGGGATTTGAGTACCTATGAATTTGAAATTTTCAAAATTCAAAATATAATTTCAAATATCATTTGCAACTTTTCTAAATAATTTTTTTTTATTCGTGTCGATTTATAAGTAAGATCTTTTCAAACATACTTACTAAATTAAAATTTTATTAAAATGTATATAAATATTGCGATTATAAGCTTTCTGTCATCCCTTTCACTATGAATGATATTGAGTAAAAAAAAATATTACACTTCACGCAATTTTCTCTATTTCGATTTGCTGAACCAATCCATTTATCAATTAATTACAAAGCTAATTTCTTTCCTAAATTGACTATCTCGTATAATTTCTCTTTTGCGTCTAGGAGCAGATACTGCACCATTTGAGTTCATCCATTTATAAATCCATGGCCTACGTCGTACTTAAGTGTGCTTCCCAGGAGTAATCAATATTAGAAGAAGGATATTAATACAAGATTTACGTTGAACTTATTTTCAAATTGAAAGTACCAGAATAAATGAGGGATGGTACATGAACTATCTTATACCATGATTCTTTATCTCATCTATAGCTAACATACATTCTACGAAAAGCTTCTAAATGTCTACAATTTAAAATAAGAAACCTAGGGTACGTATCTCAGATTTTGACGTGTTCCGTAAATCTAGTGTTAAAGGTAGCATTGATCTACCCACCACGAAGCTAGATCATTAGAGCAAGCCCATTCCGTTTTCTGTGTATTTCAGATCGGGGTCCTCGAGCTCGTGCTGGTCTTTTGTAAGTGGTCCCGAAAGGGTTGAAGCGATTCGGTTCATTGTCGGCCCCGGATCGTCAATAAACAGGCCGTTCAGCCGGATTCCGTGGCCGAGAAATATGTGGATCCGTGCAGTAAAGGACAGGTGGCAAGCTGAAAGAAGACAGTCGCGTAGCTCTAACCCGATCGAGCCGCAGAGGAGAAAGACGCATATCGGGAGGACGGATGACAGTCGGAGGGCTCCAGATAGATAATGAGGCTGACAGGGAAGGGGATCGGATAGGATGAGAAAAGGGAACACGATTGCGAGGATGGATTCCTAACCTGAGCATCAGCAGCATCAGCCAGGGGCCTAGACGTCCTGGTGGAGTGCAAAGTGTAACAAATCCAGCTTTCACCCGGGCCAGACAGGGAGACAATTTATGTGGCGCATGTTTCGTTTCGTTTCGTTTCGTTTCGAAGGCCGATCCCCGATGCTGCGACAACGAGAAGTCACTCTGCTTGTCTTCCTGACTGCCTGCCTGGCTGCCTTCTTGCCTGCGAGCCTATTCCAACGATGCATGCTTGATTCCACGTCGCTGAAATCCCCACGCAGTGAACTGTGATGGGTGTCCTGCCTCCTGCCACATCCTTGCGGCCTAGGAAACGATGCTCACGTGTTACCCGGTGTACTTGCATCATCTGTGACACTGGATCGTTAGTTGGAGACTTTTTGCAAGGTACTTATCGTTCGAACTGTTACAATTAACCGATTTGTGGAATTGGATTAGGTCTCAATATTAATAAGCAGTTTTTTGGTTTGATAAACCTTTCGAATTTCTGGGAGGAAATAGAAAGTAACAACAATAAGTGTTGCTGAAAAGAGTATATTCTGTATGATTTCATTTTGGAGTAAATCGGTGGTGAATAGTTCTATACGGTTTTTTTCTGGCAACCTGAGTTGATGAAGATTTTTCAATACATACAACTTTTATCCCATATGATAATTTTAAATAATACTGTTATTCTAATGTAGTCTTTATTAGATCATATGTGAGGATTTGTACATTCGAACGCAACGTAGTCCTTCTTTGGTTACCAAATACAGGGGATTCCATCCCATTGATTTCACATATGCAAAAGATCACATACATAAGAAATCACATATGTTTCGAAATTTCATAAATTTTGAAGGCTTTAAATTCCTAAATTTTAAAAATTCCCGATTTCTTAAATCTTTAAAATCCTAAATCTGCAAATCTGCATATTTCTAAATCCTCTTATTGCTAAATCAGTAATTTCAAATTTAAACAATTGCAAAATGGAAGATTCTTTTATTCCAACTCTATGAATCTACAGCTTCTCAAATTTCTTAATTTCTAAAATTCCCCAAATTTTCCAAATTTCTCAAGTTTCTCAAATTTCTCAATTTTCTCAAATTTCTCAAATTTCTCAAATTTTCCAAATTTCTCAATTTTCTCAATTTTCTCAATTTTCTCAATTTTCTCAAATTACTCAAACTTCTCAAATTTCTCAAATTTTTAAACCCTCAGATCTCAAATTCTTCAATTCTCAAATTTTCTCACCTTTTACTCTTCTAACTTCCCTATTCCAATTTCCCTTTTCCAGTTTTAAACGTTTTATATATTGCTAAATGTCCAAATTTGTAAATCCCGACATCCGTAAATCCCAAATTTCCAAATTTCAAGATTTGAAAGTTTGTACATTCGAACGTGCCAAAAATAGCAGCTAGAAAATTTCAAAATCAATCATACCGAATTTCTAACTTACGACTTAAAAAATTGATAATCTACCTGTTTGCAAATAAATACAAAAAACCGTCACTATAAACCGTATCGGTAAATGACAGAAATCGTATATCTACAGTCACGTTCCAAAGATGTGGACTATGCAGACAGTGTCATCGAATCATTTTGCATTTCTTCCAGGTCTTATCACGTATGACGTGCACGTTCAAAAACACTCAATAGTGCAAAACCATGTACAATTTCAGTCGAAAACGAAAAAGAAAGATAGCACACAACTGCAAAGTAAAGATTGCTGAATAAGTATTCTTTCATCGAAGAGATATTCGTTCAAAGAGACGTTCATGGATAAGACTCGGGTTCGATTCTTAATTAGATTCCCTTAAACTCGCCTCGTCATCCCATTGGAATATAACGTCAACGGCGTACTAATTCAATCTAGAAACCACCGCTTCGCGTCAAAGCAGCGACGCCGTAGAACCGGCCGTTTGTCAACAGGGTGCAGCACCATAGAACAGGTTTCCACGGGTCGGTAATGGCGTCCTCGCCCTGTTAATTGGTATTTATTATAATTGGTGCTCATACTTGGTCACGGCGAGAAGATAAGCCGAGGGATGGACGGCGACGAAGCCATCAGTTTTTTTTGCCCCGGCCGGACAAGCCTCGGGCCAATGATAATTCCATAACGAGTCCCCCATTAACATGGTAAATGCGTGGCCCACGAAAGTGACGCCAGACTCGTGGGAATTCTTATGGAGGGCCGAGAATGAGATCTCAGGACGATCCTTCAGCGTTCAGGTAGGTGCCAACCGTGGGGGGTGTGCACCTTTTGGGAGCCGGAACGCGCCGGGCAAGGGCGTGATTTGACGTCCCGACGCACGCTGCCATAATTCACGCGCTTGGCCCACCTGGAAGACCGGATGTAAGATCCTTCGGACGACCACTTTCGCTCCTCTCGACTGTTATCTACGATGCAGACAACGCGGAGTCGGAAAACGTGTAGGGCAAAGGTGGGATAATTACAAATGATCGCGGTTTTGTTGACATAATAATTATTTCTTGTGTCATGTACACTCGGGTGCAACAGTCGGTTGTGGGTAAATTTGTATTTCTTAGATCTTAAATTTGTATTTGGAACTTGCAAATTTTCAAATTACGGATTTTTTTAATTTTTATATTTTTTAAGGTATGAATCTCCCAATAGCAAATTTACAAGTCCTTGGATTTTACAATTTTCAAATCTTCCAGTTCTCGGAGATCTCAAGTTTGTTAATTTGTAAATCTGATTATGTACAAAGTTTCCTTAATTTTTACATTTTTAAATTTCGTAAATTTGGAAATATCCAAATTCACAGATTACTCAACTTGTAATTTAGTCAACTTTTTATATTTTCAAACTTCTGATTTCCCCTGTTAACAAATCTTTAGGTTTCTGCATTTCTATATTTTCAAATTTTTAAATACTGAAATTTCTCAAATTTTCTAAATTTCTCAAACTTTTCAAATTTTTTAAACTTCTCAAACTTCCAAAGGTATCATACTTCTCAAACGTCCTAACTTCTAAAATCTGTCAAACTTCTTAAACTTTTGAAGCTTCTCAAGCTTTTCACATTTTCCAGATTTCGAAATTTCAAATTTTGTAATCTCCAGATTCCCAGATTTCTAAATATACAAATCCCTGAATTTAGTCATACCTAAATCCCTAGACCCCAAATTCTTAAATTGTTACATACCTAGATCCCCAAATCCTAGAACCATCTAATCCTATAATCCCAAAATTTATATCCCCAAATTCTCTAAATACCTAGGTTTCAAAATGTCTAATTTCCTAAACTCCAAGATACTCAAATTCCTAGATCCCTAAATTTGAAGAACTCCCAAATCCTATATCTCCAAATTAATAAATTTTTTGTTTTTTTTTATATCACCTACCTAAAGTAGAAAAATTATTATATAAACTAAACAATCAATAACTATTTCTTTTCCAACTAATCCACACTAAAATTGTTGCATTCTGTTATAACTTAACAAACCTATTATTTATGTAACATAACCAAACAATTACAATTCTACTTCTAACCAACGTGTAATAAAATTATTATATTTTTTTTATAACTTAACCAATTCTATTATTACGTAACCTAATTAAAAATTACTATTCTACAACCAACTAAAATATGTTGACATCATTATATTTTCTTTATTACCCAGCCAAACATATTATAGAACTTAACATAATTACATCGTTTAACACTTAAATAAATATATCAAAATCAAACCGTACTAAATATAACTTAACCTCACTAAACATAAACAGGATTCATTCTCAGTTCGTCGAATTAGTAACTGCAAACAAGTTTTTTTTACGACGTTTATAAATTTGATAAGATAATAGAATATTATGTACATAAATTAACTCACTTTAAAGCACGGATACGTTATTCAAAAATTGTATTGTGTTGACTAAAAAGTTATCACGTTTTTGTCAGTAGATACCATTTACACAATTTTTGTGTGAATATTTTTCTTTTTTAATGCGTACATTTTAAAATGTATGGATTTTAAGATTGACATCTTGCATTTTAGACTATCTTATTAAAGAAACAGTGCCAATTATAATGGATTTTTCATCTGTTATAAAATGGCTAAAAATAGAAGACATAAAGATGAATTTTAAAGATGAATGTATTACATTGTTTCCATAAATGTAAGAACATAGTTTAAATCGAAAAAAGACATAAAATATACATTCAGTTGCACTATATGATTACAGCCGTTAGTTTCGTTCTGCAAAATTTTGTGTCGAAAATATTCTTATAAATGATTCATGTTTTAGAAGAACAAATATAGTGACAAATTCCTGAATAATATAGGCACATCATATAAATCAATTACTATTGATCATATGATAAATAATAAATCTCTTCATACACTGACCAAACAATTAATATGTTGTATAATAAGATTTTAGTTACAAATGTAAGATCGAACATCTTAAAAAAGACAGCATTTTTTATCCAGCCCCATAGTTGCTGTGTCCAAAATCTGGAAAAAGACTATTAATAGCAAACAGGAGAAACAGTTCTATTTAGAATAAGAAGGCATACAAATATCTCCTTAAAGAACGACAGAATTTTTTACCCAAGCCAATAGGTATCGTTACGGTGTCCAAAATTTGAAAAAAGGTTATTAATAGCAATTAAATGAAGTGAAACATTTCTATCTGGAATAAAAAGCGCTAGACAAATAAATAATATCTCTACAAAAACGACAGATTTCTTTATTCGACTCAATAGTTGTTGAAAATCTGGAAAAGGGTTATTAATAGTAATTAGATGAAGTGAAACACTTCCATTTAGAATAAGAAGCATCAAGCAAGTAAATATCTCCTTAAAAAGGGTAGAACTCTTTGTCCAATCTAATAGTTACGGTGACCAAAATTTAGAGGAAGGTTATTAGTTGCAGTGAGGAGGAGTGAAACACTTCCATTTAGAATAAGAAGCGTCAAGCAAGTAAATATCTCCTAAAAAGGGTAGAACTCTTTGTCCAATCTAATAGTTACGATAAACAAAGTTTGGAGGAAAGTTATTATTTGCAGTTAAGAGAAGTGAAACACTTCCATTTAAAATAAGAAGCGTCAGGAATCTAAATATCGCCTCAAGAAACGACAGAATTTATCTAACTCAATAGCAGTTCAAAATGTGGAAAAAAGTGATTAATAGCAATCAAGCGAAGTGACACACTTCCATTTAGAATAAGAAGCGTCAGGCATATAAATATTTGCTTAAAAACGGCAAAACACTTTGTCCAACCCAGTAGCTACAGTGTTTAAAATTTGGAGGGAGGTTATTAATTGCAGTGAGGAGGAGTGAAACACTTCCATTTAGAATAAGAAGCGTCAGGCATCTAAATATCGCCTCAAAAAACGACAGAACTTCTTATCTATCTCAATAGCTGTTCAAAACCTGGAAAAAGGTTATTAATAATAATCAGATGAAGTGAAACACTTCCATTTAGAATAAGAAGCGTCAGGCATATAAATATTTACTTAAAAACGGCAGAACACTTTGTCCAACCCAATAGCTACAGTGTTTAAAATTTGGAGGGAGGTTATTAATTGTAGTGAGATATGAAACACTTCCATTTAAAATAAGAGGCGTCAAGCAAGTAAATAAACACCGTTGCCCGCAAAAAGCACCGTTCACAGTGCACCTGGCAGCTCTAAACCGTTGAAAAAGCAGGATAGGAAGCACCGCGATCCGCATTTTCCAGTCTATCGCTTCTTCATTCATCGAACCGCAAGTTCCAGGCTCTATCCCGCAAGTTGGCATTACTCCCAAGGAACCTAGCATCGCCATACCGTTCCCCATAAAGAACGGTTGGACCATAACAGAGAAGGTAGCAGCAGCGCTAGCAGCTTCAGGAATTAGCTCCCCATTCAAGTTTCCTCTTCCACGTATGGCATTATGAACATTCGCTATGTCACGATTATGAACACCTTCCGCTCGGATACCGTTGCTTTTCTTTCATCCAGTGTTGCTGGTCGCTGCAGGTGCGCATTGCTCATAAAATAACGCCTTAGTTGGCCGGCGACTAATGCACTCGCGTAATAAAGATACGCCTTGATACGTAATATTCAGACCGACGTGTTCCACGTATCCGTTTCACTTTTTCTTTTCTCTACACTGTTGCTTACTTCGTATCTTATAACCTTGGCCTTCGTCTTCTTCCTTCTAATTGGGTTATTAATATTCGCTGGCATATCGGCTGCGACGTTCTTCGTAGTCAGGTTTTGATGCCTAACGGGGAGATGGGACGTTGATTTGTGATACACTTCGGTGCAACGTTGGCTTCCTTTAGATAAGAACGTACACCCGTTCTTCAATTTGCACGGAGTGTGCGTTCCACGTGAATTCGTTTGACATCGCGTAGTCTGTCAGTAGAAATATTCGAAATTAACACTAGATTTACGGAACCCGTCAAAATGACGGATCATAGATCTCTTATTTTAAATGACAAAATTTATTAAGAAATTTTTGTAAAAATTTATGACAACTTTCGTCTAGCTAAAGAATCAATGTCTTATGCAGTTCACATATCGTACCCAATTTATTTATTTTTCTACTTTAGTTCAAATTTAAATATAAGTGACCATCAAACGTCCGTAAACCTAGTGTTAAAGTTAATGTATAGAAGTTTCAGAAATTTTTATTTCGAGTAATTTGAACAAAAATTGTTATGTAACAATACCTTTTTATGCAAGTATGTGATAACAAAGTTATGTTTTATTTATTTACTTTTTCCTCATGCTGTGATATCTAGAATTTTATTCCTCATATAGCACTGACTTGTTTCATCATCACCGAATAAGGTACTGTTTACACTTATTACATCTAGGAAAATTCACTGATCGCATGAAATAAGGTCGTGCATATGACCTAACCGTACTTTTATGAGATTGGACCATCCATGTCTGTTTTATCTTTGAATATCTTATCCAGACAAAGTTATTAAATAATTTCTCAATTTTATTTATTAAATGGTTTCTACTGCTCTTAATTATATAATAGATCAGTAGGTGTACTGAGTTCCAAATATAGCGCAACTTTGTTCAGTAAATCGTGCAAATATTGTATAGCAAAATCCGTAAATATAAGAAACGTTTCCAATCGTTCTTTATCCGAAGAGCCATGTTTCGGTAAAAAACGCGGGAAACTCAAATCGGCTGACAGCAATTTAAAGTTGGCGTCGTGAAGAGGAGAGAAAAAAAGGTGGGACACACCCCACCATCACCCTTGTCGTCGACATCTCTGGCACCGCATTTAGCGTTCATTAAATAAACCGCCCCTTTCGTATCCACCCTCTCCCGTCTGTCTCAGGGGCCCGTCACTCACACGGTACAAAGTTTAATTGATCAATGATAAAGTTTATCGATCATTTCGAATTCATTTAACTTCGGTATTAGTTTATGGCGCGGGAGAGACGGTATATGTGCATAGCTCACGAGGGTGGTAGGGGGTAGGGGTGAGTGCATCGCTCGTTTATGCGAGCAAACGTAAGTCTTGCGTGATTATGTGTCGCGGAAACAATTTTCGAAACAGTTTAATCCCCTCCCACGGGATAATTATATTTTAAACCCTTACGGGTACTGGAGGATACGTTTAGTGAAATTTACCCTCGGTGGAATTTGATCAGTCGAACATAACGTAATTCAAATTTATGAAATTGAAATTTGTATGCAAAATATGGATTGTTCCGTATATTTCAAATTTTTATAAGAATATACATACACGGTTGTAGATTTGAAAATATGAGGATTCATGAAAGATATGAATTTCATGACTTGAAATATTAAGAATTCAGAAATTTGGAAGTCTTTTAAGACTTCGGATTTAGAAATTTTAGTGGTCTTGTGGAATTTGTAGAATTTTTGAAAATTTAAAAATGTAGAAACCTGGAAATTTCAAAATGTGTGGATCTGCATATTTGAGGAGTTTCATAATTTAGCGGGTAGTAAATTAAAAAATTTGGATTTCTGAAAATTTTACAGTTGGATAATTAGAAAATTCGAAGCTTTGGAATATGGAAATTTGAGTATTTAGAAACTTGGATTTGTGAAAATTTGAGAATTTGATATATTGAAAAATTTAGAATTGAAAAACTTGGAAATTTCTGAATTTGGATATTCGGAAATATTGCGAGTTTGACAATTAGGAATTTGGAATTTTGATGTGAAAGCTCGAAAATTTATAAATTTGTAATTTTGTAATTTTCCAATTTTTAACCTTGGAAAGTCAAAAATTTAGAATGTCAGAAATTTAGAGTTTTCACTCTAGAAATCAAGAGTTTTGAATATTACAGAATTTGGAAACATCACAATTTTTAATTTTGGTAATTTGAGAATTAATACTCATATTTTGATATTTAAATACTTTTATCTCATTCTCCCCATTCTTTTGCGGCACTGTAACCAAGAAACATGGATCAAACGTCTAGTATATCTTCAAAATTCTGTATTTCTAAATCTCCAAATTTTCAAGTTCTATAATTCCCAAATTTTTAAATCTTCAATCTTTCAAACCTCTAAATCTCCAAATTTACAAGTTCAAAAATTTCTAACTTTCCAAGTTCTTATGTTTCTAATAATCACAACATATCCCCGAAAACATATAAATTCGAATCTAAAAATAAATCCGAAAATCCAGAAATTGAAGTGCAATTTTTTTCAAACATCATGCTATGTTGGTATACTTACCAACCTTCCTCTATCACCACAGTTTTCTTCAAAGCTAAACTTGTATAACAGTTCCCCTGAAAAAACAACTGGCAAAAAATGGATTAATTCGCAAAAGATAAGCAAGATAGTAGCAGAGCAGTGAAGGCTCATTCAGTGGTTCTTTCAGGCTGGCAAACCGCTCGCTGACGTCCATAGCCGTTCCCTTTCGGTCTCCTTTTCAACGAAAACACCAAAAACTTTCGGGTGAATGGGCCGGCTCTGATATTAGTTATACTTAATTGAAGAGCCACGGGATCCCGTGTTGCCTCAAAGCTCAGCCGCCGCCTTTTATTTCAAATCTATCGCGCGCAACTTATATTTTCATTAGCCTTTCAGCTCAGGGTCTGGCCTCGTAAAACGTTTCACCTGTGCCTCGGGCTTTCTCCCCTATTTTCTATGCCCTTCGCGATCAGAAGGTCCCACACCCACACAAGCGTGTTGCTGCATCTGCCCTTCGAGGGTCTTTCGTTTTTTTCTGCTTTCAAAGGCGATCGCGTGCGAGCTAGTCGGGGTCGAGAGGTCAAATTGGCGTGAACGGGCTGATGATGCGTGAGGATATCAATAAACAGAGTGAATTTGAAGTATGACTGTTGCCTGAATGGTTCGTAATAGCTTGGAAAGGTGATATGATTTATTTCTATTTAAATGATGGCCATTTAAGAAGCGGCAATAGGAGTTGGATATTACATTTAACTTCTTAACGTACAATTTTTAAACGGTTGCGTTATTCAAAATTATCTATTAATGTTAAAACAAATAAAATGTTGAAAACTTAGACGGATTTCGTATTGTATTTAGCAATTCTTGATTCAACATAGATGTTATAATTTATTTCTATTTAAATAGTGGTCATTTAAGAGGCGGCAGGAGGAGTTGTATATTACATTTAACTTCTTAACGTACAATTTTTAAACGGTTGCGTTATTCAAAATTAACTATTAATGGTAAAACAAGTAAAAATATTTGAAGTTTTAGACATATTTGGTATTATATTTAGCAACTCTTGATTCAACATAGGTGATATAATTTATTTGTATTTAAATGGTGGTCATTTAAGAGGCGGCAGTAGGAGTTGGATATTACATTTAACTCCTTAACCTACAATTTTTAAACGGTTGCGTTATTCAAAATTAACTATTAATGTTAAAACTAATAAAGATATTTGAAATGTTCAACATATTTTGTATTGTATTTAGCAACTCTTGGCTCAACATAATTAGAATTGAACTCAAAATTCAATTGTACTGAAAATATATCAAACTTATATTTTTCATATTTCAACTGTAGAGTGGCGTCTCGAGAGTGAGACGCTATAGCATTATGTGTTAAACGCAATTTTATTCGAACGTTTTGTAGTTTAAAATTATTTAAGGATAACGAAGAAGTTTTTGTGTCATTCCGTTTAATTAGTTTTGTTATACATACTGTTTGAATCAAATATTATTTATTATTTTTTATTTTGGAAGACGATTGTAGGAGCTATTCGTTGAGAGGTCAAATTGGTGTGAACGGGCTGATGATGGCAGAGGATATCAATAAATAAGGTAAATTTGATTGTTGTGCTAATTAAAACAAGTTGTGTATAATTAAATGATTTATCGTTTATAAGTCTTAAATGACATAGGTAATTGCTATGTTGCTAAGTCAGTTTATAATTACTTAGTTATAGTTATCAGTAATTAGTAATTCCTTGTAACCTATAGTTAACAGTCATATTAGTAGCATAATTAATAATTTCAGATAATTATAATTGATAATATTTTATACATTTACTAATTATTATACTAATAATACAGTCAATAACTACAATTAACAGTAATTGATAATTCTATATTGCTATATTAATTACTGTATCACTAATAGAGTTAATAATTGTAGTTAGAATTATAACTGATAATTTTGAAATTCTATTTTTAAATATTTCAGAAATTAAAAATTTTTAAATTTGCAACTTTCTGAGTTTGAAAATTTCAAATTTCTAAACTTGAGGATATATACACTTGCGAGTTTCTAAATTCATAATTTCGAAAATCTGTAATTATAAAAATGTTTAAATTTCAAAATTCGTGATGTCTAAAGTTTCCAAATTAAAATATGAGAATTTCTAAATTTGAGAATTCTTTAGTTCAAAAATTCTAAATATAAAAATTTAAAACTTTAAAAATTTGTGGAGTCAGTACTGTATATGTTAAAAATTCAAAAAACTATATTTATATTTAATAACAAAGTATAGTTAGCAATTTGCCAATATGTTGTCATTAATTAACAGTTTTTTAATTACTAATATACCATTCACAATGTATGTAAAAACGTAAATATATAATCCACTAAAAATTAGGAAATTATAAATATGTAAAAATTCATTTGAAAGCAATTATAAAAACACTCGCAAAAATTACAAAAAATATATTATTCATTTTTGATCGTTTCAAAACTAACCATTATTATTATATGTGATATTTTATCAAAATAAAGGAGAATATGTAATTAAAATGCATAAATGATATCAAATTATGTATGTATAATAAATATAAATCAGAGCTACGAATTCAAAAGTATTTTGAAATTTTTTCATTGCAAATTTCCTTGCAGAACTCATGCCGTTTATTTTGAGATAGTTATATCACATTAAGTGATTCTGAATCACATAATTTATTTTTCCAATTATCATTTCGTTCAGCATTTCTAAAATATAACTAAAAATTGAGAATATCCTTCATAATTCTTGTCCAGAAAAATTCAACTAATATCGAGTTCCTTTACAAATTTATGAATATGAATTCAGGAAGGGACTAATTATCAGTTGAAAAGCCACAATTCTCGTCCATTGTCTCTCCTTAACACAAACAACTCGCTTTTGTTACCAAACAAACCTTCGGAAGATACATAGTCTCCTTTAAAAATGTCATCGCCAAAATGCATTCACCGTTTCTGTGGCCACAAAAACAGGCTTTTCTTTATTCAGACGGACAATTTCACACTTAGCACATTGTCCGGCAAATTAGTCAACCTGACTACCACTTTCAAACTGACGTCCTTATTTGTTATTCGAAGTAGCCAACAGCTTCCACAGAAAAATATCAACTTTCCGGCAAAATATCCTCGAGAATGTATTGTCCCATTTTTAGGTAAAATAAATGTTCCAATATAGGAACCGTGTAAGATTTAAGTTTCAACATATTTACGTATTAAGAATATTTATTATTACTCATTTGTAGTTTAATAATACAATAGTAGCTGAAACTATAGGGCCACTTTCAAGGTCAATTGTACAACTAACAAAATAACGATGAAAATTTATATCTCCAAAATTGTATACTGCAAATATACTAAACCACAAAATATTTTTTATAACAATTAACATCAAGTGATACATGTTACTACGATCAGCAACAAATAACTGACAAATGTACTTAGGTCCATTTCAAAATTATCAAACAATTTTTCAATTATTCGAGTACAGTTCATTAAACAATATAAAAGATGGTTGTACGTGTAAAATCTGAAGCTTATAAAAATAAATAGAAATGACTATAAACCAAAGTGATAAAATATCAACAGACACCGAGCATACTTTCGCGTTTGTCGCCAGAAGTAAGGCGTTACAGAAAATAAACGACAGTTCTTAGCCCATGTGTCGAAGGCACCACAGTCATTGGTCCATAAAACGCAGGAACACGGCCACTGTATGGAAATAACTGCAGGTACATACAGGATACACAACGTATGCAGAGCAAATCTGCTGTTTACCGAGTCCACCAGACTTGAGGACAGTATCGACGCTTCGATGAAGATATACATTGGTCATATATGCCTTCTGTTCGCTGTGAGGGCCAATGGTACTCTTTTGAGGGTCAAGTCATGATTTTTTGGGGATTTTCAGGACCTCTGACGGTACTTGTTTATTTTATGGTGAGGAGAGACAAGGACAGTGGATGTTTGGTAAGGAGAGACAAGGACAGCATTCTAGAATTTTGAAGCAAAAAAATAATATTTTACTATTCTTTTTGTTTAAAGATATTCTTTAGACTCTACATAAGAGTCGAATGAAGCCAGATTTTGCAATTTCGCTTTAAAACATTATTTACACATTATTAAAAATATATGACTTTAGAATTTAAATGTAAATAGGTATACAAGGGAAAGGAATTTTATTTTATATTTGTTGAAAATAGTAGCACACCATATTCAATGTACTTAATATAACATTGAATGTACTGCTTAACACTGAAATTACTAAATTAGTCATACGTTCACAAGTCCTCTTTTTTAAATTACAAGATTTATAAATATGCTTTCGTTGAAATCTGTGTTGATTTTTATTGAAATAAATAATTATTGTGTATACTAATTTATATTTTATCGTTTATTTATTTATTTCTTTATTTTTTATTTTAGGTTATGTGTGCATAGGTTTAGTGTTAAATACAACATAGAGTGTACTTAAACATAACATTGTATATATTGTTTATATATAATATTGAATGTACTTAAACATAACACTGTATCTATTATTGAAATGTAACATTGAATGTACTACATTGAATAACATTTAATGTATTCCTTAAATCTAACATTAAATGTATTATGTAAACATAAGATTAAATACACTTAAACATCTTTTGAGAACCATTAGGATTAAATGATTAACTTTACATATTTTAAATGATTATATGTAAGCATCACATGATACGTATTATACCTTTATATATAGTATATAGTATTTTTTTTTTTAAGAAAGCAACAATATAGTTACTTCGTGAATTAAGTGATTATAACCTGTAATATAGCCTATAATTTACAACCTATAAAATTTTTAACCTATAACAATACGACAATATGATCTAAGCACAATTTAAGCTAATTAAAAAATACCAATTTCCTTGCAAGATTAACATTTTATTGCAACTACTTAACTTCTGTAAATTGTAACTTAACCTCTATATCTAAGTATAACCTCTAAATAATGTGCAGTTATAAACCGTATGTAATTGAATGTTTTTGATAAGAATTCAACAAAATTTTCAGTAACTGGACTGTTTAAACAAAAGATTTAATGAAAGTCATGAAAAAAGCCCGTACAGAGGTGAATGTCTATGATGTAAATCAATCGTTGGACAGAAACGTTAATGAAGAGGCCAGTAAATGTCTTCGAGATGTTAATGTTGCTTTATTAAAAGGATCTTTTTTTTACGCTTTCCACAGCGGTGCTCGAGTTTCTAAGCGCAAGCTCATAAATATTAAACGGCAAATTGTTATCGTGTCCGGTGAGCGTTCCTTTGAACATTACAGGGGACACCTGGGCTACAGTTTTATCATTATTTCCTGCATTTACTACGAATTCGCTGGGCGTTAACGGCTTAATACTTGTCTCGTAAATTCACTCTTACAGTATCAATAGTGTCGTACCGTTAGACTTTATTTCTCAAATGTACTTTTATTATTTTGTGCTGTGAATCGCTTTAATTCTTTGTTGCATTGTTTTAATCCTGTAAAAATTCGTTTCTCGAATCTTATGAGCGGTAATGATAAGAAAATAGTGATACATATATTCTTCTTGTATTATATTACGATAAATACACAAATAAATCAATTTATTATTGTAGTAAATATAATTATATTTATTGTTTTAATAAACACAGTAAAGAAAATTTGTTATACTGCAAAAATACTGTAAATGAATCTTTTTTATATCACAATAAATACAGTAAACAAATCTTTTTCATATTGCAAAAATTGAAAAATTTTCTAATATTGCACAGTTGCAGCATTGAATCAATCTAACATAAGTTAAAAGGCATGACAGACAAAGAATGTTTTCAATAATTCTAATAATAGTAGATAATAGCATTACTTTGTGTAACATATGTACAACATGGTGTTACAAAGAGTTAGTGCAAAAGTATTTCAAAATTTCAGTACTTTAATTAATTTTTATTATTGCAATTTAAGTGTAGACTTTTTGATTAGTATTTTTCATTAGTCACATATTCACATATGTATTACGTTACTTTTAACGATTCCAAGACCGAATCTAACCTAACTTTTATTTATTACTACTATCATTATTATTTATTATTTATAATAATGTGATCAAAGACTCGTTAGTCACTAAATATTTCACAGTGTTCAAAATTTTGTATCGTCATAAGGGCCGCATAAAGCTAATAAAGTCCATAAAATTATAACTGATCTAGCTTAATTACAATCAAACACATTAACATTATTTATAACTTTATATTGCATCAACTTCATCACAACTCTAATAAAACATATAAAATTATAATTAACCTAACTAAACTTGATTATCAAGCAGCAGCATCAGCTGCATCACTTTGTAATTTTGTTATAATTTACACAGAAAGTCAATAAAATATATAAAATTACATTTAACCTAACCTAGCCAAAGGTAACTATCAAATAACGGCAGTAACAACATATTTTATATAACTCTTTTGTTGCAGTTTTCGTACAAAATTATAATTAACCTACCCTAACCTTTAGCTATCGGGTAACAGTATATTTTTCGTGACCTTATATTATCACAGTCCGTAAAACTAATAAAATACATAAAATTATAACTAAAACCTAACTCAACCTAACTTAACTGCCAGGTAACAGCATATTTTTCGTAACCTTGTATTATCACAGTCCATAAAACTAATAAAATACATAAAATTATAACTAAAATTGTGGTAAAACATACAAAAGTTCAACGGTATGCCAATCGAAGTGTCCCGTAGCCAAAGCAACCCTTAGTTATCTATTAATTCCAAACAGTTCTTGATAGAGACATTGGCTGGAATTAGGGTGGACTATTTAAGGTGTACAAACTCATGGTTGCGTGTGGCTGAACGCTGTTCCGTGCCTTATTCAAACTTGCGGTGAAACCACACTTAACACGTGCATGCACATAGTTTCTCAAACCCCCCTGTTTTCAACCCCATAATACTATAATCACGGAAGTAATAACGAGGCTCGAAGTGTTGTCTCAGAAAACTGATATTCAAGTGATTTCTTCTTTCCCTTTTCGTTGGTGACGTAAAAATTACAGATGCATTATTTGCTAATTAAATTTCAAAAAATATTTAAAACAAAATTATTATTGCTCTTTAGTCTATGAAAATTCTATAATTTCTTGTTTATAATATTAAACTTATAATTATTTTTTGAATTAGAACTACTATAACGAGGGTAGTGACTTTTATAGTGACTATAATAATACAAATTAATAATATTAATAATAACAATTAATATTGTTATAGTAATTTAAGGATTAGTAATAGTATTATAGTACCATAATAACACTATTAATATTACTAGTACTATTAAGAATAACTGAGGTATATTTTTAGTAACAATTATTATTATTAAAAATATAGTAATTTCAAAACTTATACCATGAGTTCCACTAATATTATTAGTATTGTTAATATATTTTACAAAAATAAAGATCCTTGAAATGTCATCTTTCAATTAATTTACCAAATCTGAATAGTAAAAATTTGAATTTAAAATTTATCTAAAAAATGTAAACATTATATCTTAAAAAGTACATCAATTTTGATTTTTCCTTTAACCGTTCAGTCAATTTCAAACCTATGTAACAAAAGACGATCTCAAGTTGATTTAAAAATTGCCCAAAATTTTCATAAAAATTAAGTTCCTTTCTGTTGTATGGAATATTTTCAAAGAAGCTTTTTATGAAACAGAGAACGCTAATTTATGAAAGCAAAAACTCATGCAACTAAAAGACCCAGTCCGTCCAGAGTGAGTTCAACCCTTCGGTCGGATGTTGTTCCACCGAAAAAATATCAAGGAATGCCAGTTCTTTCTGCGGCAGAACTGTAATTTAAAAAAAAAAGGAATATGGAGGGATTCTGCGAGCGCCGAGGAGCAACAGACGGCGAACGATGAATAGAAAGAACGTCCGGTTAAAATCAACGGAGAGAAACGTAAATGAATGAAAAAGTGGAGCAGAAATATGTCTGTGAAGCGGACGGGAATGGAAATGGGGAGGTAATTGTGAGAGGAAAACGTGGAAAAAGGTAGCTGGATGCAGATGCATTGAAAAAAAGTAACGTGAGAAGCGGACGATGATGCGGAGGAAACGATGGAAATATAAGGCTCTGAAAACGACTGAAACTGAAAACAAAGAAACACCGTCAGTCCATGCAAAATACAAAGTTGCATATAACCTCGTTATATGAACAAATAAATCGTTTCAACGATTTGAAATTTACTTGAAACAAATAAATAGTTTCTTGCATCTTTCCGGGTTGAAAGATTGAATTCTGAATTGTCATTTTTCACAAATTCTAACCTGATATGAAATAACTTAGAAAATATATTTAATGTAACAGCATGCTAAAGGTTTAAAACATTTTCTCCAGGAAAGGTTTTATTAGATATTTATTTTATTGTTAGTATATTAATTATTATATTGTTAGAGTATTAGAATAGTAAATGTGTGCACCAACGAGAAAGTACTGCGAATGATCCCTCTGGTGGCGAATAAGTATACTGACAAAGTGAGAAATTTTTAAGACCTTTTAGATCTACAAGGTTTTCGACATTTTTAAGGTTTTTCCGATTTTTTAAAGACTTTTAGGTAAGACTTATTTTATTTTTATTTTTTTAATGAATAACGTTCAAGCTATTTAAGTTATCTTTATCATTTTTAAAACAGCTTGTTCTATTTAAAATGTAATCTTACATTTTGTAAAAGTTAGGTTTTAATATAAATAGTCAAACGTAAATAAGAAATGAAGTTGAAAAAGGACAAAAACGTGAAGTTGAAGCACAAAAAGTGAAAAATTATTTTTCACATGTGAAGTATACAAAATTTAATTTTTTTAATATAATGGCAACTGCAGTTTACAAAGTTTGTAAAACTTTTGTACGATTTATTACATTTGATCTGTGAGTGCATAACATAATTTGGTAATTTGAAACAGAAAATTTTTGAATTTTGAAATTTTTATATTACAAAGATTTGTGAAATTTGAAGGATGAAAAGTAAAAAACTAGACATTTGGAGGTTTGGAAATTTTGGAATTTAAAAGTTTGAAAATTTGGAAACTTTGGAATGTGACTTCAGAAATTTCAAAGTTTGAAATTTGGTAAATTTTCTAACTTGAGGATTTGGGAATTTAGAAATTTGAACACTTAAAAATATAGGTATTTAGAAATTTGAAAAATTAAAAATATAGAAATTTAGAAATTTGAAAACTACAATTTGATAATTTAAAAATTTGAAAGTTTGAGTATTAAAAAATATTTAACCTATCGGTTTCTAAAGTTTAGGTGATTTGGTGGCTTCTGAATTTAGGAATTAAATAGTTTGAACACATAGAAATTTATGAACCGCAGATTAGTAAATTTATTAATTTGTAAATTTGAAAACCTATTGAAAACTGATCTTGACATCATCATTAAGACAAATTTTTTTAAAAATGCTTTTTTACTGATGTCCATTGTACACTCTATACACTTCTGTTTTAAAATAAGATAAACTTTTGTTTATCAGACAGCTGCAAGTGTACGGAAAATCGTGCGTCATGTTAGAAAACCCTGTATACGTAAAAGAGGAAATTAGACATAAATTTAATTTGTGCAATTTCTGTAACTATACCTGCTAACGGATATCAAGAGAATACTCATACTATAGTTATGTAATATTTTAATTCTAAAACTACGAATCCGATTAAATGGTTCATACATTTCTTATCATAAGTTGCCTAATTTTTTAAGGTAACTTTCTTGACATCAACGTTGATCTTCATCAAGCTAAAGAATCAATGCATGCATTATATTATGGTTTGTCGTTTATTTATTTTTCAATATCATTATTAATAAACTGGTAGCTTTTGTGTTAAATGACTCGTAAACCGTTCGCTGCAAAAGACTTTCCAAATAAAAGTTACATGCCTTCCACGTCTATGCTGTAATTATCTTTATTTATGGCGATGGGTATGCTCACTTATTATTGAACACTCAACCTACTCACCTAAATTGTATTTTGAAATTAAAAATAAAAGTGAAGAATAGTTGAACAAACGAGAAAACCTAAATTCTTTACTTCGCTGAAAATGCAAATTTCAAGAAAATTACCTTAACAAATTGTGTGACATAATAAAAGGCTTGTGAACCGACCATTTGATCGTTTCAGTAGTGCTAACATTATTTTTAATTTTCTCAGTAAGTGTCGCCGGTAGCTTCAGTATTAAGGGGGGCAATACCTTTAGATAGATGAAAATAATCTGATATTTGTGAATTTTTTTGTATAGGATATCTTTGTCCTGTATTTTCGAAATTTCAGGTATAATTTGTTATAACTATTGCCTATTACAACATATTTTCTTTTTTTAAAAATATTAAAAAATGGTGGAATTATGATAGTCTTTCCTGGAAGTGTTTCGGCGTGTCTCGTGAAACGGCGTGACTTCTAGCTTTAGTTACATTGGTCTGAAACAAGTTTGCAAACGATGTTTCGATTATTATTAGCATTCACAGTTAGCAGATGAACCTAAGAAATGTGAAAAATATGGAAAATTGAAGAGATGGCGCGCTTTTAAAGAAAAACTTTGAATTTTACTGAAAATTTTCGCAATATTTTGCAATAAAAAAGGACTTTAATGTTAAATTTATTTCGTACATTTAGGTTCATATGTTAGATAGTATTGTCGTGGATATGTGCAAAAAATTTGAGCGCGATTGATAAACTAGTTTTTGAGTTATCAGTCACGCCAATTTGAAAAACGTAGTTTTGAGAAAAATGCGTTTAAAGTTTCGATAAGTAAAACCTGAATAATTTCAATGATTTACCAACTAATCTGCGATTCCTGCGCCATATAGTAATCCTTCGGCTTACTCGTAAAGTTGATTTTTCTCCATAAGCTCATTCTCCGTAAAAATACAAAATTTCAAACACAGCAATGGCATGATAACAACAAATCTGCTACATAGCCCTCCGCATCGAGCGCGTGAATATCTGCGGCGCGATACCAGACATGAATCACGATAATCGGCCATAACATCAAAAGGACTCCGTATTACGCTTTAAAATTTTGAGACTATATTTTTGAGATGTTGCACTAACATTTTATAGAAAAAAAAATTTTGCAATTTTTTAAGATTCTAAAGGTATTGCCCCCCTTAATCGCTTATCACACAATTTATTATCACGGTAGTAACAAATTGCTATGTATATATCATTATCAATATTTAGTAATAATTATGCATGACCTAAGACAATTTTCCATATATGACATAATGTTATAGCCATAAAAGTGAATGATCCTAATTCTATGTCCTCCGCATCGAGCGCGTGAATATCTGCGGCGCGATACCAGACATGAATCACGATAATCGGCCATAACATCAAAAGGGCTCCGTGTTACGTTTTAAAATTTTGAGATATTGCACTAACATTTTATAGAAAAAAGAAAATTTGCAATTTTTTAAGATTCTAAATGTATTGTCCCCCTTAAGGTCTTAACCGAAACTTCATTCACAGTTAAGCTGAGCTCTAGTGTAGGTTAGGCTATTTGGAGTGAAAAACGCGCGGGAACTCGCGTGTGCTAGAGGGCCAACGTAGAGGGAGAAGGTGTATTCGAGGACAGAGACAGGCCAGGACCGTGCCGAGAAGAATCGTAAGGCAGAAGGTGCAAGAAGGATGAAGCACTTACATGCAGGCCTTATTTATGCGCACCGGCCGGCGACCTCGGATAAGAGTTTAACACCGCGGCATTATTTATTCGGCTTCGCGCGTTCGCGCGGCCACGAGCGCGCTCGCGCCAGCGCAGCGCACGTTTCTTTTTAAAAGTTCCCGTGAAAATGATACCTCCGCGATGAATATAAAACGCACGCCCACGCGAAGGGACATGCCGACACCGACACTACCCGGCCGACTCGGATATTATACGAGGCCCTGTTCACACGCGCGATCGACGTTAACACCTACACGGACATCGAAGAGGGCGCTACGGCCAAAGAGGAAGAGAAATGGCCGCCGCGGGGCGAGAAAGAGAGAGGGCGAATGGGTGTCGCAGGTGTACAGGCCCTAACATCCCCTTCGAAATCGGAGAATTCTGCTAGGAAGGAGGTGATACAGGCGCCCGGTTTAAAGTTTCGCTTTTGGCACACTCGATGAATCGGCCATTTTTCTTCTTCGCCTTTATCCTCGTTTTTTCTTGGCACACCGATGTTGAGCCAATTATTAACCCCTTGGCTTATAACATGGCAGGCTCGTGACGGTACTGTTCAAGCGTGACAAAACTAAATTGTATTTGCATAAAGATCGAGGTTTGAGTTCGATACCAATTTGTATAATTGAAGATCGCTAAATCCAATATGTACGTAATATTCCAACGTTCTTTATTAGCACTGCAGTGATTTGGTAGCTCTGGTTGACGCAACAGCTGAAAACTTGTAGGTTATGGGGTTAAATTGTCGTGGAATTTTGCGAGATTTTTTGATAGAGCTTTTTGGTATTCCAGGAATGTGGTGTATAGTAGGGATATAGTGATTTGGAATTTTGGGGTATTGGTTTTAGAATATTTTGGGAAAGTATGTGGTGTGAATATTGCAAAGCTATGGATATTTGGCGGCTTAGTACTAGTGCAATAGTATCTTTACTGTGACTATTAATGTCAATACTAGTATTAATAACGGTAGTTATTAGCATTAATATTAGTATTAATAACTAACTGCTATTGGTATTAATACTAGTATTAACAACACTATAATTTATCTATGTTATTAACTAGTGTTAATAACAGTAGTTATAAGTATTACAGTTAGTATTGACAATACTATACTGTAATAGTAACATCAATATGGTATACTTTTACACTTCTAAGCAATAGTGACTAAAGTTGCGGTAATTTAATCTAACGTTTTGTAGTACTAGTACAATAGTAATAGTATTTCAATATTCCTAATAATAATAGTAATAACAATATTAAGTATACTAGTATAGAAGTATTACAATAGTATCAGGTACTTTAATTATGTTATGCATTAGTAATACCAATACAGTAGTATTAATAATAGTATTATTTCTATGTTGATGTTGAAATAGTTATGTTATTTTGTTACAAGTAGTCACATTATTCTAATACTAGTAATATGGTACTTTGTTAGTATAAATTTGTTAATTCTTAATAATTATCAATGCTATGGTACCTTGATTTTTTGCATCATATACCAATGAAATAGTAATACTCATATCTTGCTGGTATAATTAATACTATATAATACTATATAAAATTAGTATACTAATATATTAATCTTACTATTATAGGAGCATTACTTACTTCAATGCTGTCATTTCAACAGTAGTAACAGTACAATAGTAGTAGTATTATAGTTATGCTAATATTGAAATAATTTAATTATTAATAATTAATTTGAATAAATAAATTTAAAATTGAAATAACTTAATTTAATTATTTAATTTAATACTCTTTGATACTTATTATAATACGGCCATAGTAGTACGGTTAATAGTAGTTTACAGTTATAATTATTAAAGCTATAGGACTTTAATTTTCTATATTAGTCTATCAATATTAATATTGCAATGTATTTACCGTATTATTAATATTATAATTAATAACATTAAACTGATTTTTGTAAGAAACTTTTGCAACATTCTGGAAATTTCTGTTATTTGCATTTCGTAAATTATTAATAAATGATATGTAACATACTGTTCACTTATAGTTTTTTTCCTCGAAATAATACGATGATACAGATATCATATATCAAGGTATGTTACTATTACAACTCCCGCAGATTTTGTTTTGACTGCCTTGTTTCTAGTTTACATTAGTGCAGTAGACTAGCGTAAGTAACTTACCTTGAGCCGAGTCTACACTGGTAGAGTAAATGGATTGCCGTAAACTCTCGTTATATTACAGCAAATGGAACCATAGTAGTGGAAAATTCATGAAATTAACAATGCAGTAAATTGGTCGAAAATTTCTTTTAAAATTCCAGCGACCTCCACGGACTTGCATAACGACGGAACGTCACTAGTGTATGTGAAATTTCATGTGAAAGTGGCCATATAACGAATGTCTAATGTATTATTCTCAAAATACAAAATATTATCTACAATTTTTCATAATAAGGTTTGAAGAAAACTGGAATATATAGTTGAATGTTGCACGGTAAAGCATAATGTATAATAGACTCTCGTTATATTGCCAAATACGAATTTCCAGCAATAGACAATTCTTACAGTTCGCATTTATAAGATTGATCGCCATTGTTTCTTTTCTTCATTTTGCAGCGATCTCTGTAAATCCCCATAATGGAGGAACTTTACTAGTATACGTCACGTAAAAATGGTAATATACCAAATATTTAGTGTGTCATTCTCGAAACACAGAACATATTCACAATTTTGCATGATAATTAATTCGAAATTGAATTCTAATTTAATTTAATAGTTATGTAATTTGAAAATAACGTATATGTGGTCAAAACGTTGCAAGTACAAAAAATTATGTTTAATAGACTCTTTATATTGCCTGGTGTAGGGGTATATTATAATAGACAATTTTTGCAGACGGCAATATATTAGGTTGGTTAAAATGCTTTCTTCTCTAATATACCCGCAATCTTCAAGAATTCGGGTGACCTAAATACACTAATTATTATTCAGGTACAAGTAATTAATTATAGTCCCAAAGATTAGTCATTAATTACTTTCCTAAATATTAATCATTTTATCACTGTCCCAAGTATTAAATATGTATTAATTTAATTATTTTCATTATTCGATAAAAAGAACCAAACTGCTAAAATATTGTGAAATGTAAATATTTTATTTAATTAATTTTAATTAAATTAATTAACTAATTAATTAATCTTAATTAATTTTAATGGGCTTTTCTTCTTCTGAATTCATTTTGGCACATAAAACTTTTTTCTGACTGTGAAAAGTGTAAGCTCTAATGCCTTTTATTGTTGCACAAACAACTTTTTATATATAATCTTTTCCTTTTTTTCTTTTGGCGTTCTGAAGAATTTCTGTTACTTTATAATATAAGTAGAATGATTAAAAGTATATTACAAAATTGTAGGTTATGTTGATATGAGTTTAAGACTAAAAGCAGAATTATATTTTCTTAGAGTTATTTTTAACATAAATGTACAGAATACAAAATATATTTATTTTAATGCAATAAATGCACTAATTCGTTTAATAGTCTCGTATGAAATCCCGTCTATGTCTAGAACGTATAATGACTGGTTAGTGTCATGTATAATAATAGAAAAACACGATACTTATTTGTAATACTTAACTAAAAGTAATAAAAACAAGATTAATTTGAATTTTCCATTATTTATCAAATATAAAACATTTTTACTATCTAAAGAATTATATAAGATTAATTAATTAGAACTATAACAAAACTCACCCTTGCTTGAGTAATTAAGAAAGGAGTTTAAAATCGTTGAATCTTAGAATCTTGTATAATAATATTTTTGCATCATATTAATTTATAATTCGATCTATGCAAAGCTAATTTCACCATTAGACTTTGATTAGTTTAAACGTTCAAAATAAACAAAAATGCTATTAACAAATTTCCCACCCAACTTTTAACTACCGGTAATCATTTGAGCACCTTACTTCTCTAAATATAGAAAACGAATACACTAATCGAATCTACTATTGTAAATCCAGATATAAATACAATGACCTAATGTAATCACTACAGGTTACTTCACTCATCATAGCACAATATAAATTAACTTACAATTCCATAAAAGAAATTAATTCTAAATACTTTGAATCAAAATAGCAAATCCAATCATATCTCAGAAGTGCAAAATTAATTAACGTCAATTAATTATTCGGAAGGTAGTCGGATTATCATCGACGTCGGTCCTGGGACGAGAGGGTGTCCCGGCGAAAATAGCTCGAAAATTAATCGGCCAGCATAACAATTTTATCGCGGCCGGTCTTTACTTGGCCCTTTTTGCTGGCCCAGCAGAAAATGTAAAAATTTCGGCCGGACATAATGGTCGGCCGAGCACGGGAATCGGGCAGATCGTTAAGTTATGGGTCCCGTGGAAGCAGACGTTTTCCTTTTGTCTATCGTGTTGCACGGAGAAATGCAGCCCGAGAGATAAGGTTCGTTAGTGGGCGAAAGGTTAAAAATAAGCCGGCATGGAGGGCAGCCCGTCATAAATCTGGCAATCCCTGGTGAAAAGCCGACTCGCACCCTAAAAACAGGGATACATCCTTAGAGACGAGACAGTCTGAGGCTTGGATCGAGTCTGACTCGGTTCGGGAAACTTCGTTCCTACAGTTATTTCATCAATTTTAGCCAATATTCGTTCGTTATGAATTGCAAGCGTTTGGAAACAACACTTAGATCATTTTATTAATTTTTAGTATGTTAGGTGAAATTGTCAATGAAGTAGCTTTTTAAGGGAGGGAGTTCCTGAGGGATCCCGTTGGTTTGTCTTCATTTTTTGCTATTACCAGATTTCTTAATTTTAAAAAGCTTGTTTCCAGATTTCTAAATTTTCTAATTTCAAAATTCTTAAATTTATAGATTTAGAGATTTGTAGATTTATAGATTTGTAGATTCCTAGATTTCTAAATTTCTAAATTCCTAAATTTGTAAATTTTCAAATTCCTAGTTTCCCAAATTACTAAATTCCTAAATTTCCAAATTCCCAAATTCCCAAATTCTCAAATCCCCAAATTTGTAAATTCTCAAATTCGTAGTTTCCTAAATTCCTAAATTCCCAAATTCCCAAATTCTCAAACCCCAAATTTGTAAATTCTCAAATTCCTAGTTTCCTAAATTCCTAAATTCCTAAATTCTTAAATAGCTAAATTTCTAAATTTCTAAATTCCTAAATTCCTAAATCCCTAAATTCCTGAATTTCCAAATTCCCTAGATTTCTAAATTTTTAAATTTCAATTTTTCCAAAGTGCAAAACTTTCAAATTTCAAAATGGACAAAATTCTTAGTAGTAATTAATGATAATGTTATGATTCAGTGTATTAATAAATAATATAGTAATAATAATTTCTAGTAGTGTTACATACCGCAATAAACACTTTGTAAAATATTTTATGATTAGTAATGATGATATGTACATATTAGTTTATGTACTAATTTATGTTAGTAATTTTATTAGATGTGATGTGCTTGGTTACTTTGTAATAGATTTCAAGAATAGAGAGCCCACTTATAAATATAAATATATGTATATAATATTAAAAATTATATAATTATAATATATATACTATTAAGCAGCCTACATTAATTCGCCAAGTCAGCGGCCCACTTCATACAATTCCACAATGGAATACTTACTTTATAGTTACAAAAACCCAAAAACACTCAGTCAGCGTTCCAAATACCAAATTGTACGTCACCAGTCAATGTATAAACGAAGTCCACTGATATAAGGAATTACTTAGTTTTCTGACCAAGACGCTTGTCACGCGAATCTTCGAACCTTTACGCGTATATCAGTGAAACTCTGCGCTGTTTTCGAACCTTATAAATAAAAGCTAGTTCATTGTAAAAGTGTAGTTCTTCTCCAAAAAACCTCCTCCTGTATGTTGCGGCATAACAGTATATCACAGTATGTCTGAAAAGTAACAGAACTTTTTAAATAAAAAAAAGTATTAATTATTTTGCCCAAATTAATTTTTTTTATTCAAAATACATCCCTTCCGCATCAGTACACTGCTGGGCACGTTCAGGCAATGTTAACATAGATTTTTTCATGTCGTTTTCCGGAATCGCTGCAATCACCCTTGTCACAGCTGCTTGGACTTGTGTAACAGTGTCATAAAACGTTCCTTTCATAGCTAATTTCAATTTTGGAAAAAGGAAGTAATCGCATGGAGATAAGTCAGGCGAGTATGGAGGATGTTGGAGCACACAGTCATGTATTTTCGCCAAAAATTCACGAACTGCGACAGTTCTGTGACATGGTGCATTATCATGCAACAGAAACCAACTCCCTGGCGCCTGATATTCGGGCCTCACACAAACGATTCTTTTCCACAAACGTTCCATAACACCCAGATCATATTCGCCATTAACATTTTGTCCCTGTGGAACGAATTCCCGAAGTATAATACCTTTAGAATCGTTTAGAATTTAGAAAAACCCGAAACCTGGCTTTGGATCGTCTTTCAAAGTATCACGACCATCCTGGAGTCGCTTATACCACTCGAACACACGTGTACGGGATAAACAATCGTCGCCATAAACATTTTTCATTAATTCAAATGTTTCTGTAAAAGTTTTACCGAGCTTTACCGAGCAGGATTTAATATTCGCTCTTTGCTCCATCGTGATTTTGTGACAGGGTGTCGAAAGGTTCTGTCGCTTTAAACGCCAAAAGTTTACAATTCGTTGCTCGATTCCAATAACGATTGGTTTGTTTTGTAGGGGAGGAATACTGTTTTCAAATAGCATATTGTTTTACTAGATGATGCTAGTAGTTTTCCTTGAATTTAAAAAGTTCCGTTACTTTTCAGACATACTGTGTATATATTGTGCTTTCTTGAACGTAAAAATAGCAATGAATTCTCAACAACCAATAATAGAAATATTTAACATAAATATTGAATACTTCCTAGTGAATGTCACTAAATGTAAATGAACCTGTCACTTCGTTATAAAAATAGATAAGAAGCACTGACACACTTTGCTGTTCAAAAACATATAGTTTC
Source organism: Megachile willughbiella (assembly GCA_945859595.2). Taxonomy (NCBI): domain Eukaryota; kingdom Metazoa; phylum Arthropoda; class Insecta; order Hymenoptera; family Megachilidae; genus Megachile; species Megachile willughbiella. The sequence continues at coordinate 2,443,647 of OX243806.1, forward strand.
TAGTAAATTTTATTCAAATTTTCTAATAATAGTTTACAAAAGTTTCTCCTCACTTTTTATCAGATATGAGAAGATTGTTTATTATTATTAGACAGACAGGAGTATCTATTAAAGTAACTGTAATTTTAGTTACAGAAAATATCTATTTCTATTAGTAAATCGAAAGTGGATAACTTGATAGAAATTATCTCATATATCTTTCTAGTACATATTGGTACGGCTGTCTACAAGGTGATTCAGTATAATGTATAAATTTATGGCCATAGAATGTTAGCTTAAGTATGTGGAATTATATATTTAAATATCGAATGAAGAGATTATGAGCATGAGATATGGACGTACATCAGGACATGAATATTCTATCTGTTGAATGATATACAGAGTGTTCCATTTGAACCTATTAGCGGAACCTGTATCTAAAACCTGTTTCTGAAACGCTGAGGATATTCTAGCGAAGTAAAATGTATAGATAGAAATTTGCTGGAAGCATTCTGTTTATTTATACTGTTACGATTGATACATGATTTATTTCTTTCTGTGGACATCTTGCAAAGTACAGGGCGTTCCACCTAATCTGGACATCTTCAATTATTTAGTTATAGATAGAGAAAAATGTCAGAGGAAAATTTTATTTTGTTTGAAAGGATATTATGATAGTTAAGAAATTTCTCTGAAGGTTACTTTCTACGAGATTTCAAGGTCATACAAGTTTTTGTAAATTAAATAATCTATTCATAGTGCAAGGTCAATATGAATACAACAACCTATAATACTGTGATTTACACGTGACTTTTAGTATAAAAAATTCATAAAAACTAGACAACTGATGAATAGAGTGAATTATCGGATAGAAAGATTAATGATTGAAATTTTATTCTAGAAAGTGCTCAAAATTATGTCCAGCAGCTGCTATGCTAATCTCTGAACGATTAATGACCGAGTCTTTCCCGTTTCTCACAACTTGATCACTGATACTAGTGCGATTTTAATATGTTCCTTTATTTGTCCCGGTGTTGTAGGAGTAACCACTGATAAAACAAATTATGCATAAACGACTCAGTTAATTCCACCCCAGAGAAAAAATTTAAGGGAGTACGATTTGATGAACGTATACGTCACTCTAAGTACTTGCTACTATAAAATTTCTTTCATGAATATGACTATTAGTTCTGTTAAGTTTCATTCTGTGTATTTTTCATTAACTTTTTTGTACTCAGGGTCACGTGAAGGTGATAGTATTATAGGTTTGTTGGATTGGTCTTGACCTAAGTTATTATATCATGGGGAAAATATTGTTGTCACATTTAACAAAATTTCGAGAACTTTGAGATACGCTACAAATTGAACGAATATACAAGGTTTTTCTAAAGTTCAATCCCACCCTTACATGTCAGAAATGGCTTTAGATATAGAAAAATTACGTTACGAAGACTACAAGAATTTACAATAAAAAATGGAATATTTTATTTAAGAAACTGAAGATGATGTTCACGTGTCTTTGAAACGACCATCCAAGGTCAAATTGTTAGCACCATCTTATGTCCCCCTTGATAACGTACAACTTTTGCATGAGACATTTTTCTATATCTATAACCGTTTCCGAAATATAAGGGTGGAGTTGAACTTTACAAAAATCCCGTATATGTATAGTGAAATACTAAAGTAGTACAATGGTAGTACTATAGTACTAGCAGCAGTACAATAGTATAGTGACACAGTGGTACAGTGGTGCAGTCGTACTACAGTGTAGTGGTACTGTACAGTCTTACAAACTTTCAAACTTTTAATTTTTCTGAATTATAATGTAAATGATACATTAATTAAAATCACATTAAAATTTAAATTAATTTAAGCTAATTAAATCGAAATTTAATTTTGCTTTTTTAAATTAAAATTTCGAAACATATAGCACTTATAATGTATAAGCACATACTACGAATGGCTATAAAAAGATTGAAAATGAGATTATAATTTTAACTACTTCAGTAAAAACAAATCTAAAACCTCGTTCACATAAATACAGCAGTAAAATTGGGAAATTGTAAAATTGTAATATTGCTGTATAATAATACAGCAGTATAGTGGTATAGTAGTATAGTAGTATAGGAGTATAGTCGTATAGTCGTATAGTAGTATAGTAGTATAGTAGTATAGTAGTATAGTAGTATAGTAGTATAGTAGTATAATAGTATAGTAGTATAGCACTGTAGTAGTGTAGTAGTACAATAGTACAGTAATACAGTAGTACAGTAGTATAGTAGTATAGTGGTATAGTGGTATAGTGGTATAGTGGCATAGTGGTATAGTGGTATAGTAGTATAGTAGTATAGTAGTATAGTAGTATAGTAGTATAGTAGTATAGTAGTATAGTAGTATAGTAGTATGGTAGTATGGTAGTATGGTAGTATGTTAATATAGTAGTATAGTAATATAGTGAAGAAATAAAATCGTAGTACAATAGTATAGCGAAATAGTAAAAAAGTAGTATGGTAGCACAGTGAAATAGTAGGGTAATAGTGCAGTGAAATAATAAAATAGCGACATAGTAATGTTACAAAATAGTATAATATTAGAATTTTGGCGGAATGATCTAATAAAATCGCATTATTGTGAAACCGTGAAATAGTCAGATAACGCTGTAATGAAGTATAAATAATGAAATGATATTAAAATAGTACAACATTGATATGATAATAATAGTGAAGTAGTAACATAATAGAAAAATGAAATAGTAGAATGCTTCTACATGAAACATATCGAACAGTACTTATACACCGTTGTCTCTCGATTTCCGAAATAAATTCGCCTCCACCGAGCCTTTAAAAGCTCCGCCATAATCACGCAGTCACCGTAGACGTTTCAATACAAAGCAGTCCCGTTTATTCCCTTAATAAAACCTCTGCCAGCCCCAGCGCCCCATACCCCATCCCTGTTTAAATCTACGGGGCGAAGTAGTCGTCAAAGAATTTTTTCTTGGGGCGCAATTAAAGGCTGCAAAAGAAATATGCGAACGAGGAAGGTTCTAAGGAAATCGTACAATCGCCTTAATGGCAACGGCGAAGGGGGAAACTGATGGCCGGAGGCGCATAATGGTGTTGATTACTAATTACAATTATTGGCCGGTGAGGATACGATCGATCCTCCTCCGCCCCCCCGGCACCCTCCCATCTATCCAGGTTCAAACACCGTTCCTCCCCTTGCCGTCAGAAGCGTGTTCGAGATCGTGGCCGGCTAATTGCATTATACGTGTCAATATCCTGGAGTAATTCTCCTTGCACAGGAAATTCGACGGAAAATGGTCGAATGAACGGGAGATACATTTCTTTTTCGCGATTATTCAGTCGTGCTCTATGGTGCTTTTCTTCGTTGTTGATTTATCGAAGGTCAGATTTATTAATTGTGCAATTATTCGAATTCTTCATGGAATAGTAATTCACTGCAAACGATCAATTTAGGGAAGATTTAGTTTTGGATAAATTATTTTGCAGAATTTATAGGGTGGTTCAACTATTGAATCGAAAATTCCTGGATTTCGGTAGAAGTATGTTTTTAAGTCCCAGACAGTGATAAATATCTTCATATCTCTAGGTCTTTGGATCTGTAGATTACTACGTTCTTATATCACTAGATCTCTAGATTCTTAGATTTCGAGATACCTAAATCTTGACAAACCTAATATTTACGTCCCTAGATCCATATGTACCCAGATCCCTAGGTCCCTACATTCCTATGTCCCTAGATTCCTATGTCCCCAGATTCCTATGTCCCCAAATTCCTACGTCCCCAAAATTTCTCCGTCTCCAAATCCCTACATCCTCAAATCCCTATGTCCCCAAATTCCTACGTCTTCACATCCCAAGATCTCTAAATTCCTACGTCCCCAAAATTAGTACAACCCTAAATTCCTACGGCCCCAAGTCCCTACGCCCCCAAATTCCTACGTTTCCAGATCCATACGTCTCCAAATCCTCACGTCCTCAGATTCCTACGTCCCAAGATCCCCACGTCCTTAGATTCCTACGTTCCAAGATCCCTATGTCCCCAAATCCCTACGTCCCCACATCTCTACGTCCCTAGATTCCTATGTCCCCAGATCCCTATGTCTCCAAATTCCTACGTCCCCAAAATTTCTACGTCTCCAAATCGCTTCAACCTCAAATCCCTATATCACCAAATTCCTACGTCCCCAAATCCTAAGATCTCTAAATTCCTACGTCCCCAAAATTAGTACAACCCCAAATTCCTACGGCCCCAAGTCTCTACGTCTCCAAATTCCTACGTTTCTAGATCCATACGTCTCCAAATCCTCACGTCCTTAAATTCCTACGTCCCAAGCTCCCCACGTCCTTAGATTCCTACGTCCGAAGATCCCTATGTCCCCAGATCCCTATGTCCGCACATCCCTACGTCCCTAGATTCCTATGTCCCCAAAATTTCTACGTCTCCAAATCCCTACATCCTCAAATCCCTACGTCCCCAAAATTCCTACAACCCCAAATTTCTACGGCCCCAAGTCCCTACGTCCCCAAATTCCTACGTTTCCAGATCCATACGTCTCCAAATCCTCACGTCCTTAAATTCCTACGTCCCAAGATCCCCACGTCCTTAGATTTCTACGTTCCAAGATCCCTATGTCCCCAGATCCCTACATCTCCAAATCCCTACATTTCCAGATCCCTATGTCCCCAAATCCCTACGTCCAGAGATCCTCACGCCCTTAGATTCCTATGTCCCCAAATCCCCAAATCATTAAATGTCTAGATCCGTAGATACCTAAATTTTTAAATCCTTAGATGTACAGATCCCTATATGTCCTTATTCTTAAGTCCAAAAATCCCAAGATTCATAGATTCTTAGATTTATATTTTCCTAAATCTCTAGATTTCTAAATCCTTAAATCCCTAGATTCCTAATTATCTAATTCGTTGTATCTGCAGATCTTCAGATCTTTCAATTTACAGATTCCTATATCTCCATAATTTTATATTTAAGGTTGATTCTTACATTCTTAAATTCTTACAAATTATGTAGATCCTCAAGTCCCTATTTTCAAAGGTGCCTAGTTTGCTATAAGTGTAAATTGTTATAAAGTGCTAAGATTTCTACATACTTGTATTCCTGTATCCTTATATCCTTAAATCTCTATATTCCCAGTATTTATTAATACAGAAATATAGCAGATGTTTTCTTATTGAAAAAGATGAGTGTTAATGTATTAATCTATTCCCACCTATCACAATGTAGATATTAGCTCATAAATCTACCTCCATTTATGAGAAATTCAATACTAACCTATTCATTTATTCAAATTTTTCCAAAACTTTTAATAAACTTAAAGTCAGAACTTGATCTTCCAAGTGAAACAACGGAACCCATGAATGAGGTATAATTAACTTCAATTCTTCAAGCTGAAAAATAGAATAAATATGTTGCTTTAATAGAATAAATATGTTGTTTTAATGAAAATTTTTAAACAACTGTAATGTTTTGTGAGGTTTCCAGCAAAAAATTCCTTGATCTTCAGAGTTAGCTACACTTACATAAAAATTGTACTGACCGTTCGAGTGGAACGATTTTAAAACACCCGATGGCCCTGAAGTTATTTCACCGTTACAAAAATTAATTATAAATTTACGGTGATAATGAATGTTCCTGTGAGAGAATGTGCCTTGTCATTTCCTCGCGTTATGCTTCGGCGCTGTCATAACGAAGATCAAGAATTGGTAGCCTATTACACGCTTCTTTTACTATAGTTTAAATCGGACCACGAATTATTCACACGTTTTTTCTTGACTTTAGCGATCAGACGGAAACTAGAATCTGTTGCTTCTTTATTCTTGGATCAGTGGTTCGCAACAATAGCTATCATAAATTTATTAAAAATCAGGTGTTTTTAACAAATATCGAACGAGACAATTTTAGAATTTAATTTAACAATAAATAATCATAGTTTAGCAATAGGTTTCACACAGTTTGACGACATATTTATAATTTTACAATTTACAGCAAGTAATGGCTGTTTAATGAAACGTTTAACACGATGTAACAACAAATTTACAATTCAATTTATAATAAATAGTTACTGTTTAAAAATAAATTTAATAATTCAATTTACAATAAGTTACTATTTAACAATAAATTTAACAGCTTAATGATATGTTTAGAATTTAATTGACAATACATAATCACTGTATAACAATAAATAATTTACTGTTTTAATTAAAAACTAATTAACTTTTTGTTACATTCTATTGTACACATGCTACAGGAGATAATACACTATAAAATCCTTATATTGTATCAAACATAAATAAATAGTAAAGATTAGAATCAACAAAATTATTTAAAGCTTTTCTTGTCCTTCATGATTGCTATGTGTACAAATATTACTATTTAGACATACTTATTATTCTAACAGTAAATATTTTTATATTGTTACTTTCTTATTAGTACTTGTTTAGGAATTTTATAGAATCCTTATTTTTTTCAAAATTAGAAAAAACACATAACGAAGCGTTTATAATTGTTAAGTAGTTAAAAGTTTATAATTGCTAATAGTTAATATCCATTTTACTACAGTTTAAAAACGAAGGTAAAGATTAACAAAAATCACAGTTTCATTTAACAACATTTAAGAGCCATCTACACAGTATATTTGAAAAGTAACGGAACTTTTTAAATAAAAAAAAAGTATTAGTTATTTTGCAAAAATTAATTCTTTTTATTCAAAATACATCAATTCCGCATGAATACAATGCTGGGCACGCTCAGGCAATGTTAACAATAGATTTTTTTACGTCGTTTTGCGAAATCGTTTCAATCACCCTCGTCATAGCTGCTTGGACTTCTGTAACAGTGTCATAAAACGTTCCTTTCATGGCTAATTTCAATTTTGGAAAAAGGAAGTAATCTCATGGAGATAAGTCGGGCGAATACGGAGGATGTTGGAGTACACAGACTTGTTTTTTCGCCAAAAATTCACGAACAGCGACAGTTCTGTGACTTGGTGCATTATCATGCAACAGAAACCAACTCCCTGGCGCTCGATATTTGGGCCTCACACGAACGATTCTTTTCCACAAACGTTCCATAACACCCAGATAATATTCACCATTAACATTTTGTCCCTGTGGAACGAATTCCCGAAGTATAATACCTTTAGAATCGTTTAGAATTTAGAAAAACCCAAAACCTGGCTTTGGGTCGTCTTCCAAAGTATCGCGACCATCCTGGAATCGCTTATACCACTCGAACACACGTGTACGGGATAAACGATCGTCGCCATAAACATTTTTCATTAATTCAAATGTTTCTGTAAAAGTTTTACCGAGCTTTACCGAGCAGAATTTAATATTCGCTCTCTGTTCCATCGTGATTTTGTGACACGGTGACAAAAGGTTCTGTCGCTTTAACCGCTATAAGTTTGCAATTCGTTGCTCGATTCTAATAATGATTGTTTTGTTTTGTAGGGGAGAAATACTGTTTTCAGATAGCATATTGTTTTAATAGATGGTGCTAGTAGTTTTCCTTGAATTTAAAAAGTTCCGTTACTTTTCAGACATACTGTGTATTCACCTAACCTAACGTTAGCATTTCCCTAGCCAAAATTACGATAATCTCAGCATAAAATTTCCTCGATGATGCAATATCCGCGAGGCTGTAAAACAACCCTTCACGAAAGGATAAACGACGTTGAATTTTTCAAGAACGAGACCACCTTTCCGTTTGAAAATACTTCTTTTTTTATTTTCCCTAGCAGGATCCTTTCCCGGCCCGTTATTACAGTACAGCCTTTCACAAGGACACGATATCCAAGCACACGGCGAAATAGCTTCTCATCTCCAAGGAAGGGTAATTTTCTGCACCCCCTCCCCGCGGCTGCTCGTCTCAACTCGGTTTATACAGCAGCGGCGCTATAATTACGCTTAGTTTTAATTAACTTCACGTGAATTTAAACATTTATTTCGGCGGATGAGTGGAAGAACGCCCCGTTTCCTCGCCACCAACCCCCCGTTCCAGAAACATCCCTGAGATTGCTGACTAGGGGGCGGACGAGGGGGAAGAACGAGCAGCGACGTCTTTGTTGGAGGGTGGCATCGTTTTGGAAAGTTTGAGCAGTTTTCATTAACGACTGCATTAATTTTATTCTATCGAACTTTTCTTTATTTCTTTATTTATTAATTGTAAATGTATACGGTGCAATTTATATAGCTAGCTACTTGTCAGTAGTTTCTCGTAAATTCTCATTATAAAAGAACTCAATTATAAATATAAATATATACATAAATATACAAGGTGTCCCATTTAAGCTAACATTATAAAAAATCTCGAAGACGTGATTTAAGAAAAATAAACTGACACGTGTCCTTTAGTATTTCGAGTGAGGAGTCAAATGGCATTACTAATTTTTTAATGCATGGGAGTCTTCGAAGTTATTTCATGGTCATCTTGTCTTTTTTTATCATAAACTCATATTTTTTATTATGACACGTGTCAGTTTGTTCTTCTTAAATGACACGTCTTCGAGATTTTTTACAATGTCAACTTAAATGAAATACTCTGTATATGTATAGGATGGCTCACCCTCTAAAAAGTTAGTACATGGTATAAAAATATCCTGTGAAAATTTGAGCTCAGAAATTTTTATTTAAGAGGTCGTTCAAAGTAATTTAAAATATTTTTATTTATTTTTCAATAGTTATTTTTTATGTTAACCAATTATGTGTTTTATCGAAATTATAATTTAAATATAGTTTTATGTATTTAATTTAAGTCCTACAGTTTTTTCTGCCAAGTAACCATTTTTATTAGATGACAAATATTCTTTTCGGTAGTTATTATACTACTTGTAATAAATATTACAGTTAATCCTAATCATTTATTAAATTCTTCTAACAATGCTACTCTTCACTCTACCGTATCATTAACAACTTGCAAACTTTCAAATATTTCCTGACAATTCTTATAACTTTCATTTAAAACTTATGTCAGATTGTGAATCAGAGAAATACTGTAATTTGAATTGTTCAAATTAATAAATTTGTTGTCATCAAGTCATTAACATCTTTTGCAGACAATGTTTAGGTGTTTAAATATTGAGACTCAAAATAGAATTTTCAGAAGTTTTATGAAGTTAAGTATCATTTAAAGAATGAATGTTCTAATATAAATTTAAAACAAAGATGAACGCTTTGTATGAATCTCAGTTTATTTTTTATTAATTCTATTAAACGTTTTAATTTGATTAAAGTTGCTATCTCTCTATAGCGTCTATTAATCATATTAAATCTTTTAATTCGATTAAAATTTCTTAACCAACACTATAATTAACTTCATGTTTACAGTTTCATCCTATGAAAAAACATGTACTAATCATTTATTAGTTTCTTTTAAAAGATCATCAGACTTTGTATCATTAAAATCTCATAAAATTAATTTGCTAATTAATTTCTGAAAATCTCTTTTAATCACACGATGACGACCAAAATAACAATATTAAGAAAACGTAGTAAACATGTCAATTAATAAAGCAAGGTAAACACATAATTAACTTTCTACACCCTCTCCACGTTTTTAATCCATTATTAATGCAATTTATCCTGTAAGCAACATATAATTAACATTCGTCTGCTCCTTTCAGATGATCATCGTAATTTCCGGGCATAAAATCTCTTAATTAATCTCTTCATATCTCCTTCAATCATTGGATAATGACCAGAGTAAACATATTAATTAGCTTTCTTCATCTTCATGTTCTCAGTACGTTATGGAAATAGTTCATCTTATGAAACGCATATTTATCATCCAGCAACTTCAGTAGATCATCATAATCTCTATAATTATAATTTCTTGAAATTTCTATTAATAATTGAATGACTGAACTAACCAACATATTAATTAACTTTCTTCACCTCCATGTTCTCAGTACGTTATTAAAATAGTTCATCTTATGAAACGAATATTTAACGTCCATCAGCTTCAGTAGATCATCATAATCTCTATAATTATAATCTCTTAATTAATCTCTTGAAATTTCTATTAATAATTGGACGACTGCAAGTGACTAACATATTAATTAACTTTCTTCATCTCCATGTTCTCAGTACGTTATTGAAATAGTTTATCTTATGAAACATGTACTTAACGTTCATCAGCTTCTTTCAGTATGTTACAATAATCTTTATAATTAATTCTATGAGGCCACACTAGTCAATATACTTCCCCAATCACCGTTATGCTCATAACCATTCACCAAAGTTCATTTAACGCATGAAATATTAAAATTAATCTCTCAAAATCTGATTTGGTCATTGGATGATGCTTAAGGGGGGCAATACCTTTAGATAGATGAAAATAAGCTGTTATATTTGTGAATTTTTTTGTATAGGATATCTTTGTCTTGTATTTTCGAAATTTCAGGCATAATTTATTATAACTATTACCTATTACAACATATTTTCTTTTTTTTAAATATTTAAAAATGGCGGAATTATGATAGTCTTTCCTGGAAGTGTTTCGGCGCGTCTCGTGAAACGGCGTGACTTCTAGCTTTAGTTACATTGGTCTGAAACAAGTTTGCAAATGATGTTTCGATTATTAACATTCACAGTTAGTAGATGAACCTAAGAAATGTGAAAAATATGGAAAATTGAAGAGATGGCACGCTTTTAAAGAAAAACTTTGAATTTTACTGAAAATTTTCGCAATATTTTGCAATAAAAAAGGACTTTAATGTTAAATTTATTTCGTGCATTTAGGTTCATATGTTAGATAGTATTGTCAGGGATATGTGCAAAAAATTTGAGCGCGATTGATAAACTAGTTTTTAAGTTATCAGTCACGCCAATTTTAAAAACGTAGTTTTGAGAAAAATGCGTTTAAAGTTTCAATAAGTAAAACCTGAATAATTTCAATGATTTACCAACTAATCTGGGATTCCTGCGCCATATAGTAATCCTTCGGCTTACTCGTAAAGTTGATTTTTCTCCATAAGCTCATTCTCCGTAAAGAATACAAAATTTCAAACACAGCAATGGCATGATAATAACAAATCTGCTACATAGTCCTCCGCACCGATCGCGTGAATATCTGCGGCGCGATACCAGACACGAGTCACGATAATCGGCCATAACATCAAAAGGGCTCCGTGTTACGCTTTAAAATTTTGAGATGTTGCACTAACATTTTATAGAAAAAAGAAAATTTGCAATTTTTTAAGATTCTAAAGATATGCCCCCCTTAAATTCGAAATATTAACGAGAAACGTAAATGGACGGTAATCTAAGGACACCAGGCAACTCTGTTAGCAATTCCCAGTTCTCGAACTGATGTCCACTCGTCCTGTCCCCTAGGTGGCTCTTCCTCACGGCCGGTTGAGCACGTCAGCTCCGAAAATTTTGGTAACGAGTTTAGCATTACGCCGGCCAGTGGTCCGAGGGTGTCTGATTTTAATGGCGCGGACTGCGAGCTAATGGGCCACCGATTGTCCAAGCCCATTTAAGTCCAGCCCAGACGCGTCTGTCCGCCTCGAAATAATGGCATTCGTCGGACTTATGGTCGCAGAGCTCGCCGAATCTCCCCGGCGGTGGTTGGACACCAAGCGATAATTTTCGAGAATAATTAGACCGTGTGCCCGGGAACCCGTGCCAAGAATATTAATAAACCGCGATCGTAATTAGAACAGACATGATTCCGGGATTTACCATCGAGCCTGGACTCTTGTCCTCAACTGTTTCTCAGCGGAGAATTGTGAGGCTTGCGTTAAGAATTTCAATTACAGTAAGTGTACCAAATATTATAGTTAGTATTATAGTAGTTGTAGTAAGTATTAAAGTATTATAGTTATTACAGTAATTAGAGTTATTATAAGTCCATGAAATATGAGATGCTGCTGGTCATTAAAGTAGCAGATCACTTCTCATAACTCTGCTGAAAGAACTCAAGAATGCATACTACATAAACATTTGTGAACACCTTAGTAATATTTAGAAAGATTTTGTATCGTAAGTATTATAGTAATTATAAGTCCGTCAAATATGAGATACTGTTAGTCACAAAAATGGCAGGTCACTCATATTGCTCTGCTGGAAAAACTCAAGAATGCATATTACATAAACATTTATGAACATCTTAGAAAGATTTCGAATGCAGTATGGTTTTTAATATGACGTTCGCTAATAATTGGCAATACCTAAATTGTGAAACATGAAATTACTAGAAAACATTGATATTTCAAACATTGATTTGTTAAATTAAACTAGTGTATATTCAAGTTTATATGTATTGTATGTAGTAAACTTTTGTTATATTGCCGTGGGACCACAGGTGTGGGAGCGATTTTCCTCCACAATGATGGGGAGACGCAGGTAATGTATGACGGTGTGAAGATGGTCAAATAAAGAGAGCCCACTGTAAATATTTTAATTTTATATACTAATACATGACGGTATTTAATTGTGACCATTTTATATTTCAAATATAACTTTTTTGTAGATTAAAAAGTATAGCAGTTATACACTTTTGTAGAAAATAATCGAACAATAATTATAATTATTTGTTATTATTATGAGTTCGTTAGTAACAGTATTTAATTTGTATAGACTGAGGCGTAGCTTTGAAAATAGTCATTGACTATTATACACAGTGACGAATGTTGATGTAGTTAATTTTCCGAAATAGCGAAATTTCAGAACTCGAGTGTTCCTAAACTCCGAAATCCTGAAATCTGAAAATTACACAATTGTGATATCTTAAAGTTCAAAGATATCAAAGACTCAAAATTTTAAACTTCTTTAGGTACTTTTGTAAATATCACAGTTCCGAAATAAAAGTCCTAAAATTCCAAACTTACAGAAGGCCCAGAAGCCCAAGTTTGCAAAATTTCAAACTTACAAAGTTCCAAAATTAAAAAATTACAAAATTGCAAAATTTTAAAGTTTCAAACTTACAAAATCTTAAAATTCTATAATTGCGAACTTGTAAAGTTCCAAAATTTTAATATTCACATTTACAAAGCACCAAAATTCAAAAAATCTGATCTTGCAAAATCCCAAAATCCTATAATTCCAAATTTGCAAAATTTCAAAGTCCCAATATGGCAATATATCAAACTTTTAAAATTTCCAAGTTTGTAACACCGCAAAATCCAATCTTACAAAATTCCAAAATCGAAAATTCCGAACTTGCAAAATATCAAATTCCTAAAGTTCCAAATTTGCAAGGTCTTAAAGTCTTAAAGTCCCAAAGTTCTAATATACCAAACTTGCAGAATTCTAATGTTCGGAATTTCCGAATTTATAAAATCCCAAAATCCTGCCATTCCAAGATTCCAAACTTGCAAACTACCAAAATCCTAAAATTTCAAACTTGCAAGGTCCTGAAGTCCCAAAGTTCCAAATTAATAAAGTCCTAAACTCCTAAACTCCTAAAATTCAAAAATTCAAAAATTCCTAAAATTCCAAACTTGCAAAAAACTGAAATCTGAAAACTGTAAACTTGTAAGGTTTCAAGTTCCCCCAAATTCGATTCTTACGAAATTCCAAAATCCCAAAATTTATTTTCCAAGGCTACAAATTCTCAAAGTTCCAAACTAGCAAGGTCCTAAAATCCTAAAATTCCAAAATTCCAAAATTCTCCAATTTTCAACTTTCAAACTTCCAAACTCCCAAAGTCCCAAAGTCCCAAAATCCCAAAATCCCAAAATTCAAAAACTGCAGCATATAAAAATTCAGTTCAAAATAAAAATACTTCTAATTCTTGAACAAAAGCATATTCCACTGTTAATAATAATTCCACCTACATACATGTAGATATACAAAATTTTCTCCACAGGGTAACATTACCAACTCGCATTGTAAGAACCATATTATACCAAATAAGAAAAACATTTCTCCGTTCGTGATAACGTATCCATAAAGCAATATACGTAACCGAAATCCGAACGAAAGTTGCGTAGGTGTAGGGCGAACGAGGGTGGGAAACTTAGGGAGGCTTGAAAAGCAACGGGGATGGTGTGTAGTGGGTGGAGGAGCATTACGGACATTAGATTGGGACACGAGTGCAATAAACCTATCTGTATAATCTGCCCTGCAGGAATTAACAGCCCTCTGAAGGTAGCCACTAACGAAGTAATTCACTGGATGAACGTTGGGAGTGGTGGCCGAAGGGGTGGAAGAAGCAAGAGGATTCTGTGGGGGTAAAAGGACCCTGTATATATATATGTATAGGACGGTCCAAAATTGAGATTTAGATCGAATCAGCGAGGAGCAACCAATCGTCTCTGAAAATTGATAACGGACGGTAAATAATTACTAGGGTGCTGAAAGAAGACATCTGCGACCAACCTTTGAAGACATTTTCGCGATTGCGTCCTGGCTGATTATGGGTCTTTGGGATTCGTTTAGTGTACAAATGATATTATTTAATTTTAATGTGACTTTTTTGGTCTGCTTGATATTCGGTAATTTAGGATACATTTGGTTTAGGATAAGTACAAAAGGGACATTAGTTGCTTCTGATTTTAGAGATCAAATGTGAGAATTTTCAGATCTGAAAGTTTATAAATTTTTAAATTACCATATATTCAAATTTTCGGAATTTCTGAAATTGTAGATTTATATTTCAAATTTTTAAACTATCAGTTTCCGTATTTCTAAAATTTCTACATTTCTAACGCTGTAGTTCAAATTATCAAAATATACAATTTTCGGATTATTAAAAGATGAAGTCTTTAAATTATAAAGTTACAAATTTTCTAAATTCCCAAACTTTCAAATGTATTTTAAATTTTCACATTTGTAGATTGTGAAATTAGTTTCCAAGCTTTCGAATTCTGAAATTTCCAAATTTTGAAATCATCAGATATCCAAATTTCCAAATCGTAAAATATTCCAATCCGCAAATTTCAAAATTATTGTAATAATGTAATAATAATTAATTATTATCAGATATCCAAATACTAGTTTTAAAATTTTTAATTGAGAAACTTCCATATTCTCAAATTTGTAAAATTAAAAAATGTCTAATTCCTCTCATTTCTGAATTTTCAATCTTTCTAATTTCCAGATCCCTGAATATTCAAGTTCAGAAAATTCCAAACTTCTAAATATCTAAATTTCTGAAATTTTTAAATTGTCAAAGTACAAAATTTCCAAATGCTGGGGATTTAAAAATTTAAAATCTAAATTTTTTATTAGGAATCTTAAATTTTTAAGATTCTCAAATTTCCAAATTCCTATATCTCCGATGCCTCAAGTTTCGAAATTTCAAATTTTCCAATTTCTCAAATCTCCAAACCGCAAATTTCCAAATCCATAACTCCCCAAATTTCGAAATCATACGTTTTTTAAACAGCAAATTGTATATATGAAGTTTGGAGAATACATATGTCAAACTTTAAATAATATAATAATATAACGTATAATAACGTAAAATAATGTAATATAATATAAAGTAAAATAACGTAAAATATCGAAAAATAATGAAAAATAACGACAAATAACTTATCAAGACAATAGTATCACATAACACAGTGTAAACTGCATTTACATATCATATAGAAATATTTTTCTCCAGTATCCTACAACACTATAAATTCCAATATTTTCAATAAACATAAAGTTACTTTCACAGTACTAAAAATATTAAATACACCGCTAATCCTGTCCATTTACTACCAGATCTAACCTCAAAAAATTGCACAACATTTTCCGTTTCAACAATAATTATCTGAAATTCTACGAGTTCATTAGGGAATTTACACTAACTGGTCAAATTATTTGAACGCGTGCTGTCTGAAAGGCAGTGTATGTAGGATATTTGGTGTCGAATGAGAAATAGAGGAGAGCAGGTAGATATAATAGCCACAGGGAGCTGGAAATGTGGGTAATTGCTGACTTAGGGCCCGCCATTTTCCTCATATAGTTACAACCGCGAAACCCCCTGGCGGGCTACAATTTATTTATGTCGATAGTTTCTTGATTTGTCGACTCCTGCCGCTCATTTATATCCTCCCGGGGCAGTCGTAGATACATTTCGCTCAGGAACATGTTACTCGTTCACCCTCCTCTTATGGGGATTTTTCCTTCCAAGGTGGAACGCTACCTAAGTGAGTATATCCACGGTGAAAGTACTTTTGGATGTTCGATTAACTCTGCAGAAGTTAGAAAAACACCTCTCATGATTTATTGCAAATATATCAATTAATTTAATTACCATTACATTCGTTTCTAAATACCTTGTAAATGTTTGAAATAATATACGGGGTGTCGCAGTCTTTTACCGACTTTTGAACTATTTTATTCGTAAAAATTAAAACATTGCAAATAATTTATTAAAATATAACAAAAATACGAAACGCTTTATAATAAGGTGTTTGTCCATATTTTACAAGCATATTCTATAAATAATTCAGAAACTAAAATGATTACACACATAAGCAAAGTTATTCAAAATGATGGCCTTGACGATATACAAGGTCGTTGAAATCGACGGAATAAATTGTCACATTTAATAGAAATGATTGTGTAAACAATTTTGTAAATTGTTGGAAAAAATATTTTTACAAATATTGCTAAAATTAAAGCTACAGGCTTGTATAGTAAAACTTATTCGGAATGATATTCTTGACAACATATTTTCAAATTATTAAAATTGGCGAGGTGCCTTTTCCATACTACTGCAACAAAATCAGTACACTATTAAAATAATAAAATTATTAAAATGTGTATTAGGTAGATCAGTGCAAAGCATTTTTATTTTTGTTACATTGTTATCATGTTAATATACAACTTCGCGGAAATAACGTTTGAATATCGCATTCATCATAAATAAATATTACAAAACGTATTCATAAATATAGCAAAATATTATGAACACATTTGGTAAGATTTGTTAAAAATAGAAATATCTAATTTTGCTATTAATCAGTGTAGCAATCGAAATGCAAACTCTCGCAATAACAAAAAATGTACTTGTCCCAGATTTAAAATAAGCGGTTCAATTCTTCTGTCCTTGAGTCATCAATAACCTTCGGAAGGCGCGAAAAACCATGAAAGCCAATGACCACCTGGCGTGTTGACCTGTCGGACCATAAAGTCCCAAATTTTTCCAGCTCGACACGTGCCAGTCGAAACTGGAAGCCGTCATCGAGGGTTATTAGTGTCAACGAAGGGGTTATGAGGCCCTCGGATAGCTATCAGTTATACAAGGAATTAGACGTGTCAACACACACCGGCCTAATTGATTATTGCGACACGACAGGGGCAAAGCGGTTCCGGCCACAGACCATCAGTCATCTCGCCAAAAAGACAAGTACAAGCATCAGGAACTTCTTCGAGCAGCTAGATAACGTTGCCAAGCACGTGTCCGGGAAGATTATACCCTTCGGAAGGCGTTCGTCATTTATCTTACTGCCCTGCTCAACAGACGATGCGTGCAACATGTAGCAGATATGACTCTATGAGCGCTTCAGATATTCGTGCCTACAACGTGATGAAGCGTGTTTTCGAGTTCCTCAGCTTAGACACGCTTTGCTATACTCGCTTTTGGAGGTTATGTACGCGAGGGAGACCCGATGACGTACAGTTACTGCCGCTCGTATTCGTACACCTTTCTAATTTTGGAGGAAAATTATGCTGTACGAATGTGACGTCTTTGCAACACGCGTTACAATATTCCTTTAGTACTTATGCTTATTTCTGGAGAAAGAAGTGTTTTGGCGAATATTTTAGACGAAAAGAATAATTTTAATATTTATGACATTTAGTACTTGTATATCTACTAAATTGTTTTATTGTTAATGATTTTGATTTTATAACTTCTATTTTGTGTATTGAATGTGAATGTGTATTGTTCTTCAGTGGTGCTTGTAATTTCACAGAAAATTGAATTTCAAAGAAAATTGCTATAGTGAAATGTTATAACAGCTATTTTAGAACATTTCGATATTTTCTATGAATTCTTTTCAATGAAGTAATGTAAATTGCAATTATATTTTAAACGTTCTAATATGTTCAAATGGGCACCGAATTTACAAATTTGAAAATGACGAAATTTACAAGTTTTTGAATTTGAAAAATCTGAAACTTTTAAAGTTCCCAAATTCACGAACTCTTAAGCTTGTAAGATTTCTAAATTACAGAATTATTGAAAACTTCCCAAATTTCCCAAAGGTTAAAATTTGCAAGTTGTCAAAATACAAAATTTTCCACATTTTTAAATTTACAAATTATCAAAATACTAAAATTTCAAATAGTAAAGTTACAGATTTCCCAAATTCCAAAATTTTTTAATCATCACGTTTCCAGATTTTCTAGTTTCCTAATTCTCTAATTTCCAAATTTCTAAATTACGTTGTGAAATTTCCTAGTCTCCAAGTTTTCGTATTCTGAAATTTTCAAACTTCTAAGTTCCCAAATTTCTACATTTTGTAAGACTCATATTGTCAAATCCGTAAATTCTCAAATTACCAGATATGGAAATAACCAAGTTTCAAATTTGTTAAATTAAGAATTTCAAAAATTTGTAAGTGTTATAATTCACAAATTTTCAATCTTTCAAATTTCCAAATCACTCGAGAATCAAATTTCGGAAATTTCCAGTCTCCTATATATTTAACTCTCAAATTGCTGAAATTATCAAAGTTACAAATCTCAAAATTTTCAAAACATCAAACATTTTAATCTATAAAAACATCAAATTTCCAAATTATATGAATTTCTGATTGTTCATGTTTTTGAATTTATAAACTCGTATTCTTGAATTTATAAATTTTTCAAATTTCTCAATTCCCAAAGTCCCAAATTCCCAAATTACAAATTTCCAAATTCACAAATTCCCATACTCCCAAATTTCCAAATTCACAAATTCACAAATCCCCAAAATTCTCAAATTCCCAGAAATGCCAAAAATTCTCAAATTGTTAAATTACCCAAAATTCTCAATTTCCGAAATTCCCAAAATTCTTAAATTCCCAGAAATGCCAAAAATTTCCAAATTCCTAAATTTCCCAAAATTTCCCAAAATTCCCAAATTCTTAAATTCCCAAATTACAAATTTACAAATTCACAAATTCCCGTACTCCCAAATTTACAAATTCACAAATTCACAAATCCCCAAAATTCTCAAATTCCCAGAAATGCCAAAAATTCTCAAATTCCTAAATTTCCAAAATTCTCAATTTCCCAAATTCCCAAATTCCCAATTTTCCAAATTCCCAAATTCCCAAAATTTTCAAATTCCCAGAAATGCCAAAATATCTCATATTCCCAAATTCCCCAAAATTCCCAAAATTCTCAAGTTCCCAAATTCCCAGAAATGCCAAAAATTCTCAAATTCCTAAACTCCCCAAAACTCCCAAAATTTCCAAGTTCCCAAATTCACAAATTCACAAATTCCCAGAAATGCCAAAAATTCTCAAATTCCTAAATTCCCCAAAATTCCCTAAATTCTCAATTTCCCAAATTCACAAATTTCCAAATTCCCAAATTCCCAAATTCCCAAATTCCCAAATTCCCAAATTCCCAAAATTCTCAATTTTCCTCCTTTCTAAATCCCCAAATTTTGCATTCTACAAATCCTCAAATTTCACCCCACTAAACCCCAAAATTCCCAATTCGACACATTAGAAGACTACAACCACATGAAAACCTACAAATATAACTATAACTTAGTACACGTGAAATCGTTGTAGTACACCTCTCCCTTAATTCAATTTCACCGAATGAACAATTCTATCCGATTCTTCTCAAAGAACGATTTCTGATTCTGTTGAATCATACCGTTTCGCCGCGCATGCGCTCAATTAAGCGAAATGAGTCGCCCAAGTCCGTGACAGGTACAAGTGACGAATTAGATGTTCACGAGACAATTGAATCGAACATAAACGTGACTGATGAAACGAAAAGAAAAAGAAAGTTCAGGTAGCCCTGAACGCGGCCATATTTTCACTTTTCAGGCAAGCAGTCAGCCACGGGAACAAAAGAAACCATGTCGAAAGGACAGAAAAGGACGAGGTGCCGACGGCGGCGCAGTGGCGATCCCAGCGATTCAATTTAAATTTCATCGAGTTTATAGCCCGTTTCGCTCGCTCTTATTCGGTATAATTAATTTTTCAATCGGGAAATGAAGAAGCCTTTTACGAGGACTTGGATTAGCGACCGGGACCACGGTTACGTCACTTCCGAAGCAGACCAATGGGGATCGGCACGAAGGTGTGCGGGGTTCGGTTCAGTTTCGCATAAGTTTACGACCGGACTTCACTTTACTCTTATTTGGCGGATCCTTCTCTGTACGCGGCAGCTTTACAAATCGTGATAAAAGGCGGACGTTACGGCTCGCCGTTGTTGAAAATCGGCTTTATCGATCGTTGCTTTACGACCTGCTATAGTTCCGCTCCAGTGAATATGAAGATATTGTGAGTGACAATGGACAATCAACTTCAAGGATGAATCTTAGTGATTGGATTCTGGATGCTTTCAGGATACGGTGTCACGAATTTATTGCATATTCTATGTGCTGTAGTACATCTTCTAATTACAATAAAGAATTGAAATGTACGATGATAATTGTCGGTGGAGTATAAATAGCGTATTCTTATTAATAAGAACTTAATATGTTATCAATAACAGTATCAGTGAATTAGCACTGGTCAATTAGAACCAGTTTCAGTAATAGTAGAATAGAATTTGTATGGAGTTTAGATATGTTATCAACTGAAAGTACATTAGTATCAGTAACGGCATCAGTATAATAAATGTTAGTAGCAATACTATTAACACTTTCACTGCCGACACAATATTAACGCTTTCACCGCCACCTATATATGGATGACGCTTACCACGTGTAATTTCTCTTATGTGATTGGAAATTCTTGTAATAACTATTTGGTACTGAATGATTAATGTAATAAGACATTGAGAAAATATTTTCAAGATTTGTTAAAAATAAATCAACTTCATTGTGATAGTCAATTTATTAATAAAAGTTGGAACAGTATTAGTTCATCATGTATACAATAGCAGAAAGTATACTAGTATCAAAACAGTGGGTACATTATCAGTATGTTAACAGTATCAGTAACAGCAAAGAGTATGTTAATAGTAGCAGATTGTCATTATACTAAATATCAACACTAATGTTATCAATGGAACTCGGAACAGTATAAGGATAGGAGAAAATATACTAGTATCGAAATAATAGGTACATTGCCTGTCTGCTAATAATAAGTATTAGTAACAGCAAAAAATATATATTAGTAGTAGCAACTGTCAGTATACTGAATATTGGCACCAATGATATTATAAAAAACAGCAACAGTAAATTCATTAAGTATAAGCAATAGTAGATTAATAATATCAGATACTACAAAGTATCAGCAGCAGTATTAGTAACGATAGATTGTCATTAAAATAAGTACCAATACTAGTATACACACTAGTATCAACAGTACAGTATTACAATTCGTATTATCACTCTATCAGCATATTGAATGACATTAGTATCACTAACTACAATAACCAGTAGTATCAGTAACTCTAAAGTGTAAGTGTAGTAGTATCACCAATGATTAAGTATTAGTAAAATAATTATTGGCACCTGTATTAACAACCAGGAATCACTAGTAATAATATTCTAACAACAATAATAAATTACTAGTACTAACACTGGTATCAGTATTTTTATATTGTCTACTAATTGTAATATCACTGGAAATAAAATGAGTGGGGTATTAGTAATAATACCAATATCAGTACACCTATGGAAACCTAACCTAACACTAGTATCAGTATTTTAATATTGTCTACTAATTGTAATATCGCTGAAAATGAAATATGAGTGGGGTGTTAGTAACAGCACCAATATCAGTACACCTATGTAAACCTAACCTAACACTGGTATCAGTATTTTTATATTGTCTACTAATTGTAATATCACTGAAAATAAAATATGAGTGGGGTATTAGTAATAATACCAATATCAGTACACCCATATAAACTAGTAAGTGTATATTTATTAAAAGTAATAATAAATTGTAAACAACTATTTAACACATCAATAATCAAAATATTTTCTTAATATTCCGATAAAAATCATTAAATTCCTTTAAATTTACCAATTCAATTTTCGTAAAGTTCTTTCGCTATAAAAACTGTCCATAGAGTATATTTTGTGAAGTCATAAATTTTCAGTTCCGAAATGATAATTTTCCAAAAGCACAGACCAACGAAGTAATGGAAGATTTCAACGAACAGAGAGGAACATTACATAAGTCAAAATTTATTGCAGTCCTAAAACTGCACCTTCAAAGGAAGTAGTCCGTGGCATCCGGTTTTACGATCCGGAATTGAATGCGTAATTTACAACGTCCATGTGACAGCACAGTTTACCCAAGGAGACATATTTTTTTCTGTCAAGTTTTTCATAATATTTCACCTCCAAGGACCTTAGATCTCTTTAAGTCGATTGACTTTCAAGGTCACCGTTCGATCCGCACTTTTTCCCCAACATACTTTCTCCAGAATTTCTGAAAGGCATTCCACGAAATGACCTGGTCAAATTCCTTGAGAACTGTCCCCTTTGTGATTTAAAATATTTCAGAAAAAATTATGTACCTAACATTATGGTTATATATAAGTTTCAAAGTATAAAAATATAATATTATCATAATTTCGTTATAATTTCAACATAATTTTATTTCGATCATGTACTTATACTCATTTGTTATATTTCATGTTATTGATACTAATTTTTTTATAATTAATAAATAAGTTTTAAAGAAAAATTGAAAATTGGCAGATCGGAAGAATAGAAAATTTTGACATTTGGAAATTTGGAAATTTGAAAATTTGGGAATTTGGGAATTTAGGAATTTAGGAACTGTAGAATTTGAGAATGTGAGAATTTGGAAATTTGAGAATTTGGGTATTTGGGAATTTGGACATTTGAGAATTTGGACATTTGGGAATATGGGAATATAGGAATTTGGGAATTTGAGAATTTGAGAATTTGAGAATTTGAGATTTTGAGAATTTGAGAATTTGAGAATTTGGGAATTTAGGAATTTTGGAACTGTAGAGTTTGAAAATGTGAGAATTTGGGAATTTAGGAATTTGAGAATTTGAGAATTTGAGAATTTGGGAATTTGAGAAATTGGGAATTTGAGAAATTGGGAATTTGGGAATGTCAGAATATGAGAATTTGAGAATTTGGGATTTTGGAAATTTGGAAATTTGGAAATTTGGAAATTTGGGAATTTGAGAAATTGGGAATTTGGGAATGTCAGAATATGAGATTTTGAGAATTTGGGATTTTGGAAATTTGGAAATTTGGAAATTTGGGAATTTGGGAATTTCGGAATTTGGGAATTTAGGAATTTTGGAACTGTAGAATTTGAGAATGTGAGAGTTTGGAAATTTGAGAATTTGAGAATTTGGGAATTTGAGAAATTGGGAATTTGGGAATTTGGGAATGTCAGAATATGAGAATTTGAGAATTTGAGATTTTGGAAATTTGGGAATTTGGGAATTTGAGAATTAGGAATTTTGGAAATTTGGAAATTTGGGAATTTGGGAATTTGGGAATTTCGGAATTTGAGAATTTGGACATTTGGGAATATGGGAATATAGGAATTTGGGAATTTGGGAATTTGGGAATATGGGAATTTGGGAATTTGAGAATTTGGACATTTGGGAATATGGGAATATAGGAATTTGGGAATTTGGGAATTTGGAAATTTAGGAATTTGGGAATTTGGGAATTTGGGAATTTCGGAATTTCGGAATTTGAGAATTTGGACATTTGGGAATATGGGAATATAGGAATTTGGGAATTTGGGAATTTAAGAATCTGAGAATTTGGAAATTTTAGTTTTTGGACTTTGAAATTTTGCATCACAGGAATTTAGAATTTTGGGAATTATGGAGTTTAATAATTTAGTATTCGAAAGTTTAAAGATTCGGATCTTAGGTATTCGGAATTTAAGGGTTTGGGAGTTTAGGAATTTGGCAATTTGGGGATTTAGGGATTTCGGGATTTAGGAATTCAGGAAATCAGGAATTTAGGAATTTTGAATATTTGGGAATTTGGGAGTTTGAGAATTTAGAGATTTGAGAGTTTGAAAATTGGAGAATTTGAGAATTGGGCAATCGGAGAATTTGAAAATTTGGGAATTTGAGAATTTGAGAATTGGAGATTTGGGAATTTGAGAATTTAACAATTTCGAAATTTTAAAATGTACAAATTTCAAAATTTCAAA
The DNA here is from genome assembly GCA_945859595.2 of Megachile willughbiella. Taxonomy (NCBI): domain Eukaryota; kingdom Metazoa; phylum Arthropoda; class Insecta; order Hymenoptera; family Megachilidae; genus Megachile; species Megachile willughbiella. Next base: position 2,467,900 of record OX243806.1, read on the forward strand.
ATTTACAATTAGGCAATTTCGGAGTAGATTTCCTCCATTTAAAACAAGTATAATTTGTCTCTTTCAACTAATGTTCACAAACAAATTATAATAAATAAAAGATTGTATTGAGTCTACACATGATGAACATATTATAAATAAAACATATAAGTGCATATATCCAGTATGTTACCAATATATACGTTTTGAAGCAGTTTAAAACGAATCTCCCGCGGAAACGAAGTTCCTCCTATATAATTCGAAGAACCGGAAGCAGCGACGAAGTAGCCATCCATTCCCGAAACATAACCTCCCGGTCCCGGCTTTAATTAAACAAAATACAGTGTATTTGCATAAAACGTACGCACCGGGCTCTACGAAGTGCATAGTTAAGCCAAGATATGGCGGACAGGCCGTAATATACGACGGACTGGGACGCAAAGGGGCCCAACGAGGGGGTGGGGGGTCGGCGAGAGAGATTCATCTCGAAATTGTATCGGCATCTGTATGGCCATTAGCATACTGGAACTGACGTATCTCGAAATGTTCTCATTAGCTGAAATTCATGGGCGGCTTCTACGCCCTGGGCCCCGGGCCCCTGGACCTACAGCCTCGTCCGAGACTGACCCGACAGTTTTGTAAGGTTAACCCGGTAACTAACCTGACTTAACCCAACCGGTCGGGGAATGTTAATGGCATCCGACTTATTGACGAGACCGGCACTGGGCCCCCGCTGCCTGGGCCCCGAACGATCCTCGTCCTGGCCCTCGTAATTACGTAAACCGAGTTTTAACGGACTCACGTGACATCACAATGCCTCTACGCTGCTATTCCTGTGAATCAAGGATTACGCTAGAACTTTGATCAAAATAATGGCTTTCAGATTTCAAATTTTATGTCATAAAATTTTCTTGATGTGCTTTTCTTGACAATATTAGACAAACTAATGCTAGACAATATTAGTTAATACTTCAGTATTCACTTACTTATATTTAGAATAAGGACCGATTTTGATCACCTTGAAACATGTTGTCAAGGTGCATTTTTTAAAGTAATGACAATTATCCCTTGAATGAAAGTCTAAATGAACTACTACTATGTGCTCTATTTAGCATTTGACTGTATTAAACTTATATCTACATATACTATCCGTTCATTAATCCCAACATGTATTTTTCAAGTATCTAAAATAGTCCGTCCCAAAGGGGTTTGGGGTTATTGTCGTTGTGGGAGCAGGGAGAGGTGAAGTCCCCCAATACAGCAGATCCTAGTTGCGATTTATTCACTATTGTAAATATTGGCAGTAAGGCGCGTTATTTTTTCAAATATCTCGGAGACTAAAAGAGTCCGACCATCGTATAGGAACAAGTTCTTCAGAATGATCACCTTGACAACATATTTCAAGATGATCGAAATCGGAGGCTTCCTTATTCTAAATATTTACCCTTACTTATTTGCCACTTTATTTTTGCTAAACGCAGGCTACTGGGATTTGATATTGTTCATTTGTCCGTATCGTGTTATAGATTGCAATTTAGGGTCTTTTCACTTGAAATTTTGAGGGTACACGAGACACTAAATTTGCTGTTTAGATTTTGGAGGGGGCAACAGGAATCTGTCGTCATCGACGTTGAATCGATAAAAAACTGAGTTTTGATATCGTTTTCGATCATTGTTGGCACATAGAATTTATAGGAACCTTAAAAGCTCTATAACTCATTGTTGACGATGATACTTCGTTGTCATTGAGTTTCTAAAGTTATTGCCGAACGTAATGAGGCTCCTGGGACGATTCGGTTTGCATTTGTTCATTTGCCTGTACCATGCTACACACCGCAATTTTGAGTCTTTTGACTTGAAATTTTGAAGGTGGACTCATGAGACACCCTAAATTTGCTGCATAGAATTTGGCGGTAATCTAACGACAGAAATCCGTCGTCATCGACGTCGATCATTGTCGAATCGATAAAAACCGTGTTTCAGGATCGTTGTCGATAATTTTTGACACGTAGTATCGACTGGACCCCGTTAAAAGCTCTATAAGTCATCGTTGACGTCAGTCGTTGTGAAATCAACAATAATCGTCGTTGATATCGTTTTAGATAATTTCAGACACGTTTAATTGTTCGGAACGACTTTAAAATCTCTGCATCCCATTTTTGTTCTATCTATATACAGTGGTACTATAAATTTTGGACGCACATTCGAATTCGCGTGAGGTACCTGGTCTGTGGACCCACTAGCCTAAATCGTTAATAACTTGAAAATTACAAAAAGCTTTCTGTACCGTATACATCGTACTATAAGCAATATAATGTTAGGTGAGTATCTACAGAAAAGATGGAACCAACAATAATCATGTTTAGCATCGTTTTCGATAGTCTCAGACACGTTTATTCGTTTGGACTTTAAAATCTTTACGTCTCATTCTTGTTCTACCTATATGTTACAGTGGTACCATAAATTTTAAATACACGTTCGAATTCGCGTCAGACACCTAGTCTGTAGACCCACTAGTTAATTTAGAAGTGAGTGTGTATTTAACGCCGGTAGTTCTAGTGTTAATACCGAGGTGCTGACAGTGCTGTTACAAATGCCTCGTAATTCTGGAAAAAGGGATTTGGATTATTCGGAGGAGGCGGAGAAACCGGTTATCGAGATGCGTATAAATCGGCGATGAAAAATAACAACTCCTTTTTCCAATTTTTATGGAGTTGGGTAAAAAATTATTCTTATTTAAGTGGCAGTTAGTAAATTGCACGAGGAAAGGTCATAATCGTTGCGTCAATGATTTTAATTAAAATTTTTGTGATGAATTTGGAGCAGATATAAGTTGTTCCATAGTTAGTCGTTTGAGACAATATTTTACTTAGGAAGGTATTTATGAACCAATATAAATCACATTAAAATTACCAATAACCATTAATGACTAGAATTTTATTTTACTTACTGATTTGATTATTAATAACTATTTTGAATAATAAAAATTTTGTTTACCATTAGAAACCCTTATCGATGACAGAGATTAATTTTATTTATAAATAACCATGATTTTATTTATAAATTGATTTCCATCAATTATGGAAATTTAATTTTTATTACTATTAATCAGCATAAGTCATTAAAATTTTCTTCTTTTATCAATAACTAGAATTTTAACTTGATCCCCTATTTTATTAAGTTATAAAAAAAAAATTTGGATTTGAATTTAAAATATTCATCAAAAGTATTTATAAACTGGGTCAAGTTAAAATATTTTACTTCTTGAAACTGGTCTATAACGTAACAAAAGTAAAAATATAAATAAATAAAATATTATATCGATATACTAAAATTATACCATCTTAATTTGTACATAAATAAATAAGAAATACAAATAAACTACAAATTTCTCTCTAATTCTCTAATTTAACCTCTAATTCAAACTCTAATAACGTCAAACAAAGTGCAATTTATCTTCCTCTAATAAATTAGAGGTTATGTTCAACCGCATAATCTCAATCGAGTTTTAATTCCATTAACACTGCTTAACGAGTTATAATTTGATGGCATAATAAAATTTGCATGTACAAAACGTATAAAACGTGCGCGGGTACCATTAAACAGCACATGCTCTCCGACGCATAAATATGAGGCTCATAAGTATGGCAATTAAATCAGATTGTGCTTACGGTACATTAAACTCTGGATATAAACGCTATTACCAGCAACACGTTTACGGGTGATGCATCAATGACAAGATAAGCATCGATGATTGCTGGTTGTCATATCGATGTAAGCAAGCGTGGCAACGAAAGGGATAGAACATAATCCGGTGTCATCGAGGCACAGGTGTTTCAGAAACGCCGATGCATTTCGTGCAAATTTCGTTGCTACTAACTATGCAATTCGTATGTTTTTCTCGGATAGGATGCAATTTTGGATTTTGCATAAAATTTAGTCGTTTCTTAAAAAGATATTTGGTCTAACGTATGTGTAAATTTCAAAATTTGGTGAATTTAACATTTGATAAGTTTGCAATTTCATAATTGAAATATTTGGAAATTTGCGAATTTGCTGATTTAGAAATTGGAAAATGGACGAATCTGAAAATTTAAAATTGTGGATTTAAAAATTTCAAGTAAAAAATTTTGAAAATCTTGAAATTTGTATAATCAAAAATTTCAAATAAAAAATGTTGGTCATTTAAGGATTTAAAAATTTTTAAAAGCTTGAAATATGAATAATTGAAAACTTCAAGCAAAAAATTTTGGTCATTTAAAGATTTAAAAATTTTTAAAAGCTTGAAATATGAATAATTGAAAATTTCAAGCAAAAAATTTTGGTCATTTGAGGATCTAAAAATGTTGGAGATGTTGAAATTTGAATAATTGAAAATTTAAAAAATTAGAAATTTGAAAATGGAAAATTTAAAATGTGAAAAATTTTTATTTTTGGAAATTAGAAAATTATAGAAACTTAATACTTGAGATTTTGAAAAGATAGAAATCTATGGATTTGAGAATTTAGAAATGTTTAGAATTCGATAATTTGAAATCTTGATAATTTGCGAATTTAGCAGTTGAGAATTTGAAAAATAAAAAATTTAGAAATTTACTAATTTAGAAATTGAAAAATTACGATTAAGAACTATTGAAGAATCTTAATACTTGAGTATTTGAAAATTTCAAAACGTGTAAATTCGAAAATTTAGGGACCTTGTTACATATATGATTAAAAATCGAAATGAAAATAAAAATAAAAAATGGGATTGGTATGTAAGATAAATGAACAATATTGTGTTATATTCCTGTATGTCTTCATATTTATTATTTAATAGACAAAATTATATACGGATATATTAACAAAATTTTCATATAGTAATTCCTACTATTTCGATTTTAGTTGCCTGAGATTTTAGTTATAAGACACACCAATATAATTTGCAATACTGGTTTGAAGTTAAAACTAACTTAAGACTAACTTTTTCCATACCAGACCTGCGTACAGGTAAAGTTACCTCTGCAGAATCACACTTATGTAAATTACAATATAAATGTAATTCATTCTGGTTAAATAAATAAATAACCGATAAATATCCATATTATCCGTGATCAAAACATGAAAGTGAAACGTGACACCATTGCCTTCATTATTCATCGAGGCGACTGAGTAAAAATGAGTGCGGTTGTGTTAACAACACGTACAAGAGCGGAACGTTTCAAACAGACATTTACCAGGCGGGCATTCATCAAAAGAGGAGTGTATCCACTTCTGATATCCAATTAAATACAGAGTTAGTAGGCTACTGTCCGACACCGCCTGCACGTCCATCACTGCACCTCTACGAGCACATTTCTTACTGATCTCGACAACATTCGCATGATCACATGCTTGTCATTCTCATTTTACTTATTACATCTATTCGATGTGTGTCCAGAATCCTTAATTCACAGCGAACGGGTTAAACCCTCACATATTCCCAGTGAAAGTATGTTGCCTCCATACACAAAAGTAGTAAGGACAAACAATTGCAACCCCAAGGACTTCCAGGTGTCTTCTGATTGGCTCATCAAAGCCGAAGAATGGACGAGGAGTAGCAATATATCAATCGTATTCGAAGATCAGTGTTCAGCAAATCAAACGGTCACACATTCCCAGTGCAGAAATCACATTCTTGCGTTCATACATGAAAAGTAGCAAGAAGAACAGGAACGAGCACAGTCTCAAGGTTTGCCAGGTCTTCCGAAGGTCACTGGTTCATCAAAGAATGGATGGTGGTAGCAACATATCAATCGTATTCGAAGATCAAATGTCTACCAAATCAAACTATCACATATTCTCACTGTAGAAGTAATTCTTGCGTTCATACATGAAAAGTAGCAAGGATGCGAATGAGCACAGTTCCAAGGTTTTCTAGGTCTTCCGAAGGTCACTGGTTCATCAAAGAATGGATGGAAGTAGCAGTATATCAATCGTATTCGGAGATCAGTGTCCAGCAAATCAAACTATCACATATTCTCACTGTAGAAGTAATTCTTGCGTTCATACATGAAAAGTAGCATGGATGCGAATGAGCGCAGTCCCAAGGTTTGCCAGGTCTTTCGAAGGTTACTGGTTCATCAAAGAATGGATGGAAGTAGCAACATATCAATCGTATTCGAAGATCAAATGTCTACCAAATCAAACTATCACATATTCTCACTGTAGAAGTAATTCTTGCGTTCGTACATGAAAAGTAGCAAGGATGCGAATGAGCGCAGTTCCAAGGTTTGTCAGGTCTTTCGAAGGTTACTGGTTCATCAAAGAATGGATGGAAGTAGCAACATATCAATCGTATTCGGAGATCAGTGTCCAGCAAATCAAACTATCACATATTCTCACTGTAGAAGTAATTCTTGCGTTCATACATGAAAAGTAGCAAGGACGCGAACCAGCAGAGTCCCAAGGTTTTCCAGGTGTCTTCCGATCACTGGTTCATCAGCGAGGAGGGGGACCAGCAATACGCCAAACGCATTCGAGGATCGAGCGTCCAGCAAATCATGCAGACCAGATTGTTGGCAGATCCTGTCAACGAGGACTTACAGTTACGCGGCCGAGGCAAGGAGAGCGGCGAAGGAATGCCTTTATATGCAAATCAGAAGGCTACGCTGAAGGCTGACCGCATCCGTGGCCGGGAGTTTAGGGATCGATTCGCAGATATGAATGCTCCTCGATGCCGGACTGCCGCTGCCATTACCGCTGCCGGGACCGATGACGGATGAATTATTAATGACCCACGGGTGCCTGCGGGAGATCCATCAATGAGCGGAGGCGAATGCGCGACGACGCCCGGCGTCGCGTCCTGCTTGCTTGCGTTAATCGCTTCGAGTATCAGGAAGTGGACACGTCGATCGGGAATTCCTACGTCCGGCTGCCTTTTTCCCTTGGCTAATTGTGTTTTATAAATCACGCAGGCGACGGTGTCGCTAGCCGTTTTTGCCCGCGAATGGATGAAAGGGAAAGAGATGGCGCTTTTTTGCACGCTCAGGAATGGGAGCTGAAGAGGTGAACCGATGAGAGCCGCTCGAACGTTCAACATCAAGATTGATTGGCTGCTTTCCTGCACCCTGCCCTGTCTGTTCATGGAAATTGCTTCTGTGTTACCCTCTGTTGATGTCTAATCATCTGGTATTAGGGCAATCTAAGTTTCCTCGTATTGTTAGGTTAGGTTTTTGAGAAATGCCTGGTACAATGAGAGGCAGAAGGGTTACCATTTTTGGATATGTCACAATTATAATATCAAATATATTTGTTATTTTCACGTTGTACATTTGAAAGAATGGCGAACGAAGAAAAGTTTGAAAGTTTGCACATATGAGTATTTGTAATTTCTATAATAGGCATTTTATATTTTTATATCAGTTTTTATGGTGATAATATTTTTATTTCAAAACATTTCAGCCTGTTGATCTATTGATATTCTTTCGTTAATACAGTTATTTTTACATGTTACATATGATTTCATGCAACATCTGTTGCAACGTGTTCAATTAACAAAGTTTAAAATGAAATATACAATCACATCGTAAGATATTAAATCGGATATTAATTGTACACAACAATAGACTGCCTCTTTTTTTACACGTACACTAATATGAATAATTATTTCGAACTCCACTTGATAAAAAAAACTGTGCATTAATGTCTAAAGAAATTCGAAACAGACATAAAATTTCAGTTGTCAATGTACTGATTTTGCAATCTACAAATAAATTGTACGAATGATTAAGAATAACATGATTTATAGATTTAATGACTACATGTGATGCAATGATGGAACTTCGATGTCATCATAAATACATAAATATCCGCAGTATGGTTACAATATTTTTAGCTCAATCATCTTTAGGTACATAATCATGCTTCTTACTAATTTTCTGATCTCATTTTCTCAAACAATTTTCTTATTTAATGATACTTATTTAAAACTGATTTAAATGTAAAATATTATAAGTAGGCAATCAAAAAAGTATAATTACAAGATATTATAACTACAAAATACAAGTAAATATTATAGCTAAAGAATGTAACTAAATATTATAACTAAACATAGTTACGTACTATAACTAAAAATAGAACTATGTATTATAATTATAACAAAATATACATGTACATGAAATTGATTCAGAAGTAGAATATTATAGCAAATATACCGAAAAATGATGAAAGTAGAAAATTGTTTCTCAAGTTGAAATAGTTATGTAGCGTAAAATTATACGGGTCCATCTATTATTATTTCCTTTAGTAAATCGTAGAAGTACAATTTAAACGTCATTACTGTACGTGCTAACCTGAAATTTCACACAGCATCATACACATGTATGCATAGCTAACCCTGCTGTTTGATTATGCTCCTTCCAGTCGACCCACATCCTTGTTAAACTTGTACTTTAAACCCACATAAACACACCTTTGTGCATGTCCTTCGAATTATGGTACAAAATAACATAAAAACATGTAGTGACTTCTGTACCCCTATACCCTCATTTTCCTACGATGTTTTATGCCATAATCTACTTCCATTTTGTTTTAACAAGCGAGGAGAGTACAAACTTATGCGTTATTGTACTTGCATTGAAATTCCATAAACAATCAGATCTTATAATTTAGTGAGTTTTTAATTTGATTTATTTGAAGAAATATGTGTACGGTGGGAACCCTTACCTTAATCTATCCTAATTTATAAAAATATTAAAACCTACTACCGTTTCAGCGAAAAAAAGATTTTATTGTTAAATACCGTTTATCTCATCTCAAGTATGAATTCCGTTATAAACTAGTGAAACATGTTTCCGTAAGTTATAATTTCTTGATCGGATCAATCATATATAAATGTTTCGAAATTCTAAGAAAAATGTCTGCTAAATTATATAATTTTGTCGAAGTATGCAATTAGATAATTGGTAGCTTTATCCTTATTTCATTTTCCGCGTATTTATTTGCCTCTTGAAAGAGCATCAAATATGTATATCTTGAATCCTAATTCATGTGGATCACGGAGTAATACTATACTATTCAATAATGCTTTATTAATGTATCATATATCAAACTGACAGGATAATGATACGTTTTTTTACGCTAATTGACGTCAAACATTCACTTCTGTTAGCTACTGAACTTGGAATTATTGCAAATCTCTACTATAATATGTCACGTCGATAATTCGTTCGAAATCGATCACAATATTGACAAGAAATCTATTGATATAATATCAGAATACTTGCAATTTCTACTTTGTGATTTATTATAATTTATAGCTTGTAATTTATTGTAATTTTTAGTTTATAATTTATTCTAATTTTTAATTTATAATTTATTTTAATTTTTAGTTTAGTGTTTATTGCAATAATTCGTATAACCAATTTGCACTTTACTAATTAATACTTTGTTCCCCTTTTTTGCTTCATATGATTTTCATTTCTCGTGATATGTTAACTATTGATCATTATCATGAGTAACGACATAAATGTCTTCTAAGCAGCAAAAACTGCTCTGCTATTACCGAGATACGTATCTTCGCGAACAATTATTTCATTATCCTGTTAAATACTATTAAATCACATGATTTATAAATACACTTTATAAATCGATAGTAACTGTCTTCTTTTTGTTAAAGAATTATCTGTGGAAGTCTAATGGGTAATTGCAACTAATGTGAAACAGTGCTACAGTTCAGAAAAAGTAATATCAAGGTAATATCACAAGAACAAATAGTAATACATTTTACAAACCTGGAAAGTTTTTTATTGAAATGGATATTCATGTTTAATTATTGAAATGGAATATTCCCAGTTTCTTTGTTAATTTGCGACCTGTTTCATCTTACACACCATTCTCTCGATTCACTTTTAATTTTTTACACATTTTGTACCATTATTTCAAAACACTTAAATATTTACATAATTGACAATTAACATAAGGATATTTTGGTATGCTTTAATGAAAATTAATTATTCTATATAAATGAGTTTTAAAAAATTTCAATAATGTTTCATTAACTTTCTAATACACAATCTTTAATAATGTGAAGTGTTTCTTAATTCACAAATGATCTTTAGAACTTTGTTTTAAACTTTGTTCTAAATATTGTTTTAATATTTAGAACCAAATTTTTGGTAATTATTATTTATTGTTATTTATTTATTTACTAAATAATATCATTATTTAATAGTTCTCAAGTGCAGCAATTTTTATTTATTCAAACTAATCATCTGAGTCCCAACTGTATCATAAAACACATATCACAAAAGTTGCAATTTTGTAAAATCCATAAAACTGTTCGAATACAAAAATAAACAAAGTTAGTCGATGCAGAAGTGGTAAACAATATAGTAAATCAGGACCATACAAAAATATATTTTGTAAACCCGGAAGTGTTATTTACATCTTTTCTGTACAGCGACTACATCTGCTACGTCGAAATCGAACGTGTTAATTATGACATGAACGTGTCAAGAGTCACTACGTATTATAACCTCTGCTGAGGTTTGCACTAGAAATTTAAAAGTTTAAATTAGGAAATTTTGGAACTTAATTTAAATTTAGAATTGTTAAGGTTTTATTTAAAGACTTAGAAATTGAAAGATTTAATTTAAAGACCTAGAAATTAAAGAATTTAATTTAAAGACTCAATTTAAGGATTTAATTTACAAAATTTAGAAATTTTAAAATAAAATTTAAAAACTCAGAAATTTAAAAATAGCATTTGAAGTCCTAGAAATTTAAAGATTAATTGAAAGACCTAAAAATTAAAAGATTTAATTACAAAACATTTAAAGTAAGATCATAGAAATCAAAAGATTTAATTTAAGAGCTCAGAAATTTAAAAATGTAATTCAAGGACTTATAAATTTTAATATTTAATTTAAATAGAGAAACTTGATTTAGTGCATGAATAATTAAACGAAAGTTTAACAATGGACAACGTCGTAATTAATTATTAACTTAGAAAAAATGAAGAAATATTCTTTGTGGATCATCGTGAAGATCATTTTTAACCCCTTCTACGAGGAACGATGACTTTTCTAAGAAAGATGAAAACGATCGACTGTTTCGCAACCAGAACGTGAAGTTTATATTAATACAAATGAGAAAACACGTCCGCAGACAGAATAGCTAATGTCCAGGTGCGAATTATTCAATACTGAAGAGAGAACTAAGTTGCAAAAGCATTTACAACGGAACCGATACTCTGCTGAGGATATTAAAACTGTAATATCGAAATGTTCGTAAGAAACTATTAATTTTTTTCTTTTATTCTAAATTAGTAGTAATTTTAATTACTATTAATGACTTAATGATCATCAATGGACTCTTTAATTGTTCTTACTAATTTACTGATAATCTCAATTATTACTGCTGGATTAATAATAGTTTTAGTAATTAATAATGACTTATTAATAATTTCAGTAATTGTTACTAGTTAGTAATAGTTATTATTACTGGTTTAGTTATTATTACACAATAATAATATTAATTGTTATAATTTAGTAACAGTTTTAATTGTTCTTACTAATTTACTGATGATCTCAATTATTGTTGCTGGTTTAGTAATAATTGCACTAACCATTACTAGTTAGTAATATTTATTATTACTAGTTTAGATGTTATTACACAATAATATTAATTTTTATAATTTAGTTGTCAATTATTTAAATTATTATTATTAACTTACTAACAGCTTTAATTGTTCTTAATAATTTACTGATGATCTCAATTATTGTTCCTGGTGTAGTAATAATTTCAGTAATTAATACTGACTTAGTAATAATTTCAGTAATTATCACAAGTTAGGAATAGTTATGATTATTAGGTAATTATTACTAGTTTAGTTATCATTACAGAATAATAATATTAATTATTATTTAGTTGTCAATAATTTAAATTATTATTACCAATTTACAAATAATTTATTTATTATTACTAACTTGCTAATAATTAAAATTATTATTACAGATTTACTAACAATTTGAATCATTATTGTCGACTTATTAATAATTTTAATTCTCACTATTGTCTAACTAATAATTGCAATTTTTATTATTGATTTGCTAATACTTTCAATTATTATTACTGACTAATAATTTGAATTATTAATACTGGCTTATAATTTCAATTTTTATACTTACTAGTAATTTATATTACTACTCTCTTATCAGTAATTACAATTACAATAGCTGCCTGACTAATTATTATCACTAATGAATTAAGCGTTAGAAATGTATAAAAATTAATGAACGCGAGTTCATAATAATTGAACGAAAAGAATTAAAAATTCTAAAGAAGACTGCAATATCTACTTATCAACTAATACAAAATAGGAAAACGTCTGAAAAGAATTTTAATATCATAAAATTACATATTTATGATAATGCAAATAGCAACAAGTTTCATGTCTATCATTCTATACAACATTCATGAAATATTTATTAATTACTACGTCACTGTATGAAATCGATCCATAAATTGCATAACCAAACACATGTATCTTGCATCCATTAAAAAAGAACATTAATAGTTTTACAATTTTGAAAAGCATTCAAGCGTTGATTACAGTGTTTAACATAGTATTTCAGTCATCAAGTAATTACATAAAGAAAATTCAAGAAACAAAGTTGCATCTGAATATTTAATTTAGCAATATTTTACACGGTTGAATTTAATTTAAGTATCAATTTGTGGAACACAAGCAGCATGACTAGTTAAAATAAAAATCGATATTATAATTTTGCACCAATTTTATTTACTATTTCTTATTATGATACGATGTCAAATGACGTATGTAGCTACATTCATCTTAAATAGATTTATGCAGCTCTTGACATATTTTTCTATGATGTCGGTGGGGGTAATTCTAGTCTCATTATGTCATGCTACAATTCAACATAAACGTACGCGATGACAGATTTATTAAGCTCAAGTTTCTTGCTAGGGAAACTGGTCATCGAAAAAGAAATATGAATACTTAGCAGCATATTTTACATTGCCGTTTGGCTCGAACACAAGACGTATTTTTCTGCACTCTGGTCTCGTTTCATAATAGAATGAAGTACATATACTATAAATTTAAATTTATATTCTTTGCTAAATAATTTATTAGAACCTTAAAACCATTTCCTTAATAAATATTCCGTTATTAGTTATATATTTATATTATTAATATATGTTGTTAATAAAGTGCAATTCTGATATTGTCAACATATATTGTTAATATTGTTGAGATATATTAAATTGTAGTCCATTACTATAAACGTAAATTATTATAAATGTTGATATTAAGAAGTTATGTTAAAGTATCAAGTATTATTGTGAAAATTAATATTACAATTGCAAATTATTATTGACTACTATAAACGTTAATGTTATTAAATGTTAATGCTATTATGAAGTTTAACATTATAAAACAATGTCTAAGTGTTAAATATTTCTTATGAATATTGATATAAGCAATGTTTAACAGCCAAGTATTATTTTAAATGTAAAATGAACTATTTACAATTATTGTAAATATAATATGAGGTACTTAGATTATTGTAAACTTAGAATTAAATGAGTTCCTCAGAATTATTGTAAATATAAAATGAACTACTCAAAATTATTGTGATGTTAAATTAAAGTATCAAGCAATGTTGTAAATTTTAATATTAATGTTATCAAACAATATTCCGAATTTTGATATTGATGTCATCAAACAATATTGTGAACTTTAAAGATATTAGGAGATGTTAAAGTGCCAAGTATTATTATGAAGATTGTCATAATAATATTTGTCAATATTAAGAGTGTCAACCAATAATGCAATACCAAATACTACTATAAATTTTAATATCAAATAATGGAGAACACTATTAACAATGTTGATACAATTAATTAAAGTACGAAATTATAATGAAAATAAAATTTAAACTACCTAAAACTACTGTAAATGCTAATTATGAAGCAATATTTTAAACTGGAAACATATCAGGTGATATTGAACTACCAAGCACTGTTATAAATGTTGAGATTATTAAACGATAACAAATAATAAAAAACAGTATTATAAATTCAAATAAAAATTACCAAGCAAATCATCAAACATTATTATGCATGTAGATATTATGAAATAATATTAAACTACAAATTATTGTAAATATAATTTAAATTAGCACTATTGTGAATGTTAGTATTATTAAACAATGTTGAATGTTAATACTCAATTTTAATAGATAGAATGATAGTCTATTACCAATCTAAGTCTATAATACTATAAATATTGATACTACCAATATTAAGGTACCGTATTACCTAATACTAATATATTAACATATAAAATTATATTTTGATACCACCAATCTTAATATGTAAATTATAATTGTTAGTGCTACCAATGTTGGCAAATAGAATTATAAATGTTATTGCTACCAATGTTAGTAAACAGAATTATAAATGTTATTGCTACCAATGTTAGTAAACAGAATTATAAATGTTATTGCTACCAATGTTAGCAAACAGAATTATAAGTATTACTACCATGAATATTGTATAAGATTATAAATGTTATTGCTTATAAACGATAATCCATCGTACCTAAATAGTACTAATACTAATGTACGTATAGTACAAGTACCATAAATCTTGTGCACTATCAATATTAATACATAATGCCATTAATTAAAACGATAAAAGGACCAAACTCAGTTATCAACGTTAACAATCAATAAAAAATTTCCTTAACTAGAATCAATTTTTCGTCGCTACTAAAACATCTCGAATTTCAGAAATCGAGTTCATCGATCAACCTAACCTCCAATTTCGTAACTTGGTATTTTCGCAAGTTGTCAAAATCGACAGTGAGGCTTCCATTTTCTATTACAAAGTCCCAAGAATAAAGAAGTCATCTCCTTCACATCTGCAGGACAGATTCGTGAACCCTCTGACTGGAATAACCGAGGAATATTCACGAGTTAGGGGGGTGGTAACCCCAGCAAGGCATCGCGGCCAATCTTATGGAAACTGCTGACAGCACGTCTACTTTGCAGAACAGTTTACAACCCTACGCGACCCTGTCGTAAATATCAAGAATACCGTGCATATGTTGTTACATAGTGAAATTTGCTGCCACCAACCGGCTGGGGAGGGGGCGGGGGTGGAAACTTTATGATTGCTGTTCATCCAATAACCAGACAACCCCCGTGTTCCTCGGCATCCGTGATGCTGTGCGTTTTTTTACGTTTCCTCTGGGCTTTGCCAGCCCCATACGGTATCATTACACACCCCATAAAGCAGCACGCCATCGACCGGGACGCTTCTGCTACCAGGAATTTGAAATCATTCACGTTGCTGAGGTAGCTTGTATGTTCACCAGCACTGATTGGAAGACGCGTTTCTTTTTCTCGGTTTTCGTTTTGTGGGATTTTTGATTTTGTATGCGTACCTTGAAGAATTACCTGATGAGGTCAAGATCGATTTCTGGTCATAGAATTAGGATCATTCACTTTTATGGCTATAACATTATGTCATATATGGAAAATTGTCTTAGGTCATGCATAATTATTACTAAATATTGATAATGATATATACATAGCAATTTGTTACTACCGTGATAATAAATTGTGTGATAAGCGATTAAGGGGGGCAATACCTTTAGAATCTTAAAAAATTGCAAAATTTTTTTCCTGTAAAATGTTAGTGCAACATCTCAAAAATATTGTCGCAAAATTTTAAAGCGTAATACGGAGCCCTTTTGATGTTATGGTCGATTATCGTGACTCATGTCCGGTATCGCGCCGCAGATATTCACGCGCTCGGTGCGGAGGGCTATGTAGCAGATTTGTTGTTATCATGCCATTGCTGTGTTTGAAATTTTGTATTTTTACGGAAAATGAGCTTATGGCGAATAATCAACTTTACGAGTAAGCCGATGGATTACTATATGGCGCAGGAATCGCAGATTAGTTGGTAAATCATTGAAATTATTCAGGTTTTACTTATCGAAACTTTAAACGCATTTTTCTCAAAACTACATTTTTAAAATTGGTGTGACTGATAACTCAAAAACTAGTTTATCAATCGCGCTCAAATTTTTTGCACATATCCACGACAATACTATCTAACATATGAACCTAAATGTACGAAATAAATTTAACATTAAAGTCCTTTTTTATTGCAAAATATTGCGAAAATTTTCAGTAAAATTCAAAGTTTTTCTTTAAAAGCGCGCCATCTCTTCAATTTTCCATATTTTTCACATTTCTTAGGTTCATCTACTAACTGTGAATGTTAATAATCGAAACATCGTTTGCAAACTTGTTTCAGATCAATGTAACTAAAGCTAGAAGTCACGCCGTTTCACGAGACGCGCCGAAACACTTCCAGGAAAGACTATCATAATTCCGCCATTTTTAAATATTTAAAAAAAAAGAAAGTATGTTGAAATAGGCAATAGTTATAATAAATTATACCTGAAATTTCGGAAATACAAGACAAAGATATCCTATAGAAAAAATTCACAAATATCAGCTTATTTTCATCTATCTAAAGATATTGCCCCCCCTTAAGGGCCGTGCGTTTACGTTAGGCTCGAGTATCGATAGCGTGAGGTGAAATTTGTTGAATGCCGTAGAAAATGTCTGTAGCCTAAAGACTAGGTTACAACTCTCCAGCCACATTATCTGAGTTGAAAAGAATTACAGATATTTGGGAAAATAATGAAGATATAAAGCATATGATCAATGTATACAAAGCATGCCGGATACAAGCTGTGACCAAAGCAAATGGTGGAAATACAAGATATTAACATGTGTTAATAATGATATGTACAGTAGCAGTGTATTATATTAGTAGCTAATAAATTATACACTAACTTATAAATTATATACAATTTTAACAGGCTTTTTAATTTTATGGAAAACGTGAAAAATGCTAAAAATTTATAGTGGTATTTGATGGCCAGAGATTGTAATCCATAAAGAAGCCTGGATACAGAAATATTTTGGTAGGTGTTTGTCTCCGGTAGGTGGTAACTAAATAAATTACTAATACTTCACAATTAATAGCAGGTAGCTTATAGTTGATGGGTGTGAATTGATAGTTTATTAGCTGTTTAAAACACAGCTATAATAGTTGGAAATTGATTGACACTGGATAATCAATAATTGTTAGATAATTACTCATCTCTGCCAATTAATAATTGATAATTGATATCAATTAGTCTTGATTGATAATTGGCGGTAGTTGGTAGTTTATATTTGGTAATTGATCATTGTTAATTGGTTAATATGCAGCTTACAACTGATGATTGATAGAAGTGAGTTGGTGCTTGGTAATAATCAGTAAGTAATAATTAATTTTTAAATTGTAGCTAGTATTTGGTAGCCCATACTTGATTATTATTAATTAATAATTGATAACTGGTAGTTGTTAATAGATATTGCATATGTAATAGTTGTTAATTAACATTAGATATTGATAATTGTTAATTGATTATACATATGTGATAGTTGTTAATAGATAGTACATATGTAATAGTTGTACAGTAATATTCGATATGTAATTGTTCTTAATTAATATTACATATGTAATAGTTGTTAATTAATATTAAAACTTGATATTACAAATGTGATAGCTGTTAATTGATATTAGATATACGATAGATGTTAATTGACATTACATATGTAATAGTTGTTAATTGACATCACATGTGTGATAATTGTTAATTAATATTTGACACGTGACAGTTAATAGTTGATAATTAATAGCTAGTGATTAGAAGCTAGTAATTAGTAATGTACAGCTAATGGTTGATGGCTTATAGCTAATAGCAGTTATAATGGTTCGAAGTTGAGAACTACTAATTGATGAATGATAGTTAATTAGCTATGAAGCTAATCGCTGATAGTACTTGATAGTGACAGCTGAGTCAATAACTCGAGAATAACAAATTATACGCTAAATTATTGCGACATAATAAATGCGTATATTATATAACAATATTTTATATTCAACTGCATAAACAGCAAATTCTTATTTCAATGCAATTTGATTGGTATCAGCATAATTGCGTAGTAGGTATTTTTCCCCAATGCTAAAAGAATAAATCCCCATGGGTAATTCAAAATGAAATATTGAGTCACAATGATTCACATTCCAATCACACCGAATGAATTGCGACTTCTGCTTCTGTAATGAATCGCTGTAAGATCGTTTGAGATAACTATTGTCTAGGACGATTACAATGAAATTAATTACATATTAATGTAATCGAATCATTGAGAAGCAGAATCGAATCAAAGCCTCACCACATTATTTTTAACCGGGAATACAGAAATGTGTTTATATTCATCGTTACTTGTTAGATTGTATCATTCGAACATTTTTGTCGTTAAAAATTTCCACTGTGAATTAAAATCATGGACAAATAAAGAAGAATGAATTACTTAATTACGGCTAATGAAATATTAATTACTTCAATTAGTAATTTGCACTTGAATATTGGGTATAGTGCAATATTAATTTTATTAAATACTGCATTAATTGTATTACCAATTACGGTGTTGGATATTAATTTTGTCAAAAATTAAGTTCATAAACATTTTATTAACATTTTATAAAATATTAAATTTATTGGAAATTGCAATATGGAATATTAATTTGATCAAAAATTGCACTGCACAATATTAATTTTATTACAAATTCCACTATAGAATATTAATTTTGTTAAAATTGCACAATTGCATATTAAATTTATTGAGAATTACGCTATGGGAATTACATGTAAAACTGATTTATTAAAAATTTTATTAAAAATTGTATTAAGAATGTACGCAATTATTCTTAAACTTTAAGCTACAGCGATATTAATTTTATTATAAATTGTACTAATGAACTACTTATTAAGGCTATCTTAATTATAACTACTTCGACATTGTAAGTGACATTTGAGGAAACTGAAACTATGAAGTCACAAAAATCTGTAATATTATAGACCACATAAAGTTGCATTGCATATCAGCGTTTTGCGTCAGAAATATTTTCTATTAGACAACTGATTCTCTAAAATTCAGAAGGATCAGAGTGAATATTCCATTTATGAACCAACCATTGTCGCGTATTTGTAATTAAACCTAGAATTTGAACAGTAGATTTACAGAACCCGTCAAAATGACGGATCACTTGTATTTTAAATCACAAAAATTTGTCAAAATATAAATTAATCTTGAAGATAAAGAATCAGTGTAAGCTAATTTACGTGTTATCCGTTATTTACTTTTATAGTTCAAATGTAAGTGGTCATCGTTCGTACACCTGAGGTTAAATCTACGCATAAGAACACAAGTTTGATGAAAGGAGGTTAAAATGGTAGTCCTATCTGCCCCGAATGAATTCCACTTTTCCATTCATTTAAACTCCATTATCGCGATGATCGCGAGCATCGCGAACGGCATAAATAAGCGTGACTCGTAAAAACCCGTGTGGGTTTCGTTATGCCCATAATTCCACTCCACTTCGGTACACGACGAGGCACCCATTCAGCTTTTTTCCGATTTCTACGAACGTGGGTGTGTGCCACCGTCTTACGGCCGTCGTAGATCGAAGATACATCCCTAATGTTTATGCAATGCCGGAGTGCCGTGCGGAATTTTTCGCGTGTGACGACGTACGCTGGCCAATAACGCATAACTCCGACAGATCGGATCTGCCTGGTGCTCGGTGCTTCACGGAATGCGAAACTCTCGCGCCACGACTTCCCGCGACGTTATTTTTATTTTTCTCCATATTTATGACGTTGATATCATAAAGTACCGAATGGAATCGAATAACCATACAGAAGCATACAACCTCGGTCTCATAACGTGACGACTTTAACGGCGTAGATTCGCACTTGTTTGTTTACGGCCATCCTGTTTCTTTACATCAGCATCTGTCTCGATCCTGCACCTTCGAAAATTCGACTTCATTAAACATACGGTATTTATTGCTGTCCAAAAATACGTGACCACCCTGTGGTGAAGTGTACCGATGAGTGCTGTACTCGGCTTCATTTTTGAATTTACGAAATCGACTTGTCTTTCTCGCAACAAAAGTGAAGTTTTTATGAGTACTGCACTCATCAGTAGACTTCACAGGGTGGTCATGTATTTTTGGACGGCAATAAATACCGTGTGTTTAATGAAATCGAATTTTTGAAGGTGCAAGATTGAGGCAGACATGCTCATGCTCAATCTTGACACAGATTGAGGTAAACAAACAAGATGGCCGCAGAGAAACAAATGCGAAGCATTCACTAACGCTGAAACTATCAAGCCGGTCAAATGACTGGCTCATAAGTCTCTCATTATAATTTTACGATTATTTATTTTATCGATTTCTCTCAGATTTTCGTGACTCAAAATCAATATCATTGTACTGAATATTTTTTTTTATATAATATTTTGCCGCTCGATTTTCATTTTCGAAATATACGTAAAAAGAATTTTGTGACAAGATTGTGAATTAATCTTGAGTTATGTCGGAGATAAAATCTTAAACTTTATTCTGAATTATTATAAATAGAAATTGGATATCTGTCTGCTATTATATCAGCAAGTGCAACTGTTAATTTATATAAATACGACACATAATAATCACTAAAACCAGGATAATAACAAAGATACGACTATAATCGTCGAAGAAACACGTAAAATTGTTGTAGTTGTTTACAAATTACATATTTATATCGTATTAACTTTGTAGAAACAAGACTTCATACTAACTAGGATAATTTAAGATAATCTAACCTAATCGATATTTGGATAATTAGTTTTATTAGGTTAGGTTAAGTTAAATAATGCTATATGAGGTGAGTCGCATGTGAGTAGCAATCTTGTGAATATAATTTAAGGTCATCAGTGTGGAATCGCAAAAATAAATAATTTCCAACTTTTTTCTAGTATAACATCAATCAAGCATCAGGGCTATAGAGATCTGAATCTGACCCACCTTTTTAAAATCTAGCCAACTGTAACTTAAAAATAAGATATAAACAGCACGCACTTGAAATTAGGTCCCCCTTTCACATTTTAATCTAATATCTTAAACTTGAACTTACAAATTGCAGAATAATAGAAGACCTTTAATCATCAGGATCTGCTAAAGTCATTTGGACCTCTTCCTTAAAACTCAACCATCTAATAGCCCAGCGATTTAAGGAGTAACTAACACACCCAACAGTAAAATCTTCATCTTCCAATCTTCGTTTTCTAATCCACAAAACTGAAACTACAGGCGAAGGACTTTTGAACTAATTTTAACTTAAGGAATGCAGTTTTCTCGCCACACGAGTACTTTGAAGCAACCTGTATACGCGAATAAGACAAATCGATGTAAACCCGCCAGAAATCCATCAGACAAGCTGATTGATCGTCGCTGCAAAGTTCGAAAGCGCCCCGACGAAACGTTAGACCGGACTCGCCAGCTCCTGGTCGAATCTGGGGGTCACAAAGAACGGAACGGGCAAGGATACAATACCTCCTTCGTTCGTTCCAGTCATCCCTAGCTCCATTCACGTGAATGCGCGATTACCGGCCGATTAATAGGACCAGCAGGTTGCTAGGGGTGGCGGCGTATATGATTTAAAGGGCAGGGGATGCACGGAGACACAATGGGCCGCGTCGATGCTCACGTTTCCTAACAGCGCTTGCCCAATTTCACTCAAACAGAAGCCGATTAATTCACGGCGTCCAATTTAATCCGGACCTTCCTTCTACCCCCCACCCTCTGGAACACCCTCACGGATCCATTATACATATTTTAAACTGTCAATCTCTTCTGGACCAGCGCTCGGATTAGACGCGTGGGGTCAGGTTAGATTAGCACCGGGGGGTAACAATGACGCGCACAAAAGGGTGCGGACCACCCCTTCGCCAATCTGGAGACTTCCGGCCTTTATTGCAGATCTCGAACCTGCTATCAACATCGAGCTCAATGTATTTATCGTCAAGATCTTGTGATTTTTTTATAGGCATTGTTTGGAATATTTTGTTGGGGCGGTTGCTGATGGAAAGTGAGACGGGTGTAATTACTGTTGATGGTATGTTGAGTTGAAAGTATTAATATATTATTATACAACTAATATGTTATACTAATATTCTAATATGCTAATACACAGTATGTCTGAAAAGTAACGGAACTTTTTAAATTCAAGGAAAACTACTAACACCATCTATTAAAACAATATGCTATCTGAAAACAGTATTCCTCCCCTACAAAACAAAATAATCGTTATTGGAATCGAGCAACGAATTGTAAACTTATAGCGTTTAAAGCGACAGAACCTTTCGTCACCGTGTCACAAAATCACAATGGAGCAAAGAGCGAATATTAAATTCTGCTCGGTAAAGCTCGGTAAAACTTTTACAGAAACATTTGAATTAATGAAAAATGTTTATGGCGACGATTGTTTATCCCGTACACGTGTGTTCGAGTGGTATAAGCGATTCCAGGATGGTCGTGATACTTTGGAAGACGACCCAAAACCAGGTTTTGGGTTTTTCTAAATTCTAAACGATTCTAAAGATATTATACTTCGGGAATTCGTTCCACAGGGACAAAATGTTAATGGCGAATATTATCTGGGTGTTATGGAACGTTTGCGGAAAAGAATCGTTCGTGTGAGGCCCAAATATCGAGCGCCAGGGAGTTGGTTTCTGTTGCATGATTATGCACCATGTCACAGAACTGTCGCACTTCGTGAATTTTTGGCGAAAAAACAAGTCTGTGTGCTCCAACATCCTCCATATTCGCCCGACTTATCTCCATGCGATTACTTCCTTTTTCCAAAATTGAAATTAGCCATGAAAGGAACGTTTTATGACACTGTTACACAAGTCCAAGCAGCTGTGACAAGGGTGATTGAAGCGATTCCGCAAAACGACATAAAAAAATGTATGTTAACATTGCCTGAGCGTGTCCAGCGGTGTATTGATGCGGAAGGGATGTATTTTGAATAAAAAAAATTAATTTTGTCAAAATAACTAATACTTTTTTTTTTATTTAAAAAGTTCCGTTACATTTCAGACATACTGTGTATGTAATTAAAATTTTATACGAAGATTCTTTGCGATTAACATTCTGTGTCATAGCTATTTAATTGAGCCACTGATACTTCATTGTATTTCAGAACATATTTCATTGTATCTTAAATACTTCACTGTATGACAGATATTTCATTGAACACCAGATATTGTATCTCAGATATTTCATTGAATCCTGGATATTTCATTGTATCCTGGATCATATGGTTCTTGTACATAATAAAAGCGAAAAGATGGAGTTAGATTAAGTCGAGATTATGTGTCATCAATGTTGTGCTAATTTGGGGTGCGTTAAGTCGGGGTTCGTTAGATTGACAATAGGTTGGATCAGAGTTAGGTTATGTTAGATCGATTGTTCACATGGGAGGCAGTTAAGTTAAGAATAGGTTACATCACTGTTCGGTTAGGTGGTTAATATGTAAGAATGAAACGTATTTGTCCCTGGATGACAACTTAACTACTGACAATGAGCGGATTTATTCCAAAGCTGATGCAAAATATGAGTCTCATAATAAATAAGAATGTGTGCTATTCTTTAATATTCTTTATATTCTTTAATTGGATTCATATTTTGTGAACATGTCAAACACAGATTATAGGTATTTACCGGGTGTTCCACTTGAATCCATAAACAAAATGTATTATGAGTTTTGTATTACGAGTTTTTATTGTTGTAATTTGAAGTAAACATAATTAATGTATTTGTTTACGTCTGTTAATGACTGATAAAAAATGTAAGAGGCAGAGTTTGAAATTATTAAAAATATTGTAATAAAAACAATTTGAAAATGCTAAAATCAGTGGTTTGAAAATATTAGAAATGTTAATATAAATTACAATAATTATACCTTGCAATAAATATAATTAACATAAAATTTGAAAAAATTGTTAATCACTAATTACGAAAAGATAAAGACTGATTCAAGGATGAAGACACTTTCTCAATGTTGTGAAGCACAATAGAGATTCTTGCAGATAATCATTAAAATGAAATACTATGTTTAATTTTATATATGTAATATAGTTTAAAATGGTACGTCTGTAATTATAACAGGTTCGTTATCGTTACGGTAATTAGTACGTTCTTCTTGGTGATAATATAGCGGATTAACCCAACACATTCCAGACCAGTGACTCTCTGTTCAAGGAATTTCAAGACGTTCAACTCGCTGCCTCTGAAGAAAGCAATTAGAATAATTAATTCATCAATGAAAATGTAATCTCACCTATTACTAAAATCGGTTTATTATTCATAACGGTAAATGTTGAAAGAGATTCAAAGTCATCGTGAACTTGAATGCTTTTTATAATCGCGTTACAATTTAAACATTTATGAAACTATTTTCAGAAAGCAAATAATATCTAATTTTAGTAAAAATTTATTCGCATTCTTTTATATTCTCTTTTAAATTGAATTACATCTATTCGGACACAGTATTTTGTTTTTTCTATCCATTTTCAGTTAACAACCACTTTCATACAACGTTTCAATATATTCTTTCCCATAATTTTTATTAATATTTAAATTTATACATCTTGATAGCTACTCCAGAATATTTTCAACTTATTAATAACTTAGACTAGTGTGACCACAGACCAGGTACTTCACGCGAATTCGAATGTGTGTCCAAAATTTATAGTAGCACTGTATATAGATAGAACAAGAATGGGATGCAGATATTTTAAAGTCGTTCCAAACAATTATACGTGTCTGAAACTATCGAAAACGATACCAAACACGATTATTGTTGATTTCACGACTGATGTCAACGATGAGTTATAGAGCTTTTAACGGGGTCCAGTCGCTACTACGTATCAAAAATTATTGACAACGATCCCAAAACACGGTTTTTTATCGATTCGACGATGATCGACGTCGATGACGACGGATTTATGTCGTTAGATCACCGCCAAAATCTATACAGCAAATTTAGGGTGTCTCATGAGTCCACCTTCAAAATTTCAAGTCAAAAGACTCAAAATTGCAGTATGTAGCATGGTACAGGCAAACGAACAAATGCATACCGAATCGTCCCAGGAGCCTCATTACATTCGGCAATAACTTCAGAAACTCAATGACAACGAAGTATCATCGTCAACGATGAGTTGTAAAGCTTTTAACGTGATTCCTATAAATTCTATGTGCCAACAATGATTGAAAACGATATCAAAACACGGTTTTTTATCGATTCGACGTCAATGACGACAGATTCCTGTTGTCCCCCTCCAAAATCAAAACAGCAAATTTAGTGTCTCGTGCACCCTCAAAATTTCAAGTCAAAAGACCCTAAATTGCCGTCTATAACATGATACGGACAAATGAACAATATCAAATCCCAGTAGCCTGCGTTTGGCAAAAATAAAGTGCCAAATAAGTAAGGGTAAATATTTAGATAAGGGAGCTTCCGATTTCGATCACCTTGAAATATGTTATTAATGTCATCATTCTGAACAACTTTTCTCTATACATATGATGGCCGGACTCTTTTAATCTTCAAGATATTTGAAAAAATAACATTTATAACCAATATTTTCAAGAGTGAATAAATCGCAACTATTTTTATGTATTATTTTTACTTTAGGTATTAAATCGGTGCTTGTATTTGTCAAAGGATATATTTCCCTGTATAATAAATAAATAGGTAACAATTCTGTTACCAGACAGACCTATGACTTCCTAACAAGACTCTCAAAGAAGATCCACAAAAGTGGCACCCTAGCAAGGTGTGAGGCAAGTCACGTGAGACGGGGTGCCACGTGCAAGTATATCCTGACTATGCTCGTTAAGGGTCAGGTAGAAAGGGTAGGGGGTGAGTTAGCGGATTAATAACGCCTGGCACGAGCCTAATCAGCCGGTGTAGGGTTCACGGGTGCCTGGCACCCCCTCTTACACAGCCGACCCCATAACAATATCATATTCGAGCCTCCCCTGAGTTATTAACCTCTAAGGTTACCGCAGCCACCCTCATGGCACAGACATAAGCCGCACTTAATTACCAGAAAAGCTTAACCATCGTCTCTTAAGCCGCACTCACAATGGAAACACGGCCGGGTCAGCTTTCCTGAAATCTGTCCCAAGAGACGGCCAATTGATTCCTCACCTTACAAATTTTGCAGCCATTCGAGCGTTGAGAGAACCTAGTTTTGAACACCCTTTTGAACTGTACTCTTGGGTGTAAGGTAAGTTTCCTTTCAATGAAAATATACATGTAAACTTCAGATTTATTTGGGGATTTGGAAATTTGGGATGTCGGAGTTTGAAGACCTTAGTATTTGGGGTACGGATGTAGGAATCTAGGGGTTTGGGAGGCTGAAAATTTGGGGATGTAGGAATTGGGTGATGTAGAAATTTGGGGATCTAGGTACTGAACGACATAGGAATTTGGGGATTTAGGTACTGAATGACATAGAAATTTGGGGAATGAGGAAATGAGTAAAATAAAAATATGGGAATATAGGAACTGGGGGACAGAAAAGAGACATGACCATTTGAAGATATAAACATGTGGGGACATGGAAATATAGAAATTTGGGGACCTAGGGATTGAATGACATAGAAATGTGGGGATCTAGCAATTGGGGGACAGTTTAGGGACATAAGAATTTGGAAATATAAAAATTTGCTCACATGGAAATTTAGAAATGTAGAAATTTGGTGATCTAGGAATTGGGCGATATAGAAATTTGGGAATCTAGGGATTGAATGACAGAAATTTGGGGAATTAGGAATTAGGTAACAGAAATGTGGAAATTTAGGAATTGGGGGATACAAAATTAGGGACATAAGAATTTGGAAATATAAAAATGTGGGGACATGGAAATTTAGAAACATAGAAATTTGGAGACCTAGGGATCTTTGGGGCGGGGAACTTGGAGTCTAGGAATTTTGGGGGAAATTTGGGGACATGGAAAATTAAAAATATAGGGATATGCGAGCCAAATAACTTGGGGACCTAGGAATTTGGGAAAATTTTGAAAGTTCAGACACTAGAGCATTGCAAAATTTAGGTATTTAACAAATACGTAAATTTGAGATATTTTAAATATCTGAATGTTGAAGTTTTCAAATTTTCTAATTTCCATTACTCTTAAATTTCTAGGTCCTCAAGTTCCTAGACTCGCAAATTCTTATGTTTGCAAAAATTAGAGTAATTAGAAGTGAGTATTAGACTAATTAGAAGTAAAATTGCAATCAAATTTATTTTATACTAGTAGTAACTATATGAATTTATGTACAATATTTCTCAAAATTTTAAACTATTCTTTTGCCAATATTTTCACTTTTAATTGTATGAAATTACAAATTAATATAATTAATATAAATATATATGAAGACAAATATTGTAAAAGAATATGGCAATATTGGCAACGTTGCAAGGAACATTTTGAAAGTATAAATTAATTAATTAACTAGTTATTAAAGTAATTTAAAATATAAATTTTGAAATATCCCCAAATTTCAATAAACAACACAGCATTATTTAAAATCTTTCAATTTTCAGAATGTTCAGAATATGAAGAGTCTCAAATATTGATGTACGTTTTGCAATTATGTAAAATTATGTAAAATTGTTGAAAGATTGGATAGGTTCCGTTTGTAGATCACCCAGTACATATTTCACAAGATGCATTGCTTCATTGCACATTCCAATTCCATATTGCATACACAGATGACAACGATTAGAAGTTATATATGTACATGAAAGAGAAGGATGGTTCAGGAATGATCCATAACGGTAAATAAGGTCATGGTTGAAACGCAACAAAAGTAAGGAAGAGGAGACGTGTTCCGTGGAAAATGAGAACGTAGACTTGTTGCAGCTACCTTATTAGGCTTAATGAAAACTACGGTTCAACGTTAGCCTCGTTTTTCTTCTTAATAGCAAGGAAGGAATAGAAATAGCTGCGAAAAATTATGAAACCTGTTAGATGCAGGTTACAGTGGAGAGATTTCATTCGAATTATTAACCTCTTGCTTATTTCTTCATTCCATTTTATTGCATTTCAGAATTTAGTAGATAAATATCACTCAGATTTTTTCAGTTCGTTCTTTAATTTAATCTAAATGTTATTTTTTTAGTTTAACTTAAAATTTGTTTGTTATTTGTGTAAATCAGATAAGTGTTATTAGGATTATGTCATTAATACATTACAATAATAGATTTAAATTTAAAAAAATTTAACTTGTATTTTAGTTAAGTTTATTAAATTAATGTATGAGTAATAATAGCTCTAAATGAAAGATTATTATATTTTTTCAAGTATAATCGTGAAGTTAATATACTGTAATAGTAATTTTTTAATTAAGTAAAGATTAACACTGTTGCAATAAAAATAATGAGAAATAATACACTATATTAAAGAATTAGATTTTGCATTATGAAATTATTGAATGTATATTTATAATAAACACATAAGACAGATGCATTATACTACTGTTTTATATTTATATTTTTCTTGTGCATTTCTTTTTAATTACGACAGTGAAATTAGTACGTTTTAATAGTAATTTGAAATTAAATAAATTTTACTTCATTTTTTAATGTTCGACCCAAATTTTAATGTCACTACCTATTTTAATCAACTTCTAAACTACCTAAATAATTATCTAAGTTACACGAAATACCCTTCATCGCATCATCCCCTACACTCGCATTTCGACACAAAATTTTGAAACAAATTTTCTCAAAAATACTTTTTCCTCCAATCCTCCCCACCTTTAAGTAAAAAGGAGTATCGTCACACTCGCCGCTTTCAAAGTTTCCCCATCCCCGTACCCCGAACGAGTTTCCCCAAATTTTCTTCCCTCAAACAGCACCTCCTCCTGGAGGTCGTTAAAAAACACACCTGGAAAGCACTCGACTCGAACAAACAGAAGAAGCTTTCGAAAAGCCTCAACAACGCGAGACAACGTTTTGCAACGTCTCCCCCTCCGTCGCCTCGTTGGGTCGCCAAGTTTCCACGAAAGTTAATTAATACCCAGGGGTGCAAACGGGGTTTACCTGTTGACAGTAACGACGCCCAACGGAAAGAAAAACGCCGATAGGACGTGTGTTTACGAAAGCTAAAATTCCAGCTAGGGTGAGAGGGGGGTTGTTTCACCCCCCGTCGAGTGGCCGCAGCTAGGGCGCAATAAAGACACCCCCGTCCGGGTGGCTGTAACGCGGAAAGTCGGCCCGGAAGGAAACTTTAAATTGGAAAAGTTTCGGCCAGGCCGTCTCGGGCAAAGCTGCAGAATGCTAAAAAATAAGCGTGCAACCCCTTCCGGCCATTATCCGTGGCGCAGCGGGCCGATTCGTTTGAAATTTTCGCCGCATCCGACTGCAACCGATACAGAGATCATTTTTTTTTTTTCGTGCTCTTCTGTTTGCGCTTTGAAACCCGGCTCGATACGAATGCAACGGATAGAAACGGTGGGAGATTACGGTTTAGTGTAAGACAATCACCAAGAACCGGGAGTTCCGCTGTATTAGGTTGTTGCATATTGCATGTACCGTTTGGAAACGTGGAGGGACATTTTGTTGGAAGAATCGCTTTTTGTAGTTAAGTCTCGGTTTATTTGAATCGTTTTTCGAAGTACGCTTTAATACTCTATTTTTGTAGTGTTGTACCATTTCTGTAGACTATTATAGTCGTATTTCATGTATGATAGTTCACTGAATTTGTTATGGGTTTAACTATTTTGGTTAACTGTATTATTATTTCACTGTCTCACTATTTCACTATTTTATGATTTTACTATTCCACTTCATCACTATAATACTGCTTAACCTATTTACTATTTCACTATTTTATGATTTCACTATTCCACTTCATCACTGTAATACTGTTTAACTTAATTACTATTTCACCATTTTATGATTTTACTATTCCACTTCATCACTATAATACTGTTTAACTTATTTACTATTTTACTATTCTTATACTTTACTACTATACTACTATATTACTATACTACTATACTACTATACTACTATACTACTATACTACTATACTACTATACTACTATACTACTATACTACTATACTACTATACTACTATACTACTATACTACTATACTACTATACTACTACACTACTATATTACCAGACTACCAGACTATTATACTACTACCGTACTGCACTACTATACTGCAATACTACTATATTATTATACTGCAATATTACAATTTTACAATTTCCCAGTGTTACTGCTCTATTTATGTGAACGAGCTTTTAGATTTGTTCTTTTTTGAAGTAGTTAAAATTGTAATCTCTTTTTCAATCTTTTTATTGTCATTCGTTGTATGTGGGTTTTTATTATTAGTGCTACGTGTCTCGATATTTTAATTTGCAAAGCAAATTTACATTTCAATTTAATTAGCTTATATTAAATTAAATTTGAATGTGGTTAATTAATGTAAGATTTACATTATAACTCAGAAAAATTTAAAGTTTGAAAGTTTTTACAATTGTAAAATTATAGTCTTGTAAAATCTTAAATTTATGAATTCATGCAGTTGATAAAATTTGATTTTGGAGATATTTAAATTTCTACATTTGATGATTTACGACCTGGAAAATTTTTAAGTGTTCAAAATATAACATTTTTAAAGTTGTAAATTTGGAAATTTAAATATTCAAGAAACGATAATTTTGGAAATTTGGAATTTCCTAAAATTTCCTACAATTCTTAAGTTTAAAAATATCAAAACTTAATAATATCTTAATTTAAGATTATTGAATATTAGTAACTTCGAAAATGTCCAATTGCACAATTCCACATCTTGGAATTTGAAAGTTCATATATTTCGAATGTTAAAAATAACTACATTTACACACACGTAATTTTAAAAATTTGCATAATTTCAAAATTTGTAAATATCTCAATCTAAATATTTCAAACTATCTAAATTACAAATTTACATTCAAGGTCCTCAAACAAGGAGCTTGCTCGCAATATCCCGAGTATCCGAAGTATGCCATATATCCCGTTTGCTGAATGCTAATATTACACATTACAATAAACAATCGCGATTATAAATGTAGAATACAAGCACATTACCACCAATCACAGATAACTTCAAGAGTCTTAGACAGTTTTAATACTGAAAGACACGCTTAAATTATTTGAAATTTATTCTGTCAAACGCCATAACATTCCATTAAAATACAAGTAAAATAAACCGTTAAGTTATACGATTCAACGAGATCGAATTTTCGATCTCTGCATCGTGAACGTTTGAAAAAGATCGCAAGTTTCGCAAGCGAGCATTCACATGGCTATCGGTGTATCAGCGAGGTGAAAGCAACGAGCGTAAGTCATACGCTGAACGATCATAAATAGTCGATTATTAACGTTGATACATGGATATTAGCATAATCATGAGTTGGAAACCGATCGACGTCTAACCGGGAGCTAATCGTCAGATCGTTTATATCATTTTCTTAAGTCGATTCTGCTGTTCGTATGACTTCATGACTGCGTACGGGATCGAAAATTAATCGTTTCCGTCTACGATACCGGTAGTTCGCTTTTAAGGAGGACTCATAACAACGTCAGGCAATATGTTTCTCATTGCTGAACACAAAAAACTAATGTTACTTCCTAACACGATTGCCGTATCAATGCTACTATTTTCTGAGCATTGTGAACGTACATTATAAACCAAATAAGTTCGATTGTTTAAATTTTTTATCGCAAGGAGAAAAATAAATTGTTATAACGTTATAAGAAAAGTTGTAGTCATGAAAAATTATAAATTAAATAAAAACGCTGAATTGTTTGAATTTTTTATTAGGTGTTTGGAAGTTGTACATAAAAATTAAAACATACTTATAAATTAGTTGAATATAACTTAAAGGGATATATATTTATGAATCAATGTTATAGAAAATTATTTATAACATTATAACGTTATAATGTTATAAATAATTGTAAATTATTTTACAGTTGTAAAAAACTGTTCATTACTTAAAAGTTATCAAAACCATTCACTAATGCATATTACAGTTAACTCAGTCTTAAGTACAAAAAATGTTGAAACTCAACTTCAGACATACTCAAGACTG